>JAUIMM010000039.1:2487500-3980000 GCA_031769625.1 Taudactylus pleione
TGTTGGCTGCAAGGACAGTATACTTATATTTAGGTTGGCACAACACTCGCACTTCTTAATTTTTGTCTAGAGCATGGTAAAGGATGATTTAGCTGATATCAACTTCCTCCTCACCTCAGTAGTCATAATCCTGGAGTTATTTTTCACCCTCAAAGTTCCATGCTGACATCACCTTAGATACCCTCGCTTGTGAAACATTAGCAAGTATCCACCTTTCATACATATTCCTGTGAGACAAATCACTTTTTTTTGTGCACCATATTCCAATTTCACTTTTTGAACCCAGTATATAACGGGGCATGATAGTGGGTGCCGGTCAAATGGGACATTCCATTTCTGAAGTGGCATTCAACATTCCTCAATCTACGGTGTCATGTGTGTATCAGCAATACCTCATGGAAGACATTACGACCCACCATAGACAGCACAGTGGCAGATGGCGCAGACTCATTGAGGCCATGGACCCCAGATGTCAATAAAGGTACCGAGCAGGCTTGTGGTGGTTACATAATGGTGTGTGGTGTGTTCACGTGGCATGGCTTCGGTCCGTAAATCTGCCTGAACACGTCATTGACCAGTAGCTACGTTGTATTGTTTGATTACCATTTGCAGCCCTTTATGGACATCATGTAGCCCCACAATGATGGAATATCACAGCAAGAAATGCACAGTGTCATCAGTTCCAAGTTGCCCAGAATTGGTTTGAGCAGCATTCTGGGGTTCCGACAAATTGTGTGGCCACCAAGTTCACCAAACATAAACCCAATCGATCGGTCAACATCTCTCCAGAGGTCTTCCATTCACTTGTGCAGCAACTCGACGTGGCGTCGATTCCCCTTCACCAGGCTATAGGGGGTCATACACGAAACTACATAAAAACACATTTATATTACAGATATGGTGTCCATTATATGGTATAATTGGAACATCAGATGTAGCGGATAAGGAGTTTCTCCTTTATATGGATCACCATGATTACCATGCAGGGAGTCCTTTATGTCAGAACAATAGCTTGCACCCTTAAAAAGTAGTATCTTTACCATGTCAACGGATTTAAAACTCTGCCAGAGAATGCAAACATTTATATAGTTGGTCATTGCCACAAGACTAGACCAAGTAGGAGTTTAAGTTGGGTTACTCTTTAATGACTATTTAGTCTGACGATTAACTGCAACTTTTATCTTCACTGCCAATTAAAACAAAAAAAAAAAACTTAACATTCAAGCTGCATACACACACAACGATTTTGTTACCAACGATTTTATGAACGATTTTCTGTCAGATTTTTTAAAGTGTAATGAACGATTTTTTTGAACTACAAACGATTTTTGCATTGACAAGTCTGACTGAACTACAAACGTGAACCCGCATGAACAATTATCGTTCGACTCAAAGTGAATGATTTTTGAAACGATAATCGTTAAAAAAATCGTGTGTGTATGCAGCTTCAGAATAGAAGCTCAACATACAGGAGTACAATATTACATAAGTTATTTACTAACTTAAAGTATCACAAGAAAACTGCATTTGTACATGTGCCAAAATATTTAAAAAAATAGTTTCCACTGAAGTTTATCCTTTGTATATGATGTGGAACTAAAAGTCCCAGAATGAGCTGCCAACATTACTTAGCCTATCTATGACTGGCCAGCATGCTATGATTTGTATTTATGCAGTAGTAGAACCATGTTTCCTATCCTTGACAATTTCATTTGAAAAATAAAACCAAACAAACACACATAAGAAAACATGCATTAACATCATAAAAAGAAAAACTAATGAAGACGTGATGAAGTCCACAGTATTTATTTCCTAAATTCCAGAGCAGAAGAAGTGACATCTGTGTACACAAAGGTTGCTATTCACTGTGCATTCAGGGAAACTATTTTGAAGCCTTAATCTCTGCAACACAAAAGCTACAGCACTGTGGTGTGAAATAAAGCAGCTAAACACTGCATGTGTTTAAGAGGATAAACTATGGTTGAAAGTGATTGGATGACTCTGTATCGTCAGCTCAGCTAGTGTTTCTCTCCCACTTGTAATCCACCTGGGAAATGACTCATCCTTGCAGATGTAATTCAAGCGATTTAAGCAAGGGACAGTATAAAATGAAGCAGTGCCCTCATTTTTTTCTATTAACTTTAACAGAGAAAATCCAGGACTTAAAAGTATAGAGAGAAAAAAAAAAATCTAAGTTGCACATTATCTAGGGGTCATGTTTAGGAACACTGAACAAAAACATGCTTCTATTCCAATTAAGAATATTGCAATTAATATTTTTTGTTAGAAAGAGGATGGCACAGCTCTAATCTAAGAGCTGATATATAATTATGTGCAAACCAGTGAACTAGCCCCAATATTTTGAGTTGCAGTATGAAACTAAACACTATATCACACTACTATTTAGAATGATCATGTGGTTCTGGGTCTCTTAGTAATTTCAACATTTACCTATACATATTTGGGTTGCGTACGGGATGCCAGCACATGCAGTAACCCCTTAACGACTATAACGACCCGCGAACGTCCCTATAGTAAGCAGGCTAACCTGGATGATATCGACCAGATCTGCCTGCTTGCACAGACGGTAGTTGGTCGATAACAACCATCGTACGGTCGTTTGCAGGGGCCAGAAACTGTCATTTTAACAATAGGATCGTTAAAATCTGACAGTTTATCGTACAGTGTACGTAGCATGACACAGAGTCTGGCGCTGATAAATATATATATCAAATTGTTCCAGTTGTCAAATCACATCAATAAAGCAGCAAAGGGATAATGTGCTTGTGGTTGCACATAAAAAAAAACACCTACAGACCAGGTGTTACACAGAAAACTACTAATAACCTCTGCGCTAATAATATAGGAGAAGGTTGGCATGGAAGGAATCACACGTTAATTGATAGATATCTATAAACACCTTATTATAAATAATCCAGTGGTCCTATTATAAATGGTAGGGACCCTTAAAGCCACATCCATTATACTAAAAAGAATGAAAATACAGGAATGATTATGAAAACTACCCAAACCCTCTTTCACCAATTCAGGCTAAAATGTTTTCCAAGTGGAACCTAAATGAGAACCATTTGTCAGAATACAAACCCGACACAGATCTACCTATATTTTTTTCATATATGCAAATAGGTTATACTTTACGTGGCTGCACTTTATAAGAGTTGCAGTATTACAGCTTATAAAAGCAAATTTTATATCTAGTCTCAGGTTTTACATAATAAATTTACCACTCTCCACGGTCAGTTTTCTCCTTACATTTTCAATTTGTTGGCTTCAGCTTTTTCTCTTACTGTATTTTTGCCCAAACTCTCGGACCTGCTGCACTCAATATTATGAACTTACATGTTTTTTTCACTTTCAAGATATATACACTGCGCAGGGGCAGACAAAATAATGTAAAATGCAGGAACCAGTCAGTCAAACTAAGATGCCAGCATAAGGTTTTAACAGAGACAGAGAAGATGTGCATACAGAGAAGTTAGGCATTGTTGCCAGCCTTGGGGCCATATTCAATATGGCAGCGAAAATGAAAGTACATTTTTTGGGGTGTCCCCATTTTTTTTTTAACTTTTTTTGACAGTATTTTGTAAATGACATTCCCAGGGGTGCAGGCTAATTTTTTTTTAAGTCTGCACCTCTAAACCCCAATTCTGCACTTTTTTCCCTATTTATGTCAGTGGTGAAAAGTTATCCCCATTTTTTTTCAAAGACTTTTCGAACCTGCGAAGAGTCTTTGAAATTGAATATGGGGATATTTGAAATAGGCAAAAATGACGTAATCGGCGATAAATTATCACAGATTCCGACATTTCGCTTCAAATTGAATATGGCCCTTGGTCTTGTTAAAGTTTCTGATAAGACATGTAAAAAAACACCAGCGGATGGTACAGGCAGGTTAATCCATGACTAGATGGTGAATTATATTAATTAGAAGACACCCAATTGTGCTTTAACCCACTGCTTAAAATATATACACTCACAATGCAAAAAGAAAAACATTTTAGTACCAGTCTGCCTTTCATATCCACGCCAATGAAATATGGCTTTTTGCTGAGACTCCCAGCAATGAGATGCACATAGTGATCGCAGGATAACAGCATTAGGTTAATAATCGGAAATGTGGCAGGCATTGGCGGTGATCTCCAAGTACTGCTACACAATTTATCACATTTTTATAGATCAGAGAATCTCAAGTATTTCAAGAATCAGGTAATACAATGTATTTTTAATTTCCTTTACGTAGGGAGTTTGGGACGCTTTGATAGCAGTCTTTGGCTGTAACCCATGAACTGGTATATTTCAAGTAAAAGTAGGAATTACCTCCATGGCTTCCTGTATGTGTCACAAATCTATTACTGCCAAAAAGCCCTTCCAGGGACATAGCTGTGCAGGCTGAACATAATGCTCTCTCACTGGGAGGCACTATGTTGTACAGCAAATAGCGCTAGCAGACCTGGTGACATGTACACATTATGTACAGTCTTTCTATAGAGCACAGAATGACTCACCTAAACTATGCTTCATGCAGAGGTGTGGGTGGATTTTTCTCTTTTTGTTATTTTCATAATTTTCCACACTTTTAAAATGAAAATACTCTGAACTACAGAAATATTAAACACGTAATTTATACTAGAGAGGCCATCTAAACGTATTGAACGGAATCCGTATGAATCACCGCCGGACCTAAGCCCGGCGGATGAAATACCGACGCCGGAAGGCCTGCAGCTGAAGATCCCGACAGGGGAGGTAAATAGGCTCTCTCTACCCCTCTCCCTCCCCCTAACCTTCCCCCTTAGGGGTGCCTAACCCTAACCTTCCTTAGCCTAAACCTAACCCACCCGGGGGGGGTGCCTAACCCTAAGTCCCCCCCGGGAGTCCCTAATCCTAACCATCCCAACCCGCAGCTAAGCGCTCCCGGACGCCCGGCTTACCTACGATTGGTATGTCGGGCATCGGGATTTCGCCGTGGGGCTGATAACAGTCGGTATTTAGACGCCTTTCATTAGCTGGATTTTCACAGTCAGGAAGCCGGCAGTTGGAATTTCGACCGCCGGCTTGAACATGTAAACCCAAAATAAATTATGCACAGTTATATATTCTTATTATCGTCGATTTGTAAAACGTCTGCGACCCCATTCGTTGGATAGTGGCGAAAAACTAAAAAGGACAGATAAAAGTGGGACATACAGTGCAAACATCACGCAGATAAGTAAGTAGAAAGGGCCCTGCTTGTGAAACTACTTGAAATTGGAAGAGGACAGCTGAAACAAAAGGAGCATGGCTCATAGTGGAGATTGGGGGAAGTAGGAGAAATAGAAAGTAGAGGTTGTTCTGATAGGAGCTTACCATCCAAGGATAAGGCTGCAACTCGACTTGTGATTTTGGGGTATGGGATTGCAAAACACTGACCATGTGTGGAATCTTGGTGTTGTCTTAGATTGTGGATTCACAATTTAATACCTAGTGTCAGCCATGATCTCAAATATTCACTCTCTCTGGCCCTGGAAGCTACCAAGACCCTCACCCACTCTTTGGTCATCTCCAGATTGAACTACTGTAACCTCCTAACTGGCCTCCCTGATTCCAACATGTCGGTCACTCCAATCTGTTCTCAATGCAGCTGCTCGACTCATCTTCCTCTCCAAACGTACTACATCTGCCTCCCCTTCCCCTTCAAAACCCAATTCAAGGTTCTTACACTCACTTACAAAGCCCTCACCCAATACTCTCCCTTTTACATCTCAGACCTCATCTCCCTTCACACTCCTGCCCGCCCGCTTCGCTAAACAAAAGCTTGCCGCCTCTCCTGCCATCTGATTACTTCCTTCCACTACCGCCTCCAAGATTCTGCTACTTCATCATTGCCTTCCAGCTCTCATCCCAACATTCTGCTCCCTTTTGGAATGTAAGTTCTCACAAGCAGGACCCGCTTCCCTCATATGCTTCTTCTTCACTTCACTTATACTATCATCTACTCCTAACTCCCCACAAGGTTTCTTACACCAGTGGTTCCCATAGTGGGTGCCGTGGCACCCTGGGGTGTCTCGGGCACTTGCAGCGGTGCACAGGTTGGTGGTCCAGTACCAAACTAAATTTATGGTCCATGTGAAATACAAAATTAGACCCAATAGCTGCCAATCATAAAATGTGGACAAACAGTAATGTAATCCTGTCCGCCTCGCCACAACTTAACCCAAGGATGACATATATGCACAATTTAATAACATTTCCTAATATTTTAATCCTTTCTCAATAAGAAACTATTGGGCTAGGTGTGACGTTAAAATGCTGATACTCTATGGTGTCGTTATTCAAGAAAGTTTGGGTACCAATGGCTTACACCCTGCTGCTTGTCGAGTGTTATAATTGCTAAAGCAGCAATGTTCATAAACCATGTCCTTGTGCTGCAGTGTTTCGTACTGTGAGTCACCATTTTCTTGTTCGCTCTCTTGTTCGCTCACTTGTTTGTGTACTTTGTACGGCACTGCGGAACCCTTGTGACGCCTTATAAAGGATAATAATTATTTCATCTGAGAAACCATAGCCAGAATCAAGTACTTGCTTCCCTCATAATATCATCATAGAACTCATACCGGGGCGGAACTAGTGGCGGTGCAGCCGCTGCATTGCACCAGGGCCTGCTGTGGTACAGGGGCCCATAGCTGCCACTGCACCCCCGCTAGTGTCCCCTGGGCCCCAAGTGTAAGGCAGACCGCAGTGAGTAGCGGTCTGCACTACACAGTTTACAAACACACAGCCGCCGGCAGCGGCTGTGTGTTAGTTATAGCAGCCATTGAGAGTCAGACAGAGTCTCATTGGCTGCTGCGTCGTCCATGGAGGGAGTCGGCAGGAGCTCACTCAGCGCCGCCTTCCAGTTTCCCCCGCAACGGGTGATGGGAGAGACGCCATGACGAGGTCTCTCCCATCCCATAATGCAGCATTAGGTGGGGCCACTACGGGCATCACTCTATGGGGGGCCGCTACTGGGAGCACTGCATAGGGAGGACTTACTGCTGGAGGCACTGCCTGGGGGGGGGGGAAACTTACTACTGGGCGCACTGCCTAGGGGGGGGGGGGGGAAGAGACTTACTACTGGAGGCACTGCCTTGGGGGGGGGGACTTGCTACTGGGGGCACTGCCTTGGGGGGGGGGGACTTACTACTGGGGGCACTGCCTTGGGGGGGGGGGGACTTACTACTGGGGGCACTGCCTTGGGGGGGGACTTACTACTGGGGGCACTGCCTTGGGGGGGGGGGACTTACTACTGGGGGCACTGCCTTGGGGGGGGGGACTTACTACTGGGGGCATTGCCTTGGGGGGGGGGGGGACTTACTACTGGGGGCACTGCCTAGGGAGGGGGGACTTACTGCTGGGGGCACTGCCTAGGGAGGGGGGACTTACTACTGGGGGCACTGCCTTGGGGGGGGGGGGGACTTACTACTGGGGGCACTTACTACTGGGGGCACTGCCTTGGGGGGGGGGGGACTTACTACTGGGGGCACTTACTACTGGGGGCACTGCCTTGGGGGGGGGGGGACTTGCTACTGGGGGCACTTACTACTGGGGGCACTGCCTTGGGGGGGGGGGGACTTACTACTGGGGGCACTTACTACTGGGGGCACTGCCTTGGGGGGGGGGGGGACTTGCTACTGGGGGCACTGCCTTGGGGGGGGGGGACTTGCTACTGGGGGCACTGCCTTGGGGGGGGGGGGACTTACTACTGGGGGCACTGCCTTGGGGGGGGGGGGACTTACTACTGGGGGCACTGCCTTGGGGGGGGGGGGGGGGACTTACTACTGGGGGCACTGCCTTGGGGGGGGGGACTTACTACTGGGGGCACTGCCTAGGGAGGGGGGACTTACTACTGGGGGCACTGCCTAGGGAGGGGGGACTTACTACTGGGGGCACTGCCTAGGGAGGGGGGACTTACTACTGGGGGCACTGCCTAGGGAGGGGGGACTTACTACTGGGGGCACTGCCTAGGGAGGGGGGACTTACTACTGGGGGCACTGCCTAGGGAGGGGGGACTTACTACTGGGGGCACTGCCTAGGGAGGGGGGACTTACTACTGGGGGCACTGCCTAGGGAGGGGGGACTTACTACTGGGGGCACTGCCTAGGGAGGGGGGACTTACTACTGGGGGCACTGCCTAGGGAGGGGGGACTTACTACTGGGGGCACTGCCTAGGGAGGGGGAACTTACTACTGGGGGCACTGCCTAGGGAGGGGGGACTTACTACTGGGGGCACTGCCTAGGGAGGGGGGACTTACTACTGGGGGCACTGCCTAGGGAGGGGGGACTTACTACTGGGGGCACTGCCTAGGGAGGGGGGACTTACTACTGGGGGCACAGCCTAGGGGGGGGGACTTACTACTGGGGGCACAGCCTAGGGGGGGGGACTTACTACTGGGGGCACAGCCTAGGGGGGGGGACTTACTACTGGGGGCACTGTCTAGGGGGGGGGACTTACTACTGGGGGCACTGCCTAGGGGAGGGGGGGACTTACTACTGGGGGCAATGTATAGGGGGGGGACAAAGCATATTCTTGCACCTGGGCTCAACACTCTCTAGTTCCGCCACTGACTCATACATACTTTTGTGTCCTCACACTTTGATTGCTGCAAAGCAATCCACTTGGGTCTCCCAGCAAGAGGATTGTGCCTGGTACAAAATGCAGCAGTCAAGCTATTAACTAACTAGCTCCACTGCTGCCACATAACACCCATTCTCTTCTATGCTGCCTGTAAGATGGCAAATCTAAAAATTAGCATACTTACTACTTTCAAAGCCCTACATAACCAGAGTCCAAAGGTACTGGAAGCAGCTTCTGTTCTCTTATACTCACCACTTGTTAATTTTGATTCACAGATGAAAGACTATTAGAAATACTAGAACATACTATAGCAGAGGTGGCCAACCAGTCAGAGGCAAAGAGCCAAAAAATATTCAAGCTAAAGAACCGACAGGAAGCGTGCGCCAAAAGCCACACCCAATTTGTGTGTGCACGCCCTTGGTATGACATTTGCAGGAGCATGACCTATTTGTGTCCCTTATGCAGTGTCCCCTGTATTTGTGTCCCTTATCCAGTGCCCCCTGTAGTTTTGGCCCTTATGCAGTGCTCCCTGTATTTGTACCCCTTATGCAGTGCCCAATATATTTGTGCCCCGTAAAGTAGTGCCCCTTAAGCATCGCCCCAGCCCAGTACTTACCTGACCACGCTGGCTCTGGCTCCCACTGACTGGATCTAACTAGATCCAGCAGGCGCGCAGGGCAAGCTCCTCACATCGCGGGTATCATGACGTCACCCGCGCAATGCATCACTGGGAATACTGGCCTCTGAAGAGATCAGACGATTCTTTAGTCTCTGATCGCTTCAGAGACAAGCGTTCCCAGTTCCAGGGGGCTGGGGGAGAAGCTGCATCTTAGAAACAAGCCGTGGTTTGGCTACTCCTGTACTGAAGCTTTTAGCGATGCGGCTCCAACTCTCAGGAACTTGATGCCTCAGAGTTCGAGAGGAATGTACTGTAGAAACCTTTAAAACCAAACTCAAGACTTACCAGTTTGTTCAAGCATTACATGAATGTGATTTTAGATGAAAAAAAAAAAAATTCAAATGCTTAAACTTTTTCTGAATTTAAAATGAATTTTATTTAGTATAGTTTTTTTTTTTTTAATCTGCAAATGTAAGACAATTGGGGTGATTCACTGTCGCAACTGTGTGCGTACACTTGCAACTTCACCCTACAGTGTGCATTTTACTTCACACCTCCATATTGGTGTGCACAAAAAGGCAGGTTAGGCTACGGTATATACAAGTTATGTGCGTACTACACATCGCCAATTGCTCGCGTCAAAACGTGCAATCTTACATCGCATTTAATGAGTTTCCGCCTTTGGGTCCTACTGAAAGAGAAGTGCTATGTAACATTACCATTATAAATAATAATGGAATTGGTTTTCAAAGAGCATTTCAAGATGATTTAAAGGCTGTGAGTCTGAATGGCATGGCAGGGAATACCATAAGTAGGTAGCATAAAAGTCTTGGAGAGTAAAAGGTGATCACCAGAGACAAGGTAAGGTCTATTGTCTAGTATATTGTTCCAATGCAGATTGGAGCAATATATTGTACACATCGTATAGTGTGTATGCCCAGTCGTTCATCGCATCGTCCCGTCTGCTGTGCTGCATATCAGATGGTACGACGCATGTAGAGTGTATGCAGGACCACATATTATACTGGACAATCGTACCACTGGCCTACATGATGATTGCATAGTGTGTACCGGAGACACAATTAATAGGATACAATCCCTGGACACAATATACGGTGCTGTCATTTGGAAGATTGCATATTGTGTACACTCCATATCGTGTATTCTGTGGTTAAGTGAAATTGGGACGATTGTGACACCTTTTGTTACATTGTGTACTGTGTACCCAGCTTAAGAGAAGGAGCGTGAGAGCATTTTGATATGAGATTTGAAAAGTACTAAGGGGTGCGAGCAGAAATCCTCTAGTCGGTCAATTGAATAGCTCCGGAAAATCCTAAACAGCACTGTTCAACATCGCACGCCCCAGAGAGATAGTTGGTTACACAAGATAGTACAAAGGATAAAGGTCAATAGAAGTTGGAAAGGTAGTATGAAAGAATGATGTCATTTATGGGGTAAAGGGGGATCAACTGTGTCAAACGCAGCAGATAGGTTCAACAGTTTATGGAGAAATCTGGAGCTACCAAGTTTAACTCGAATTGAATAGTTTGTTAATCAGGCCGAGCAACATGTTTGGTTACCTTTTTACCATAGAAAAAGTTGGATCCCTCATATTATAACCACTAAGGATAAATCTAATAAAATTAAGGCAAGAAAACCACATGCTTTGTATAGTATGTGTGCATTTTATTTTTCTCCAATGGTTTTCCCTATAGCAAAAGATCTCTTTTTTTTTATTTTTATTTTTTTATTTATTTTTTATTTTTTTTTTAAAACACGTTATTAAAGATGGCCTCACGGGCAAATTTTTTAAAATTCTAAAACCCAAAATTCTCCCCTTTCTGTTAAACTTCTTTAACTCGATTTTGGCACCAAAATCCATCCCATTATATTTCAATACGGCACTTACAAAAGTTCTACCTAAACCAGGCAGGGAATTAAATTCACCCGTCTCTTATAGACCCATATCCCTGCTCAACACCGACTATAAGTTGTTTACAAAACTACTAGCAGAACGATTGAAAATAATTATGCCATCATTGATACACCCAGACCAGACTGGCTTTATATGGGGCAGACATTCTGTCACCAATATTCGGAAGGTTCTGGCGATATTGGCTCATGAAGAGGGAGGGAATGGAGATGATCCAGGTCTGATTTTATCGCTAGATGCCGAAAAGGCCTTTGATTTGGTGATCTGGGATCACCTCTATGAAACTCTGCATTAATTTGGATTTCCCCAGGCATATATAGACATAATTAAAATGATATATACCAATCCCACTTCACAAATTCTATCCAATGGCTACATGTCAACACTATTTGCAATACAAAGAGGGACCAGGCAGGGATGTCCCCTCTCACCCTTGCTTTTTGCAAACGCCCTGGAGCCACCAGCAATTAAACTACGTAACAACAAGAGATATTCAGGGATTAAAATAAGGACTCTGGAACTGAAAATTACATTGTTCGCTGATGATATGATGCTATTCGTATCAAACCCAGATATATCCATTCCTGCAATACTAGATACCATCTCTCACTTTGGTTCTTTTTCAGGCTATAGAGTCAATATTCAAAAATCAGAAGTTTTACTTTGTACTAATAACAAAGCGATAGATAGAACTAAACAAATGGTGTCTTCATATCAATTGAAATGTAGCAGCACTTCTTTGAAATACTTGGGTATGCAGATACCCACTACATTACATAGGCTATATTCGGAAAACTTCACACCTTAAATCAAATCAATAAAATCCCAAATGGACAACTGGCTTCACCTACCTTTGTCACTTTTGGGCAGAATCGCATTAAAAGTATTTTATTCCCAAAACTGACATATCTTATGCAAATATTACGTATAATATTATCTCAAAAAGACGTTAAGATTTGCACAACGGCCTTTACAAAATTTATATGGTAAGGCAAAAAAACCCAAATTCCTAGAATTAGATTCATTCAACCAAAGGGTAATGGAGGCTTAGCACTCCCAGATATCCAGGCATTCCCGCAGGCAGCCCTCTTCCGCTATATTTCGGATTGGTTCTTATCACATAGTATTTACACTAACACAAACCTAGAGGAAATCATTTTTCATCCCTATGCTCCAACAGCTCTATTGCATCTTCAGAAATCTGCTATTTTACCCATATCCTATTTAGAGATACTTACTATTCATGGAAATCCATTAACAAAACACTTTCACTTGACTTTACTAAATCTAGATATACCCCTATTTGGGGTAATCCTGCTTTCTTACCCTCCATTCAAAACACATGGTTCCATATCTGGAAGCAGAAAGGAATCAGCCATTTGTGATGTGTTTGATCCGGGTGGTGTGATTCTGACATTCCAACAATTGTGTGCAACATATTCATTGCCAAACACATTTTTTCATCTATCTACCTCCAGGTAAGACACTACATAAATTCAAAAACCTCCTTATCTCCAGGATCTCAAACTAAAACAATGGTCATATAGACTCTCTTCTCCATCAGGTCAATACAATAACATACCGTATTAAATATTTATACACTGATCTGCTCCCTAAGGATCCTCATAAATTATGGTCTACGATACAAACTAGATGGGAAAGAGAAATGGAGAACATTCCCGATTTCTCAACAATAATCTCCAACACCAGTAAAATTTGAAAACTTTAGCTTCGGCTAAATTACAAGAAATTCACTATAAAACCCTCCATAGAGCTTACATAGCTTCGAATTGTAGGAAATATATGGTCATAGAGGATGATGGGCGTTGTCCAAAATGCTCTGGGGAGCAAGCATCCTTTGCACATGTTTTTCTATACTGTCCGAAAATCAAAAGATTCTGGTATAAAGTTTTATATTTCATTAATCGTACATTTCAATGAAATTTACAATTTTCACCGCCTGCCTTTCTATTTGCCCACTTCACAGTACGGTCCACGCAAGGTGATATAGTAAATATGAATCCATTGTTAACCTTGATAGTTACTCTAGCAAAACAAGTTAATCTCAACAAATGGATCACAAAATCTGTCCCATCTGTAAGGGAAATACAATCAGCACTATTGGAATATATATATATATATATATATATATATATATATATATATATATATATATATATATATATATATATATATATATATATATATGAACACACAAATATATATATATATACACATACACACACACACATACACACACAGAAGAAGTGCATTGTTTGACATCGAAAATAGAGTCAAGCATTTTTATAACAAATGGGAACCATATTTTCATGCTCTCTCGACAGACTTAATACAAAAAATGTGTGAAGTGTTTGAATTGACTACTTGGTGTCTCTGCAGACAATTGGGGTGAATGGCCAAAGATATGACTTTGTTGTTAAATTGGGACTCATCGGACACTTCACACTCCCAACGCCCCCCCCTCCACTCCCTCTTACTTTCCTTACCCCTCCCCAGTCTATTTTATTTTACTTTGTTTATTTTATAATTTCAATATATTGCTATTTTGTATAATCTCAGTACAATATTCTATGGCTAACAAAAAATAAATGGTGTCTTTGTAATATTATATGCTCTATGTTATTTTTCTTTGGACTTATTTGAGACACCAATAAAATGTTTTTCAAAAGATAAACAAAAAAAAAAAACAAAGAAAAAAAAACCCCACATTATTTAAAAGAACTAAACATTGGTTTCCAAAAGATAAAACCTAGGGGCCTATGTATCAATCGCGGTACTGCCACAATTTTTAATAATTTGTATCTTGATGGATATTTTCATTTTGGGTGTACTAAACTTAACTCTCAGGGACAGTGGTAGCGATAACCGCCATCTCTGCAAGTTAACTCCCCGGCATTTTGTAAGTGTCTTCCACATTTGTGAAATACTCCTCCGGTGAATCAGACACTGTGCACAGTGTCAGATTCCAATGCTGGATGGAGACTGCAGGAGGGTGATCGGAAGATCTCTCTCCTGCGAGTAATGGGTACATACCTGAGCAACCCAGCCGCCAACCGACCATCACACAGAACGAGTGACTGATTTAGTAAGCATACACACTTACCAGTCAGCTGCTCAATATGTCTAACCAGACATCACAACTGAGTGTGTATTTAAATTTGCCCGCCCAGCTGTGATGTCAGTGCTGGCGGTTCCTGCAGCCAAAGGGTCTCCTGTACCCACTGGCATATGCGCGCAGTATACCTGCAAATTATATTGCATCCGTCGTGCTGCCTGGCTGACAATAAATAAATAAATAAATTTATATATATATATATATATATATATATATATATATATATATATATATATATATAGATTTTTTTTTTTATGTTGTTCACAGATATATGCAGCTGATTAACTATATATCGCATAGTGTGTACCCAGCATTAGCCTCCATAGGCTTAAAGCAGTTAACGTCATCTTAATCTGTTGTAAACTAGCTTTTCAGAGTTTGGTACATCGGGGTCAGACCGTAGTCCAGATTAATAAACGGGACAGCAATCTGCAGTGCTAATGAGCCTTCTGCAGGCGATTTCTGTTCAATCTCCTGCATCTAGCTGTTAGCACATAATTAATAAAATTATGCAGAAACTGCAGTTTCTACACAATTTTATAAAAAAAAAATAAAAAAACCCCCTCAATAAATAGGCACCCTAAACACAGACCATTAAATCACTGCAATACATGTTTAAAGTCTGGTAAGCAGGAGCTGAAGCTGACAGAATGTGATGAGACATAAGCATTACGAATGCAGGGAACTCCGATAAAGCTGTTCCCCTGGTAACATGTGGTCATCACACAGTAATGTGAGCAGCACATAGTTACACTTTCTCTGCCTCAAAAGATTTATTCCATCTCTGACCAGTGCTCTATATTACCCATTCCTCCACCCTTTCTGTAACATGAAACCCTGTGTGATGTTAATTACTGCCCTCTAAACTGTGTTTGTATATACCAAGAACCCCATAAAAGTGTGTAGATGTATTCAAAGTACCCTTATTCAGAGTTTATTTATGCCAAGATACCCTTCTGATTAGTTTATTTTTTTGTAGTACATATCATGTATTTTAAGTTATAATTAACAGACTTAAGAATATACAGTTATAGTCGACCGACTAGAAGAACCTACAGTCTGTCCATAGTGAGTTGAAATTGCCATGCAGTCAGCAAATTCAATAGCGGTTTCCTGCTTAATCTTAAAATTATTAAAAAGGCCTATTTATCATGCTTTTTTTCATAAAATTATATAGAAGCTGCAGTCTCTGCATAATTTTATGGCTTGTTGCTATGCACTAACACAATGTAGGAGATTTCACAGAAATCTCTGTCAGAGTGCTAATTAGCACTGCATGGCCTGTTAGTTTACACCATCTTCAGATGGTGTATACTGCTTTAAGTCTATGGAGGCTTAGGCTGGGTACGCATTATGCGATTTGTGGTTCAACCAGCTGACGAATGACATATCGCATAGAGAATCCGTGGGTATGTACAGCATCGTTTACAGACATATCGCATCGGCCCTGCAGCACAGCCGACGACGATATATCTTGCAGATCTGTCGGTACGTCTGTGTGTGTGCACGAGTGAACTGCCGACTGCCAGCACACTTACTGCGAGGACCACCAGTGACTGACAAATTTAAATGCTCGCCCAGTTGTGATGTCAGCACAGACACATTAAGCAGCAAATTGTTAAGGGTGTATTGGCTTACCAATCGGCCGCTTAGTCTGCGGTTCCCTGGCTGGGCAGACAAGTCGCCCAGTTGTGTACCTAGCATTACAAGCAGGAGAAAGATCTTCCGATCTCCACCTCCATTACTCAGCATTCGGCCGGCGGCGGAAACTGACACTGTGCGCACGTGCAGAGTCAGCTTCCCCTGGAGAAGACCGATAGACTTCTATAAAATGCCGGGAATATAACTCGCAGGGAGAACAGTTATCGCAACCATTCTACATGAGAATTTCCCATAGTACATAGTGGGATATTTTAATCAACAATGAAAATATCGTACGTTAAATGAATAATTAATAAACGCAGCAGTTCCACGATTATTAATACATAGGCCCTTCAGTGAGTGAGATTGAGTTTCCAGGAGCAAGGATTCTCATTTTGTGGAAAATGCACTAATGTTTCAATAATGCCCAACGATCTTTTACAATTACCATTTTTTATTTTTCTAATTCAGAAAACCAAATTCAATAAAATGTATTACCCTTCTTTAAGCTGTTTGTAGAAGGCAGGACAACATAGTCCAAAGAAACTTGGCTGCGCAATCTTCCGCACAGCGAGTTCCATAGAGGACGCAGACATGGCGATACCTTGCATCAGTGTATGAATCAGCAGTTCTATTTTACCATGTAATGCCCAGTAATTATTTTTTCCTGTGGAGAATTGTTTTAATACCCCACATATGCCACAGTTTCCCAGTTTCAAAACTAAACCTTCTACACATATTAGTCACCCACTCTCTACATTAATACTGTTCTAGTATAGCAACGTGAACATTAAATATTCCTCTCTTCCATTACAACCCACACACACCACTTTAAACATCCTTTTGTAATCGGTAAGAATCATTAAAACTGTTTTGTCACGGTCAATAGTCTAAGCACCTCTCACTAGCTGTACTTTATACCATAAAACAGTTGCAGCACTCCAATTATGCTAATTCTCACCCTTTTATATACACATCTATAACTAGCAGCTCCTAACGGTTATGCAAAGGTAAATGAAGGGGTCGCGTTTGTAGATTTTCATTAAACATGAATAACGCACACCTTCAACGGGATGCGGTCAGAATGCCAACGCTGGAAACCCAAAACTTGCCAAAATACCGGCACCAGTATCCTGCCCACTGGAATGCCGAAGGTAAGAACCGGGGTTAGAGTAAGGGGTTAGGCACTAGGGGGAGGGTTAGTCTGCGGGTGAGGGAGGATAGGTTTTGGCTGCGGGGAGGGAGGGCTAGGCACAGGCACCAGGGAGGGAGGGTTAGGGGTAAGGCTAGGCTTACTTACCTGGGGGAGTGTGCATTCCAACCTGGTCGGGATGCCGGCATTGGGATTCTGACCAACAGGATCCCGAGCACAACCTTAATTCCCATTCCTAAAAACACAACTATGTATTTAAGATATTATGACATAAGCAAGATTGACCAGATGAAAGCAATTTTCTTTTAAAATATGAATTTCTGATCTAGGGGATAAAGATTGGGAAGATGTCATGGAGTGGGTAGGTAAAACCTCTATCAATAAGAATATTAAAGAAAACTAAAAAGAATATTCTCTCTGGTATTTGGTCCAAGGAAAAAAATCCTCGAACCTATGTTAGAGACACTGTGGGTATATTCACAAGTATCAACATATGTGGTGGGGCTGCCCTTCGCTCACCAAAGAGATGACCTCATCCCAATATTGGGAGATTAGAGTGTCCGGTCTTTCCCCTCTTAAAAGACCCTCTGCATATATTACTTTGTAAACACATGAGAACACTCCCTAAAACACAAAACAAACTTTGCGTAGAGATATAGTGGCCATACATGGTGTGATGCACCATGTAGGGCAAATGCCGACCACTGGCAGACGGATCGTGCTGTCCCTGCTGACAATCGTGTGGTCCCCGCTGACCACACGATATGCCGGCTCCCAGCTCCACCATCTGAATGGGATCGTACATCACATCCCAGATCATATGAACCTGCGAAAAGATCTTTGGGAGCAATATACGATCCTGCGGGAGCACGCAGCACGATATCAGGTACGATATCGTGCCCATACACAGCACAATCTATCACCTATATCGTGTAGATCCGTCGGATCAGCGCGTATATCGTGCAGTGTATGGCCACCTATAGATAGAATTGATTGGTGCAAACTGGAAACTGACCAATGCTCCCTTGATTCCGGTCTTAATTAACAAAATCTAGTATACAGCATATTTCCGCCCTCCTACAAGATAATGTGGGCTAATTTCACATGATCTGGGGCCCCTGGTACTCTTATTTCAACAGTTACCTGGGGGTACGTGAGTTTCATCAAGAGTATCAAGCCAGGGTAATGTTACTTGGGTACATATCTTATTTTACAGTTTTATTTAAGTTACTAGTTGTTTTAGGCAGTCTCACCCGTCCCCCTTCCTTAGTTTTTTCTCTGTCATATTATATTGTTGTTTAGAGATATTTCAAATACAATATTAGTAATATGACAGTTTTCATTGTATTTACACAATATTTTGTTTTGTATTTATGTTCAACATTACACTTTTTATGCAAAAAATTTAGCATTTGTAACTTGTTCATTACACTGATAGAGATATATAAAAAAAAAATATATATATACATTTCTATAAAAAGTGCAGTTGGCAGTTTAACAATGTAAGATCACACAAAAACTGTAGAGACTATAATCTGTGAAAATAATGTTTGCGGCCATTCTCAAATGACCAAGCATTTGCAACCAAAACTTTGTACACATTAACTCCAAGAATATCTGTAAACTCACATGGTTTTGTTCACAGACTGTCATTTCACATTAAAAAGTGATCATGTGTATCTTAACACTGAATGAATGAAATGTGTAAACATGTAAATGACATGCGTATCTCAAATCTAGCACTTTATCAGACATGTTTATGGCTTGCAGTCTGACACAAGGTGGCAAGAGGCCAAAAATCGGAAAAGCAGTTGCTGGACAGCAGGTTTCAAGGCCAGTTACATACGTTGTTAAACGTGACAGCCCAAAAGACATACAACATTCTGTGTTAAAGGTTCTTAGTGATTTTTACAGGCCACTTATGAGCAGTTCCCAGGTTGTGCAGCAAGTGCACAGTAAGGAGCCATGGTGGAAAGGAGAACTGGATTAGTGAGAGTACAAAAGCTGCACTCAATTACTAAGTCCAGTAAACTCTTTTTGTGTTATTGTAACCTTGTATGCATGTTGCCTCTGGAACATAACAAATTTAGGGATAAAAAAAAAAAAAAAAAAAAAAAAAGTGTACAAATATTAAACACCTGCACATTTTACTAATCATTATTTACTTTTATTCATCCCTCATTCATTCTCAAACCTGTATCATACACCACAATGTTTAACAAATGGTCGATCACTAATCCTCATGGCATTACACATAGAATTATAACATTCTATCCTGGTGTGATATCCCTTTATCCAATACTACCCCGGGCCCTCACTAATCCAATGCTTTATGATTAACACTGAAACACCCATCCTATCATCACTGCTTAATTGCAATATAAATCAACCTGATGATACAAAAAAGAGCCCTTAACTCTTAAACTGGGTACACACTAGACAATATGTCGTCTGATCCTGCGGATCGGAACAAAATAACGAGTGCATCGACTTGTGAGTACCCATGATATGCACGCTCCCGAGGGTCGTTCGCAACATCACCCGTCTGCCCTACTGCAGGGCCGACGGGGGATGTTGCCAACAATGCCATGCTGCAGAACGCAGCATGGCGCATCCCTCCCCATTCAGACCTGGCATCGGCAAATGTGTATGCAATTGTCGCATGCTAAGTCCCGTCGCCAGCAACCACAGGCTGGGTACACAGTCTCCTTCGGTCTCCTATTCTTCCATATCCCCAGACCTGGAAGCAGACTAAAAGAGGAGGCTGTACTCCTTTCCTCATTCTGCACACTGAGTCCGATTCTGAGCCACATGAATGCCTATGTTCATGGAGTTGAGGCATTGTTTGCTACTGCACATCTGCCTAAGTTGCTAAAAAGTCACACTGCGCATGCATCCCAAGATGCATACCCACAGAGACGCAGTTGGGATTGAGACACACGTTATGAGCTCACCTTGGGACACCTACATTATGGTATGACAGTTGTACCACCCCAGTCAAACTACCCACCTGGGGCGTTCCTGTGCTGTAACAGTGAGGCGGCTATTCGGATACATAAAATGGTCCCTTTTTCAGAAGGAAGATCTGTACCTACCATAGTGCTGATGCAAATTTGTTTCAATGGTGTGACAGATGGTGGTGTCTAAAGACACACAAAGTGGTATTACAGCATCTAAAGATGCTCAAAGTGGCCATCTCAGTCCTTGCACATTTAGACACGATTGTACACCGGGGGATTGGATGATACCAACATTAGCATAATTGCAGGTGCAACTACAGCAAAAGACACTAAAGCGGTCACAGCGACTCAGAATCTGGGTTTTCCACCTGCTCCTTCACTCACACTCCTATCTTTTGAAGCACATATTATCCAGATTCTCAAACTCTTTACACAATGCTGTGATCAGTTGTCCCCCTGGATAATATGTATCTTAGCCATGCCCTCCTTTCTTAACCTCTGACAATCTGACCATTAACAACCAAATGACTCACATAACTCATTCTGCTCCAAACTGCTCTTCAATCTCCTTCCCCAAATTCTCCACATCAGAGTAATAAACACTGCCTTGGTGTGATCGTCTCCCAAGTTTGGTCATTTCTTTATTTCACACTCCTCCTCCTCCTCCTCCTCCTCTTGCAGACCTGCAATTATTTCTCAAACCTGTTTACCTCTTTGCATTGCAACTTAACAAAATGTCCCCACATGGCCAGACAGCACTGACTAAGGTGGCAAGGGACCTGATCACTAAAGGCTATATTGCATTTCACACAGAGTACAAATGCTACATTCACTAGGTCTGTCCTATCCTGATTGTCCTTTGTATCAACCCATACTTCCTTTCTTTGGAGCCACCTCCTCATGTAGGCACAAGGCTGAGTGTACACACCCTCCGATGTACTATAGATCGATATATCAGCTGTTCAATGGAACAGCTAATATATCTATCAGTGTGTAACCAGCTTAAGTTGTCTTCGAAGGCTGTTGCCCCAGTCCCTAAATTGTTTGTCTGAACATTACTAAAGAAAAATACCTAAAAAAAAAATAAAATAAAACAAACAAAACTGGAAAAAAAAAAAAAAAAACATCCCCTTCAGTAGCATATTTCCCCAGCTCAACCCTTCCTCTCTGTAGCTCACATTCCCTACCTCATAAAACAAGATTTTTCCAGAGCCTCAAAACCTAGTCATTTTTCACCATTGCAATCCAGCTGGATCACAAATGTAACCTGCGCCATTTAATTCTCATGTACAAAATGCCATTTCTTGCTTCCAGATTTTAAGCTTGCAAACAAGGCCTTCATTCATATTCTTCTGTTCATACCAAGTCTTGCTTTGTTTTATCACGGTATCAGACACCCAAATTTATAACACTGCAGAGAGTGCTAGCACTAACAGTAAACATTAACAAGTCATTCTGCACAAGCATTCTGTGTTTGCTTGGCAAACTATCATGAATTATAGGCAAACTATAATGGAATAATGCCCCTAGCAGTCCATCCATCAGCAGTGAAAAGGTAGAACACCAGCTTATTTTACAATGAAGCTTGAACAAACATTTATTTAGCTTTTTTTCTCAAATTGTCTCCATAAAATACATACTATTTTCTTGAAAAAAAACACTATGATCATATGCTATTCTTCTAGAAAGCAAAAAGACAAAACATTCATGAAGCTGGTCTGTGACACCATTTACAAATCAGGACATTCTTTCTACATGTGGGGCATATTTTCACATCAGATGTAAAGGAGAAGGGGCTGTGATTACATAAAAGGCCTATGGGAGCTTTATGCACGTACTTAGCACTGTGCTATATACAATTTCCCCCAAAAGTTGCTCATAGGTATTACAGGTTCAGTCTCCTATAACCGAAAATATGAGATATGGTAAGAACTTACCCTTGTTATCTCTATTTCTACGAAGTCCATAGGGTTCCACAGGATACCTTGGGGTATAGGTGTGACGTCAGTCGCAGGGCACCAAAGAGTTAAGCTTTCAGCCTCCCAGGATGCACTAGGTCCCCCTCCTATACCCCGCCCCCGAGCCAAGGCACCTCAGTTAGTTACCAAGCCATAGGCCGGAGGAGGAGAAGGAAGAGAGAGAACAAAGATCTGGACACATACAAGAATCACATTCTCACCAGAGGGAGACGGAAAACCGGTGACCAGAGCAAAGCCCATCTGCAGCACAGGTGCGACAGGGCGGGAGTCCTGTGGAACCCTATGGACTTCGTAGAAATAGAGATAACAAGGGTAAGTTCTTACCATATCTCATATTTTCTACTTCAGGGTCCATAGGGTATCCACAGGATACCTTGGGGATGTCCCAAAGCAGTATCCTTTAAGGGTGGGGACGCTCCTGTGCAGAAAGGAGAATCCGCCGCCCGAAGGAAGCATCCTGAGAGGCGAAGGTGTCAAACCTGTAATACCTCACGAAGGTATGGACAGAAGACCACGTAGCAGCCTTGCAGATCTGAACTGCCGAGGCACCACGTCGAGCTGCCCACGAAGGACCCACAGACCTAGTGGAATGAGCCTTCAGAGAAGGAGGGACCGGTAGGCCTTCATGAAGATAAGCTTCAGAAATAGCCATACGGATCCAGGCTGCCAAAGTTTGCTTTGAAGCAGGCCAACCCTTTTTACGGAAGCCAAAGAGGACAAACAAAGCGTCCGACTTCCTAAACGAAGAAGTGCGGTCAACATAAGTCCTTAAGGCCCGCACAACATCCAAAGAGGCCTCACCCACGGAAAGACCCGGTGAGTTAAAGGCCGGAACAACTATTTCCTCGTTAATATGAAACTGGGAAACAACTTTGGGAAGAAACTCGGGCCGAGTGCGGAGCACTGCCCTGTTCCCATAAAAAACCAAGAAAGGGGGTCTACAAGAAAGAGCCCCTAACTCAGAAACACGTCTGGCCGAAGCAATGGCCAGAAGGAAAACAGTCTTAGCTGTTAGCCATTTAAGATCCACTGAGCCCAGTGGTTCAAACGGCGGTCCTTGGAGAGCCCTCAGGACCACAGCCAAATCCCAAGGCGCCACAGGTGGAACAAAGGGCGGCTGAATGCGGAGAACACCCTGCATAAAGGTGCGCACATCCGGGATTGTAGCAATCCTACGGTGAAACCAGACAGATAGGGCCGAAACCTGTACCTTCAAAGAAGCAAGGCGAAGCCCATGATCTAGTCCCGCTTGCAGGAAGGCGAGAATCCGAGACAGACGAAACTCCCGCGGTGCATAACCTCTCGGTCGACACCACTGGAAGAACGTATGCCACACGCGATGGTATATCCTCGCGGAAGACGATTTCCGAGCTCGTAACATGGTACGCACCACAGAGCTGGAAAACCCCCGGGACCTCAGCATGGCCGTCTCAACAGCCACGCCGTCAAAGACAGCCGAGTCAGGTCCGGGTGAAGGCAAGGACCCTGAGACAGAAGGTCCGGTCGTAGCGGCAACCGCAGAGGAATGTCCACGGACAGACCCTGAAGGTCTGAGAACCAGTGCCGTCTGGGCCACGCGGGAGCTATCAACAGGAGCGTCCCTCCTTCCTGTTTGAATTTCCGGATTACCCGTGGAAGAAGGGAGACCGGAGGGAACAGGTATGCGAACCGGAACGTCCACCGGACGGACAGAGCATCCACCAGAGACGCCCCTTCGTCTCTTGTGCGAGACCCGTACACCGGCAACTTGTTGTTGTGCCGGGACGCCATGAGGTCGATTTCTGGAAGACCCCACCTGTCCACCAGTAGTTGAAAAACGTCCGGGTGCAGGGACCATTCCCCCGGATGAACGTCCTGGCGACTTAGAAAGTCCGCCTCCCAATTGAGCACTCCCGGGATGAAGACCGCTGATATGGCCGGAAGATTGCGCTCCGCCCAAACCAGGATCCGAGAGACCTCTACGAGAGCCGCCCGACTGCGAGTTCCTCCTTGCCTGTTTATGTAGGCCACGGTGGTAGCGTTGTCCGACTGGACCTGCACCGGGCGACCCTGGAGAAACCGCTGTGCCTGCTGGAGAGCATTGAAGACCGCACGGAGTTCCAAGATATTTATTGGAAGCTCCGCTTCTGCCGGCGTCCACCTGCCCTGGAACAAGTGTGGACCCGAAACTGCTCCCCAGCCCCGAAGACTGGCGTCCGTTGTCAACAGGACCCAATTTGGAACCCAGAACGGACGTCCCTTGTTGAGGTGGGTCGTCTGTAACCACCACGTAAGGGACAGGCGAACCTCCTGGGTGAGCACAATCGTCTGGGACTTCAGAGACTGAGTCAGCCCGTTCCACTTGGACAGGATCAGGTGCTGCAGAGGTCTGGAGTGAAACTGGGCGTATTCCACCATGTCGAACACCGACACCATGGAGCCCAGTAACCTCATCGCCGAGTGTAAGGACACCCGGCGGCTGTGCAGACAACTGCGCACCCTTGACTGTAAAGCAGAGATCTTGTCCTCCGTCACGAAGATCCTTTGCTGTCCCGAGTCCAATAAGGCTCCAAGATGCAGAATCCTCCGAGACGGGATTAGAGTGGACTTCTGACAGTTGATTAGCCAGCCATGCCGTTGCAGCAGTGCAATGGTCAGGTCCAAGTGGCGTAACAGGAGCTCTGGAGATCCTGCCACCAATAACAGGTCGTCCAAATACGGCAACATGCGGACTCCCTGCAGCCGCAGAGAAGCCGCCATCACCTTGGTGAAAACACGTGGTGCTGTTGCCAGGCCAAAAGGTAACGCCCGAAACTGGAAGTGGTCGCTGCTGATTGCAAACCTGAGGAACTGTTGATGGCGCCAAAGAATAGGGACATGCATGTAACCGTCCTGTATGTCCAATGACACCAAGTAGTCCCCAGGTTCCAGCGCCAGAATGATGGACCGTAGGGTCTCCATCCGAAACTTCGGGACCCGCAAAGACTTGTTGAGTGCTTTGAGGTTGAGAATCGGACGATATGACCCATTGGGTTTCTGTACCAAAAATAGATTTGAATAGAAACCCTGGCCCCTCTGGGAGAATGGAACCGCCACTATAACTCCAGCCTGGAGCATAGTGTGCAATACCTTCCGCAGCTCCGTAGCCTTGTTCCGGTCTGATGGGAGACCCGTGGTGAAGAAGCGAGCCGGGGGTCTGTGCCGGAAGGAGAGGGCGTATCCGTGGGAAACCACCTCCAGAACCCAAGTGTCTGTCGTAGTGGTCGACCAACACTGGGCGAACTGTAGCAGGCGGCCTCCCACCCTGGGATCCCCCAAAGGGAGGCCCGGACCGTCAGGCCGCAGGCTTGTCATCTGGCTTGGGGGGCGGACGTCTGGTACTCCATGCCTGCTTCCGGGGCTTGACCGATTTCTTAGGGCAAGCCTGTCGAGGAAACGACTGTGGTTTGGGCCTGCCCTGGGCCCTAGATGACCGAAAGGATGATGGTCCCGAACCAGAAGGAGCAGCGGCCGACGGGAGACAGGCAGATTTGGCTGCCGCCAGCGTGGCCACAATCTTATCCAGATCCGGACCGAAGAGAACTTCTCCGGTAAACGGCAACGCTTCCAGACCTTTCTTGGAATCTGCGTCCGCCTTCCAGGATCGCAGCCACAAGGTGCGACGAGCAGCTACCGCTGCTGAAGAAATTCTAGACACCAGAGTACTAATGTCTAGAGCCGCCTCGTTGATGTAGGTGGCCGAATCACGGAGATTGCCAATCAACTCCGCCAGATCGGCCGGACAGTCGGATTCAAAAGAAGCCTCTAATGAATCCGCCCAGCGCTCCATCGCTCTGGCAACCCAGCAAATGGCCATAGCCGGCCGTGCTGCCCCCCCTGCAAGGGAATAAGCGGACTTCAGGCAGATTTCTACCTTGCGATCCGTAGCATCCTTAAGGGAGGACATGGATGGCATCGGCAATGTGGCACTACGGACAAGACGGGTCACGTGAGAATCCACCTGTGGAGGGGATTCCCACTTCGCAAAATAATTATCCGCGAACGGATAAGCCACCGCCAGGCGTCTCTGCGGCTGGTATCTTTTGCCAGGTTGTTTCCACGCCTCCTCTAAATGGTCCACCAACTGACCCGAAAGAGGAAAGACTGTGGCATCGCCCTTCACATCTTTGAAAAAGGCATACTTAGATTTAGCCGCTGGGGGAACTTCGTCCTCAATCACCAAGGCTGTGCGGACCGCCCGAATAAGTCCAGGAATATATACTTTGGACTTAGCATCAGCGTCCTTAGTATGGAGAGGTTCCTGATCGTAAGGATCTAGAATCTCCCCATCATCAGACGTCCCTTCGTCATCCTCATAAGGAGCGGACAGAGACGCCACCGGCCTTTTATGAGACCGCATCACAGACTCCCCTTGCAACACATCCGACAAGTGCTGTACAGAACTCGTCAGGGAGTTAACCCACGCTGGCTCCTGAGAACCCGGGAGCGGGGAAATAGGGAGACTGTGGGGTACCACCAATTGTCGTGGGAACCCCTGCATGGGTGACGACACCACAGACTGCTGGGACAAACCCATCGGAGTAAACGCGGGCTGCGGAGCTAACTGGCCCACTAAAGCTGTTAACGCCTGAGCGAAACAAGCCCAGGGCGGCTCCTGTACCGGTGCTGTAACCGTAATAGGCCGCGCCATGGACAAACACTGCCGGCAAAGGCCCTCCGCGCTACCCTCCCCCTCCGCTAACGGTACTTTGCACGTGGTACACTGTAGCCGGAGGGGAAAATCACTTTCAGACATGATGGCACCACGTATGTGACCTCTCTCACCAATTAAGTATTAAATAGGCGAGAGACCACCCTGCAGCACCGCACCGCAAGGGCTTTAGCAGAAAGAACAGGGACAGTAATAAAGCTGACAGTTTAGAGAAGAAAAGATTACAGGCAGCAGCGCTAGCACAGTCACATACAATGCAGAAAAATAACAATTCCTGCACTAACAGCGCTGATCACTCAACTACACAGACACAGGGCCTGGTAGGACACAGCGCTGCATACACAGACCTGACCACAGCGGAGGAGAGGTATGCGGGGGGACCCAGACCACGATGCTTCCTTCCAGCGCTTCCAGCAGCGTTCACCATGCGTTCTGGAGAAGATGGCCGCCGAGGAGCAGAGAGGAGGCTGGCCTGGGGGAGGAGCGCTGCCACAGGACCAGTCGGCAGCATGCAGAGAGGGCTGTGTGCAGCGGGGGAGGCGCCGGCTGTGAGACAGGGAAGGCGCGCTCCCCTGGCATGCATTTAACCCCTGGGACGCCGCAGCGCTACCGCTCTGCTGCGGTCCGCTGTCCCAGGGGGTAGTGGAAGCGCAGGTTGGTCGCCTGGCTCCACGCTGCAGCCAGTCCCCAGGGAGCCCCCTGCCTGGGGACTTAGGACCATGTGATCAGCGGGGACCCACCGCGGGACCCCGCTGCTTACCTCTGTCCCCCTTGAATCCGGCCATGGTCCGGAGCATCTGGGGTCACCGCTAGCTGTGACCCCAGACGCCCACCAGCATCCCCGGATCAGTACCGGCGTTCTGGTACCGGCGGGGTGTAGGGAAGACAGCATGGACGTCAGGACTGACTGTACATGCTGTTCATCCAGTTGTGCAGCCACAGCTGCATGAAGAATAAGCTTCAGGGGCTCTTCTAGCCCCCACTCCAACAGGTGCACCCGACTCCGGCCGGGCACCAAACTAAACTGAGGTGCCTTGGCTCGGGGGCGGGGTATAGGAGGGGGACCTAGTGCATCCTGGGAGGCTGAAAGCTTAACTCTTTGGTGCCCTGCGACTGACGTCACACCTATACCCCAAGGTATCCTGTGGATACCCTATGGACCCTGAAGTAGAAATACTTGGGATCAGAAATATATTGGATTTTTTGGAATATCTGCATACCATAATGAGATATCTTGGGAAAGGGACCCAAGTCTAAACACAGAATCATTTATGTTTTATATACACCTTACACATAGCCTGCAGGTAATTTTAGATTATATTTTAAATACTTTTGTGTCTTAAACAAAATGTGTACACTGAGCAATCAGAAAGCAAAGCTGTCGCTATCTCAGTCACATTCAAAATATTCCATATTTTGGGATATTTGGATATGGGAGACTCAACCTATAATTTGCTGTTCTGTGAAGTACTATATATTCCGATTTCATTATGTGCTGCTCTTCTTAGAAGTAGAAAGTTGCATAGGAGATTAGGAAAAACACAAATAATGCCCACTAAACTATATAAAACAATGTTCATGGCATTTGTCATTACTGTTTCTTTAAGACCAGCGTTTCTAATGGGCCAGATCTTGGTACAATTTGAGCCAACATGACAGGATCACATAGGGCCCAATAGTCACACTGTATTTTTACCACATACACTACCATTCAAATGTTTGGGGTCACCCAGACAATTTTGTGTTTTACATGAAAACTGACTTGTATCTATCAAATGGAGATTCAAAATGAATAGAACATATAGTCAAGATATTGGCAAAGTTAGAAATAATTATTTTTATTTGAAATAAAAATTTTGTCCTTAAAACTTTACTTTAGTCAAAGAATGCTCCTTTTGCAGCAATTACAGCACTGCAGACTTTTGGCATTCTAGCTGTTAATTTGTTGAGGTAATCTGAAGAAATTTCACCCTACGCTTCCTGAAGCACCTCCCACAAGTTGGATTTGCTTGATGGGCACTTCTTGGGTACCATACGGTCAAGCTGCTCCCACAACAGCTCAATGAGATTGAGATCTGGTGACTGCGCTGGCCACTCCATTACAGACATAATACCAGCTACCTGCTTCTTCCCTAGATAGTTCTTGCATAATTTGGAGGTATGCTTTGGGTCATTGCCCTGTTAGAGGAGGAAATTGGCTCCAATCAAGCGCTGTCCACAAGGTATGGCATGGCGTTGCAAAATGGAGTGATAGCCTTCCTTAATCAAAATCTCCCACTTTACCAGCACCAAAGCAGCCCCAGACCATCACATTACCTCCACCATGCTTGACAGATGGCGTCAGGCACTATTCCAGCATCTTTTCACTTGTTCTGCGTCTCACAAATGTTCTTCCAAACACTTCAAAATTCGATTTGTCTGCCCAGAACACTTTTTTCCAATCTTCCTCTGTCCAATGTCTGTGTTCTTTTGCCCATATTAATCTTTTCCTTTTATTGGCCAGTCTCAGATATGGCTTTTTCTTTGCCACTCTGCCTAGAAGGCCAGCATCCCGGAGTTGCCTCTTCACTGTAGGCATTGACACTGGCGTTTTGCAGGTACCATTTAATGAAGCTGCCAGTTGAGGACTTGTGAGGCATCTATTTCTCAAACTAGAGACTAATGTACTGGTCTTCTTGCACAGTTGTGCACCGGGGCCTCCCACTTCTCTTTGTACTCTGGTTAGAGCCTGTTTGTGCTGTTCTCTGAAGGGAGTAGTACACACCGTTGTAGGAAATGTTCTTAGGAATGAAGGCTATTCCATGTGAGAAATTGCCAAGAAACTTAACAAGAATAGACTGTCGAGTTTCACAAGAAAGTTTTTTCTGGCCATTTGGAGAGTATAATCGAACCGACAAATGTGATGCTCCAGACACTCAACTAGCTCAAAGGAAGGCCAGCTTTATAGCTTCTCTAATGAGCAAACCTGTTTTCAGCTGTGCTAACAATTGTAAAAGGGTTTTCTAATCGTCCATTAGTCTTCTAACGCGCTTAGCAAACACAATGTACCATTAGAACACTGGAGTGATGGTTGCTGGAAATGGGCCTCTATACACCTATGTAGATATTCCTTTAAAAACCAAAAATTTGCAGCTAGTATAATAATTTACCACATTAACCATGTATAGAGTGTATTTCTGATTAATTTAATGTTATCTTCATTGAAAAAAGAAAAAAAAACTGCTTTTCTTTCAAAAATAAGGAAATTTCGAAGTGACCCCAAACTTTTGAACGGTAGTGTACATACAATAATAATAATTAACAAGAACATCAAGCTATGTCAAGCCATTTTGGGGTAGTAATCTACACTAAGTAATATTTTTGTTATTATTTAATCCCGAAAATACAAGGAAAAAAAACAAAACAAAAACTTTTACAACTAACACTTCATTAGAAAGCACCTGAAATTGGTGGGAACTATTTTGACAACAGTTGATTTCGGATTAGAGAAAATGTCGCCATGACTGCCCTAATTCTGATGCATACACCTTCTCCTTTTAAACCACGGTCCTCAAGGCACACTAACAGTCCAGGTTTTAGGGATAGCCATACTTGAACACAAGTGACTTAATTAGTACCTCAGTTATATTGATTTAACAGTCTGTGCACATCCATGGATATCACTAAAACCAGGACTGTTAGTGTGCCTTGAGGACCGCGGTTGGGAATCACTGTTGTAAACTAAAGGGAAAAAGAAAAAAAAAGATACAGTAGAAAACATCTTCATACAATTATCAGGTTGCATAGTATATCAAATAGTGGGATAAAAAAAAAAAAAAAAAACAAGCCTTAGAAAATTGCCCTCTACTTTGAAATGATGCCAAGGGAAGGCTGCCAGGACTGAAAATGCTAAATTAACTATTTATGAAATGTACAACATGAAACACATGGTTACCCTGCTCATGTTTTATCATCAAGCACAATTGGCTTGTTGGAAAATAAAAATGGGTATTATACTCGAGAACGCTACAGAACCAACCAAAACTAAATGGATAAAATGTCTGATAACTGTTTAGATAGTTTAACTACACAATACATACACGAATTAAACATTTTGGTGCACAGTACATAAAGTTTAAAATGCATATGATTATAGCCTATCATCAAAATAATTACCACTGCATACAAGTAATGCAGTTCAGGTGATGATGTGTGCAGAGTTCCAAGCACCAGTCATTTGTAGTCAGCTTAGACATTCTCCGGTATGAAGTGTCTTGAATAGTCTTCATAGCATAATGAGCTGGACTCTGAAAGAAAGTCCTTCTGAAAGCCATTGTTGCCTGGAATGATGTCATGCTATTCAGAGAGAAGTAAAGCCATAAAAAACCATCAGGAACTTGATGAAAAAAATCATTCACGCAAGAAAAGTTTTCCTAATAAAGTGTCATGGTCTTCAACGGCTTGAATATTTGGCAAACTAATAATGTCCATAAAAGGGTGCGAAGAAAACTGTAGTATCATTAGCTTGTAAGGAGCACTGCCTTTTTTATCTAGCTCTACCCACAATTATGTGCTGAACCTGTGATAGATGGAAAATAGGTAACCATGTACCCAGGGCCAATGTGTCCTAGCAAGGATACAACCCAGAAGAAGTAATAAATCTACCAGATAGCCGGTTTCAGTTTAAGTAGAGCTCATCAATGCAAGACAGACTAATTACTTCTACTGCATCAGGCTTACACAGGAACCAAATAGAGTACCTATTAAAAGGAGAGCTAGAAGTACTCTACTAATATAAATGATCCAATATGAGCTTTCATCTTAGGGTGGGTACACAGTAGAACGACCGGCAACCTTGCCGATAGTCAAGGCGTTTACCCTTCAATCCGGATCTTGCAAGATTGCTGGCACACACTAGGAAGATTTAAAAAAAATGACAGATCACTTGCATCACGGGTAATCACACAATATCACATGGAACCCGGGGGAGCGTCCAATCGGGCATACACACACTACACCATATGCCCAATTTATTGTTAGGATTGGCCTACAAATGACAAAATCAGGCAAATACTGTGCATGTACCCGGCCTTAGAGATTGAATTCACATGCTAAATGCGACAGTATTAGAACAATCCGTATCTTACGATTACACGACAAGATGAAGGTAGGTAATAGTGTTAAATTTAGTGCAGAGAGCAAGTTTAATAATACATCTAAAAAAAGTCTTCATAGGCTGAAGTCAAAATATTAAAAGGATCAGTCACCTTCGTGGCAATTTACTCCTTTTTCCTGCATAGTAAAAGGCAAGGTTTTTTTCCAAACTACACCCCCACTTAAATACAATTGGTCCTTACTACAGTATTTGAAATTACCTCAGCTGAGCAAAAATTTGGACAGTTTAGTAGGGACTTGAGGTTCGGCACTCACACCCACCACTGCACCATTGGGCAGATGTCTGCAAATTTTAAATTGCACAGACCCAACAGTCCTTAACATTTAACAAGAGGCATGCTTTTTATCAGAGTCTCATTATAACTGCATTAGTTTCAGTTGCTGTGTGATAAATTTTTCAAAGACTAGAACACCAGACACAAATTGAGATGAGGGCTGGACAATATTATGTATAAGCCAGGTAGCCAAGGGAAAATGGCATCCATTTACATCAATGGCAGGAGTACCTAGAAGTATTTATTTTTAATCCATCAGTGTGTTCAAAGATTTTAGATACTATGCAACAATTACATAGCGTGCTAACCCATGTCCCTCCATGTCAGCGCTAACGAAAAGTGTTCATTTGTCTACTTGCTAAAGATACGCTGGAAAGCAATTTACAGAGAAAGTATGTAAGGTCAGACTATAGTCTTTGCATTTTATTTAAAATAAAATATGAAAATATCGAGGTGGTCTTCTTAGATTTTATGAGAGTATTAATTTCCTACTCTGAGAATTCCTTGTTTTTTAAAAATGTTCTCTTACAACCACCATTCCTAGACACATAGGGGGCGATTCAATTCAGCTCGATGCTGAATAGCCCCGGGAAGGAGTTCAGGTGCTTTTCAATTGCCTGGGCTGTAAAGTCCGACTAGAACCACTAAAAGGTCGGAGAATGCTGGTTATTGCGCCTTAAGTTGGGTATTTAGTCGCGGTAATTGGCATTCTCTGACTATAGTGCTGGCCGCAAGGCTGTTTGCGCCACGCTAAGCCAGAATACAGCATCGCGGCCGGCACTTGTTGGATTTCTGCTCGCACCTCAAGAGGGTGCGAGCCGAAATCCTGTAGTTGGACTTAATAGCACGTTCAACTGAATATCTCCGGGAACTCCTTCCCCAGGCTATTCAGCATCCCTCTGAATTGAATCGCCCCCATATTCTGGGTTTGTTGGCTGACTTGTAAAATATATAGAGAGATTATTTTACAAACCCAGAATGGGCCCTTGTGATCAGAAGTTATTTTAAGGGGTTGCCTACCCTTTCATCGTCAGCAGCCACCTGTTACCAACTCATCTTCCTCAAGTTGTTTAAGAAGATAAACACTACAGAGCTCACAGAAACAAATCTTTCATTTTAATTCTTGCACAGATTACAGCCCTCCCCCACTAACTCAACTCTCGTTTGGGCGCCCAAACAGCCAACTAATCACACATTTCTGCTATTCACCTTGGGAGGCTGCAAGCAGAAACGTGTGCAGCCGTGGCTCTTCGGCCCAAACAGGTGAATTCGCTCATTCGGGTGCCCAAAAGAAATAGCCGCAGCTAAAACAAGTGATAACCTACACAGATTGTTATTCGCGTATACATTGGGCAGCGTACAAAAATCTGAGACCAGGGTGAGACCGAACCACGAGAGGGAGTGGCGATGTGGCAGGGCTTTTGGCAATATTTTCACACCTTTACAACAAGCATCTTGCCACCCTTTCCTAGTCACTAAAACAATGAGTACGACAGGGTGCAGTGTGGTATTGACATTAATATGTAATTTTTGGTACACTTTCCATTTCCCTATTCATAAGTAAGCCACCAACCTGCTGGAAAGGCTCAAATAGTTGCATCGATGTTATAGCTCTATGTAATGAAACCATGCTTTTTAAGAAGGGAGGAAAAATATTATGTAGACTCTTACTACTGCAACTTGCTTTTTTCTTTGATGGCTTGTTTAGCGATCATGTTCTGAATTACTGGCTGAACATGGAATGATATTTCAGACTTGTCCCAAACCAATGGTCTTCAAATGCATCAGGCATTTTTACAATATTGAGCGATTTCTCACATCTTTTAAAGCGTGTCAAGGATAGTAATGTTCAAGACAGACATTTTTCTTCATATCCCACGTTGCTCATATTGTTCAGGCAGTTCAATGCTCACTTTTATTTACAACTGACAAAACACTTGATAAGCCTCAGACAGCACATAATTGATTTTAACCTCTGTGACTATTTTCTTCTAATGTTTTTAAATTTCAGATCCAGGATTAACACCAGAAAACAAAAGTTAGAATATCTATAATATACTAAACAAAAGGGGAAAAAAAAAAGTCAGCGTCATCCCCACACACGCATTTTGCTAATGTAAATGCTTGGTAAAACACATTTGGAAAATAGTAAACAGGAGTAGGAAGCCTACAGGTTTTTTTTTTATTTATTTCATTAGAATGGTAAACTTTGCAGGATGTTTTTTTCCTTTTTTAAAGGCATGCATGATCAAGTCTTATCTAATGTACAATGTTCATTGAGGTGTGTGACATTATGACTCAGAGAGAGAGAGAGAGAGTTCAGTGTTAGAGGTTGAGACACCTTTTCTAAAACCGAAACAATGATATCACCAGAACAATGGATAGACACGTGGAACTTGTTATAACACATGACAGTGACATTTTCAGAACTCTTTAGCAACCTGACTCAGTACACTGGTATAACATTTGCTGAAGCGAAATATGATGCATCAGAGTACATTATAGGAATCATGCATTTAGTAACATATGATATAAGCTAAAACCCAACACTCTTCAAAGAAGAGTAAAGGCCCCCATACGCGGTGCGATTCAAAGTTAGTAAGATGTGTAGGTACGATTGCCCTTGAAATTCTTCATACGATGTGGTCAAATGGTGTACGATTGATCGTTACGATCATAGGATAAGATGAATAGAAGTGTATCACATTGTACTCAAAAGATCGTAGATCTCTCTGCAAAACCATCTGATCTGCCATCCAACTAGAGGACGTCGGGGATGCGCATCGGTGTCGTAGAACACACAAAAAACACCTATTTTCACACGATTGGTCAGTTCAACCTGTCGTGACTGGCCATATCGTGTAAAAAATCATCCCATGTATGGGCACCTTTACTTTATGTGCAATGTGTCGTGAAACTATAGAAAATTTATTAGTTAAGCTTTAAAAAAAAAAAAAAAAGGTACAGTACCGGAAAATACATAACACAAACTAAAACAAGGGTGCTTCCATGCCCACGAGGGTGCTTCCATGCCCATGAGACTTTGCCAAACGTTGCTGTCCGACAATGCGATCACAGAGGTAGAAAAAAAAAAAAAGGAGAATGAGCCAGTAAGTGAAATATAGGATCCATATGATTTTGAAATATATGTAATTTTATCATACTAATCTAATACACTTTTAATATATAAGTTAGGTAAATTCTACCCAAGGGCTTTCATGGGCACACTGCTGGAGTATTCCAAAATACAGAATTTTTTTTTATCATGACTGAGATAGTGTCACCTTTGCTTTCTGATGGTTCAATGTACACAAACTTTGTTTAAGACACAAAATTATTAAACATATTGAATAAAATTACATTCAGGCTTTGTATATAAGGTGTATATAAAACAAATGTATTCTGTGTTTAGCTTCGGAACCCATTCCCAATATATCCCATTATGGTATGCAAATATTTCAAAATACGGAATATTCCGATATCCAAGATATCCCTGGTCCCAAGCATTTTGGATATGAGGGACTCAAACTGTACGTAAATCAGAAAATAAATATTTTCCAGGGGGATCTTTATCACCATCACAATAATATAATATATCAGTCCTATCCCTTTATATTGTTAAATCAAATGGCATTGTTTGCCATTTTGGTCTCAAACCTTTTGGTATGTTGTAAACTCTTTAAGACTTGATCTTTGATGCTATTTGGGGGTGTATTTAAATATTCCATCCATAAAAAATAAAAAAAAAAGGTCAGTACATTTCTCTTTATCCCCCAGTGCCTCGATCCATTCCATTTTAAATATATATTGCATTTTTTCTCTAAATAATGTATTAGAAGGTGGTTCCTTCTAAATAAAATTTTGTAGGATAGTCTTCCTACCTAGTGCACTTATAATCAATAAAAATGTCTTATCTCCTCTAGTATGTCCTAGATTATTATGGAAAAGTCCCAATACCGCCCATTCCAGGCTAAATGGAACTTGTTTCCCCAATTCAGACTCAGTAGAATTTCGTATTCTTAACCAAAATTGTCTAATCAGGGGGACGTTCCCATAAGCAGTGATAAAAACCTGCTTCTCTCTCAAGACATTTAGGGCACTTGTGCCGATTCCATCCTTTTATGTCTCGCTCTGTTTCTTTAATCATATCACCAATGTTCATCTCATAAAGATAAGTTTAATTCCCAAATGCGAAAAGCTAGTATTAGTCCATTTTAACATTCTCGGGTCCCCCCATTCTGGGCATTCTTCAGTGGAATTTAAGACCATTGCTATTGATTTATTTCTGTTAATTGTAAATCCAGATATAGATCTGTAAACGTGTAGTTTCTGCAATATTGCTTCCAGAGATAACTCTGGATTGCCAATATATAAAAGAACATAGTCACCAAATGCTGTCCTTTCTTCCTATATGCATTCCTTTAAACATTTTCCTATTTTGTAATATTCTAAAAAGGATATCCACGGTTGTATTAAATAGTGTTGGGGATAGGCGACAGCCTTGCCATGCTCCCCTCCCCAACTCAATAATATCACCTCTTAAGCCATTTATTAAAAAAAGAGGACTTAGTGAAATTTTTGTACACATGCCCCAAGTTAATACATTTTGGGTGGAAGGCTCTATATTCCAATATCGCAAATATGTGCGGCAACAATACCATGTTGAAGGCCTTATGTGCATCCAAGCTAAGCAGCCTAGATTGACTAGTCTGATTTCTCTGGGATGCTAAGACCGCCGACATGGTTTGTATGCCTTTTACTGAATGGCGACCTCCCACAAATCCAAGTTGGTGTTCCGTCAAAATATCTGCCAATATTGGTTGCATCCTAGTTGCCATAATTTTAGCGAAGAGTTTACAATCTGTATTGAGGAGACCAATTGGTCTATACGACATGGTTAATTGGGAGTTAGTATGTGGCTTAGGTATCAATATAGTGTTGGCTACATTAAAACCTGGATATAAAGGTGATTTTTGAAATGTATATCTAAATAGCTCTACGAGCATTGGGGTTACCTCTGCCTGTAATGCCTTATAATGGTCACTCGACAATCCATCTTGCCCAGGTGTTATGTAATTTTAATTCTGTAATTGCCTTAGTTACCTCCTCTATTGTAATATCCTGGACCATGCTTTCCCTCTGTCAGGGTAAATTTCGGGAGTGGAGCGTCACTAAGAAGCGGTTCCTGTATTTCTCCATTTACCATGTTGCCTGCATATAGGTTTTTATAATAAGTTTGAAATACCGACAAAATGGTTTCAGAGACATAATATAACTCCCCCCTCTACTACCTGGAGCCTGCCAAACAGTAACGGGGGACAGCATGATGTTCTGCTGCTTAGCTCCTTAGATAGGGTCAGTCCGCCCCTAGTTAATCCCCTCTTCGGCTACTTCATAATGCCGCACGACTGTAAAACATTTCTGGGGAGAACACTGCATGGTATATGAGGAACTACTGGATGAGCAATACTGGTGGTGTGTGGCAGGATCACAAATTATAGAGAGACCTGCCAGATTCCTCAGGTAGCATACTTTCAGTTCATGTTTATGTTCCTGTCAGCGATGACTGCGGATCTCCTCAGGAGTGCTAACTGAACTCTATGGCAATGTAGCGTGACTAAGGAATGTAGAGTGATTTGTCTGCCGAGCCTGAATCAATGCCAAGGTGCATATCAGCTTTTTTGTAAGCTACCCACAGGGTATAGAAAAAAAGATACATCAATTTCAGGTTATTATACCCAATTTACAGAAAGTACCTTTTCTTTCTGCATCTAGAAATGCTCACTGAAATACAGCAATGACACTGCATATAAACCTGCATCTGTGTTTATTTGCATTTACTTACATGAGTGGGTGCAGTAGTACTTTTTACTCGCACGACTTGACAAGTTAAAACCCTTTGTAAATGTACTGATGGCATTTGTTTGATCAAATGGTCCTGGCATATATAAAGGGCAGCAGATACTACGTATTGTTTTGCCTCTATAGATAAAATGAATAAAGTAACATTTACTTATATAGAGTAAGCATATTCTGTCGCATGTTACAGTTGGGAACAAAGCAGTCATAAAACAAGACTGGTAATAGCACACAGACAAAGAGGTATGAGGGCCCTGCTTGCAAGCTGACACTGCTGGGAAACATTGAGTTAATCGAAGAAATGTATGTAATACCCTTTTCACACAACGACCAGGTCAAAGTTAAGGGTCCACAACCATGCTCTGTACCATGGTGAGGGACTGAGACCCGGAAAATTTATGGGTTGATAGACCCATGTATTTCCCAGGTCGTCAGTCTAAATAGGGTATTATGGTGCGTACACACTGGGCGATTAAAGTGGACGACTGAACGATAACGATATCGTTATCGTTCAGTCGTCCACTTTATCGTCCATTTTTAACACAAAAAAGATGAAAGATGACGACGACGCGCGTTCCCGCGGGTCGTTCGTCATCCTCGTTCATCGGGCTGACATGCAGGCCAACCTGACGACCTCGTCAGGTTGCTGCATGTCAGGGAATGGGTGAGAGAGCCCGGCGCTGAACGATATCGCTAATGATATCGTTCAGCGGCTGTGCTCAATGTCATGAACGACATTGAGCACAGCCTGCCGGGGACACACTAGACGATATCGCTCAGGGAGCATATCGTCTAGTGTGTATGCACCTTTAGTGTATTTTAGTTGTTAGCTCTGTGTGTAAGTAGAAGTATTTTAAATTGAATTCAGAAAAATACAGGTAACCAACGTAAGGAATGACAGTACGGAACAGCAGATGAACATTTTGCGAGAAAGATCAGTCAGCCGCTGCATTCAGAATAGATTGTAGAAGTGAAAGTCTGTTTCAGAGAAGACCAGTAAGGACAGTATTGCCAGGGCCATAACTATGGGTGTGCTGCCGCACAGAGCGCAGAGCCCTGTTGGTGGCACCGTCACTCACTCACAGCTCCTGCATGTGGCTAGCAGTCTGCCTGGAAGAGATTAAAAGGTTGCTTGGGGTTAGAAGCTGGAGAAATTGGAAATCTGTCTGTTTGGAACAGTACAGAACTGTTCGATAGGAGTGGTAGATAGTCTTATAGTGAGAAAGTCACTTGGAGTACAGGATTTACATCACTGACGTTAGAGTTTTTGTAGGTGTCTTGTTACTTTAAAATACCATGGTTGACATCGAAGTGTATGTACATGGAGTGTGAAGGGTACTTCACTTACATACAGCATAATCAAACGAGATCCAATCAATCACAGTCAACGGTTACCATGCCGACACCACAATGTGGACACTAAAATGTTAACAGTTAAACATGTCGACATGTTCAGTGTCGATATCTGAAAATGTCACAATGTGAGTCAGGTTTATGTGCTGCTCGGAGTGTTAGGCACTTGGGGTGGGGGGGGGGATATTACGGGTAGAATACACATACCACACCGCTGCTCCATCGGACTCCTGCACCGGAAGTGACATTCACATGACTGCCGGGTCCCAGAAGCCACGCTGAAGCAACTGCAACCATCGGGACCAGGTGAGACTTCTAGGCCACCAGGAACGTTAGTTCGACATTCTATCATGTTGACATGTCATTCATGTAGACGAATACAGATGCCGAGAACTCTAGTTAAATAATCAGACACATTCACTTTATTCTGAGCCAGTAAGGGTTTCCTCTTTTCATCTTTCAAAACTATATTGCTGGACTGGTGCTGCATCTTTGTTGTACAGGGAGATATTACAACATGAAAAATACACTTAAAAGCAAATCATAATTTAAAGATCTATTCTTCTGCAAACTGTGCTGAAAGATAGAGAACCACTTTCAATCAACCTGCAACTAATGCTGGGTATACACTGGAGCGACCCAGCGGCCAACCAGCCGTTGACCTGATCTGACTGAACGATGTCGTTCACAGACATATCGGGTGTACACACCCACCGATGCACGATATAGTCGCTCGTCGTTCAAACAAATATATTGACAAGTGTTTACCCAGCTTAAGGCGTGAATGCGAGCACAATGGTCACATTTAATTATGCAAAAACCCTTCAGTTATTTTAGACACATTCAGTTTAATACCCACACTTTAAAGAAAGAGCAAGTAAAGGAATTAATAGTCTATGCTGTATATTAAACACTGTAATAATTTAATTAAGTTCTGCTGAACCATGAACAATTTTACTTCTCCAATACGTATATAATTACCCATGTCATTTTTGTTTCAAGGTAGTTCGAAGTTTAAGAGTGAGCTCTATGAAATGACAGAGAACTGCCTTGTTTCCAGAAATAATTAAGGTGCTGTATTTTAACTTAATATTTTGTTAAAAGTTGTCCCAAAATGTTGTACTGTTAGAGTTCTTAAGCTACCAGCAAAAAAAAAAAAAAAAAAAAAACACAACCAGCACTAGAACTGTAAACATCTATGCTGGAACGTGGCAGCAGTCTGACTTCTCAAGAAAAAAGAACCTTATAAAAAATGTACCTGTAGGAGTTGGAAAACTGGTCACTGCGAGGCCAGTGTACACAGAGTAGCAGCAAGAAGAAATCAAATAGATAGTAATCACAACTAAAAGCAAGCATCAGTGTGAATATAGGTATAGATGTCCAAAGAAAGTACAGACGCTGTTCAATGTATGAATGTGTGTATGTCCTTTTGATGCACAATTATATAAAAAAAGATTAAGTTTCTACAGTGAATCTAAAATTCAATTCAAGGGAGACATTTATGTAATTATAAATGTATATTTAAATATTCCTATATGCCATGACAGAATTTGACATTTTATTAACATGTGCTACAGAGGCGTCCTTACAGATCTTTGCTGCAGTCACGCTAAAAAGACCCTCTTGGCACGCCAGGTCCCGTGAGACTCTGCTAGCACCGGGCATCTCTTTTTTTTTGCCGAAGATGCGACTAGAGCGCACCACCAGACTGTGCTGATTAATGTGATATGCGACAAGTGTATATCAGTAAGAGACAGAGTCTCTGAATCTATATACGAAGAGCTACAATGTAGCGGCTGCAGCTTTTTTCATTCCAGGTTGCAATGAGGTTCATATACAGACTCAGGTGCACAATAATTAATAAGGCTAATTGAATTCCTCCCTATGGTCCACAGTTAGCACTGCTAGTAAGTCTTCAGTAATATCAGCTATAGACTGCAAGATGTTCAGGACAATCCCACAAAGTGGTAAGCAATGTTCTGAAAATAGCCGTACCTCCATACAATGAACGAGGCATGGGCATGATCTGCAGCTCAGTATATGAAATCACAGGATGACGATTTTCAGTTTTCATCAGGGACGTGCAGTCAGGGTAGGCAGGGGAGCCAGAGCCTCCCCTGTCATACATTCTCCAGAGTTGTGATATAATGAAAAAAATAATAATAAAAAAAAGTGTTTATACATGTGTGTCTTCCCAGACACTGACCTCACCGCACAATCACTGGTTATCATGCATTCAGAACAGTTGTGCATCAGCCATATCTGAAGGTAATCATTATTATCCTTTATTTATATGGAGCCACAAAGCTTCTGCAGTGACTTGCAAAGTACACAGAAAACAGTGACTTACCATACAGAACATTGCATTACAAAGACGTGTTTTAAAAACATTGCGACATCTGTGGTAAGAATACTTAACTTGTTTGGTGTATGGTCGGCTTTACTCCAGTTTATCCCAAAATCCAATCGCAACTAGATACGTTAATTATGGGAAATGTTTTACGCTATGTAGCACTCATAAAAAAAAAAAAACAACACTAAACCTATCTTGCATGGGAATTCTTTAAAATACAAACACTGAAAGACATTAATTACAATTTAACATGAGAAAAAAAAAAGAAGTGCTATAAAATTGACAGACAGAACATTGAAGCAATAGTTCTTACATTAAAACCAAAATAAAACAAAAACAGTCATAGATCACTCATGTTACCTACTGCCGGGGGGTAGCTAAAAGATTATCCCCCTTTCCTTGTGACCTCACTGAATGAACTTTGATTATGCTTATCTGTTTTCCTCAATATTTTATGGCACTCTCTGTTGAAACATACTTGTAAGTTTGATAACTAGGAGGTCTCTTTTATAGAACATAACAGATATAAAATTATGTCCTTTATACACGTTATGGTTTTTAGCACCTATGCATATACTATATGGATTTCTTAGGAAAATACATTCTTCCCAATGATGTTGGTGTCGATTGATTATGAATATCATGAGACTAGTTACACAGTTTACAAATATTTACAGCAGTTTCTTGAAACATGGATTATAACATGGTTGTGCTTCACGAAATTAAGTTTCTTACACACTGAAGTGCCAACAGTCATGGGATAGATACCTAGTATCGTGTAGGACCCCCTCTAGCACTACGAAATGTAGCAACTTGACGTGGCATCAATTCAATCAAAAGTGGATGGAAGTCCTCTGGAGAGATGTTGACCCATGCCATCTGGATAGCTTCCTGCTGCTTCCTGATATTTGTAGGCACAGGATCTTGGGTGTCAATGGACCTCTCCACCATGTCCCATAAATGCTCAATTGGATTAATTTCAAACAAACATAGTGGCCACACCATTCGCTGGAGATCTCCAGAATGCTCCTCGAACCAATTCTGGACAACTTGGGACAGATGACTGTGCTTAAATATTATATTGTTGTGGGGGTACATGAAGTCCATGAAGGGCTGCAAATGTTCATCAAGCAATGCAATGGTTACCGGTCAATGATGTCTTCAGGCGGACCAGCGGACTCAACCCATGCCACGTGAACACACCCCACAGCATTATGGAACCACTACCATCCTGCATGGTGCCTTGCCGATAACTGGGTACCATACCATCGTGGGGTGTGCCACACCCGAACCATACCAGAACTGTGACTCATTGGACCACACCACATGTTGCCAGTCCTCCAAGGTCCAAATCATGATGTTGTGTCCGTTGTTGTAGTGTTAACAGGGGCACTTCGATTGTTCTTCTGCTCCCATATCCTATGGAAGCTATAGAACTCTGCACTGACCTGCTGGATATGGGTCTGGTACTTCCTGCATTAAATATGGATACGATTTGAGCCAGTGTTGCTTGTCTGTTACCACGGACAAGTCGGGCAAGACGCCGCTGGTCATGATCATTAAGTACCTGTGGTCGGCAACTGCGCTGTCCACAGAGGGTGGAAATACCTTCCATGGGGTATTTCCGGTACAAACGCGACACCGTACATCGAGGAATGTTAAATGTCCGCACATCATCGGTAATGGAATGTCCCATCGATCAGGCACCCACTATCATGCCCCGTTGGAACCCCAATAATTCACAACGCCTTGTCATAAGCAACCTAGCAGGTGTTCAAACTGACTCACAAGTTGTCATTACAATTGATGCAGGTTTGAGCATTTCTCAGACGTCACAGTACGATGACGCCACCTACCATTACCTTTAAATACCGCTATCCCATGACTTTTGGCACTTCAGTGTAATATATATATATTACCCTTTGAGTGACCCCAACTGGAGTCCTTGCTAGTCAATGGATTTAAATAAATATTGTATCTGGGGGGAGTGCAATAAACCACAGCATGTGACACCAGACATCACTGCAGCAACACTAAGTGATACAAAACAGGTGTTCTGAATTCGGTATCTCAGCGGTACTCATCTGACTTACTGACACAATGATTTCACAGGTTATCAGAACAATAGACTTTATGCAAGGATTATGACCACATTAATATTTCTCATTTCTGATTTGGCCATAAACATGACAAATGCTTTTACACCTCTTGTATTTCAGGTGTAGTGGTACTTTAAAGACAGTTAAGCAATGTTACAAAGAAACAAACCATAGTGCATAGTGATTAGTGCATGCATTTCTTTGACAGCCAAGATTAATGTGTAGTTAATAACTACACATTAATCTTATTAGCCAATGAAGGTACCACAGTATATGGTATTCAACTATTTAGAAAAACATAAAAGATCATTCATTGACAATCTGAGATGCAAAATATTTGGAGCATCACACTGGAGTACATCCCCTGATATAGACTGTCCCCAATTCTATTCACCCACCTACCCTAAAGTCAGGAGGTGGATTATGCAACAGCTCATGGTGCAGGAGGTCAAAGTCAGTCCAGTGCTCTCCAACAGAAAGCTCTAATGAAGAGGACTGGATGAAATTTTAATAATGGCTCACAGCTTCAGATAACAGGGAGGTTAATAGAGGGGACAGCGGCAACAGCTTCTATTAAGCATGGTTTGTCTAGAAAATCACAAGCACTTTAAAAACAGCAAATCTACAGGCTAGACATGATAGCAATGTTTTATTATGGTTCGCTATGAAGTGAATAATATTTTATAATTATACAAAATACTTTGGGACCAGGAACTAATCATTTGCTCTGCTCACAATTATTTAGTTAGATGCACGTAACATTCATATTTGCACCCAAACTAGCAATTTGCTGTGTATCACTCAAAATGAATATAAACTATGAGATGTAAAAAAAAAAAAAAAAAAGTCCTAAATAAAAAAACACAAGATTTTACACCCAAGAATAAAGAATGGGGAAGGTGGGGACAAGAAATAGTAAAACAGAATTTTACAGCAAAATGCATTAGACAATGTTACTATGGCATCAGTTACTGCAGCACACAATGGTCAGTAGATGTGGCTAGTCACCCTAGTTATAGGGCCAGTGACTTTAAAACGGAGATGCAGGGTTATCCCTATAATGGGCTTTGTATGCTAAGCCTAGTCCTTGCCCTTTGCTGGGACAAAGCAAAATCAATCTTTACGGAAATGAGTAAACAATGGCAGAATTAACTCTGCATTCATCTTATGATACCTACTTGTCCAAACAAGTCACACTTGCATTCTTGACATACCAGTTATGCATAGAGATTCTGATTTGCAGCTTGAAAGTAATTTATAAATGGTGTGTCAAAACCAGACCACAAGATCTATGCCTTGCTAAAGGAGCATACCTATCTGCTCATCCAATCATTTTGCCAATTAATCATTTAAAAGAGAACTGAAAAGAAACCATCACGATATAGGCATTGTATAACGATTTAGAAGAATTTCTAGTTCAGCAAATTAAAAACAAGAGCTACATACTGATCAGTGTTCCTATGCCCTTAATAGAGACCGTGCCTACTGCTTTTCCATTTTGAACACAGTAACAGTCAGTAAGCGCAGAATGTAGACATTGTGCTCGATTCAAACCAACGCGAATTGAATAGCGCCAGGAAGCTGCTCCCAGAGCTATTCAATTCAGCACGCTCTTTTGCCGGAAAATACTAGTTCACACGCCCTGGTGTTTAGTCGCGAGAACTGGCATTCTCCGACTAAACTGCCCGGCGCGATGCTGTTTCCGCGGCGCTAAAGGCAACAAACAGCATTGAGACTGTAGTTTTGTCGCACTTCAAGAGGGATGCGAGCAGAATACTTAGTCGGGCTTAACACCGTGCTGAATTGAAAAGCTTCGGGAGCTCCTTCCCGATGCTATTCAATTCGCGTTGAATCGAGTCCATAGGAGGAGTATTTTTTTTTTTTTTACTTAGCCCTTTGTCATTCTACTTAAATATAGTAAAGTACCTACAGTAGATAACAGTATCACCACAGACCACAAAAAAAAAAAAACTCAAGCAGTCATACATTTTTATCTTAATAAAAAACTTTGAAATTTCACTTAATCAAAGTAGCTTCACTTCAGTAGCACTTTCTATAATTTATAAAATACAGAACCAATGAACATTTTGCCGGTAAAAAGTAATCATTTTGCACATAAACAAAAAAACCTCTCTAATTGCCTGAGACCATACACACAAGAAAGCAAATACATACATATACAGCAAGATGCAGTATACCTTAAGGTGGGTACACACTATAGCAATATATCTGCAGATCGAGTGAACTGCAGATGATGGCCATTCATACACACTGAAAGACCATGATCTGCATGCTGCAGCGGGTCGGGGCGGCCTGGGGGCATGGCCTAATCACGGCACTAGTGGCCACGCCCCCTTGAAAAACAACATTTGCGACGTGGTGCTACGCGCTGGGGAGGTGGATGGGGGGGGTTGCTGTGTGCCCCTCAGCACGGCGCACAGCCAAAGGGGGGCATGACCAGCGTGATCGTTCTATGCCCCCCCCCCTTCGGCATAGGAGACTCTCCAGCTGCTACTTTAGCTGCCTCGGACAGTCTCCCAGTGCAGCCCAGCAGCTGCTGTGACCCAAGAGGGATGGGGAGCGGTGCCGGACCCGGGTAATTAGTACCTGCACACGGCTCCCCCCATCCCCTCTCGGCACCCCTGTGAACGGGTGAGCGGCTGATCACCCGTATACCTTGCCGATGGACAGATATGTCTGCAGACATATCATTGGCTGTGCTGCACAGCCGATGAACAGATATATGTATGTGTGAACGACGTCGTTCACAGACATATCGTCTGTACACACTGGCCAACGGGGGCACGATATATTGGCCAATCAATTGATCGGCCAATATATCTGCCAGTGTGTACCCAGCATTATGGTGTTCTGCTGTATTAACATTATCCATTATTGTCCACTTAATTCGATTTTCATGTCACAAGTTAAAGTTTCTCAAGCAATAGGAAGACTGAAGAAAACGTAAACAGAGGCCAAGAAAACATAATGAAATCATTAACAACTTTCCAGCAATGTATCCTCCCCCAAATGGGCAAACACATTTTCTGTATATGGTGTCAACAGGTCCCCTGAATAAGCCAACCCCTTATTAGCCTGTTAAGAATTTCCACTCCACTAATTAGGTCACAAATTGGATAAGGTCCCAAGTAATTTGTATGTTGTCGTGAGATTGAAGCCACATTTTCTAGAGCTTTAAAGATCAACCTGACATTAGTGAATGGATATTAACAAATCATCACAACCATCTCATGACTGGACACCACAAGTTCAGTTGGGACTATAGCTCAGCTGTGTAGTGTATACTGAAGTACTGGCATGTCCAGAGATGTACACATTTGATTGTAACAGTGTCTTAAAAGATTCAGCATAACAAACACACAAAAGTAGAAATAGATCTCAATAACAGTTGCTAATTTATGACAATCGGAACTGAACTGAAATAATTCCTTAATATCCAAGATTACTTATTGAGTAATGTAAGCACTTTACTATACCATTAAGCCGTTTTTAGAATAGCTATGTGAAAATGGTTGCATAGCAACAGTATAAATCCCCAAGTTAACAAGCATCATGCCATTCATGTGAAATATTTATACTTTATACTGCCTGCTAATTAGCACACAGTAATAAAGAAGGAATGCATGGACCTGGGCAGAATATGTGTTGTTGCTGCATACAGGGTAAATACTGCCTGCTACTAACACAGCAGCTCTATTTTTACAGTTTTACAAGACCAACTGGTCCATCTTGTTTGCACTTTTATCTTTTGATAAATTATTCTTAGGAGAGGCTGGTGTTAATCCCAACCAGGTTTAACTGTATTTACTGACATGTTACTAGGAGTTACTCCAAGCTTCTACTAAAACAGTATGTTCTAAAACAGTGGTAAGCACTTTGTCCTGACTGGGAACCCGTGCAGGCTTGCCGCTGTGAGGTCTCCTTTATCAGCACTCCTGAGCCCCCTTTAGACGAGCCCGCCACTTACCATCTGGACCGGAACCCAGCTGGCGATTACACCTGGTCTGCAGACGCGGGTCTCCAGTTTCTCTGCGAGCCCTCAATAGCCGAGGCCCTGTCATGCTGCTGAAGCCGCGGGCGAAATTTCAGGTCCGGAAGTGTCCCCTCCTCCACAGGACATCACGGACGTCTCCTGCAGAGGCTCTTTGGTTTTAATTTCCCCGTGGAGCCGCTTCCACTTCTTCAGGGGCTGTGGTATGCAGCTTTTTGTCTCCATCTTGAAACCCACAGCCGGACACCGCATTAACCACTCAGTGCCCTGACAGCTGGATCGGAGTCACTCCAATACACTTGATACACCTGGCTGTGGGTGAGTGACTTGAGGCTGCAGTTCATCTTTTAAAAACTTAAGCATGTCATTATTATATCTCCTTTTAAAGTGCTTATACATGGTTATTAGCCAGATTTTAGTTTTCAAGAATAAAATGAAGCCCTTCAAGAAGTCTAAATTTTTCTCAAGTAGCTCCCACCCAATTAAGGTTGGAGACCACTGTTCTAGCATTGCTCCTGAGCCGCTTCTTGCTCTAGACATCCATTTATTTTGGAACCACTCCACCTCAGAACCTTGCAGAAAGGCCTTAGCTACTTATAAAGTTTCGATCATGTGCCCGCTCTCTCCTCATTACACTAAGCTGTATAGATTAAGATCCACGTAATCTTTAACAATAAGCTTTTTCCTCAACAGCATCATCTCTGTAGCCTCATTTGCCTCTATTTTCTGCAGACACGATCTCTAAAAAGGACCAAAAAAAAAAAAAAACTCTGTAAAATGGAACCATGCCAGACATTCTATTCTGTTGTCTTTATTTTCTGCCTGACTTCACTGTCCATCCCGCAAGCACAGTCTAATTACATATTTTAGAAACCTCTACTGAAACATCGATACTACAGATTTCAGTAGCAATAGATGCCTTGTTTCCTGTTGACAAAAAGATTATTATAAAGTCACTTACAAAAAAACGAAATAGAACAGGACCTAGTACAGAGTAATGTTGAACAGTTTTACTTGCCCCACCTGTAAATGCACACTATTGACAGTCTGACGCATCATTATTTTATCCAGTAACATACCCACTGAGCTAAGGATTACCTGCTAACATGTGTAGCTTGTTTATAAGCCATCTTCACAAAATAGTATAAGATGATTCACAAAAATTAATGTATGCCAAGATATGTTTTAACAATTGTAATGAACACAGCCTCGCATGAGATTTTTTATTTTCGATACATGAAAGTAATTCCTATCTTGTTTTCCCCACATATTACACAAATCACACGTTACTTAACATTTGTTAGTCAAGTAAAAATATGTTTTTTCTGTATGAGTCACAGTGCTCCAGATATAAACATTTGTGGTATATCAAATATACATTGCGTATGTATTAGGTACAGCTGTTCTACCCTTTCCTAGATGTTAATAAAGGACAGGTGCCCCTGTAGGTATCTTGTATTGGTCTAGTAGTGGTATAGTGTTCCAGCCCGATTTGAAGTTGAAATGTACCCTGGACTTATGGTGGCGCCCTGCTAAAACAGCCATCCTCCCCTGCTGGCAGCAGTGTCCTGCGAGGTGAAAAAATACCAGTGAAACCATCACCACTGAGTGAATAGTTGCCGTTCACATTCGCACAGCATCTATTCACACTGCGGGGAGAGCTTGGGGCAAGCCAGCATCTCCGTGAGTGCTAGGTCATGCCCCCTACAGTGATGAAAAAGGGGGCACGTCTCAAGGATATCCCCCCTTTTCTAGTGACCATGCCTCTTCTTCCGGCGCCACGTGACCCCCCCCCCTGCTGTTCCCCATTTTACACGGTTATAGATGTGGATGCCAGATTGTATCACCTAAAGTGGGAAGTGTTGGAGTATCTCCAAGATAAGGAGGGGCTCTAGACTGCAGCTTGCAGCTTTTTTTCGTGTGATGCCTTGTGGAGGTCTTTGGCTGTGCTGACTTTTGGGGTGCCCTGCGTCCCAGATGTGAACCCCAGAGTGTTACGGACCTGCTCAATGAGGTGACCTTGATGCTGGTGGGCAGGCCCGTATCAGTGGCCATTGATATGCAAACTACCTCTGAAATTCTATATAATAAATTTAAATGTATACAGTAATGATCGCATAGTGCATCTGCAACTCTGTTTTTTGTATAGGTATCTCCCAGATGACTGGGAGTTGCTGTGTATGTTGCTAATGGTGTGGGCTGGTGCAGCCTGTCCTTTACACCCCTTTAAAACCAAAGTCTGAACCGGGATTCGGAACACTTTTACAACCCGGATCAGTCCTCTTTTATACCACGGCACCGACCTGGGCAGCACTGTTCACACCGGAGCCAGGTTTGCATTGACCCAGCTCTTCCAGCATTGCAGTGGACGCTTGGAGAAGTCATCTCCAAGCGCCACTGAAGCCGGCCATTCGGGCAGCATGCGGCATGATCCAGGTCATTGTGACACAGGAATGACCCGTGGCCTGCAAGCTACCCAGAGTATGGCTCCCCGGGTCCCTGGAGCCAGGTGGATCTGTTTACACTGACAAAAATCGCGGGTTGATGCGAGTTCAGGTACATCAACCCAGGATTTTCAGGTCGGTGTAAAAGGGGTATCAAACATCTGGACCTATGCAATGGTGGAACAGCAGAACTGTACACAATCAATACACACTGTATATAGGATATACCACAAATGTTTTATCTGGAGCACTGCGACTTAAACAGAATAAACATTTTTGCACCATAAATCTCATAATTATAATATACTAAAATATTAGATTACATTATATACGACAACACACTTAGCCATTAGCGCAGATCCATATAATGTGAATAATCTCAGAGAACTGAGGCCCTCTCTGAAGAGATTTGCAGCTGATCCTATCACCATATTTAGCAAGCACCTGGTCACAATTTCAATCTTAATAGTATTCAAGTAAGGCCTGAGGTGCAGTCACGTCACAAGTAATTATGGAACAGCAAAATTGCAGATGACCCTGTGCACCTCTATGAGCTGCGGGAAAATAAATGGGATGTTGGTGGTCGTTTGTTGCTGGAGAAATGGTCGAACACTGACAACTCATGGGCATCGCTAATTCAATATCCCCTTGCGAGGACAGTTTAAGATATCAATAAACCCATAAGAATCAGTAGCTGGAAACAGTTTTAAAACAGGTAACGGACTTGGAAGTTATCAGATTTTGCAGTCTGTGTGCTGCCACAGCATATTTTTTTAAAAAAAGGAGTTGGATTGTGCTATATAGACAAGAGCATTAAAGAAATCCATAATAATAATAATAATACAACACGTATCTTTTTTACTGTTGGCTTAAATGCTAAATGTGGCATTACAGACAGTCAAAAGGATTGGCTGCCCTTATTTTTCAGTGGCTATCAGAATAACTTACATTAACAAATAAAAATAAAAAAAGCCACAGCTACATACCCACAGCTAAGAAAATTGGGCGGGGGTGTTACTTTATTAACACCTACACATAGCAAGCTGCATTTTAGCTTCTAACATAATGAACAATGATACCATAGCAACCAAAGCTTATGTACCAGTTACAGACATGAAGGAAGGAATTGGGGAGTTAACGAAAAGGTTTTCATACAAACCTTATACTAGTAATGCATATAGTTCACATAACTGGAAACCAATTACACAAAAAAGAAACCTAAAGGCTCAGTATGGACATGTTGGGTCTACTGCAGCTTCAATTGTTTTTTTTTTTTAAAGAAAACTATTGCTTGCTCAATGTATGAATGTATTATTTATCTGGTGTTCATAAAGACTGGCAAATGTAGGATGCATGAGCCCAGCAATATAGGTGTGCGTTTATTACAGTAATAGCAAAATAGACTTCAGGAGCTTAAATGAACAAGTCATAATGGGACTACTCACATAGGTACAGGGAATAGGTAAAACGACCGAAATCGAACGCATGTCTCACATTTAGGGGTAAGATTGGAGAGGATAGAGAATCCTCAGGAACAGAATCACCTTCACCAGACTAGCCCGACCTACCCAAACACTAAATATAAAATTTGACAATTTAGACGTATATAAAATTACTAAGATTTTTCGGTATCTGTATCGCCAAATATGTAATGGCCTTCGTTGCCCAAACAATAGGAATCTCCCTGGACCGCACTGGGTGAGCGTATCCTCTTTGAAGGTTTACAGTGGTAGACTTTTCAAAATAAACCGTGAAGCCCCATAGGTGAGCCAAACTCAGCCATCATAGGCCCAAGGTCCCCCTCGGGTCCAAGAGATAAAAGAGAATATCTTCTGCAAAGTCTCAACATCCTCTGCTCCAATACGATTACCCTGAAACACAGACCAGCTTTGCAAGACACTGAGCATGGGAACCAAGACCAAATTGAAGAGCAAGGGCATAAGGGGACAACCCTGTCTGACATTATAAGACTCTCCCTGACAGTTACATTAATCAATAATGAGGTAGTAGGAAGAGTATATATAAAAAAAAAAAAAAAAAAACTTTTGATCGGTGACTGATAACTCCCACCTATTCAAAATTTCGTAAAGGTAGGGCTAGGACACCATATCAAATGCCTTATTGGCACCAAGGCTTAGGGCCGAATTCAATTAGAAGCAAAAAGCCACGATCATGCGTGGTTTTCGCCTTTTTCCGAAGTATCGCCCTATTCAATTCCAGGACGTTTTCACCTAGGTGAAAAAATTCCATAGACAAAAACAGGCGAAAAAGTTTTTCCACCAAAAGGCAGGAGAAAAGAAGTGCAAAATCCTTATTTTGGGGTAAAAATGTTGGGACTTAAGGCCTGTTTCAGACCCGCTCGCTAGCGCTGAGGGCTCGCAAGCGGGTCGATGGTGCCTTAGTGAGCATGCGCACGACGGAGGGAGCTCCGTCGTGCGCATGTGCGAGACCCGCTTAGCGACGGCCAAGCCGTCGCTATGGGTCTCGCACCAAAGGGGGCGTGCTGTCGATGGTGAGTCAGCCCACGTGGGAACTGTCAGTTGCCGGAGCCAATCAGCGGGCGCTCTACAGTGAGTGCTGCCGCTGATTGGCTGACGGGACTGCAATGCCCAGTGAAGTGCCGGTAGCTGCCATTCGGGAGCTATCTGTATGTGTGGCAGCACACATACAGATAGCTGTGTTGCGTGAATCGGCTAAATGCGTTTTTGTTTTTTTTAAATCTCATGGATTACTGCGGAGACCAGCGCTGGATGTAGGAGAGTATGAAATCTTCCTTACAGGGCCAAATTTGAAGGATCTCTACTGGAGAAGGGGACAGAAACTTCTGGTATAGGTAAGTATGTGTGAATGGGTAGGTGTATGTAATAAACTTATACTGGGCACGGTGTGTGTGTTTTGTCTTTTATTAACTATTTATTTTACAGTGAAATTACAGGTGCCGCATGTCTGCTGGCACTCGTAGTTCCACAAGTGCAAAATGGCAGGCATGCTGGCACTTGTAGTTCCACTTAAAGTACAATAGTGTTACATTATTTGGCCCCCCTATTACCCCCATACTCACCAAGCAAGGGGTATGGGGAAGAGCCCCAGGCTTCAGCGTAAGCCTGTGGTGCTCGGGAGAGGGGGGGGGGGACCCTTTTTTTGGGGGTCCCCGACTCCCCCGAGATCACCGGCTTGCGCTGACCGACTTGGGGTGTAATGCTTTGCACCTGGAGCCACGGTGATTGGGTCTCCGGGCTGTGGCATTACACCCCGGTCGGTTGGGTCTGGTGCTGGTCTTAAATATAGGGGGTACCCCACATCGTTTTTGCCCCCTATATTTAAAACCAGCACTAGTCCCTGCAGCCTGGTGTTGGTTTCTAAAATACGGTGGAACCCTACACATTTTGTTCCCCAGATTTTTAGAAACCACCACTGGCTGGCAAGCCTGGGGCTGGTTTGGCTTTTGGGGGGGGACCTGATGTCATTTTTTTTCTAAATATTTACAGGATAACAAAAATGGGAATTTTTCGGGAAATATTCTAGGGACCCCCCTAATGATGTCTAGACATGGGGGATCACTATGGGTACCCCCATTTTTAACTCCTGAAGGAAGTCGGGGTTTCTAATAGCCACGGCAAGTGCATAATTGCGACTTTTAAGAAAGTGGTGCAGAAGAGCATTTCAAATTTTTTTGGGGGAAAAATAACTATGCCCAGCAAATTTGGGGTACTTGAAAATGGGGGTCAGCATATTTGAAAGTTGCTAAAGAGACTTGAAAAAAATTGTGAAAAACCCACTTGCGCAAGGAGCTGCAATGAAAAAAAAACACGTGGGGCATAATTGGGGACCCCCCCAGAGTAAAGTTCGCTATTTTTTTAACTTTGTTCCCCAACATTTTTTTTGGCCCCCAAATTCAAAGTGCTTTTTTTGGGGTGTCTCGATTTTTTTTTTTTTTTTTTGACACAGATCGTTTCAAGGGGTCATTTTGAAGGGTGCAGGCTATTTTTTTTGAAGCCTGCACCCCTAAACTCCAATTCTGCACTTTTTTTCGCCACCTATTCAGTGGTGAAAAGTTATCCCCGTTTTTTTCAAAGACTTTTCGAACCTGCGAAGTCTTTGAAATTGAATACAGTGTAAAAGCAAAATTGGCGTTAATGACGTCATAGGTGCGAAAACATCGCAAAAATGTTTTCGCTCCCATATTGAATACATACACAGATCTTTCATTACAGTCAGTAAGAAAACCTGATAAGGATACTCCCAACAAGATACAAAGCTGTGAAACTTTTTTGTTTTTTAATGCAAATATAATCAAATTTTATTTATAAACATTTTAAAATATATGACTTGGACCAATTAATTATGTAGCTTATACCCCTTGCAGACTTAAGCCTAAAACCAGTTTCTTGAAACGTGAATGCGCATCAACCAGTGTCTTGCGCATGACTGAATGTGCGACCTGCGTTGACAGTCTCAGGTCCGCAACGACCCGGTTCAAGTGTGAAAGGTGCGACCTGGGTCTTGATGAAAAACTGATTGGCCGGGGGCAATGGCGCTTTGAGATGACATCATCTCCAAGCACCCATTGAATGCTGGAAGAGCCAGGTCACTGCAAGACCCAGGTCAAGTGTGAATGGTGATGACCCGGGAATAACCCAGGTCGCCCCCCTAATCACCTTTTACACCAACCGAATAACCCAGGTTGAGCCTCAGTGTGAACGGCAAAATTACCTGGGACGATTTACCAGGCAATCTTACTCGGGTTGAGAGCAGGGTTGAAAATGGGTTGGTCCCAAGTCATGTGGCAGTGTAAATGGGTGCTAGACGGATTATTTGACCCGCTAGCTCCAAAAGATGCTGATTAGAGCACTGGCAAATGTCGTCATTTGTTAGTGCCCTGCAGAGAGAGACAGCACATGCAGCCATCGCTTGCTTGCCTGCCTAACCTCCTGCACCACAGCAGCCTGACCAACAGCCACAACAGCAGGCAGACACACAGCCTGCACCACAGCCTGACCAGCAGCTACAAATGCAGGCTGATACACAGCCTGCCACAGCCAGAACTGCAGCCTGCCATCATTGCTGCAATGCTGTGAGCAGTCCCCACCTCTCCCTTTTGTGACCTCATCTTTGTCAGTCCTTAAAAAAGTCAATTTTTAATGACATCTATAGGGAAAAGCAGGGATTACCAGGGTTCAGTGTAAACGGGGGCAACACGAGTCGAGATGCAGTGTAAACATGGTCCGAAGCCGGGATTGACGAGTATTCAAATTCCCGGGTCAGACCTGGGATTGACAAGTGTAAACGGGGTGCAAGTGTGAAATGGGTAGCCCAGGGGTAACTTGATAATTCTTATTTTTTGTACTTTAAAGGGGGAGATTTAACCCCGGAACAAGTTACTCGCACCATGCGGGGAAATGCTATTCCATTTAATAGCATTTTCCCTGCAAGGTAAGGTGTTAACACACGTTATCCCACTGCTTTCACGTAAACTAAGGAACCAATGGGTTTTCCCCACTCGTTAACCCCCAGAGGGTGCATTTCTCGCAGCACCTGAAGTTGCAAGCAAAAGTCCACGGATCTGTAATTTAACTCTAATTGAATCTCCCGATATGGGTGATTACTCCACGGCTAATTGGATTCCCCCCACGTTTATATGCACAACATATTGAAACCTTACAAGGCCCATATATCTTGCCTGTAGCAGGGAAATCCCCTGGTCTGTCAATGTCGGGGATCAGAGAAACCCAACATGTTGGACAATCTCAATTCTGGCCAGAAAATAGTCGGAATCTGCAAAACTGGGATTTTTAGCATGTTGCGTCCCCCCCCCCCCGATGGATCATGGATGTGCGGCGTTTTTGATCGCCAATCGGCATTGGCAGAACATGGAAATGGACCGTATATGTATGACCCGCTTTACTTCAATCTACAATTATTGTTAATTCCTTTGTCAGATTTAGAAAACTTAAATAACAATAACAAAGCAACATCTGTAAAATTTGAAGAACAGGCACGCACTGCTTTGTTGATCCCATTTTCACCGAAAGGCTTTATTAGCTGAGTTAGTCGCACAGAGGTAAAGAGAAGAGCTCATTAGCTGTGTGTACAATAAATCATATAAGCCTGGCATGACAGAGGGTCATTCCTAAGTGAGGGAAACAATACCCTGGAGCTTTAACAGCGATTTCTCTTGTACAGTGGACAGCACAGAATTACTTTAGACAGGAGCAAGCTCATCAGTTTTTTAATGTGGGATGTAGACAGACAGTGGTAGTAATGTGCGCTTACCATTTCCAGCGCTTTAACATATCACAAATCAAAATTATATGGCACAACTATGCTACCCCACTCACTTTAATATCCCATGATATAAGTTTAACAAGTGCGGACACAAGACAGGTTCAATCGGAAGATTAAAAACTAGTAATGCTGCATACACACGGGACGATTTTCCTGAACGATAACGTTCAACGATAAATCGTTCATCTTTATGCAGTAAACGATCGACCAACGATGCACGTTCCCGCATGGACGATAAAGATATCTTTCATCGTCTATGCATGCCGGCCAACTTGGACGATATCGTCAACTTCGCCTGTTCAGAGATGTGGCAGGATGACTCACCGAAAAATATATCTTTGAATGATATCTTTGAAGTCGTTGGTGGTATAAATCGTTCCGTGTGTATCCTTGCACAGTCTTCACATGACATGTATTTTACGAAGTGTCAGAAATGTAAACAAATAAGGAGTTGTAGTGGGATGTAATGTGGTGGGATGTGAAGTAGATGACGCAGAATTATTACTAATTCACTGGTTTCTGATTAATGCAATGTTCACTCTTGGGGATGAAATCTCATGAGTTTAATCTCTTAAATAAACAAAATGCGATTTTACCACATATAAATTATACTTGTTCCAATGAGCATTTCCTGCCTGGAATCGCCACCTCAGACCTCTAAAGGGAGCAATTAATCGCTCAACCCATTAAACTCTGTGGAGGAAGTTAATCATCTAATGTTCACACAAGGCGACTAAACTGCGCATTGAGTGACTGAAGGAGATCACATCACTACAAAGTAATGAGAAAAAAAAAAAAAAAGACAACCCGCACTTATATTGGTTACAGGACTGATTTCTTGATAAAATGACAATCTACTCTTAGGATAAAATATATGATTATGAATAGTAAAAGGTGGTTGATGCAGTGACATTTTCTGTGTGTTCAAGGGAATAAAAGTCCAATATTCCAAACTCACCCTCCCAAGGGGTCACATTTGGTGCTAGCTCATAGATAATGGGGGGGGGGGGGGGCTTACTGTATGAAATGTGACTGCTTTTGCTATGTATATGTAGATAAATAATACTGGTTAGGGATGCATGTTAGAACTAATCTTAGACATTAACACACACACACACAACCACCCCCCCCCCCCCCCCCCAATAACAGTTTATAAGTGGCCTGGAACAATATATTTAATACATACAATAGGTCAACAATGTCACTGTCAGTAGTACGATACTACTTAAAGCATTTTAACAGTGGTGTCAGTATAATTTGAATTATGCTGTTACAGCAGCTTGTTTCAAATTACACTGACGACAGTTAAAATGCTTTAAATGTGTCTACATTGTGGTGCCGGCTTAGCGAATTGTTGTCAGTGTCGCTCTCAACCAAATGACTGCATACCCAATACTGATATTGTATAACCATTTTGACTCCCAATGCTTAGAGTATAACGCTTCTGAAATAAATAGAAAAACAATGGTTTACTGGAACAAACTATATGAACCTACATATCTGACAACAGGAAGCAAACTTGTAAAAAAACAAAAATGCTTTAGGAGGACAGCAGGCCAAAATGATTGAAATAAGTAGAAATTCTGTATCTGGAGATAGCACCAGCACTATAATGACTATTATGGGAACATTTCATTACAGGAATGCTCAGTGAGACAAATAGAATTTGCATGTGAGCTGTCAGTCCAAAACATTCATAATCATTATGTAAATAAATACTAAATGTACAGTAGAAGAAATAGAAAGAAAAGAAAAGAAAAAAAAAAAAAAAAGGAGAACAGGACTTGTTATCCCTATTACCATCAATCCCACAGATTATGTTTATTTTTTTTAAACACAAACCCAAACGAACCCTTTACAAAACACTTTCACCATTTGTAGCAGTTGTTCCGCTGAATGAGAATAATTAGCACTACGCTGCTGAGATGCTTCTGGCTCATATGAAGATCTAGAGTTATTGGTGTTTTCCTTCAAGCTTTACAGTAATGTGGCTTAAATAAATCACCCTAATAGTCACATACTTCCCTGGTTTTAACATTCAGAGCACTATATACATTAAAAATCAAACAGGGAAAAAAAAAAAGTACATGGACATACATAATATCATGGAACCAGCAAAAGGCTGCATTCACATTCCAGCCAAATAAATAAGTCTGACATATATCTCATTTCCCAAAATAGGACTATAGATTGGTTTTTCCTTTTCCATGATCTCTAAAAATATAAGCTATATTTCTGCAAAGCATTACAACTTTGCAATCTTGTTTCACAGTGATGTGATATTTCCATGCAAAAAGTCAGATTAATTTACCCAGGACTGTAACTAGGGTGGTGTGACCTGTGTCATGCCACAGGGCACCACTGGGTAGGGGCCGCTATTCAGGCCTGTCCATTTTCTGTATATTATCATTCTCACTTGTATCTTCTTTTATCCCCTGCATCTCCAGGCCTCTCCCATCTCTTCCCTGTCCCTTCCTCATGAGGTCATGCCCCTTTTCCTGGTGCTTTATGTCCCCATTTAAAAAATAGGGCACCAAAAAGTCTAGTTACAGCTCTGAATTTACCTATTATAAAAGTTTTACAATGTGAGAAATAAATTAAACACATACTTTACCAAGCAAATTAGAAATAACTTAATATCCGTTAGATGTAAAAAGTGCATCAAACAATACAGTAGAAAGACAATTTTCTAATCCAATTTGTATTGAGGGTAGTGTGGAAAAGCAGTTTTACACATAATTGAACATGTATTAAGCTATGGGCGCAATTCAATTGTTTTAGCGCGCCGGATCTCCCGTCTAAAGTGACGGGAGATCGCGGGGCGCTATTCATTTGATGCAGATCTTCACATAGATCACACCCAAAGAGGTTGGTTTAGCCATGTAAAATGGTTACACTCGGCCACAGTGCTGGGCGCGATCGTGAAAAAAGTGCTGTTTGGGTGCCCAAATGGGTCACCTTTCGTGCATTTCAACTAGCCACCCCCAGGGGTGCGAGATGAAATGCTGGCGCCGGCAGCTGATCATGCCCGACAGGAGCAACAGTTTAATAGCTCCGTCAGGCTCGAAGTGGGCCGAACCAATTGAATTACGCCCTATGTGTCTGTTCTCCTTTTCACTATTGGACAATATAATGTTGTTATGGGCTGATATGCCAAACACATTTTTTGGTTCCTGTAGATTGTGTCCCAGTGTAAATCTAGTGACTACTGACTGCACATATTAAAGCGAAAGTAACAATATAACACCACTATCAACGCACAAAGATATTCATGTCATACCCAGCCAAATAAACACCTGACCAAATAGGCCTGCCCTATGACACCATGAACTAACTATTCCCCATTACTTGGTGTAACATAGCATGTGCAGCACACACAGACCCCATAGCCAGCAGAGGGGCACTATACTGATCACAGAAGGCAGCCAGGAAGGCTATTAGTGACTAGGGAAGCAATGTTACCCCCATACCATAATCTGGCTGAGGAGGGACATGAGAATACATGGATCTAGTGACAGTAAGATTTTTGTTTGTCACTGGAAGTTGGAATTGATGGTGGGCCCCGGCAGTGACAGGAAGGGCCCCTGTGTGCACAGAGTAACAATGCAGCTGCGCCTGGAAGAAGGGGGCAGCCGCCAGCACAGCACACATACAGAGCCGCAGCATGGGAGGCATGCCGCCGTGTGTGTGCGCGGCCGGGGCTCCCCGCACAGGGCACACATATACACACACAGCTGTGGCATTATAACCCCCCAGTACTCACAGGGCAGCGGGCGCTGCTGGTCACACACAGGGATGCGATGCAGGCCGGATACAGCGCTGTTTGTGGGGGATCTTCCGGTCTCCGTAGAGCCAGCACCGAGCTGCTACTGCTCCTCCTGCTCCCAGGTTCTGATCGGTGTCCCGGGCCGCTAGGTGTACCGGCGCTGCAGTGTCATGACCCCGACACATCACCGGAATCTGCACACAACATGGCTCCCGAGCCCCGGGGCAGTCTAATGCAGAGCTGCTCTCCTCTGTCCCGTATCCGTCCTGCTGCACGGGTCACACGGCGCTGTGACAACCGCTGCTCCGTATCCCGGGGCCAACACAACTGACGCCTCCAGCACCGGATCACACTCCCTAGGCGGCGGCGGCAGCAGCAAGATCCTGGCTGCTCCCTCTCCTCCGCTTCTTTCCTATTTTTTTTTTTTTTTTTTTGAACGCAGTAACAGCAGCTCCGCCCCCTTCTGACACCACACTAACAATAGCGCCCCCTGCTGTACCCAGCGCTCACTGCACTCGGTACACACATGGATGTCACATTTACAACTGCGCAGTGTTTCATATACTATACATGTAACCCACAGGTTCTCAGACTCGGTCCTCAGGACCCCAAACAGTGCATGTTTTCCAGGTCTTTCACAGAATCACAAGTGAGATAATTAGCTCTTCCTGTGGATCTTTTAAAATGTGTCAGTGAGTAATGACTATACCTGTGCACCTGCTGGGTGACCTGCAAAAAGTGAACTGTGTGGGGTCCTGAGGACCGAGTTTGAGAACCCCTGATATAACCAATATGCTTTAATCCGCGAATCTCAACTGTCTCTAGTGCCCTAGAAGTAAGTGACCACACTGCTTGAATTAAAAACAAAATCATACATACACAAACACATCCATAACATTTATTCAGCCATAATATTAAAGCCAGACAGATTAAATGAATAACATTGATTATTATAAACAGTTATTATTAACAGTTGCTTATTTAGCGCAGTATATTCAGTTGCGTTTTACAGTTGGCAACAAACATTAATAGAACAAGTCTGGGTAATAACAGAAAGACATAGAGGTAGGGGCAGAACTATGGGAGATTATGGAGGCGCCTGCCTCTGGGCTCAGGGACTGAAGGGGTACCTCCTCCAGTGCTCACAATATATTCCCCCACTTAGGGCTATAACTATGGACCATATTCAATTAGCGTCGAAAAGCCGTTTTGCCGGGGGGGGGGTTCGCCAATGATGTAATTTTCGATACTCTGCAATTATCCCCGTATTCAATTCCATTGACTTTTTACAGGTACGAAAAGTCAATGGGAAAAATCAGCGATAAGTTTTTAACTATGAATTGGTGTCGAGAACTAGTTCCAAATTGGGGTTTTGCTGTGCAACATTGCGGGAACCCCCTAGAACCCCTTGGACAGTCCCCCAAAGCTTAACTGTGTAAAACAAAAAACACTGGACACCCCAAAAAAGTACTTTCGTTTTGGGGGCGAAAAAAAAAAAGTTGGGGGATAAACTTTAAAACTAGTGAACTAGACTCAGGGGGATCCCCAAGTATTCCCCAGGTGTTTTTTTAATTGCAGGTGGTTGCGGAAGGTGCATTTTTCATGATTTTTAAAAGTTAACTTTAGCCACTTAAAAATATGCTTGCACCCATTTTTAGGTACCCCAGATTTAATGGGATTACTTATTTAAGAAATAAAAAAAACGTTGCTAAATGCTATTCTTCACCCCTTATCCAAAGACGCTAAAGTGCACCTATTGAGACCGTTTAAACACCCCAAATACCTTCAGCAGGGCTATTCAGGGGTACCCATGGTAAACCCCCATGTCAGAGCATCTTTTGGGGGGGGCGAGGCTGATTTCCCAAAAAATCACAGCACTTTTCGCCTGTTTCAGATTAACCGCCTACCGTTTATGCCGATATGGAATTGAATACGGGGATAAGCTGGCATGAGCACGATACTTTGTACCTCTGAAAAGCGGTGATGACGGCGAAAAGTCCATCAATGGACTTTTCGCTCCTAATTTAATATGGCCCTATGTATCCAGAGTGTACCGTCACGGCCGCCCAATACATGGCACTTCTTCCCGGCACCCGAGAACCCACCATACACGTGTGGAGAGTTTCGTGCCACACCATCAGCTGCTGCCTCTGTCTATCTATATCCTGTCCCTACTCATTCGTGTCGCTGCTCCTCAGCTTCTTATATCAGTGTGACACATCCAGTGCCCCCCTCATCCACAACTCTCTGTCTTATTCCTCCCTGGTGGCAGCACTAGCCTCGGCTTGGACCAGTCCCGATGCTTCCAATCACCGACAGCCCTAGCCATGGACTTGTGCAGCAGTCCTGATGCCCCCCACACCCACAACTCTGTGTCCGACTCCTGCCTGGCGGCAGCCCTAGTCCTGAGTGGCTGGCCCGAGGGTAAGCATGGCTGCAGATCTTCCAGGAGCTGGATGTCAACAAGAATGCATCAAATGGAGCTGCAGATAAGAGGGCATGGGAGGCAGGGGCCTGGGGCACCAGTGACTAAGTCTGGGGGGCAGACCTTTGGTGAGCAACTTACCGGCATGTGATGCAGTCGGCAGTAGACTGGACATTTTGTAATTTGTAGTCCCACCACATTGGCAGTCTTACAGTATCTTGATTTAAACTCCTCAAAGCCACCACATCAGGTGGTTTTCTCCTCCATGGGGGGTATCAGGAGGGCTCCCCACACCACATCAGGTGGCTTTCGCATACATCAGGAGGACTCCGAGCCTCATGCTAATTGCACCATACAGGTCACTATCTTATCTGTGACTCGTGCATACAGATGTGCCCACATACTGAACATCTATCCTACTTTTGACACTTAACACGTGAGCGCAGAGTGACTCGGTAGCGCTGAGCATCTTTGTCCCTTCACATGTGTCTTATTAGCACAGCGATGCGAATAGGACGCACAACCAACTTCTGATTAAAATCATCTGTGGCATGCCTATATTCTATTTTCCACTGTGGCTGTATCTGCATGCAAAACACTATGTTACAGTGTCAGTGGCTGTGATGGGGGGGCACCAAATTATAACTTGCCTCCGGGCATCTGGGATGAATTTACGCCACTGCATAGAGGTATGAGAGCTCTGCACGAAAGCTAACAATTTATAGGGAAATAGGCATTGATACACAAGGATAGGTGGGTGCAACCTATTGCATAAGGGTCCAGCCAGATTGCAGAGGTTCTTGGTGGGCTGTATGATCCAGTTGCTCAGAGGATATGAAAGTGAAGAAAGAGAAAATATGTAGATTGATGTGTCGACTGTATAGGGGGGATGTAATTGGTTAGGATAGCTTGTGCAGGTTATGTGGGTGGTTCTGGAGCTTGATAAACTTGTCTAAAGAGATGAGTTTTCATGGAACGCTTGAAGGTTTCGAGACTAGAGGAAAGTGTGGCCAATAAAAATCCTGTAAGCGATAATGGAAGCAGGTAATGCATGTGGATGACAGAAGCAGATCTTGTGCAGAGCGGAGAGTTGTGTTGGGAGATATTTTGAGATAAGTGAAAAGATGTATGTTGGTATGGTTTGGTTAATAGATTAATGTGTAATTAAACGTATTTTGTATTGAATATGGTAGAAAACTGGTAACCAATGGAAGGACTGAGAGAGCGGAGCAGCAGACGAACGTTTAGTGAGGAAGATCAGCCTTGCTGCTACATTCAAAATGGTTTGCAGTGGCGAGAGTCTGTTTTGAGGAAAAGGTTCCAGTTAGGAGACTATTGCAATAATCATCGCGGGTATGATTTTTAGATGCATGTAACATGATTTGGAGACATATTGAATGTGGGGAACAAACAGAGGACAGTTCAGAGTCAAGAATGACACCTAGGTAACAAGCTTGTGTGGTGGGTTTGATTGTTGAGTTATCAACAGTGATAGCGATATCAGGTTGGTAACTACTATTTGCCAGTGGAAATATTAATAATTCTGTTTTGGAAATGTTAAGTTTGATGTGGTAAGAAGACATCCAAGATGAAATAGCAGAGAAATTCAGTAATGCGGACCAATTCAGATGGTGACAAATCTGAGTACAACATGTAGCTTTGAGTAACATCCGCATACAGGACCTGATTTAGAGATATAGGTTCATCTGATGATGAACATACAGTACATCTCCAATGTTTATGGGCCTGCGCAGGACCCATTCTACGCATGTGGTGCAGGACCGGTCCTGTGATTATGCTCTCAGACTCTCCCAAGTCACAGCTTGAATGACATGCTGTGGCGTATGGGGGGTGGAGCTGGGGCGTGGCTGGTCCCCCTTCCCAGAATGGGGGCGTCTCCCCTTTTCTTTTAAAGGGATGAGGCCTGGGTCGGTGGATGCAGATTACTGGTTTCTTTCGTGAACAGCACCCGGTCAGGTTGCAGGAAGCTTCAGCTCCCACAGCCTGACCAAGAGAGCGATCATCGGTCGCGATGGTGATCCCAGTCTGCGATGTCAGTTGCAGTGCTGAGATCACAAATTCAGCAAGGAGGTGTCAACACCTACTTCTGTATTTGTATCAGAGATGGATGGATTTGCACAGCTGCTTGTGTGCGGCTCTGCAAATCCGTCCATCTCTGAATAATGGCCAAATATAATACTGAAATCTGAAGAAGCTGCTAAGTTTGACAAGAGATGTGGTATAGATTGAGAAAGCAGAGGACGAAGGACAGAGCCTTGAGGTACTCAAACTGATAGAGGTAGTGAACAGGAGGTGTATTCAAAGAAACAAACACTAAAGAGTAATTAGATACAATAGGTTGGATGAGAACCAGGATAGGGCTGTGTCCTGAAGATCTAGGAATTGTAGTGTTTGTATGAGAAGATAGTGGTCAACAGTGTCAAATGCAGCAGAGATCTAGAAGAATAAGACATTAGCAATGGCCTTTAGACTTAGCAGTGATCAGAACATTCACTACTTCAGTCAATGATGTCTCAGTGGAGTGTTGGGAACAAAAACCTGACTGAAGTGGATCCAACAAGTTGTATGAGTGAAGAGAGTGTGTGAGGCAAGTGTAGGCAAGTATCTCAAGTAGTTTGGAGGGACAAGGGAGATGGGATGGTAATTTGATTATCTCGTTACAATGGCATCTGTCAAGGAGTGGGATATATTAGTGAACACTCAATTCTTGAAGTTGATGTGTTGGAAGCAGGAAAAATGGGCAAGCGTAAAGCTTGGTACACATTTTATTGATCAGGTTCACTTTAGGTTGATCAGGTTCACTTTATCTCTAGCCAAGGCTTAGTAAATAGACCCCTATATAATTTCTTATCACCATTTATCATGGCAATACGAAATTATGTGCTGCCAGTATTTATCAAGAATCACATGCAGGGACAGGAGTTCTGGTAGGAGCCCGTCCCTGCAAAGTGTAAAAGTAAAGTCATCGCATAAGAAATCTTGTTACTTTCAGTTTCTGGAGCTACAGGGATCCTACGGATTCACCCCCTAGTACTTTTTGCAGAGTGTAACCTATAGGCTACAACATACATACCTAATCTCCCGGGAATTGCGGGAGGCTCCCGATTTTTCGGGTAACCCCCCGTTACACCGTAAGAGTAGGCATATCTCCCACATCCCTTTAAATTAATTTATCTTAATTGTGTGATGTCCCGATTTTTTGAACCTGGATTCTCTTCACAGTAAATACTTTGTGTGATAGGTAGAGAATATGTAATCCAGTAGTGATGAACATGTGGGGACATAAACATAAAACAATCTAGTGCAGACGTTTTCAACAACAAATAACAAAGTGTGTATAATCCACTGAAATATGCAATAATCCAATGTTGGGAGGTGGATATCTGGGAGTGTACAACGTGAACCAGTCGTATTATATATGGTCCACTCAGTTATGCATTACCCATATATGAATAATGGATAGTAGAAACAGTCACGCTTAAAACAGGAAAATTATTTTCCAAGGTAAGGAATACTTTAATAAGATATATCCAGCAATTTTCACAGCTGGTACATCCAAAAAAAGGTGAAGATAGCTTCCTACCAGAATCCGGTGGTTTATAGTGCATATAAGAGTAGTCTCTGAAGGGAATCCAGGTTCAAAAAATCGGGACATCACACAATTAAGAAGTAATTTAAAGTGAGCTCAGAATGGTATTCTCCAAATATTTGTTTTCATTAATGTTTTTCTGGTGAGGATAACACCAAAGAGATTAGTACTATTCTTTAGCAGCTCTTTTAGCGCAATTACTGTATTGGCAGATATCAATTTTTATATCTTTATATCTCCCACATCTCACCCACTTCCTAGTGAAGTGGGCAGGATTAGGAGATTTTACCTGTAAAATTCAGGTCCGTATGAAAGGGGCGGAGTTAAATGGTGCAAATCGCATCATTTAGCCCAGTCCCCTGCGCACAGACCCACAAATCGCAAGGGGGTTTCTGTAAAGGGGACAGGGCTTAATGATGTCTAACATCTGGCCACGCCCCCCAAAGAGGAGAGCAGCAGGTCCCCCTCCTGCTATTCCCAGGGAGCTGCCCAGGAATGTCGGTAAGTATGGGCAACAATGGCTAGAGCCATCTTCAGCTGGCATTAGCTTCGAGAACTTGGTAACTTTGCCAATAGAGCAGCCCCTATAGTAACCTATGGGGGGCTGCTTTTACGATTGAAAATGGGAGGCTGCAGCAGACATCTCTGATATCTGCTGGGGATCACTGTAGATAAATTTGAGGGATACTTAAGAGTTGCAGGTACCCTATCCTGCCCTTTTCTTGTTGTATATAAAATGACAGGTATGCTTCACATGAGAGGAAAGGGAGATTGAGGTGGTTGAAGGTAGGTGGTAGATATGTCCTTTATGGTGCTAGCCACACCCCATGGCACAGGCCACACACGCTGTATAGACCACACGCCCACATCATTAGTCACACTCCTGCGGAGACACATATTAGGCCCTTCATACATTTCAGCTCCAGGCCCACGTGTACCTTAATTTGGAACTGGTCACAACACATCTAGTGAGGACTCGTTAAGCCTGCTGTATTGGAGCATTTCACAATAATTTCCCTACATACAATATATGGATGCTTCCCACACCTGAAAAATTATAGTGCAGCAAGAACAGACGTTATCTTTATTAACATTATAGCCTCATAGCAAATGAAAAGTAGAATTTGTTACATACTGTATACAGTATATAAAAAAATGCACAAAGGGTACACATGCAATTCTGATGTTCATGTAGTTGAGCATTATTAGCAACTGCTATTGAGCAAAAATGTCTAATAGTCCCTACGGCACATGATTTACACAGACTGAACTCATAAAGGTGCTGTTGCGATTGATTAAGATGGGCGGTGATGGGCGTTTCTGGATGGTGACTGGGAGGTAACTAGTAGTGCAAACAAAAATGGTGTGTTCAGTGGGAGTATTATGGGTGTGTTGCTGGTGTGACTGTTATGAATCCCAATGCCTACTCCATGTGAGACCACTAGAACCCAGCTAGTGAGATCTTCACCAATAACAGCCGCCCGTTGTTCCCTTAGAACTGGGAAACGTTCACCGGTACTTAGGCGGCTGCCTGGATTTATGCTCGGGGTAGTAGCGGCTCACATGGAAGTACAAGGGAATTCAGTAGATAAAATGTTTACTTAGAATTGCTACCGATGATGATGATAAGAATATCGATGGTGCGGCTATAGTGCTGATGGTGCGGTAATAGCCGTTAGTAAACCGTATAGGTTTAAACAATGACTTGGGAGCCGATGGTGCGACAGTTGAGCCGATGGTGCAGCAATAGCTGTTAGTATACAGTTTGGTTTTGACAATGGCTTGGGAGCCGATGGTGCGGCAATAGTGCCGATGGTGCAACAATGGGCATTAGCATACAGTTTAGTTTTGACAATGGCTTGGGAGCAGATGGTGCGGCAGTTGTGGCGATGGTTCGGCAATAGTACCGATGGTGCGGCAATGACCGTTAGTATACAGTTTACTTTTGACAATGGCTTGGTAGCCGATGGTGCGGTAATTGTGCTGATGGTGCAGCAGTTGTGCCGATGGTGCGGCAATAGCCATTAAAATACTGTTTGGTTTTGACAGCAGTTTGGGAGCCGATGGTGCAACAATTGCCGTTAGGAAGCTGATGAACTGATGGCAGCACTGGAGCTGCTTGGTGCGGCTGAGAAGCCGTATGGAGGTTTGATGAACAGATGGCAGCACGGGGGCTGCTTGGTGTGGCTGGGAAACCATATCAAGGTTTGATGGACAGATGGCATCACAGATGGCTGCTTGGTGCGGCTGGGAAGCCATACGGAGGTTTGACGAACAGATGAAAGCACGGGGGCTGCTTGGTGCAACTGGGAAGCTGTATGGAAGAAGTATCATAAAGAAAAACAGGAACAACCTGACTATGCAGCCAAGCTGAGGGAACTCACAGATACTCTATTGTTGGCACAGCTGCATTAGTCCAGTGAGTACTGTCGAAGCTGGATAATTGGCTGAGACAAGACCAGTTTTAAATTGTATCGCAGCGACGCCATCTTGCGACTGGCCGCAAGACACCATTTTAGAAAATGAGATCGCAAGATGCCATTTTGCGAATGGCCGCCTAAGCGCCATTTTAGATAAACTTACACTTTAGTACATGTGGCGATATTACTATTAGCAACATGCGATTGCATCTTTCACCATTTCTCATACACACATTAATACGCACAATTGCGCTGTTAACTAGTCGCATATTAGAGAATGCATAAGACTTTGTATGAAATCGCTGTTTTATTAGCTTTATGCGCACGCATCTGCCCCAAGTTAACTAGCGTCCTTATATCAAACCCCGCATACTCACACATTACATATTCACACATAAGGTTTAATAAGCTTTAAAGTATAAGATTTAAGTTGGTTCAGTTAGTATAAATGCTGTGAAATAAAGATATTTGAGAACTAGGGTTTTATACATGCTAAGAAAGCCATGCTTGGTTTCGTACTGATCCGTACTCTTTCAACAGAATTCCGGTACTATCGGTGTGGAGATCGCATCATGCATTCACAACTTATGGACCGCAGAGACTTCAAGCAACAAAATGTATAACTGTTAGGATTTTGCATGGGGGCGGGAGGGCAGAGACCCCCAGTTGTTAGAGGCTGGGTGAGTCTATTTGAACCAGCCTGTTAAACTCTCTGTAACAGATGCTTCCTCCCTGGGAACCAATGACATCAGCAACAAACTTCTCTATTGTCCAGTCTATTCTGGGGGGGTATAAGTATGTGTGCTCAAACACTGGGATTTTAGTCTTCTTGCTGAATGCTGAATGATGACGGGGTTTCTTACTGATGCCTATCATCTGGTCCGGAAGCGCTGCGTATGTATACTGTACTTGGAGTCTGTATAATTCCTTTGCGTCCAATTGTGTCTGGATCAATAGCGTGTAACTGACTGTACTTTTTACTTGAATAATACTTTGTGCTTCGGAACCACACGTTCCAAGTCTGGAGTCTTTTATTTACTGTATGACTGCGTACGCAAATTAGCATCATCCTTATAGGTTTATAGGTAGGATTTTTTAGGGTACAGGCAGGGGTATATAGAGGTTCAATTCAATATCGTTAGTTGGGGGCTCGTAGTAGTGAGGTCACTTACCTACTCACACGGCACATACGGCTATCAATATCTCAGCAAAGGGTGGAGTGGCCACATGCAGGGTTTTCCTGTAACCGCTTTGTGCTGAAAGATCGCTATCCATTTTCGTGTGAGCAAAGGAAGCTGACTAGAATGCAGGGACAAGAAAGGAAAAAGTCTGTTTTCCTTTGTTGATAGAACCTAATGTTTAAAAGGGGTGCCGCAGTATTGAGTACGCGGTTGAGACGCAGTTTTGCGCACAGTAAAGATGCACTTTTGCTTACGCAGCTAAAAAGTCATAAGGTTGTGTAGTACTCGCATTATTGTGTATGCGGCTGGTCGCACAATAGCGTATACGTACTTCCGGTTCTGCTGCCACGTGTTTAAACAAAGCCATTGAGGTCTACCTTTTTCAATTGTTATCAATATCTGGGTTAACGTTTGTTTCTCTGCGCAGGAAAAAAGTGTGTAACAGTGAATATTTGTTGGACAAAGTTAAGGGTATCGTATGATCCTTCAGGGCTAGGTGCAAGGGTTAGTCTAGCCGCTCGGTAAGTAGCTTTACCGTTCTATACACAGTAGCAGGTGTACATGTTGTCTTTGTTGTAGAGAGGTGCGTGGAAGTGGCCAACATATAAACTTCCATAGGTGTGGAAGTTGCCTTACTAAATCTTATCCGGGTGTGGAAGTTGCCTTTTCCAAATCTTATCCAGGTGTGTAGGTGCTGCCGTTTAAATCGTCCACAGGTAAGTGAAAGTATCTTGATTGTCTTTCACCAGTTTAAATCTTTATTGAAAACCATAAGAGTTGTCTCAGAATGGGGGCCATGCAAACAATAGAGATGTTAGACAATGATGTGCTGCTAATGGAGGCGCCGATCGGATCAGCCCGTCGTATTATGCATACTAAGTATGGTACTTATGCAATAAGGTATTGTGATGTATGGTTTAAAATGACGATGAAGAGTGTTAGACCGTTTCCCAGAATTGGTAGTCTGATGCGCTCCCAAGAGAAAAAGGTCAAATATTGTGAATGTTTAAAATTGTGGCAGCATGAAGGGGATGCGTAGCTTAAAAATGTGCAAGCAACGCAAACTAGCGTTGCAAGCGCATTGCCAGAGAATGCATCTGCAACGCTGAATAGCAATACGGGCGAGCTGCAAATTGGCGCACACATGCGGCAAGGTAGCGCTGTGGAGAGTATTGCCAGCAGTTCACGCTCACCTCCCCCACCTTATGTGGATGGAGGTGCAAGTACAGTTACCAAAAATACCCATAAAAATGTAACAAGCAATTTGTACCCTCTCTTAAGCAACCATAAGGAAAATGTTTATGATGTGGATGATGAGCCTATTTCCCATGCTGTACAAATGATAGATGCTGCATCACCACAATCACGAGTGGTGCCGCCATCTCCATCGGTAACAACAAGGGAAGTGTTAACGCCCTCTGCACCCGTAGAGGAAGTTGTTCATACCATACGTAGCAGCAGCAGATTAAACCCCCAGCCAGGTAACCAGGTCAGAGGTAGCAACGCTACCGGTCTGCATCCCATTCGGACGATAACTGTTCCGAATGGAAATGCAGATGCGAACGGTGTAGTGCCCACGAGGGAAGTAGTAATGCATTGTCCATGGACAAGAGCAGAACTAAATTCCATCATTAATGATTTCCCCGATCCCAAAAAGGAACTAGCCAAATGTCAAAGATTTTTGAGAAATTTGGGTAGTTCTCATGAACCAACTAATAAAGATTGGCGTGTGGTGTTAAGGGCCTGTCTGCCACGCAATACCGATGTGACAAAATTTATCATGGATTGTGTATTGGATGGTGACATTCCCTTAACAGACCAAGTAAACCAAGGTAACATTTCCCGCATTGGGACTCAATTGGGTATATATTTTCCAGTAGTAGTTAACTGGAACAAAATTTTCACAATCAAGCAAAAGGAGAGTGAAACTGCAGAAGACTATTGCGACCGGGCTCTGCAGGCTATCACCCAGTACACTGGGATAGAAGATATTAAAGATAGCACTCACCACAGGGGAATGATAGTCACGGTACTCATGGATGGTCTGAAAGAGAATTTAAAGACTCGGGTTCAGACCTCACAGCCTGGCTGGAGGGGACTCACAATAGATAACTTCATAGAGTCTGCCATAGAGCATGATAAAAACATCTAAAAAAAGAGGGAGATCCAGAGCAAAAAACTAATGGCTGTAAGTATCCAAGCTCTGGAGGGAATGACTGTAACATCACAGCCAACAGACACACTCGCACCTGCACACACACTTACACCTGCCCTCACTAACCCCACACAACAACAAACAGCTCTATTCCGCTAACCCAATCCAACCACAGGTCCCATACTCATATCCCCCACAATACCCTTACCCTCCCTATCCTTACCCATATCCACCACCTTTACCCTCTGCTCAAACCTCACAACAACACATGTTTTCACCTGATCCAAGAACATGTTTTAATTGTAAACAAACAGGACACTTAAGTAGAAATTGTACAGAAAACGAGTAGGAACCCCAAATCAGGGAAGACCTGGATATCCCCATAAGGGATATGCACAGAGACCAGCAAATGTTCAACAGGCACCAGCTCCAATTGTGGCCGTAAATGCTTTATTGGAGAATGGTAGCCAACGCTAGGGGTCAGGTCATACCTGTAGTCTACAGATAGTCAGGTTAACGGGAAGTACTAGGGAAGAACCGGTCACGATGGTTGATGTAGCCAGTACTGAATATCCTTTTCTTGTAGACACAGGGGCAACCAGGTCAGTGATGAAATCTCCTGTTAATTTACTGGTGACCAACGAGACAGTACCAACAATGGGTGTAACAGGTAAAGTGGAACGTTATCCTTTAACAAAGTCCACAGAGGTTACTATTGGGCCATTGCATACCAGACATTCTTTCCTTCTGGCTGCTGCGACCCCTATTAACCTGCTGGGAAGAGACTTGTTATGTAAAATGGGATATGTTATATATTGCACCCCTGATGGTGTATTTTTAGATATCCCAGAGAGAATTGCACATGAGGGATGGGATATGTTGGACACTCCTCAAAAGATAATGTATCACTCTACAAGTTTAAATGAAAATCCATCACAGGTAGATGAAATGTTGTCCCAAATTCCAAATTCCCTTTGGACCAAGGATGGACAGGATACTGGATTAATGGCAAACGTAAGCCCTGTAATGGTAAATTTAAAAGCCGGTAGGCAAGCTCCAAAAATTCCCCAGTACCCACTAAAACAGCAGGTAGAATTAGGGGTGTTTCCAATAATTGAGCGATTATTGCAACAGGGAATTTTAGTTCGTACAGCTAGTGTAGCCAACAGTCCCATTTTTCCAGTAAAGAAGAGTGGTGGGAGGGGTTATAGGCTGGTACAAGACCTTAGAGGTGTTAATAAGGTAGTAGAGAGCCAATTCCCTGTAGTGCCAAATCCAGGTGTCATCCTGATGCAGATCCCACCAAATGCAACCCATTTCACTGTCATTGACCTCTGTTCTGCTTTCTTCTCTGTGTCTCTCCACCCTGACTGTCAGTACCTATTCGCATTTACATACAGAGGTGTGCAATATACATGGACACGGTTACCCCAAGGTTTCATAGACAGCCCCAGTATCTTCTCCCAGGCATTGCACAACTGTTTACAATCTTTTCAACCTGCCAAAGGATCTGTTCTAATTCAATATGTGGACGATTTATTGCTATGTTCTGACTCATTTATGTCATGTTTGAATGATACTAAACTTTTGTTACTTCATCTCTCGCATACAGGACACAAGGTGGCTAAGGACAAACTACAGCCGTGCCAATCCAGAGTAAAATATTTGGGACACTGCCTAACCCAGGGGTTACGACATCTTACAAATGATAGAATCCAGGCCATACAAAACATGACACTGCCGCAGAATCAACAGCAAATTCGTACCTTCTTGGGAATGTGTGGATATTGCAGAATGTGGATCCCAGGTTTTTCTATTTTGGCCTTGCCTTTACAGGAATTAGTCTCTTCCTCAAAGCCCGATCGTGTCATACACACAGAGGAATCAGAGCAGGCTTTCCTTAATCTTAAGGATAGCCTGACAAAAGCTCCTGCATTGGGAATACCTGATTATGAAAAACCTTTTAATTTGTACTGTATGGAAGCCGATGGTTGTGCTGCAGGTGTCCTTACACAAAAACATGGTGATGCCAGTAGGCCCGTAGCATACTACAGTGCCCAATTGGACACGGTAGCAAGATCACTCCCCACTTGTTTGAGAAGTGTAGCAGCTACCGCTCTATTGGTGAGTAAAAGTGAGGACGTAGTACTGGGCCATGATTTGATTGTCTACACTCCCCATGCTGTATCTGCTCTGTTGAACTCAGCTCAAACTAGACACGTCTCTTCAGCTAGGTTTACCAAATGGGAACTAGCCCTAATCGCACCCGCAAACATCACTGTTAAACATTGCAGCACGCTGAATCCAGCAACGTATTTACCATATGTACATCATGATGTACAAAGGGTGGAGGGAGACAAGTTGCTGGCGGGAGGTGAGTTCAGCGGACATAATGATACACACGATTGTATGACATATCTGAATCAGACCTTTACTGCTAGACCTGACATAAATGACACACCTTTAGAGAATGTGGATGTGACTTTTTATACGGATGGGAGTTGTCATAGACAAACAGACACAGGTGAATTATGTACAGGTTATGCTGTTGTAAATGACACAGACATCATAGAAGCTAAACCTCTTGGTCGTCCTCACTCAGCCCAGGTGGCAGAGTTAGTAGCACTAACTAGAGCGTGTGAACTGGTGGTGCACAATTTTGGGGCTCTATGGCGTCTGAAAAATTTTATGACAGCAGCAGGCACACCAGTTGCACTCTCCCAACACATAAAACATCTTTTAGAGGTAATCCAACTGCCCAAAACAGTGGCAGTAATTAAATGTAAAGCCCATACATGTGAGGATGACCCGGTGTCACTAGGCAACAACAGGGCCGATGAAGCTGCAAAATGGGCAGCAGGGTTGAAAATGTTTTCTTATGTCTTTCCAAACAATTGATATGCTGAAATTAATTGAGATGCAAAATTTGTGTTCAATTCAGGAAAAATCCATTTGGAAGTCCAAGGGATGTGGGCAAGAGTCCTACGGGCTCTGGAGGGACGGACAAGGTAAACCAGTAGCCCCCAAGGCATATTACCCCAGCCTGGCTGAGGCAGCACATGGTCTGACTCATCAGGGAAAACAAGGTATGTGCAAGTTGGTGATGGCATACTGGTGCGCACCAGGGTTTTCTTCACAAGCAGAAAAGATAGCAATGTCCTGTCTGACCTGCTTGAGGAAGAACATAGGGAAAGCGATCCCTACCGAACCATCCCACATTCCACCGACTGATGGACCTTTCCAGGTGATACAAATTGATTTCATCCAATTACCACCCTGCAGGAACCTAAAGTATGTATTAGTGTGCACCAATGTATTTTCTAACTGGGTTGAGGCCTACCCAGCGGCCACTAATACTGCTGCGTTTACTGCCAAGAAAATAGTCCAGGAATTTGTATGCAGGTACGGTATCCCTTAAATCATCGAGAGTGACAGGGGTACCCATTTCACAGGTGATGTTTTTCAAAATATGTGTAAGCTGATGGGTATTAATATCCGACTTCATACCCCCTACCGACCACAAGCCAGTGCCAAGGTAGAGAGGATGAACGGGACTATTCAAAATAAGTTAAGCAAACTTATGGCAGAGACTGGACTAGGATGGTCAGAAGCGTTACCTTTGGTCCTACATAGCATAAGGACCACTCCTAGACCCCCTCTAAATCTGTCCCCATTTGAAATATTGTTCGGTAGACAACCTCATTTGATTATAAGTCCACAGGAAGACTTGAAGAGTAACAACAAAGTAACTGTAAAGTATCTTATATCAATGAGTAAGCAGTTAAAGCAACAGCAGCAGAAACTAAAATTGTTGTCTGATATGCCTGAAACTAACTGTCATGATGTTGAACCAGGAGAATATGTTATGATCAGAAATTTCTTGTGTTCAGGTTGTTTGACTGATCGGTGGGAAGGTCCATACCAGGTGCTGCTGACGAGTACTACATCTTTGAAGGTGGCCGAGAGAGATACCTGGGTCCAATCCACTCACTGCAAAAAGGTCAATCATCTGGTGGAGAAACAAGTCGGAGACAAGGCTGATAGTGTGGACCTGTCGCTGGCGAGCTTGTTCCGGAAGGATTGAAAGTGTTGTAGTGAGATACCTGAACTGAGAGAAATTTTGCAGGACTTGTTGTGACAATGGATGGGCCTGCTGTTTTCATTTTCATATTCTCTTTTAGAGTGTTCACCATCCTGGTCAGTTCGGGGATATCCAGTGTCTGTGATGGGGGACCGATTGAGGAAACGGGAGCTGATGGCAGTGCTGATGGAGTGGAGTCAGGAGGAATGCAATGCCAATCAGGGGAGTGTCAGACCAATCTTAGTACTGTTATTGTTAAGAGAGCTGTCATTCTGGATACTCGAGGAAGGCGTGGAGGTTTATCGTCTGAAGATTCCTGTATTTGTGAGCTTTGTGGGTCCCTAGTTGATGAGAACTGTATCCAACGGTGCCAACCTAAATATAACCCGTACTGGGGTGAGTATCCTTTAGAGGATTATCATAGCATGGTAGGCAAAGTGTTAAATCAAACTGATTGCTGGGTGTGTTCACACGTGCCACAAGGACAGCATAACGTAGGGTTGGTGCCATTTCCGCTGAATACCACGGAAATTTTAGAATTACAAAAGGAAAACCTTGGATGGAAAATTTCTCTCATCCAAACCACCTCATTTCAAACTCTATCAATTCCAAGTAGATAGATCACTTTTGTGTTTAAACATAACCAACCCCAATAAACCCGGGAGTTGGGAAGTGACGGAGAATAATCAGACGATGACCTTCTCACAAAGAGCTGATAATGAGTCCATAAACCATGATCTGTTACGCTCAATTAAATCTAGTGGGAAACATTTTAGGTATCGGTATATACTGAGTTCCACCAAGGAGATTATTGCTTTGGTGCCAGATGGTTATTGTGCTAAAATAATACAGCCAGAGACTAGCATGAACCAGATGGAAAACCCAGAAATAGGATTGTTTGCAAGAGAACTGTGCTTAATGATAATGATGCATACCATCCCTTATGTTCTCCCTGATAATGTATATTTTGTATGTGGAAGAAAAGCGTATAAGTGGCTCTCCCCGAGTTCCGAAGGTTTGTGTTACCTGGGAAGAGTAGTCCCAGAAGTTATGACCCTCACACATGTTGAAATGCTTGGTATACATAAAAACACACCATCACCATATCTTCACACGCAATATGAACACAGAGGCAAGAGAAATATGATACCTGGTGATGTGCATAAAGCCGCTCAGTTAATTAGTGAGACAACTGGCTTTCCAGTTTTCGTGGCACTGGATCTCACCAGGATCGCGCGGGGAACATTCAATTTTAGATATATTCAGGAACTTGCTATATTGATAGATAATATCACTGAGATGTACGATGACACATTCAGGTATACAGGGAGAGAATTGCAAGTGTACAAGAAAGAACTGGTGCAACACAGGCTAGTGTTGAATTATTTAACTGCTGTTACTGGAGGGTATTGCGTAATGTTAGCCACCCAATTTGGAGTAAAATGTTGCACCTATATCACCAATGATACTAGTGACCCTAAGGAGGTGATAGATCGGAAGATGGATGAAATCCTGCAGCTAAAGTGGGAATTTCATAAGAACCATAATGCTTCAGTGGCTGAAGTAGGGGAAAAGATAGAAGGATGGGTGCCATGGCTGAACCCAGTGAAATGGTTCTCAGGTCTAGGGGAATGGGTCCAGGAAGTGATCGCCAGTATAGGCAAATTCTTGATCCTTATACTAATTGTCATCATAATAATTGGCATATGCGTCCAGTGTGTTCCTATTGTGTTGAAGTGTGGAAAATGTAAGAATAGAGTAAAACGAAAGAATGAAATTATGATGGTGGCCAGTATGAATACCGAGGTAAATACAGAGCTGCATTACAACCCTGAGCTAGGAAATACCATCATTTAATGTACTATATTTAGACATGCATAGAATGTATTATTGAAATGTTATTTTTAAAACACCTCAGATAATGTAAAGTCTCAATTCCCCTTCAAGACTGCTTTTATAAGACTGGTGCATTTCCACACCTTTCACATGGTCTTCCAAGATCCGCGGTGTGCGTATAATAGTAGTTTTATGTCCTCACCCAGAGACACATTATTGATGGATTAAGAACCACCTTGTGCCATCCCAATAACACAAAATAATATGTAAATGTAAGCCTAAGATAAAAATTCCAATAACAGATTGTGATAGCATGTTGTTTGCTATCAAAGGGTGGACTGTCGAAGCTGGATAATTGGCTGAGACAAGACCAGTTTAAAATTGTATTGCAGCGACGCCATCTTGGGACTGGCCGCAAGACACCATTTTAGAACATGAGATTGCAAGACGCTATTTTGTGAATGGCCGCCTAAGCGCCATTTTAGATAAACTTACACTTTAGTACATGTGGCGATATTACTATTAGCAACATGCGATTGCCTCTTTCACCATTTCTCATACACACATTAATACGCACAATTGCGCTGTTAACTAGTCGCATATTAGAGAATGCATAAGACTTTGTATGAAATCGCTGTTTTATTAGCTTTATGCGCACGCATCTGCCCCAAGTTAACTAGCATCCTTATATCAAACCCCGCATACTCACACATTACATATTCACACATAAGATTTAATAAGCTTTAAAGTATAAGATTTAAGTTGGTTCAGTTAGTATAAATGCTGTGAAATAAAGTTATTTGATAACTAGGGTTTTATACATGCTAAGAAAGCAGTGTTTTTTTTCGTACTGATGCGTACTCTTTCAACAGAATTCCGGTACTATCGGTGTGGAGATCGCATCATGCATTCACAACTTATGGACCGCAGAGACTTCAAGCAACAAAATGTATAACTGTTAGGATTTTGCATGGGGGCGGGAGGGCAGAGACCCCCAGTTGTTAGAGGCTGGGTGAGTCTATTTGAACCAGCCTGTTAAACTCTCTGTAACAGATGCTTCCTCCCTGGGAACCAATGACATCAGCAACAAACTTCTCTATTGTCCAGTCTATTCTGGGGGGGTATAAGTATTTGTGCTCAAACACTGGGATTTTAGTCTTCTTGCTGAATGCTGAATGACGACGGGGTTTCTTGCTGATGCCTATCATCTGGTCTGGAAGCGCTGCGTATGTATACTGTACTTGGGGTCTGTATAATTCCTTTGCATCTAATTGTGTCTGGATCAATAGCATGTAACTGACTGTACTTTTTACTTGAATAATACTTTGTGCTTCGGAACCACACGTTCCAAGTCTAGAGTCTTTTATTTACTGTATGACTGCGTACGCAAATTAGTGTCATCCTTATAGGCTTATAGGTAGGATTTTAGAAGGTACAGGCAGGGGTATATAGAGGTTCAATTTCAATATTGTTAGTACAAATAGGCTGACGCCCCAGTCAGGTTTGCACTGTGGATAACACATCACTTCCTGAGGTGTGCCGATTGCCTAGCAACTGGAGAATTGAAGTAACCCCATCCTGTCTGAGCAACCTGTCAGAAAGATTCAGGTTGTGACCGTGACTTGTAACGGTACCCCCCCCCCTTGACGCGGGGTTGAAGAACCTCCAGAACTTGGTTTGTCTGGAAAATCCTGAAAGAAACATCTTCTCAACCTGGGAGCATATAGTGCAAAATCAGGACCCCAGGAACATTTCTCCGGACCCTAGCCCTTCCAGTGGAATAAAAATTGCAGATGACCCATGGAAATTCTAGAGTCCAAGATTTTCTACACTATGAACTCATGCTGACCGCGGACCATGACTGAAGCAGGCCTGGAAGAAAACCTGGGTTTGAACTTGGCTGAAGAGAAGACCGGTTTGAGCAAGGAACAATGGAAAGTATTATTTATACAGAGAGAGTTGGGTAATTGAAGTTTGAAAGCTACCGGGTTCACCTGTGAAAAGATCCAAAATGGGCCAATAAACCTGCGACCCAACCTCTGCGTGGGCTGACGGAGCTTGATGTTTTTGGTGGAGAGTCAAACCAAATCACCCTTCTTAAAGCCACACAATCTCCGAAGTTTATCAACCGACCTTTTTGAATGGAGAGATACCTTCCGGAGGCTTTGATGACCCTTACTCCAAATATGTCGGAGCTGAGAGACCTAAGAAGAGGCTGATGATCCGGAGTCGAAGGCATTAGACCTTGGATGTTGCCCTGTAACACAGAAGAATGGGGATACTGAGGACGCAGAATGGCAAGCTGCAGATGAGATACCCAGTCATTATGACACTTGGAAACATAACAGCGTAGATATTGTTCCAGACACTGATTAACGCATTCAGTTTGTCCATTGGACTGTGGATGGTAACCTGAAGAAAGACTAAGGTCAATGCCCAGAGAAGAACAGAACATTCTCCTGAACTGTGCCACAAATTGTGATCCGACATGATATCCATCGGTAACCCATGTACCCGAAAAATGTGTTGAAGAAACAGGTCAGAAAGTTCCTTAGCTGTAAGAAGTTTTGTAATGGTATGAAGTGCGCCATTTTACTAAACCGGTCCACCGCCATCCAGATTATGGAACATCGAGCAGATGTTGGGAGGTCAATGATGAAATCCATGGCGATGTGGGTCCAGGGTCTCCTAGGTATGGAAAGTGGAAGTAACAGACCTGAAGGAGCTGTGCGAGGTGTTTTATTACGAGCACATACCTCACATGCCAAGACAAATTCATGCACATTTTTGGTCAAAGATGGCCAGCAAACAGAGCGGGAGAGTAATTCTAAAGTCTTACTGATGCCTGGATGACCAGAAATTCGACAAGCGTGAAAATCCAGAAGAACTGCTCTTCTAAACTTCTCTGGAACAATCTATCAGAACACTTCTCCGGAGGTGATTCCAATTGATATGCCCGAATAAGATCTGCCAGATTTCTGGTGAAAGCACAAAGAAAAAAGAGTAAGGAATGATAGCTTTGTCTGACCTGGAAGTCTGTTGTATGGGTCCAAAACTCCTGGATAGGGTGTCGGCCTTGATGTTCTAGGAACCCGATCGGAAGGAGATGAAGAAATTGAACCGAGCAAAAAATAAAGCATAACGTGCTTGTCAGGAATTCAACCTTTTTGTGGACTGAGGACCTCATTCAGACCCGCTTGCAAGCACCTGAGCGCTCTCAAGCGGGTTGATGTTTGGCTGTGCGCACGCGCAGCAGCCGCACTGTGCGTGCGCAAGCTCCAGAGCGAGAGAGAAATTCTGGGGCTCACTACAAAAGGGGCGGCTGTCGATGCTGATCAACAGCTCGCCCCATTTTGTAGGCCTGGCGGGGGGGTGGTTTCACAAACAGAGGCGTTCCCAAACAAATGCTTGCCGTTTGTTGGCGGCCCCACTGACATCACCAGTGATGTCAGTGAGAGAGCTGCTGGCTCTATTAGAGCCGAAAGCTCTCTGGGGCTTGCGGCAGACGAGTCCCTACCTCAAGGGTCTCGTCACAAGCCCCAATGGTTGCGATGGTCTCAACCATCGCGACCATCAACTTGGTAACTCGCTAAGGCTGTGGGTGGTAACAGCTTAGCGAGCGGCCAGGAGGCCGGAACATTTTTAACATGCGGCCACCCTCATTCAGAGCGAGTGCTCGCATTTTGCGAGCGGCTCTGAATGAGGTCCTGCATGTAGGACAGGTTCTTGTGGTCAGTAAGAACCAAAATTCTGTGTTTGGCCCCCTCTAGCCAGTGTCTCCAGTCCTCGAAAGCCCATTTAATAGCTAGCAACTCTCGATTTCCAACATCATAATTGCATTCAGCAGAGGAAAATTTGTGAGAAAAGAAAGCACATGGGTGCAACTTACTATCTGCAGGGTCTTTCTGAGACAAAATGTCTCCAGCTCCTACTTCAGAGGCATCTACCTCTAAAATAAAAATAAAAGGAAGGTCAGGATCAGGATGTCGAAGAACAGCTGCCTGAGTGAAAGCGACTTTGAGCAATTTAAAGTTTCTGCTCCTTTCTTGGCCAGATTTACAATGGGTGCCACAATGCTGGAAAAGGATTTAATGAATCGGTGATAATAATTTGAAAAGCCGAGGAACCACTGAATGGCTTTAAGAGAAGTTGGATTTTCCCACTTATGTATCGCCTCGACTTTTCCCTGATCCATTGAAAATTCCTGGGGCGAGATGGTATATCCCAGAAAAGAACTTGAGTGACGTCAAAGTCACATTTCTCCAACTTGGCGTACAGATGGTTCGCCTGCAATTTTTGAAGAACCTGACGTACGTACTGATGATGTTGATCCAGCGTTTGGGAAAAGATTGTTGTCATCCAGATAAACGACCACGAATACCCCCCAAAAAACTCACGAAGGATGTCGTTAATCAGGTCCTGAAAAACAGCTGGGGCATTGGATAAGCCAATAGGCATGACCAGGTACTCATAATGTCCGCAGTGAGTACTGATTGCCGTTTTCCACTGATCCCCACTCTTGATTCGAATCAGGTTGTATGCCCCTTGGAGATCAATCTTGGAGAAGACATTAGCCTGACGCAGCTGGTCAAACAGTACCGGAATGAACGGTAATGGGTATGAATTTTTTACTGTAATGTTGTTGAGTCCTCTGTAATCAATACAGGGACGAAGAGACCCATCCTTCTTTCCTACGAAGAAAAAAAACAGCTCCCAGTGGTGATTTAGAGGGATGGATGAATCCTTTAGCCAAGGCATCCTCAATGTACTCTCTCATAGCTTTTTCCTCCGGTACTGAAAGGGAATACAACTGGCCTTTGGGTAATTTGGCGACTGGAATCAAATTGATAGCACAGTTGTAAGACCTAGGAGGAGGAAGAACATCCGCAAGTTTTTTGGAGAAAACATCAGCGTAATCCCAGTACTGAATGTGGAATGGCTGGAGATGTCTCAGCAACCGTAGGAAGTACGGACCGAATAGGCATGGTCAAGCAACGATTCTGACAGAACTGACTCCATTTGATTATCTCACCAGTTAGCCAATTAATCACAGGATTGTGAATCCTAAGCCATGGAAGACCAAGAACGACTGGGGCCAAAGGACAATGAAGGAGATAAAAAGACAGAGGCCCTCATTCAGAATCGGTCGTAAGCGGCCGCTCGGTCGTATGCATCCGATGTTTCCAAACCACGCATGCGTACAGTTAGTTGTGCGCATGTGCGTACGAGACCTTGCGATCCAAAATGCTGTCGATTGTACGGCTTACGAGCATGAAGTGGCTTCCGAGAGTTGATTGACATGAAAGGCCGTTTGTGGGTGTTGACGGGGGTGGTGGTCTAAAAACGCAGGCGTTCCTCACCGTTTTCAGGGCATTTCAGGGGCGTACCTAAATTTCCTGTTACGACCGACATAGAAGGCCGGAAGTAGTAAAATGTCACTCTGCGAGCAGGTTAGAGGCCTGGCTGATCATACAGCTTGAGGTTGGGTATGTGCTCTCTCAAGCCCCAGAGTACAATCGATACTATCGAATGTGACTGATGTTATGTTTGATGTTTCTATTTTGTGCCACACAATGCAAGCAGCTAATAATCATTTGTTGTTGCTAATAACACTGCTAATTGGCTTGTAATTGATTCAGTTGCGTTTGCATTAGCGAATAATAAGAATACATAAATTTCATGGGGATGGTTTATTTTTACATTTTTGGTGTAATTTGCAAACAATACAAGGGGCCGCAACCTTCAGAAGAAATTAACATGCAGCGACAGACAACGACTGACAATGATCGACTCGATCACTAGCTGCTATCACTCGTTAGCTAGAGCAGGTGCTTTGTTCATGTATGGGCGTCACTTTGGTTGCAATCGCTCAGCCGTGCGATTGTTTTTTATTCTGATTCTCGATCGTTAGGCGTACGACCGGGCGGCCGCTTATGACCGACTCTGAATGAGGTCCAGAGTCTCCGAGTATAAAAAACCTACTGAAAAATGGAGAGGAGGCCTCTTAAACTTCACATGACCTGATGAAATCAAACCTCCGTCCAGACCACAGATAGGAATTTCTTGTTCCAAAGGGACAGCTGGTACTCCCAGAGTGTGAAAGAAAAGAAAGCCATAAAATTGCCTTCCGCCACGCTATCATGGAAGGCTGAAGTAGGCAAAGTGGAATTAGTGAGTTGGATGACTGCTGGGACTAAAATAGAATTATTGGAGGAAATGGATGCCAGGCCTAAGTGTAAATCCTCCCGAACACTTAGGCCTTGTCTTTTACCGGTCTGAGTGGACAGTTATTCACAGTGTGCCCCTTGTCACCGCAATACATACAGAGTTTAAGAGACCGGCTTCTTTATCTCTCTTCTGATGACAGGCGAAAGGTGCCAATCTGCATTGGTTCCTCTGTTACCGAAGATGAAACCCAAGCTAGAGAATGAGGCGATTTGATTTACGTTTATGTTCCAGAAGCCGCAGGTCAATCCTAATGGCTTTTTGCATAAGACCATCCAAGGACTCAGAAGGTGAATATTGAACAAGGATATCCTTGATGGCTGTCACGATTGGTGTCTGCGAGTTACCTGTCTCAGGTGGTGATCGGGTTTCAACGGAGGCCGGCATGACTGGAATCACAGATAATGTAAATAGCTCTATTTACAAGACTTGGGTAGCAGTGAAAACTGCCTTTGATGATAAATGACAGGAACTGGAGGGACCGGACTGGGACCGGCAGGAAGACTTGTTGAATTGAACTGATGAACTAAGAACTTGACTCTGGACTGGAACAACGTGGACTGAACTGATGAGCTTGGAACTTGACTCAGGACTGGAATGTGACAATGGCTGAAGGGAAGTCAGGTAATGCTGAGACGAGGGCTAAACAGGGTAATCTGGAATTACTATGACAAAGGCTAGAACTCAGGTGCAGGCTGGACAGGATAATTGGAAATAACAGGTTTCAGGAAGGATTGGGTAGGTTTGGGAATTTGCAGGCTGGACAGGATAATTGGAAATAACAGGTTTCAGGAAGGAATGGGTAGGTCTGGGAATTTTAGGTTCAGGGAGGGAATAGGTAGGTTACAGGGGCAGGAGTTGATCCACAGCAGGAAGCAAGGCAGGGTAACATGATGCAGGTTTACAGAGTGCCAGGGACCAACCAGGAGTAGGACTAGCAGCAGAGCACAGGCCAGGTATTGCTGTAACAGGACGTCTGGATGCCAGGTATTACTGTAGCAGGTTTTCGGGATGCACCAGAGGTTGCTGTCAGCAGGCTTACTGGATTGCCAGGTTTGGCTGTAACAGGTTTTCTGGAAGCACCGAGGGTTGCTGCTAGCAGATTTACTGGATTGCCAGGTACAGCTGAAACAGGTTTTCTGGATAGCGCCAGGGATTGCTGTAGCAGGTTTCAGGGACTGACTTGAATGCATGACCCATACACCACGGGAAGACGAGATGTTCAGGCCCAGAATGCTATCAGGAGAGGATATATATATAATGGGTCTGGCAGCAATTGGTGGATATGGACAGGTGGTCTGGTAGTAGCATTCTGAGTGGTGGAAGGCACAACATGCAGAGTATTCATCTCTGCAGCTCTGAGAATCAGAACCACACCTGTGATTCCAATCAGGGCTAGCAGTGCTCACAGACAGAGGAGAGACCAGGTGCAATAATCAGAGCAAATCCTCCAGGCAAATTACACACACAGATCCATGGGGGAGCTGACAGGGGTAAGTCCCAAGGCAAAAAGGTGACAACTAAACAGGGTCGTGACAGTGGCTTCAGAAAGATATTGGCTACGTAAAGCTGGATCGTTCCAACCAGAGTCAGTTGCCCATCTGCGGAACTCTGATGAGTAATCCTCTGCTGCCTTCTGACCCTGTTTGAGGGTACACAATTTCGACTCTGCCAAAGCAGCATGGTCCGGGTCATCATACAATAGGCCCAAGGCCGTAAGGAAAGCCTCAACGGTCTGTAATGCCGCATGGGTTGAAAGCAGTGTGAAGGCCCAAGTCTGTGGATCCCCCTGGAGGAGAGAGATTACCAGTCCCACTTGTTGCAACTGTGGGCCTGATTTTTGCTGTTTGCAAGCGCTCGCTCTGTATCAGGGCGGGTTTTTTTTTTTTTGCCCTCCAGGCCGCTCGCTAAGCTATGGGTGACCACCCACAGGCCGCTCACTAAACTATGGGTGACCACCCACAGCTTTTGTGGGTGGCCTGGCGATGGTCACGATTATCGCGACCATCGGGCTTGCGAGGAGACCCTGTGGTAGGGTCTCTGCTGTCGCAAGCCTGAGTGGACTTCCTGCTCTAATAGAGCAGGAAGTCCACTACTGACATCACGAGTGATGTCAGTAGGGCCGCCCACAAACGTCAGGCGTTCCTAAGGGAACGCCTGCATTTGTGCAGCCACCCCCCCTCCCCGCCTACAAAATGGGGCGAGCTGTCAATCAACATCGACAGCCACCCCGTCTTGTAGCGAGACCCATTGCGACAGAGCTGCTGTTGCAGTACGGGTCTCGCACATGCGCAGGCCAGAGGTGGCGCATGTGCAGTCGGGGACTATCGACCCGCTTGCAAGCGCTGTGCGCTCATGAGCAGGTCTGAATCAGGCCCTGTCTCCCCGAAGAGACCGGACAAAGTCGGAAATAGAGCTTGCAACTTTCACGAAAGTTTAAAAACTGCCGACAATCCCCAGAAAACCGAGCTGGTAAATTCATCTTTGGTTCAAGATGAGGAGCTGCATGCACAGGAGAACAGTTCTCTTCAACTCGAATAGTGAATTCCTGGACCTTCTGGGTGAGAGTCTGGATCTGGGCTGCAAGCACCTGGGCGAGATTCTGTCCCTGCTCCATGATAGCAGAAGCTATAAGTCCAAAACACACTCTTCCTGTGTCTAATTCCAAGTGCGCCTATGTGGGCTGACTATAATGTTACAAATCCCGATGCCTACTCCATGTGAGACCACTAGAACCCAGCTAGTGAGATCTTCACCAATAACAGCCACCCGTTGTTCCCTTAGAACTGGGAAATGTTCACCATACTTAGGCGGCCACCTGGATTTGGTGCAGCTGGGAAACCGTATGGAGGTTTGATGAACAGATGGCAGCACGGGGGCTGCTTGGTGTGGCTGGGAAGCTGTATGGAGGTTTGATGAACAGATGGCAGCACGGGGGCTGCTTGGTGCAACTGGGAAGCTGTATGGAAGAAGTGTCATGAAGAAAAAACAGGAACAACCTGACTATGCAGCCAAGCCGAGGGAACTCACAGATACTCTATAGTCAGCACAGCTGCACTAGTCCAGCGAGTACAAATAGACTGACGCCCCAATCAGGTTTAAACTGTGGATAACACATCCCTTCCTGAGGCGTTCCGATCACCTAGCAACAGGAAGAACTAAAGTAACCCCGTCCTGTCTGGGCAACCTGTCAGAAGGATTCAAGTCATGACCGCGACTTGTAACAGTGACAAGTGGCTGCATTCCCAGACGCACAGACCAACGCATACGAGGCCATGGTCAGACGTAGAAACTGCATCTTCAATAGGGCTGCTGCAAGTTTCGATGGTGTGACCGATGGTGGAGTATAAGGATGCACCAATCGGTATTACAGTGTGCACGGGCGCTAAAAGTGGGCATCCCAGTCCTTGCACATTTGGCTGCATTGATTTACACAAGGGAAAGAGTTTGTAGGAAATTTGTATGAACTCACAGACAGGTGACAGCAGGGCCGGATTAAGGTCTGTGGGGCCCCTGGGCAACAAACATTTGGGGGCCCAAATTAAATATGGATGAAATGGGGGTATGCGCAATGGGAAGCGTACCGCTTGTAAGCGGTACATTGACAAACAGTGATAAGCTAAGCTTAGCGCTGTTTGTTAAATACTGAAAGGAGGACATAACCCCTTTAGTGAGTGCTAAAGGGGTTATATCTCATTGTGAAATGGGGCCCATGGGCTCCACATGAAAAAAACACAATATACACCCACAGGGAAAAAAAAACACATATAGGCACCCACATTAAATAATATTCACCAGTTGCGCAATCTTATCCACATTAAACTGCACATAGTGCCCCTGATTCACATTACACCACATAGTAGTGTTCCATATTAATTTTATGACACACAGCAGTGCCCCTTTTACACAATACCCACAGTAGTGCCCCTTATACACAATGCCCACAGTATTAGTGCCCCTAATACACATAATGCCCATAGTAGTAGTGCCTCTTATACATTGCCCACAGCAGTAGTGCCCCTTATGCAATACCCCCAGTAGTGGTGCTCCTTATGCAGTGCACCCAGTAGTGGTAGTGCCCCTTATGCAGTGTCCCTAGTAGTGGGGCCCCTTATGCAGTGACCCCAGTAGTGGTGCCCCTTATGCAGTGCCCCCAGTAGTGGCAGTGCCCACAGTGGTAGTGCCCCTTCTGCAGAGTCCACAGTAGTGGTGGCCTTTATGCAGTGCCCCCAGGAGTGGTGCCCCTTATGCATTGCCCCCTATGTAATGCCTCCCCATTAGTAGTGTCCCCAGTAGACATGCCCCCTGTGGTAGTGCCCCCAATAGTGATGCCCCTGTAGAAATGTCCCCAGTAGTAATCTCCCTCTGTAGTAGTGCCCCCAATAGTAATGCTCCCTTTAGTAGTGCCCCCAGTAGTAATGGCCCTAGTAGTAGTGCCCCCAGCAGTAGTGCCCCCAGAAGTAGTGCTCCCTGTAGTAGTGCCTCCAGTAATAATGCCCCCAGTAGTAATGCCCCCTGTAGTAGTGCCCCTGTAGTAGTGCCCCAGTAGTAATGACCTCTGTAGCCAGGGTCGGCCCGAGCCCAATTTTTTAGGTAAGCAAATTTTTTGGGGGGCGCCCCTAGTGGTCCTGTTGTGCGCGCCAAAAGGCGAGCTAAACAAAAAACATTAAGGGGCGTGTTCTCATAGGAAAAGCCGTACACATACCTAAAGCATGCTCACATATGTATATAACTTTGCAACTACATATTTCCACAAACATATAAATAATTACTGTGTACTATGTATATGTGTGCAGTATGTATGTGTGCAGTAGTAATGCATATGTGTGCAGTGGTTGTGTGTGCAGTATGTATGAATGCAGAGGACCTGATGCCTACTGGGGCACTTTCTACCCCCCACCCCATGACAGGGCCCCTGTAACTGACCCACACAGTGCTCTATCACACTGTATAGTGGCAGATAGTTTGAAGATTCTCCCTTGTTCTCAGCGTGATCTCTCACAGACAGGGAGAGATCGGATTACACTGCAGGGAGCCTACAGGCAGCTGCTAAGATGTCATCCGCCCCGGTGGCTCCTGTTATGTGCCAGGACTACTGAAAGTGGATGCCCCCCCAGCTTGGGTGCACCCTGCACCCATTGTTATTACATGCGTCCCCCCACTCCCATTTTTTCTGCTGCAGAGGCAGCACTTACCTGTGCCTCAGCTGCTCTCTCTGCATAGCTGACAAGATAGGACTTCAGCCTGCATCTACACTGGGCGGCCTGTCCCCCCCAGCTGCTCCTCTTCTCATGATGGCCGGATCCTCTTCACATCTCTTAGGTGTGCGATGTGACATCATGTGCGCGCCAAGCAGGAAGCAGCAGCTGTGTCGAATAAAATAAAAAAGCACAGTAAACGATGGTACCTCCCCTGAATCCGCCACTGCCAGCTGCCCTTGTGCTAAAAGCAATGGCAGCAGGCACACCTCACCTCTGATCATCTCGGCTCAGAGGTGTCTGTCAGTGACTGTCCGGTGAGCGTGCCCATCGGGACCTGCCGTGGCACCCTCTTTAGTCTGGAGCTCTACGCGGCTGCGTACCCAGCGTATAGGTCGGGCCGGCCCTGCCTGTAGCAGTGCCCCCTGTAGTAGTGCCCCAGCAGTAATGCCACCTGTATTAGTGCCCCAGCAGTAATGCCCCCAGTAGTAATACCCCCTGTAGTAGTGCCCCCAGTAGTAATGTCCCTTGTAGTAGTGCCCCCAATAGTAATGCCCACAGCAGTATTGCCCCTTATGCAATGCCCCCAGTAGTGGTGCTCCATATTCTGCAGCTGTCAGGGGACACAGGCAGGAAGGATAGATAGATAGATAGATAGATAGATAGATAGATAGATAGATAGATAGATAGATAGATAGAGCCCGATTCAGAGGTGGACACATTTAAAACACTGGGCGTCTGCGCATGCACTGTGCATATGTTCTAATGGTTACCACCAGGGAACACAGATTAGAATTGCATGGCGATCCATGTAACTATGATAGTCGTTCCTGGGCGCTGACTGGGGGAGTGACTGTCATCGGTGGGCGTGTTGGTGTCAGGGACACCGGTGGCCATATACCTACCATCGGACATTCTGAGCAACCATAGGATCGCTCTAATGTCCAATGGCGCGGTAGATATCTGCACGAAAGTGCAAATTGTACGGCATCATGGTGGCAGGGCCAGATTAAGCCTTCGGGAGGCCCAGGGCACTTAAGACAGGGGAGCCCTCTGCACCCCCTCCTCTGGCTATGTACGCCTCCACCCCCCACATCAATGAGGCAGCACTGCAGGTTCTACCAGCACTGCAGGCGCATATTATATATATATTTATATACAGTATATAACTATATATATAACTAATTAGTTATTAGACATACACATGTACGTAGACCAACGTTTCAATGCTCTATTTTGGCATTTCTGTCAGGGTGCATCCTACATTTGTATGTCTCATTTTATCTGAGTGCCGCCGGCTGGATATTTTATTGTGGCTACACGACTTCCGTGCAGATCTTGGAGGGCACCGGATTGTAACTATTACTTCGTTTGACTATGTGAGGAGTGCTGCTTTCAACATATTGTGTATATATATATATATATATATCTATATATATGTATATATTTTTATATACTGTATATATATATATATATATATATATATACATGCAAACATGGACTGGCACTCCAAATGACCAAAGTAACTTCTGCTGCTGCCTCCACAAGAAAGTAATGATAGAGAGCGAATGGTGCAGCACTCACAGCATATATAATAACTGACAAAAGGTGGATTTGATAGATCAACGTTTCAGTTAATTTAAGACTTTTCTCAAGATAAAACAATTGAACAACAATGTACCTTATATGTGTGCATCTCACCCTGAGTGAAGCCATTCCCCCTGAGCTGGGACTGCGTACCCGCCCGGCAGAGCTTTAGAATGAAGTCATGCTATCAGCGTAAGAAAGACGGGCATTCCTTGTGACACCATCACCATGGTTACTAAAAAACACTAACAAATACAAAACACTATGTATACATAAGCACATGTAATATACATACTGTGACCTATTGCATTAAGGCTCACATACAGAGGCCATTTAAATGAGCCCATCACCCCCAGGGAACATCTCCAGCCAGCAGCAGAGTGACGTCACCGTAACCGGACTAGGTGCTGCGGGCTACAGTTTTTCCTGCGGCTCTTGGTCTAGCTGCATGAAGAGGGGAGGGTGTTGACGGGCGTCCGCTGTTGGGTAAGCACTGCAGACATCACTGGGTGTACTCAAATGGCTTCCGGCAGGGAGAGACAAAACTATGCCCACTGTAGAAGTGTCAAAACTGGATTATTGGCTGAGACAAGATCAGTTTAAAATTGAATCGCAGCGACACCATCTTGCGACTTGCCGCAAGACGCCATTTTGCGAAATGGCCGCCTAAGCGCCATTTTAGATAAACTCACACTTTAGTACATGTGGCGATAATACTATTAGCATCATGCGAATGCATCTGTGACCATCGCCATAGGTTAAGGCGATTCACCAAAAGCCCATTTCATTACTTTACGTATTATAAAGGATATATATTTCAGAAATGACTTTACAGTATGCCAAAATTGCATTAGAGCAAGTGGCCAGGTGACAAGTGGCTTGTGTAGATAAGCTTCCTGGATAGTGTTTGCCCTCACTACAGGTGGTCTGGCTTGAATACACACCTTACATTAGCAAGCTTCCTGCAATGACATGATTTCAAAGATTAGAGTGTCATCTTAGGTCTGTCTCTTGTAGCTGGGATATTTGCATTTCACACAAGAGACTGGAAGAATAAAGAGTTTTTCTTTTGAAGCCTGGGACAAGTGGGGGGGACTGCTCACAGAGTGGGCATGTGGAACTATACAAACCCTGAATACTCACACATTACATATTCACACATAAGGTTTAATAAGCTTTAAAGTATATGATTTAAGTTGGTTCAGTTAGTTTAAATGCTGTGAAATAAAGATATTTGATAACTAAGGCCCTCATTCAGAGCCGTACGCTCTGAGCAGAGCGCACGCTCTGAATGAGGGTCGGGCTCCATTTTCATGGAGCGTCCTCCTGGACGCTCGTATAGCTGTGGGTCACCACCCACAGGCTATACGAGCGTGCATTGTGATGGTCGCGATGGTCGAGACCATCGCGACCATCGAATTTGCGAGCCGGAGCCTGCGGTTGAGGTTTTCAACCGCAAGCTCCGGAGTGATTTTGGCTCTATCAGAGCCAAAATCACTCCCACTGACATCACTAGTGATGTCAGTGGGCCGGCTTCTGACGGGAGGCGTTCCCATGGGAACGCCCCCGTCAGGGAGGCACGCCCCCGGCACGCCCACCAAAGGGGGCGTGCTGTCAATCAACATTGACAGTACGCCCCCTTTGATCGGACACAACGAGCGAAGGACTTTCCTTCGCTCGTCGCGTCTGGCGCATGCGTACGACGGAGCTCCCTCCGTCGTGCGCATGCTCAGTCCATAACATCGACCCATTTGCGAGCGGACAGCCGCTCGCGAGTGGGTCTGAATCAGGCCCTAAGGTTCTATACATGTAAAGACAGCAGTGTTTAGGTTCGTACTGATGCATACTCTTTCAACAGAATTCCGGTACTATCGGTGTGGAGATCGCATCATGCATTCCCAACTTATGGACCGCAGAGACTACAAGCAACAAAATGTATATTTTAGGAACAACTGTTAGGATGTAGCATGGGGGCGGGGAGGGGAAAGACCCTTAGCTGTTAGAGGCAGGGAGAGTCTATTTGAACCAGCCTGTTAAATGCACTGTAACATATGCTTCTCCCCTGGGAACCAATGACATCAGCAACAAACTTCTCTATTGTCCGGTCTATTCTGGGGGGGTATAAATATGTGTGCTCAAATGCTGGGATTTTAGTCTTCTTGCTGAATGCTGAATGACGACGGGGTTTCTTGCTGATGCCTATCACCGGGTCCGGAAGCGCAGCGTATGTATACTGTACTTGGGTCTGTATAATTCCTTTGCGTCTAATTGTGTCTGGATCAATAGCGTGTAACTGACTGTACTTTTACTTGAATAATACTTGTGCTTTGGAACCACAGATTCCAGGTCTAAGTCTTTATTTACTGTATGACTGCGTACGCAAATTAGCGTCATCCTTAGAATGTATAGGCAGGATATTAGAAGATACAGGCAGGGGTATATAAAGGTTCATTTTAATATTAACAGAAGGCAACCTCAGCGGGCCGCCCATCAGAGCCCGGCGCCCTTAGGCAGCTGCCTAATGGAAGCGCTGGCCCTGTCCACAGGTGGAACAGAGGGGCAGTGCCCGAAAAACGGGATTGTCCCACTGAAATCGGGAATGGCTAGGAGGGGTGTGCCCAGGGCCACCATCAGGGGGGTACAGCCTGTACAAATGTACTTTTTCTCCACCATTGCCTATAACCCTGTCTATCACCAAGGCTCTGTGGACCTCTGTGTCCAACGTGTCGGAGACATGGGGGGAGGATGATGGGGGGCTCTGTCTGTTTAATCTGTTCTGGGCCCCAACATTTATGATGGCAGCCCTGGGTGTGCCCTCTATGGGGTGGCGCCCCTGTTCGCCTGCACTGGTCAAACATGCCTCGAGCCAGCCCTGGTTGCAGCCAATAGTGCAGCAGAAAGTGACATTATCTGAGGTAACAGTAAAGCCTCATAGCAGGCACAAAAGAGCAATTTATGTGACAGAGATGCTAAATGAGGCATAAAGCCATCCGCTCAGCAGCTGCAGCTTATTGCATCAGCATTAAGAGATATTATTTTAGGTAATAGAAATCTGATCTGCAGTTGCATCACTGTAGCGTAAAAGAAAGTGGTATAGAGGATAGCCATTTGTCCGTTTCATCGCAATAGATCAGAGCCACACATCAGTCAAAGATCCAACAAGTACAGCAATGAGAGTTTGGTCAAATGATACTGACTATATTAACATTACTATATGTACAGCTGTATTTAAGAAATATTTATCTACTGTAGAGTGATTGTGAAGCTTGGGTGAGAATGAGAGGGGATGTGACTGTTTAATGTAAGTTAAGGGGCTCAAGGGGTAACTAGGGAATTATAATAACTTTTTTTTTAAGATTTAAGGTGTCATAGAGCATTGCGTAATCAGGGTAGACTTCTAAAAATTAAAACCTCCACAAAACCTCCCACAAAGAGGAAAAATTAATGTTTCTGCTGACCTCAAGAAATCTTAACTAAGTGCAAGAGAAAGGGTCTTTCTTGTATGCCTACAAATGAACAAAAGGACCTGGATTTGAAGAATGATTTACATTGTATTGCATGTTAGCTTCACCTTCAATAGAACTGTCAACACCAAAATAGTGGGTGACAGAGATGCGACTTTCGGAAAAATGATCTATGGGCATATTTATCACATGTAAATGCGCAAAGTGAAGATAAATATCTTCATGCCAATTTACTAAAATACTCTTGATAGGAGATGAGCTCTGATAAGAGCCCACCATGGCAAAGTGCTGGAAGCAGTGTGATAGCGTAAAACTGGTGTCACGTTATGACAAATATTTAAATCTTAATGGTGATTATATTGAAAAGTAGCTTAAAGGTATGTAAATAAAATAAATGATTTTCATAATTGTCCAATCTTTCACTTTTCTCTCCTGGGATATGTAATCTTAACTTATGGGATACCCCTCATATATAAGCATCACTTCTGCATTATGCTACAATATGCTTGCTCAATCAGTATCTGGTGAGAACACAACAACAAAAAATCCACATACTTCCTTAGAAAATAAGTAGGCCTAACACGAGGTCTGATTTAGAGGTGAAAGTTGATGCTTTGCTTGCAAATAACCAAATATCTGCATACTTGCACTTGTATGTCATTATTTTTAATTGCATGCATCTTAAAATATACATACAGCTAATGTCTAACTACAACTACATACTGGGTGCAAAAATGTGACAATCACCATCATCATGTGCAGCCTGTTCACAAGGGTGTAAAATTTAGATCTCGTAGCTCTCATATATTATGTAGCATACTTGCCAACTCTCCCTGATTGTCAGCGAGACTCCCTGAAATAGTAGCAATCTCCCTGTCTACCTGCAGAGCCTCGTAATCTCCCTGATTGCACCTTACCTCCATTATGAAGCTGTTATATATATAAAAAAACAGAGATATATACATTCAAATGAGATTATTAGTATCATTTCTCTGCACTGGTTATAAAGCACAATGATCCCTACATGCTACATGCATTTTCTGAGAAGTATCAGTGTGTTTTCATTAACAAATATATCTTACTATGTTTACATAAAGTAAATTCAAGCGTTGAAAAAACTTATATCTATCCCTGCTGCTCTTTCTTAACCCATCACTACCAGGTGTGTAGGGGTTCATTTGTACTTCACATTTACTTGCATTTGTGAAGGACAGGGCCGCAATCAGGGGGGGACTGCCGGGACCTGACACTCGTGGGCCCACCCTCTCCTACCCCCTGCCACCGCACAGTAAAATTGAGTTACTGACTTTCAGTGACAAGCCCAGTTAAGGGCCGCCCTCCTGCTCCGCCTATCTACAGTATGCCGTGGTTGGACACTCGGGGGCCTGCCGGCTACTATCACCTTCGAAAAAAGTGAATTACAGGCCTGGCCAGAGCCCGCTCCTAGCAGAATGTTGCGGCCGCCCATCACTATCCCCAGAGGCTGCCTGGCCGGGCGGGAGCACAGGGTGCCATCACCATCTGTACCCCGGGCCAGTACAACAGCTTGGGGGGTGCAGCCACACGCTGCACACACATCCAGGACCAGCCTGCATCAGCAACTTTGGCCTCCGTGGCCTGGAAAAGATGATCAGAGTAGGACAGCTCTGGGGTGGTCCTGATGACTTCTGGGCTATTTAAGCCAGTGACATGAGGAGTCTGAAGTGAACTGAGCTGTCTGCTTCAGTCTCCTCTGATCACTGGCACAGAGCTGATGAGTCATCAGGAAGCTCTGCCCCCACCCCAGTCAGTGCAGATTTTCAGCTTCTCCAAGAACCCCGGCATGACAGCACAGCAGGCTCAGAGGAGCCAACTGCCAGGGAGTGGGAGAAGAAAGAAGAATGAAGATGGCCCTGAATGACTTTCCCTTTCAGAGTTGTTATAGGGAAGTGTTGGGGGGGCACAGTGTGGGTGTAATGAGGCAAGGTGGGCACAGTATGGGTGAGATGAGGGAAGGGGGGCACATAGTGGGTGAGATGAGAGAAGGGGGCACGGTGTGGGGGAGATGACGGAAGGGGAAGCAGTGTGGGTGGGATGAGAGAAGGGGGGGCATGGTGTGGGTGAGATGAGGGAAGGGGAGGCACGGTGTGGGTGAGATGAGGGACGGGGGAGCACAGTGCAGGACGGGGAGCACAGTGCAGGACGGGGAGCACAGTGCGGAATAGGGAATGGGAAGCACAATGCGGTATGTGGAGCACAGTGGGAGGGAGGCGCAATACAGAACATATAGGGGGCACAATGCAGAATATATGGGGGAAGACACATACAGACATATGGAAGGACAAGACAAGGAAAAACACACGGGAAGCATAATGTAAAAATTATACATTTTATGATTGCAATAGTAATGTTAGTACAAATGCTATATATAAATCTAAAAAAAAATGGGGACTGGCAAACATACTAACATACTGATGCAATTAGAAGTTATATTTTTTTACATGTATATGTGTAGGTGTGTGCTGTGTGTGTATATATATATATATATATATATATATATATATATATATATATATAGACATATATCAGAAGATGCGCTTGAAATAAACTATGCACTGTAGCACAAACACTTAAGTCTCACTTGAGTCCAGCAAGAAAGAAACACTGGAATAATTCCTAGTGTAAAAAATATATAATAACACCAGGTCCTTAATCTGTTTATCCAAGGACCGCAGCTCTCCTTTAAATGACCAGAGTCCGGGTCAAATAGATCTGTTAATATATAATAAAAGAAGAGCGCTCCATAGTGCAAAATAAACGTGCTTTATTAAACCAACGTTTATTTTGCACTATGGAGCGCTCTTCTTTTATTTTATATATATATATACATATATATATATATATATATATATATATATATATATATATATATAGCAGTATTCTAGGCGCCTGGCGCTTCCTGATACTTTTATATTTAATTAGTGTCCAAAAGTGTCCATCAACATAGTTCATAGAAGATAGTACACTTCTCCTCCGTGTATGAGAGGTGGCAGCTCCTACCATTTACCAATAGTTCCTACTCCCTTTGAAACGAGTCAGGACTCCTCCACCGGCCAATAAATGGACTAAAAAAAGACTATTCCATTTGAAGGACTGCACTACTTAGCACTTTATGTGCTTTTAAACTCAGTTAAGTTTATTGATTTTTTTTTTCAAGGAGCTATTTTTAGATACTTGTTTTTAAGAACCCTTCTGATTAATAGCCATCAATCACCAATATCGTGATACTGTAGTACATATCTATTGCACATTTTATTTAGGTCATGTTCTAATTGGTGAAAAGAAACACAATATGGCTAATTTAAGACACATGGTTATAGACCACATACCGGAAAATCCTAGGGGTGGTGACCGACACAAAGCCCTGTTGAGATTAGAAACCAAATGGATATATTTGTTAGACACCATTAAACCTAAGGGTCTTAATGAGCAGTTGGTCTTCTCAGCATTCATCTGAGACGTAATAAGCTTATGTACTACAGTATCACGATATTGGTGATTGATGGCTATTAATCAGAAGGGTTCTTAAAAACAAGTATCTAATAGGTACAAATGATGTGATATTAGAGATATATTTATCTTCTATATAAAATACAATGTATAAATTGTTGCTTACAATGTGGTTGTCTGACACATGCATTGGTAACAACCATTCTTTCTTAGGATTGGAATATGTACTTATGCATATAGAAATCAGCTGTAGTTTTTAGCGCACTTAGTTGTTTATTAGTTTATTTTTCAATACTTATTAGAGGTTGTCTTACACGATATGTGATTTTTGTACATGGACAGTGCGTGCACGGTCCCATAGGCAACGCGACGGCTGCGGTGACGTCATCGGTGAGCGCCGATGCCTGAGCGACAGCCGGATGCCGCGCTGAACGGGGCCGGACATGTGCGTCCGAGGGGGTGCACAGGTGTATATAAGGTGAGAGGTTTGTCTTTATATTTGTCCTGATGACAAGTTTGATAATAAACTCGAAACGTTGATATGTGACAGAGTTACCTGTGTGGATTATTACCTAGACCGGAGAGTGACACCTATATCTATCTTTATCTACTACTCAGTGAGCACCACGGCAAGTTCATCTTGGATTAGGAGTGCCTACACCTTGGAAATTGTATATATATATATATATATATATGGAAAGTGGAGGAAAGTGGGGGAAAGGAAAAAGTGCCTAATAGTGTAATATATTAAGTAAAATATGGGTAGACATACAACAGGTAATCCTTTGTGCATGCGTACCAGAATTTTCAATAAAACACCCACTTACCTGTACAAGTTCATTTGTTATATATTTGATTAAGTGCCCATGCAGGCTGTGCTATGTGGGTAAGACCATCCGTACTTTCAAAGAACGAATGGCACTACACAGATCAGCCATCAGAATGGCAATCAATGGAAAAACGTCAGAACAACCGGTGGCTAGACACTTTTGTGAAAAGAAACACAATATGGCTAATTTAAGACACATGGTTATAGACCACATACCGGAAAATCCTAGGAGTGGTGACCGACACAAAGCCCTGTTGAGATTAGAAACCAAATGGATATATTTGTTAGACACCATTAAACCTAAGGGTCCTAATGAGCAGTTGGTCTTCTCAGCATTCATCTGAGACGTAATAAGCTTATGTACTACAGTATCACGATATTGGTGATTGATGGCTATTAATCAGAAGGGTTCTTAAAAACAAGTATCTAATAGGTACAAATGATGTGATATTAGAGATATATTTATCTTCTATATAAAATACAATGTATAAATTGTTGCTTACAATGTGATTGTCTGACACATGCATTGGTAACAACCATTCTCTCTTAGGATTGGAATATGTACTTATGCATATAGAAATCAGCTGTAGTTTTTAGCGCACTTAGTTGTTTATTAGTTTATTTTTCAATATTCATTAGAGGTTGTCTTACACGATATGTGATTTTTGTACATGGACAGTGCGTGCACGGTCCCCTAGGCAACGCGACGGCTGCGGTGACATCATCGGTGAGCGCCGATGCCTGAGCGACAGCCGGATGCCGCGCTGAACGGGGCCGGACACGTGCGTCCGAGGGGGGTGCACAGGTGTATATAAGGTGAGAGGTTTGTCTTTATATTTGTCCTGATGACGAATTTGATAATAAACTCGAAATGTTGATATGTGACAGAGTTACCTGTGTGGATTATTACCTAGACCGGAGAGTGACACCTATATCTATCTTTATATATATATATATATATATATATATATATAGTACTCCTTGAGACCAGCAGCACACACTATGAGAATGGAGTAGGTAAACAGAGTGCACGGCACATAAAGTGTTACAGAGTTAAAGAATTCAGCCAGCACATCCTTATGCAAAAAAGTATCAAAAAGCTTTCTTTATCCAATGAAAGTATCACATATAGCAATCAGCAATAAAGGGGAAATCCGCATCTGTAGGGAAGTTCATAGTATAGTGTGACTTCATGGAGCAATACATCTCGGCCCAAACAGCAATGGGCTACAGTGTGTGATATACTCATCTCAATGGCAGAGTCACAAATTCCCAAACAGGATATAATGCCCGACAGCGGCTGTTTCGGTGTTAACCTAACACCTTCATCATGAGCATAAAAATAACAGTCTCCACCCCAAACTATATACCCGCATGCTTAACCACAATTAAACTCACCTGTATGATGCCATAAAGCCCGCTAACCACAAGACGGAAGCAGCCAAACACACATGATCCAGGACCGGATCCACTGTGGTGGTAACTTAGCAAAGTCAACACAAGAGTGTCATAGTCAGCGATACTCAACAACAGCCGAACAAGAATGATGTGGGCGGCTCAATCGTCACCATGGTAACCTAATAGTGCACAAATATAAATCCAAACTATAATGATATAACGGGGTCGGCCTGCGCACTGAGATAACTAGACACAGGGTGAGCTGCTAACAACTGACAGGTACCCCTACCTGTAAAGTAAATATATCAAAGGAGAGTGTTGCAGCGCTGCACCTTGATGCAAAATGATATAATACTAGCTATCAGTCTTAATCATACAAAACAAATGGTATATATGTCAGAATAGAAAAACTGCAAGTAGCTGGTGACAAGTGTAAATGCCTGTATTCGGGCTAAATGGGTATTATAAATAATCATGGAAGTAGATTACATAACCTGAAAGATGGCTATAAGCAATAAAGTTATAAAACAGTGGGAAATAAAATGAAATTAATTTATTCAGTATGCGCTAAACCAGAGTAAGCCAGAAAAGATGCAATTGTAGGATAATCAATTTGTTAATAAATGTAACTCAGATTGGTGAATGATGCATCCGTTAGGAGTGAAAAAAGTAAAAAACAGGGGGAATGTGTCCATAAGCGGCGTCCCGCTAAGGTGATGTCTATTTGGGATGGATGAAACAGATGCCCGGGGTGGTCTTCTTTGGGACAAAGAGTACGGTTGCTGTTTATGGGGAGAGGTTGTCTGGCTCCAGCACGTGAATACCAAGCGGCGCAGGTGCCGAATGGTGCCTGAATGAACAGGCTACCTCCGGCAAAGCCGCACCGCACACTGGTAAGTGCTAAAGTCTGCGGGGGGGACGGCACGGATGCAGCGCTAATGAAAGCAGTGCACCGGGCATACTCCACCGCAGATGGGGGACTTACCTCTCTACCCAACGCGGGCACCGCTCCTGTCCTGCCGGCTCTTTTCCACTTGGTGGAGAGGCTTGCTTTCGGGGTTGGTCACGTGACTTGAGGGTTCCAAATAATAGAGTCCTTCCGTGTAGCGGGGAAAATTGATAACAGTTCCTAGTTCCTGCACGCTGATCTCGGGTCTCTGGTAGTACTAAACAATAGGTGAAAGAGGATGAAGTTGGCTAATAGTGCAATGGTCCCCAACGCGTTTCAGCCTTTAGGCCTTTATTGTGCTTTATATCTCTACGGTCCATAAGTAGAGAATGCATGTTGCGATCTTCACACCGATGATACCGGAAAGCTGTTGAGAAAGTGCGGATCAGGACAATACCAAACATGGCTTACTTAGCATGTATTAAACCTTAGATACCAAAATAGCCTTTATTTCACAGCATTTGTAATAAATGAATAAAACTTGGATCTTATACTTTAAAGCTATGGAACCTTTTGTGTGAGTGTGCATTATGTAAGTATTAGGGGTTTGGGAAAAGACGCTAGTTAGGTTTATCTGATTTGGGGCAGATGTGCATGCATGCAGCTAATAAACAGCGTTCGCATGCAGGATATTGTGCATTCGCTAATGTGCGTCATGTTAACAGCACAACTGTGCGTAATGTGCGGTGTTTATGCATGTGATTTTATTTATGATGGATTATATATATCATTTCTTACGAACATTTTTTTAAACTGCAATGCAAATGTGTTATGGGCAGTGAGCTTCACTCTCAAACAGGGTGGAGACCCCCAACAGTGCTGGTGCCAGCCTGTCTGACAGTGAGTTTAAAAGAGCAGATTTCTTACCATTGTTCATTCAGTCAAATTCAAGTGTCTGGGCCATATTACAATTGCCACAGCTACACCTGTCCACATGTGGGGTATCTCCCTTTACATGCAAACACACCCACAGTTCCTGGTGTATTGTTTTTATCTAATTCCTTTTCTCAGGAAGCTGTTTTTCTAGTTGCTAACTGATACTGTGTTTGTTTTGGTATATTTCTATGCAAGGTTGTCCCCAGAATGGGCCTGTCATGACTTCTAAAGGGATTACCAAAAACATTGTAAGGATATTGCCTTTGAACCTCTATATACCCCTGCCTATACCTTCTAATATCCTTCCTATAAACCTCTAAGGATGACACTAATTTGCGTACGCAGTCACCCAGTAAATAAAGACTCCAGACCTAGAACATGTGGTTCCAAAGCACAAAGTATTATTCAAGTAAAAGTACAGCAGTTACACGCTATGATCCTCATATAATCTTAGCGCAAAGAGATTATACAGACCCAAGTACAATTATACATACATCGCTCTCTAGTCCAGATGTTAGGCATCAGCAAGAAACCCCTCGTCAATCAGCATTCAGCACAAAGACTAGGAACCCAGGGTCAGAGCACACACATTTATACCCCCCAGAAATAAACAACACAATAGAGAAGTTTGTTGCTAATACCATTGGTCAAAAAAGAGAGGGCATATGTTACAAGGCATTTAACAGGTTGATTCAAATAGACACAACCCAGCGTCTAACAACTGGGGGTCTCTGGTTTCCTGCCTCATGCAACATCCTAACAGATGTTCATATAATGTACATTTTGTTGCTTGAAGTCTCTGCGGTCCATAAGTTGAGAATGCTTGATGCGATCTCCACACCGATGGTACCGGAATACTGTTGAAAGAGTACGCATCAGTACAATACCAATCACGGCTTACTTATCATGTATAATCTTTATTTCACAGCATTTATGCTAAATGAACAAACTTAAATCTTATACTTTAAAGCTTATTAAACCTTTTATGTGAAAATGTAATGTGTAAGTATGCGGGGTGTGCTGTAAAGACGCTAGTTAACTTGGGGCAGATGCGTGCGCATGAAGCTAATAAACAGCATTTTCATACAGGATCTTATGCATTCGCTAATATGCGACTAGTTAACAGCGCAATTGTGAGTATTAATGTGTATGAGAAATGGTTCACTTAAATCTCACTTAAACTAAGTGAACACCTAGCAGTGTGGAATGCTGAGCCTTATAGTTCCACACGCCCCCTCTCTCAGCAGCCCCCACCCTTCCCAGGCTCAAAAGTACAGTCCTTTGTTCTCCCAGGTTCTTGTGTAAATGCAAATTAGCACAGCTAAGACCCAAACCTCAGATAACACTCTTGGCTTTGAAGGTATTTTATTGTAGGAAGCCTGCTAATGTAAGGTGCTACAAACGACCCTCTTGCTGTATTCGAGCAGGGCCACCTGGAGTGAGAGCAGACATTATGTCCATGAAGCTTGTCTACACAGGCTAGTTGTCACGTGGCCATTTGCTGTCATAAAATTTCTCAGATGCCATAGATAGCCAAACTCGTGCACCACCCCGAACGCGTACCTCGAGTCAGTGTAAATGTTAGCAGATTTGCCTGCTGCCAGTTCACATGCTCTAGTTAGTGGTACTAACTCTGCCACCTGGGCTGAGTGAGGAGGACCAAGCGGTTTAGCTTCTATGATGTCTGTGTCATTTACAACAGCATAACCTGTACATAATTCACCTGTGTCTGTTTGTCTATGACAACTCCCATCCGTATAAAAAGTCACATCCACATTCTCTAAAGGTGTGTTGTGTATGTCAGGTCTAGCAGTAAAGGTCTGATTCAGATATTCCATACAATCGTGCGTATCATTATGTCCGCTGAACTCACCTCCCGCCAGCAACTTGCCTCCTTCCACCCTTTGTACATCATGTTGTACATATGGTAAATACATTGCTGGATTCAGCGTGCTGTAATGTTTAACAGTGATGTTTGCGGGTGCGATTAGAGCTAGTTCCCATTTGGTAAACCTAGCCAAAGAGATGTGTCTGGTTTGAGCTGAGTTCAACAGAGCAGATACAGCATGGGGACTGTAGACAATCATATCATGACCCAATACTATGTCCTCACTTTTACTCACCAATAAAGCGGTAGCTGCTACACTTCTCAAACAAGTTCTCTTGCCACAGTGTTCAATTGGGCACTGTAGTATGCTACGGGCCTACTGGCATCACCATGTTTTTGTGTAAGGACACCTGCAGCACAACCATCAGCTTCCGTACAATACAAATCAAAAGGTTTTTCATAATCAGGTATTCCCAATGCAGGAGCTTTTGTCAGACTATCCTTAAGATTAAGAAAAGCCTGCTCAGTTTCCTCTGTGTGTATGACACGATTGGGCTTTGAGGAAGAGACTAATTCCTGTAAAGGCAAGGCCAAAATAGAAAAACCTGGGATCCATATTCTACAGTATCCACACATTCCCAAGAAGGTACGAATTTGCTGTTGATTCTGCGGCAGTGTCATGTTTTGTATGGCCTGGATTCTATCATTTGTAAGATGTCGTAACCCCTGGGTTAGGCAGTGTCCCAAATATTTTACTCAGGATTGGCACGGCTGTAGTTTGTCCTTAGTCACCTTGTGTCCTGTATGCGAGAGATGAAGCAACAAAAGTTTAGTATCATTCAAACATGACATAAACGAGTCAGAACATAGCAATAAATCGTCCACATATTGAATTAGAACAGATCCATTGGCAGGTTGAAAAGATTGTAAACAGTTGTGCAATGCCTGGGAGAAGATACTGGGGCTGTCTATGAAACCTTGGGGTAACCGTGTCCATGTGTATTGTACACCCCTGTATGTAAATGCGAATAGATACTGACAGTCAGGGTGGAGAGGCACAGAGAAGAAAGCAGAACAGAGGTCAATGACAGTGAAATGGGTTGCATTTGGTGGGATCTGCATCAGGATGACAGCTGGATTTGGCACTACAGGGAATTGGCTCTCTACTACCTTATTAACATCTCTAAGGTCTTGTACCAGCCTATAACCCCTCATACCACTCTTCTTCACCGGGAAGATGGGACTGTTGGCTACACTAGCTGTACGAATGAAAATTCCCTGTTGCAATAATCACTCAATTATTGGAAAAAACCCTAATTCTACCTCCTGTTTTAGTGGGTACTGGGGAATTTTTGGAGCTTGCCTACCGCTTTTTAAATTTACCATTACAGGGCTTACGTTTGCCATTAATCCAGTGTCCTGTCCATCCTTAGTTCAAATCTGGAATTTGAGACATTTCATCTACCTGAGATGGATTTTCATTTAAACTTGTAGAGTTATACATTATCCTTTGGGGAGTTTCCAACATATCCCGCACCTCGTGTGCAACTCTCTCTGGGATATCTAAAAATACACCATCAGGGGTGCAATATATAACACATCCCATCTTACATAACAAGTCTCTACCCAGCAGGTTAGTAGGAGTCGCAGCAGCCAGAAGGAAAGAATGCCTGGTATGCAACGGCCCAATAGTAACCTCTGTGGACTTTGTTAAAGGATAATGTTCCACTTTACCTGTTACACCCATTGTTGGTACTGTCTTGCTGGTCACCTGTAAATTAACGGGAGATTTTATCACTGACCTGGTCGCCCCTGTGTCTACAAGAAAAGGATATTCAGTACCAGCTACATCAACCATCATGACCGGTTCTTCCCTAGTACTTTCCGTTAACCTGACTATCTGTAGACTACAGGTATGACCTGACCCCTAGCGTTGGCTACCATTCTCCAATAAAGCATTTACGGCCACAATTGGAGCTGGTGCCTGCTGGACATTTGCTGGTCTCTGTGCATATCCCTTATGGGGATGTCCAGGTCTTCCCTGATTTGGGGTTCCTACTCTTTTTACTGTACAGTTTCTACTTAAGTGTCCTGTTTGTTTACAATTAAAACATGTTCGTGGATCGGGTGAAGACACCTGTTGTTGTGAGGTTTGAGCAGAGGGTAAAGGTGGTGGATATGGGTAAGGATAGGGAGCGTAAGGGTATTGTGGGGGATATGAGGTTTGTGAGTAGTATGGGACCTGTGGTTTTATAGGGTTTGTGGAATAGAGCTGTGTTTGTTGTTGCATGGGGTTAGTGAGGGCATATAACTGTTCAGGTGTAAGTGTGTGTGCAGATGCGAGTGTGTCTGTTGTCTGTGATGTTACCGTCATTCCCTCCAGAGCTTGTATACTGACAGCCATTAGTTTTTCGCTCTGGGTCTCTCTCTTCTTTGAGATGTTTTTATCATGTTCTATGGCAGATTCTATGAGCGTATCTATTGTGACTCCCCTCCAGCCAGGTTGTAAGGTCTGAACCCAAGTCTTTAAATTATCTTTCAGACCGTCCATGAGTACCACGACTATCATTCCCCTGTGGTGAGTGCTATCTTTAATATCTTCTAACTCAGTGTACTGGGTGATAGCCTGCAGAGCCCGGTCGCAATAATCTTCTGCAGATTCACTCTCCTTTTGCTTAATGGTGAAAATTTTGTTCCAGTCAACTACTACCGGAAAATATATACCCAATTGAGTTACAATGCGGGAAATGTTACCTTGATTTACTTGGTCTGTTAAGGGAACGTCACCATCCAATACACAATCCGTGATAAATGTTGTCACGTCGGTATTGCGTGGTAGACAGGCCCTTAGTTCTGCTCTTGTCCAGGGACAATGCATTACTACTTCCCTCGTGGGCACTACACCATTCGCATCTGCATTTCCATTCGGAACGGTTATTGTCCGAATGGGATGCAGACCGGCAGCGCTGCTACCTTTGGCCTTGTTACCTGGCTGGGGGTTTAATCTGTTGCTGCTACGTATGGTATTAACAACTTCCTCTACGGGTGCAGAGGGTGTTAGCACTTCCCTTACTGTTACTGATGGAGATGACGGCACCACTCGTGATTGTTGAAAGCAGCATCTATCATCTGTACAGCATGGGAAATGGCAGACATTACAATAGGCTCATCATCCACATCATGAACATTTTCTTTATAGTTGCTTAAGAGATGGTACAAATTGCTTGTTACATTTTTATGGGTATTTTTGGTAACTGTACTTGCACCTCCATCCACATAAGGTGGGGGTGGTGAGCGTGAACTGCTGGCAATACTCTCCACAATGCTACCTTGCTGCACGTGCGTGCCATTTTGCGGCTCGCCCATATTGCAATTCAGCGTCGCGGATGTATTCTCTGGCAATGCCCCCGCAATGCTAGTTTGCGTTGCTTGCGCATTTTTAAGCCACGCATCCCCTTCATGCTGCCACAACTTTAAACATTCATAATATTTGACCTTTTTCTCTCAGGAGCGCATCAGACTGATGTGATCCCGGACATTATCTAGTACATTTTTATCAAAACTACCAATTCTGGGAAACGTTCTAACAGTCTTCTTCGTCATTTTAAACCATACATCACAATACCTTATCGCATAAATACCGTACTTAGTATGCATAATACGACGGGCCGATCCAGACGTCGCTTCCATTAGCAGCACATCATTGTCTAACATCTCTATTGTTTGCATGGCCCCCATTCTGAGACAACTCCTATGCTTTTCAATAAAGATTTAAACTGGTGAAAGACAATCAAGATACTTTCACTTACCTGTGGACGATTTAAACGGCAGTTCCCACACACCTGGATAAGATTTGAAAAAGGCAACTTCCACACCCGGATAAGATTTAGTAAGGCAACTTCCACACCTATGGAAGTTTAAGTCGGCTACTTCCACGCACCTCTCTACAACAAAGACAACATGTACACCTGCTACTGTGTATAGAACAGTAAGCTGCTTACTGAGCGACTAGCACTTAGCCCTTAAAGGTCATACGGTACCTCTAACTGTAGGGAACAAGTTACCCCTACCAACAAATACTCACTGTTACACACTTTTTCCTGCGCAGAAAAATACACGTTAACCCAGACATTGATAACAACTGAAAAATGTAAACCTCAACGGCTTTATTTAAACACGTGGCAGCACAACCGGAAGTACATATATACGCTATTGTGCGACCAGTCACATACACAATAATGCGACTACAACACAACTGTATGACAACTTTTTAGCTGCGTACGCAAAAGTGTGTCTTTACTGTGCGCAAAACTGCGACTCAATACTGCGGCACCCCTTTAAACGTTAGGTTCTATCAACAAAGGAAAACAAACTTTTTCCTCTCTTGTCCCTGGATTCTAGTCAGCTTCCTGGGCTCACACAAAAATGGATAGCGATCTTTCAGCACAAAGCTTTTGCAGGTAAAACCTGCATGTGGCCACTCCACCCTTTGCTGAGATATCGATAACCGTATGTGCCGTGTGAGTAGGTAAGTGACTTCACTATGAGCCCCCAACTAAGGATACTGCCTTTGAACCTCTATATACCCCTGCCTATACCTTCTAATATCCTTCCTATAAACCTCTAAGGATGATGCTAATTTGCGTACGCAGTCATCCAGTAAATAAAAACTCCAGACCTAGACCATGTGGTTCCAAAGCACAAAGTATTATTCAAGTAAAAGTACAGCAGTTACACACTATGATCCTCATATAAGCTTAGCGCAAAGAGATTATACAGACCCAAGTACAATTATACATACGCAGCGCTCACTAGTCCAGATGTTAGGCATCAGCAAGAAACCCCTCGTCAATCAGCATTCAGCACAAAGACTAGGAACCCAGGGTTAGAGCACACATATTTATACCCCCCAGAAATAAACAACACAATAGAGAAGTTTGTTGCTAATACCATTGGTCCTAAAGGAGAGGGCATATGTTACAAGGCATTTAACAGGTTGATTCAAATAGACACAACCCAGCCTCTAACAACTGGGGGTCTCTGGTTTCCTGCCTCATGCAACATCCTAACAGTTGTTCATATAATGTACATTTTGTTGCTTGAAGTCTCTGCGGTCCATAAGTTGAGAATGCTTGATGCGATCTCCACACCGATGGTACCGGAATACTGTTGAAAGAGTACACATCAGAACAATACCAATCACGGCTTACTTATCATGTATAAAACCTTCGTTACCAAATCTTTATTTCACAGCATTTATGCTAAATGAACAAACTTAAATCTTATACTTTAAAGCTTATTAAACCTTTTATGTGAATATGTAATGTGTAAGTATGCGGGGTGTGATGTAAAGACGCTAGTTAACTTGGGGCAGATGCGTGCGCATGAAGCTAATAAACAGCGTTTTCATACATGATCTTATGCATTCGCTAATATGCGACTAGTTAACAGCGCAATTGTGAGTATTAATGTGTGTATGAGAAATGGTGCACTTAAATCTCACTTAAACTAAGTGAACACCTAGCAGTGTGGAATGCTGAGCCTTATAGTTCCACACGCCCCCCTCTCTCAGCAGCCCCCACCCTTCCCAGGCTCAAAAGTACAGTCCTTTGTTCTCCCAGGTTCTTGTGTAAATGCAAATTAGCACAGCTACAAGACCCAAACCTCAGATAACACTCTTGGCTTTGAAGGTATTTTATTGTAGGAAGCCTGCTAATGTAAGGTGCTACAAACGACCCTCTTGCTGTATTCGAGCAGGGCCACCTGGAGTGAGAGCAGACATTGTGTCCATGAAGCTTGTCTACACAGGCTAGTTGTCACGTGGCCATTTGCTCTGTTTAGCTAATGCAATCCAATTTTGACATACTGTACAGCCATTTCTGAAATATATCCTTTAGGGGAATTATAATAATATACACTTTATCCAGAGCACCCAAGCTACGTAAAGTCATGAAATGGGCTTTTGGTGAATCGCTGTAACTTATGGCGATGGTCACAGATGCAATCGCATGATGCTAATAGTAATATCGCCACATGTACTAAAGTGTGAGTTTATCTAAAATGGCGCTTAGGCGGCCATTCGCAAAATGGCGTCTTGCGATCTCATTTCCAAGATGGCGTCTTGCGGCCAGTCGCAAGATGGTGTCGCTGTGATTCAATTTTAAACTGATCTTGTCAATAATCCAGCTTCGACAGTTGCCATCTGTACTTAGCTCCTGAGTTGTAACTTAAAATGGTGTCGTGCAGATTCTTATTTTTAAGATGGAGTCTGATTTCCATTCGCAAGATGGCGTCGCTCCAAGCTCATTCTACACTAATTCTGTCTCAGCCACTAAACCAGCTTCGACACTTCTTATATAGTGTCCCCAGTAGTGGCCCCCTGTGCAATGCCCCTTGTGCCCCCAGTAGTAAGCCCCTTATATAGTGCCCCCAGTAGTGGTACCTCCTATGCAGTGCCCCCAGTAGTAGTCCCCCCCCTTGTAGTGTCCCCAGTAGTGGTCCCCTCCCACAGTACAAACACACACAGACACATAAATAATTAAAAAAAACACTTACACGAATTCCTGCTCCCACTGCTGTTCCCGCTCCTCCATCTGTCCTCCCGGGCCGGGCCGCTCTGCATTATGGGAGAGACGTCATATGATGTCATGACATCTCTCCCATTACCCACTGCAGGAGCCGGAAGATGGAGCGGCGCCTGCAGTGGGCGCAGCAACAGCCAGTGAGAGTCTGACAGACTCTCATTGGCTGCCACTCAAAACAAACACACACACCTGCCGGTGCCAGCGGCTGTGTGTATGTAACTGTGTAGCTCTGACCAAACTCCATCCGGTCAGCGCTACATGCGCGGTGCAGCTGTGTCACACAGACACAGACTGCCCACGGCCCGCATGGCGCTGCAGCCCGAGGGTCACATGGCACCCTGCCCCCCGGCCCAGCCCGCCACTGATCTCTACTGAGGTGGACAACTGGAGATGCATTCAGGCCTTAATGGACCTGACAGAATTGAGGGAGCTGGACAGAGGCTGTGGCAATGCCTCCTTAGGCATAAAGTGCGTGGAGTAAACCAAAAGGGACCAAACTCAGAAAACCTACACTTTTCTGAGTTTGGTACATAGGTGCCAGACTGCGATGCCCATTGCCACAAATGGGCACTGTGGTGTGCAGTAGTAGTTAGCCTTTTGCAGCATATTTCTGTGCAATCTCCTGCATTATGCTATTAGTACATAGCAGTGAATCATAAGATGATGCACAAACTATCGTTTCTTCATAAATTTATGAAAAATTACCTTAATAAATAGGTCTCATAATGCTGTAGCTTTATCTATTAATAATAATGTTTATTCCACTAAGGCGCGCAAAAATCTATATTCGCTTATCAAAAAATTTGGTTTGGGCCGGCCCTGGTGCAAGCGTAGTGCATCAATTATGCAGTAAGATGCATCTTTAGATCACACAAATTGACTTATCTCCATCTCTATATCAGGCATATGAACTCTGTATTTTTCCATGTGCAATACAGATTTCTGCATCATTGAGCCAGAATAAGGAACCAGTAAGTAAATAGCCAGCACTTAAGAGGCTACGGGGCTAATTCAGCCCCAGACCCAGTCTGATTCTGTTGCAATTGACTGATGTTTTTGGGACTGCACATGCGCCGAACTGCAGTGTGTATGTCTCGTGATGGTGCTGCATCTCAGTTCAATGCCCTGTTAGCTGCAGTCTGATTGACAGAATGATTGACATCATTCTGATGAAACTGCTGCATCATAGGGCGGAGAAACGCGTCAAATGACCCTTGGATGCAGATGGATTGCAAAATGGAAGCCGAAAGTAACGCACCGCATGGATACCAGCATCCCTGAGTGGCTAGGAGTGCCGTGGATTATGAGTGGAAGTCCCTCTGCCTTAGGACCCAAGCATCTCCGGACCACATGGTGCACACAGTGGAACTGTGTATCACAAAGTGCACAGCAACTGCAATATATTGCACAGCCAAGGTACTTAAGCATCCTCCCCTGTTGAGGGTAGAGGTAAGAACCATGATCACACAGCTTCTATTAAAATGTTAAAGGAAGTGGCCGGATGGTAATGCACCTTATTTAAGATTTATCAGTATCTGCAGTGACTGAACTTTTCACCTGCTTTACCACTAATCCCTTCATCTGCACTAACATTGGCTGTGATTGAATACTAACAGTCTATGCTTTGCTGCTAACATTTGCTACCAAGACTGGTTATGATATATATTAAACTATGTTTTTTAGATATTTTTAAAATTATTTTTATTTTTGTATATGCTTTTAGCCGGATCCATGCAATATATGAATACGTTGTGGCCATAGGCCTTATGGAATATTACCATCTGCGTACCATGGTATTGCAAAAAATGTTTTAATGAAATTGATTGTTTAATAAAGTGTATTATTTCTCAAACCAGCAGCTGTGTATAAGCGCTCCTATTATATATATTTTTTGTTTTGATTGACTGGCTGCAGGCGTTTTGAGGATACGACAGGGAACATTCCAGAAAACGGGCATATCGGTCCCATTTTTTGGGTGTGCCAAAGCCAGTGGTTGCTTCCTTTTTAAGCAGATTAATTGGCACGGGCAACATAGTTTAGGCGGGCATGGCTGCGATGGTCGCAATATTGATCCAATGTTGCGAATTCAGGCATGCCTTCTGCGGCTTTTGAATATTTTCACCATGCCGCTGCGTACTAAGCCATAGCAATGGGTACAATTGCATCTACCTCTGAATCAGGCCCTATGTCACTTAGAAAATTACTTCTAAAGTAGGCACAGTGGTCTAACTAGCTTCTCTAAAATAAAGCAAAAATTATTTAACATTGGAGGTCATTTAGGAATATGCGGCATAGCAGAAATGTAATAGCTTAAAGTTGCAGAAAATATATTTCCCTTTTTGGCAGGGGGGGTGGATAGTACACTTTGGGCTCTACAGTATTTACTAAGCCATGGATAGAGATAAAGTGAACGGAGATAAAGTACCAGCCAATCAGCTCCTAACTGCCCCATCCAAGGCTTAGTAAATAGACCCCTGTGTTAGTAAATAATCCTCACTAGTGTCTAGGATAGATTACACTCCTGTACAACCACTCTTCAGTCTCCTGACCTTGGCTGTCAGTGATGGGACCAGTAACCAAATTTTCATCCATGGTATCTGTACAAATAGCATTCAGTGATTAATTGTGTTTGTAGAATGCAGAAGCACTGGAGTGTTCCACATTATAATCAGGGCGGATTAACAATGGGGCGGGTGGAGCTACAGCTCCAGATCCTCCCATGAAAATAGGCCCAGAGCATCTGCTGTAGTTCTGCCCAGTGGTCACAGTAAAAAAAAAATCCTGTCAACAGTCACCACCATCGGCATTGGTGAGCCCTGCCTATTCACTTCCTGGCCATCTAAAGCCCAGACCATTAACTTCCCACACCCCCCGAAGGCCATTTGCCTTTGTCCGACATAGCTCCGCCCACCTGCTGGATTAAGCCCCACCCACCAGCGCCATCCGAAGCCCCGTCCACTCGCCTGTTCCTTGCTCAGCAACTGAAATCCAGACTCCAGCTATTGAGTTACATAAGTACATAGACAGTTAGGGTCAGAAGAAATACAGACCTGAGGAACACGGGGACAGAGGACATATATCACCGTCCATGAGGTGAAACCTACATGCATCCTATAGGTCAGTATAATATCTAGTTATCTAGTGCTGCTCTGTGTGTGCTCCATCTCACCCAGAGCATATACTGTATGTGTGGTGTGTGTGTTATCTTATCCAGGGTCTGTGTGTGTATGAGTGTATATACATATATATATACTGTACATGTATGTATGTATGTAACTATATATATATAAATATATATATATATATATAAACACATATATACACACAGACATATTTACCCACTCTATCTGTATAGTCTGGGAGGCTCCTTTTTTTTTAGGTAGTACCCCAGAAGACTTAGCGGATCTCCCGCATCCCGCCCACTTTCTAGTGAAGTGGGCAGGATGGGGGGCAAAATACCGGCAATTGCGATTGCTTAGATGCAAAAATTGCCCACCCCCTCAGTGGCCAGTAGCTGCAAATTAAAGGAGTTGAAGAAAGCAGGTAAACATGCATATGTGTGTGTGTTAATGTAGGTATGTGCATACATACATCCGCACAAATAAAGGATCCTGGTACCTCTTCCCACCATCCACCCATCCCACTCTCTGCTCTGTCCCACTTTCTCTCTATCCACTACTCTGCTATTGGGGTTTGAGGGAGGGTTAGGGGAGGTTAGGGTTAGGCACTAGGGCAGTGTTGGCTAACCTTGACACTCCAGCTGTTATTGAACTACATAGACCCAGCATGCACTGCTACAGTTTTGCTATTAGGGCATGCTAAAACTGTGGCAGGGCATGCTGGGATATATAGTTCCACAACAGCTGGAGTGTCAAGGTTAGCCAACACTGCACTAGGGGGTGGGTTAGGCTGCAGCGTGGGTTAGGTTTAGGCTGCGGGGAGGTAGGATTAGGTTCAGGATGCGGGGGGAGGTAGGATTTGGTTTAAGCTGAATGGGGGAAGGCTAGGTTTATGGTTCTGGGGGGAGGGGTAGGGAGTGGGGGAGGGTTAGGATACTGACCAACATTTGTCGGTTTCCTAACCCTGTCAGGATGCCGGCGTTGGGATTCTGACTGCCGGGAACACGAGCGCCTGGCATCCCGTACCCAACTCGGTTAGGAATCTGGGATGAACACTTAAAGAAATATGGCAATAATCAGTGAACAATTTTCAATTTTTTACACTCAAGGAAAGGCAGACTATACAGTACACACACTTTCACGAAAAAAAAAAATTTTTTTTTAATCGCTCCACTGCCTCAGCTTTAGTCACATCCCCTGCAGTGGCATAAAATAGGCCCTTCGCAAATCTCAGCTCCAGGCCCACGTGGACCTTAATCTGGCACTGATTATAATGGAAGGTTGACTTCAACCTCTGACACCATCAGTGTCACCAATGATTTCTTGACAAAGAGGCCTAAAATCATCCAAAGAATAGATGACTTAGCTAACCCAGATGCAACTTTTGTATTAAACTGAGGCTGACATAGATCTAATAGCAGAGCCATAACTAGACTTTATGGTGCCCTGTGCCAGAGAGAGCATTTGCACCACCCTACCCCCATTTTTTAGATAGGGGCATAAGACAGTGCACCTGAAAAAGGTCAATGGCCTAATGGAGAAGGGCCAGGGAAGAGATAAGGGAGGCCAGGAGATGCTGGGGATGAAAAAAGAGGAAGCTGCAAGTGAGAATGATAATAAACAGGAAAATTAACAGGTCCAAACATCGCCCCCTGCCCTGCAGTGCCCTGTGTCATGTCACTGGTGCACTACCCTAGTTACGATCCTGTCTAATAGTAACCAGAGCTGGACTAAGATTAAGAGGTCTATTTACTAAACCGTGTTAGGAGACTGAAAAGTGATAAGAAAGTGATAAGGTGCCAGCCAATCAGCTCCCAACTGTCATTTCTCAAACACAGCCTGTGAGATGACAGATGGGAGCTCATTGGCTGGCACTTTATCACTTTCTTATCACTTTTCACTCTGTCTCCTAACACTGCTTAGTAAATAGACCCCTAAATCATATACTGCACCAATGCTAAAGTGCCACATTGAGCAGATACAGGGGCATATCTATAATGGGTGCAGGGTGTGTGGTGCACACAGGCCCCTGGGTCAAAGGGGGCCCACACCGCACACATTTATTCAATACTTACCTATCCAAGGTCTTGCTTCAGTGGTAGCAACATATCACAGACAAAATGGCAGTGTGGCCATTTTCTCTGTGTTTTGCACATGCACAGTAGAGAAATTGACGGTAAAATGTCTGCCGCGACATTTCCCGGAGGACCTGCGCATGTGCAGTAGACTCTGGCATTCTCTTCCTGCAGCCGACCCACACTGTTTACCTGACTGATCACATTATTGCGACCAGATCAGATATTTCACAGCCTGGTGTAGTCGGAAACATGCGACCATGCCAGGCAAGTGGTTAAGGGGCAGATCATCTTGTGACCATAAACGTAATATGCTGACGTTCTGGCAACTCACGACCATCAACATTCTAGATTTTCTTTCTCCTCACACCACAGAGGCGATGCTAGGTTACTGTGATAATAAGTAGTGATGTGCACAGCTGCACATTATGACAGCAAATTGCTGCTTATTGAATAAAGGCCTAAGACTGTCTAGAGATCCTGGGTAACAAGATCAGTTATATGAACTTCTCTTGGCATTCAGCTTCATAGTGTGTCTCTCCAGAATCTCTACACAGCAGGATATTAGTTAAGGTTTAATAACTTGGTCTCCCTGAGTTGAATTGCTGGTAATCTTCAGAGGCATCACTGGGTCTGGTGACACCCGGTGCGCACTCTAGAAATCCCCCGCACAATGGAGGCGTGACCGGATGAAAAGGGGAGTGACCTAAACAAAGGGTGTGGCCTCACGGGGATCCAGATAACATCACTCTAGGGGCAGCACAGTATCACCCGAGTTGCTGGGCTGCCACCGGGGACTGGGCAGTCTGCACTGTCGACACCTCTTCTATGATGGCAGCCTGGTGCTGCAACAGAATGTCATACTGCAGCACCCAGCTCCTGTCACTGAAGAGGAGCCAGCATTTTGGTGTCACCCCCTCCATGTGTGACACCTGGGTGCGGCCTGCACCCCCTGCACACACTCAAAACACCACTGGTAATCTTACACTAAAAATTCCAGATTACATTAGGGACCTGATTCAGAGACGGATGGTAATGCAATCGCTACTGCATTCTCTCATGGATCTCAGTTGCTAAAATATGCTAATGCCTTCCAAAGCACAGCCAAGCATAGGGACGCCCACTGCTGTTTCTCATATCGTCAGTAGTGTAAACATCAGTACGTCAGCCCTGGCCTATGGCTACCTGGACTGGGGGGACCCCTTTATTGGAACAAGAAATCACTAGTCAAAATCGAACAACATCGAATTCAATTTTGAATTAGAACTCAAAATCAAATTTTAGTAAGTGCGGGATTTTGACAAAGATATCTAAATTCGATTTGATTCAATTTCAGGTGAGTTAAAGTGAACATAAAATTGAATACAAAATCTAACTTTTGTAAATATACCCCTAGTTAACAAACAAATAAGATTGATATGCTCCTGGAAGATTATGTAAAACAAAATATGGGGAATTGGAAACTAATATAGGGTTGCATAAAAATCGATTTAAAAAAAAAAAATAAAAAAAGGATTTATTTGATTTAAATCAGATTTTTTGGAAATTAAATAGGATTTTTTATTCAAATTTAAAACGTTTACTTAAAAAAATTTTTATAAAAAATTCTATTTAAATCCCAAAAAATCTGATTTAAATCAAATAAGTCCATTTTTGATTTTTTTTTTTAAATCTAATTTTTATGCAACCCTGAATGAGTGGCTATAGCCATACTTGCCGACTAAAGTGCTCCTCTCTGAGAGAAGCCGAAAAGGAGATGCAGCTGACTGCCCTGGGAACAGGGCCAGCTCTCACATCATTAGGCCCCGTCCTGTTACATCAAAATGGAGCAGTTTGTAGGTTCCTGGGGAGGGTTGGGGTTAAAATGACGTAATTTGTGTTATGTTAGTCTGGCCCCGCCATACAAATCTGCAATTCCTGGCAATATCTCTCCATCTTGCCCACTTCACTAGGGATGCAGGAGATCCACCCACTCTTCCAGGGGTACAGGAGATTACACAAAAAATTGAGTCCCCTGCACCTTCCTTGAGAGTAGTTAGGTATGGCTATAGCTTATGTTGATTTTAGCAAGGCTTTTGATAAGGTTTCCCTCAATGGATTTGACTTGGATGTATAAAGAATTAACAAAGTAGGGGCATGCAAATGATGGGCGGATCGTAATAACAACAGGGTACGCAGATCGGTGCGTACTGCGCATGCATATACACCAGTGCTCGTGCTCCGGCCTGTATTGCGATCGCACTGCAATCTCGTATGCAAATGCAAAGCTATCTCAGAGTGAGTGACGGGCCGCCAGCTTTAGGGGGTGGTGACGGAGGAGTGGTTGGAGAAACGCAGGTGTGCCTGTCCATTTGAACGCCGTGTCCTGCGCGTGCATAAATTAGCCACTGTGATGGCATTCGCAGCTTGAGTACTCACTGCGTGCTACGAGAGTTGCAATTTCTGAAACAGGTCAGACCTGCTGTAATTCTGCATGAGGGTGCGATGTTACAAATGTATACCCAGGAATGCGAGGTCTAACGGATGTGTGAAAGGGCGTCTCTATGCCGGGTGAGTAGTTGTAAACAAGAGCAGAACTGCATGTGTAATCGCAGCTGCGATCGCAATAGCGATCCATAGTGAATCAGGTCCTATGGCCCATGGCCCAAACACATCCTAATGACCAGACCGTAGTTAGGATTTCGGAGTGGAGAGCACTTAGTGGGTTTTACTACCTAGATTTATATGTGCATAAGAGATAATGAGAAAATCTCTCCATAGATGATAGAGTGCCATGAGTTGGAAAAGATTGAACATCTCTGTCTTATGAACATAACTGCTGAATGTATTATCACTATGTTTTAGCAGCCGTATATTATGAGGGGTATTCAATATGAAACGTTAACTTCACTGTCGAAGTTAACGTTTCATATCGGAGTTTTTACCTGCGTTAAAGTATCGGGCGCGCGCCCGCTTATACCCGTATTCAATATAAAATTAATGAAAACGGGAAACTCCGAAGTTGGATTTGCGTAAAGTTACGAATTTTTCCTTAAAAAAATTGTAAGACCCCCCTAAAGTAGTAAAAACATGGGGGAACACTATGGGTACCCCCGTTTTAGCCTTTAATTGAAAGTCGGGGATTTAAATAGCCGCAGCAGGTGTTTTTTTCCGACATTGAAGAAGTGATGCAGAAGAGCACTTAGGTTATTTTTTTCATTTTTTTAAGTGGTCCTATCAAATTTGGGGTACATGAAAATGGGTACTAGCATATTTTGAAGTCCCTAAAGTAATTTTTTTTTAATTCTGCCTTTGTGCACCTGCCGCTATAAATCTATTCTAGAAAACATCTGCCGCATACTTGCAGAATAGCCCTGAACCTATTTCCCTATTGTTAAACAATTTTTTCCCATTTTTTTTTTCACCCCAATTTTTTTATTAATTTTTTGGGGTGTCCCTATTTTTTTTTCCAACTTTTTTTTGACACAGTTCATTTTTAAATGTCATTCCCAGGGGTGCAGGCTATTTTTTTAAGCCTGCACCCCTAAACCCCAATTCTGCATTTTTTTTCGACACCTATTCAATGGTGAAAAGTTATCCCCGTTTTTTATCAAAGACTTTTCAAAACTGCGATAAGTCTTTGAAATTGAATACGGTGTAAAAGTCAAACCTGCGATAATGACGTCAAAAGTGCGATATTAACGCAAAAACGATGTTATCGCTCCCATATTGAATACCCCTGTATGTATTTGTATTAACAGTGATCTATCAACGGCATGATGGCAAATATATACAAAGAATGTGGCAGTTTTAAAGAATGTTTTCACACAGAGAGGTGTATTTGTTTGGTTTGTAAAAATGTAGTGGTGGTTATGAAAGAATTCATTGTCAAAAGATAGTATGAGGCAAAACATGAAGGGACCTACAAGAATTGCATAGGATCAGAATGAAAACAAAAAGCAAAAAACAGTTGGAGAGAGGCCTATCTGCCTAGCAACAATTATTTCTAATTAATCTGAAGAAAGATCTAATCGGGCAAGTTATGAAGTGGCTGTGCAGATAGTGCAGCAAAGCATGGAAGACTTTTAGCTGAAGGTGATTTTATAACGGAGCATCTCTGCAAAACAGTACACATTGTATACCCAGATAAGAATCAGGAAGTTTTAAATGTCAGTTTAGCAGGGAATACAGTAACCCAGAGGATAAGGGCCGTAGAGAGTGGTACCGGGCCCAGGTACTGTAGTGGGCTTGAACTTAAGTCACCTGCAAAAGAAAGTATTAAAAAATAATAATTGTGGCACTGTGCGCTACACATGTGGGCACTGTGCGCCCCTCAGCCAGGGGCAGGTCCAGCGGGGGCACAAACAGTACAATCATCCCCCCTCCCATGTACATCAGGTACAATCATAGGAGACTGCTTCTGAGCTCAGCGGTAGCTGCCTCCCTTGACCCACCACTGCCCAGCACACAGCAGTGAGTGCTGGGCTGGGGAGAAAGAAGGGGCTGGGTTGGCAGACCCGGGCCCTTCCAACAATCCCAGGCCTGGTAATTAGTACCAACACCCTCCTCTCTCTGCTCCTATGCAGAGGATTGCAAATTTGTCTACAAACGTATTGGAGCACTTGACAGATGAAGCACGTTATTTTTACTTTTGTTCAATTGCATGTGACTAAAGCGCAGTCAATACGCATACAGTACAGCTTCTAATTTGTTTTTGTGTAGAGATGATGATTTTTGGATTTATGGAGCTCCTTGATATTCAGAGTATTTGTAGGAAACCACAGGAGTCTGAGATGTTTGAATCTGTATAAGTAGCTCTTTATATGTTATATTTGCCCTGGGAGAAACTGTGCAATGACAGATGGTGCTTCAGCGATGATTGGTGAGCAAAAAAGGTCAGCAACTTTCATATGTAAAAAAAATGGTTGATTCGGGTGACTGTGCAGTTAAATTGATAATGTGACTCATCAGGAAGTTCTTTGTGCAAAGGTGATTCATATGGGAGATCTGCTAAGGACAGTGGTAAAAACAATTAACTTAATAAGGTCAACAGAACTCAATTATAAACTAGTTAGAATTTTTCACTTTGAGTTTGTTGATGAATGTGGTAATGTGTAATGCAATTTGGATATTCGCTGGCTTAGTCGAGGCTGTGTTTTAAAACATATTTTGCACTCAAATCAGAAATAGAGCAATTTTTATGGGAAAAAGAGCTCACTGTCCTGCATGGTTAGCAAACATTGGCTTTCTAGCTCATATAGTAGCACACAAGCATAGGGGAAGTGCTGTGGACAATGACCAGTTACTAATCGTAGCATATATCCTGACAGCTTTGCAGCAATCTTGAATGAGTATATCATCCTTTCAGGATACCGCCAGACTCAGTATCTGTAAACAGTATTGGTTCCCATGTAATAGCTGCCAATGAGCACATATGCCTGAATGAAACTCATGTAACTGAATAACTTACCATTCACTTTTCAATCTCAGAATGACCTTCTTCACAGCAGAGCAGCATTGCAATTGTCATAGTATACTGAGCTGAAAGGCACAGGACGATTCCTGGGTCGCTGGTTTGTATTTCTTCTATTATTATGGAAATCAAGTTAAAAAGCACAACGACTACCCAAACAGTCCTCTCTGACCCAGAACAGCTGGCCAAGCTTGTTATTGTTATAGAGGTGTCACATTGATACCACAATGAAGGATGGCTAAATAGGAAATTCAGCATCAGAATTTTCTAAATACATTGTGTTATGTTAATCTCAATAAAATCTAAAAATATTATTTTAAATCTACATATAGAGCAAAGAAAAAATTATGATTAGACAACATGTACAGATTGCTATAAAAGAATTGCAAAATAAGTTTATAGATTAAATGTACAAACACACATGTGATTTCGGTGGTGTTACCTACATGACCACCCACGCTCCTGTTCTTTTCATAGGTGTGCACCCACACCTTCTATCCTCTGATACAGAACGTGCAGTCATGCCTGCTGGATTTTGATTAAAAATAACAGCACAGGGCACACTCATGTGCCCTAGCTACATATATGTTTGTGTTACTGTGTTCTCTTATGTGTGTTTTTCACTACCCAAGAGAGACCTAACTTATTTCATGATGATCCTAGTGTCTGCTGTCCATTTGTTTTTCTGACCAGCTGTTACCTACTGACCATCCTAGTCTACTGGGATGCAATCGGGAAACCGGCTGACATGATCCCAACAGCTTTATCCCGGCGTGGGTTAAATGACAGGCGTCTATATCCCGATCAAAGGGATGCCAGGCGCTGCGAGCAGACAGCCGCGGGGGGGGAGGGTTAGGTTTAGGGCACCCGGGGGAGACTTAGGGTTAGGAACCCCCCCCGGGAGGGTTAGGGATAGGCTAGGGGGAGGGAGGGTTAGGGTTAGGCACCCCCGGGGGGGACTTAGGGTTAGGCACCCCCCCGGGGGACTTTGGTTTAGGCAGTGGGGAAGGGGGGGGTTAGGCACTTACAGGGGGGAATAGGGTTAGGCACTTGGGGGGGAGGTTAGGGTTAGGCACCCCTAAGGAAGGTGAGGGGGGTTAGGTTAGTATATACTTACCATGCGTCCGGCGGTATTTCATACCGATTCCAGTCTACTGTATGTGTGAATATGGACAGTTTCCTGATCTTGCATCTGTGATAACCAACTTGACATCTCGAATGTAGCCAAATACAATTAAGGCTTGTCTTTAGTAAACACTGTCATGATCCGCTGCAGTACCACTGTTCTATCAGTGGTGCTACTCCAAAATGTCCCTGCCAGTTGGTTTCATATGCTGTTTGGTGATCCTACAAGCCTGTGTTAATAAACTGATCTAGCAGCTATGGGCTGCACCTGCGACTGTCTTATTTAAACCTGCTCCACAGTTCCTTCTGGGATCATCATCTTCAGATTCCTGGATTTCTGGTTACTTTTTCATCTTGATGGATTCTGCTTCTTTGGCTCATTGTCTAGCTGGGTTGCCGGGGTACGGCTCTTCCAGAAGGTAGCAACATGGCTCTATGGTCTATTTTGCTATCTGGTCCAGGGCTAGCCATAAAACATGCTCATTATTGCTTAAGCACATTTCCAGCGCAATATAGCAAACCTGTTTCAGCAATTGCTTCAAATAGCACACCTGTTCCAGCACACCTGTTCCAGTGATTACTTTACTCAAACTCAGCCTGTAAGATGACAATAAGAAGCTTATTGGTTGGTAATTTATCTCTCTCAACTTTATCTCTCCAAACTTAGATAAATCACCTTCTCAGTCATCAGTCTCCTGCAGTGCTACCAGGTATTCTGCATTAATCACCTGCAGCCTGCTACAATTGTGCAAAGCACTAAGGGCCTGATTCAGACCCACTCGCTAAGCCGCGGATGCACGCTTTGGGCGATAGTCGCCCTTTTGCGCATGCATCAATATGCTCAAGTGTGCATCACTCAGTATGATCGGGAATCGTCTGCTCGTAGTACACAGACTGTACACTATTTTGAGTGAGCGCCATTTGTCGGTGGTAACAGGGGAAGGTGCTTGTGAACGGAGGAGTGGTGCTGCGAACGCAGGCGTGTCTCGCCGTCAAAACTGAGTTTTATGGGTGTGCATAATTGACAAAGATGCATCATTGTACACGTCACTTGGTTGTTTTGTCAGCCTGCAGTGATCGCAGTGCTTGTGGTGGTGTAAGGTCTACCTCAAGTGCTGCGTGCAGCACCGATGGCTTTCGATGGTAACGATTGTTCCTACATTTCCTAGAGATGACGTGTGTTAAGAGAGTAAAATGGCCGTCTTTATACCAGCGTGCGTTCGCTCTGCCGTCACTCTCTAAGATATAGAGGGCGTCCAAACACCACACAGTGCGATCGCGACATTTGCATATCCAGCCACTTTTAGCTGCGTGAGAGCACAGCTTAGCGTCCGGGTCTGAATGAGCTCCTAAGTTCCTAAATCATCAGCAGTCTGCTCCAGGGCAATAGCAGTTCAGCATTGCACCATTATCATTACCTGTTTCTGGACATATCTACAGCAGTGACTTACCTTGCTCAATTATCTGATCCTGTGTTTCACCTCGTTGCTTCCAGACAGCTCAGTATTGTTTCTCACCAGCTGGAATAAATATATCTCCTGTGTATAAACTTACCAGTGCTTTTTTCACATTCCCCCCTTCCTTTGTTTCGACCTGCGGGGCAGAACAACTGCAGCCCCCAAACAAAAAAACACGAGACAAAGTGTCTGCATTGGCCAGTTAGCTCCCTGGCCTGTATTCTACGGAAAATTCTAAGTTTTGTAATGTCAAGAATCATCTTGTTATTCTCCCATTGCTCTCTTTATTCTCAGACATCCATTTTAAAGGGGCATGATCGGTGATCAACCTGAATTTCCTTCTCAGTAGGTAGTACCTGAGAGTTTTTAATTCCCAGTTGATTGCCAGGTCTTTTTTTTCGACAGTGGCATAGTTTCTCTCATGTACATTCAACTTTCTGCTTAAATAAATAAGAGGATGTTCTTCACCCTCTCTGCTCTGGGACAGGACCACACCTATCCTACATTCCATGCTTCAGGTTGAACACAATTTTACTTAAAGTCAGGTGTCATCGGAACTGGTTGGGTACACAATACTACCTTCAACTCCTGAAAAGCCTTTTCTGCTTCAGGATTCCTTTTAACCATAACTTTTTGTTTGCCCTTGGCAAGGTCTGTCAGTGGGACAGCAATGGTGGCAAAATTGGGTATAAATCTTCTATAATACCCCATCATTCCTAAGAAAGCTCTCACCTGTTTTTTTTTTATCCAGGGGTCATGGAAAATGTTGTATTGCCTCAATATTATTAAGTTGGGGCTTTATCAAATCCCTGCCAATGGTGTATCCGAGATACTTTACTTTTATCCCTAACAAATTTTTTTGGGGGGATGGCTGCCAGGACTATAGTTGAATACAACATACAGCATCATACTGTCTATGGGGCCTTAGAATTATATCCATCATCCATTGAAAGGTGACCTATGTAACCCAAATGTCAACATCTAGTATTGGAACAATCCTTCTGGAGAAAAAAAGCTGTCTTTTTTTTGGCATTATCTGTTAATGGCACTTGCCAAAAATATTTGGTTAAGTTTAGAGTGGTTAAGTACCTTGCTGTTCCTAGTATTTCAATAAATTGATCCACCCAAGGCATTGGGTGGGCATCGAACTAAAGGCCCCCATACAGGTGAATTGTTTACATGATTTGGGCAATTTCAATCCATTGGAATGACCAATCGTGTAAAATGTGCCATGTAAGGGGGTGATCACGATTTTGTAGTGAGTATATACACAGCGCCAGTATTCCACTGCACCACCAATGTACCCACTGCCCCACCAATGTTTATTACCCTTGCTCCGCCAATGTACCCACTGCTCTACCAATGTGTATTAATCCCTGCTATGCCAATGTAACCACTGCCCTATCAATATGTATTAACCCCTGCTCCGCCAATGTACCCACTGCCCCACCAATGTGTATTAACCCGTGCACCGCCAATGTACCCACTGCTCCACCAATGTACCCATTGCTCCACCAATGTTTATTAATCCCTGCTCCCCCAATGTACCTACTGCTCCACCAATCTTTATTAACCAGCGTACCACCAAGCAATTTTTTCCAAAAAAAGATTTTATTAAAAAGACCACTCAATGGTAATGATACATTTGATATGAAAAACAATGTCAAATTTAAAACACTAATGGCCAAATGTAATAGGCTGAGAGTTTAGAAAATGTGAGTTTTCGCACACTTTTTAAACTCGGCCAATGTAATAGAGTCCGAGATCAAAGCAACAGAGCAAACCCGCATGTTTTTGAGACTCAAAAAACTCTCACAATTTAAACTCTCATCCAGATGTTTTCCCATTTAGAAGATACAACTCGACCAATGTGAGAGATTACTCCTAAACTCACTTTTTCAAAACTCTCAACCTATTACATTTGGCCCAGTATATTAATTTTTATTGTAATTAAAAAACAATCAATAAACATATAAACACTTTTTAAAATGCAAACTGGTAAAACATTCAAACAGGAAAAGCAGTATAAACAGTATAAAAAAACCTTAAAATAATTTGTGTATTAAAACAGTTGTTTTTCTGTTTTCCTACAGAGATGACTAGTGCGGGAGAGAGGCAATTCATTACTGGCTTTCTGGAGCTGTACAGAAGCCATGAATGTCTTTGGAAAATAAAAACAAAAGATTACAGCAACAAACAGAAAACAGCTGCAGCCATAGACAACCTAGTGACGTACAGATTGCCCTATCACGATGAGGCAGGTCCGAAATGGGTAAAGGCCCGAATCCAAAATCTGAGTACTGTCTTCCTAAAAGAGCACAAGAAACAAATGGACTCGCGGGCTTCAGGAGCAGGAGCAGAAGACTTGTACACAAGTACATTATGGTACTTTGACCTTCTCCGATTTATTCACGAACAGGAACCACAGAGAGCTTCACAAACTCTAATGGTGGAGAATGTGCCCGGAAAGCAGTAAGAGGACACACAGGAAGCGGATCCACCATGCCAAATGTTTGTAACAAGTCCGATAGTCCAAAATTGTCTATTCAACGGAGACAGTCCTCCTGCCATGGCACCGTCTCCACTCCATTAAAATAGGCCAGGTATTGCTTCCCTGACCTCTTTAGCCCGTGCAGTCCCCGTTGACTCCAGATTTACTGGTGTTGACACAGAGGGCATTTGGACTGTCTTCTCTGGCTGGTCTGGGTCGTCTGGCATTGCTGTGCCTGATGCCCTTTGTTGGATGGCTGCTTTGCGCCTTAAAAAGTTGTGCAGGACACAGCATGCCAAGACAACCAAATCAATTTTTTTAAACCGGAGATTAATGGCGGTATGGAATATGCAAAGAATAAACTCTGTGTTGCCTCTGAGAGCTTTATCCCAGCGCTATATAGGCTTCTGTAATATAAATCCAACTTTTAGTGGTATATTCTATACACAGCTGCTAGCTCAAAAAGTCAGAAAGTCAGTTACTCTGCTGACTTAAACCAAAAGCTTCACAAAACACAAATTGAGCTGGGCTAGTGTTAGAATTAATAATGCATATATCTGTATATGTTTGATTGAGCATATAAACTTCAAAGCTCCATATAAAACATTTATTTAAAATTTCATTCCTCCACAAGAATCATATGTTATGAAAATGTATAACAATATTTAGCAATATAACATAATGATAAAATGTAACTTTCCAGTTGCCAATATTATGCTATAATTTGTTTACAGCAAACCACTGTCACTCTCTCGGTATCCACCCGGGTTTAGCTATAGACAGGTTTAGGCAGTTAACATAGAGTCTTGGTTGGACGTTATAAAAATAATTAGGAACAGAGTGGTACAAAGATGTTGCTCACCATACTCCAGCGAGTAAAAGTTATCTGGTCCGTATATCCTTTTTATATCTGGCTCTCACCACAGATGGATTTAGGGTATGGAGACAAACACAGTCCCAGCTAGCATAGCGTCTGTAGTGCTGTACTCTCCAACTCTTTCCCAGCAACGGCATGGGAGGAGACCCGCCTTCCCAGTGTCGATACCGTGTGGGTGCACCTGTTGTCCTGTGCTGAAGTTAGCTCACTCTAACACTCTGCTGTGAATATCCAGGCTTTAGATGCTGTAACAGGCTGGTGCAATAAGCTGGTGCAGTGTCCCATATGCTCAGTGCTGTTGTATATAGGTATATAGCTGGTAGTAAACTGGTATAATGTAGCAAAGCAAGAACTGGCTCTTTGAATAGGACCCTTATCGACGCGTTTCGCTCCTCTCCAGGGGCTTTATCAAGATATGGTATGGCATATGCGGAATCAGTTACTCAGGATGACAAAGGCGTTCTCCACAATCTGCCGTGCCCTGGATAGCCGGTAATTGTATATCCGCTTTTCCTTGGTCAGGCCCTCTTTGTGCGTATGGCTTCATCAAGTGTTCATATAGTGCAAATGCCTCTACAGCCACAAACACAAAGTTAAGGCCGTGCTTCGTTTCCGCTGTTGTTGGCAATTTCAGGCTACTGGAGGTAAGCCTTTCATAGAAGTGGTATTTTTAAAGGACCCACCATCCGAAGCACGGCCATTTTTCCCAATATCCATAAAGATGAATGCATAGCTGGCATTCACCACTGCCATGAGTACAACACTAAAATAACCCTTGTAGTTGTAATAAAAGGATCCGCTATTGGCAGGTGGGGTTTTGCGGGTATGCTTCTCATGGATTGTTCCTCCGCAGTGTGGAAAATCCCACCTCCGATCAAATTCCTCACCAATGGTTTGCCACTCCTCCACCATTGACAGAAACTAGAATAAAAAAAATAAATATGTATATATATATATATATATATATATATACACATATATCATACAAACTCTGCACTCACTTGGTTTTCAAACTGCAACTCCTTTGAATACAGGGATTGTTGGTTCCAAAATATTGCAATAATTTGTTAAGCTGGCCACCACTTCACGGTCATTCCCATCTGGCCAGTTCCTACACACTGATTCTCAGATAAATGATCTTGGGCTCAAGCTTGCAGACATTTTAAACATGAATATGGGTCCTGGCTTAAAGCGACAGGACCACACCCAGGGATATCAGGTAATAAGCACCTGGATATAGACCAAAAAAAGTTTGTCTAACATTTGAAAAACAGGGTGCCCTAGCAAGTGTGACCACAAATTTTAAATAAATGACAGGCTTAATCCATGGCACTCAACCATCTGGGGTGCCCTTGGTATGTGACCACACCATCTACATAAAAAATATCATACAAACTCGGCACTCACTTGGTTTTCAAACTGCAACTCCTTTAAATACAGGGAATGTTGGTTCCAAAATATTGGAACCTGGATATTTTTTTTTGGTCTTTATCCAGGTGCTTATTAACTGTGTTTTGGGCTGATGGGGTGTATGAGGGTCCCAAACTTCAGGTCTTCAAAGGACCTTCCTGTAGCCAGGCACCTCAGGGTAGCAATGAGCCCATCCTCAGCAGGGATGGTCCTCCTCATATTCGTATTCTGCCTCTAGATAATGGGGGTCACCAGATGCAGCAACTCCTGGAAGGTGGAGTCATCCATGCGCAGGTAGTTGCCATAATCGGCCGGGTTGTGCTCTGGAATCTCCATCAGCAGCGGCATGTGGGAGCTAGTCTTCCTCCTCATCAGCCACTCCTTCGTCCACCGGGAACTCATCCTCCTTTCCTCAGCTCCATCACCTTTCAGCTTCAGATAGCCATAGGCAAGCAAAAGCTTATAGCGATAGGAATCCATCATCACAGAATAGAATGTAGTATAGAACACACTTTGTTAAAGGCAAGCCAAATACAAAGCAGAGCACAATAGCAATGTACAGTGTTCAGCAGGTATAAACTAAGCCTCACTAGTCACAGAGCAGAATGTGCACAGACCTAAAACGTCGCCTGCCTTTTATACCCCCTAGTTAAGCCCTCCTATTATTAAAATTTCAGCAGATGAATCGTGAGGTTGTTTGCTGCGAACGATATATCGTTTATGATCTGCAGTCATTTACAACCCATCTATATTGTTTTTTCGCTTGTACAATCATTACGTGTCATATGATCGGAAGAGTTCGCAAATAAGATTGGATCGTTTGCAAGAAGCACCCAGTATGGGGGCCTTTAGACACATTGTTCAACTTATGGAAATCATTGCAGAAGTGCAAACTCCCGTCAGGTTTTGGGATGAGCACAATGGGACTTGACCACTCACTAGGCGACTCCTCAATAACACCTAATTCCAACATTTTTTTTTATTTCTTTAGACACTGATTCCCATTGGGCATCTGGGATTCTATAGGGCTTTAGATTAACCTTAACCCCTGGATCAGTGATTATGTCATGTTTAATGTTTAATTTTACCCGGAATGTCAGAAAACAAAGCTCTATTTCTTATGAAAAATTCTTTAGCCTCCTGCTGTTGAACAGTTGTGCTAATAACTCAGGTGTAGTTCAGAATTCAGAGCTTGAAAAAGACCACAGGAGTGGCTGAAATGTACAACAATGTATGCAAGTTACACCAATAGTTTTCCCCTTATATTTTAAGGGGTTAACCAATTCGGATTGTTAAGAGTTACCAGGCTACCAGAATCTAACAGAGCCTCTACCCAGGGCTGTCTTAACAGCAGTGCAGGCCCCTGGGCAAAGCAATGCACTGGGGCCCCTATTAAATGATCCTCTGCCGGGGATGGGATGCTATCGGTGGAGGCTGTGCCGGGAGAGGTGGGGGGGGGGGGTGTTGGCAGAAAAACAGAAGTAATTTACAGGAAAAAAACACAAATCACAGTCTGAATATGTACAGTACAACAAATTTCCTATGCAGTGCCCCCAGAAGTGCCCCTTATACAGTGCCCACAGTAGTAGTCCCCCCACTGCAGTGCCCCCAGTAGTAGTCCCTTCTATGCAGTGCCCCCAGTAGTAGTCTCCCCTATGCAGTGCCCCCAGTAGTAGTCCCTTCTATGCAGTGCCCCCAGTAGTAGTCCCCCCTATGCAGTAGCCCCAGTAGTAGTCCCTCTATACATTGCCCCCAGTAGTAGCCACCCAAAGCATTGCCCCAAGTAGTAGACCCCCCTATGCATTGCCCCCAGTAGCAGACCCCCCTATGCATTGCCCCCAGTAGTAGTCCCCCTATGCACTGCCCCCAATAGTAATCCCCCTATGCATTGCCCCCAGTAGTAGTCCCCCTTATGCAGTGCCCCCAATAGTAGTCCCCCCTATGCATTGCCTCTAGTAGTAGTCCCCCCATGCAGTGCCCCAGTAGTAGTCCCCCCTATGCATTGCCTCCAGTAGTAATCCCCCCTCTGCATTGCCCCCAGTAGTAGTTAGTAGTCCCCTCTATGCAGTGCCCCCAGTAGTAGTTAGTAGTCCCTCCTATGCAGTGCCCCCACTAGGAGTATTCCCCGGTATGCAATGCCCCAGTAGTAGACCCCCCTATGGATTGCCCCCAGTAGTAGTCCCCCCTATGCATTGACCCCAGTAGTAGTCCCCCCTATGCATTACCCCCAGTAGTAGTCCCCACCTATGCAGTGCCCCAAGTAGTAGTCCCCCTATGCAGTGCCCCCAATAGTAGTCCCCCTATGCATTGCCCCCAGTATAAGTCCCTCCTATATAATGCCCCCAGTAGTGCCTCCTATACAGTGCCCCCAGAATTGGTCCCCCCTATGCAGTGCCCCCAGTAGTAGTCCCTCCTATGCAGTGCCCCCAGTAGTAGTCCCCTCAATGCAGTGCCCCATAGTAGTCCCCCCTATGCAGTGCCCCCAGTAGTAGTCCTCCCTATACATTGCCCCCAGTAGTAATCCCCCCTATGCATTGCTCCCATTAGTAGTCCCCCAATGCATTGCCCCCAGTAGTCCCTACTATGCAGTGCCCCCATTAGTAGTAGTCCCCCCTATGCATTGCCCCCAGTAGTCCCTCTGTCACGCTGGGAGGCGGTTTTCTGGAAGCTGAGGCCTGAGGCTGCGGGAGGAAATGGAGGCGAGGGGCCTGAATGTACGACCTCCGCATCCACGGGTCTTGGTCGTTGGCGAGACCTAGTCAAAGGTGCGGAATCTAACCCATGAGATGGTGTTCGCCAGTGACCCCACCAATCGGGATATGGGCTTGAGCTGCACCTCGTAAGCAGGTCGCGGTCCTTTGACTAGGTGACCAAAGCCTGCGAGAAAAAGGAGAGATGAACACTCATGGCCCAAAGGGTCTGTGCCAGTAAGGGGCACGTAGGGACACTGTACTTGAGGTACAAGGAAGTGTGTACTGCGGACACACTCTACCGGGTTGCCGGTTAGAAAGAGTGCACCACGGTGCAATACTGTAACACGTAGGTAGGGACCACAGAGTCCAGTAATGAGGTGGGTAGTGGTACTGGACTACACTCAGGCTGTGATGGTAAAGCACTGGTGAAATGGAGAGTATACTGCACACAGACGGCGGTGGTAACGCACTGGTGGAATGGAGGTATACTGCACACAGGCGAGGTGGTAACGCACTGATGAGATGAATGATATAGCTGTACACAGGCTGAGATGGTAAAGCACTGGTGAGATGAATGATATAGCTGCTCACAGGCTGAGATGGTAAAGCACTGATGAGATGAATGAAATAGCTGCACACAGGCTGAGATGGTAAAGCACCGATGAGATGAATGAAATAGCTGCACACAGGCTGAGATGGTAAAGCACTAGTGAGATGAATGAAATAGCTGCACAGAGGCTGAGATGGTAAAGCACTGGTGAGATGTATGATATAGCTGTACACAGGAATAGATCACTGGAAGCAAGGGAACCTGGAACAAGAGACCACTAGTAACACTAGCAGCGACAATGGTTGTTCAGGCAACTACCTGATACACAGGAGCCGGATATATACCCCTGGAAGCCCACTGATTGGTCCACAGCGTCAGCTGACTGGCCAGACTGTCAGGGAAGGAAGGCTAGTCAGTGAAGGAAGTGTCATGGCGGCACCCATGACAGGAACGCCGATCCCCGCGCACCAGGCCGCCCGAGACACCAGCATCAGGGAGAATGCTCAGCACCTCCCACGTCAACACACCAGCCGCCCGACTGCCCGGGAAGTCAGAGGAAGCCGGCGGGACGGTAAGGGACGGCCGATCCCCGGCTGAACTCTGACAGTACCCCCCCCCTTTCAGGGTGGACACCAGACACCCACCAGGTTTACCAGGAAATCTAATATGGAAGGCTCGAACCATTTGAGGTGCGTGAACGTCTGTGGCTCTGATCCATGCCCTTTCTTCCGGACCGTACCCTTTCCAGTCAATGAGATATTGGAAGTTGTTAGATTTGGTAAATCGAGAGTCCAAAATCCTCCCTACCTCGAACTCTGTACCTTGAGAAGTTTGCACTTGAGGTAACTTGGGAGCAGAAGTTTGAAAACGATTCAGCAAAGAAATATGAAAGGTATTGGATATTCTTAGTTGAGGAGGGAGTTCCAACTTATACGCGACTGGGTTGATGACCTTGCGAACACGGTAAGGACCAATGAAGCATGGGGCTAGCTTCATACTGGGTACTTTCAATCGGATGTTCCTGGAGGATACCCAGACTTTATCTCCAACTCTCAGCAGTGGAACAGCGACACGTCGTCTATCCGCAAATTTTTTGTAGTTCTTGGATGACTGCTTCAGAGAAGAATGAACCCTCTTCCAAACGGTCGCGAAAGACTCCACCAATTCAGAAACTGCAGGAACCTCTACTGTAGGCAAATTTTGAAAATCTGGGACTCGAGGATGTCTCCCAAACACCGTAAAAAAAGGAGTGGCTTTGGAGGAAGTGTGATATTTGAAGTTGTGTGAAAATTCTGCCCAAGGTAATAGATCCAGCCAGTTATCTTGTGAGGAGGAAACGAAGAGTCTTATGAAAGTCTCCAGCTCTTGGTTAACTCTTTCGGTTTGCCCATTAGTTTGTGGATGGTAGGCTGAAGAAAATGTTAACTTGGTTCCACAGGTGCTACATAAGGCTCTCCAAAATTTAGCTACGAATTGAACTCCGCAGTCGGAAATGATCTCATTAGGAAGTCCATGCAACCTGAATATTTCCTTAATAAAGACTCTTGCCAACTGAGGAGCAAAAGGGAGACCCATCAATGGAATAAAGTGTGCCATCTTAGAAAAGCGATCCACCACTAACCATATGGTATTGTATCCTTGGGAGCATGGTAGTTCAGAGATGAAATCCATGGATATATGGGTCCAAGGAGTATTAGGAATGGACAGGGGTCGTAGGAGACCTGCTGCCTTCTTGCGGGGAGTCTTATGCTGAGCACATTTTACACATGAAAGAATAAATTCTCGAATATCCCCTTTCATTGTGGGCCACCAATAGGAACGCTGAAGGAACTTGTAAGTCTTGAGGATACCAGAATGTCCAGCAAACAGAGAGCTATGAGCCCAAGTTAGTAATTTTCCCCGTAGTTCTGGGGTCACAAAAATTTTCCCTGGGGGAGGAGTCAACATTTGAGTAGAGGCGAAGACTACAGGATCTAAAATTGGTCGGGAACGTTGATGATCCTCTTCCTGAGTGCTGGATAAGAAAGACTGTGAGAGGGCATCAGCTTTTCTGTTTAGACTGCCAGGACGAATTTGAAGTTTTAAATTAAATCTTGAAAAGAACAAGGACCAACGGGCCTGTCTAGCATTTAGACGGTGAGCCGTTTGGAGGTAGATTAAGTTTTTATGATCTGTGATCACGGTAACTGGAAAGTTGGCTCCTTCCAACAAATGCCAACATTCCATTAAAGCTAACCGCATTGCTAGTAGTTCCTGGTCACCAATTCCGTAGTTCTTTTCGGCAATGGAAAACTTACGAGAAAAATACCCACAGGGATGGTACTTTCCATCACTTGAGATTTGAGACAGTACTGCCCCTACCCCTACTGAAGAAGCATCTACCTCAACTGTGAACGGTTTGTCCAATTGGGGTTGGCACAGGATTGGTGCAGTGGAGAAGGCTTCTTTTAATTTTTGGAAGGTTTGGATGGCAGTATCTGGCCAGCGAATGGGATTGGCACCCTTCTTTGTGAGATTTGTGATAGGAGACACCAGTGTGGAGAAATTTGGTATAAACCGCCGGTAATAATTTGAAAAACCCAAGAAGCATTGAGTAGCCTTCAAGGATTTTGGTAATGGCCAGTCAGAAATGGCTTTTAACTTCTCCGGATCCATCCGGAGGGTCTTTCCAGAAATTATGTGCCCTAGGAAGGGTACCGAGGTTTGTTCGAAAAGGCACTTGGATATTTTTCCATAAAGATGATGCTTCCGGAGGCGTGACAAGACTTCGCGGACATGCTGGCGATGATTTTGCAAATTTTTGGAAAAAATTAGAATGTCATCCAAATAGACTATAACAAAACTGTAGAGGACATCCCGGAAGATCTCGTTCACATAACCCTGAAATATCGCTGGGGCGTTGCAGAGTCCGAAGGGCATTACGAGATATTCGAAGTGGCCGTCTCTGGTGTTAAAAGCGGTCTTCCACTCATCTCCAGCTTTAATACGTATTAAATTATACGCACCCCGCAGATCAAGTTTGGTGAACAAAGAGGCCCCGCGAACTTTATCAAAAAGCTCCGGAATCAGAGGCAGAGGATATCGATTCTTTACAGTAATCTGGTTGAGACCCCGGTAAACAATACAAGGCCGAAGCCCGCCGTCCTTCTTGCTAACAAAAAAAACCCCGCCCCTGCTGGAGAAGTGGAGGGCCGGATAAACCCCTTAGCTAGATTCTCCTTTATATATGCCGCCATAGCGGCTGTTTCAGGAACTGATAATGGGTAGGTTCGACCCCGAGGAGGGTTCTTCCCTGGCAGGAGCTCAATACCACAGTCCCAGGAACGATGAGGTGGAAGTTTATCCGCAGCCTGTTCGCAAAATACATTGGCAAAATCTTGATAAGATGCTGGTAGACCGGGAACAGAGGAACACTTGGGCTTGTCAGACGGGGGGAAGCTTATATTTCCACTGGAGGACACCGCGTTAGTGCGGACAGAGAGTACTTGGATGAGACATCCATGGAAACAACTTGGACCCCACGATAAAATCTGCATACTGGACCACTCAAACGTAGGATTGTGCTTTTGTAGCCAGGGGAGGCCTAAAACTAGTTCATAGGCTGAGTCGGGAAGAACGAAAAATTCAATAGTCTCCTGGTGCAGACATCCAATCCGGAGGAACACTGGCAGGGTTTTTGAGGAAATGGATCTCCCTAGCAAGGTCTTGCCATCTACACCAGAGAGCAGTAATCTGTTTGGCAATGGAACCACCGGAATGCCTAGGGTCTGAACCAGTGACTTAGAAATAAAACTGCCGGCAACCCCAGAATCCACAAGGGCTTTAACCATCCTTGTCCTGGACTGGTAGGAGAGCGACACAGGCAATAAACTGTCATTTGTTTGGAAGGAGTCAGAAATAACTCCCAATTGCATGCTCCCAACATCAATTAGGGTTTCGCGTTTCCCGTCAATACAGGACATTTCCTTAATGTGTGCTCCGGAGCAGCACAATACAAGCACAATTTATTTTTAAAACGCCGGTTCCGTTCGGCGGTACTTAACCGGGATCTGTTAATTTGCATCAGCTCCTCACTGCTAGAGAAGGAAGGAGAGGAATGACCTCCCAAGGATGGGCGATCCTGAGGACGATCTCCACGCCCCCTATTTCCCCACCGCTCTCTATGGCGAAGGTCAATTTTTATACAGAGGGATATAACATCCGAGAAGGTGGGAGGTAAATCCCTAGATGCCAATTCATCCTTCATCCTCTCAGATAAGCCATGTAGGAAGGCTGCCTTAAGTGCTTCCTCATTCCATTTTAGTTTTACGCCAGGGTTTGAAATTGTACTACATATTGCCGACGGACCGGGTACCCTGACGGACACGAAGCAAATCTGAAGAAGCAGAGACAGATCTCCCGGGTTCATCGAAGATCCTTTTGAAAGCTGCCATGAACTCTTCATATCTAGATACGAGCGGATCTGCTCGTTCCCACAAGGGGGAGACCCAATCCAGAGCTGCCCCGGTTAGTAATGAAATTACATAGGCCACCTTAGACCGGGAGGTAGGGAAATTCTGGGGTAGGCATTTGAACTGGATCTCACACTGGTTTATGAAACCACAACATCGTTGAGGAGTACCATCGAACCTCTCGGGAGTAGCCAAGTGCAAACGGGATTTTTGAGGAACGACCCACGAAGGTAATACAGGAGAAACCGTAGGAGCGACAGAAGGTGAAGCATGAGACATAGCTGCCAGAGTGTTCTGAATAGACAGGAGCTGACCAGATAATTCCTGTAGGTACTGGGCCACATGCTGCTGTGCCGCCTCTTGGTTATCCATGCGAGCCGTTAGCTCCTGGAGATTCCCAGTACCTGGGGAGCCTGTAGCTTCCATTTGGCCTGAACAAACTGTCGCGCTGGGAGGCGGTTTTCTGGAAGCTGAGGCCTGAGGCTGCGGGAGGAAATGGAGGCGAGGGGCCTGAATGTACGACCTCCGCATCCACGGGTCTTGGTCGTTGGCGAGACCTAGTCAAAGGTGCGGAATCTAACCCACGAGATGGTGTTCGCCAGTGACCCCACCAATCGGGATATGGGCTTGAGCTGCACCTCGTAAGCAGGTCGCGGTCCTTTGACTAGGTGACCAAAGCCTGCGAGAAAAAGGAGAGACGAACACTCGTGGCCCAAAGGGTCTGTGCCAGTAAGAGGCACGTAGGGACACTGTACTTGAGGTACAAGGAAGTGTGTACTGCGGACACACTCTACCGGGTTGCCGGTTAGAAAGAGTGCACCACAGTGCAATACTGTAACACGTAGGTAGGGACCACAGAGTCCAGTAACGAGGTGGGTAGTGGTACTGGAGTCAGCCAGAGATTATGACGCTGGAGAGGTGGGTACGTATAACTACACTCAGGCTGTGATGGTAAAGCAGCGGTGAAATGGAGAGTATACTGCACACAGGCGGCGGTGGTAACGCACTGGTGGAATGGAGGTATACTGCACACAGGCGAGGTGGTAACGCACTGATGAGATGAATGATATAGCTGCACACAGGCTGAGGTGGTAAAGCACTCACAGGCTGAGATGGTAAAGCACTGGTGAGATGAATGGTATAGCTGCTCACAGGCTGAGATGGTAAAGCACTGATGAGATGAATGAAATAGCTGCACACAGGCTGAGATGGTAAAGCACTGATGAGATGAATGAAATAGCTGCACACAGGCTGAGATGGTAAAGCACTGGTGAGATGAATGAAATAGCTGCACACAGGCTGAATCCCTGCTCCTACCGCTGTCCGCTCCTCCTGGCCCGCACTTCTGCACTTCACCTGCTGCGGGGGAAGCCGGAGCTCATGAGGGCAGCCAATGAGAGTCTGTCTGACTCTCATTGGCTGCTATAACAAACAAATATCCGCCGCTGGCAGCTGTGTGTTTGTTTCTGTGTAGTGCTGACAGCTCTCACTGCAGTCTGCACTACACTTGTGTGGCCCAGGGGACAATAGCGGCGTGTACAGCAGCGGAAATGGGCCCCAGGTGCAAGCCACCAGCTGCACTGCCGCTAGTTCCGCCACTGATCTGTGCCCAGATGTCCGTGAAAGATGACGTTTTGACTCATTCAGAGATCCAAATTTGGCGGGAAGATCTGACAATTCTTCTGTTTCAGCTCTTGAATTTAGATAAGTTTCTGTTACCTTTTCCCCATGGGTCACTCAGCCGGCTGATGTTATCGCAGATTGTCAGATGCTGCGTCCTTGGATGCAGTTCGGAAAGGTAATGCCTGCAGGAGGCATGCTTGCGTGCATCTTTGCAATTCCGTCTTGTGCTGAATCAGGCCCTTAGTCTTGTGGTTCAATTTGCCCCAGAGTAGGGGTAAATTGAGCTATCTGGCGGTAAATTGTCTTTTTCAAGTTTAAACCTGCAAAATAATTAAGAAAAAATTACGAATGTATTTTCCTTTTCCAAATAGTCATTTCTTTTCTTAAAGATAACTTTAAACAATATAAAAACAACCAAATAAAGTTTTTCATTTAAACAATGTGAAACAATTTTTCATACATCATCTGTTCAGCATTCCAACTACTATGCAACATTCCACCCATCAAGGTTGCATGGAAATATGAAGTGTTGCTCCCTCAGGAATGATACATGGTCAGGGCAGGCAACACACAATCAAGGACAAGGAACTAGCCAAAGTCCACACCGGGAATCAACAACTGATCAGGACAACCCGAAACTTTGTAAATAAACAAGCATAGCTGTAAGATGATGTAGTTGTTTTTTTGGAATACTCCAGAATCCTGTAGCTAAGCTATAGCCACATTTATATTGTATGTTTGCACTTTATTGAGTCTAATGTTTCTTAAAAAGTTATTTATAAGTATTTATAATATGCTACACTAGATGGCGATGTCTTGTCATTATTTTTGTAGATTATATTTTTGCTGATTGAACAACAGTCACTTTGGAGAAATAGGACATTTCAGGACTTGGGGCCTGATTCAGCAGCGTACACAATGGCGGTTACAGACAGACAGAGCAATTGTTTGCCATCGCAAATGCGTATAAGCCACACTGCGCATGCGCAGTGATTGCATTGTGATTGCAGATGCACAGAGAAATCAATCACAAAGTGAGTGACAGGCCATCAGCGTTTGAGGGTGGTGACAGGGCGTGGTCAGAAAAACACAGGCGTGCCTGTCGTTTGTACGCTGTTTCATGGGCGTGCATAAATTAGCCACTGCCATTGCATACGCAGCATGAACTCTCTGCGTGCGAGAAGATTTGCAGTGTTTGAGACTGGTCAGACTTGTTGTAAATACTGCGTGTCTGCTTGATGTACGTCGATGGTACTGATGTCAGACTAGCAACAGTGGATGGATATGAGAAGGCAGCAGTGGGCGTCTTTATGTCGCCTGTGCTTTGGCAAGCATTAGCATATTTTAGCAACTGTGATCCGTAGGCGATTGCAGTTGTGATTGCATTTGCTTCCACTGCTGAATCAGGCCCTTGGTCAGATTATATTAGACTGAGCTGTGGTCACTACTATTTTCTAACATATATATATATATTATTATCCTTTATTTTTATGGCACAAGGGTTCCGCAGCGCCTTATAGTGCAAAACAATGCAGGACAAGGACATGGTTTATAAACATTGCTGCATCTGCAAACACTAATGTTTACAAATGTTTGTATGTGTGTGTGCTGTGTGTTAAATTAATCTTTGCCCATGACCCAGATGGAAATAATACCACCCTCCCCTTCGATACTTACTCTCCTTGAAGAAGGTTTACTCTAGTCTCTATGCATACTGTAACTGTAGAGCTAAGCTTCGGAGGAGAGAACAGGGACTAGGGCAGATAAAGTTTAGAGGAGAGAAGGGGATGGGGACTAGAGTAGTAGATGGATAGAGATAGGGTAGAGCAGAGGAAAGGTTCTAGTACTTTGGGAATAGAAAAAAAGGACTTGGTCTCAAGTAGGGAAGGGAATAGGGACATCCTGACCGCAGCTCATTGGTGATAGGTTGCATAGGAGGGGCCAGTTACCGAAGGAAATTAACAGATGATCTACGGCAGCCATAGGCTAAGCCTCCGAGTTTCCAATGCTTCCAGTTATATTCATGCTCACTCCCTTTACTGTGGGGCCTCCACCATTAGCGTAACTAGGGTATTTGAAACCCAGGGCAAATTTAAAACTGGAGCCCCCCTTCCTATATGCGCGAAAAGTGGGCGTGGTCAATAAAAAATGGGGCGTGTCAACATGACACACCCCTTTATCGGCACTCTGAACATTCCTTTCCATATGCACCTTAACCCCAGTAGTGCCCCTTATACAGTACCCCCAGTAGTGGTCCCCCCTTATGCAGCTCCCCATTAGTTCCACTTATACAGTACCCCCAGTAGTGGTCCCCCTTATGCAGCCCCTCATTGGTTCCCCTTATTCAGTGCCCCCAGTAGTGGTCCCCCTTATGCAGTGCCCCATGTAGTGGTCCCCCCCTATGAAGTGCCCCCAGTAGTGGTCCCCCCAATACAGTGCCCCCAGTAGCAGCAGTCCCCCTTATATAGTGCTCCCAGTAGCAGTCCCCTCCAATGCAGTGCCCCCAGTAGTGGTACCCCCTTATGCAGTTCCCTTTATACAGTGCCCCCAGTAGTAGTCCCCCCTATGCAGTGCCGCCAGTAGTGGTACCCCCTATGCAGTGCCCTTTATATAGTGCCCCCAGCAGTAATCCCCATATGCAGTGCCCCCAGTAGTGGTCCCCTTATGCAGTCCCCCAGCAGTGATCCCCCCTATCCAGTGTCCCCTTATACAGGGCCCTCTGTAGTGGTCCTCCCTATTTAGTGCCCCCAGTGCAGTTCCCCTAGTAGTAAGCCCCTTATATAGTGCCCCCAGCAGTAGTCCCCCCCAATGCAGTGCCCCCAGTAGTGATCCCCCCTATCCAGTGTCCTTATACAGTGCCCCCTGTAGTAGTCCCCCCTATTCAGTGCCCCCAGTAGTGGTCCCCTAGTAGTAAGCCCCTTAGTGCCCCCAGTAGTAGTTCCCCCCCCCCCAGTAGTAGTCCCCAGTAGAGGTTACGCCTCCCGATGCAGTGCCCCCAGTAGTAGCTCCCCCAGTTGTAGTCCCCAGTAGTGCCCCAACCCCAGTAGAGGTCCCCTCCAGTAATGGTGCCCCCAATTGTAGCCCCCCCCCCATAGTGCAGACACACAAGTTAAACAAAAAAAAAAATACACTTACCTGAATCCACGCTCCGGCCACCGCACGTCAGTCTTCCAGGGCTGGTGTGCTCTCCCACTACCCACTGCAGGAGCCGGAAATCGGAGCTCATGAGTGAGCTACAGCCTGGCTCTTGCAGTGGGTGCTGCAGCAGTCAATGAGAGTCTGTCTGACTCTCATTGGCTGCTGGTTAACACACACATCGCCGCCGCGCAGCGGTGATGTGTGTGCATCAGCAGCCAATGAGAGTCTGTCTGACTCTCATTGGCTGCTGGTTAACACACACATCGCTTCCGCGCTGGCGGCAATGTGTGTGTTAACCCGCAGCCTGAGCCTGCCTCCCACCCTCCTCCTGGCGCTATTGGGTAGCAGCTTGGCTGTGCAGCACATGACCGGCGTTGGGTGCAGGGAAGCCTAGCGGCTGGTCCTGTGTAAATGTGTAGCGCTGACCGCACATACTGCGGTCGGTGCTACACTGCCTAACTAGGACGGTCCTATGGCGCCCCGGGCACATGCCCTTCTCGACCCCCCTTAGTTACGCCACTGGCCCCCACGCATACTCAATGGAGGGTTAAAATTAGTTTTAAAAAAGTGTAATCGGAGAAACAGCAGGCACGCAATCTCAGGTGTGATTCCAGGAGCCGCTGGGCCCCAGGCTCTCGCCTGGGTTGCCTAAAAGATGATCCAGCCGTGGACATCCCTAGGTAGGGAACTTGAAAAGGACTAGGACTGATTCATATCCCGTTCATGAAATAGAGTGAGGTTTTTTTACTATTATTATTTTTTAACATGCTGATAGGCAAAATACCCCATGCCACAATTATTTGAGCTAACCTGTGACAACCGCATCTTTTTATGACAAATATTTCAGCTGTTTGTGCAGCCAAATGATAATATATCTGGAGATTTGTATTATTTTTCATGTAAAAAAAAAACATTGGGATGGCAATTTGTAACATGCTGTGTTTTAAAATGGTAGTTTTACAGCCAAAAATCATGCCAAAAACCATTCATTTAACCAAAACGAAGCTTGATAAATTCCCCCCTTTGAGTCATCCATTGCTATATAGATCAAAAGAAGCTTAGAAAAACCTAGGAAGAAACCATTCAGGAAAATTAAATCTCACTTGACTAGAGAACGATCAGTACTCTGGACTGAGAAAGCATGCATCATAATAGAGTACATTTGCAGTGCTGCCAAACGTTCCAATTTACAAACCTCCACCCAGCACTTCAGATTGGATTTGCAGGCAAACCAGGATTTCCTGGAATTTGGGCAAAACATTCCTCAAGCTGATATACCTCCCTAATTAATCACTGCTGTCTCTCTTGGTAGTATTGACATTTTTAACATTGGTTAAACATTGTTTAGTCCTGAACAACCAAAGGCCCTGATTCAGAGCCGGACGCTCTGACCAGAGCGCTCGCTCTGAATCAGGGCCCATCTCCATTAATATGGAGCGTCCACAGCATATACGAGCGTGCAAAATGATGGTCTTGACCATCGCGACCATCGAAACTGCGAGCAAAAGCCTGCGGTTGAGGTTTTTCAACCGCAAGGCCAGGAGTGATTTTGGCTCTATCAGAGCCAAAATCACTCCCACTGATCAGTGGGGCCGGCTTCAGACGGTAGGCGTTCCCTTGGGAACGCCCCCGGCACTCCCCCCAAAGGGGGCGTGCTGTCAGTCACCATCGACAGCACGCCCCCTTTGATGAGACACTCCGAGCGAAGGAAAGTCCTTCGCTCGTCGGGTCTCGCGCATGCGCACGACGGAGCTCCCTCCGTCGTGCGCATGCGCAGTGGGGACCATCGACCCACTTGCGAGCGGACAGCCGCTCGCGAGTGGGTCTGAATGAGGGCCAATGTTTCTACTTGTTGTGACAGTCTGATCAGATCAAAGTCAGTCTTCAGTTGATTTATGCTACTAATTTAGTCACCAATCACAATCACCACTAGTATTACTACTAAATAATCACAGGCTCAAACTCAGTGTCACTTAAGCTGGGTACACACTAGACAATGTGTGTACCCAGCGACGGCACGATCTGGTGTACGACCGCCCGATATATTGTTCCCCTCCTTATCCAGTAGAATGGCGTCAGCCGCCGGATCTTCTGATGTGCTGTGCATGCACAGAAGATGCGACAAACGACGCACGAGAGCGCGCAATCATCTGTACACACTAAGCAATAAGTCTGATATATCGATCCGATCTGTGACGGAACGATACATCGTCCGATATATCGCTTAGCGTGTACCCAGCTTTACTCTGTCTCAATTACACTGTGACTGCTTTCTGCGCTCGCCGCTCCATCAGGCTTGCCTCCCACTTGAAGGACTCTTGAAAATGCCATTACCAGCCAGGTCATTATTATACTTAGGTCATTAAGTTCTGTTGTAAATATTATGAGTTGCAGACATGGCAATTTACAAAACCATAATATATAAAAAAAAATTCTGGATATTTTAGACCTTTGATCTTAATGTGTTTACTACAGAAAGACAGAGGCCTATTAATCAAATAATATTTGTGGGATATTGGCAAATAATAACCACTTAAGTGGCTAATATTTTTCAGAAATTATCAGGTTTTTGTTTATGATTGAATTAGGTCAAGAACAATTATTTAAAACTTATCCAACACTTTTTTCTATATATAAAAAAGTAAAATAAAATACAATGTAAAAAAAAAAAAGTAAAAAAATTTGAAATATCGATGTATCTGGCAATTGAAATACATCGATTATCGGTGTAGATGATGGGTGCAGGGGCTGCTGTTTCCCCAGCGGCTGCTCCTTTCTGCAGCTGTCGGGTATTCATGCTAACAGGCTGCAGTGCTGGCTTCACTAACCCGGCAGCTGCTCTTCTCTGCAGCCGCTGGGTACACACTGAGGGCACAGCGGTCACATCTCTGTAATCAGTGGTGGTTCCAGGCACGGGCAAGCCGGTCCTTCCCCCGGAGCGCCATTGTCTGAAGGGCGGCGTTTGCAGTGGCAGCTGGGAAAGGAAAATCCCACCCTCCACCCGATGTTAGTGTAAGAGATATATGCCCATGGGGAGGGAGCAGGGAGGCAGCACAGGACAGCGCTGGGCGCTCCAAAACCTAGCGCCGGCCCTGGCTGTAATGATTTCCCTGGTAGCGGCTTCTTTTACTGGCTTACAGGGGGAATCGGCTCCAGCTGTGAGGAGCAGCGCCGGGTGTATACAGGACCAGCCGCCGGATGGGGGGAGGGGGGCACCGGGCGGGCTGATCACTGTGCCAGGCAGTGATCAGCAGATACAGGGGGAGGATCTGAATATGTAGAGGGGCCGGCAAGTCCCTCTGAGACTGACAACTGTAGGAAGATTATCTTCCTACAGCCACCCACAGGGCGTTCCTGACTGGTCGCAAGTCAGTAAAGCATAATTTACAATGTTTCCTCTCACACACACCGGTTTTTCAGGGCTTGTACCCGCCTACAACTCCATCTGCTGTTGCTGTGCATGCCTACTACACTAAGGCCCTGATTCAGACCCGCTCGCAAGTGGGTCGATGTTCTGCACTGAGCATGCGCACGACGGAGGGAGCTCCGTCGTGCGCATGCGCCAGACGCGACGAGCGAAGGACTTTCCTTCGCTCGTTGTGTCTGATCAAAGGGGGCATGCTGTCGATGTTGATTGACAGCACGCCCCCTTTGGTGGGCGTGCCTCCCTGACGGGAGCGTTCCTATGGGAACGCCTCCCGTCAGAAGCCGGCCCACTGACATCACTAGTGATGTCAGTGGGAGTGATTTTGGCTCTGATAGAGCCAAAATCACTCCGGGCCTTGCGGTTGAAAACCTCAACCGCAGGCTCCAGCTCGCAGTTTCGATGGTCGCGATGGTCAAGACCATCGCGGCCATCAAACTGCACGCTCGTATAGGCTGTGGGTGGTGACCCACAGCTATACGAGCGTCCAGGAGGACGCTCCATAGTTATGGAGGCCGGCCCTCATTCAGAGCGTGCGCTCTGCTCAGAGCGTACGGCTCTGAATGAGGGCCTAAGATAACTAACCACAACATTAAAAACAACTCTAAGCCGTTGCATGTGAAAGGAACTGATTCTCCTGGCAAAAAAAGTCTGGCTTTAGACAGTTTTTTTTGCTTGCCAGTGAGAAATAACCCTATGGGCTACACTGCATATTTTTTTCGGGAGGGTTCCGTAGGATACACATCTATTAATAAATGGTAAAGACTAGTTCCACGGTTGCTGCTATTTCCTATGTGGCTAAAGGACCTCTGGGTCTCATTCAGACCCGCTCGCGAGCGCAGGACGCTCGCAAGTGGGTCGATGTTACCCAAATGCGCATGTGCATGACGGAGGGAGCTCCGTCGTGCGCATGCGTGAGACCCGGCTAGCGACAGCCAAGCTGTCGCTCCAGGTCTCGCCCCCTTTGGTGGGCGTGCCTGCCAGACGAAGGCGTTCCCATGGGAACGCCTACCGTCTTGGTCCGGCCCCACTGACATCACAAGTGATGTCAGTGGGAGTGATTTTGGCTCTGACAGGGCTTGCGGCAGCGAGACCCTACCGCAGGGTCTCGTCGCAAGCCCGATGGTCTTGACCATCATCATGGACGCTCGCATAAGCTGTGGGTGGTAACCCACAGCTATGCGAGCGTCCAAAAGGCCGCTCCAAATTTAAATAGGACGGCCCTGATTCAGAGCGAGCGCTCTTGTCAGAGCGTCCGGCTCTGAATCAGGGCCTCTGTGACGTATCCACCACGTGACCGCTGCAGGAGGCTGGACCGTTCCTGCGTTACCATCCACTAGGGCATAGGGGTGGAACAAATATTTGTGGCGAGCGCAGCGAGCCACCGTGCCTGAAGCGTGGAGAGTGTAGCGAGCCCGCGAGGGGACACTTTTGGTCCCCCGTTAGCATCCCCGCCCCTCCTCCTTTTAGGCCGGGTCACGTGGGTGTGACGTCACAGGTCCATCAGCGCTCTATAGACTAGACCTAACCCTAGTTCCACTTCAGTTATTGTATGTGGAAGTGACATGCACCGAGGGCAGAAGTGTAGTTTCCTGCCCACACAGTGCACCAAAATAAGAAAGTTAACCACTCGCCATGCTTCGGGCATAGTGGCTCGCTACGCTCGCCACATGGTTATATCCCCTCTCTATGCCCACTTTGATTGTAGGAAATGACGTTGAACACTGCTGATGACGTCATGATCAATCTACGGAAGGGGATCTAGCTGTTACCATTAATATATATGCCCCAGAGTAATGAAAGCATCCATGTGCCAGAGGTCATCATCAGCATTATTTGCCTATATCAGCACAACGTAACAGAAGTAAGAGACACCATGCCTAACTAGCTCATACACAAATGATTAGACTCATCCACCATACATCATATATAGATGTTATAATACAAACATAAACCCCTTGCACTGAGATAAACAGCAGCACTCTGGCGTATGACGTCAGTACGTCTCCCAGTCCCAGCATGCTGCCGTGTGCGGGGTTGCCAGGAATACGGTTACCTAGTAACAGTGGCTGGTGTTGTTTACATACCTGGACATTTTGCACGCTGTGGAGAGGGAAACATGGAGCCGCTGCCGGCTACTTTCTACGGAGCCATAGATCACAGGAACCCGGTGATCGCCACATTTGAGAATGAAATTAAACAGTTTCTCGGTTTTATTAGGAAGCTGCAGCGAGCGCCTCCTGGAGACGGCCACCAGCAGGAGCACCGGCGGGGGTAACATGCTCAGGGTGCTGTAGCTCTGAGGGGCATGATACAGAATAAATATTATTACCTACTACCAATGCAATGCAATGTGAATGTTGGTGCTTAAGTTATCGGTGCATGTACAAGTTATACAAGGGTTATACAAGGGAGGATTATGTGTTGGCCAACCAGTGACACATGACTATAATACTTTGCCTTCCATAGTGTTCCCTCTTTTACACTTACTTTTCTACATAATTCTCCGACTTCTCCACATCCTTTATATGCATATAGCTCCTGAAGTTTAAACTTATGAGTTTTAATGAGAAATGCTTTAAATATTTAATGAGGAAAAGGTGTCTCGATACATATGCCATTTATTTTGTATGTGCATATAGAAACCATATTTATATTTTAAAGAAATGTATGAGTCCAGGAAATACAATTGGTTAACTGGTTAATTTTACTATTTGTAAATTCCTAAAGGAGAGGTATGTTCTGTGTATACATGTATCAGCATTGTGTTACTGCTGTAGGAGTATTCAAATCGAGTTTTAGGGGCAATTATGTGAGTTTTGCACCTTTTTATTAAAATGTCACCACATATTTTTGTAGACATCACTTAGGGGTCTATTTACTACTCAGTGTTAGGAGACAGAGTGAAAAGTGATAAGGAACCAGCCAATCAGCTCCCAACTGTCATCTCACAGGCTGTATTTGAAAAATGACAGTTGGGAGCTAATTGGCTGGCACCTTATCACTTTATTATCACTTTTCACTCTGTCTCCTAACACTGCTTAGTAACTAGACCCCTTAGTGTTTTTGCACCCATTTAAGGATTAGATGGCTATACACCCATGGCCAAAAGTTTTGAGAATGACACAAGTATTGGTTTTCACAAAGTTTGCTGCTTCAGTGTTTTTAGACCTTTTTGTCAGATGTTACTATGGTATACTGAAGTCAAATTACAAGCATTTCATAATTGTCAAAGGCTTTTATTGACAATTACATTACGTTTATGCAAAGAGTCAATATTTGCAGTGTTGACCCTTCTTTTTCAAGACCTCTGCAATTCGCCCTGGCATGCTGTTAATCAACTTCTGGGCCACATACTGACTGATGGCCGCCCATTCTTGCCTAATCAATGCTTGGGGTTTGTCAGAATTTGTGGGTTTTTGTTTGTCCGCCCGCCTCTTGTTGTTCTCAATGGGATTAAGGTCTGGGGAGTATCCTGGCCATGGACCCAAAATTTCAATGTTTTGTTCCCCGAGCCACTTAGTTATCACTTTTGCCTTATGGCAAGGTGTTCCATCATGCTGGAAAAGGCATTGTTCATCACCAAATTGTTCTTGGCTGGTTGGGAGACGTTGCTCTTGGAGGATGTTTTGGTACCGTTCTTTATTCATGGCTGTGTACTTAAGCAAAATTGTGAGTGAGCCAACTCCCTTGGCTGAGAAGTAACCCCACACATGAATGGTCTCAAAATGCTTTACTGTTGGCATGACACAGGACGAAGACTTTTGGAGGATGGCCTAGTGTCAAGAAGGGCAGCAAAGAAGCCACTTCTCTCCAAGAAAAACGTCAGGGACAGACTGATTTTCTTCAAAAGGTACAGGGATTGGCCTGCTGAGGACTGGAGTAAAGTTATTTTCTCTGATGAATCCCCTTTCAAATTGTTGGTGAGATTGTGGAAAGGTGAGTGCTACCATCAGTACCATCAGTCCTGAGTAATGCCAACAGTAAAGCATCCTGAGACCATTCTTGTGTGGGGTTGCTTCTCAGCCAAGAGAGTGAAAATAAATTATTCTCTCAATGACCAAGCAATTTTATAGGATAATCTGGGAATATATCATAAATAACCCCTTTCCTGAAAAATCTTTACCTATGTTCTGGCATTCTGCATGTTTTGGCAGCTCCTAAGATTTCTAGCCCTTTCTCCTTGCTCCCACTGGTAGCCTTATATGGGTGTTGAACGCACTGTATATAAAAAAGTCTGAGTGAGGAGAATGCACTAGATATCTATAAATCCAAGAGTTTGGTATGGGAGCATGTCTTCTGCTTCACCATGGTTTTCTCTAAACCACAAAGGTGCTTAGGGGAATGGAAACCCAAAAGTCACCTTGCTGTTATGTGGACAGAATCCACTACAACACCTAAAAGTCAATGGAAAAAAAACCAAAGACTGATGGCAAGGGAGAAAATATAAATACAATAAATAGTTCCTTGTATATAGCCCTAGCCTTCATCTAAGAGATAAAAAAATGTCATGCCCTGCCAGAGGTCTATGGCAAAAAACCTCAGTGTGGTGCAGAGTACCTTACTTACTTATCGTATGGAGGCCGCCACTTCTCCAGTGACTTTTCAGGCAGCCCTGCATAACCTTTCCTGGGGAACATGACATCTCTGTCTTCTGCTGCTTGTTCTCTGGACTGTCCATGATCGAAGGGCTTGCTTGTACTGTACTAAACTTGATCATAGCCAAAGGACTGAGAAGAAAGTGTTTTTGAGCACTAACTTTTGATACTCTGCCTCTATTAAAAAAATACTGGGGTTTGCAAAATTGAGGAGAGAGCAGGTGTCCCACCTCATTCATAATGACCCAAGCAACCTTGGTGTATTAAGACACCTCCCAGAATGACCCATTCCAGGAGGGACAATGCTCTGTTCCTGGACTTCCCTCTTAATGTATGATTCCCATCACCTGTGTTGAAACATCTTTCTTATTAATTAACTAGTTCAACACATATGACAGCAATCATAAATTAGGTGGGAAGTCCAGGAACAGAGTTTCTGTCCCTCCTGGAATGGGACATGTTGGGAGGTAAGTATAAAGTGGCTCACTTTCTCTGAATTTCCTGAAGGCACATCTTGTTAAACAAAGTTCAATTATGACCTGGTTATTTGATGCTTTGTGTGAAATTAAGAATATACTTATTACCAGATCCTTCAACATGACTAAATGTTCTGCTCTGAAATATAACACTTATTTTCCTATTGCTGTTTACTAATTGTACATAATTAATGGGAAAGGTGTTTTCTAGTAAGTAAGTCAGCTCAGGTGTCTGTATAAGAAAATTAAGTGGAAAGTTTTCGGGCATAATATTTTGTACTGTGTACAAGAGGTCATTGTGGAGAGTGAAAGCTTTTTATTGTTAAAATAGTAGAAAATAGATCTGTCCATGCACAGTTTCATTTCTGTGTTATGTTTACTATCTGTATTTGTTGATGAAACTTGTGATGTTTATTGTTATACTTTTATTACTATTTTGTACATACATTGCTTTTTCAAACAACTATTTTGCTATGTTATCAATTCATTTCTAAATTACTTTTATTTAGATTTGAAGAACAAATATAAACTTGTCAAATAGTGTAGTATGGTAATACAGTAATAACCAGTATTAATTGAATAATACCCCTTTTACACTAAAGTCCCGGGTCTGACCAGGTATTTGTAACCTGGTTCCAAACCGGGACAGACCCTCTTCAGACCGAGGAGCCGTTCACACAGCACACGGGTCATCTCCAAGCGCTGGTAAATCCGGAACTCCCCATGTTTTTAAACGGGATCAGGGTCGGATGACCTGGGTCAGTGGCGTAACTTTATCCCAGGTGCCCGGAGGCAAGATAAATTTTGGTGCCACCCCCAAATTAAATTTACCACCCTCCTAGCACCTATGCCAGCCCCAGCTGCCGCCACCTCCCTATGCAGTTCCATTTATACAGTTCCCCCAGTAGTGGTCCCCCTATGCAGTGCCCTCAGTAGAGGTCCACATATGTAGTGCCCCCCAGTAATAGTCCGGCTATGCAGTACATCCAGTAGTGGTCCCCCTATGCAGTGCCCCCAGTAGTAAGGTCCCCTGTAGTGCCCCAGTAGTAAGGGCCCCTTGAAATGCCCCCAGTATTAAGGGCCCCTGTAGTGCCCACAATTGTAGTGCTCTCAATTGTGCCCCCGGTAGTAAGGCCCCTGTAGTGCCCCCAATAGCAAGGCCCCTGTAGTGCCCCCATATGATGCTCCCAGTACTCCCATATGATGCCTGAGTAGTAATGCCGCTGTAGTTCCCCCATATGATGCCCCCAGTAGTGTGCCCCCTGTAGTGCCCCCAGTCGTAAGCCCCCTGTAGTGCCACTAGTAAGCCCCCTGTAATGCCCCCCTGTAATGCCCTCAGTAGTAAGCACCCTGTTATGCCCCCAGTTGTAAGCCCTCTATAGTGCTACTAGTAAGCCCTCTGTAGTGCCCCCCGTGATGCCCAGTAGTGCCACTAGTAAGCCTCCTGTAGTGCTACTAGTAAGCCCCCTGTAGTGCTCCTTAAAAGCCCCCTGTAGTGCCCCCCCATAATGCCCACAGTAATGCCACTAGTAAGCTCCCTGTAGTGCCCCCCCGTAATGCCCCAGTAGTGCCACTAGTAAGCCACCTGTAGTGCCCCCAGTAGTAAGCCCCCTCTAGTGAGCCACCTGCGTGCACACATACAAAAAAAACAACAATAATACTTTCCTTGAACCCCACTCCAGTGCTGCTGCCGTCGTTCCCCGGCGCCCGCTCCTCGGAACTATGGGAATGACGTCACTCCCATAGTGCACTGCGCAACCCCGAAGACGGAGCTCAGGAGTGAGCTCCATCCTCCGGCTGCTTCTGGCGCCGGGGGGAGGGAGGAAAGAAGGAGCGGGCGCCCGCTGGTAACACACTCAGCGGGCGCACGGCAAATGGAAGGTGAAGGGGGTGCGTCCGCACCCCCTGCACCCTCCGTAGTTACGCCACTGGAGGTGGAGCACCGATCAGCGGCGCTCCTTCTCCATGCAGTGCTCGGTGACAATGGAACCAGGTGCCCCCTTCAGGGCTGGCTCCCGGCGACAAATAACTCCATTGTCTCCAGGAGTTCTGCCACGGACCTGGGTTACCCGTTCACACTGCAGGGTTACATGGGTCATTCCCGTGTTAAACCCTGCAAGCTACCCGGGTTGGATTGCTGGGACACTCGACCTGGGAATCCAACCCTGGCCCCTTTAACACCTAGCAGCTACCTGAGTTAACGCGACAATAACCCAAGTTTTAGCTGCAGTGTAAAAGTGATATAACAGACTGATATCTTTTACTCACTTTATGGATAGTTCACTTTTGAGAGATATCCATTAAGTCCCCTTCACCAATGTAATGCTGGCCATACACTGCATGATCATGCATCAGACCAGCCAACAGGGACAAGGGAGGAGATGACTGCCCAGTAGTTGGAGCACCTCCATACACTACATGATTATGGGGGTGATATCTATTCACAGCCAAAAGTTACAAGTAGTTGAACGGGTTGGGTACAGGATGCCGGCGCTCAGGATCCCGGCAGTCAGAATCCTGATGCTGGCATCCCGACAGGGTTAGTATACCGACACCTGTTGGTAAGTATCCTAACCCTGCCCCCTAAACCTCCCTCCCCGCAGCTTAAACCTAACCTCCCCCCCACAGCCTTATCCTAACCGTCCCCCTGCAGCCTTACCCTAACTCTCCCCCTAGTGCCTAACCCTAACCCTCCCCGTATTGCCTAACCCTAATTCTAACCCTCCCACTAAACCCAATACTTACTGTCGAGATGCTGGTGCCGGGATTCTGACTGGTGGTTGGATTGCAACGCTGGCATTCTGAGCGCTGGCATCCCAACCGCTGGGATCTCAACTGTATCCCAGTTGAACAAGGTCGGGTGGATTGGGCAGATCCACCCGGCCAAACCAAATGATCCAGGCCATTTTTCTGATGTTTTAAGTCTGTGAATGATCGTCTTTCGGTACCATACATTGATTGATAATCATACAAACCAGTTGTTTGGTCAGCTGGTTTGTTCGATTATCATGCAGTGTATGGCCAACATAAGTGTTACAAGTTGGGTTTTTCTATGGGAAGACTAATGATACTAACTTTTGTTATTTGTGAAGTGAGAACTGCCACATTACTCTTTCTATACATGCATAGATTAAATCTAATTAGGTAATATTACTTATAAATATAGTGTCAACACATTATGCAGTGCTTCACAAAGAATGTTTAATCATTCACATCAGTCCCAGTGGAGTTTATTATCGAATTACTCATCCACACACACACGTGTTAATGTAATCAGAAGCCAATTAAACTGCCATTATGTTTTTGGATATGCAAGCAAAGGAAGAACTTACAAATGCCACCAAGATAGTGTTTTGCCTTTAAAAAAACCATCAGCATTGAATTATTCATTATAATTATAGGGCATGCCGAAACAGAAATACTACTGAGAAAAAAATATAAACGTCTTAGCAGGAAGAACATAAAATAATGCATTCTAATGAATGCAATAAGAATTATGGAAAGTAGTGGTAGAGGATGCTACAACACTGTGTCAATTTGTTTAAATATATGGAGAAGGAACAATCCTAAGCAAATATCCTCATGTTCTGGACATTATGAGGTTTATTTACTAAGTGTTGGATTCTAAAACCTGATGCTTCCAATCATGTTTATGCCTGATATTTGAAAGGGCAATGGTTTTACTGGCAAAACACGGCTAGTAAAAGCGTTGCTCTTTTACATTTCGGGCATAAACATGATCTGAAGCGTTGGCTTTTTGAACCTGATGCTTGGTTAATAAACCCCTCTGCGTCTACATTGTGACTCTTGACATTCACAATGTTGACGTTTTAATGTGTCAGTGCTGACATTGTAGATGTCGACATGTTATCTTTCGACATTCAAAACATGTCGAAATCCTGAATGTTGATAATGAGAACATGTCAAAATTTTGATTGTAGACACTCTGAATATTGGCATCCTGACTGGAACCCATATGGTGCCCTTCCAGATCTGCTATGGCCCAGGGAGGATATGATTAGTCCTGCTGGCAGCATGCTGTTGGTAGACCGCACAATGCCTATATGAAAAAGGCTGCCTCAGCAGGAGTGAGGAGACTCCCCCATATCTGCAGGTGACTGGAAATTAACCTGCTACTGCTGGGGTAGTCTCTCTTCATACCATCAGGAGCAAGGATGGTTTCTTCTTTGGAGTGGATCTCCTGACCTCTTAGAAGTAATTCCAGGTCTTTCTATTTGTGTAATGCAGGAATTCAGTAACAAAATAATGACATTATGTGAAATCTCTACATCAGAATTTATTTTGAAGTTCTGCATGTCTTCTGGTTATTACTATTACCAGTTATTTATATATTTATATAGTGCACACATATTCCACAGCACTTTACAGAGAATATTTGGTCATTCACATCAGTCCCTGCCCTAGTAGAGCTTACAGTCTATATTCCCTACAACATGTGCATGTAACACACATAGACACTAGGGTTAATTTTTGTTGGGAGCCAATTAACCTACCAGTATATTTTTGGAGTGTGGGAGGAAACCGGTGTACCCTGAGGAAACCCATGCAAGCACAGGGAGAATACCATGGTGGGAATTGAACCCACAACCTCAGTGCTATGAGGCAGTAATGCTAACCATTACACCATCTGTGCTGAAAACACGTGTGGAAACTGTTTTTTTTTTTTTTTGCTATATTTGAACATTTGCAGTGTTATTTTTCATTATAGGAAGATACTGTTCACATGCTTTCAGTTTCACATACCTTTGTCATCTCTCTAGATCCAGCACTTTGTTTCATATATGGGTCAAGTATAAACCTCGGCTGCCAACCTGGTATTACCAAGAAAAGCTTCTTAAGGTTGGAGATAGCCTTGTTCACATCAATGTAAGTCAAGGTTATTCATGTACAAAGCAGGACTATTAGGTTCATTTATTTGTTGTTGCTTCTTTGCATAGTGTTCCAGTATTGCTGTAAATGTTTTACTTTATTGTCTAACTGGCATTAGTGAATAAATCTCAAAAATCTTTGTCTAGCAGCTGATGATCATGAAATGCATGCTGTAATTATCAATGGGAATGAATCATTCCATGGACAGTGAGCCATTCTAAGAACTATTATTATCACTAATATATTCATTTATAGAGTGCCACAAAGTTCTGCAGTGCCGCACAGAGCTATAGTACACTGCACATAGTTACATCAATAATAAATTGAAGTATAAAACAGGTATAATTGCAGAAGATAATTACAGGGATAGCTAGTGTATAAGTAGGGTAACATCATGCAGTTATAATTTACAGAAAGCAATACAGGAATATCAAGAGAGCGAAAGAAAGGTGGCAAACCACATTGGTTAGTAATCAAGGGGGGAGGAGAGGAAACAAGAGGATGGAGGGCCCTGCTCATAAGAGGTCACATTCTAAACTGGAGAGGTTGAAGTCATGGTACAAGGGGGTGACACAAATTGGTTAGGAATGTGGTATGGGATCAGGTGCAGACATAGTATGCTTTATTAAATTAAGTTTTGAGTTAAGTATTGAAGGCTGGCAGAGAACAATCCATAGATGGGTAGGAGGGAATGATAGGTGATTATCAGAGTGGAGGAGATGCAGCTGTCACAGTCCAATAGGTGAAGGGAGGTGAGGTTAGAGATGTAGGTGGGAGAGGAGGGGAAATTAGCTGAAATTAATAATTTTGTTCACTTCCATGACTTACTTCATTTCATGGAGATAAAATATGAGATGGCACAGGTTGAGTCTCCCATATCCAAATATTCCGAAATAATAATGAAACCTTTGCTTTTTGATGGTTCAATGTACATAAACCTCGTTTAAACACAAGCACAAAATTATAAAAAATATTGTATACAATTACCTTCAGGCTTTGTGTATATGAAACAAATGAATTTCATGTATGTACAAAAACTTTGTTTGAGCCACAAAATTATTTAAAATATTGTATAAAATTACCTGCAGGCTGTGTGTATAAGGTGTATATAATACATAAATGCATTCTGTGTTTAGATTTGGGTCCCATTCCCAAGATATCTCACTATGGTATGCAATTATTCCACAATACGGAATATTCCGATATCCATAATACCCCTGGTCCCAAGCATTTTGGATATGGGAGACTCAACCTGTACATTATTTGATGCTAACAAGACAGGAAATTTCCCCTTCATCAAGTAGCCACTTTTGCTTGTTATTTTTGCCTCCTCATTTCTTAAAAAAAAATATATTTTTTTTGTGCATGAAATTAATTACTGGATGGTCCATATATTACTAATTCATAGTGATATTAGGTGGCGTCCAATGCCCTTTAAGGGGACTGTCGGTAATAAATTAAATTTAAAAGCATAGTAGGAGTTACCATGGATAAAGAGTAGTCACATAAATCATTCACGCATTTGTGTCTGTTAACACATTGCAGATTAACTTCATAATACAGAGTATTTCTTTTTTTTAACCTCTTTATTTAGAGTAGTTGACAGAAGAGACAATATATCAAGGAACCAGCGTCATAACTAGAACTTTGTGGGCCCCATAGCAAAATTGTTAATGGGCCCCCCAACTCAGGTCTCAACTAGTGTATACAAACATATAAATGTATATATATACTGTGTGTGTATATATACATATATATATATATATATATATATATGTGTGTATATATATATATATATATATATATATATATACACACAAGTCCAGGGAATAATAAAATAAAATCATCACATGATATTGTATCTAGTAGTGTGGGGTAACTAGTAAGAGAGAGGTCAACCCACCTATGATTTGGAGTCTTACAAAATCATATGACGGGGCCACTTGTCTCCTCGAGCAGCAGTAGCTGTTTGTAACTGGCAGCATCCTCTCGCTACTCTCTGGCTGCTGCGGCCATTGCTGTTCCGTCCTTAGCTCATTTTCATACTAGAGTAGACGGGCGCGATGATGTCACCTCATGCTGTGTGCGTTCCCGCTGACGGCGCTGAGCAGCCTGAACGTCTGATCTTCTGAGACTGATCACATAGCCACGCAGATTTACAAAAAAAACCAAAACAGCAGCAACGGTGATTGTAATGGGTGGTCCGGTGCACACCCGAACCACCCCGTAATTTCGCCTATGGGTGCAGGGGTTGCTTGCTGGGCCGGGTCCGATAGCAAGCGCACCCTTTGCACCCTCTATAATTACGCCACTGCAAGGAACAAATCCATAGCAATACAGAGTATTTCATTGGATACTTTATTTTTACACCTTTGCTTGTCTACAGTCTGAGACTTTATTAATTATTTATTCTACAACATTGTCAAAAATCATGGCTCATGCAGCAAGTTGATTCCCTTGTCGTTGATAAACCGTTACAGTTGTTTTATTAGGCAGTATCTGATTTCGCATTATTTTTTCAGGAACATAAATTGGCACTTTTCCAGTGCTATGAGCGGTACCTCGAACAGTTTTGCTCAGTGGACATTGATGACATTATAGATGTGGACCAATTTAAATCTACGTTTTTTCCAAGTGGAACAAATGATAAAAAAGCTGCTCTAACGGTATGCTTATATTTTCATTACATGCACATTTCAGTAAGTTTAATTTATTTTAACTAAAAGAGAATAATTGTTTCAATTCTGGGCCTTATTTATCAATGAGTTTTATCATTCACAACTAGTGATAATACTTGTTGCATATGATAATGGTGCTCCAGCCAATCCGCTCCCAACTATCATCTGTTTGAAAAATGACAGTTGGGAGCTGATTGGCTGGAGCACCTTTTATCATACGCAACGAGTTTTATCACTCAATTGAATCCTAAGGGAAGCCATCGGACCCTTTCCGACACGCATTTGCGGTTAATTGAAGCTGTCCCTCAGACTTCTAACCCATATTTTGTTTCACTGTATTGGACACTAAGACCTAGAGTTGTAATTAAAATATGAAAAACAAAAGAAGAACGCCAAAGTTTTTTATTTCCACAGGACAATTTTTGCATCGATGCATTAGATGCCTAATTGCTACTACTAGCACAATAAAAGTAAAATTCAAATTGGTATACAAATATGAAATACTCTTTGGGGGGAATTCAGTTGTTTTATTGTGGGCGCTCTTAGTAAGGGGCTCCCGACAGAGCAATTCAATTGTTTCTCCAAATGGGTGATGTCTGGTGTGCTGCATTTTCTTAATTCTCTGCTGTGTGTATTTTTCCAAGATTAACACTTTGAAGCTTAGGCTACTCCGAAATTACGTTTTATTTTGTGTATATGCTCCACATTGATAGAGCTTATACTGCACTGACATTTCTGATTTGTTACAAGAAAAGCATGTAAAAATTTTTTTTTTTAATTGTGATTTAAATTATGTTTAAAAGTATGTTGTATGTAATATCAGATTATGTTACTAGATAGTTTCACAAATGTGTCCCTATGTGTTTTCAATTTGAAATTTGACATTTTGAAAATTATATAAAAGAAAAAAACAAAACTGCAATGAAAATAAATAGAAAATAAAATCTAAATAGAAAACAACAACAAATGAACAGCGACAATAAAAATACCATATTTTATGTACAGGATTATTCAGATTTATATACAAACATAGTCAGAAAGGTCGATTACAGATATAGGCTTCTTTTAGTTTTGGAAAGCATGGTCCACCAGGTTCGGTATATTATGTGGACATTCATGAGAATGAGAATATTCTGTGGACATGAGAATGTCGAAATGGTCGTTATGTTGACACTGAACATTTCAACATGCTTGTTCTGTCGACATTGACCATGTTAACATTCAGCATGTTGACAGTGATGAAATGTCAAAACGAATGAAATGTTGACATGGTCAGAATGTTTGTTTTTTACTGTGAGTATATTCCTAAATAAACACGGTAATCAAAGTAATTCTAGCCCTAAGACTTATGCAAATGTTGACACTCTGACAATGCTGACTTTTCATATGGTGACATTTTACAAGCGATGTTGTCATTTTAACCATGTCGACATAATAAATGTTGACATTATTAATACCGACTTCATGACTGCATCCTGGACCACCCATAAGGGTGCGTTTTTTGTCTTGCAGTGTAAATAAAACCTTCTTTGTTAAGCTGGCCACACATCTAAAGATTATCTGTCCAACCAGCCAACTAGTTGATTGGTTGGAATGAAAATCTGGTAAGGAATACAAACAGCAATTTGCTCCCAAACGCTGGAAAATGGACCAAAACTGTTGTTTAAATAAATAGTTTAGATCACAGGTTCTCAAACTCGGTCCTCAGGACCCCAAACAGTGCATGTTTTCCAGGTCTCCTCACAGAATCGCAAGTGAAATAATTGGCTCCAACTATGGATCTTTTAAAATGTGTCAGTGAGTAATGAATACACCTGTGCACCTGATGAGTGACCTGCAAAACATGAACTGTGTGGGGTCCTGAGGACCGAGTTTGAGAACCACTGGTTTAGATCAAACATTTAACAAACTTGTCTGTTTTCTGGCATTTAGGAGCAAATTGCTGATCATCAGTTATTCCCATACGTTACCAGATTTTCATTCCAACCAATCAACAAGTTGGCTGGTTGGATGTAAGTTGATCTAGTGTGTGGCCAGCTTTAAGAAGCTCAAGAATATCCAGAGATTTTCTACATTTCCAAAATTGTGTACCAAGACAGCATGTACCAACTAGGTCCTTGATTTTTAATATAACAAATAGAATTTTGTAACACTTGAAATTTTATTTAGTTTACATATGTTCCTTAATACCTCACATATAATTTCCTTACATTTCAGTTCCATGCCCTGCAAGGAAGATGTATTTGTATTTATCAGTTGGTAAAGACCAGTGATGCCAATCTCCGGAATGAAGAATCAGTGAAGAAGTGCCTGAAAATACTAGCTTTCCTTCAGCTCATCATGCAGGTTGTCCTACCACAGGAACATCTCTGCTGGTTGATATTCAATGGTATGTGCCTCCTCGTAGGTCCATTATGAACATCTTGTCAGGTGTTACCAAATTTGTTGTGGGTTTAAAGCAGACAATGCATTCTATTGAGATATAATGGTATATGCAGCAACAAAGTGCAGTGTAAAGTTTCCAAGGCAGTAAAAGAGAAAATTGGATTGTATTTAATTGTATGTAAATGTCTGCCTCATTGTTTTATCTAGTTCCCAACATACTGTAGATGCACTCCCACATTCCATTTCTGGAAACTGCCCTATGATTTCCATGTCCAGATGAATACGGCATGGAAAGGAATGTAAAAAAGGTCACTACTTTTACTTTTGTATTGTCCCTTTTTTAGTGTATGTTTCCCTTAAAGTAATGCTCATTCAAGCTTAATTTATATGTTACATTAATCATGAAATGTGAGACATTTTGCCTACCCCATTGAAGTTCACATTCTGCCTTGCTAACAGATGTACTTTCAGTATAAATAGGTGCATGGTGTTCATGAGTTCCATTTGCACGGAAAGATCAAATTTTTGCTCTTACATCATTTTTCAAAGGTCCATTTACTTTTCAAAATAATACCCTTCTGGACTTTGTTGAAACAGTTTTTTTTTTTTAAATACCCCTCTACATCCAGTCTACCCCTCAATGTCCACCTCCTCCTGAACTCTGCAGACTGAATGGGATATATTTACTAAAGTACAGGTTTTTAGAAATAGAGATATTGCCCATAGCAATCAATCAGATTCTAGCTATTATCTTCTAGAACAGGGGTGGCCAACCCGCTGCTCTCGAGCCGCATGCTGCTCTTTCTTTGTTGTGATGCGGTTCGGACCCCGTGGTGGCTGGAGGACACCATTAAAGGGAGGGGCATGGATATGCCACTGCAGCTGTGAACGCTGCCCTCTGAAGTGATCAGAGACTAAAGAAGCCTCTGATCGCTTCAGAGGTCAGCATTCCCAGTGATGTAGTGACATCATCCGTGATATGAGTATCTTGTACACCTGCTGGATCCAGTTAGATCCAATCAGCGGCAGTGGGAGCCCTGACGTTGTGGAGCTAGCGATGCCCAGCGTGGTCAGGTGAGTACTGGGAGCACTGCATAAGGGGCACAACTACAGGGGGCATTGCATAAGGGGCACTACTACGGGGGCATTGCATAATTGGCACTATTACAGAGGGCATTGCATAAGGGGCACTACTACAGGAAGCACTGCAAAATGGGCACTACAGGGGACATTGCATAAGGGGCACTACTACACGGGTGTGACACAAGGTCATGCTCCTTCAAATATCATAACAAAGGTGTGCGCACAAAAATGGGCATGGCCTTTGGTGCGTGCATGATATCGGCTCTTTGCATCTGACCGGTTGGCCACCCCTCTTCTAAAAGGTGCTAGATAAATGTTAAGTAGAATCTGATTGGTTGCTATGGGTAACATCTCCACTTCTAAAAACTCTCACTTTTGTAAATATACCCCTAGCTCTTAATTCATAAATTTGCTGAAAAAAGTTTTTCTACTTCAGGGTCCATAGGGTATCCGCAGGATACCTTGGGGAATAGGCGATGACGGCAGACATCGGGCACCTCAGAGTAAAAGTTTTCAGCCTCCCAGGATGCACTGGGGTCCCTCTCCTATACCCCGCCCCGAGCCAAGGCAAATCAGTTTCGTAGGTGCCCGGCTCGGAGTCGGATCACCATATTCAGAGGGGGGCTGATACAGCCCCTGAAGTTTATTTTCAAGCAGCTTTGCTGCACAAGATGAGCTGTACAGCATAGATAGTCAGCCAGACGTCTATGCTGTCACTCCTTCATCCCGCCGGACCAGAGCGCCGGTACTGATCTGGGGATGCTGGTGGGTGTCTGGGGTTGAAGCTAGCGGTAACCCTGGAATATCCCTGACTGTGGCCAGATTCAAGGGGGTCAGATAAGCGGCGGGGTCCCGCAGAGGGTTCCTGCCGATTCACAGTCATTTGGTCCTCAGGCAGGGGCTGCAGCAGTGTGGATATGCATCGCGGTCCGGGTCCCCCCCGCATACCTCTCCTCCAATAAGGTCAGAGTGTGCAGTGCTGTTTCCTACCAGGCTCTGGTCTGTGCAGTTGATCACAGTGCTTGTCGTGCAGGTTATTTAATTATTTCTGCATTGTATGTGACTATATGCTAGCGCTGTCTGACTGTACTTTCACTTCTGACTGTCAGCCATTTTACTATCCCCGTTCTTCTGCTAAAGCCCTTGCAGTGCGGTGTTGCAGGGTGTTCATTGCCTCACAGTAAACAAAGTGTTTTTCTGTGTGGGAGCGTTTACTCTCATCATGTCTGGGAGTGAACGTGAATATCCTCTTCAGCTAAAATGTACCACATGTAATGTACTGTTAACGGAGGGAGATGTGAACGCTGAGGGTTTATGCAGGGCATGTTATCTCATATCACGCCCGATTTCTGTGCGCCTGTACAGGAACCACCCTGGGCTTGTTTTGCTAAGGCGCTTACAACCCTTGTGGGCCAGTTGGCGACGCCCCCTGCGTTTCCCCAGATGGGGTTATCGCAGCAGACGGTAGTCTCATCACCCATGCAGGGGTTCCCCAGGCAGTTGATGATACCTCAGGGTCTCTCGGTTTCGCCCCCCCATGTCTCGCAGGAACCTGTGTGGGTGAATTCATTGTCCACTACGGTACAGCACCTGACAGACATTCTACAGGGGGAGTCACCATTGCGGCCTTCTAAGCGGCCTTTATTGTCTCAGACAGCTCAGTATGATGATGATGACATGACGTCTGATGACGGTGAAATTATTGACTTTTCAGACCAAGAGCCCCTTCGTGCAAAAGAGGCGGAGTCTAAATCTAAAGTCTATATACCTGGCCTTATATGGGCAGTCCGTACGGCCTTGGTTATTGAGGATGAGGATCCCCCCGTGGCCAAATCTAAATACGCCTTCTTTAAGGATGTTAAGGGAGATGCCACTGTATTTCCTCTATCTGGTCAGTTAGTGGATCATTTAGAGGAGGCGTGGAAAATTCCGGGTAAGCGGTTCCAGCCTCAAAAACGCTTGGCCTTTGCATACCCATTTGCGGGTAATTATTTTTCCAATTGGGAAACACCTCGACAAGTGGATTCTCATGTCACACACCTAGGCCCTCATTCAGAGGCGGTCGCAAGAAGCGATCGCTCTCTCTGAATGAGGCCGGCTGCTTCTTTTTTTTAATGCGGCTTCCTGGTCGTTAGCTAAGCTGTGGGTTACCACCCACAGCTTAGCAACCGACCAGGGTGATAGTCGCGATGGTCAAGACCATCGCGACCATCGGGGCTTGCGACGAGACCCTAATTTGGGTCTCCGCCTACAAAACGGGGCAAGCTGTCGATCAACATTGACAGCCGGCTCTTTTGTAGTGAGCTCCGGAGCGAGAGAGTTCCTCTCTTGCTCCGGGGCTTGCGCATGCGCAGTGCGGCCACTGTGCGTGTGTAGGGCCTTAACATCGACCCGGTTGCGAGTGCTCAGCGCTTGCGACCGGGTCTGAATGAGACCCCTAGTGAGGAGTGCTACATTGCCCATGCCCTCCATGTCCGCCTTAAAGGATGTTACGGATCGCAAGGTGGAAATATGCCTAAAATCCATTTATTCCTTTGCTGGAGGGGCTTCCAGACCGGCTATGGCCGTGTGCTGCGTGGCCAGAGACATGGAGCAGTGGGCGAATAACTTGGAGGCGTCTCTGGACACTGACTCTTCCCCTAGGCAGATGGAGTTAGTGGGCAATCTCAGAGACTCAGCCACGTATATCAATGAGGCAGCCTTACATATAGGTCTTCTCACTTCCAGAATCTCCTCGGCAACAGTAGTGGCTCGCCGCTCCCTGTGGTTGCGCTCTTGGAAAGCGGATGCAGATTCCAAGAAGGGATTGGAATGCTTGCCCTTTAATGGACAGGTTCTGTTTGGTCCTGATCTGGACAAAATTGTGGCCACGCTGGCAGCAGCTAAATCTGCGTGTTTGCCATCGGCTACAGTCCCATCAGGGTCTGGTACTTCGGCCTTATAGGGCCCAGGGTAAGTCCAAGATGCTGTCCTTTCCCAGACAGTCGGGTAACAGGAAATCTGCCAAGCCAAAGAAGCAGGCTTGGAGTACAAGACATCCTACTCCCAAGTCGGACGATAAGCCTTCAGCCTGACGGGACGAGCCTCCCCTTGGGAGACCCCAGAGTGTGAGGCCGCCTGCTTCAGTTCGCCCAGTGCTGGTACCTGACTACCAAGGACACTTGGGTACAAGAGGTGGCCTCTCGGCGGTATGCCCTCTCCTTCCGGCGAAGGGCTCCCAGACGGTTTTTCAGCACAGGCCTTCCGTCAGATCAGGACAAGGCCCTGGAACTCCAGAAAGCGTTGCACTATGCTCCAGGCTGAAGTTATAGTGCCTGTTCCGTTACCCCTGAGGGGCACGGGATTCTATTCTAATCTCTTTCTGGTGCAGAAACCCAATGGTTCTTACCGGCCCATCCTCAACCTCAAATCCCTCAACAAGTCCTTGAGGGTCCCTCGGTTCAGGAGGGAGACCCTGCGTTCCATTATCTGGCAATGGAGCCTGGGGATTTCATGGTGCCATTAGACATTCAGGACGCCTACCTGCATGTCCCTATTATCTTAGCACACCAGCAATTCCTCAGGTTTCAGTGCTCGACCAACATTTCCAGTTCCAGGCACGGCCCTTTGGTCTGGCCACAGCACCTCGAGTCTTTACCAAAGTCATGGCAGTCATGGCAGCCCACCTGCGGATGCAGGGCGTCTGCTTGTTGCCTTATCTGGACGACCTTCTGTTGTTAGCAGGGTCTCCAGAGATCCTCCAGCGCCATCTGCAACTGACAATATCTGTGTTGCAGAATCACGGCTGGTTGATAAACTGGAAGAAGTCCACCCTGGTTCCCTCGTAGAGGATGCTCCATCTTGGGACCCTGTTGGACTCTCAACAACAGAGGATCTTTGTGATGGAGGAAAAGATCTCTGCATTACAGGCAAAGGTACGCAGTTGCCTTCAGAGCCACCGAGTGTCTGTTCACTTGGCGATGAGGTTACTGGGCTCCATGGTGTCAATGTTCGACATGGTGGAATATGCCCAGTTTCACTCTAGACCTCTGCAAAAATTGATCCTCTCCAGATGGAATGGGTTGCCCCATCGGATAAAGACATGGACCATGGTGTTTTCTCTGGAGGTACATCTGTCTCTGGCCTGGTGGCTGCAGATGGCTCACCAGAACTTGGGGACGCCCCTTTTGGGTGGCGAACTGGGTCCTTCTGACAACGGACGCCAGTCTCCGAGGCTGGGGAGCAGTGACTGGTCCACACTTGTTCCAGGGCAGGTGGACACCAGCAGAATCTGCGCTTCCAATAAACATCTTGGAACTTCAGGCGGTATTCAAAGCTCTCCAGCAAGCAAGACATGTTCTCCACGGAAAACCCGTGCAGGTACAATCGGACAACGCCACCACGGTGGCTTACATAAACCGCCAAGGAGGAACCCGACGTCAGGCGGCACTGACCACATTCTGACTTGGGCGGAGGGCAATCTGCCTGCCATCTCGGCGGTGTTCATACCAGGAGTCCTCAACTGGAAGCAGACTTTCTCAGCCATCAAGACGTGCATCCAGGAGAATGGTCTCTTCACCAGGAGGTGTTTCAACTCCTGGTGGACAAGTGGGGCCTTTCAGAGATAGACCTCATGGCCTCCCGGCACAACAACAAGCTGCCTGTGTGTGGGTCAAGAACAAGAGACGAAGAGGCTCTTTTGGTAGATGCTCTGTCGGTCCGGTGGACCTTCCAGTTTGCGTACCTCTTCCCTTCCTTCTCCCGTCTTCCTCGAGTGATTCGAAAATTCAAGCAAGAAGGAGCCACGCTCCTGTTGATAGCTCCAGCGTGGCCCAGACGTCACTGGTACTCAGATCTTCGGAGTCTCTCCATAGACACTCCGATGCTGTTGCCTCAACGTCCGGACCTGTTGTCTCAAGCTCCTTGCCGTTACTCAGACGTGAGTCGTCTTTCTTTGATGGCATGGCTGTTGAGACACCCCTCTTTAGGTCCAGGGTTTTTTCCAGCTCTGTAGTTAACACCATGCTCAGAGCTCGGAAGCCAGAGTCTGCAAGAATTTACCACAGAGTGTGGCATACTTTCTTTGAATGGTGTTGCCCTATAGGCTATGATCCTCAGGTGTTCAGGATATCCAGGGTTTTGGCTTTCCTACAGGCGGGCTTAGATCACCGTCTTCGCCTTGCTTCCCTGAAGGTGCAGGTTTCTGCCCTGTCAGTGTGGTTTCAGCGTAGGATTGCTACTCTTCCTGATGTCCGCACCTTTCTGTAAGGTGTACTTCGTATTCAGCCTCCATTTGTTCCACCAGTGGCTCCTTTGTATTTGGCTGTGGTCCTGAGGGCTCTCCAAGGACCACCATATGAACCAATGGGCCCAGTGGATTTAAAATGGCTTACAGCTAAGACTGTGTTTTTCTGGCCATTGCTTCGGCCAGAAGGGTCTCAGAATTGGGGGCTCGCTCATGTCACCCTCCCTTTCTAATTTTTCATAGGGACAGGGTGGTGCTTCACACTCGCCCTGGTTTCCTATCTAAGGTGGTATCTAGTTTCCACATTAACGAGCAAATTATTGTGCCGGCCTTTAATCCCCCAGACCTCTAGGCTGGTGAGGCCTCATTGGATGTGGAACGTGTTGTTAGGATTTATGTTGACCGTACCAATTCAGTTAGGAAGTCGGACTCATTGTTTGTCCTCCTAGGCTTCCATAAGAAGGGTTGGCCTGCCACAAAGTAAACTTTGGCAGGATGGATTTGCATGGCGATTTCTGAGGCTTACATTCATGAAGATAATTAAAGAATAATAGCCACTGGCGCTGAACAGAGTCAATAGGGTTAATTTACCTCACGCAGCTGTCTGATGTGGTAGCAAGCCAAAGGAAAACAATAAATTAAAAGATATATAGACAGCGCTGTATAGGTATCGATGTATAAATGATTTAAAATGTGCCCAAAAATTTTAAAAAGATAAATAAACAATATTTATTTAGCATAACATAGAATTCTGACCCTTGTGGTCCTAAAAAGCATATAAACATACAACATTTATAGAGATGAGCATGATCATCATAAAAATGTACAGATAATATGTAAATACTGATAGAATATGTAGTAAAAAATGAGATATCCACAATAGAAAGAAATTAATAAGGAAAATCCTTTGATTTTTGAAAGTTCCTTTGGACAATTGCACTGGGATTTTTAATCCAAAAAAATGTCAGTATGGATATACGAATCCACAGTATAAATAAATTGAAAACATTTGTTGAAATTCGAATATAGGTAGCTCCGTTTTTACACAATGTTCCAGATAAATGTATCAGTGAAAAATGAAATCCTTCTAGGATGGTTATATTGTTCCAGCCTCAATTAAAGGAAATATGCCGTATAATGGACTTGCAGGAGGTGTAATTAATCTCAGAAGGACAATATAGCACGGCTGTCGGTGTGAAAAAGAAGAAAGACAAATCTTTTACCTCCTCCTTCCCACGGAGGGAACCACCGGAATGGAGAGTCGTAAGCGTCTCTTGTTTCTAAATAGCTGTCTCCTGCAGAAGAGTGTGTAGCTGGAAAGTGGAAAGAGCCTCCTCCGTCTTATAGCAGGGAGTGTGATGACTGGGTGGATCCGGTGCAGGTGACTGAACACTTGATCTCTGTCCCTTTGCTGCAGAGAAACTTTACAGTGCCAAAGCACTGTCTGAAGGTCTCAGCTCGCGGGTAGCATCATATTTCAAATACTGCCAGCGGCGCTGTGTCTCCCCTCTGCTACCGTTGTATATCTGCACTGCTATCTCCCAGGCCCGCTAAAGAAACAAGGTAGTAGTCCCAGCCCTGTGCCCCTCCACCTAGTACAGCAAGCCATCCCTGCCCTAACCCTCTACTCAAGCCAGCCTTCCCTGCCCCGTGCTCCCCTAGTCCAGCCAGCCTTCCCTGCCCTGTGCTACCCCTAATCCAGCCCATCTTCCCTGCCCTGTCCCCCTCCCCAGTCTAGCCTTCCCTGCCCTGTGCCTCCCCCCTAGTGTACCTAGCCTTCCCTGCCACCCCCTAGTCCAGCAAACTTTCCCTGCCCTGTGCCCCCCCAATTAAGGTCCAGCCTTCCCTGCCTTGTGCACCCCCAGTCCAGCCTTCCCTGTGCCCTCCCAGTCCAGCCTTCCCAGCCCTGTGCCACCCATGCCCATCCTGCCTTCCCCACCCCAAACTTTGAGAATTTTTAATCTGGGTTATGCACTAATTGACGTCCAACCCACCCTGTGTAGCTCCTCCCACATTATACATAGCTTCACCCACCTCTGCGCCATCCCCCGGGGGGCTGGCCTTCTTTGTCAGTACCGGGCCTCACGTTTTCTGATGGCAGCCCTGACCCTATGGACCCTGAAGTAGAAAATATAAGATATAGTAAGAACTTACCCTTGTTATCTCTATTTCTACGAAGTCCATAGGGTTCCACAGGACTCCCGTCCTGTCGCATCTGTACTGCAGATGGGCTTTGCTGTGGTCACCGTTTTTCCATCTCCTTCTTGTGAGAATGTGATTCTTGTGTGTTCCAGACTTTCTTCTCTCTTTTTTTCTCCTCCTCCGGTCTATGGTTTGTTACGTAACTGATTTGCCTTGGCTCGGGGACGGGGTATAGGAGAGGGACCCCAGTGCATCCTGGGAGACTGAAAACTTTAACTGAGGTGCCCGATGTCTGCCGCCATCGCCTATACCCCAAGGTATCCTGTGGAACCCTATGGACTTCGTAGAAATAGAGATAACAAGGGTAAGTTCTTACCATATCTCATATTATAGTGATAAAGGGCTAGATTTTATGCCTCAATTGAAATGGTTCGCCATTTAAAAATAAAAGGAACTGCAAACTTTACTACTTCACTACATTTTTTTCTGAATTTCTCAAAATAAGCTCTTGGCTTACGGGTGCCGTGAAAACAATGCTGATACTCCAGTGCGCTGTGATTCAAAAAAGTTTGGGAACCACTGCTCTATTACTTATGGGGATTTGCAATTCACTGGAAAATCACCAGAAACTGATGTTTTTACCAAATCAGAGGTTATTACATTCTCCCCAAGTTATTCTTTCTAGCTTTGACATCACTGCACACCTAATACTAAGACCAATGAGGCAATACTGCTGACTTATGCTTTTCGCTCAGCAATTGCAGCTTCCACTGTCATTATATATTCACTATAACTTATTTTAATACACCGTTATCATTTCAGCTACAATTGATATTGTAGTGTTAATTTGTACAGTTTTCATTGTAACATTAAACTTAGGTGTTTACTTGGTCTACTATATACTAAACTTTTTGCATTTTCAGGAACTCTTCATATATACACCATATGCAGACATTTAATGGTTTTGGGGCATTCTTCACAGGTAAGACCCAACCAGTAGATCAAATTTATCATATGCTCTTCAAATAAATGATAGCAGAATTATTTTGAAAGCAGGGATCCTGTAGAGCAGGCATGTCAAACTCAAAATCCCAACCGGGCCGAATATTCAAGGTCTAGTGTGTGGGCCGCAAAAAAACCCCCAAAACTGTTATTCCCCCTCATATATCACTGTACGATACCCTCTCCCCTACAAAATAATAACGCCACATATCATTGTGAGCTGAGAGATGTGTTATTCCCCCCTCTTATATCACTATACAGTACCCTCTCCCCTATATAATAATACCACATATTAGTAATGCAGGGAGTTGTGTTATTCCCCTCATATATCACTGTATGGTCCCCTCCTCAAGTCCAGCCACATGCTCCATGTGTCCCCTCTTGCTCCATGTCCCCCCCTTCCAGTTTACCTTCTTACTAATCATACACAGCTGTCTGCTCTTCTTCCAGCTCCTCCTCTTCGCGGGCAGCTGGCACACACTGAGGGCGCGGACATCATCCGTGCTCCTGAGCAGGCAGGATGTGGCAGGGGGGGGGGGGCAGAGTCGGAACAGCTAAGGTAGCCGGGCATGCGCAGAGGACATTTTCCTGTGTCTGCCATAGTGCGCATGTGCAGAACAGTGAATGTTGCCCTATCGGAGCTGAGCTCCGTTTGCGGCAGTCGGAACTCACCTAGCGGGCCGCATTACACTTTCACTATTATAGCTGAAGTGGGCTGCAAAAATATGCAATAGGGGCCGCATGGGGCCCGTGGGCCACGAGTTTGACACGTCTGCTGTATAGTGATTTTTAAAATTTAGGTAAAGTGGAGCCTTATGGCAAAGGAGTAAATACAGAGCTAATTAAAAAATCTTTTTTTTATGCTGGCCATACATCTAGCAGCTGTCAGGGCAATTCCCCATTCTGACAATGCCTGGGTCTAGTGATTGGCAAAATCTAGCGGGCCATGCATCTAGTGGGCAAATCCCTGATTCCCTGATGCTGATTAAATCCGCTGATCGGCGGACTCCAATGATCTGCGATTTCTTGTGTAAAACTCTGCATTGCTCGTACTTACGTATACTTGGCTCAGAAACAGGGGGAGTGTGAAAACAGGCATAATATGCTCCTTAAATGATCATGTGTTCATCTCTGCATCAACCATTATGTTCATCTTCCTTAATGCATACAAGTAAAGGATAGACTAAAGCTGCATACACACACACCGATTTTTTGAACGATTATCGTTAAACTATATAGTTTAACGATAATCGTTTGAAAAAATCGTTCACTTTCTGAGTCAAATGATGAAGGATTATCGTTCATGCGCGTTCACGTTTGTAGTTTGTAGTTCAGTCAGACTTGTCAACTGAACAATTTTCATTAAGGGAATATGTAAAAATCGTTTGTAGTTCAGAAAAATTGTTCATTACACTTTAAAAAATCTGACAGATAATCTGACAGAAAATCGTTCATAAAATCGTTGGTAACAAAGTCGTTGTGTGCGTATGCAGCTTTAGAATGACCATCTGAAATGTATTCCCATTACGTCTCAAGCAAGCATAGATGAAAATTTTAAGCGTATTTAGGCGGCTCTTCATACACAATGATTTAATGTAAAACCAATACAAGTAAGTTCATTTAAATCATAACAGCTAATTACATAAAATGTGAAAATTGAATAGCTGCACTTTGAGTTATGGCAATATGTTACATTGTTACGATTTGCACTACGTCATAGCATCAGGTCAGTAATTACATTTTTTATTGTCTATCTTATTATGGATAGAAAAATGCTTGTAGGAATTAATATTGTACTCTATAATCTTATCTAATGGTGACCTCTTGTGGCTGCTTTAGGCTATAGGTGTTATATGAGAAGTGCCATCAGTGTTTGCTCTTCTTGTCTATGTACACACTTTTATTAGAGGATATATGAACTAATAAATCTCAGTGTTCTGGAGTAATGTACTGATTGCTGGATTTATTACTTTAGTGTCAGTAAACTAATTACTTATCAATATAGCAGGTGTGAAACATACTTCGTTCACCTATAAATGTCAAATCCCTGTTAGTAGCTATGTGTACATAAACATGTGCAACACATCTCTTTTCAGGCCCTTGAGTTCCTGTTATGGGCGAGCATATGCATGGAGTCGTCTGTTCCCCTGCTGTCTGTCCAGTACTTGACATGGAGGGCAGCGCTGTACACGGCTGTGTGTCAGTGTTATTTTGACTGTCGGGAAGGTGTCCATGGAGAGGTACAGTTCCAGTTCCTGTGGACAATTTTGTCAGGCCGTGATGTGAAGGGATTTTCCACATGTAAAAAGATAAAACATGGGACAAATATAGTGTACCTCAGATTCAAAAGTAAAAATGTATTAGTAAAAAAAATAATAATAATTGTGGACCATATAATAGGTCCTGTAATGGTAACCACAATAGCAACAATGTAAATGACTATGGCTCAGTAAGAGCAAACAATAAAATCACATGACATGCATATGCAGTGATAATAGTGAAAAGTCGAAAGTGGCACCCGTACCGGAGGGCGAGGTATATAAGAGTGGCGTGCAAACAGCGCAGTTCTGGATGCTGCTTTGTGTGTCTAATGATACCAGTGGCTCCTTTGGGGTACTGGATGCAGGTAAGAAGCTTGCAGCAGGTGCCTGATGCCTTTGTGGAAGAGCCCAGCCGCTCGAAGCGCATCAGTTACCTGCTGCAAGCTACTTACCTGGTTCAGCCTGGTGCCGGTTACCCCACACAGGTTTTTCCCCTGATTTTCCAGTACCAGAGTGGGCTCAGAGGTACGTGGCAGGGTTTGCTATTGGTGGGGCGGGGACCCCATGCACATTTTGTTAAACATATTAACCCTTTATTTACACGACATATCCTGCACAGATCATACTGATTGCGCAGTGCTTTGAAACTGCTGCCGACTGTCAGCAGATTCATAATTCTACTTGGCTGTGAAGTCTATCGTAAAGGGGGCAATCTGACTGAAATCGGGGACTGAAGAAACCGATGAGCATATCCATCGGATCTAATTAGACAGTCAAATACGCTGCTTAGTGAATTTCGTGATTTTGAGTCTGAAATGTTTCAGCAATGTTCTGTAATTTGCTTTCGCAGTCAAACACGATTCTTTGTAAATTTACCCCCCAGTATGAGTCTTATCCATATTTCAAAATCTCAAACAAAGAACCATCAAAAATAACGTGTCTGAGTGTATTTGTTGGTAGCTATTATTATTTCTTTGTGCATGTTTGATAGAACTAGTGTCACTCTCATTCTCCTAACTAATGAGTGCGCAAGACCATGCGTCAGGAGGATTAAATGGAGAGAATAATTGGTAAACATTTTTTCTTTAGGTTCCAGTTCCTAACTTGAAGTACAGTACATTGATTAAGTATACACTTATTTGGCAACCCATTCACTAAAAAATACAGAAAACCAGCTAAGAAAAAAGTACATTACTGCTGGTGCTGGGTAATTTGGCCTAATCGCGGTAGGGGACAAAGCTGGGGGCATGATCAGTGTGATCAGAGCAGTCTCTCCCTGCAGCCCGCCAAGCAGCAGCATGTGCTGGGCTGCTGAGAGGTAAGGGGGGGGGGGGGGGGGGCGACAGAGTTTATCAGTCCATTACATGGCCTCTGAAAAACAAATGTTAAATCAGAGGCCATTCTAATCTTTGGGGAGCTTTGTCTGCTAGATATATTAAGTCAACAGATACATTAATTACACATTTTTTAGGCAGTCTTTAGTTATTATTACCGGTATAAGTGACATATTAGTTTAGAGATTTACAGTATTGTAGCCTCTATTAAGCTCTCAAATTTGGTGCTCTTGAATCACCTACAACTTGTTATTGATCTTATCATGCTAATTTACCTGTACTAAGCTATTGTTACAAGTCGCGGTCACGACTTGTCTCCCTCGAACAGTTTACCCAGTCAAGACGGGGTTACTCCAGTATCAGCATCGGCCTTATGCTGTGTCACCAGCTCCCAAAGCCGCCACATTGTGTACAAACTCCTACCATCGGCTCCTGCCGCACCATCGGCCTTAAGCCGCATTACCGGCTCCCAAAGCCGTAACATTGTGTACAAACTCCTACCGTCTGCTCCTGCCAAACCATTGGCTTCAAGCCGCACCATCGGCTCCCAAAGCCACATCATTGTGTACAAACTCCTACTACCGGCCCCTGCCACACCATCGGGTTTAAGCCGCACCATCGGCTCCCAAAGCCGCATCATTGTGTACAATCTCCAACCATCGGCTCCTGCCACACCATCGGCTTCAAGCCGTACCATTGACTCCAAAAGCTGCATCATTGTGTTCTAACTCCTACTATCAGCTCTTGCCGTATCATCAGCCTATCATGAGCCTCAAGCCGCACCATCGGCTTCCAAAGCCGCATCATTTTGTACTTTCTTCTCAAACCGTCCCCTGCTGCACCATCAGCTCCAAGCCACATCATCTGTTCCCTAAGCCGCACTATTGTGTATAATCACCTATCATCGGTTCCTGCCGAACCATCGGCTTCCAAAGCCATATCAATTGTGCTCCGAACTCTGCTCACATGGGAACGCCTCCATTTGGGCAGCCACTCCCCCGGCCCACCCACCAGAGGTACGAGACCCGTAGTGACGGCTTGCCCGGCGCTATCCGGGTCGTGCGCATGTGCTCTGGGCCACCATCGACCCTGTTGTGAGAGCTCAGCGCTTGTGATCAGGTCTGAATCAGGCCCTGAATCCCATTGTACCTCCGTATGAGTCACTACTACCCCTAGTTTTTAGACCAGGTGGCCGCCTAAGTACCGGAGAACATGTCTCTGTTCTAAGGGAACAACGGGCGGTTGTTATTGGTGGAAGAACTCTATAGCCTGGGTTCTAGGGGGTTCACACAGAGCAGTTTTTGGGATTCATAACAGCTATGAGCACCAATCATTTTTTTTTTAATCACAAAACCCTCTTTTCATTGGATGATCATTTGAATTATTGTGGCATCTAATAACATATAAAGTAAATTTTACAATGGTGGTGGCAGGGGCACCAGAACGTTTTAGGTTGGGGGGGCCAAGATATAAATTCATTTTGGCACCCCTATCTCTCTCTCTCTCTCTCTCTCTCTCTCCCTCTCTCTCTCTCTCTCCTGTATATTCATAATAAATACATTATTATTATTATTATTATTATAATTATTAATAAAGAACACGCACATTGCCCCACACACACTGTTCCCTGCGGGGAAAAAAAAACACATGTTGTCGGACTTCCATTTTCGGCTCCCATGTGACCGGGTGCTCAGCGTGTGAGCTCCGTTGCAGCCCCGGCTTCTTTTTTATTCACAGCCGCAGCAGTGGCTCCATACCCAGCCTTATTGGCAGGTAAGAGGAGCGGAAACTGGGAGGCACCATATGGAGAGATTTTTCTCCCCTCAGATGCCGGCGAAACAGCAAAGAGCCCGCTCAGAGAAATGGCATGCTGAGGCCAATATAGCTGCTGCGCCTGACACTGCAGAAGCAATCTCCTCACTGGCAGTGGAATCGGTACTGGCTTCCCCTGCACCAGACAATTCTGTAACATATGAGGATGTGGTAAAAGCAATTCAAGAGACTATGGGCCCTCTTATGGAATCTCATTCAGTAAAACTGACACAGGTCGCACATGATATTAAGTCCCAGATAAAACAACTGGCTCACAGACCACAGAAACTCGTTGGGAGAGATATTCCAGGATGTAGGTGATCTTAAAACTGCTACAAATTCACTTCAAAAGACACTGGACCTCATTCAGAGTCGGTCGAAGCGGCCGCACGGTCATATGGGAAAAGGGGATGGATATTCAAATGATTCCCTCGCAAGTTGCGTCCCTAAGTTCAGATCGGTAGCTGGCCGACCAAGGGGAGGAAACGGCCGGAATTAAAAAAAATACGCCCCCTTCTCGTAGGATTAATCGAGACCATCGGGAACCATCGGAACTGGTCTTAGAGCTTAAGGTTGACCATACCCTCTCTTATACTCTACGATCATGTCAGTGTAAAAACCTCCCATGTCACATGTGCCATGACGCTACTTGGTTAATTATGCACTCCCATAAACCGTATGCACTCCCATAAAACGCCGTTCGCATAATTAGGCACGCCTGCGTTCGGATCTCCAGTCCCCCGTTTTCAAGCACCTTCCCCTGTTACCACCCACAAACGCCTCAATCTGTCACTCAAACTACCGACCTGGCTGTGTTCAAGGAGAGAGAAATTTCTGATCGTAGCGGCTAGTTTGCGCACGCGCATTGCGAACTTTACGCATGTGCAGTATAGCGAACATCGGTGGCGTACGACCGTGCGGCCGCTTCGACCGACTCTGAATGAGGTCCACAGTACCAATTGAGAAACAAGCTGGATAACCTGGAAGATAGATCCAGAAGAAAACAATTTATTAATTGCAGGACTTGTAGACTTATATAGTTTTCTGCAAGTCTCCTTGCCTGAATTACTGAAAATCCAGGAATCCTGCTCTACAATTTAGTAGAAAGAGCCCACCGCCTTGGTCCGATACGTGCAGCAGCAGATCGCAGACCGCAGGTGGTGATAATCCTGCTGTCTGGATTTTCTACATAAAGAAGCTATATGCTCTGCTTCCAGGAGAAATCATGATCTTTGGTGAATGGATCAAAGATTCACATTTTTTTAGACTATTCCGAAGAGGTAACAAGAATTCACTTCGGTTTGTGCTCAACTGATCAAGGAGAATAGAAAGGAGAATAGAAAGTTTGCTTTGCTATATCTTGCACGTTCATGTATATTTGAGGGGGGCTCTCATAAAGATTTCTCTACCGTGGCTGATGCAGAGGGTTTCCTATTGGAATTAGATACAGAAGCTTCCTTTCAATCTTCTCCATCCACGGAGATGGACACGTGAGAACTCTGTGATATTGAGGTCCTGGTATGGGGATATACTTATATCCCTAGTTGTGTTTTTATTTTATTTTGTTTTGTTGTATTGTCCCTTTTTCTTCCTGATGTGTGCTCTCTTGTCTTCCCCATGTATGTATACATATGGTACATTACTAATTATTATGCCGGCTGGACCGTGCAATTATATTATTCTGTGACATGGATTACCTTTTTCAAAGGTGTTAAATATAATAAGGAAGTGTATCGATGGAATAGAGGGCGCTCCTATTTTACAGACGTTCAATAGTTATTAATACACCATCAAATCGAGTTTTACACCTTTAAATACCTTAAAATACCATGGTCTGTATTACCTTTAAGGTTAAAAAGGGTGAATTTATTTTGACAGAGTAAAAAAGTTCTTCAGCACACATATATAAAGTGCAATACAAGATACATAAAATTATATCCCCCTGGATCGTACCGTTTGAGGCAGGTGGTGTGAGCAAACATGTGATACAGTCCCAGATCCTGAAGAAGCAGGCCGGTTCCACTACCCACCACCACGCTTAGCCTATGTCATTTAGCAGAGTCCTCCATGGGGAGTTCTTTTTAAAATAGCATAGCAGCACTGGCACAACGCATTTTGGATCCTCCTTGATCCTTTTTTAAGTGCAAGTACAAAACAAGATATTAATCCATCCCAGACAGTGGCCGCACTGCGCTCCGTGACACAGTATATTGACTGGTGCTGCTTTCAAATGTTTAGGGGGCCCCCCTCGTTCCGGCGCCTTTGGGAGGTGTTATACCGAATGTCCAATTAATATTATCTTTTTTTTATACTCAAAGCAGAAAAAAGAAAGAAGAAAGTATCCCCATACGAGTGCACAAGGTCTCGCAGTACTAAACATAAAATATAACTTTTATTAGTTACTTTAATAACCACCTTAGTGGTAAAGTTTAAAAACTCAACAAATTATACAAATAGAAATAAAGAATAAAGAGTTTAAAATACTAATTGGTGCTCAGTCATTATGTCTTCAGTTTATTCACTATATAGTGTGCTGTTATGTATGCATAATACTCTTATAGAATTAAAATATCACATGGATGTATAAGTAATATGAGTTGGGCTCAACAATATATTTCCAATATACAGGCATGCCCCTTTAGATCTCATAAATATTTAGTGAGTATATTAATGTCGCCGTGTCCCTTTGATATCACATAGAGAATCCCTTCGAATTATTCTCTAGAACATTATATAAATGCTTATAGCGAGAGTCTCCATGTGTTATATCTAATCCGTATTTATAGTGCTTTATACCATCTAATATGATTTATGCTTGTGATATAGAAAGCCTATACACAAGCATAAATCATGAGTATGGATTAAGAGCAGTCAAATATTTTCTTGATATGGAAAGAGAGAGTGAATTTAATAACGTCCTCCTCGAACTATTATACTTTATTCTCACCAACGGAACGTGAAGTGGTATTTATGGAAGAGAATATGGTATATACGTACAAAATACTGTTATGGCTCAGATATATAGACGATGTTCTCATAATATGGGAGGGAGAACAACAGACTCTGGAGGAATTTATAAAAAAAACTGAACATCAATCTATTGAATCTCAAGTTAACAACTGAAATAGATCCTGTAAAAATCTATTTTTTAGATCTAACCATCCGAATCAATGAGGATAGCAAATTGATGAATGATGTTTACAGGAAACAAACTGCCACTAACAGTATCTTACTTTACCAAAACTCACACTTCCCTGCTGCGATGAGGAGTGTACCCAAAGGGGAGTATTTAAGAATGAGGCGTAATTGCACCGAAGAGAAAATATTTGATAAAAGAGCCAATGAATTGAGTGAAAGACTTAAGGCAAGAGGGTACAGCAATACCATTATAAAGAAGGCCAATCGTGAGGCAAAAAGATTAAATAGAGATCAGCTTATCTTTGCCACGAAAAAGGACAAATCTAATGAATCCCAACCTATCAGATTCATTGGGACATACTGTAGTCAGTGGAAGGAAATTAAGGAGGCTTTGCAAAAGCATCGGCATATATTAAAAACTGATGAATATCTGGCTCAATATATAGGAGACAGGGTACAAGTAAGCTGGAGAAGATCCAGAAACTTGAGGGATCATTTGATACACAGCCATTTCCTGAGACATAAAAAGAAACCAATGAGTAAAATGAAGGGTACACATAAATGTGGACATTGTCGTGCCTGTTCTTTCATTATTAAAAAAGAATATGTGGAGGACAAATTTGGAAAAATATGGGAAATTAAAGACTTTTTTAACTGTTCCACGTATGGAGTAATATATTGCCTAATTTGCACATGTCAGAAATTATATGTAGGAATGACCAAAAGACAATTGAAGACAAGACTGCTGGAACATGTCTATAATATCAGAAACACAAGGATAGATAAAGAGAAGATGGAACTCTCACTAGTGTAGCTAAACACTTTTTACGATACCATGGAGAGGAGAGCAGGGGACTAAAGGCAATCGTAATAGAAAGAGTACAGTTTGGCCTCAGAGGAGGCAACATAGTATGGGAACTATTACGAAAAGAAGCCAAATGGATTTTCCTCATTTCCTCATGGATAGTATTTATCCTAGTGGCATGAATGAGAATATTAATTATTCTATGTTCTTGTAGTATGTGTAAGAAGACTGTAAACAAGATAGCTATACCTAAAGTAGGGCAATTTTGGTAATTTAGTATAATAATCACTATTTAAGTTTTTTTTATATCAACACGGTGTTGTGTATAGTGTAGATAAGTTAATAGGGGTTTGTGAACTTAATTTATTACACAATATTTTGTAGTGTTTGAAATATTATTTTTCACATTTTATAATATATTTATTTTAAATCAATTATTAACAATATACAATACATGGAATAGGATCACGTAACTTTAATAGGTGAATATTGATTTATATTTATATTTATTTATTTATATAATTATTTTTATATATATTTTATTTATTTTTTGTATTAATACACATATTCTATCACCATAAGGTATACACCTTTCATCACCAATAGGAATTTCAGTAATATTTATTTATACATGAATTATAGTAAATTTACACTTTTTTATCACTGGATGGCATACACTTATTATGACTATTACGTATTGTAATATTTATGTGGTGGGAATGATTATTAATACTTGTGGAGGATTATTGGAATATATACACATATATATATATATTCATTGTAATATAATCACAGTATAATATTATCATTAAGGATTATACACCTTTATTAAATTATATTTATTTTATATATTTTTTTTTTTTTAAAGTGGGAATAGTAATTAACACTCATGGAGAATGTATTGGAATGAATATACACATATTGTATAATAATAGTAAGGGAGAAATATACACCATTGTTAATTAAATAAATTTTTACGTATAACATTGGTATAGATTACAGTTATTTATTTATGTGAGGAGATAGTAGATTATGTAGAGTATTATATGGTTAAGGGATTTCAGGTGATTTATGTACATCGATTGATAATATTCTATCTTAAACTTGCAACATTTCCCTATTAAATAGATACATTGTATTCAGATCCATAATCGAGATCCATTCCCTGATTCTATTGGTTGCGTAATATGTCAATCATGTTGATAGAGAGAGATAGGTCGACACTGGTATTTAAGGTGTGTTCTGATGGCTGTTCAGGTTTGCCTGGTGAAAAAGCACTGCGAAATGCTTGTCAAAAATATCATATTAGATGGTATAAATATAGATTAGATATAACACATTGAGATTCTCGCTATAAGCATTTATATAATGTTCTAGAGAATAATTCGAAGGGATTCTCTATGTGATATCAAAGGGACACGGCGGCATTAATATACTAACTAAATATTTGAGATCTAAAGGCGCATGCCTGTATATTGGAAATATATTGTTGAGCCGAACTCATATTACTTATACATCCATATGATATTTTGATTCTATAAGAGTATTATATATACATAACAGCACACTATATAGTGAATAAATTGAAGACATAATGACTGAGCACCAATTAGTATTTTAAACTCTTTATTTTTTATTTCTATGTTTATTTTGTTGTGTTTTTAAACTTTACCACTAAGGTGGTTATTAAAGTAACTTTAGTACTGCGAGACCTTGTGACCTTGTGCATTTGTATGGGGATTCTTTGTTCTTTCTTTTTTCTGCTTTGAGTATGGTATTGATATATCCCTGAGTTGCACCCCTGTATGTGACGTGATACTGAGACCTATATTGTCGATAATCAGGGTAATCTTGCATGGATAATAGTCTTGGTGTGACCTCTTATTCCCTAACCATATTCCCCTATTAATATATCTTTTTTTTATGTTGAGGTTGATTGCCCATTTTAGACAAGATTAGAGCATGTATTCCTTTTATTAATCTCAGTACAACTGTAGACAAAACACTCTAAAACCAGCTTGAAACAAACACTTATGTTCACAACGTGCAGTCTTTGAATACAGATTTCAAAATATTATTATAATTTTTTTTAAAGTGTATTTTTTGAAGATAAAACATACAACAAGCAGCTTCTTATCTTGCTACTAAACTAGTCTAATAAAAAACTAAATGACATTGCAGACTGACACGGAGATCCAAAGGGAATCAGTATGAATGACTGCCGGCCGTAAGGCTGCGGTTCAAATCCCGACGCCGGCAAACCGTCAGCAGTGGAAATCCCGACGGGATTTAGGTGAGTATTACTAACCCTAACACTCCCTGAGGGGTGCCTAACCCTCCCAGAGGGGTGCCTAACCCTAACCCCCCCCCGCCTAAGTGCCTAAACCTATCCCCCCCTTCCCCGCAGCCTAAACCTAAGGGCCTGATTCAGACCCGCTCGCGAGCACATAGCGCTCGCAAGTGGGTTGATGGCCGGGCAGTGCGCACGTGAGCCCCGGAGCGAGTGAGAAATTACTCGCTCCGGGGCTCACTACAAGACGGGGCAGCTGTCGATGTTGATCGACAGCTCGCCCCGTTTTGTAGGCTGGTCATGGGGATGGCTGCACAAACGGAGGCATGAAGTTCACTGGGGTTTGCGGTGGACGAGACCCTACCACAAGGGTCTCGTCGCAAGCTCGATGGTCGCGATAATCGCGACCATCCCCAGGCCGCCCAGTAAAGCTGTGGCGGCCGGGGTAAAAAAAAAAAAACGTCCCGTCCTGATTCAGAGCAAGCTCTCGGAAATAGCAAGCGCCTCTGAATCAGTGCCTATGGTTCCCGGGCGGGTGCCTAACTCTAACCTCCCCCTGGGGGTGCCTAACCCTAACCCCCCTTCCCCTAGCCTAACCCTAACCCTCCCGCGGGGTGCCTAACCCTAAGTCTCCCCCGGGAGCCCCTAACCTAACCCTCCCTTCCCCCCAGCTGCTGTCCGCGGCCGCCGCCCGGCTTACCTTTGATCGGTATGCCAGGCGTCAGGCTCCCGGCGTAGGGATAATGACAGGCGTCGGAATTTCAACGCCCGTCATTAGTACCCTGCCGGGATTTGACAGTCGGGAAGCCGGCGGTCGGCATTTCGACAGTCGGCTTCCTTACTGCATCCCATGTATAGCTATCATATTTTACTACAGTCTAAGGGATACAATTAAGAGTACAATATTGCAGTAGAAGCAGGGAAAACGTATTGCATATGGTGAGTCAAGCAATCTGGTCCACATATACAAGAGTCTTTCATGTGATTCATTGTTTCATTGACTAATTTGATCCAGTACAAAACCTTGGGCAGTTGTACGATAACCCACACTCTTGCTATGCAGACCTTAGCGAGGATCATTATATTGATTATATATTGTTGACCAGTTTTATTTATAATATCTTGCAACTTTAACTAGAGTTCATGTAAAATAACTTAATTTTGCATGAACTTTAAATGTGAGTTTTATTTTTTCCTTAAACATATACTTCCTGAACAACAGAGATGACTTCTGAATTTCCTTATACATAGAACTTTATACTGCAGTTAATATTTTTTTGTTTATTGGCCGCTTGTTTCAATCTATAAAATACAAGATTATTGACACATCTAATTTTTGCTAATTGTGTCTTTTTTTCGTAGGTGTTTGCTCGCCGTGCTCTTGGTAAGATCAATGAGCTTAGTCAGCTTGAAAATATAAGTGATTCCTCATACAACGAAGAGACAAAAAAAGCTTTTAAAGAGTCTACTCTTAAGGTAAACAAGCATTTTGTCTGCTTAAGCAAGCAAAGTGTTGGTAGGCGCTGAGTTACAAATCTCACTAATATATTCATAGACACAAACAGTTATTACTGTAGTCTTGCTGAATTTTTATTGCTAGTTAGTACTATTCACATATGAACCCATATATCCCCTTTTTATTTTATACTTTCCTATGATTCTTAAACACTGATCATTTAAATGTTAATATATGTATAAATGTTTGAAATTTGTTTATACAACAGACAGTGCCAAATTAAGGTCCACAAGGGCCTGGGGCTGAAAAGTATTAAAGGCCTATTGTGTGATGCTGCAGATGGTATAACCAATTCTGTAGATGTGTGACTGGTGATTTGGGGACATGACCAGTGCTGTCGGGTGTGGTCTGTACAGGGATTGTGGGGTCTCTCTAGCACCATGGAGGGCATAGCTAGCTTTAACCAACTTAACCACTTCCCCTTTTCGATTGTACCAATAGTGTAATGTGAGGGTCTACTCATGAGCATAAAGAAACACCATTGGTTGATGTGAACCTAGTAAAAAAAATAGGTACTTATTAATTATCCGGTTTTAGACTCGATAATTGTAATTTCTTAAGGCTGCTATTCGCGCCAATAAGAAATTATATTCCGCCCAAATACATCAAAATTCAAATGCAGGGACAGAGGCTCCGATATTTTCAGAATGAAGTCACAGCATCAGCGCTACTGTGTATGTGCGGTCTACGCTTGTTGGTCGGCCATTGCCAGGGAGGGTCCCAGAGGAACTCTCTCCCAGGGCTGTAACTAAGGTAGTGCGACCTGTGCCATGGCACAGGGCAGGGGGCGCTGTTTGGGCCTGTCAATTTTCTGTTTTGTATTATCATCCTCACTTGTAGCTTCATCTTATTTTATTCCTAGCATCTCCTGGCATCTCCTGTCTCTTCCCTGGCCCTTCCCCATGAGGCCATGCCCCTTTTTATCTCCTTATTTAAAAAATAGGGGGGGGCGCCAATGCTCTTTCTGGCACAGGGCACCAAAAAAGTCTAGTTATGGCTCTGCTCTCTCCTGGTAATTTTTGCTAAATGTAGCCCATAGGCGAAATGTAGCCCATAGGCTACAGCTGTTAACGCTGAAGATAACGTTAGCTACCGGGGCCAAGCTTGGTAAATCTGCCAGCTTCGCAACCCCCATAGCAATCTATGGGGGCTGTGGCTACTGTTGGAAAGAGAGGGACTGCAGCAGATATGGAGATATCTGCTGCTGCCTCTCCATGGTACATTGGTGTGATACTTAATATTTGTGGGTTTCTACATTCCCCTTCCAATCTGTATATCCTGTCGTGTGCACTCCCCTTTTCTAATCAATCCAATTCACATACACGAATAGTCAATAAGAAAATGACATGTCAATTAAGTCATGAAAAGCATGAAAACACTATCACCTTAAAATCTCCCTAGAAAAATGTATACAATTTAACATGTTTATCGCTACATTTTAGTCAACTAGTCTGACATAAAAAAGATCTGTACCATTTATTTAATGGCAACATACAGTAGCAAACACTCCATGATTCGGGTCGGATAAGTCTCCTAGAATACTTTGTACTTTTTTCATATACCTCCTCAACAGTGATGTGCGGCGAGGTAAATGGCTGGGGAGGCACTGGCTAGTATCAGAGCCAGATATACAGATACATATATGAACCTGAGGGCTCATGTGGGCATTATACAAAGCTGCAGCAGTATATAGTGCCGGAAATTTGGTGTGTCTTGATCAGGGGTGTGCGGAAAAGGTAGACGGGAGAGGAGGTGCCTCACCTGCCATACACTTTTTACTCCAGAGTTTTGTTTATAAAAATTATTAGGATAATACAAAGAAGATATTTATAATATTTTCTTTACATTTTTCTTAGGTATACTCCACAATTTTAATATAAAAATTCTAAGTATTACAGGAAAGGCTCTGCGTCACCTGACCGCACATCCCTGAATACTAGGTAATTGTAAATAATCACTCTACCTGCCGACTTTACAACTCTCCCAAGAGACTTGTGCTCAGCTGCTGTGCAGTTAAAAAACTATCCAACAAATCCAGTTAACAAACCATAAAACCCTTTCAGCAATACAGGAATAAAAACTGGCTAAAAGTCCCCTAAACATTTCTGAGGCACGCATTTTCCTTAAAAAATAAAAAAAATAAAAATAAACAACGCTGCTGAGCTTTCTTAACTACACCCTGTGTATGAAACTCCAGGACAGGACTAATAGGCAAAAAAATTGGGAGGCACATATAGAAGCCATGGTAATTCCTACACCGTTCACCTGATTTGGATGTAATTACCCTCAAATTAAATCTGAAAGTCTGCAGTTAAAGCACATCTTGTTTGTTTCATTTCAAAGCCATTGTGGTGGTGAATAGAGGCCAAAATATGAAAATTCTGTAAATGTCCCAATATTTATGCACCTGACTGTACGTCACAGCAGCTCAGCACACGCTGCTGTGTGCTGGGCTGCACTGGGAGAGTGCTTGAAGCTGCTAAAGCAGCAGCTGGAGCAGTCTCCTATGCCTATGGGGGGAGCGATCATGCTGATCGCGCCCCCCATTGGCTGTGCGCCGGGCTGAGGAAAACTGCCCCTGTCCTTGAAAGGGCTGGGTAGTCTGAAGTTTAAAAGATGAATGACAAGTCGTATTTGTCAGGATGCGGCCTGGGATCAGCCGCTACTCACCTCCGCGCCGGTGTCCTTAGGCTTAGGTGTTCAGTCGCTGGGAGTGAAAGTGAGTGGTGACTGAGTGTGCTCCCTGGGGTCTGCTAGGGCTTCTGTGCATGCGTCCTAGTTCCCAGGGTGCCGGGCATGGGCGCAGCCATGTTGGTCCATATCACCTAACTAGTCTCTCCCAATGGTAGTCCTGTGGTCACTCAGCTGATCCTCTGATCCAATGACCAGCTACCCAGGGGTATTTAGGGCCTGATTCAGACCGGGTCACAAGCGCTGTGTGCTTGCAAGTGGCCCGATGGTCTGCATACTCGCATGCGCAAAGCATCGCAGTGCGCGATCGCATACCCACCGCTCGCTCAGCAAAGACAGCCCAGCAGAGTGAGTGACAGGAGAGGCTGTTTGTGGGTGGTAACATGGGCAGTCCATTAAAAACGGGGGAGTGGAGGTGCGAACGCCGGCGTGCCTGAGTGTTTCAACGCCGTTTTTAAGGTGTGCATAATATACAGGCGGCGTCATAGTCCACGTCACTTGCCTGTTTTTTACACTGAAGTCCTCGCAGTGATAGCGTTAGGGTAAGGCAACCACAAGTACTGCGTTAGCTTCCGATGGTGCTCGATGTACCAATGTTTAAAGACACTTCCTGGAGATGACGTACGCTGGTGGGCGTCTCTGCCTACTCTAATGGCCGTCTGCATACGCAGAGCGATCGCTCGCACAGCCAAAGTGGGTGTGCTTATGCCTTGGCGAGCGATCACATCCCATGACGTCAATTTGGAAAATTTGCATACGTAGGATGAGAGTGTCCGCAAAAAGCAAGTGTTTCTGAATCAAGCCCAGGAACAGGAAATTGCTGTTCAACTTCGCTGTTCCAGTGTCTGTAATATTCTCCGGTGTTTCTCCATGTAGTGTCACCAGTGTGTTGTTTCAGCCTTCTCGCTGTCCTCCATTGTTACTTGTATCAGCTTCCATGCTAATTCCCAGCGTGTCACTTCAGTTCATTGAACTCCATTTTTGCATATAACAGCTCTTGAGTTGTTATTAGTGTGCTGTTCAGCTCCCCAGCTGCCTCCCTGTGTTACATGTGTCAGCTTTTATGCTGATTACTAGTTTAGCTCTCAGGCTGAATCCCTATGTTACATGTGTCTACATTTCCCTGTGTTTCTCAGAGCAAGCCTGCGACTGGATATCTAACAATTCTCAGTACACCCCTGTGTCTACATTTCCCTGTGTTTCTCAGAGCAAGCCTGCGACTGGATCTCTAACAATTCTCAGTACACTCCCGTGTCTACATTTCCCTGTGTTTCTCAGAGCAAGCTTGCGACTGGATCTCTAACAATTCTCAGTACACTCCCGTGTCTGTATTTCCCTGTGTTTCTCAGAGCAAGCCTGTGACTGGATCTCCAACAATTCTCATTGCACTCCTGTGTTTACATTTCCCTGTGTTTCTCAGAGCAAGCTTGCGACTGGATCTCTAACAATTCTCAGTACACTCCCGTGTCTGCATTTCCCTGTGTTTTTCAGAGCAAGCCTGTGACTGGATCTCCAACAATTCTCATTGCACTCCTGTGTCTACATTTCCCTGTGTTTCTCAGTGCACTACTGTGTTTACATTTCCGTGTGTTTCTCAGAGCAAGCCTGCAACTGGATCTCTATCAATCCTCAGTACACGCCTGTGTTTCTCAGAGCAAGTCTGTGATTGGATCTCTATCAATTCTCAGTACATACCTGTGTCTGCATTCCCTGTGTTTCTCAGAACAAGTCTGCATCTGGATCTCTAGCAATTCTCAGTACACTCCTGTATCTACATTTCCTGTGTTCCTTGGAGCAAGTCCGCATCTGGATCATCTCCAGTAACCATTTCAATTCAAGTGTTTCCTAGTGTTATTACATTTCTAGGGTTCCCAGTGACAACTCTCTCTAATATAGTTTCCGGCCTTCCTGCCACTTCCAGGTACCTGTCCAGAGGACCGCGACCTGCTCACTTGGTGCAGTGAAACCCAAATACCAACTACAGGGGTCACTGGTGAAGACCACCAAGTGAGTTAGACTCCGCGCCTCTGGGCAGGTCTAGCCAAACCTGAGTTTGGCCGCAATAGGAAGACCTAGTCACTGTCACTCACCTAGTTGTTCCCTAGCCACCCTAACCCTCTGGCTTTTGTCCTCACCTGAGGAACTTCCCATACGGATCATGACACTATTCTTTGTTTTTAAAGATTTCTTCAAAGGCAAAAAGGAACTCTTTCCTCCTGTAGCCTCAGGAATTATTTTATCTAAATTAGGACCAAATAAAAATTTACAAGCAACAGGCAAGTTCTCCAAGAATTTCTTTGTTTCTGTATCTGCCTCCCATGCCTTTAACCACATTACTCATCTGGCAACCACTGCTAGACCTGATATCTCAGATTGCATAACAAAGGTGTCTAATGTAGCCTCATTTAAGTAATCTTCTATTGTGAGTTGTTCAGCTATGGAAAACAACTGATATTTAGATGAACCTGTCTGGATACCATCTACCAATATATCAATCCATTTTTCCATAGCTTTTGGTACCCAAGCAGAAGCCAAACTAGGCCAATGTGTAGCACCTGCTGCCAAATAAATGGATTTGAGAGTACTCTCACATTTACTATCTGCATGATCCTTAAGAGAGGCACCGCCTGGAATAGGGAGGGGTTTCGCTTTAGACAACCTAGCTATAAGAACATCTACTTTAGGAGACTGTTCTCTATGCAAAATATCACTATCAGGGAAAGAATACATAGACGTAAACCCACGTGGTATCTGGAATTTCTTCTCAGGATTTTCCCACAGTTCAGCAATTATTCAACACAATTTTACTGAGGTAGGAAAACACAAGGGCTGCAGGGTCTCTGGTCACGGGATCTCCTGGCATCTCCTGGATCTCCCATGGGGCTGTCCAGTGCCCATTACGGCCCCCATACCCCTGAAAAAGCCAGCTGCACTGAGACCTCCATCCATCGGGGCACTCAGAAGACCTGGGCATGCAACGCTCTTCCCTTGGCTGTGGCTACACCATCCGCAGACAAGTTCTGGACTGCCAACAAGTTTGCCCAGGAATACACAGTCCTGCTGCACCCGCCATGAAACAACCATGTCTTCTTTATTTTCCTGTACTCCATTAGGAACATAGCCACTGTGTCCAAGCATGCCGCCATTCTTTCCTGCCGGCCAACATCTATTATGCCCCCCAACCCCTATGTGTAAGTTTTAGATTCCCTACCTCCATATTTTGCATTGTCGTGCCCTTCCCTTATGTCTTGTATTGTTCTCCCCCCTATATCTTTTATTGTCCTTGCCCCCCTGCCCTCTATATCTTGTATTGTCCCCTCCCACCACTCTCTATGTCTTGTATTGTCCACTCCCCCCCGTCCCCTATGCCTTGTTTAGTTTGGCCTCTTGCGACAAGTTACTTCTTTCTTTTTCTGTCCTTTTGTGCTCCTCTGAGGCCGCACTGCTGTGCTACTCCTCAAGGTACCAACACACTGCAGCGTCACAATGTCATCAACTGATGTATGCATCACTTCCAGGAGATTGCATGGCCAGTGAGAGTGGGGACTGTCAGGATCAGGGCGGATGCCTAGCTGTGAGCGGCACTGTGGGAGGAGGAGAACGGGTCGGAGACCAACCCCATGGCCCACCGCCGTGCACTAGATGGCGCGACCCAGGCAAGATTCACTGTCACTGCCAATCAGTGACACTCGTATAGAGGGACGCAGTCACCTGAGTAGGTAGGTCGCCGGGCCGTACCACCTTACTTGCAAAAATGGTCTCAGAAATGTGGGCATATTTTTTAGGGCAGGCCTAGATCTACAGCTCCACACCCCATTGTTAATCTGGCCTTGCAAGTAGATGAATATAGGGGAACACATATAAGCAGTAGAATTTGGTAATGTTGCATTTTAATATGTACTATTGTGATGCCTATTACCTTGAAACAAGCAATGGTCTCCACCTGAGAAATTTGAGCTCTGAGGGGTAGGAAGATTTAGGAGTTGTTGTCATCCAATTAGGTGCTGCAATGTCCTAGAAAAACATGACTATCCCACTGAAAGCTAGACAGTTGGGAGGTATGAAACAAACTTGCAGAAACTTGAAAGGTAGTGTAATTATCCAACTTGTATAACTGTGAAACACTGACATACAATAAACTGACATTGTATTCATAATTTTTGGAATTTTTATTGTTGAAATAATCTGTTTTGAAACATATATTGTCACTCACTGGTATAATATTCATGTCGGGTCATATTGACCCGAACAGTTCGTTAGTACTAACTGCTCATAACTTGTAAAAATGAAACATTTGGAACAAAAGTTTTTCATCATAATAACTATTTGCCATAAAAAAATCAGTCAAAAGATATGGAAATTATAGTTACATAAATAACAAACTGACACCAAAATGAATTTAATTTTGGGTCAAATAGATCCGAACAGAACAGCAGGGTTAAGCACCCATGGTCGGCTACTGCACTGTCCATGGTGGGTGGTATGCCTTCCATGAGGTATCCCCGATACACACATGACACCGTAGATCAAGGTATGTTGAATGTCCGCATAACTTCAGAAATGGAATGTTCAATCTGTCAGGCACCGACTATCAAGCCACGTTTGAACTTCGATAATTCACATCACATTGCCATGAGCAGCCTAGCCGGTGTTTAAACTGACTCACGAGATGTCAGATTACAACTGATACAGGTCTGGGCATTTCCAAGACGTCACAGTATGGTGACGCCACCTAACATTACCTTTACATACTGCTATCCCATGTCTTTTGGCAATATTGCTGTTATATTATGACGTACCATTGGATCAAATCAATATATGAATTATGCAATGTTACGGGGTTTCTTTAAACGCCACCATTGGCGCACCATTGACACTAGTATCAGCCCTATGGCAGGTGCAGATTTTCCATTTGACTATGGCCTCCGTGGCTGCAGCTGTGTTTTTGGGAATTCAGCTGCTTTCACTGACATGCCCATCAACACTCACCCATGAGATGGATTTTTTTATGTTCACTTCCAGCCACCTCCCAGTAACACTTTGCCACCCTAACATGCTGTAATACATGAAGCTAATTTGTACTAAAAAATCATTATATTTGGCAGTTGTAGGAAATGGTTTTCCATCAAGTGAGCACAGACATATCAGTATATTGTATTTACTTGCCTGTAAAGTAGAGCTAGGTACACACTTGAGCGACGGGCATTCGTTCCGACATCGGAACAAATGCCTGTCATCAGTGATTGTGTGTCCACACCGGACGACTTTAATGAACGATGTAACGACCACCGTTACGCCATTCATCAACAATGCATTGGCCACTAGCGATATTGCTAGGTTTGATGTGCAGAACATTAGACCTGGCGACCACGGGATCATGCAATCGCCGGTACACAATGAGCGTTGTAGGCGATATGTTGTTACGAAATGGCATATTCTCCCGACATCGCTCCAGTGTGTACCTAGCTTAAGTGTCACTAGTACAAATTCCATTCTTTTTGGCAAATTGTTACAGTATATGTATTAGAAATTACCATACAAATGTCTTGTAATTTACAGATTACCCCAGTGTTTTCGGTTGACTTTAAATATTTTTCAATTCTTTCTGTGCTTAATTTTATGTCGCTTTAAAGTTAGTATTTTTGTAGTAGATTTTATGTGCCAGACAGGTTCTGTTGTAACACATATAGTGAATGATTACGTGTTTATAAAGATGGGTCAGGGAGAGTTACTATGTTGAATCAATGAGAGACATTCTTCTCCATTTTTTTCTTTTTATTGTTTTAATAACAATCTGAAAAGAGGACAAGAAAATTATGTCAGAATAAAATTCAATAAATGAGAAATAAAGTACAACTTGTCCAGCAGATCACCTGCATGATAACAACAAGTAAATCTTATAGTGTATCATTAGTTTCTTGTATGTGCCAATTTTCTACAGATTGTCTATTCTAGTGATCAATAACGTGATCCTTGAATGCTGTCATATACAGTAATGTTATTTTATAGGGCTAACCTTATGTGATTCTTTATCAGATGGCAGTAATGATTTTCAAAAGAGCAGTGTTCGAATCCAGAAGAAAACCAAAGGGCATACTTCGCCCAAAACTAAAAAATAACCTGAAAGAAACCGAAAAGGTTGGTTTGGAAACACATTATTGTATTATTGTAGTATTTGTAATATTCTGTAGTATTTTTCAATTTGTCTAATGTTTTATAATGTAGCATTTTGTCATACGGAACAATGACTGCAATTTTGAGGATGAGTATTATCCACATTAATATTCTATTGAATAAAATACATATACCTAGGAGAGATTCAATTATCAATGTGGTTTACCCCACAGCTATTTGTCCATGCCAGCCGATTAAATTAGTGGAGTTTACCCCGTGCGTTAAGACCCAGAGGAGCTGCAAGAAAAAGTCAGTGATGAAAGGCTCCCAGATTGTATACAGAATCAACGGGTGACCGTACGTTAATGTCAGTTTTAGTGACTAGCTACGGGCGTGAAACCCGGAGCTTTTCCACGCACGGCAAACCCTCCGGCTAATTGGATTCCCATCTCCAATTATTAACATCTAAACAGTTTGTGTCCAACTGAATATTCCAAACAACATGTGAATACAAATACATTACCAACTGTGCAGGCTCGGAATAGTTCAGATTTTCCCGCCAAATTCAGATTTTTCCCGCTAAAAATCGGGTCTCAGAAAGAAGCAAAACATCATCTTTCATGGACAAATATCATTCCTGGACAAAAGTCCACAAAAAAGATTATGCATGTCCATGAAGGATGACGTTTTGCCTCTTTGAGACATGACTTTTGGCGGGAAAAATCCGAATTTGGTGGGAAAATCCGAACTAATCTGAGCCTGCACTTCTCTATAGTATAGCAATCAGGATTTGGTCTATGTGTCAGAATTATTTCCAGAAGGCAATGCTGATGGTTTAAATGTTTTATTCCCAGTTACCGTGGCCTCGTACAAACACTGAACGGCTTCTGATAGAGATGTTCGGAAACAATTCCTCCCAGTTCCTTGCTATTATAGAAGCTCTGGCAGACAGTAATAGACGAGTGTTTCAGGGTGGACCTCCGGTACCTGACGAACCAGAGATACATGACGTAATTGCGGAGCTTTTCTTTGCAGGCATTGATATCCTTTCAGGTAATTTTTGTAATTAATAAAGAAAGTTAGCCAAGTTTTTTTTCTAAAGTTAAAATATATAGGCAACAATACAAGATCATACAGAGCAAGGTAACCCTGAAAACTGTAGATATGGATATCAGAAGTCCTCAAGGACCCTAGAAAGCACAAGGCTGCAGGCAAGTAACTGTGGCTAAATATTAAAGGTGTTTAATGTACAGATAGAACTGTATAAGTCCTTGTAACACATAGGTGTTCCTAAACCCATTACTGTTTATATGAATGGGATGTATCTAAATTAGTGTCATTTGCATGTTATATACAAACACATGGCATCCAAAGAAGCTTTGCCAGAATACACCATGATAAGCATTTATGTAAAGACATACGGTAAATAGAATACAGAAAGCAGTTATAAGGTAATAATTTGCGCTTGCTGAGCTGTTCATTTTTCTCTTGTGTTAATATATAAACACAAACACACATAAAGTACTGTACACATTTTTATGAGCTTATTTATATAAAATGTAAATATAAATATGAAGCTCATAATGGATTCATAAAGCTTAGTGAATATTGTTTTTCTGCCTAACCATATAAGCTTTTTGTGTTATGTGGCGTGCTGCTGCACTGGTCCTTTTATTTTTATATCACAATTGACTTAATCCTTCTTTCTGTATTGTTACAATAGGTTTTTTTGTTTTGTAACTTTGTACTACTTTTCTGTTATACTGTGAGTCACAGTATATTGTTAGTTTTAGAAAATACCCAAAGTTCTTTTCATGATTTCTACACATTTCCATGCATTGTACCACATAATGTTATGCAAGTTGTGCTGAAAGGTCCTGAAAACATGTTAATGAGGACAAGCAGTTTTTAGCTAAACCAGTGCCGCTGCATGGAGATTTTCCATCCTGTGCTGTCCCTGCCCCTGAACTCACAACACTATGACATCATGCAGGGGCACCAGGAAGTATAGCACAGCACTGCCCTGAATGTATTAAGGATGCTCCGGATGGCTGTACAGGCTGCAGGGTGCCATTCCAGGTACCCTGCAAGCCTAATGCAGGTGCTGTGCGGTGTCAACTGTGCCACCATCAGCGCCCTACACTCTGGGAAACGGCACCGCTCACACACCCTAACTTATGGCCCTGTGCTAACCCTAATTCTAATGTCGATATTTTCACAATGTCAACATGTGATATGTCAATTTTTTCCAGGTTAGAAGTTGACATTTTAACCATTTGAGTATTATAACATTTGATATTCAATGTTGAAAATCTGACTGCATACTGTGCTGATGACTGTAAGCTACAAATGGTATAAACCTCAAAATAAAAACATTTTTTTCTTCATTTTATATCAGGGGGAGGACAAAAAGCTGAGCGTGGTACTGCGGGTAACCACCAGGGTGAGCTGTATAATTTGATGCAAAAGTCCTCTCTTCTGGAGCTAGCAGTGGAGGGTGAGGATTTAATCTATAAAATCTGTAATGAATATACTTAAAACTCAGTACAACTTTTTTTGTTCTTACCCATAAAATCCTTTTCTCTGAGTCCATGGGGGACAATGGAACCATGGGTGTAGGTGAAGCTGGAGGAGCCTGGGCACCAAATAGTTAAAGTTTGAAGCAGCAGCACAGGCTCCTCCCCCCCTATACCCCACCCCCTGCATCATGCAGCCAGTTAATACTAACAAAGCCCAAGGACCAGGAGTAGGAGGAGAGGAGGAAAGACCAGGCACGCAGAAAACACATAAAAAAGGGTAGAAACCCCATGACCTAAATGTGTGCCAGAAACCAACCCCTAGCCAGACAGGGGAGTAAGGGTGAGCATCCAGTGTCCTCCATGGATACAGAGAAAAGGATTTTACAGATAAGAATAAAAATTCAGTTTTCCCTTTTTTCCATATGGGACACTGGAACTATGGGACGTCCCATGTTTCTTTAAGGGCAGGAACACTCCTGTGTTGCGAGGAGGGCCTGTCGCCGAACCTAGTATCTCTAGAGGTGAATGAGACCAACATTGATCATCTGCTGAAGATATGCGTAGATGTCCAAGCAGAGGACTGGCAGCGTTGTTCCACAGAGAAACTCCGCCCAGCCCCACTGACCAATTGGAATGTACTCTAACCAAGTCCTGAATTGGCTTGTTCGAACAAGGGAAGAGCCGGATGAACAAAAAATTAATCTGACCTATGAAAATCCTGAAGCCAGAAATGGGGCTTTCTTTAAGTACAACAAACTGAGGAAGGCAGACAAGTCCAGTGACCCAATCTTCAGAAGAGGGGGCACCATGATCCAGGTTGAGATGAAATTGAAAAGCCATCTTAGGGAAACAATCAAGACTGGTGCAGAGGATTGCAGAGTCCTGCTGGAATTAATGTGATTCCGTCCTCAAAGGAGGAACCCCGTCGGGCAAGAGAGAGCGAGAAGGAATACTATCTCAAATGGATGAAAGTGAAACAGCCCTTAAAACCAGAGACAAGCCCCATGGGGAAACTGGGGGAAGGACAGCAAACTGAATCTGAAGCACCCCCTGGAGGAAATACTGAACAGCCTGCCTAAGAGCAATTTTGCGATGTAACAGACCAGAAGGGTAATGACCAGGGAAGAAACACCTAGTTCCAGTAGAACAGCCAGAAGGCTTCCAGATTCCGTACTGAACACAATTCCAGGTTGGTACACATCACCCAAAAATAGGCTCACAGTGACCCTGGTCTCCTGGCATAAATCCTGATGGGCACTCTGCATCCGAAAAAACCCTTAGATTTTCCGAGGTTGTTGCAACAGCCACCCCGTCAAGCTGGTTGAGTGAGCTTCAGTTTAGTCCCAGAGGAAAATTCCAAGAAGATAGGTGGTCTACCGACAGCTGGCAAACAGTCCCCATACCAAGGCTTGCAAGGCGTAGCTGGGATCAACCGGAAAACCGATTCACCTACTAGCCTAGCTGTGTAGGCAGCCGGAAAAAAAAACGTGCCCGGCTCCATTGTGCACCAAAAAGAAACTGGCTGCAGGATGCAGGCGGTAGAGTATAGAGGAGGAGTAGTCTGTGCTGCTGCTTCAAACTTTAACTATTGGTGCCCTGGTTCCTCCAGCTTCACCTATACCCATGGTTCCATTGTCCCCATGGAAGAAAGAGAAATATATTTTGTAAAAAGACATTTAGTTTATCACCCATATGCTTATTTGTCACATCCGGTCTTCTAATGTGAAACATAAATCTGGTCCGACATGCTGGTGGGAATAACTGTTTGTGGTGGAATGTATGGAATGTATGGACTGTGACTTTTCTCCCCAGGAGAAAATATATAAATATGACTAGATTTCCAAAAGCCCATAATCTGACACCAATTCTTACATCATAGGGAAACCTTGTCCTGATTGGTGATTTCTGCTGGCATACCTTGTGGCCATTGCAGAGCTTGCAAGATCACCACCTTCACACTAATTCATAATTACTAAAATCTGGGCCTAGAATTTGAGCCCTTTGTACTAAATGAATGAAAATAAAACATCAGAGATTACCAAAGTATTTGTTATAAATTGCTGATGACAGCTACAAGCATATTACATAAAATTTTGTACACTATGGGTCTCATTCAGACCCGATTGCAAGCGCTGAGCGGTCGCAACCGGGTCGATGTTTAAGCTCTGTGCACGCGCAGCGGCCGCACTGCACGTGCGCAAGCCCCGGAGCGAGAAAGAAACTCTCGCTCCGGAGCTCACTACAAAAGGGGCGGCTGTCGATGTTGATCGACAGTTCACCCCGTTTTGTAGGTGGGGTGGGGGGGGGTGGCTACACAAACGGAGGTGTTCTTTATGGAACGCCTGCCGTTTTGTGGGCGGCCGCGTCTTGACCATCGCGACCATCAACCTGGTCGGTCGCTAAAGCTGTGGGTGGTAACCCACAGCTTAGCTAGCGACCAGGAGGCCGCACTTGAAAAGGTAAGCGGCCGCCCTCATTCAGAGCGAGCGGTCGATTCTTGCGACCGCCTCTGAATGGGGGCCTATATTCTACAGACATTTAGCAATGGGATGTTTTGTAACATTGTAACAGCTACATCTAAACAGTGATACAAATTCCAGGTTGTGTAATGCTGGGTCCACAGTATGCAATCCATCTTATGATATATCGTTCTGCCGCACATCGGAATGATATATTGTGTGGATGATATGGTGTGCATGCGGGTCGTTCATCACATCGTCCCATCTGCTGTGCTGCACTGCAGGTGGGACTTTGCAATGAACGATTCAATGCTGCTAAATGCAGCATGGAACGTTATATTGCGCAGTTGTACAACGGATCATGTAGTGTTTATGGTGGGCGCAATATATTGTTCCACCGTGTTGTGCCGTCACTGGGTACACACATCATATAGGGTCTGATTCAGCAAGGATCGCAGCTGTGATCGCGGCCGCGATTACGCACACAGTCTCACTGCGATAATATGCTAATCCATTGTTATCGATATGCTGTCACAGCACAACATAAGGACGCCCACCTTACCTTATACACATGCGTAATACTTAGCAAGACTGCGAAACCATCGGTAACATCGAGTACAATCGGAGCCTCACACACACTTGCACAAGGTCAGACCTTACTCAGAAATTGCTAACTTCATCGCACGCAGTGAAAGGCCAAGCTGCGGACGGCATCGCAGTGGCTAATTTATGCACGCCCCTTCAACGGCGTTCTAAAAACACTGGCACACCTGCGTTTCGCTGACCCCCAGTCATCTACCACAAACAGCACTTTCTGTCAATCACTCTGCAATAGGTCTGCGTAGTCACTGATCGCAATGGCGTTCGCGCACTGTGATGCATGAGCAGAACGCAACAATCGTTGGATTGCGTGCATAATCGCAGTTGTGATCCTTGCTGAGTCAGGCCCCTAATGTGTACACACATCATATAGTGTGTCCCCAGCTTAAGTAGTCTACTAAAATATATTTTTTTAAAAATAGTGTATCTTATTGTTTTCGGAGTTTTTTTGCTGGCATTTGCAGTATTTGGCAAGTGTAGGTGACATTATTGTACCTTTATTTGATTTTTTTTATTTCCTGAAGGTATTTTATTTTCTCAATTACAGTTTCTAAACAAGTTTGTCTTTAAACATTTGGACTAGTGTCCTATACTATTCTTTCTTCCTCCTGTTAAAATAATTTTTATTCCCTAGTATACACTGGCATTTTCATTGTACCAGCTCTGTCTGCTTTGGTTCATGTATAATTTTATCTATGTTTACATAGAGAAAAACCTGCTCTGCCATTCAGGAACACTGCAGCCTCGTGTAAGCATAAATCCAAATCTGAGTCTGTACTTCATTTGTAGAATGTTGCAGCTGAGTGTTACACATATATTATCTCTGTCTCTAGCCCAAGAAACAGCCAAGAGAAGTGAGAGTACATGTAACATAACTGATGACTTAATTGTGTGCAGTAAGATAAATATACTGCAATAGGCAAGAAATAAATCATTCAAAAAACAAATGTTCACCAAGCATCCTCCGAGATTCACAAGATGCCAGACACAGCCAAAGGCAGCGTTACATTGTTTAAAACTAGTTTAAATGTTCCCACTGCCACATACAATTCATACTGTGACTGATGATATATTAATAACAAAGTCTTGAAATGCAATTGTGCTGTCTGTGTCTTTTTTTATTTTAATATTTTTTTTCTGTTTTAGAAAACAATGCTGTATCTGCAGAAGCCGCTGTGAAGTTTTCTAAGTTGGCGTTTAGCTATGAGAACTGGGATGTGTTTGATGTTCTTATAGCCCCATTATATACTTTCCTAAAGGTATTAATGTGAAATATCACATACTATTTTCTATCATAAGGGGCATATCAGAAATTTGTACCATAAAGGCTGGTTCACGCTGGGTCATTTTCCCTTGTCAGTTCTGCTTCACTCTGGTACCACCCACACATAACACACCTGGAGATGTGGTTAAGATACCGCTGTCCAGAATGCCGTCCGTCAGAATCCTGATGCTGGAAGCTCACCCAGGGACTAATGATAGGCGTCTAAACCATGACGCCTATCTTTAGCCCCACACCTAAATCTTGACGCCTGGCATCCCGAATGTAGGCAAGCCGGGGCTTTCTTGCTGTTAGCTGTGGGGGGTGAGGGTTAGGTTTAGGCACTCTGAGGGGGCACTTAGGGTTAGGCACTCCCCGGGGAGAGTTTAGGGTCTGGGAAGTGGATGTGTTAGGGTTAGGCACCACCGGGGGGAGGTTAGGGTTAGGCACCCCCCGGGAGGTTAGGGTTAGGCACCACTAAGGGAAGGTTAGGTTTAGGGGTGGAGAGGGGAGGGTTAGGGTACTTAAACGCCCTAGTGGGGATCTTCACTGTTCGAGCTTCCGGCATCGGTATTTGTTCCACCGGGAATAGATCTGCGGCATTACATATCGATTCCCACACCTGTGACATAACTAGCCCAAGCATTAGCATTAATGGGCCTGATTCAGAGATGGGCGCAGTAGTGATCTGTGCTTGCTTCTCAGAAGCAGCGGATCTTAGAAGGTACATAAATGATGCAAGTGCTCTCTTTTCAATTGAGATGCCCATCTGTGCCTTCTCAGTCTGAAGACACAGCATCGGATCACCATCGAGAACATTGCCGGACCATTGGACATTCTATATAACCCTAAGATTACTCAGGGTGTCCACCGCAAGTAAGTTACCGAGGCTAGTGAATCTTGGCATGCCTCTAAAACCCGGCAACACGCAAGCAGTACAGACGCTCCTCTCTATCGCTGCCCCCAGTTAACCAAACATAAACCAAAACATTGGTCATTACTGACTGATTCTTTATTAGCTCCAAGTCTGAATCAGGCCCAATAATCCCTATTTGAATGCAAAACTGGCCTCAAACTGAAAAAGATCCAAATGCTTTTTCCTGTAGTACAGCACTTGTGTAAAGCATCACCGGGAATAGACCTCACACGGACAAATAGGCCAATCAGATGGTCCCTAGTTATGTTCATTTGTTGTTTTTATCAATATTTTTATATGTTGTTAGTTATACTGTATTGATAATTATCAATTGTATGGAACAATCTACTTTTGATACAATGGGGGCAGATGTATGAAGCTCTGGGAAGTGATGCAGTGGAGTGATAAACAACCAACCAATCAGCTCCCAACTGTCATTTTTCAAACACAGCCTGTAAGATGACAGTTGGGAGCTGAGTGGCTGGTCGTTTATCACTCTGCACTATCACTTTCAAGAGCTTCAAACTGTACATCTGCCCCAAAGTTTAAACTCTGTACACTATTGTTAATACATTGCATATTTTCTACTTTGTACTGGTCAGTTTACTATAGCATTTCAGTGCATAACCTTGGAGCTTTATACTGTATTTTCTATAAAGATAGCCAGTCACAATTGCTACATTTCTACTTTTCCTTGATACACACTGAAATTCAAAAGCAATTTTACATTATTTTTGTCTTAGGCTCAGGAAAGCAGAAAATGGAAGAAAGAAGAAATGGATCTTAGGCTACTACTTGCTGCTGAACCTTTGTTGTCAGGGAAAAAGCATAATCACGGTATTGAAACTAGGGAAGACTGCAGCAGCATAGCTCAGATTCCCGACTATCTGGAAACTGTTGGACTCAAAGGTGGGAGAAGTATGATACTAACCCTGCTATTTTTATTACTTTAGCATCCTATGAGCCTTTTACTAGGATTTACCTGTGTACATGTGCCATATACAGCTCCTATAAACACAATTTAATGTTTAAAATGCTTGCATTTTGTGTTATTTGCACTGCTTAGGGAAGCACTTTGCTGTAATAGCATTATTACCCACCAGATGTCATCCTTATAAAGGAAACAGAATAAAGTTCAGCTAGACTTTCAACTTACCTAATGTATTCCCTATTGAATATTTAGTATGATATTTTAGCCCTTTGTAAAATTCTGTTTTACTATACAAATTAAACAATTATTTTAAGGTAAAAAGTCAAGAGTAGTAAGCTGAAGAGGCCTCATTAAAGCATGGTATAGGCGTCTAGTCAAACTGATTAAGACTTTCTCTACTGAGGGGATAACCCTACATTCTAAAATATGCAACACTTTCTTGTGATTATGCATCTTAACACATTAAACACTATCCATAATCAGTACACTCTCTAATGTGTGTGTGTGTATATATATATATATATATATCTGATATGGTGGCATTTTGTGCTTTATTTATTGAAGAGGATGCACCGAGCCGTACAAACATTTTATTATACATCTCTCCATATATATCCATCTATCACAAAATTGTACATTACATGTATTTCAAAATGAAAGCTCCATTAGGTACATTATGAGTATATTAATTTGAAATATATTAATGGCATTGACATAAATTAAGCACAATAGAGCAAGCTCCTAGACTTATGAAGAGTAATTTAGACAACAGATACTTCAGAGGATGCATATCTATTTATTGAAAAATAAAAGTGTATGTATGTATATATATATATATATATATATATATATATACACATATATTACACATTTTGTCACCACGTGGCTGTGGAAATACAGATCATTTGAACAATTTCAATAGTGCTACAGTTGCCCTGCCAGATCTGAAAGACTGCATTAGACATCATTGTCTGGGTTGGGTACGGGTTCCCGGCGGTTGGGATCCCGGCGGTCAGAATACAGACAGCGGCATCCCGACAGTTAGAATCCCGATGCCCAAAGGTAACTACTCCTACACTAAACCTTAACCATCCCCCTACCCCTCCCTCCACGCAGCCTTACCGTAGCTCTCCCTTTCCGCAGCCTAACCCTAAACTTAACCCTAACCTTGATACTTACCCGCCGGTATCGTAGACGCTGGGGCGCTGGTGCCGGCATTCTCACCCCTGTTGGAAGTCCGGCACAGGATGCTGAGAGCCGGCATTGTATGTGCCGGGATCCCAGCTACATCCCCATGGACTGGCTTTTCTACCTGACATGTTACATTCTGCTATAGAGGATGCTGTTGAATGGAAACTGTTGTTGGCCACAATGGAGGGCATATTAAACAATTGTAAAAGTGCAGTGATTCCCAAACTGTGTGCCGTTGTACCCTGCAGGGGTGACATGGGTTGGTGTTCAGCAACAAATAAAATCAATTACAGTTTATGTAATAGGCAAAACCACAGCTGGTGAATGGCATTGACATAAATTAAGCACAAAAGAGCAAGCTCCTAGACTTATGAAGAGTAATTTAGACAACAGATACTTCAGAGGATGCATATCTATTTATTGAAAAATAAAAGTGTATATATATATATATATATATATATATATATATATATATACACATATATTACACATTTTGTCACCACGTTGCTGTGGAAATACAGATCATTTGAACAATTTCAATAGTGCTACAGTTGCCCTGCCAGATCTGAAAGACTGCATTAGACATCATTGTCTGGGTTGGGTACGGGTTCCCGGCGGTTGGGATCCCGGCGGTCAGAATACAGACAGCGGCATCCCGACAGTTAGAATCCCGATGCCCAAAGGTAACTACTCCTACACTAAACCTTAACCATCCCCCTACCCCTCCCTCCACGCAGCCTTACCGTAGCTCTCCCTTTCTGCAGCCTAACCCTAAACTTAACCCTAACCTTGATACTTACCCGCCGGTATCGCAGACACTGGGACGCTGGTGCCGGCATTCTCACCCCTGTTGGAAGTCCGGCACAGGATGCTGAGAGCCGGCATTGTATGTGCCGGGATCCCAGCTACATCCCCATGGACTGGCTTTTCTACCTGACATGTTACATTCTGCTATAGAGGATGCTGTTGAATGGAAACTGTTGTTGGCCACAATGGAGGGCATATTAAACAATTGTAAAAGTGCAGTGATTCCCAAACTGTGTGCCGTTGTACCCTGCAGGGGTGACATGGGTTGGTGTTCAGCAACAAATAAAATTAATTACAGTTTATGTAATAGGCAAAACCACAGCTGGTGACTGCCAAACATAAAATATGTGGACAAACAGAAGAGCAGCCCTGTCTACCACAACATAACTGACCCTAAGAATGACAAGTAACCAAAATGTACATAGATTTTTAATGTCATAGTAAAATAAAAATAAATGTTGATATACTGATATTAATGTATACATTGCTAGTATTACTACTGAATTGATCCAATAATTCATATCATATTTTTTGATGTACTGTTTTTCCATTTGTGGTGTCAGGTGACTCTGTAGATAGCAAGTCTCCAGACGATAGCAGAGCATTGGCAGAGACGCTGTTTTCCTGTGTGTGTAACTCTTTACAGGTATTATACAAAGGACAATTATTATTACAGTCTTACTATATTTAACAATAGGCAGGGAAGTAAGGCACATACTTTCTCATTTAAAACATCTTAGATCTAATATATCTTTTGCACAGAAAGTAAGCAGCCAGTACTAACACAACTAATGTTCAAACTTTTTACTTGTACATAAGTACTATAATCAGTGCATGAGGTAGCTCACAAAATAAAAAGAGATATTCATTTTGTTTTTCTCAAAAAGAATCTGAAATGTAAATGAGAAATGATTGAAAGCTGTGAGTGATAGATAATCCATTAAACTATGTGTCACTGCAAACAGCCAATAACACTGACAAGAAATCAGTGAAACTTGACAAGTTTTGTCTAGGTCTGCATATGAATCAATCACAGGGACTGCTTCTTGTACTGTAACCGGGAAAGTCTTTGTGGGTCAATATTCATTGTTTATTAAAAACATAAAAAAAATTAAAGAACAATCTTTTATATCAAGTAACTGACATGCAAAAATATGTCACATACAGTTTACTTATTTCCAGTGTTAATTTTGTAGATGAAAATTTGACTAAAAGTAATTGTCAACGACATTTTTTTGGAGGACTAAATTCTAACAATAACGAAATTTATGACAATCTGTGATTAATTTTAAAAAAGCGACTAAGACTAAAACTAAATTTTAAATCCTTGTCAAAATGAACACTGGTTCTAACAAACTTAAGGCATTCATTTGTATAACACATCCTCAGTCAGCCTACTGATCCTAGATTACTAAACACATACTGCATTTAAAGGTATGCTGACCAAGTTCTCAAGTTAATTGTAGAGAAAAGTTCTTCAGTAAAATCCATTACAGTATCATTAAACTGCAAAAAATATAACTAAAACATTGACTAAAATTAGGCTAAAATGAAAACTGAGGTCCACTGACTAAATCTTGACTAAAACAAAGCAAAAAAGAAAGACTAAAATGTGACTTTAAACCAACTACAAATTTAAATAAGATAACTTGATTAAAACTACATTTAAATTTCTTGTCAAAATTAACACTTCTTAATTCATTGGGCTATAGATTTTTTTATATGCACTTCTATGAGTTGCTCATGCTGCCCACTGTAATCTGCGTAGTGCACCCTAAGTGACTGCCTTGCATGGTACTTTCAAGTGCAGCATGAACAATACATGGAACTATTTATGCAGTGAGTTTTCATTTTACCCTTGTATGTTTTATTTCCATGTGTTGCTTATCTTGCACATTGGTACCAACGTAGTGCGCCCAAGATGACTGCCTTACCTGCTACTCAAGTGTAGGATGAACAATGCATGGTTCTGATGATCTGATGACTTTGCAAAGACCATTTTTCTCACCTAGTATTTTTATCTTCCCCAATATGTGCCATCTCTTCCAGACATTGCCTATTCTGCCCAGTGCTATGCTATTTAGTGTGCCTAAAATGACTGCCTCATCTGGATCCTTCGTGGGTAGATTGAATAATCCATGGAATTGATGGCCCAAAATAGCTGTCACACTCTTAGTATTATATTATGGTTTCTGTTTCTTATACAAATCTAAACCTCTGTATCATGGATATGGAGAAAAGCATACATATACATTTATTATTATTACTAACATTTTGGTTTATGAAAAAAAACCCTCTCAATTATATTTACTGAATGCTACACAACTTGTATTGAAGCAGCTACATTATTTTTGAGTTGAGGACGTTTCCAATTGTTCTTGTTGGCAGTATAAGCAGTGACATCATGCAATGTATGGAATATGTGAAAGTGCTGACTAGGCCTGGGTTCAATATACATTTTGTTGGTTTAATCCTTTATGCGTATGTACTGACCAAGAGGAAGTGTATGATCCACAGAATGAAATCCCTTTAATATTTAAATGTCCCTAGTTCTAATAAGCCTTTATTTTGCATTGGTTTTAAAATCCTCCATGTATGGGATTAATTTTCTGCTCAGCTCTAGCCTTTATCTTTGGCTGTTTGACAAAGGTCACTTACAGAGATGGGGGTCTAGATATCTTACAGTACATGGGCACATCTTGTAGTGATTGTAGTAGTTGTTTAGGTTTTACACATAAGAAATTTCAGCTTATTAATAATTAGCTGCTGAAACATATTTTATTCTTATTTATTTTACAACTGTTTATTCAGGAGGTGCAGCCCGACAAAGATATTGTCATTGATGTCGTCTTATTTCTATGGCAAAAATGCAAAACTGGAATGCAGCGAATCCATTCTTTTGCAGTGGATGGGTCAAAATTTGTGCACAAATGTGAAATGAGTAGTAAGGTATGCTTGAGTCATTTAAAAATACTTGCGTTGAGCTAGCATTGACATTTTTTTTTTTTACAAGTACTATTTCTTCTCCTTAATTTTACTTTGGTGAGGAGCTCCATTTGTTCTATTGAGCAATGTACTTCCACTCAGGCAGGAACTTGGCTGTCTTGCTTAAGATACTTTGCCATCTTCGGAACAGGAAAGGCTCAGATCCAGTTACTAAAACTGAAAGTCATCTGCTGGTTGGAGCCTTCTTTATTCCTCAGCTAGCTTTAAATGTAAAACCCTGCATTGGGTTCCTGTCTGCTCTGGAGAATTATCAAATGTTGCCATAGGGGTCTAGCTAAAAGGTAGGAATCAGAAACCTCCTCAGTAGAAGATACCGTGGAGGTTACAGCCTAGGCACCAAATTAATATAATTTGGAAAGTAGAGGATATTAATAATGACATTAGATAAATAGGTGCCACATGTACATGCTATATTGTGTTACTATAAAGGCTTCCATTTAGATCAAGCTTTATCTTGGTTTCTGTAGAATCTACTAAACAGTGTTATATTGCAGTTTGTTGCAATTTTTGAACATAAACTTTATTAATTCTACCCTATTGGCATATCATTTACATTAATTAATCCCAGCCACACTAGATTTGGGGTACATCACAGAAGCCTCTAGCTTAATCCCTTTATGTATTTATTAACATTTAATAGCGCTAGCAAATTATGTGACTAATGTTACCTACTGATGCATCCCACTTATAAACTTGTTTTACTTTAATTCCACTGTACATTTATTTTAAGTCCTGTGTTCCAATGACTTACCAATGTAAATGGTGTATTTTAATCATCCAAATATCTGAAATATTTAGTTGTATTATCATGAGTATTTTGGTATTAAGAATAATGTTTAGCATATATTCAGTGATTGCAAAGAACTAAAACACACTCACACCGACAAATGAGATATTACACATACATAAAGCCGAACTTTGTAGCACTGGTGTCATGACCTATTTCAAATATGTTTACTGTACATGTGTAATATGAGCGACTTAGGGGAAGGATTACAGCTTATTATACACGTATGCTTGATGGGTTGGGTACGGGATCCCAGAAGTCGATATGCCAGTGGTCAGAATACCGACAGCAGCATACCGACAGTCAGAATCCCGACCCGATTATGTAAGTGTCCTAACCCTACCCCTCTCCCCCCTGCAGCCTAACCCTAACCCTCCCCCCCGCAGCCTAACCCTAACCCTCCCCCCCCCACAGCCTAACCGTAACCAGCACACAGCCTAACCCTAACCCTCCCCCCCCCGCAGCCTAATCCTAACCTTCCCCCTAGTGCCTAAACCTAATCCTCTTCCTAAAGGTAATATTTACAGCCAGGATGGGATTCTGGTGCCAGGTTTCTGACTGCTGTCGGGATTCTGACACCGCTATTCTAAGCCCCAGCATCCCTGACCGCTGGGATGGTAACAACATTCCACTTGATGATTCATGTTCCACTTACATTGGTCATTGTTGCTATATACTTTCCATTCATGTGGTGCTGACACCATTCTCTTGAACACAAAGCAGGCACATAGTGGGGAATGTAATAGGGCCCGAGTTAGCAGTGTTTTGCCACAGGATTTGTTTTTTCTTTTTTATAGGCAGTTAATCAACATTTTGCAAACTCTGACCATGTGGCAGACCCCCCATAGTGGGGACATGATTTCAGTGGCAAATGAGATTGTGAAAATATATGGCAATAGTGTAGTGTAGTGCATTACCCACATAGGGGCTGATTTGCAGCGTTGTAGGCTTCTTTGCAAGCAGATTGTTCCTATGTGTATGCTTGGCTTCATAGCTGTCATCATAATCATTGTGCACTTACAAAATATAAATCTGAAAACAGTTGCATTTACCCTTCTGTCCAACTCTGCATAGCCTGCAATTCCATTGACACACCCTCTCTAAATGTTGTCTATATAAGAACGCCCCATTACAGCCCAATTACGCCTCATCAGTCCCAAGTGAAAATATGACTGATATGCGTACAATCCTACATTGCCCATACTTGTGGATGCCTGGATCCGGAGCATGCTCAGTCCGAAAACAAACTATATATCTGGTTTAAACACCTTTCCTTTTTTCTCTCTAGTGGATCTACATTCTTTGCCTCACCTATGAAGTGATGCAACAATCGAATATCATAGATACAGATGCTGCAATACTGGGAGAAGCTGCATTAAAATTAGCAGGGATTGCTGAAAGTATGGCTGATGCTGTTATTAAGTCTGGAAACAAATCAGGTAAAAATCCACTTAATCTTCTTTGTCATGTTAGAAAAAGGTAAGAGCTTTAAAGAAAAAGTAACCACCAAGAATTGATCACATGTGGCAGGCATATCAGTACCTAATAGCAGCAAATTGTCCCAGGCAAATGGAAATGTTGAAAACTGTGTTGATGGAGTTTAATGTGAAGCAGATGGTGTAAACTAGTGAGCACCATTACCTGGGTTGGAGTGATGTGTATAGCTATGTTATAAACTTATTTATGTTTGAGGAAAATTATCAATAAACTGGATTTTTAAGATCAGTCATACTTTCAGTAAATTGCCGCAATGTATAGTCCACAAGAGTATTGTCTTCAATACCTATAGTGTAATGGTGACCATGCACAGCATACAGTGGTGGCTAATGTTTGCATCACTACATGCTTTTTCTGTACTGTAGACACCAATCCGAAGCAGCTTGCATTGCATTAGTTTTCAATGAAACACATTCATGCTCAGAAATTCCTGTTTCGGTCAGTACAGAATTAATTTCCTTAGCGTATATGTTAGAAGGGTGAAGCAATATCTTAACAGTGATTAACATAGGTGGCCAGCCCTTGGACCTGAGCACAGCCTCTCAGTGCTTAGAAATAAACAAAACCAAATTCTCTAGAAGAGCCGGAGAGATGATTGAATCCCTGGTGGCGACAAAGCTTTAATTAGCTCTTTTTTTGTTGTGGGCTTTTTCTTTAAGATCTCGCTCCCAAGCCACAAGTTCTCGGTTGGGTTATGATCAGGGGACTGTCCAGGCCAATTCAGCAGCCTGATGTTACACAATGCAAGCCAATTCTTCATGAATTTTGCTCTATGGCATGGTGCAATGTCATCTTTAAAGACAGAATCTTCATCCAGAAGCATTTTTTTCGGCAGAGAGAAGTATTCTTGTCTTGAGTGTTGTGATATATTTTCCTGTGTTCATTATTCTTTCCATAATTTGAAGGCACCAATCACCAGTGGCTGACATGTATTGCCAGACTTTCACCAGATACCCACTGTCAGGCTTATAAACTCGGGATGGAATAATTTGGGTGGAAATTGTCATACATTTTGGCTCGCTAGAGTGCCGTAAAGGCAGAAGTGACTTTTATCACTAAAAATTACTTTCTGACATTCAATGGTCCAGAATCGATGGTCCTTCCCCCCCCAGGCCATTCTGCGCCTCTTTTGAAACTTTGTCAGACGCGGCTTTCTCATTGCTCTCTATCCTTTGAGATCATTCTTTTGAAGACTTTGACACTCAGTTTATGTTGACATGCTGGAAATACCCAATTTTGCTTTTACTGACCACTCAGAGATCAAATCCAGGGACATCAAGTGACGATTGTTTAGGCTAATGTGCCGTAAAACACAATCTTGATGTGGCAAAATCTTCCTTGACCTCCCAGATATTGGTGGATCATTGGTAGACCCAGGTTTCCTTAATTTTGGCAAGTATACTGGTTACTTTCAGTCCGTTCAGCAGTCTGTCTTCCATCACCTACACACGATTTTCTTTGCTGATGCAGGTTACAGGCTTCATTGCTTACAACACATAGAGAGAATGCGCGTCAAATTTGTCAAAAGAAGCACACATGGCATATATATAACCTGCTGATGCTTTCTGATTGGTTAGTTGATGGATATCGCAGTCCAAAGCAAAAAATTAAGAAATCAGTTTGTTTCAACCCAGTTTTTTGGCTGTAACTTCTTATCTGCTTTATATATATATATATATATATATATATATATATATAAAAACAAAACTGACCCGGGTATTAAAAACTGCCGAAATTCCCTTCACATCGATATATAAAATTAATTGGTTGGTTTGTTTGTTCGGTTATGCATTTAGACACCCCTGCACCTATTAGGATGAAACCAACGCGAGGTAGTCCAGTTGGATCCTGGTCAGGTTTTAGGAGGGTTTGGGTCCCGGTCAGACCTCCCGTGTGTGTACGCTTGGCAGAACTTTGACTTGCGGAGCCTGTCCTGAGCCTTCCACTGGATGGATTTGGATGAAAACTTCACAGAGTGGTAACATTGGATCCCAGAAAATATTCTAGGGAGTTGAGGTCCCAGTTGGACCTCCCGTTGGTGTACACAGGGCAGACCTTTGACCCGGGGGTGCTGGGCAGAACTTTGACCCAGGGAGCCTGTTCTGGGTCTTCCAGTGGATGGATTTGAATGAAAACTTCACAGAGGGGTGGCAATTGATCTGGGACGCCTAATGGAGTGGTTGGGGTCACGGTTGGACCTCACGGCGTAGTGTGCCTGGCCGAACTTTGATCCAGGGAGCCTGTTCTGGGCCTCCCACTGGATGGATTTGTACGGCATCCTGTAATAAAAATTAATAACTTTAATATTGAAACTCGGGCAACGCCAGGTACTTCAGCTAGTATACTTTAACACAAGGTTGATTGCACAAAATTTTGCCTCAAGAGAAAAGGACTAGCGATGCATGACTTTTGGCCACCACTGTAACACGGTAGTTTTCTTTCTAAAGGTCATATGGAAAACCAGATTTAATATGCCCTGTTGTATAAAGCTTGAATAATGTTTGTACTATTTCTGTCTTGGATATCACTTTCCATAATGCTAAAGTTGGACAGTAAAGAAATGCAATAACTGTTCTTGCATCAGTAGACTTTTGGAGGAAAGAAGAGGCAATAGATTTAAGTCCAAAAGCAGGATGATCCCTCCAAATGAAGCACAGTTGGGGAGATATGATACAGTAATACTTACCAATAGACAATCTCCATTGACTTATACAGTATGTAGGTAACATCATAAATGAAGTGTTATGACTTGGCAACACTCTTATTATACACCAAATATGGGAATGGTCTTAAATTTCTTCCTACTCATGGCCACAACAGCTCCCTTGTCCTTGAATGCCACCTTGGTTGTATGAAACAGGAAGTCATGTCACTACTCCCTACTTTGTCCCACACTTAGCAGAAAGAGTGGTATGGTCAGGTAGTGAGAACTTCTGCCTGTTTGTGTGTCATTGTGAGTCTGTGTATCAGTCACTTTCCGTCTGGGTAAATATGTGTCCATGTGTCAGTCTATGTCTTCGGATCTACAGAATATACTTCTTGTTTATTAAAACGTGTGTATTGTGAAGAATGTTTTGCTTACTCTAAAATTTGAGAAATAGAAGTAAATTTGAGTTCTGTCATCTATTTGCATGTGCTCCTTATAAATTAAAGAGGAGGCACAGTAACCAATGTATAACAATCAACTACATATGTGACTGCTGCAACAAATGTTTATTCGGACACCACCACCTATTTTGTTGTTTGTTGCTTAAGCATTTAGACCCGCGCTAAATGTTATTGTTATGCTGAAAATGGCCGATCTCCACATTGAAGATTGCATTTATTCTGTCTCAATGTACAATTTTAAATTCCAACTGATAATGAATTTCTTTTTCTTTTGGAAGAGAAGATCTGGAATGTGTGTTGAAAATGATTATGAATCAGATGCATAATGTTTTGTGTAGTTTGCAGTCTGCTCACAAAGCTTTAGTCCCAGCCATCTAAAGGGAAGCAATCGGGAAGCCGACTGCCTATATACTGGCAGCCGGCTTCCCGACTGTCTTATCCCGAAAAGGGTGAAATGCCGGGCGTCTAGATGTAGACGCCCGCATTTCCCCGACGACGGGAAACCGGCGCCCGGCATCACGATCGTAGAGATTTAGGGCTCCCGGGGGGGACTTAGGGTTAGGCACCCCCCCGGGAGGGTTAGGGTTAGGCTAGGGGGAGGGAGGGTTAGGGTTAGGCACCCCCGGGGGGGATTTAGGATTAGGCACCCCCCCGGGGGACTTAGGTTTAGGTAGCGGGGAAGGGGGTGGTTAGGGTTAGGCACTTAGAGGGGGGATTAGGGTTAGGCACTTGGGGGGGAAGTTAGGGTTAGGCACCCCTAAGGAGGGTGAGGGTTAGGGGGGTTAGGTTAGGTTAGTGGATACTTACCTATCCACGATTGGGATTTCCATCGCTGTCGGGCTTCCGCTGCGTCGCACTCTGCTCCTGTCGGGCTGCCGCTGACGGGAATCGAACCATGCGGCCGGCGGTATTTCATACCCATTCCCATCTAAAATATCTGCTGTATGAAAACTAGGTTAAGGTTAGTGTAACATAAAATTACCTTTATAGTTTATTCATTTTACAATGCATAATAGGGGGAGTTATCGTTTAAGGTTTCTGTATTCAGAAACTCTTTGATTAAAAGTACTAAACACTACAAATAAAAGTTTATGAAAGTTCAGACTCGTTTTGTTGTTAAAAATTGTGTCCTCAATTAAATGCCTTTTCAACAGGCACTGTATTGCTGACCAGTTCCTACAATTAGATTAGGTAGAAGAGTATTGTGAATTCAAATACACCATACATGACATGTTGTCCAGAATTTTTTCAAAGCCGGGCGGACAAGGGTAGTGGGGTGGGGTGGGGCTGTATTGCAATCCTGGGTGCCAGGCGGTGTTGGAAAAGTGCAGAGTGGAGCGCCCATCAAAAAAAAACTTTTGTTAAAACACTGTTGTGGGTTACTGTGATAGGAGTAAAAATATGAATTACTTTATAGATTCTCTGAAATACAAATAATAAACAGTGCAGAAGGAAAATGTTCAGAGCTTCTATTTTTTTTTTTGCAGAGAAATGACAATGTCACTCTGAATTTTATTTTGTGGCTGAGAATAATGACATTCACAGCTCCAAAATATTGAAATCTACGTGAAGAACAAGATGACTTAGATGCCAAAGTGAACTTGGTACATATTACCTTCAACATTAATGTGAAGTTGAAAAAGAACATCTGCCAACCTTTAGGGGTTTTTTAGCTCCAGAAAGAATACTAATAACATGTGAAATGTCAAACAGGGAACTAAAAATTTTGCAGGTCTAAGTTTTCCCTTGTGAATTACTTGTCTGTCCTTGCATGTACATAATATTATATACACAATTAATAATAACATTACTATCATTATTTTAATTTACAATTGCTCTGTGGCACCATTTATAGGCTTAGTAATCAATAATAATCATAATAATAGGATTCAGTAGCCAGAAGATCATTAGACCCTAGTTTAGTTCTATTGCAGTACAATGCAGAGACTCCCACTGAAGGGAGTTTCTTATAGATATTGTAGACAGATAGTGAATTACACACAAATAAACCGGTCAATAAGTTTTGATACATAGGGGGGTATTCAATATTGGAGCGAAAAGTCTGTGATGGACTTTTTGCTCCACATTGGAGGTTTTACGGGGATAAAGTATCGGGCGGCGCCCGCTTTATCCCAGTATTCAATTTGAAAGCTGTGATAACGGGACACGGCGGAAAGGTAAGTATCGGAAAAAAATCGTGAATTTTCGGGAAAGCATCCAGGGACCCCCCTAATGATGTCCTGACATGGGAGATCATTATGGGTACCCCCATTTTGGCCTGCGGAAGGTAAGTATGGCTTTTAAATAGCCACGGCAGGTGTTTTTTTCCGACAGGGGAGAAGGGGTGAAGAAGAGCACTTAGCTATTTTTTTTTTTACAAAAAAAACTAGGTGCATCAAATTTGGGGTACATGAAAATGGGTGCAAGCATATTTTTAAGTCCCTAAGGTGCATTTTTAAAATTCTTCAAAAATGCACCTGCCGCTACTTCCCGCAATGAAAAAAACAGCTGCTGCATACTTGGGACCCCCCCCCCCTGAATTAATTTAGTTAGTTTCAAACTTGTTCCCCGTATTTTTTTTTCACCCCAAATTTAAACTTTATTTTTTGAGGTAACCCGATTTTTAAAAAAAAAACTTTTTATGACACAGATCTTTTTTATGGGACTCTCCCAGGGGTGCAGGCTATATTTTTAAGCCTGCACCCCTAAACTCCAATTCTACACTTTTTTTTCACCACCTATTCAGTGGTGAAAAGTTATTCACGTTTTTTTTCAAAAGTCGAAAGGTCTTTGAAATTGAATACGGGGATAATGAAAATAGGCGAAAATGACGTCATCAGCGATAAATTTAGCTGATAACGGCTTTTTCGCTTCAAATTGAATATGGCCCATAATCAAGGTTGGCGAATACAAGTATCTTAAAGAAGAAGATGGCAAAATATATGGTTACTTTAATCAATACATTCTGTGAAGTAGATTGAGATAGAATTCCATGGTGTGTAGGATACAGTAGTCATGTACTTCAAGCAGCAGGCAAGATTTTGAACAACTATAGCAAACTATAAGAATCAGGGCCATGATAAGTGGTGTGCAAGTGGTTCCGTCGCCCAGAGCGCAGGGTTCTGGGGGCTGCACCATCGCAGCTAGCATGGTGCCTGAAACGGCACCCTGCTGCCAGTATCGCTGTAGCAGTGCCGCCCAGAGCATCCTTTGGACACTTGGCACCCCGCAGTCTGTGTAGCCATTTGGAACGTCCTCAGGACGCTCCTGGCAGTGCCGCACTTCCCAGTGCCGCCCATGAGCATTCTGGGACCCTGTTACTCTGCTGATAAAAATACTTAGGCACTGTCCAAGAAAATAAGCAATAAGAGGCTGAGTGGGGGCTGGAGTTACACGCAAGTTGCCACAATTGTGACCGCATTGCGTGCATTGAACTAAATGCGGATATTCACCCATCTAGAGAGTTGCACGCATCTAAACGGCAGCACTGCTCTTATCCATCCGCTTGCTGAAGTAGTCATCTTCACTGTCTGCATGCATTTCCATCAGCCCTATATCTGATGCAAGATATCCATCCAAATTTAGGCCGATGTCTGCGTATGCTCATCTCTGTATAGCAATTTTGCCTGCATGCTCACAACACGCCTTAGAACAGACCATTGCTGAACTGTGGTATCCATTAAGCCACAAGTGAAGATGCAGCTGAGATGCATGGGAATCTCTGTTGTTGCTCATAGTTGCATATGCTTGGTACTGACGCAAGGGCAGTGTGAATAATCGTAACAGCCATCTGCAAAATGTATTTGCATGCAGCTTTGAGTTTGTGCAGCTCTGAAGCAGCCCCATGGGGTATACTTAGAGTACTGAAGTGCTGGTTTTTAGAAGTGGAGTTGTTGCCTATAGCAACCAGTCAGATTCTAATTAACATTTATCTAGAACACACGTCCCACCAGAAGTAATATACAGGTACCAGGGCAACTTGTTCATATATAGCACAAGAATACAACTGTTGACACAACCTATAACAGCTGGTGCTTCTCACTCTTATTCCAACGCGTTTCATGAAGCAACTTCTTATCATTTGTCAGTGCTACTCCTACTGTTGCTATACAGTCAGGTCCATAAATATTGGGACATTTACAGAATTTTCAATTTTTGTGTTCTATTCATCACCACAATGGCTTTGAAATGAAACAAACAAGATGTGATTTAACTTCAGACTTTCACATTTAATTTGAGGGTAATTACATCCAAATCAGGTGAACGGCGTAGGAATTACAACGGTTTCTATATGTGCCTCCCACTTTTTAAGGGGCCAAAAGTAATGGGACAAACTAAACAATCCTAAATCTAACTTTTGCTTTTTAATACTTTGTTGCAAATCCTTTGCAGGCAATTACAGCCTGAAGTCTGGAACGCATAGACATCACCAGATGCTGGGTTTCATCCCTAGTGATGCTCTGCCAGGCCTCTACTGCAAATGTCTTCAGTTCCTGCTTGTTCTTGGGGCATTTTCCCTTCAGTTTTGTCTCCATCAAGTGAAATGCATGCTCAATTGGATTCAGGTCAGGGGATTGACTTGGCCACTGCATAACATTCCACTTTTTAGCCTTAAAAAACTCTTTAGTTGCTTTTGCAGTATGCACTGTGAAGCGCCGTCCAATGAGTTCTGAAGCATTTGACTGAATATGAGCATATAATATTGCCCGAAACACTTCAGAATTCATTCTGCTGCTTTTGTCAGTAGTCACATCATCAATAAATACAAGGGAACCAGTTCCATTGGCAGCCATACATGCCCACGCCATGACACTACCACCACTATGCTTCACTGATGAGGTGGTATGTTTTGGATCATGAGCAGTTCCTTTCCTTGAGACAGCTCTTTGGATCTCATATTGAGAGTTGACAGCAACTGATTCCAAATGCAAATGTCACACCTAGAATCAACTCCAGACCTTTTACCTGCTTAATTGATAATGAAATAACGAGGAATAGCCCATACCTGTCCATGAAATAGCTTTTAAGTTGATAGTCCCATTACTATTGGCCCCTTAAAAAGTGGGAGGCACATATTGAAACTGTTGTAATTCCTACACCGTTCACCCGATTTGGATGTAATTACCCTCAAATTAAATCTGAAAGTCTGCAGTTAAAGCACATCTTGTTTGTTTCATTTCAAAACCATTGTGGTGATGAATAGAGGCCAAAATCTGAAAATTCTGTCAATGTCCCAATATTTATGCACCTCACTGTATTTCATTATTGAAAGCTTGTTTGGCAACCACTATGTAAATCACAGAAACAAAGCACACTTTGTATACTAATTTAAAAACAATTACTGTACAAGTATCTAAGTAACAATTCAATGACAGTACTAGAGGTTAAACATAATAAATAAAGGTGTATTAAAAGTGCACCAATATAATTGAAAATATTTTACCTTTATAAGATATACTGTTGTAATCACAAACACAGGATGCCTCATTGCTTAGCAGCATAATTGCACGGAAATTTTCCTGGTACATGCTTTCTTCTTTTGTGTTACATCATTCATCTTGATAGCATTTTATAGTGGGATGTACTGGGTCTCATTCATACAGGTTTTCAGTGTAGGACTCTGAGCCAAATTGGGGATCCCATGTTATTAGATCACACTTTTATAAAAAGTATGCCTGCACTTTTTCTGAAAAGAGTGGTGCCTAAAGTGGTTCAGATAAACTTATGACCCCTGTATGAGTATAATCTTATAGCTAGTGAAGATGACCACATCTACCCTATACTGACATACTTGTTAGAGTTTACTGTCACACAGTCTGGTGCATCTGCACACAGTACCAAGGGAATGTAGGTTGGAAAGTAAATGGAAGGACGGATTTAATTAACAGACACAGTGCATTCACAGCAGTGAGAAAGAATGGGTTTGTGAGCTCTTTTAAACATACTGCTGAATTGAATTTGAACTAGGACCCTTTGACCGTAGCGGAAATTAGTTTTCTGCCGTAAGGATATGCCGCAGACAACAGGACAATTAACCCACGTGGACACTTTGAACTTTGAGTGTGGTGAATCTGATTAAGAAGACCTTGTAAGATAAACCATTTAGCATTATCGCTACAACCTGAAATATAAAAAAGACCTATGGAAAAAGTGATAATTTAGGTATAGCACTACAATTTATGTTATTTGTGTACAAACCTGTTCAAAGGACAGGTATGCTTTCAATCTTCAGCAATTGCATCTATAGTCTTATTTTTATCTTATAGTATGGTAAGTAAGAAAATATATAATAACTTTTTTTCCCCAAGTAGTGACATCTTTTTTTAAGCTTAGCTTTTATCTTTTATCAGAAAAATCACAGTCTTTGCAGTTAATATAATACAATTTAGGAGAAGATGAGAACAAAATATAACATCTCAGTATAAGGCCACAGTCGTGCCCATATATTAAGGGCCGTATTCAATTAGTTTCACACCCGCGGAAAAGTTTCGCCTGCCCGACTTTTCACCGACATTGCGTGTTTTGGAAGCGGAAACTTATCGTGCGCTTCCCTGCTATTCGCCCTATTCAATTACAAACCAGGCGAAGACAGGAAGCGCTGAATTCAAAACAGGCGGAAAGTGCTGTCAGAATTAGGTAAATCAGCCTGAACCCCCGAAAAAGATGCACTAACATTGGGGATCATGTAGATGTGTCAGAATAGCCTTAATAAAGCTATTTGGGGTACTTAAGCTGTTTCAATAGCTTCTTATTAGCGTCTTTGCACAAGTGGTGAAGAATGGCATTAAGCAGTATTTTTTGGTGAAATTTAGTAGTCCAAAAAAAAACAACAACCAGCATCGGGCTTTGGAAAGCCAGTTGTGGTTGTGCTAAATACAGGGGACAAATGAAGTAGGGGATCTCCCGTATGAGGCACAACAGCACCAGGCTTTTTAGAACCAGTCCTGGTTGCCAAAATACAGGGGACAAATGACATAGGGGTCCCCTGTATTCAGCGCAGCCAGTACTGGGCTCTTATCCAGTCCTGGTTCTGGAAATACAGGGGGGAGAAATGCGTAGGATTCCCCTGTATTTACCAGAACCAGCACCGGACCTTTTCTAGCAGGGATGTGATGCCACAGCCAGGGGAGCCCTTTCACCAGGCCTCCCAGCCGAAGCATCACCCCTGACCACTAGTCAGCCCAGGCCGGGGATCCCTCTCCAGGGCACCCCAGGCCTGGGCTGATAGCCCGGGGCTATCCCCAGCACCCCTGGCCGGTGGGTGTCGGGTTGGTAGTGTAGTGCATATTTGGGTATAAATATTGTCTTTTGCAGTAGGACTACAGGTCTCAGCAGGCCTCCACCGCATGCTGGTATGGTGACTAAGGGCCCGCTGGTACCTATAGTACCCCCCCATCCACACCACCTTATCTCATCTGCGCAGCTCTATCTTCTGCTCAGACCTCAGTTGCATAGACTGCATGTGTGTATTCCAATGAGCACACAATTCTATGAATTAACAGCTCCACCATTTTGTGAGTGACCGCAATCTAACTCTGTGAGAGTTCTGAATCTGCAGTTAACCACAGGGTGTAATGGCATACCATATGAGAAAATGTTGTGATATTTGATAACAAACTGTGTGATTGCATATATCTATGTCAGGAATGTGACGTTCAGGAACACTATGTTTACACAGCTTATTGAATTGACCCCTTTCACTTAGAATGAAAATTATACACCATACACCTATAAGGGAAAAATATAGAGAAAATGTTGTGATATTGGATAACAAACTGTGTGATTGCATTAGGGGTGTGCACCGGCCACTTTTCGTGTTTTGTGTTTTGGTTTTGGATCTGGATCTTTCTTCGTGTTTTGGATCTGGATTGGTTTTGCCAAAACCACCCTTCCGTGTTTTGGGTTCTGGGTTTTGTGTTTTGGATCTGTATTTTTTTGAAAAAAAGCATAAAAACAGCTAAAATCACAGAATTTGTAGGTTTTTCTGCTCCTATGCTATTATTAACCTCAATAACCTTAATTTCCACTCATTTCCAGTCTATTCTGAACACCTCACAATAGTGTTTTTATGTCCAAAAGGTTGCACCGAGGTAGCTGGATGACTATGCTAAGCGACACGAGTGGGCGGCACAAACACGTGACCCATCTAGGAGTGACACTGCAGTGGCAGACAGGATGGCAGTTAGAAAAACTAGGCCCCAAACTGTACATAATGCAAAGAAAAAAAGAGGTGCAAGATGGAATTGTCCTTGGGCCCTCCCACCCACCCTTATGTTGTATAAACAGGACATGCACACTTTAACAAATCAATCATTTCAGCGCCAGGGTCTGCCACACAACTGTGGCTGAAATGATTGGTTCGTTTGGGCCCCCACAAAACAAGCTGGCAATTAATGTGTCCCTGCACAAACTGGCTCTACGGAGGCAAGATGTCATCCTCATCCTCCTCATCCACCGATTCCTCACCCTCTTCAGTGTGTACATCCTCATCCTCACAAAGTATTAACTCGTCCCCACTTGAATCCACCACCACAGGTCCCTCTGTACCTTCTGGAGGCTGGTCTCCCTGGAAGAGCTGATAATTCATTTTGATGAACATCATCTTCTCCACATTCTGTGGAAGCAACCTCCTACGCCTTTCGCTGACAAGGTTCCCGGCTGCACTAAACACTCTTTCGGAGTACACACTGGAGGGGGGGCAACTCAGGTAAAATAGAGCCAGTTTGTACAGGGGCCTCCAAATTGCCTCTTTTTCCTGCCAGTACAGGTATGGACTGTCTGACATGCCTACTTGGATGCTGTCACCGATGTAATCCTCCACCATTCTGTCAATGGTGACAGTATCATATGCAGTGACAGTAGACATGTCAGAAATTGTTGCCAGGTCCTTCAGTCCGGACCAGATGTCCAAACTTGGTCCTGCCTGCCCTGCATCACCGCCAGCGGGTTGCTTAGGATACCTAAGTTTTTTCCTGGCAGCCCCAGTTGCGGGAGAAAATGAAGAAGGAGCCGTTGACGTGTCACGTTCCGCTTCAGCTGACAGTGTGTTCACCAGCAGGTCTTTGCACCTCTGCAGGCTTGTGTCGGCCGGAAAGAGAGACACCACATAGGCTTTAAACCTAGGATCGAGCACGGTGGCCAAAATGTAGTGGTCTGATTTCAACAGATTGACCACCCTGGAATCCTGGCAAAGCGAATGAAGGGCTTCATCCACAAGTCCCACATGCCGAGCGGAATCGCTCCGTCTTAGCTCCTCCTTCACTTTCTCCAGCTGCTTCTGCAAAAGCCTGATGAGGGGAATGACCTGACTCAAGCTGGCAGTGTCTGAACTGACTTCACGTGTGGCAAGTTCGAAGGGCTGAAGAACCTTGCACAACACGGAAATCATTCTCCACTGCGCTTGAGTCAGGTGCATACCCCCTCCTTTGCCTATGTCATAGGTGGATGTATAGGCTTGTATGGCCTTTTGCTGCTCCTCCATCCTCTGAAGCATATAGAGGGTTGAGTTCCACCGCGTCACAACCTCTTGCTTCAGGTGATGGCGGGGCAGGTTCAAGAGTGTTTGCTGGCGCTCCAGTCTTCGGCACGCAGTCGCTGAATGGCGAAAGTGGCCAGAAATTTTTCGGGCCACCCAAAGCGTCTCCTGCACGCCCCTGTCGCTTTTCAGAAAATTCTGCACCACCAAGTTTATTGTGTGAGCAAAACATGGGACGTGCTGGAATTTGCCCAGATGTAATGCCCGCACAATATTGGTGGCGTTGTCAGATATCACAAATCCCCAGGAGAGTCTAAGTGGGGTAAGCCACTGGGCGATGATTTCCCTCAGTTTCTCTAAGAGGTTGTCGGCGGTGTGCCTCTTACTGAAACCGGTGATACACAGCGTAGCCTGCCTTGTAACGAGCTGGCGTTTCTGAGATGCTGCTACTGGTGACGCTGCTGCTGTTGCTGCGTAAGGTGATACATCTACCCAGTGGGCTGTCACAGTCATATAGTCCTTAGTCTGCCCTGTTCCACTTGTCCACATGTCCGTGGTTAAGTGGACATTGTGTACAACGGCATTTTTCAGGACACTGAGGACACTTTTTCTGACGTTTCTGTACAGTCTCGGTATCGCCTGCCTAGTGAAGTGGAATCTAGACGGGATTTGGAACCGGGGACACACTACCTCCATCAATTGTCTAAATCCCACTGCACTAATGGCGGATACCGGACGCACGTCTAACACCAACATAGCAGTCAAGGCCTCAGTTATACGTTTTGCTTCAGGATGACTGCTGTCGTACTTCATCCTCCTCGCTAAGGACTGTTGGAGGGTCAATTGTTTAGTAAAAGTAGTGGTGTTCCTACTTCCTCTCTGGGATGATGAACGACTCCCAGCAGCAGCAGCAACAGCAGCAGCGGCAGCAGTAGGCGTAGCAATGCAGGATCCTCCGGAGGAATCCCGGATAGGAGAGTCAGTCATGCCAGTGATATGGCCTGCAGGACTACTTCCGATCCTGACTAAGGAGGAAATTGACGAGGAGGGAGTTGACGGTGTGGTTTGCAGGCGCTTGGATACAACAGGACAACGGGATTTAGGTGTCCCTGGACTGCTTACGGTCTGAGCCAAAGTTTCTGAACTTGACAGTAACTTTTTATGAACGCGCTGCAGGTGCCGTATAAGGGAGGATGTTCCTAGGTGGTTGACGTCCCTACCCCTACTTATTTCACCTTTACATATGGTACATATGGCAAGACAGTTGTTGTCCGGATTTGGATAGAAATATTGCCAGACCAAAGAGGTGGAATGTTTGGTCTTCTGCCCAGGCATGACCGTGATGGGCTTTTTCATCCCACGGACAACAACTGTCTCCCCCGGAGCCTGATTTAAACAAACCACATCACCATCAGAATCCTCCTCGCCAACTTCCTCCTCAGCGCCAGCTACACCAGTATCCTCATCCTGTTGTACTTCAACAGTGACATCTTCAATTTGCATATCAGCAAGTGGACTGTGGGTGCTCCTTTCAGCACTTGCAGGGGGCGTGCAAATGGTGGAAAGAGCCACCTCTTCCCGTCCAGTGCTGGGAAGGTCAGGCATCGCAACCACCACCACACTTGGACTCTCCTTGGGGATTTGTGATATCTTCTTAGAAAGCACAGTTCTTCGCTGTGCTTTTGCCAGCTTAACTCTTTTGATTTTTTTAGTGGGAGGAGTGCTTCCATCGTCATGTGAAGCTGAACCACTAGTCATGAACATACTAGGGATCGACCTTAGCCGTTCCTTGCCACTCCGTGTCGTAAATGGCATATTGGCAAGTTTACGTTTCTCTTCAGCTGATTTAAATGTCTTTTTCAAGGTCATTTTCCTGAACTTTGCCATTTGGGATTGTATGTGCCCTCTACTATGACATTGGGCATCGGCCTTGGCAGACGACGTTGATGGCATGTTATCGTCTATGTCATGACTAGTGGCAGCAGCTTCAGCACTAGGAGGAAGTGGTTCTTGATCTTTCTCTATTTTATTTTTATCGGAGAAAGTTTGGTCCTCCATTTATGTTATATCGATTTGATATATACGTGCGGCTAAACACAGAAAATAATTTTTTTTTTGGTTTGGACTGGAGTGTACTTTGTGGGTTACAGCACCCTTTAACGGTCAAGCCAGCCGGCCCTTTACTTATGACACAGGCGCACTCTTGGCACTACTTTGTTGATGCACGTGCGGCTACTGCGCACACAATTCACAAACACAGAAAATAATTTTTTTTTGGTTTGGACTGGAGTGTACTTTCAGGGGTTACAGCACCCTTTAACGGTCAAGCCAGCCGGCCCTTTACTTATGACACAGGCGCACGCTTGGCACTACTTTGTTGATGCACGTGCGGCTACTGCGCACACAATTCACAAACACAGAAAATAATTTTTTTTTGGTTTGGACTGGAGTGTACTTTCGGGGGTTACAGCACCCTTTAACGGTCAAGCCAGCCGGCCCTTTACTTATGACACAGGCGCACTCTTGGCACTACTTTGTTGATGCACGTGCGGCTACTGCGCACACAATTCACAAACACAGAAAATATTTTTTTTTTACGTTTGGACTGGAGTGTACTTTCGGGGGTTACAGCACCCTTAACAGTCAAGCCAGCCGGCCCTTTACTTATGACACAGGCGCACGCTTGGCACTACTTTGTTGATGCACGTGCGGCTACTGCGCACACAATTCACAAACACAGAAAATAATTTTTTTTTGGTTTGGACTGGAGTGTACTTTCGGGGGTTACAGCACCCTTTAACGGTCAAGCCAGCCGGCCCTTTACTTATGACACAGGCGCACGCTTGGCACTACTTTGTTGATGCACGTGCGGCTACTGCGCACACAATTCACAAACACAGAAAATAATTTTTTTTTAGGTTTGGACTGGAGTGTACTTTCGGGGGTTACAGCACCCTTAACGGTCAAGCCAGCCGGCCCTTTACTTATGACACAGGCGCACGCTTGGCACTACTTTGTTGATGCACGTGCGGCTACTGCGCACACAATTCACAAACACAGAAAATAATTTTTTTTTTGGTTTGGACTGGAGTGTACTTTCGGGGGTTACAGCACCCTTAACGGTCAAGCCAGCCGGCCCTTTACTTATGACACAGGCGCACGCTTGGCACTACTTTGTTGATGCACGTGCGGCTACTGCGCACACAATTCACAAACACAGAAAATAATTTTTTTTTTGGTTTGGACTGGAGTGTACTTTCGGGGGTTACAGCACCCTTAACGGTCAAGCCAGCCGGCCCTTTACTTATGACACAGGCGCACGTTTGGCACTACTTTGTTGATGCACGTGCGGCTACTGCGCACACAATTCACAAACACAGAAAATAATTTTTTTTTTGGTTTGGACTGGAGTGTACTTTCGGGGGTTACAGCACCCTTAACGGTCAAGCCAGCCGGCCCTTTACTTATGACACAGGCGCACGCTTGGCACTACTTTGTTGATGCACGTGCGGCTACTGCGCACACAATTCACAAACACAGAAAATAATTTTTTTTTTGGTTTGGACTGGAGTGTACTTTCGGGGGTTACAGCACCCTTAACGGTCAAGCCAGCCGGCCCTTTACTTATGACACAGGCGCACGCTTGGCACTACTTTGTTGATGCACGTGCGGCTACTGCGCACACAATTCACAAACACAGAAAATAATTTTTTTTTTGTTTGGACTGGAGTGTACTTTCGGGGGTTACAGCACCCTTTAACGGTCAAGCCAGCCGGCCCTTTACTTATGACACAGGCGCACGCTTGGCACTACTTTGTTGATGCACGTGCGGCTACTGCGCACACAATTCACAAACACAGAAAATAATTTTTTTTTGGTTTGGACTGGAGTGTACTTTCGGGGGTTACAGCACCCTTTAACGGTCAAGCCAGCCGGCCCTTTACTTATGACACAGGCGCACTCTTGGCACTACTTTGTTGATGCACGTGCGGCTACTGCGCACACAATTCACAAACACAGAAAATAATTTTTTTTTGGTTTGGACTGGAGTGTACTTTCGGGGGTTACAGCACCCTTTAACGGTCAAGCCAGCCGGCCCTTTACTTATGACACAGGCGCACTCTTGGCACTACTTTGTTGATGCACGTGCGGCTACTGCGCACACAATTCACAAACATAGAAAATAATTTTTTTTTAGGTTTGGACTGGAGTGTACTTTCGGGGGTTACAGCACCCTTAACGGTCAAGCCAGCCGGCCCTTTACTTATGACAGAGGCGCACGCTTGGCACTACTTTGTTGATGCACGTGCGGCTACTGCGCACACAATTCACAAACACAGAAAATAATTTTTTTTTGGTTTGGACTGGAGTGTACTTTCGGGGGTTACAGCACCCTTTAACGGTCAAGCCAGCCGGCCCTTTACTTATGACACAGGCGCACGCTTGGCACTACTTTGTTGATGCACGTGCGGCTACTGCGCACACAATTCACAAACACAGAAAATAATTTTTTTTTGGTTTGGACTGGAGTGTACTTTCGGGGGTTACAGCACCCTTTAACGGTCAAGCCAGCCGGCCCTTTACTTATGACACAGGCGCACGCTTGGCACTACTTTGTTGATGCACGTGCGGCTACTGCGCACACAATTCACAAACACAGAAAATAATTTTTTTTTTGGTTTGGACTGGAGTGTACTTTCGGGGGTTACAGCACCCTTAACGGTCAAGCCAGCCGGCCCTTTACTTATGACACAGGCGCACGCTTGGCACTACTTTGTTGATGCACGTGCGGCTACTGCGCACACAATTCACAAACACAGAAAATAATTTTTTTTTTGGTTTGGACTGGAGTGTACTTTCGGGGGTTACAGCACCCTTAACGGTCAAGCCAGCCGGCCCTTTACTTATGACACAGGCGCACGTTTGGCACTACTTTGTTGATGCACGTGCGGCTACTGCGCACACAATTCACAAACACAGAAAATAATTTTTTTTTTGGTTTGGACTGGAGTGTACTTTCGGGGGTTACAGCACCCTTAACGGTCAAGCCAGCCGGCCCTTTACTTATGACACAGGCGCACGCTTGGCACTACTTTGTTGATGCACGTGCGGCTACTGCGCACACAATTCACAAACACAGAAAATAATTTTTTTTTTGGTTTGGACTGGAGTGTACTTTCGGGGGTTACAGCACCCTTAACGGTCAAGCCAGCCGGCCCTTTACTTATGACACAGGCGCACGCTTGGCACTACTTTGTTGATGCACGTGCGGCTACTGCGCACACAATTCACAAACACAGAAAATAATTTTTTTTTTGTTTGGACTGGAGTGTACTTTCGGGGGTTACAGCACCCTTTAACGGTCAAGCCAGCCGGCCCTTTACTTATGACACAGGCGCACGCTTGGCACTACTTTGTTGATGCACGTGCGGCTACTGCGCACACAATTCACAAACACAGAAAATAATTTTTTTTTGGTTTGGACTGGAGTGTACTTTCGGGGGTTACAGCACCCTTTAACGGTCAAGCCAGCCGGCCCTTTACTTATGACACAGGCGCACTCTTGGCACTACTTTGTTGATGCACGTGCGGCTACTGCGCACACAATTCACAAACACAGAAAATAATTTTTTTTTGGTTTGGACTGGAGTGTACTTTCGGGGGTTACAGCACCCTTTAACGGTCAAGCCAGCCGGCCCTTTACTTATGACACAGGCGCACTCTTGGCACTACTTTGTTGATGCACGTGCGGCTACTGCGCACACAATTCACAAACATAGAAAATAATTTTTTTTTAGGTTTGGACTGGAGTGTACTTTCGGGGGTTACAGCACCCTTAACGGTCAAGCCAGCCGGCCCTTTACTTATGACAGAGGCGCACGCTTGGCACTACTTTGTTGATGCACGTGCGGCTACTGCGCACACAATTCACAAACACAGAAAATAATTTTTTTTTGGTTTGGACTGGAGTGTACTTTCGGGGGTTACAGCACCCTTTAACGGTCAAGCCAGCCGGCCCTTTACTTATGACACAGGCGCACGCTTGGCACTACTTTGTTGATGCACGTGCGGCTACTGCGCACACAATTCACAAACACAGAAAATAATTTTTTTTTGGTTTGGACTGGAGTGTACTTTCGGGGGTTACAGCACCCTTTAACGGTCAAGCCAGCCGGCCCTTTACTTATGACACAGGCGCACGCTTGGCACTACTTTGTTGATGCACGTGCGGCTACTGCGCACACAATTCACAAACACAGAAAATTATTTTTTTTTGGTTTGGACTGGAGTGTACTTTCGGGGGTTACAGCACCCTTTAACGGTCAAGCCAGCCGGCCCTTTACTTATGACACAGGCGCACGCTTGGCACTACTTTGTTGATGCACGTGCGGCTACTGCGCACACAATTCACAAACACAGAAAATAATTTTTTTTTGGTTTGGACTGGAGTGTATTTTCGGGGGTTACAGCACCCTTTAACGGTCAAGCCAGCCGGCCCTTTACTTATGACACAGGCGCACGCTTGGCACTACTTTGTTGATGCACGTGCGGCTACTGCGCACACAATTCACAAACACAGAAAATAATTTTTTTTAGGTTTGGACTGGAGTGTACTTTCGGGGGTTACAGCACCCTTAACGGTCAAGCCAGCCGGCCCTTTACTTATGACACAGGCGCACGCTTGGCACTACTTTGTTGATGCACGTGCGGCTACTGCGCACACAATTCACAAACACAGAAAATAATTTTTTTTTTGGTTTGGACTGGAGTGTACTTTCGGGGGTTACAGCACCCTTAACGGTCAAGCCAGCCGGCCCTTTACTTATGACACAGGCGCACGCTTGGCACTACTTTGTTGATGCACGTGCGGCTACTGCGCACACAATTCACAAACACAGAAAATAATTTTTTTTTTGGTTTGGACTGGAGTGTACTTTCGGGGGTTACAGCACCCTTAACGGTCAAGCCAGCCGGCCCTTTACTTATGACACAGGCGCACGCTTGGCACTACTTTGTTGATGCACGTGCGGCTACTGCGCACACAATTCACAAACACAGAAAATAATTTTTTTTTTGGTTTGGACTGGAGTGTACTTTCGGGGGTTACAGCACCCTTAACGGTCAAGCCAGCCGGCCCTTTACTTATGACACAGGCGCACGCTTGGCACTACTTTGTTGATGCACGTGCGGCTACTGCGCACACAATTCACAAACACAGAAAATAATTTTTTTTTGGTTTGGACTGGAGTGTACTTTCGGGGGTTACAGCACCCTTTAACGGTCAAGCCAGCCGGCCCTTTACTTATGACACAGGCGCACGCTTGGCACTACTTTGTTGATGCACGTGCGGCTACTGCGCACACAATTCACAAACACAGAAAATATATTATTTTTTTAGCACTTGGGGGGAGCACCCCTGATGGACAGAGCACCCCCTGGACAACACTACAGCACCCCTTTAGGACTGGGACACTGCACAGGACTTTGGAGTGGACACAGCCCCTATGGAGAACTGACTGCACAACACAGTCCAGCCAGCCCCTATTGACTTTGAAGTAGTGGACACAGCCCCTATTAACAACAGCAGCACAGCACAACACAGCCAGCCCCTATGGACTTTGAAGTAGTGGACAACAGCAGCACTACACTACACTACACTACACAGCACTAACTCCCACCCTCCCTCTTCACTGTCCACAGCCGAGTGAGAAAATGGCGCCGACGCGGGTACCTTATATAGGATCCAAAACCCGCGAGACTCGGAAGGCGGGATGATGACGTTTTGCCTCGATGTCAGATCCGAGTCAGGCGGGAAAAGTCGAGCCTGACTCGGATCGGACTCGGATCGGGGGGGCTCGGGGGGGTTCGGATTTCAGAAATCCGAACCCGCTCACCCCTAGATTGCATATATCTATATCAGGAATGTGACGTTCAGGAACACTATGTTTACACAGCTTATTGAATTGACCCCTTTCACTTAGAATGAAAATTATACACCATACACCTATAAGGGAAAAATATAGAGAAAATGTTGTGATATTTGATAACAAACTGTGTGATTGCATATATCTATATCAGGAATGTGACGTTCAGGAACGCAATGTTCGCACAGCTTATTGAATTGACCCCTTTCACTTAGAATGAAAATTACACACCGTACACTTATGAGGGACAAATATAGAGAAAATGTTGTGATATTTAATAACAAACTATGATTGCATATATCTATATCAGGAGTGTAAGGAGGCATATAGAGAAGATTAACTTAATTTAAATATTGGCATGGTTACCGATTGTAATACCTAAGTAATAATATTATACAGGGTGTTTTGATTGTTTTGTATTGTATGTTTTGATTGAAGCTATTCAACATATTGAGAATCATTAAAATGCTAAGGAATAATAGAGATTTAAGTATAATTATCACAGTTGTGTGCATGCGGATTTACTGTATAAAAGACATACATACATAATGTTAATACATGAACAAAATAATGTTTTGTAATATTGTTATTTTATCCTTAGGGATTATTTTTATGCTATTCATTGTAATCATTTTAATTTGTTTGTAAAGCTTTTTTTTAGCCATAGTTCTCAATTTACATTTTCTTTAGTTTGTTAATTCTGATGCATTACATACATAGCAAGAACTGAAAATAATAGATGCACTTTTTCCCCCCTATTCAGATAGGTCACATGAAAATGTAAATCTGACCCTGAGGAATGCAAGAACTAAACCTACTTATTTAAAGGTGAAGAGACTGATTTTCTCAGTACAGTGTAATATGTTGGTGATATGTAAATAAATTATAATTATTCAGGTGGAGTGGTATCAATTGAATACAGAATTAAGTTAGCATTTAACTATATTAGGAAAAAGTGAGCAGAAATTGGTTAATTATACCTAGTTAACATTTTTAGATCAAATAAGTAATGGTAGTAATGTGTGTCCAGGAGGTTCAGGTTGTGGGGATGTAGGTTTAGTTGGAAAGTAAGTGATTCAAGAAACAGCAGCACAAAGTCTGATGACAATGCAGCATACGTATAGTAGGTCTTTCTCACAAAGCAAAGGTCTGCAGTAAGCTTTTCCTACAGGCTTTTTTTCATGTTTTTATTTTATTGAAATGTGCTGTGCTGTTGTGACAAATAGGCCCATTAATCTTATTGCATAGGGCAAAAAGGGCCGGGAGCCTAGAAAATGAATTTATCACATGGGTCACAGAGAAATTAATTTAGCAATTTTGCTTTAGGAAAACCAATTTGTCACTTGTTAAGTGGACAATAAATTTAACAATTGTTGGGGAAAGTTGTTTCAATATTGAGAATAGGCCTCTTATTACTTTCTGAATTGTCAACCATGCTTTGAAACGGTTGGGGGTCGTTTACAAAACTTAAAATCTGTGCTCCTGAAAGGATTCTTTATGTGCACAAGTGCATGTTAAAGCAATTTGCATTTAGTTTTGCAAGATGGCAAACACTCCAGAAACTGCTTAGGGTGTAAAAAGTACAACTTAGGAAGCCCCTTAATCATTTAAATTTGAGACTTTATCCTAAAATACTGCTTGGTTTAGCCACATAAAAAGCCTTAAAATATTATTGATTACATGTTACTTTTGTGTGTTTTAATATTTTTATACATATTAATTTTTAAAATGTAATTTCAATAAATATTTTTTTATTTGTAGAAAAAAAATTATATTTAGAATAGTTTTTCAGTGAAGGCGAAATTAATTTTAATATGATATTCATTTTCATTACAGAGAAACCCAGTTAAGCAGCTGATTTTTGCATATGAAACATTAGACAAGGCAATTAAAGGATTGTCTGTATCACGTTCACAAGGCACTGTACCACAATGCATGTCTGTAGTTGACCACTACATCACAATGGTAAGATACGTGTAAGGGATATGTCACAAGGGCAATTAAATAACATCTTTTAGGAATGTCTCATACTCATTAAAGCATAGTAACCAATGTAAACTTGGAACTAGCAGTTTGTAGAGTGTATAAATGGTATTTAGGAGCCTGCATTCATTAATACGTATGTTAAGTGTAAATATGTTGCCTAAAATACTTGCTACTGTATCAGGACAACCGTAAAAATTAAATTAAAATGGTATTTCAGAGGACTGTAACATTTTTTCTTACATAATGATTTTTCAAACATCCGAAATGCTATTGTTACATGTACATCTGCCAGTTAGCTGGTGATAGATTAAAAGGAAGCCCCACATCAGTATTACATCCTCCTCTCTATAGCTTAACATAACCATTCTTGGGTTTCTGTAGTGTATTGTACTAGTCATATAATGGCTTCTCAGTAGCCACTAAAGGATGTCATACTAACTATCCCATGAGCCCATATATAACAGGGCAATGGCTGCTCAGATACAAATCAATTCTCTGTACACAAGATAGTCAACACAATATGCTCACTTTTTAATTTACACACCTGCCTCTTGAGTGACCATATAGTAGCAGTCACGTGAGACGCTGTAGTCATATGACTGCTTTATTGAATATAACACTTGGTACCTGCCAAATAAAAAAAATCACTTTACGTTTCCAATGTCCTTTAATGACAGCACATCATGGACTTTGTATCTTATGCAATAGCTGGAGAATTAAAGTTTAGCTAAACCTGGTAGAAGCAATAGGGCTGCAAGCCTATTTCTTCACATTCAGATGGATTTCACAAAATATCATATATTAAATATTCAAATTTCTTGCTTATTGAATATTTAATGATTTGTAAATTCTTGGTTAATTTTTGAAGTAATGTTTGTTAGGATTAAAAATTAATTAAAAAACAACAACACAAATGAATCCTAATCCTTTATTCCTCTGTTTGTGTTTTCTGTCAGCTTGGTGTAAAAAGACAACATGGAAAAAACACAGCTGAAGAGCAAAGCTGCTCTTCCAAGTCACTTGTAAATAATGTGATGATGATGAATTTGCAGCTTGAGCTAATTGTGGCTCAGCACCGCGTGTCAGTCAAACTCCTCAATGAAATGCAAGGTTGGTGTTTTGCCTGCAGTATACTTGGTATTGAACTGTTATGACAATGTATCTCAGCAGTCAATAAAGATACATAAGTTTGTATAAATCAATGAATTTCCTTAAGTGACATCTTAATTAAAGTCAAGAAGTAAAAATGGGATGTGATGCTTTTATTCACCTGAATTCAATAGTGTTTCCTGATACAAAGATTTGTGTTACACGCTCTAAGGCACATTCGTGTATCTGCCAGGTACTGTCTGAACCTCCGGCACTAATATTATGCAGGTCTTCTGGCAGGAATATTTAGCTTGTTTATGCTTGCGTCACATTGAGGTGCAAACAAGAACATGTTCATTTGTGTAAGACATGTTTCACTTTCAAAGCTACAATAATTACACTGATTACACTTATCAGATATGCCGATGGCAGTGAACTGTATGCACAGACTTGTAAAGTTATTCACAGTTGCACTGCATTATGCAATTACTGTTTTTGTAATTAACACATCTTCTGAAGCCACAATATGAGAATAACTTCATGGAACGCACACTTAAACTGTGTATTGACATAGACATCTGCTATATTTGGGTCATTCCAATGATCCAATTTTTAATTACTTTTTTAACTTAGGCTTCAAAATTTTTGTTGCACTCTGTATACTAAATAGGGCATTAAAGCTGAATACAAATCTTGATTTTTTTTCTAATATCTTGTCGATTTTGAGTTATAAGGCTTTGAAAATTAAAAAAAAAATCCAAATATGTTGGCACTTATGAACAAAAACTTAAATTTATCAAGCCAAAATGTAACACCCCCCCCAAAAAAAAAAACAACAACGTTTTTTTTCAGCACAGAAGAGGCTTACATTTGATTTATAACATGGCTAAGTTTAAGTATTTGAGCAGACTTAAACATTTAAAAACAAATAATAAAAAAAAATGGTTTAAAATTTTCACGACTTTGTTTATTCTTTTGATGTTTTAAAATGATCCATACCAAATTTTAAGTTGGGATCTCAATGAGATGTTATATTTTTAGTAATTTTTGTTCATAGTAACATGTATATTTCAGCCAAAAAAGGTTGCCAATATTTAGGACTTTTTACTTTTTTTTTTCCAGAAATTTATTTTCATTAACTGTCTTATACCTTGTAGATCACAACATCTAAGGCTGCAATATATTATAAGTTGAGCATTTAGTTTTTTTCTGAAAAAAAAAAACTAATCAATTAGCTAGGTAATATTATAAATCATAAGAGTAAATTGTTTTGACAAGTTTTAAAGCAGGACGATTCAAGGCTCTAGTGTTGGCCTTGCATGCTTTGAAAATCCAGTGATTTGGAAAGGTGGAGGTCTTTACCATAGCAACCAATTAGATTATAGCTATTATTTATCTCTATTGTTCTGGATACTCAGAGACCCCCTTGCATGGACCACTGCAAAAAAATTTCTGAAGTGGTTTTTTTAATTGCGAAAGGAGGTATGTATGGAATGAAGTATACACATTTAATTTTTTTTTCTATTATCTTACACTTTTTGCCCTTCATTTTCAGTTGATGGTGAACATCTCAGATCATCTAAGAATTCTAATCAAAATCAAGAAAGGATGGACTCTTTATGCTTCAATACAGGTAAAATAATGCTTTGTGTATTTCAATAATATAGAATGACATCATAAATCTGAATGTCACATATGCTAATTACACAACTTCATAATTTCAATTTTAGAAACAGAAATTCTTGATAAAATCAACAAGAATAAGTTGTCCAAAGCCATCTTCTTAATGCAGAAGGCTGTACTGTTCAATAAGGGACTAAACTGTTCTCCCAATAAGCTCTTAGAGGTAATGTTGCATTTTATTTACCTTAAATATGTCTATTAAAATTACTTGTTTGGTGCTATCCATTTAGTGTATATGTATATTTGTCTGTGTGTGTCCATGATTATTATTTTTATATATTTTTTAAAATTAGTTTTAGGAGATTCTTTGTCAATAAATGTGCTGTAAATAACACCAGATATGTGTGATACACCTTTAGAATCAGAACCTAGATAAAACCTAGATAAATATTCACCTAAATTAGCCACCTTTTTTCTTAAAGTCTGATATGCTTACCGGTTCAAGGGTGCCTCCAGAACTTAAGCTTGGTTAGTAGAGGTTTATCATGGATAGGTTTTAGGTAAGGATAAATGGGACACTAAACCTGGTCTATTAAATTCTACCTCAGTGTCTTAGGCATAGGCTATATATGTGAAATATATGAATTAACAATCTACCAAATAGAAATTAGTGTATAATTAGAATCATAGGCAAGAGGTTCTGCAGCAGTGATAACTCAGGTAAACTTTATAAATACAGTAAACAAGCTAATAATAATATACAGTAAGAACCTTTGGCAATAGATTTGGCAGTAATATACTGTTTAGGCAACCCAGGCAGGCAATATATGCACATAATACATCATCATATGGTGGAACACCAAAGTGCAATCTCTGGCAAGAGGTTTAGGAGCAGCAGTGTAAATAATAATGATTCCCTGGTAAACCACAACAATGTAAGTACAGTAATAAAAGGTTTCAATTGAAACTGAAGAAACAGTCAATGACAAGCTATACAAAGTCAAGGGCTATAGACAGACATAATCCAAAAAATTTAACGGTCAGGGCAGGAAGAACAGAATTGCAGTAAAAATTGAATAGCCAAGGTCACAATAAAAAAGCAATATACTGAAGTGGAATCCAAGAGCACAGGTAGTTACCACTGAAGAAAGGCTAAGTCCTCCCTGCCTATTTAAATGCACAATAATCAATGTGAATACTTCCGATCAATCAAACCCTCCCCTTTAAAGTATCAGAGGAAGAATCCTTTGTGCCTTGCTATCAAATTCCATTATGAATGAGGCCTTATCAGCTACTGTATATACAATGTTTGAAGGACAATTTCCTTGCATCTCATTGCTTATCCTTTGCCATATTACTTTGTTGGTAGGATTCACAGAAACTGATTCAGCAAGCTGAAGCTGAGGAAATTGCCATCTACTTATCTTGCATTAAACAATCAGAGGCAAAAGGTGGCAAACTGACTGTGCCTCCCCCACCATTGCTGCTTTGTAGGACAGAAAATGTGATGGTGTTTAAACCAGCTCCATTCAAATCAGATATTAAGGTAATTTAATATATGAACAATGTGTATAGCTGCCTGTGGATTGTATTTAATTTTATCTAAAAGCTTAATTTTATCTATGCTTTAATCAAAGATTTAGTTTACCATTTGCATTGAATTATTCAATGTAGCTTTCTCATTATTGGACTTAGAAGTGCAACAATTTTCTTTTGACTTATGTTTTAATTTTTTAAAATTGTATCTAGGTTGCTTGGTACTGTTTATTTGGACAAAGTGTAACAGGCCCCAACTTAAAAGTCAGGTTAAATGATCATCATCTTGCAGGAACTGGAGAAGAGGTAAAATTGTTTATAACTTTTCTTTATTCTACCTTTCAGTCTACACAAATCATATTCTTTAGGTATAATGTCAGTAACATGACAACTGCCATATTGAAAACAGAACAAACTTTGGGGTGTAAGGGATTGCTGCAAATTTCTATTGTAGTTTCTGTAAAGGTTGTAGAAAGCAAAGAACTGTCAGATAGGATGATGCAATGAACGACGCCAGCATGAAACGATACATTGCGCCATCATATTCCTGATTGTGTAGTGTGTACTGCACGTTACATCACATCATTACTTCGCTGGGTGCACACATCATATAGTGTGTACCAGGCTTAACCCCATCACATTATAGAACTTCCATGAGCTTATGCCCGGAGTTATTCAATTACAATCCCTTTTCCTCGCGGAGTAAATCTACAGCTAAGGGGTGTTAACCCATAATTTCCAGGATAAGTATCCTGAGCTATGGGTTAGCACATTTGCAGTAGCCATATTAAGTGCAGAAAGCCCAAATTAATGCATTTTTTTTTTTGAGCCTCAGTAGTAGGATTTATTGCGGGCTGTATTGTCTGTAATTGAATAGCCCTGCGTCGCAGCGCATTCTGACTTCGAGGCTAATTGAATCCTCCCCTTAATATGGATGTAGAGCAGTGCTGGGACACACTTGGCAATATGATGGTAGTATTTCTCCTTCATCCACTGGGGGACAGGTGTTGAGTAGAGTGAGAAGCCTGGCTGCCAATAGTGCACCGTTTTTTGTGAGTGCTGGGCATTTACTATGATGGCTGTGTTAGACAGCCAAAGCTTTTCTCTTTGGTACATTCTTTTAAATTTTTTCACAGTGGCCGCTGGAGACACTTGGAGTAGGCCATGGAGTGGTTGTGCTGCTGCTCCTTTGCTGGCGGCCCACATGGGATTGTCTCCAGGGTACTGGACGGGATTTTGAGGGGGGGAGGAGCCAGAGGTTTCTGCCGCCCGTTTTTGAAAGTACCCAGGCTGCTCTCTCCACTCACTTAACCTCTGCATCTCCAGTGTCCCCATGGAATCGGCTAGAAGGATTTTACCAAAGGTACAAAATCCTGATTTTATTATCTGAATTGGAGTGTAACGCTTTAATAGCCTAAGCTACAGTGCATTATTTATTATTTATGTCAGCGTGATTATTGGCCCTTGTTTGTAATGTGCAATAGAGCCAGTATTAATAAATAAGAAATGTAATCTCACGATATGTGTATATTTTATGTTAACCAATGCTTATCCCATTGTTACTATCATCTGTATTTCTCCATACAGGTTCCAGCAAATAGTAACAGCTTATTGGTAGTTAAGGGTCTAAAGAAAAATGAGAAATACATATTTGCTGTTGCAGCATATTCAGCAGATGGACGTCTCATTGGAGACATGATTGGAGAATCAACCAAACCAATACTTGCCTTTCCACCACTATCAGTGCCTGCAACTTGGGCTTATCTGGCACAGGTATCTCTCTCTCTCTCTCTCTCTCTCTCTCTCTCTCTCTCTCTCTCTCTCTCTCTCTCTATATATACACACACATATATATATATATACATATATATATATACATATACACAGTATTGTGTATATATATATATATATACTGTATATATAAAATATTTCACTGTAATACTGTAAACTTATCTATTAAATGAAGACTATGTTAATTTCTATAGCATTTAGTTTGCACAGTCTGCTAAGTGCCCCCTTAGTGATGCAGAGCTAACGCTCTGCATGATGGAGATAATGCACATGATGGAGAAAATAAAAATGTCATTACAAAAACTTTCAGTTTTTTTAACTTCATTACAATCCCTTTTAAAAATGTTGAACTTTTCCACTTCAATTCCAAAATATATTTATGTCTAAATGACAACGTTGGGAGGACATTGGAACTGTCTTTATTTCTTGCGTCACTATGTGGTATCTGGGTGTTAGTGACGGGGCTCACTTAGAATTCAGTGTCGCATAGACAACACAACAGGGAAGATACAATGGGGTGTTTATTGTATGTTATGGTATCAGTCAGAGCCGTAAGTAGACTTTTTGGTGCCCTTTGCCAGGGAGAGCATTGGCTCCCCCCAGGGGCGGATTGGGATGGAAAACCAGCCCGGGAAATTTCTGGAAGCAGCCCTTATGGGGGCGGGTCTGTTGAGGGGGTGGGTCTGTGGAGGGGCGGAGTCTGTGGAGGAGGGCAGGATACTCCCTCGTCTTAGGGCCTGGAGGGACTTTTTCAAGCCACTGAGGGGAGCAGGGTCGGCAACAGAAATTTTGGTGAACGATACACTCTTTTTGGGGACCCTATCCCTCTGCACTAGGTACAGGCCAGTCACTTTGGAAGTCTTTTTTCTTACTGATATGGTGTTTCCTCTGCAACAGGAAACCTCTAAATAGTTTGACCGTCACTGGACAGCGTCTTCAGCCGGTATTCACTGTTCATGTAAATCACACTATCTGGAAGATGCCTGTTTATGTAGAAATATAACCAATGTCTTCATTACAATTAGATAATGTATAGTAACAGTAAAGTGTTTGTGCAGGGCAAAATGTGAATTTCCCTGAATGAACAAGTTCTGTGTCTTTCCAGTCCCCCGTGTTACTCCAGACCTCCCTACGTCTCTCCATCCCCAGGCCCCCCTGTGTCTCTCCATCTCCAGGCCTCCATGTCTCTCTCCAGGACCCTCTCAGCCTCATTCCCCCAGCCCATGTGTCTCTGCCCCATTCTCTCAGACCCAGTGTCTCTCTCAACCCCATTCTCTCAGACCCAGTGTGCGTCTCTGACCCATTCCCCCAGACCCAGTGTGTGTCTCTCAGACCCATTCCTCCAGCTCCAATCTGTGTCTCAACCCCAGTGTGTGTCAGCCTCATTCCCCCCAGCCTGTGTGCCCCAGCCCCAATGTGTTAGCCTCATTCCCCCAGCCCGTGTGCCTCAGCCCCAATGTGTCAGCCTCATTCCCCCAGCACCTGTTTCAGCCCGTGTGCCCCAGCGCCAATGTGTTAGCCCCATCCCGCCCGTGCAGACACCGCTGTCGGGACTTACCTGCCGCTGCTCGTTTTAGCTGGCTGCTGCTTCTCTCGGCCGCGGTCGTCACTGTGCAGGCTGCTGTCCAGGTGGAGGTTCGGGTGGGCTGCAGAGGAGCTGGACGGAGGCGGAGCCATCAGTGAAGATTGACAGGCTCCGCTCTGGAAAGGCTTGTGGGAGGACCTGCTGCGGCTGCGCAGCGCCTCTCCCATCAGCCATTTTTTTTTTACTATTAGATGTTGTGCTGCCCGATCGGAGCTCTCCGATCACGGCAGTGGGGGTGAGACCGGCCAATGTAGGGACCGGCCCAGCGGGAATCGGCCCGGTGTCCCGGCGGCCCAATCGCCCCTGGCGCCCCCCCCCCCCCAATTTTTTAAACGGGGACATAAGATAGTGCACCTGAAAAAGGGCCCTGTCTTCATGGGGAAGGGCCAGGGAAGAGATAGGGGAGACCAGTAGATGCTGGGGGTAAAAGAAGAGGAAGCTAAAAGTGAGAATTATAATATACAGGAAAATTGACAGGCCCAAACAGCGCCCCCTACCCTTCTGTGCCATGGCACAGGTCACAGTACCCTAGTTATGGCCCTGGTATCAGTGCACTACATTACAGTAATATTACAGTAAATGTTTGATTAACAATCGCTAGGTTAACAACCAAAAACCCTTAGTTCCCATCTCATACACACAGTGTCCTGGAAGACAGTACTCCACACCCAAAGTCCGACCGATCTCCTCTCCCCAAGACTAGTGGTGTATCTAGGGGTCTGAGTGTCCCTGGTAAAGTAAGGGACTGGCCTCCCTACCCTCCACCACCCCCTGATCAGTGGGAGGGAGGGCTCTGACAGACTGTATGTCCATCTGTCTGTCAAAAGTCTGTGCTGCTGCTGCTCTCTCAATCAGAAGCATCCGGACGAGGGGGGGGAGGAGGGGCGATCTGATCCAGGCAGAAAGTAAACAGACAACGTGGTGGCTGTATAGGTGGCGATCGCCCCCTCCTCGTTGTCCAGGTCTGTTGCTTCTGACTGAGAGATCAGCAGCAGCACAAACTTTTGACAGACAGAATTGGACGTGGGTGGCGGCGCCCCCCCACGGCTGGTGCCCCTGGGGAGTGTCATCCTGGCCAATAGGAAGATAGGCCCTTGCCCAAGACTCATATCTCTTTATTTCCATACAAATTCCCAAAGTACTCATGTGGTGCTGATATGTAATACAGGTTGAGTCTCCCATATCCAAAATGCTTGGGACCAGGGGTATTTTGGATAATGGAATATTCCATATTTTGGAATAATTACATATCATAATGAAATATCTTGGGAATAGGACCCAACTATACACACAGAATGCATTTATGTGTCATATACACCTTATACACACAGCCTGCAAGTAATTTTATACAACATATTCAATAATTTTGTGGCTCAAACAAAGTTTGTGTACAGACATTAAATTAATTTATGTTTCATATACACCTTATAGACACAGCCTGAAGGTAAGTTTATACAATATTTTTAATAATTGGTGCCTTAGACAAAGTTTGTGTACATTGAACCATCAGAAAGCAAAGGTTTCACTATCTCAGTCATGCCAAAAATATTCTGTATTTCGGAATACTTCATATTTCGGAATATTTGGATATGGAAGACTCTACCTGTACCCATAGAGGTCTATACAGGGCTTGTTACAACAGTTGCTGTTGTGTAGGTACCACTGTGTCTTTTGGTTACCTTTTTTGGAACAATAGGAACAAACTGCTGTAAACAAAGGTGAGAGTATATGAAAATAAGGGGAGGGTTGTAGGCTTCCAATCCCCTATAATTTCCTTTGGCTGCCGGAGCCCATTGTGCTAATATATAGTTGCATTTACCCTTAATTATTTTTTTTTTCATTTTCATAGAGCGCTTATATTGTTGGCAACTATAATGTGGCTAAGAAAGCATGCTCTGCTCTGTGGAACTACTTTGTTTTGCCAGCAATTCCTGCACCTACTACCGCTGACAAAGCAGGGAGCAAAGAGGGTATATCTCAAATGAGGTAAGCAGGTTATTGCATTCTGATAAATGGTCTTTATACTTATTGTTTAAAAAGTGTAAAACCTATGTTCTTTGGTGAATGCAATGGATGTGTACATTTTCTGGTCTTTTTTTAATTCGTAAATGTTAGGATTCATAGTGTATTATATGTAAATCAATAATCTGCCTATCTTGAAACGTTGGTTAGATCCAACTTTGGCAGAGTGTATCTAACCAGAACTGAGTGCTTCTTCATAGGACGGGCAAACTATGAGAACATGCCCGTCTCCACAGCTGTATCACCAATCGACATCATGTGGTTTCAATTGTGCAACATGAAAGCTGTCACTGTGTACAATTGAAACCCACTGATAATGTGCTGACTATGAAACAGCTATATAGTGACACATACAGTGGCGTAACTAGGGTATTTGGAGCCCAGGGCAAATGTGAAAAGGGAGCTCCCCCCCCCATGTGTGCGCGCCGAAGGCGCGCGCATCCAAAAAATGGGCGTGGTCACTTAAAAATGGGGCGTATCATGACACACCCCTTTATTTTCAAACTGAACATTCCTATCCATATGCACCTTAACCCCAGTAGTACCCCTTATACAGTACCCCCAGTATGCAGTTGTGGTCCCTCTCATGCAGGCCCATAGTAGTGCCCCTTATACAGTATCCCCAGTAGTGGTCCCTCTTATACAGCCCCCAATTAGTTCCCCTTACTCAGTACCCCCAGTAGTGGCCCCCCCAAATGCAGTGCCCCACGTAGTGTTCCCCCTTATGCAGTGCCCCCAGTAGCAGTCCCCACAATGCAGTGCGCCCAGTAGCGGTATCCCCTTATGCAGTGCCCTTTTATATAGTGCCCCCAGCAGTAGACCCCCCCATGCAGTTTTCCCAGTAGTGGTCCCCTTATGCAGGCACCCTGTAGTGATCCCCCCTATCTAGTGCCCCCTGTAGTGGCTCCCGCAGTGCCCCCAGCAGTAGTGTCCCCCCCCTCCCATGCAGTGCCCCCAGTAGTGGTCCCCCTGATGCAGGCTCCCAGTAGTGACCCCCCCCCCTAATCCAGTGGTCCCTGTAGTGGCCCTTCCTATTAATTGCCCCCAGTAGTGGTCCCCCTGAGTGCAGTGCCTCTAGTAATAGGCCCCTTTTAGAATGCCCCCAGTGGTAGTCCCCCCACCCCAAGTAGTAGTCCCCAGTAGAGTAGCCCCCCCCCCAGTAGAGGTCCTCCCAATGGCACCCTCAGTAGTAGCCACAGACACCTCCCCTAGTAAAGGTCCCCCCAGTAGTAGCCAACCCCTCCCCCGTTGTGCAGATAGGTTTAAAAATAAATAAATATATATAAAAATATACTTACCTGATTCCACGCTGCTCCTGCTCCTGTCCGCGATGCCGCTCCCGCCTTCCGGTCCGCCCGGGCTGGCGCGCTCAGCATTATGGGACTGACGTCATGACGTCAGTCCCATTACCCACTGCAGGAGCCGGACGGAAGTCCGGCTCTTGCAGTGGGTGCTGCAGCAGTCAATGAGAGTCTATCTGACTCTCATTGGCTGCTGTTTAACACACGCATCGCCGCCAGCGCTGGTGGCGATGCGTGTGTTATGCACAGCCTGAGCCCGCCTCCTGGCGCTATTGGGCAAGCGCTCAGGGGCAGGGAATGGGCTCAGGCGTGCAGCACAGGACCGGCGCTGGAAGACTAGCGCCGGTCCTGTGCAAATGTGTAGCGCTGACCGCACTCATTGCGGTCGGCGCTACACTGGCTATCTAGGGCGGGCAGGCCGGTACCATGGCCGGCGGCGCCCCCCCGCGCCGCCGGTCACTAAACGGCGCCCAGGGCACGAACCCCGCTCGCCCTGCCCTAGTTACGCCACTGGACACATAGCAGTCAATAAAAACACTATTTCCTTGTCACAAAAGATAACTTGACACCAGCGTCCAAACAGTGCTTTCAGGTGTATATTTATATTATTAAGCAATGATGTCAGTGGCCAGTAGAAGCCTATCGTGTTCTTGGAAGAATTTTTAATAATCACTTTCAGATTGTGAATCTAATTGTAAATAATTGGTTTATTGTTATGAATTTCTCATCTTCCTTAGAAACTAGCTATTATTTGTTTAACCAATATTGCCATCATTATAGTTAAATATAATTAAACTTTCATTCCTTGATTTTCTGGATAATTAATGTAAGCATAGCTACTGATGTTATGTACTGTATGTCTTTTCTCATAGACTGTTTGATGATGCTATATCAAACTCATCTCCTATATTACTCCAACTTTTCCTGGGAAGTATTTTTATACTTAATGATATAAACATAAAGGAGAAAGCTCTTTTCTGTGACTCTGTCTGTGATGGAGGGATTCTACTGAAGGGGCAAGTAAGTAATGGATGTTATTGATGTTCAGTAACTTACTAAATGTAAATTACAGATGTATTGTATTAAAGGAAATGTATTTAACACCTATATTATCAATTCATTGATTAATACCATACTTGCCTACAAGTCTGGTAGACTCACATATTTGGGAGAGTTCTCCTGGGCTCCTGTGAGAGTAGACAACCCTCCTGACCCACCCACTTCTCACATTTTAGACATTTGACTTTTAATGCTCTGAAATCGTAGAAAACATTTGCTTTTATTCACAATAATACAATATCAATAAAATTGTCAAATTTTTATTTCTTGCATTTGGTTACTGCATTCTACATGGTAGAATTTAAAAGAAATACGGCATCACCACGTTGAAAAATAATATATGAACATGATTTTGTTATTGTTAGCTGGAACTAAATGATTTTTAAAGCCATCAGAAAGCAGAAATATAATAATATTACAGAACAAAATATAAATAAACACCTTTATGTTAAGCTTGTGTCAGAGGGAGACAATAAGTTATGGTAGAGGTGTCAAAAAACAAACAAAAATACAACAAATTGCATCTGAAAAATACACTGTAATTTGTCCACACAAATGTTTGCACCAATTGTTCTCTGACCTGATTATTTACACATCTGTGGGCCTGATTCAGAGTTGTAAGCTATGCCGAAGTTTTCACGGTTAAGCGATAACCGGCCGTCTGATCATGCATCAAGGTACATTACCATAGTCGCTTGCAGCGACTATGTACTTACAGTGTGTTTGACAGTCAGGGAGCATGTGTGGATGTAGCGGGGAGTGGTAGCATAAAACGCAGGCAGTTGTGAATATTTTGGGGTCCTGTCACATCCTGTGACGTCTCACTTCCCACTGCCATTCTGCAGGACCATAGACTCACTCAGACTGCTATAATCAAATAATCTACAACAGACTGTGTGTAAAAAAGAGCACTTGTATAATAGGTAAAATGTGAAATGGATAGTAAATGATAAAATGAAGTGAATATGGGAGTAAAAATAATAAAATGTATAAATGTGGATCTGAGAGACTTAAAAGCAAATATGAGAGTAGAAATATTGCAAGAAGTAAAGGATAAAAATAATAAAATATAAATAAAAAAATTAATTATTATTTAAAAATAAAAATATATTAAAAATAATAATATCCGGGCAATGCTGTGGAGAAACATTTAAAGTTAAAATTAAAACTTCGAGATTGTGGTGTTAACCACTATATGTTTTTAGCTTTTTAGCGGGTGTTTGTCTGGAGCCGGGCCGTAGGGGTTGTAGATGTTGCAGGCTTTGAGAGCGGTGTCACTTGCTCAATGTTTGGAGACACTGGCAGGTTCTAACTAACCATCGGATGGTGAGTTAGCAGAAATACGTGGAACCGGAAGTTCGATCGTGACCACTTCCGGTGGACGGAAGATGACGACAGGCACTCGGGGCATTGCCACATCGCTGCGAGGAGGAAGAGGTGACTGCTGCCAGCAGGCAAAGGTAGGATTAGGATCATTTAGTTAGAACCTGCCAGTGTCTCCAAACATCGAGCAAGTGACACCCCACAACATCTACAAACCCTACGGCCCGGCTCCACACAAATACCTGCTAAAAAGCTATAAACATATAGTGGTTAACACCACAATCTCTAAGTTTGAATTTTAAATTTAAATCTTTCTCCACAGCATTGCCCGGATATTATTATTTTTATTATATTTTTATTAAACTTTTTTTTTTTTCATTTATATTATATTATTTTTATCCTTTACTTCTTTTATTATTTCTACTCTCATATTTGCTTATAATTCTCTCAGATCCACATTTGTACATTTTATTATTTTTACTTCCATATTCACTTAATTTGATCATTTTATATCCATTTCACATTTTACCCATTATACAAGCGCTCTATTTTACACTTACAATTACCAGAATCTATAAGAGCTGCTCCTTATACTTAGCGCAGACTACATAACCACATTTCAATCTACAACAGATGCTGCGTCTTTGTACGCAAAGTCTGTGACAATTCACTTGGATCTACAAAACCGCCGGTTGGCGTCTCAATACATCTCCCGGCAGCTGCGACATTTGCATATTTTCGCATAGCAGCTGCATACACAGATTCAGCAGCGACGGCATTAGCGTACAACTCAGGCCCTATGTCCACATTCACAAATAGTGGAGCTTTTGTATAACGTTTTTAGATGAACACAAATTAAAAATAAATAGCAACAAAAACAAATGGCAAATAACCTTTTAGAACAATTGTAAAAGCGTTACATACACCTACAGTATAAACAAATTAGATGTATACATTCCATCACATTGGACACACCCAGATCATTGGTCAATTGATTGGGAAATTGCAGTCCATGGTGGACAGTTTTTGTGAAAAATAGACAGGCTTATAAGGAGTTGCACACCTTGCCTTACGCTAGTCTTTTTTTGAGACAATATTGTTATTGCCTTTATAAAAGTGTTCTCATCATTTCACTTTCATTTTTACTCCACATTTCCTCCCTTTCCACTTACAGTCATATTCCACAATTACTCCTAATCGTGTTGTCAAAACACTACATGAGTGAGAGCAAATCAGGACCACATGTCTTTTTAATGCTCCATTGACTGGTAAACTATCACGCCCTACCCATATAAAAATAAAAAAAAATTCTGCCAGTTTTTTTTAAACTCTAACTGCATTTTAAGGGTCTGAGAAGCAAACAGGTTGATAGAATAAGGAGTGAATGGAGTAGAACCAAGTAACGCACCGTAGTAATTTCTTGAATGCACACACAGGAGGGTTATTACTGAAATAACACACTTGAGGAGTCAAACACAACAGGCAATTTGTAGAATCAAAGCTTATGTAATGCACAAAGGGAAATGTATTTATTTCAAATTGCTCTGCAATAAAAAAACAAAACAAAAAAAGTAGATTATAAAATTGTATTTACATTTAGATTGCTAAACACTTTTGTTTGGATTTTTAAAGAAATATATGCACCGCTAAGCTAAATGTAGGTCTGTTATCTTTAGATTTGTCGAATAGGTGAATGTGAAAGATTGTTGGTTGCTCTTGATGTTAGTACCTTACTGAGTGATGCCAGCTATGCCCTTCAAGCTGTTGTTCAATGCTATGGTCTGATTGCTCCAGTAATCTATCACCGGATCCCTTCTGTTCCAGTAGTGCAGGTAAGCAGAAATGTGCCAACACACCTGCTGACATGATAGATGCCTATATCTAAACATAGCAATCACTAAAATAAAAGTAATAGACAGTTCGTTCAGTCTGATGAAGAAGTAAAAAATGTAAATACGGGTGGTGCCATCATTCGACATGATTCACAGTGCTGCATGTAGATGTGCCTATTCGGAGCTAAAATAGCTATGGTGTAATCAGGGCACAGAACCAACTGAGAGCTTTTGTGTAATCATGTTAAGAACAACTGTTGTAGGTTCTGAGCATGGTGTCACAGTGAAACAGCATCGCACTGTGCTAAAGGGAGAAGAAATGATTCAGTACTTATAGAGCCTGATTCAGTAGAGAATGCAATTAAGGAGCCTAACGCAGATTCCCGATTATCGGGATTGACAAGCAGAGGCGTTTGCGGGCCTGTGTGGAGACGGGGACAGCCTGTGATTCCGGGAACGGGGCGTGGCGCCTCCGTTTTCCAGGAGTAGCAAGACCAGGGTCTGCAGACTTCCTGTCCTTGCAGGCTGTCAGTACCCGAGCAGGCTGCGGTAGGCTTCAGCTACCGCAACCTGACCAAAGGCTCAACCATCACGACCATCGGTCACGTTGTTGATCCCAGGCTGCGACCTTTGTCACAGTGCTGGGATCGCAGATACAGCAAGGAGGTGACAGACACCTTCTGCTGCTTTTGCATTTTAGGAAGGATGTGTCACAAACGTGGAATTCAGGAGCTGTGTTCCCGGACTGGGCCTTGGATCTGTATTACTTGGCGCAGACACTCGCTGGAGGAGACTTGGCTTAATGAAGTTTCTCCGCATGAGAGGGTGCAGCGAACTGACAGGAGTTTGAGGAATGCGGCAGTAACGTGGTAGCTAGGAAGCTACGTGGAGCGGCTGGATAGCCGTGGGTAGACGTTGGTATCTGAGTGGCTACGTGGAGCGGCTGGATAGCCGAGGGTAGACGTTGGTAGCTGAGTGGCTACGTGGAGCGGCTGGGTAGCTGTGGGTAGACGTTGGTAGCTGAGTGGCGACGTGGAGCGGCTGGATAGCCGTGGGTAGACGTTGGTATCTGAGTGGCTACGTGGAGCGGCTGGATAGCCGAGGGTAGACGTTGGTAGCTGAGTGGCTACGTGGAGCGGCTGGATAGCCGTGGGTAGACGTTGGTAGCTGAGTGGCTACGTGGAGCGGCTGGATAGCCGTGGGTAGACGTTGGTAGCTGAGTGGCTACGTGGTGCGGCTGGATAGCCGTGGGTAGACGTTGGTAGCTGAGTGGCTACGTGGAGCGGCTGGATAGCCGTGGGTAGACGTTGGTACCTGAGTGGCTACGTGGAGCGGCAGGATAGCCGTGGGTAGACGTTGGTAGCTGAGTGGCTACGTGGAGCAGCTGGATAGCCGTGGGTAGAGGTTGGTAGCTGAGTGGCTACGTGGAGCGGCTGGATAGCCGTGGGTAGAGGTTGGTAGCTGAGTGGCTACGTGGAGCGGCTGGATAGCCGTGGTTAGACGTTGGTAGCTGAGTGGCTACGTGGAGCGGCTGGATAGCCGTGGGTAGACGTTGGTAGCTGAGTGGCTACGTGGAGCGGCTGGATAGCCGTGGGTAGACGTTGGTAGCTGAGTGGCTACGTGGAGCGGCTGGAGCACAGTGGGAAGGCTTGCTTAGCTAAACTAAGAAACTAGTTGCACTGGCAACTTGTGTGAGCATTGGAGATCCTTTTATAGTGGACACTGGGAGCTGACAGGCTGAGAGAGAAGGAGAAGGCTCCTCATTGGTGGTAGTGGGGTCACATGGGCAATCCAAGATGGCCGCGCCCATGGACCGGAGGACAGCGCTTCCTGGAGGTAGTCAGCGGGGACCAGCGGTCAGCAGGAGCCGGCGTGGGAGCAGCACAGCAGCGGGACCCTCCAGAGGACAACAGCGGAGACTGCCTTGGGAGAAGAGGAAGGAGCGTACAGCGCGGGAGCCGGAAGACAGCGCGGGTCAGCGCCCGCACAGGTAAGCGACGGGGTCTGATTCTGGGGTCTCCAGGCCGGCGTGTGACAGTACCCCCTTCTTCAAGAGTGGCCACCGGACACTTCCTTGGTTTATGAGGAAATTTCATATGGAACGCTTTGACCAGACGGGGTGCATGGACATCGGAGGCATTTATCAAGATTCGTTCCTCCGGACCATAATTCTTCCAGTCGATGAGGTATTGAAGACGGTTGTATCGACAACGGGAATCTTAAGATTCTGTCAACTTCGAACTCTTCTCCCTGCTGTGTTTGAACACTAGAAGCTTTAGGCAGGACCTTCTGAAATCGGTTTAAGACTAGTGGTTTTAAAAGAGAAATATGGAAAGAACTTGGAATGCGAAGAAATGGAGGAAGCTTTAACTTGTAAGCCACAGGATTCAAGACTTTGATGATTGGGAATGGACCAATGAATCGCGGAGCAAATTTCATCGAGGGTACTCGGAGTCTTGGGTTTCGGGTAGAGAGCCAGACCATATCCCCAGGTTGGAAATTTGGAACCGATCGTCTTTGGCGGTCAGCAAATCTCTTGTACCGGGCTGACGTTTTAGTCAGAGAGGAACGAACCTTTTCCCAGATGTTGGAGAACCGTTGAAGGGACATTTTGGCCGCAGGCACATCTAATGTTGGAAGAAGAGGGAAATCTGGCACTCGAGGATGTTGACCAAAAACTGTAAAAAAAGGTGTTGAGCAGGTGGACGTGTGATAATGATTATTGTGGGCAAATTCGGCCCAAGGAAGAAGTTCAATCCAATCATCTTGGGAGGATGAGACAAAAGAGCGCAGGAACTGTTCCAGGTCTTGATTGACCCTTTCGGTCTGACCATTGGTCTGGGGATGATAAGCTGTAGAAAATTTGAGTTTTACCTGAAGGGCTGAGTAGAGTGACCTCCAGAACTTCGCTACAAACTGTACTCCCCTGTCGGAGATGATCTCTTGAGGAAGGCTGTGGAGCTTGAAGATCTCTTTTATAAAGCTCTGGGCGAGTAGAGGTGCAGACGGAAGCCCATTAAGTGGTACGAAATGAGCCATTTTAGAAAAACGATCCACGATAACCCAAATTGTGTTGTGGCCCCGAGATGGAGGAAGATCAGAGATGAAATCCATAGATAGGTGAGTCCATGGCTTAGATGGAATTGCAAGAGGTTGGAGTTGACCGTGTGGAACCCGCCGAGGTATCTTGTGTTGGGCACATTTGATGCATGAAGACACATAAGACCTGACGTCCTTTTTCATCGAAGACCACCAATAGGACCGCTGGATAAATTCTAGGGTTTTATCCATACCCAAGTGACCAGAGAACCGGGAAGCATGAGCCCAATGCAGTAACCTCTTGCAGAGTTCCGGAGCGACGAAAGTCTTCCCAACCGGGGGTATAGAAGATAATTGGGTAGAGGCGAAGAAAGCTGAATTCAAGATTGGTTCGTCATGGAACGGGAGAGTGCGTCTGCTTTGAGGTTTTGTGAACCGGGGCGATAGGAGACTTTGAAGTTAAATCTGGAAAAAAACATTGCCCACCGGGCTTGACGAGGGTTCAAGCAATTTGCAGATTTAAGATAAAGGAGGTTCTTATTGTCAGTAAAAATGGTAATTGGGTAATGAGCTCCTTCTAGAAGATATCGCCATTCTTCGAGGGCTAGTTTCATGGCGAGTAACTCTTGATCTCCAATGGTGTAGTTCTTTTCTGCAGGCAAAAACTTCCGGGAAAAGAAACCACAGGGATGAAGTTTTTCATCTTTAAATCGCTGGGAGAGCACTGCACCGACACCTTCAGAGGATGCGTCCACCTCCAGGATAAAGGGCCGGGTGGAGTCTGGTTGCTTTAAGATGGGAGCGGAGATGAAGGCTTGCTTAAGAAGTTGAAATGCAGAGGTAGCTTCGACGGGCCATATAGTTGGATCTGCTCCCTTGCGGGTGAGGGCTGTAATCGGAGCTACCAGAGTCGAGAAACCTTTTACAAACTTGCGATAATAGTTGGCAAATCCTAGGAATCTTTGTATGGATTTTAAGGAAGAAGGAAGAGACCAATCGAGAATGGCTTGTAGTTTTGACGAATCCATTTGAAGGCCTGTTCCGGAGATGATGTATCCCAGGAATGGTACACTTGAGACCTCAAACAGACACTTCTCTAATTTGCAAAACAGTTGATTGGACCGCAACCTCAGAAGGACTTGTTTGACCTGGTCTCGATGAGTTTGGAGGTCTTGAGAAAAAATCAAAATGTCGTCTAAGTAAACGACCACACACTTGTACAAGAGGTCCCGGAAGATTTCATTGACGAAAAACTGGAAGACGGCCGGAGCATTACAGAGGCCGAAGGGCATAACGAGATACTCGTAGTGCCCATCCCTGGTGTTGAAGGCCGTTTTCCATTCATCGCCTGGACGGATTCTAATTAAATTATAGGCTCCACTTAGGTCGAGTTTGGAAAAAACTGTGGCTCCCTTGACTCTATCAAATAACTCTGTAATGAGAGGAAGAGGGTAGCGATTCTTAATAGTTATTTCATTAAGACCCCGGTAGTCAATACACGGGCGCAAGCCACCATCTTTATTTTTTACGAAGAAAAATCCAGCCCCTGCTGGAGACGTGGAAGGTCGAATGAAGCCTTTACTTAAGTTTTCCGTAATGTACTCCGACATGGCCTGAGTCTCAGGGAGAGATAGAGGGTAGGTTCGGCCTCTAGGAGGATTCTTCCTGGGAATCAGATCTATGGGACAGTCCCAATCACGATGGGGAGGTAACAGGTCTGCGCTCTGTTTGCTAAAGACGTCCTGAAACCCATCGTAGGCTTTGGGCAGGTCTGTAGAATCCCGTACAACGGAAGATCTGATAGGTATTACCCGCTGAAGGGCAGCCTTTGAAGCAATTGGAACCCCAGGAGGTTATTTGCATGGTGGTCCAATCGATTTGTGGTGAATGTCTCTGTAGCCAGGGTAATCCGAGGACTAAAGAATGAGAGGCTTTGGGAATCACTAGGAAGGATAGTTGTTCGGAATGGAGCACCCCAATGGTAAGTTTAAGTGGTGTTGTACGATGGGTGATGGTTCCACTAGAAATGCGACTACCATCGATGGCGGTTAAAGTGATGACTCGAGGCAACGCTTCCATGGGGATTTGATGCTTCTGGACAAAGTCAGTAGTGACAAAGTTCTCTGTCGCTCCGGAATCCAGGAGAGCTAATACAGCTTTGTAACCTCGAGGACACTTTAAATGAGCCTGGATGGTGGAATCAGACTTCCTTTGTGATTCAATGGCAACTCCTAACTTAACCTCTCTTTCATAAGTTAGGAGGAGGCGTTTCCCGGACGAATGGGACAAGTTTTAACTAAAATGTTGAGGAGATCCGCAGTACATACAGAGGTTCTGCCTCTGCCTTTTCTGCCGCTCCTCAGCCGATAAATGAGAGCGGTTGACCTGCATGGGTTCTTCGCCCAGAGGAGGAGAGGGTAAGCGGGAAACTGGACGTGGCCTTCCACGATCAAATCTGCCTCTTTCCAAGGCACGCTCCCTGTGACGGAGATCCACCTTGTTGCAGAGAGAGATTAACCCATCCAAACTGGTTCGAAGGTCACGGGAAGCTAGGTCGTCTTTGAGCCTTTCAGAAAGGCCACTCCAGAAGGCATCGATGAGGGCATCCTCGTTCCAATTGAGTTCTGAAGCCAGAGTCTGGAACTGGACTACGTATTGGCCGATGGTCCTGCTGCCCTGACGGAGGTGTAGAATATCAGCTGATGCGGAAGTGGTTCTTCCGGGTTCATCAAAGATTTTGCGAAATGTGGCAACAAATTCGGGGTAGTTGGAGAGCAGGGGATCCGACTTCTCCCAAAGGGGCGAGACCCAATCGAGTGCTTGGCCAGAGAGTAGAGAGATGATATATGCCACCCTGGTTCTGGCCGTCGGAAAGTTGGCGGATTGTAGCTCGAATTGGATTTCGCATTGGTTTAAAAAACCCCTGCATAATTTGGGGTTGCCATCGAACTTGCTCGGGAGGGGAGAGCTGAAGACGAGCAGGAGGTAGAACCGGAGGAGCAGGTGACACCACAGGAGGAGAGGCGGCTTGGGAGCCAGCGGGAGCGGGATGAGCCAGTAAGGACTGAATGTTGTCCAGGCGTGACGACATATCTTGGATAAATTGGATCAGCTGAGCCTGAGAGGTCTCCTGTCTTTCCAGACAGGATAGTACATCCTGCGAGGCTTCTACCCCAGATCCTTGACCACTTGCCGAGTCCATCTGGCCAGTGCAAACTGTCACAAACGTGGAATTCAGGAGCTGTGTTCCCGGACTGGGCCTTGGATCTGTATTACTTGGCGCAGACGCTCGCTGGAGGAGACTTGGCTTAATGAAGTTTCTCCGCATGAGAGGGTGCAGCGAACTGACAGGAGTTTGAGGAATGCGGCAGTAACGTGGTAGCTAGGAAGCTACGTGGAGCGGCTGGATAGCCGTGGGTAGACGTTGGTATCTGAGTGGCTACGTGGAGCGGCTGGATAGCCGAGGGTAGACGTTGGTAGCTGAGTGGCTACGTGGAGCGGCTGGATAGCCGTGGGTAGACGTTGGTAGCTGAGTGGCTACGTGGAGTGGCTGGATAGCCGTGGGTAGACGTTGGTATCTGAGTGGCTACGTGGAGCGGCTGGATAGCCGAGGGTAGACGTTGGTAGCTGAGTGGCTACGTGGAGCTGCTGGATAGCCGTGGGTAGACGTTGGTAGCTGAGTGGCTACGTGGAGCGGCTGGATAGCCGTGGGTAGACGTTGGTAGCTGAGTGGCTACGTGGAGCGGCTGGATTGCCGTGGGTAGACGTTGGTAGCTGAGTGGCATCGTGGAGCGGCTGGATTGCCGTGGGTAGACGTTGGTAGCTGAGTGGCTATGTGGAGCGGCTGGATAGCCGTGGGTAGACGTTGGTAGCTGAGTGGCTACGTGGAGCGGCTGGATAGCCGTGGGTAGACGTTGGTAGCTGAGTGGCTACGTGGAGCGGCTGGATAGCCGTTGGTAGACGTTGGTAGCTGAGTGGCTACGTGGAGCGGCTGGATAGCCGTGGGTAGACGTTGGTAGCTGAGTGGCTACGTGGAGCGGCTGGATAGCCGTGGGTAGACATTGGTAGCTGAGTGGCTACGTGGAGCGGCTGGAGCGCAGTGGGAAGGCTTGCTTAGCTAAACTAAGAAACTAGTTGCACTGGCAACTTGTGTGAGCATTGGGGATCCTTTTATAGTGGACACTGGGAGCTGACAGGCTGAGAGAGAAGGAGAAGGCTCCTCATTGGTGGTAGTGGGGTCACATGGGCAATCCAAGATGGCCACGCCCATGGACCGGAGGACAGCGCTTCCTGGAGGTAGTCAGCGGGGACCAGCGGTCAGCAGGAGCCGGCGTGGGAGCAGCACAGCAGCGGGACCCTCCAGAGGACAACAGCGGAGACTGCCTTGGGAGAAGAGGAAGGAGCGTACAGCGCGTGAGCCGGAAGACAGCGTGGGTCAGCGCCCGCACAGGTAAGCGACGGGGTCTGATTCTGGGGTCTCCAGGCCGGCGTGTGACAGGATGGAATTGCAAAGCAGCTTGTGTGCGGCATTGCAATTCAGTCTTCTTCTGAATCAGGCCTAGTCTTTTATTCTAGTAAAGTTGGCAAATACTGAAATGTCCATTTGTTTTACAACTTAGAATTACACATTTTTGTCATTTAACACTGCTTTTAAAACGATCAGTTGATTTTTTTTTACAATAGGTGTTCACAGCCATTGTTTTTACATCAGACCCAAAACTGTCTGCATTTATGTATTTCCTGCTCATATTTCCCTGATTTTCTTTTTTTTGCTCTTTGTATTGTAGGCCAGTTAACTGCTCTACTTTAAAATGTTGTGCCTTGTAATGTAAGGTCAATGCCTACAAATGCATGTAATCATGGGTGTGGCTATAGTGGGTGCAGGGTGTACCGTTACTATGGGGCCCAGAGGCTTAGGGGGACCCAGACCTAGGTAGTTATATACTGAGTTCCCGTAATAGCCTGCTAAGCATTTGGGTCTGGCACATTGATAAAGGTGACTCATCAGCGCTTATATAGGTGGCAATCCCTGTCTCTCCCTCTCAGCAAAGCTCCACACTGATATGATTCATCTCCCGTGCTCCCGTTACACTCCCAACACTTCCTCAGGGAGTGTCATTCAACAGGGGCTGTGAAATGCATTGCAGTTCTAAGTGAGAATGTAATTTCTCTATAATAATAATGATAAGATAAGAGTTTAATGGGATATGATCTCTTAACAGATTTCTATGTAGGATAAGGCTGACTAACTGGGTGACATCACATTTTCAGTGAGTTTTAATATTAAGGGGCAGATGTACTACGCTCTGGAAAGTGATAAATTGGAGAGTGATAAAATACCAACCAATCAGCTCCTAATTGTTATTTTTCAAACTCAGCCTGTAACATGACAATTAGGAGCTGAGTGGCTGGTACATTATTATTTATCACTTTGCAGAGCTCCCCCTTAGAGGTGTGTGTAGTGGAATATCTGTGATGGCGGGTGTAGTGGATGTTATAATGTTATAATGTACTGGGTCACTGTAATGTGGCATAATCTGAACTGGGCACATTAATGTTACATAATATGAACAGAAGGGCATTGTAATGTTACATAATATGAACTGAGGCATGTAATGTGGCTGAATCTGAACTGGAGGCACTGTAGTGAGTCATAATATGAACTGGATGCACTATAGTGAGTCATTATATGAACTGGAGATACTACATTGTGTCATAATATGAACAGTAGGCACTACAATGTAGCATCATAAATACTGTGGGCACTTTAAAATTTCATAATGTGAACTGAGGACACTGTGTGGCATAAAGTAAACTGGGAGCACTATGGTAAGCTAGGGCACTACTATGAGTCATGCAAAGAACCAAGGCACTACTATGGGACATAAAATTAACTAGGCACAATTGTAAGACATAAAATTAACTATGGCACTACTATGGGGCAGAAAATGAGCAGCAGCTGCAAAAAGAAATGTCTGTCTAGAAGCATTGATACGGGGCCCCTTCCAAATGTTGCTATGGGCATGTAATATGTATTTGTTGCAATTTTACATAGCACTAACATCTCTTTACAGTTTGGAATAATCACTGCAAGATTGGTTATTAAGAAATAAAGTTAAGATGGGTACACACTTAACAATATTTTGAACGATTTGTCTATTTCCAACGGATCGGAACAATAAATCGTTCAAATCGTCGAGTGTGTACCTACCGCGGGTCATCCGCCACATTGTCAGGTTGGCCCTACATGCAGCTCAATCTGACAATGCGACTGACGACCCCATGCAGTGGAATGTGGCAGCGGAGGATGTATCGGGCAGTTGGGCACCAGATCGTCTAATGTGTAATGGCCGTCCGATATGTTGGCCCATCAGCGGGGGGTTATCAGTTGCATCACTGGGTACACACATCGTTTAGTGTGTACCCAGCTTAAGAGGTCCTTGGTCGCAAGTTAGATAAGAGTTTTATATATACAGTGCATCCAGAAAGTATTAACAATGCTTCACTTTTTCCACATTTTGTTATGTTGCAGCCTTATTCCAAAATTGAATAAATTCATTTTTGTCCACAAAATTCTACACACAATACCCCATAATGACAATGGGGAAAATTTTTCTCAAACTTGTGCTGAGGTCATTTTTTTTCACAATTGCGCTCGTCACATTCTATCACCAATATCAATGATTTTATTTATGCCGCACCCACACAAATTATACCTTATTTTTTCAGAAGACTTTGTATTTTCAGAATATGCCATTAGTCATTTTACTAATTCTAACATGTCAACAGGTTTATTTTAACCCAAATGGCAAAAAAAAAATATTTCATTTAATTCTCAAGAAAGGGAACCAAAAGAAAACATGATTTTTTTTCCATGTTATAAACACCAGAAAGAAATACTTTGTGGATCTTGTTTCGCCAGTAATCCGCCTTCCCTAAATAGTAAAAAATAGGATTCTATGGGGTACATTTACTAAGATTAGTGTCTGGTCATGATTGCATTCTCTTGTGTGTTTAGCCTGTTTTTCTGACTTGAAAATGTACTAAACGGAAACACAGGTGTGAAATCATTCTCTGTGCAAAACATGGGTGAAAACACAAATAGCAATTAATAAACCATCGGCTAAACTCGCAAATACTTTCCATAGACAGGAATACAACACGTGAATTTACCAAGAATCGTGATTGCAATCACGGGTGTAAATTGAGAAACCTCGGTCCAAAATAGAATTTTAAAATAGACTCCCATCATTAGCAGCATGTTTAGTAGATTCATGCACATATCAGTGTGATTCGTGCATGTTTCTGACTGTAATAAAGCCATTAAAGCATTAAAAAGTTTTTATTTTTTAAATCACGTGTGACAGAAGCATATCCAGTCCCGGGCTCTTTGAGCCGACCCTGATTAAAAAAATACAGGAAACAAATTGTGTAGGGGTCCCCCATATTTAATGACTAGACACACACCGAAGATTGTATCTGCAAGCGAAATACTACGTTACAGTGTCAGCGGCTGTGACAATGTAAGCTACACACGCAGTCGCACACAGAATATAGGCATGCTGCATATCATTTTAATCAGCAGAAGCTCCTTGTGCGTCCTTTGCAAATAAGATGTATTTGAAGGTAAAAAGTTGCATGAAAAAACGCTTGGCGCTACCTAGTCATGCCACGGCATGGCGCGACAAGAAGGGCTGTTTAACACGCAAGGAAGTAAGATGTATGTGGACACATCTGTACTGTTGCTTTAAAAATAAAATGCATCTGGAATATTCCTTATGTTGAATTTGTTAAATGCATGACACATATAAAACATTTACAGAGAACTACATCTTCCTGATGCAGTGTTCATTTTTTCATCATTCACTATTGCCGTTTCGTACATATAGTTTTTGTTTCTTATTGGTTGCATTGGCACAGTAGTAGCCACTGGTTTTAAGAGCTGTAAAATAAATGTCCTGTTTAACTTTTAAGTAATATGGCTTTATATACATAACACCACTCTTATTGAATGTGAAATATGGTTGTGAATAGTGATCAATATGAAAACACTGCAGTTGATGATATGGCTATTTCTCCGAAAGAGATATCACGTGGATACAATACACCACCTCTGGCTTTATTGGTAAACACATATATTAAAGCCATTTATTTAATTCCATTAGTCAATACAGCCAAATTGATGCAGAGCTACAATTCTTTCTTTTAACCTTATACTTGCAGACACCTCCCACATTGAAAAATTATCATGATTCATGAACCATTCATTTCTGACAAAGAAGTAGTTAATGTTTTTATGTGTAATCCACTTTTTCACCATGTTTTCAGATCCTAATTAAATGCTTGGCAGTTTTACAAGAAATCCCCAGCAGCACCTGGCAGAGAAAACAGGCTGGTGTAACAGAGTGCGTTCTGCACATGACGGCCTGCATTGTGTACTATGTAGCCAAGGTACTTATTTACCTCTCTTCAAACATCAAGGGAATACATATATATATATATATATATATATATTTTAGGATGACACTAAAAGTTAAATATTTATCCTGTTATTTATGTATTTCTTATAATGAAACATATCACTCCAAGCCATGGCATTTTTTGCTGGGAATGTATCAATATTATGTATGATTAAGAGATTAGTGCATTAGTAATCTACTTTCAAGTCTCATGATATAAATAATCTTTTTAGCTGCCACATAGCTTGTGAAAATCTGCCTGTGATAAGCTCCGGAGCCGTAATTACAGTAATAAACATGCATGTTATATACAGAGAGAAGCATGATGGGAAAGTTTTTGACCAAGCTTAGCTGATAGTATGTAACCCTTAAAGGTTCAGAAGCTCTCATAGGTTCAGAGACTACAAAGTAATTAACTGTCTGATAGTCATGTAGTTATTAGGTAATCCACATTTCTATGATAATTGTATAATTTGAGGGGCAAACGCAGGATTTTTAGAGGGGGGGTTCCAAATGCTTGAGTTTAGAGCGAGTTTGGTCAATCCATGAAGTGGACAAAATTAGAACTTAACCAGCTTTAATATGCGTTACACAAAGTGTAGTGTATGTCATAATCCCAACATATGTAGAACCAGTGATCACAGTAAGCCATTAGATGCGCCAGTATGGCCGTCCGGTCTAGCTGAATGTTTTAATTTCACATGTGGGCAGTTTATTCCAGAGCATGGGAGAGCAGAAGAAGACCCTAGCACTGGACATATATGTACAGATTGGTCTTCTTATGCTCTGTCTAAAGGCGGGTATCCACTTATAGATATACAAACGAGAGCACGATTACAACATTGCTGTCGTGCTCTCGTTTGTATATCTAGTGATGTGCCTAGACTAACCGTTCACTCGTTCAGTCCAGGCACATCCCTCATCCCCGCACATGCTGAACCCGACGAGATCGTCAGGTTGACCAGCATGTACGGGCGATGTCGGAAGCGACCAGCGGGCACGCGCATCGCTGGTCGCTTCCGACCAAAACATGCCCGATGCATGCGCGATTTGCAAGCGATTGCACGATAACGACGTAGTTATCGTGCAATTGCTTGGTTATATCGCTAAGTGGTTACCCCCCTTAACAGTATTAATAATTAAGCATATAGATGGTCTATAGCAGTGCAACTCTAATGCTTGGTACACACTGGCAGATATATTGGCTGATCAATTGATCAACCAATATATCTGGTGCCCGTCGGCCAGTGTGTACCAGCAATTATGTCTGTGTGTACCGCAACATGTCTGACGTCGTTCACAGACATGTTGCGACGGCTGTGCCAGATGATGGTTGTTCAGTGTGCATGAACAACCATCATCTGCAGATATATCTGTTAGGTGTGTACCCAGTTTTACAGTCATGTTTTTTCAGATCTCCTAGTTGGTGCATAGGTGTATTCATTACTGGCTGACACATGCTAAACAGGTGGTGCTAGTTATTTCATATGTGGTACTGAGGAGAACATGCAGCACTTGAAAAATTGTATATACTATTTAAATTGTGGTCATGATGTGGGCTGGGGAGGGCGGTTTCCAGGGAAATGGACCCCACCCCCTGTGTTTGCCTATGAATATTAGAAGGATAATGCGATCGGGAATTAACAGAGGCATAACTAGGGTCTTCGGTGCCCAGGGCAAGATGAAGAACGCCCCCCCCCACCCACACACACACACAAACTAAACCATGTGCCTTAGACTTGTGGCAAAAAACTGGGCATGTCAGTTGCTGTAACGCTGTAACAAAGTGTTTCGCATGCAGATACACCCGTAGTTGCACACAGAATTTAGGTTTGCCACATATCATTTTAACCAGCAGAAGCTGTTTGTGAATTCTATTTGCATCGCTGTGCAAATAAGACGCATTTGAAGGTAGAAAGTTGCACAAAAAACGCACTGCGCTGCCGAGTCACACGGAACTCCCGCGTTATGTGTAGCGCGACTTGTAGTGCACGGAGGATAGATGTATGTGGACACACCTGTATATAATGGTTTCTGACAATGTGGTACCTTTTAAGAAATGTAGCCTCCCTGGGAAGATGCCATTTTAAGCCGGTATTCACTATTCATGTAGGTCACATCGTCCGGAAGATGCCTGTTTGTGTAGGAATATTAACAAAGTCATCATCATACAACAGTGGTTTAACCAGACTCGTGCCCCTTTGTAACTTCCTGCCCCCTGCATCTCTCAGCCACACTATCATCTCCTCCCTGCATCTCTCAGCCACACCATCATCTCCTCCCTGCATCTCTCAGCCACACCATCATCTCCTCCCTGCGTCTCTCAGCCACACCATCATCTCCTCCCTGCGTCTCTCAGCCACACCATCATCTCCTCCCTGCGTCTCTCAGCCACACCATCATCTCCTCCCTGCGTCTCTCAGCCACAACATCATCTCCCTGCGTCTCTCAGCCACACCATCATCTCCTCCCTGCGTCTCTCAGCAACACCATCATCTCCTCCCTGCGTCTCTCAGCCACACCATCATCTCCTCTCTGCGTCTCTCAGCCACACCATCATCTCTCCCCCCGTATCATCTATCAGCACACCATCATTTCCTCTGTCAAAACTGGATTATTGGCTGAGACAAGATCAGTTTAAAATTGAAGCGTGCGCGACGCCATCTTGCAAATGGCAGCTAGACTCCATTTTAGAAACAAGAATCTGCAAGACGCCATTTTGTGACCAGCGTCACTTTAAGTTACAACTCAGGAGCTAAGAACAGATGGCAATGTTTTTGTTAATCTACCAAGGGCAACTGGAAGAACAAGCTTCCTGAGTAAAAGTAAATAGAATAGACAATGGGTATTTTTACATACAAATTGGGAATCCCTGGATGCAGACAAAGTATAGTTGTGGCAATTGTAATATAATCCAGGCATTGATCTACACAATTGGATTTGTCTGAATCCTAAACAGGTCTTAGCCCCACACACAGACAGGATGGCCCCAACTTCACAGTTTGATTTGGTAACACAGTTCACACAAGAGTCTGGGAGAAAAAAAGAGCTTTTTCCTTTGAACACAGGAAAGGTGGGGGCCTGCTGACAGAGGGCATGTGGAACTACCATGCTCAGCAATCCACACTGCTGGATGTTCACTTTGTGTATGAGAAATTATGCACTTAAATCTCACTCATTAACAACTAGCGTCCTTATATCACACCCCGAATACCCACACATTATATATTCACACATAAGGTTCAATAAGCTTTAAAGTGTATGATTTAAGTTGGTTCAGTTAGTTTAAATACTGAGAAATAAAGAGATTTGATAACTAAGGTATTACACATGCTAAACAAGTCGTTTTTGGTCTTGTACTGATGCGTATTCTTTTTACAGTATTCCGGTGTTATCGGTGGGGAGGTCGCATCATGCAAACTCGAGTTATGGATCACAGAACCTACAAGCAACAAAATGTATATTTCAGGAACAACTGTTAGGCTGTTGCAGGGGGTGTGAAGAGAAAGATCCCCAGCTGTTAGAGGCAGGGAGAGTCTATTTGAACCAGCCTGTTAAATGTGCTGTAACAGATGCTTCTCCCCTGGGAACCAATGACATCAGCAACAAACTTCCCTATTGTCCTGTTTATTCTGGGGGGGTATAAATATGTGTGCACGAACGCTGGTTCTCAGTCTTCGTGCTGAACGCTGTATGACTAGGGGTCTCTTGCTGATGCCTATCTCCGGGTCCGGAAGCGCCTGCGTATGTATACTGTACTTGGGTCTGTATAATTTCCTTTTGCGCCTAAATTGTGTCTAGATCAATTGCGTGTAACTGTTTGAACTTTTACCTGAATAACACTTGTGCTTTGGAACCACACATTCCACGTCTAAGTCTTTATTTACGGTATGACTGCGTACGCAAATTAGCGTCATCCTTAGAAGGTATAGGCAGGACATTAGAAGGTATAGGCAGGGGTATATAGAGGTTCATTTTCATATCGTCAGATGGGGGCTCATCGAGTGAAGTCACTTACCTACTCACATGGCACATACGGCTAGCGATATCTCAGCAAAGGGTGGAGTGGCCACATGCAGGGTTTTCCTGCAACCGCTTTGTGCTGAAAAATCGCTATCCATTTTCGTGTGAGCAAAGGAAGCTGACTAGAATCCAGGGACAAGAAAGGAAAAAGTTTGTTTTCCTTTGTTGATAGAACCTAACGTTTAAAAGGGATGCCGCAGTATTGAGTACGCGGTTGAGTCGCAGTTTTGCGCACAGAAAAGACGCACTTTTGCGTACGCAGTTAAAAAAGTCATTATACGGTTATGTGGTAGTCGCATTATTTTATTTTATTTTTTTAAGTGGCTGGTCGCACAATAGCGTATACGTACTTCCGGTTGTGCTGCCATGGTGTTAAAACATGTAAACCTCAACGTCTTTGTTTAAATTATTACTAATATCTGGGTTAATGTGTATTTTTCTGCGCAGGAAAAAAGTGTGTAACAGTGAATATTTGTTGAACAAAGTTAAGGGTATCATATGATCCTTAAGGGCTAGATGCAAGGGTTAGTCTAGCCGCTCGGTAAGCAGCTTTACCGTTCTATACACAGTAGCAGGTGTACATGTTGTCTTTGTTGTAGAGAGGTGCGTGAGAGTAGCTGACATATAAACTCTCATAGGTGTGGAAGTTGCCTTACTAAATCTTATCCGGGTGTGGAAGCTGCCTTTTTCAAATCTTATCCAGGTGTGGAAGTTGACTTACTAAATCTTATCCAGGTGTGTGGGCGCCGCCGACTTAAATCGTCCACAGGTAAGTGAAAGTGTCTTGATTGTCTTTCACCGGTTTAAATCTTTATTGAAAAGCGTAGGAGTTGTCTCAGAATGGGAGCCACGCAAGCAGTAGAGATGTTAGGCAATGATGTGCTGCTAATGGAGGCGCCGATCGGATTGGCCCGTCGTATCATACCAAGTACGGTACTTATGCAATAAGGTATTGTGATTTATGGTTTAATATGATGAGGAAGAGTGTTAGACCGTTTCCCAGAATTGGTAGTTTTGATAAAAATGTGTTAGACAATGTCCGGGATCACATCAGTTTGATGCGCTCCCGAGAGAAAAAGGTTAAGTATTTTGAATGTTTAAAACTGTGGCAGCATGAAGGGGATGCATGGCTTAAAAATGTGCAAACGACGCAAACTAGCGTCGTGAGCACATTGCCAGAAAATACGTCCGCGACGCTAAATTGCAATACGGGCGAGCCGCAAAATAGCGCGCACGTGCGGCAAGGTAGCGTCGTGGACAGTATTGCCAGCAGTTCACGCTCACCTCCCCCACCTTATGTGGATGGAGGTGCAAGTACAGTTACCAAAAATACCCATAAAAATGTAACAAGCAACTTGTACCCTCTCTTAAGCAACTAAAAATAAAATGTTCATGATGCGGATGATGAGCCTATTGTAATGTCTGCCATTTCCCATGCTGTGCAGATGATAGATGCTGCATCACCACAATCACGAGTGGTGCCGCCATCTCCATCGGTAACAGCAAGGGAAGTGTTAACACCCTCTGCACCCGTAGAGGAAGTTGTTCATACCATACGCAGCAGCAGCAGACTAAACCCCCAGCCAGGTAACCAGGTCAAAGGTAGCAGCGCTACCGGTCTGCATCCCATTCGGACAATAACTGCGTCTGCATTTCCATTTGGAAAAAACGGTATAGTGCCCACGAGGGAAGTATTAATGCATTGTCCTTGGACAAGAGCAGAACTAAATTCCATCATAAATGATTTCCCCGATCCCAAAAAGGAATTAGCCAAATGTCAAAGATTTTTGTGAAATTTGGGTAGTTCACATGAACCCACTAATAAAGATTGGCGTGTGGTGTTAAGGGCCTGTCTGCCACGCAATACCGACGTGACAAAATTTATCACGGATTGTGTATTGGATGGTGACGTTCCCTTAACAGACCAAGTACACCAAGGTAACATTTCCTGCATTGTAACACAATTGGGTATATATTTTTCAGTAGTAGTTAACTGGAACAAAATTTTCACCATTAAGCAGAAGGAAAGTGAAACTGCAGAAGATTATTGCGATTGGGCTCTGCAGGCTAGCACCCAGTACACTGGGATAGAGGATATTAAAGATAGCACTCACCACAGGGGAATGATAGTCACGGTACTCATGGACGGTCTGAAAGACGACTTAAAGACTGGTGTTTAGACCTCACAACCTGGCTGGAGGGGAATCACAATAGATAACCTCATAGAGTCTGCCATAGAACATGATATAAATATCACAAAAAAGAGAGAGACCCAGAGCGAAAAACTAATGGCTGTCAGTATCCAAGCTCTGGAAGGAATGACAATAACATCACAGCCAACCTACACACCTGCACCCACACACACACCTGCACCTGAACAATTACACGTCCTCACCAATCCCACACCACAGCAAACACATCCTTACCCCACATATCATACACAACCACCGGCCTCATACTACCCACAAACTTCATACCTCCCACAATAACCTTATCCTTCACATCCTTACCCATACCCACCACCTTTCCCTCTTGCTCAAAACCCACAACAATCTTTTCATCCACCCCGCTCAAAAACATGTTTTAATTGCAACCAAGCGGGACACATAAGTAAGTACTGCAAAGTAAAGAACACCACACATGAACACGGGTTTCCCATGGGTTCATAGGTAACCCCAGTATCTTCTCCTAGGCCTTATATGACTGTTTACAATCTTTTCAACCTATCAATGGATCTGTTCTAATGTAAAATGTGGACGATTTATTGTTGTATTTTAGGTCATGTTTAAATGATATTAAACTGTTGTGCTTTGTCTCCCACTCACAGGACACAAGGTTGCTAAAGATAAACGGCAGCCATGCCAGGCTAAGGTCGAATACTCGGAATATTATCCAACCCAGTGGCCCAGACATTATTTAGAGCAGTAGCTATTAATAACAAGATTTAATTGCAGGAACCTGTATGCAGATACTATATCCCTGGAATTATTAAAAAATTATGGGGGGACTTATTTTACAGGTGACGTTTCCAAGAACACGTGTAAGATGATGGGTAACAACACTAAGATTATCCCAGACTGTCTTTTCCTTTATTTGCCCCCCCTTGAGATACTGTTCAAACAGGCAGCCTCATGTGAAAATATGATAATGAGGTTACTGTGCAGGGTCTCACGAAGATGAATGAGAATAACCGAAATTGAAAGTGTTATTAACTAACATGTCTAATGCAACCTGTCATGATGTCAAATCTGGAAGAATTTGTTATGATCCAAATTTTTTTTAGCTCAGGTTGTTTGACTGATCGGTGGAAAGATCTGACGATACAGCATCCTCAAAGGGTGGCCGAGGAAGATACGTGGGTCCATTCCACTCACTATAGGGAGGGTAACCACCGGTGGAGATACAAGGCGGAGACAAGGCCGATAACGTGGACCTGGCGATTGCGAGCTTGTGCCGGAAGGATTAAAAAGGTGATGGTGAGATATCTGAGCTAAAGAAATGTGTAGATCAGTGCTTCCAGCAATGGAGTGGTCTGCTGTGGTCATCCTAGTTCTTTTTTTTCCAGAGTTTTTGTCGTGATGATCTGTTTGGGGATACTCAGTGTCTGTGATGGAGGACCGATAAAGGAAATATGAGCTGACGGCAGAGCTGATGGAGTGGATCCAGGAGGAGGAGTGCAATGCCAATCAGGGGAGTGTCTGACCAATTTTAGTATTGTAATTGTTATGTTATTTGGGAAGAATAATTCCAGAAGTTATGACCCTCACACATGATTGAAATGCTTGGTATACATAAAAACACACCATCACCATATCTTCACACGCAATATGAACACAAAAGCAAGAGAAATATGATATCTGGGGACGTGCATAAAGCCACTCAGTTAATCAGTGAGACAACTGGCTTTCAAGTTTTAGTAGCACTGGATCCCACCAGAATTGCTCGGGGTACATTAAATTTTAGATATATTCAGGAACTTGCTAAATTGATAGATAATATCACCGAGATGTACGATGACACATTCAGGTATACAGGGAGAGAATTGCAAGCGTACAAGAAAGAACTGGTGCAACACAGGCTAGTGTTGAATTATTTAACTGCTGTTACTGGAGGGTATTGCGTAACATTGGCCAGCCAATTTGGAGTAAAATGTTGCACCTATGTCACCAATGATACCAGCGACCCTAAGGAGGTGATAGACCGGAAGATGGATGAGATTCTGCAGCTAAAGTGGGAATTTCAAAAGAACCATAACGCTTCAGTGGCTGAAGTAGGGGAAAAGATAGAAGGATGGGTGTCATGGCTGAACCCAGTGAAATGGTTCTCAGGTCTAGGGGAATGGGTCCAGGAAGTGATCCCCAGCATAGGCAAATTCTTGATCCTTATACTAAGTGTCATCATAATAATTGGCATATGCGTCCAGTGTGTTCTTATTGTGTTGAAGTATGGAAAATGTAAAACGAAAGAATGAAACTATGATGGTGGTCAGTAATGACAATATGTATACCGAGGTAAATATAGAACTGCATTACAACCCTGAAATAGGAAATACAGTCATTTAATGTATTATATCTAGCCATGCATAGAATGTATTATTTAAATGTTATTCATAGAACACCTCAGATAATGTAAAGTCTCAATTCCCCTTCAAGACTGCTATTATAAGACTGGTGCATTCCCACACCTTTCACATGATCTTCCAAGATTCGCGGTGTGCGTATAATAGTAGTTTTATGTCCCCACCCAGAGACACATTATTGATGGATTAAGAACCACCTTGTGCCATCCCATAATAACACTAAATAATATGTAAATGTAAGCCTAAATTAAATTCTAATAGCAGACTGTGATAGCATGTTGTTCGCTATCAAAGGGTGGACTGTCAAAACTGGATTATTGGCTGAGACAAGATCAGTTTAAAATTGAAGCGTGCGCGATGCCATCTTGCAAATGGCAGCTAGACTCCATTTTAGAAACAAGAATCTGCAAGACGCCATTTTGTGACCAGCGTCATTTTAAGTTACAACTCAGGAGCTAAGAACAGATGGCAATGTTTTTGTTAATCTACCAAGGGCAACTGGAAGAACAAGCTTCCTGAGTAAAAGTAAATAGAATAGACAATGGGTATTTTTACATACAAATTGGGAATCCCTGGATGCAGACAAAGTATAGTTGTGGCAATTGTAATATAATCCAGACATTGATCTACACAATTGGACTTGTCTGAATCCTAAACAGGATCCACACACAGACAGGATGGCCCCAACTTCACAGCTTGATTTGGTAACACAGTTCACACAAGAGTCTGGGAGAACAAAAGAGCTTTTTCCTTTGAACACAGGAAAGGTGGGGGCCTGCTGACAGAGGGCATGTGGAACTACCATGCTCAGCAATCCACACTGCTGGATGTTCACTTCGTGTATGAGAAATTATGCACTTAAATCTCACTCATTAATAACTAGCGTCCTTATATCAAACCCCGAATACCCACACATTATATATTCACACATAAGGTTCAATAAGCTTTAAAGTGTATGATTTAAGTTGGTTCAGTTAGTTTAAATACTGAGAAATAAAGAGATTTGATAACTAAGGTATTACACATGCTAAACAAGTCGTGTTTGGTCTTGTACTGATGCGTATTCTTTTTACAGTATTCCGGTGTTATCGGTGGGGAGGTCGCATCATGCAAACTCGAGTTATGGATCACAGAACCTACAAGCAACAAAATGTATATTTCAGGAACAACTGTTAGGCTGTTGCAGGGGGCGTGAAGAGAAAGATCCCCAGCTGTTAGAGGCAGGGAGAGTCTATTTGAACCAGCCTGTTAAATGTGCTGTAACAGATGCTTCTCCCCTGGGAACCAATGACATCAGCAACAAACTTCCCTATTGTCCTGTTTATTCTGGGGGGGTATAAATATGTGTGCACGAACGCTGATTCTCAGTCTTCGTGCTGAACGCTGTATGACTAGGGGTCTCTTGCTGATGCCTATCTCCGGGTCCGGAAGCGCCTGCGTATGTATACTGTACTTGGGTCTGTATAATTTCCTTTTCCCCCTAAATTGTGTCTAGATCAATTGCGTGTAACTGTCTGAACTTTTACCTGAATAACACTTGTGCTTTGGAGCTACAGATTCCACGTCTAAGTCTTTATTTACGGTATGACTGCGTACGCAAATTAGCGTCATCCTTAGAAGGTATAGGCAGGACATTAGAAGGTATATAGAGGTTCATTTTAATATCGTCACCTCCCTGTGGCTGCGTCTCTCACCCACACCATCATCATCCCCTGCGTTGTCTCAGGCAGCAGCCCTAACAAATGGGAGCTGCTGCTGCAGTAATGCCGCCAAGAACCACGGGCCTTGCTCGGTGGCGCAATAGTGGCAGGTGCAGGGCCGGACTAAGCCCTCGGGGGCCCGGGGCACTTATGACAAGGGCACCTCCCCCTCTTGTCAGGACCTCCATGAGGCAGCAGCAGCATAGGTCCTACCTGTACTCCTGCAGTTGGTGGCAGATTTAGGAGACTCATCTTGGGTAGCGCGGTGACCAATTCTGCTTGTCTCAAGCCTCCGCTGCCAACATCAGCTCTTCCAGCAACAGTTCTCCCAGCAGCAGCACAGCATCTACTGCTAGCGGCGGAGGTTGGAGATGAACAGAAATATCCCCGGACAACAGCAGTGCCGGTAACAGAAATCTTTGGGTCCAGTACACTTTTTGTTAGGTCCCCTACATCACTTCCCGCTAGGTAGCGGCCAGTTGGCTTGAGTCTTTTCTCACCTACATGGTGGTTGCTCTGCAATGGGGAACCTCTGAAGAAATTGATCCTTGCTGGGCAGACGTTTCACTCTTTTATAGGCAATCACATGGTCCAAAAGATGCCTGTTTACGTAGGAATATAACCAAGGTCATTATCATACAACAGAGGTAATAGTTTTTTCCTTTTTAGAATTGATGTCCTAATGAAGATTTTGTGCCCCAGCTGTTCATACTAATCTTGAAACCTGTGGAAAATTTCCAGCCCCCTTTCCTCTGCGTCTCTCCAACAGTTTCTTCCCACTGCGTCTCATCCTGTGATGTATCTCCACAGCCTCAGCTCCCCCTCCCATGTCTCTCTGGCAGCCTCAGCTCACCCCCACTCAATCTTATGTCTCTCCATAACCTCTGCTTCATCCTCCCCCCCATTTGTCTATAGCCTCAGCTCACAGCAATCTCTCTACAGCAATCTCAACCCTTCCCCTATGTCTCTCTATAGCCCAGACCTCAACCCCTTTGTCTCCCTATAGCCTCAGCCATGTCTTCGGTGTCTCTTTATAGCCTCGGCCCTCCCCCCCTGTGTCTCTCTTTAAGGCTTCAGCCCTGCCCCTGTGTCTCTTTATAGCCTCAGCCCTCCCCGTGTCTCTGTATAGTCTCAGCCCTCCCCCCTGTGTCTCTCTATATAGCCTCAGCCCTCCTCCTGTGTCTCTCTACAGCATCATCCCCCCCTGTGTTTCTATAGCCTCAAATGCCTCCCCCCCACCCACTGATCTGGATCTTCTATTTGTTAGTCCAGAGTCCTCCTCATTGCAGTGCTGATGACAGCACAGCAGGCTCCTCACAGTGAGTCTCTGTTCTTCTTCAGCGCGCTGACGTCATGATGTCACGCGCACAATCCAGAGGGGAAAAAAAACTTTATTGTGTGGGGTCACGTGATCCTGGCCCCGGTACTCACTGCTCAGCACCTGCGCCTTGCTGATTACTGCAGCGGCGCAGGCACAGGGCCCGATCACTATCGTCTGAATGTCATGGGAAGGGAGCAGCAGCAGCCAGAGCTGGTCGGAGCAGCTCCGGCCGAGGGGCCCCCTTAGAGAGGGGGTCTGTGGGTACTCACTCCCTGTGCCCCACCCCCCCTGAATCCGGCACTGTGGTGCAATGGTGGCGGGCAAGCGGTGCCCCCTCAGCTGGGCAGCGCCTCCCTCAGCTGGGCCTGCCATGGCGCCCAGGTCACGTACCCCGCCCGACCCCCCCTGGTCACGCCACTGCAAACATTTAATGTTGATTCAAAGAAAATTCCTTATTTTTCTATACAAATGCAAAGCTGCGTTCGTATCTAATTGCATAGATGTCAAACACATACATAAAGTATGTTCAAAGGACATGACTTAATAATTTCAGTGGTCGTTGTAGGAACAGAACTTGATTGTTAAGGGAGGATCATCTGTATTTATGTACAGGAAAGTTCTACAGTGTAAGAAAACATTTGGAAAAGGTGTTGCATTAAAGACTGTTATACAGATTATTATATAAACACTGGATAATAGATGTACAATTCAATACTTAGTTACATTGGATGGTTTCCCATAGTGAAATGTTTGCTGTGAGCAATTACAGTAGTTAGGGATCTGAATAACCTATCTGTGACAGTGGAGAAACACTGTACATGTACTGCATTGTGACAGAGGCATCAATTACAATATCAATATAATCTGCCAAGTTTGACATGATGGTGAACTATAAATTGCATGTTTAGTCTACTTTTGTTGGCTTGTATCTCTTAGTTAATGCAATTCTTACCTAGAAAGTAAACTATATGAACATTTTCTTTTGCATATTTTTAATCGTATGTATATATTGTGCTATCTTATTAATTGAATTGTTGTTTTTACTTTATTTCTGTAGGTACTCCGTTCATGGGAAGAATATGAAGGGGCAATATCTGTAATAGAAACAGGGAAAAAGTTACTTGATTTGACAGAGAGTACATCTAGCATTGTACCAGCTTTTCAATCAAAATCATCTTGCCAAGATGACACAGTCAAAGCATTGAATGCCAGCAATAAAGATAAGGTATAGGATTTTATATTTGTTTTCGGACAGTTAAAAATAGTAACAAAATGTGTAGAAAAAACAATTTCTACACTTAATACACAAAACTTTGAGATGTTTATTTGAGATATTGGACTGAAACTATCCTGAAATAAGTTTGTAAAGAACTTTAATATAAAGGTTCAGCCAACATTATCTTCTTGCATCATTTTCACATGAGCCCCACATCACTACTCTGTGCTGCTGGGGGACCCTGCTTCTTCTATCATTTATCTCTGTGGCTTCCTGCTGAGCTCTCCTCCTAACATCATGATACTGCCCGAAACATAAAGCTCTGCCTTTACTTACACATTCACTGGCTCCCAAAATATCAGCACATTTCTTTGCTGAAACACTGGGTGCTGCTTGTAATATTCTAATGGTCCCAGTCAAACACCCATTATAAAACAGTAAAACACCCATTATAAAACACCCCATTTAAAATATTCTCATCTCAGCTGTACTCGTTATTAAGCCATTTTAATTTAACTGTTAAAGATTGACTTTTACAGACAAAAATAAGAGGTGAGGCAGTAAATCAATCCTTGCAGCCAGAGGGCATTAATATCATCTGAGGGGGACCTTGTGCAGCGGCCCCCTGCTCTGAACAGTGGGCACCTCAGCCCCACATATACTTACCTTGTGCAGACAAGCGTGTCCCTCCTCTTCCACGGCACCATATTCCCAGTGATATTTGGGAAGTTGGTGCTTGTGGACTAGAGAACAAGGGCTCTTGCACAGTGCCAGAACCTTTGCTCTCACTATGCAGCACCATCTTCCCAAAGATGTCACTGGGAAGATAGTGCCGTGGAGGAGGAAGGACCTGCTTGCTGGAAGAAGGTACTGTAAGTATAACTCTGGGTGCAGCGTGTGCGATGCGAGCGCCCCCTGGACCCATTGTAAGTATGCCTATGCTTGCAGCTTAGAATACATTAAGATTTGTTCACAGTTGTACACAAGTCCGTTTTGTGGACAGGTCTTGCAATTGTTCACACAGTACACTTTCCATTACCAACCATATGCAACTTTGAGCAACTACAGGCAATTCATAGTTGAACGCATCTCAGCCGCATCTCCACTTACAGCTGAGTGGTTGTAACTGGGCAGCAACTGGACACTCACATGTAGGCTAAGTGTTGATGGGGTATGTTGTTAGCGTGTTTACAGAGGTGAGTGTATGCAGAGATCTGTCTGATTTTAGATGGATCTACTTTCATACACTAATGTATAAGGGAAACTCATCTGTCTCTGAATACAGGCGATGAGCTGCCTTTAGTTTCAAGCATGAAAAGTGGCCGCCTTGTATAGAACTCTGCATCCAGCCTGTTGACTATTAAGTATTTTCAAAAGAACTGACTAAGGGCCTGATTCAGCAAGGGGCACATGTGAGAGATCGCACGGACTGGCCGCTGCAAGTCTATGCTAATCAATCTATATGCACGACATCTGCAGCACAAGGATGCAGACGCCTAGTAATACATAATGCCGCCCATCTCCCTTTACTCAATGCTCAATCAGTACACAGGATAGCGCAAACATCGGTAACATCGAGAACCATCGGACCCAGACGCACAATAGAGGATGACCTGACCTGGCTTCCTGCGTGCATTGAGTCATCCGCACTGCCGTAATTATGCACTCCCCCATAACGGTGTCCCAACGCACAGGCACGCCTGCATTCGCCCAACCACCCCCCGTCACCACCCACAAATGGCACTTCCTGTCAATCAGTATCAAAAGGGTCTGCGTATACACTGCGTGTAGTCTGCGTACCCTTAACTGATCGTACTGGCTAAAAAGTATCACAAATAAGTACATTCAAATACAAAAGCAACTTTTAAACACTAACTCTAACTTTTATACAACCAGTGTTTTTTGTAAGTCTTATCTATAGGGTTGCCCTATATACACAGCATAAGGGCAGTGGCTGCCAGGATTCATACAAAGTGCAAAACTTTTGTACTTCTGAGCTCTTTATACTTCTATTAAATAATTTATGATTTTCTCTTCCCTCACGTTTCCTTGCCACTAGAAGCCCACCCCCTTCTTTTGTAATTTTTAAGCAATTATTTAATTTCAGTGCCGTAACCAGGGGTGTGTGAGCAGTGTCTGGCATGGTACCTTGCAGCCTGTAGAGCCGCCTGGAGTATGCTTAGTACTTTCTGGGCATACCTCTTCTTGCAGGTCCTGGCAGCCCCGCCCCCTTAGCGTAACATTGTGACCTCACCTGTTTGGGGATAGGGCTGGCACAGGGCATATTTTAGCCCTGTTTCACTTTAATTGACTGGATAGACAGCAAAACCTATTTTTCTAAATTTGTTTCAAATCGCACACTTTCTGATTCCTTTGGGATTCCAGTTGCCGGCACAGAATTTATTAGCAAATCTTTTAGCTTTTAACTCCTTTAACTAATGAAAACAAAAAACCTATGCATATTTTATGTCTTTCCAGACCCCTTCCTGATCATCCTTAAATTACTTGGCACACACACACTCGGCTTCTTTTACTAAAACATTTGTACGGATAAAGACTTACTAAATTAAATACTGTTTTGACTTTAAGCATTTTGCATATGTATAGTAATGCAGTGTAGTAGGGGTCTTAAACATAATTAAAATAAAGTTAGGTAAATATAAGGAACCAGCAGTTAAGTGATGCAAATAGATTTTGATAATGGGATTCAAACATGACAGCTGGGAGGAAATGTATATATGTTTGCTGTAAAGGTAAAATGAGTGGATCTACATTTTTTTATAATATATTGAATTCTATTTTTCATGTGTATCATGATGCCTATTACCAATACAGTGATCATAGATATGATTAGCTGCAAATCTTGTATGTGTCCATAAAGTTTGTTGATACTTCTCAGAGTCTGATCACAATCTATTCTGATAGACTGCGGAAAAGAAGTAAGAAAATGCTAGTGATCTACAAGCACTAAGCCCCATAAGATCAGCCTGTTTACCCTAAGTGCCAAGCGACTGGATCTTACCGATTTGACAGCATGTGACTAAATTGAACTTACTTACTGTACATCTAGGCGCATCACTAGAGATTAGTGTCTAGACCTGTCTTTATATTTGCACCTTTTATTTATTTATTATTTATTTATTACCAGCTATTTATATAGCGCACACATATTCCGCAGCGCTTTACAGAGAATATCTTACCATTCACATCAGTCCCTGCCCCATTGAAGTTTACTATCTATATTCCCTACCACATCATGCTCATACACATACACACTAGGGTTAATTTTTGTTGGTAGCCAATTAACCTACCAGTATATTTTTGGAGTGTGGGAGGAAACGGGAGTACCCGGAGGAAACCCACGCAAGCATACAAACTACTCACAGTTAGAGCTATTGTGGGAATCGAACACAAGACCGCAGTGCTGTGAGGCGTTAATGCTAACCATTACACCCTCTGTGCTGCCCATATTAACCTTTGTTAATATTTAGCTGCAATTATAGATGTAATGATTGACAGCAGCATTAAGTTGTCTCTGCAACATACACTTTATTCCTACTAAATTGTCCAAATTGTCATTATTTTTAAAGGGATATGTTCCCAAAAAGTATCAAAAAAAGAAAGCATCCATTGCTGAAAAAGTTAATGAACATCTTTCCGTGCTGGAATATAATCTACTAAAATTGACAAAACCATGTAAGTAACTTTTTTATTGAGTTCTAGAAACATAAATGTAAAATATAAACCTTGTAATTGGTATAGAGCTTTGTGTTCAATGCCATGATTTTAAGCAAAACAAAAATATGTTTTTGAACTATTGTAGATTAAATCAACATTTACATTTGATCAAAAGGGCTAATGAATAGTTATCTAATAATTGTAATTGTTGTTATCATACACAGAATAATAATTGGTCTTGGATGCAGTAACTTATGCAAAAGAAAGAGAACTTAAGGGTTGTATTTTTAGGGTGCACGTGTTTCTGCCTTTAGAAATATTTAAGGTGATTCTACATTTCACTTGTGGTAAATGTTTGTCACTGGTTTTACTCATAGTCAATCATAAGATGAGCACTAAAGACCCTGCCAATAAACAGTGATAGGCATTTTCCACATTTCTCATATCACAGGTTATTTTACAACCTGGATTATCTGGTTTAGGCACATGTTACAGTTTTACTGCATTATGCAAGTAATATTAAGCATTGATATTATCTTCTCCACTCAAGCTTAAGTATAAAGTCTTGAAGCTTCTGATTTTTTTTCCCTGTAAACCAGACATTACAAAAAAAACCCACAACATTTATGTGATGCAATGCTTCATTCTATTCATTGGAGAGCTAACAGTCTAGTTTCTGTTGGACTAGACCATCTTGTGCCTTTCTTTAAGGAAATATACTGAAAGTTTTCTCAAGCCAACCTCCATTGAGAAGCCATATAACTTTGTATTAGAGCAAGTGTTTACTAATATTATCAAGAGGATGTCACATTTAACGCTTAAATACAGCTTTGAAATGTATTTATTATTAAACTGTAGTTATGATATCACATCTTGCTATGAATGCCTATTATAACAAGGTTTGGGACTGGTATATTGGTAACAGCCATCCTACACATTGGTTGCCGACTTCACAGGCAAGTTGCAAGATCGAAAATAATATCTTTGTTTGGTTTAACTTAAAGATAATCTACTGTCTCGAGAGCAGAGATGACTTGGGATCTTATATATGGCATAATGTGCCTGCAAATCATAAGTATATTTGTAATGAACAAGGTCTTATTATGCCACTGTACAGAAGGCGGAGGCTGCATGAATTCATGCTACTGCATACTACACATATTTAAAAAAAATAAAACTAAATAGGTTGAAATTATATCTGGGAATGTATACAAGTTTGTTGGACATCAGTTGGTTAAAAAAAATATGTGCTGTGACATTATTATTAATAATAATAATAATAATAATAATAATAATAGTAGTAGTAATATTCATTATTTTTAAATATTATAACCAAACATTTACACTCTTCATAATTTTATAACACATGTTCATTAATGTGTTTCTATAGGTATCCTAATCATAGTAATTTCTATTTTGAGAAGTGTTGACATATTATATTGCAATGCACTTACATTAATACAAAACCTAGATGGAAATGTAGCATGATTTAATGATCGTACTTGCATGATTTGTTGAATATTTGTTGAATAAACTGCATTCTGAACTAGATAACTGTAATAAAATAAACACATTTATTATAAACACTTCTTTTATATATTCTACCAGGCAATACCTTGCTATAATTTCCTTAATATTCTATACATCTTAAAACAAAGGACAATATCAAGCTATGGGGACTCTTCTAAATGTAATTAGCCAAACTTGTGGCAATTAATTTAACAAGTGTATAACTAAATCAATGAGATATGCATCTTAATCAGCTAATTATGCAAGTTGGTTGCTGAAGCATATGATAAATTAATTAAGTCAGTTTACAGTCTAGTCATTAAATTATATAAAAAAAAATTAGGATAGATTTAGATTTTAATGACATGAGACTGAAAATAACCTCAATATTTTTCTTTTTTTTTTCTTTTAATAAAATGCTTATAAATCTTGTGCTGCAGTCATAAGGCAAGACTTTTGTATTTTAAAAACAAAATCGGGCAATTTAAGAGTTTAGAGTTATATTTGCCTAATGAGGTGTTTACACTGTAAAACTATTTTATGTATTATTTCAATGAAGATATGGAATAAAAATGCATTGCAAATGTTTCTGACAAGAGTGCACCATTTCAAACATTATACACATGAGTGTGTACATACCTCTTGCTTCTAGGAAGTTCCACCTTGTAAGCACTATTTGTATGTATATATGTATATATATATATATATATATATATATATATACACATATATAAAAAAATAATGAAATTGACTTATCGAGCAACTTGATATTAACAATAAATGAAATGTGCAAAGATGCCAACCTTTAGAGTGACTTAGTGAGAAATAAATATGTGACCATGCCAATCATCAAAAATAATGATTATCTATACAGGTAAAGTGCTAGTGTTTATAGGTATGTAAGTGTGCAAAAAAACAATAAAGTTAAATACGTATGTCTCTTGAAAAAAGTGCTAATGTGCCATAAATAAAATACTATACAAAGTTCAGTGTAAGCATGAGGAAAATTTCATAAATAACGAAGTGCATGTGCTAAAAGTTCTAAAAACATATATATATATTTTGTTGATTTGTGAATATAAATATATTAAAATACAACCTTCAACACAAGATGAGTAATTAATATTGCACATAAATATAGACACAAAAACGTGATCACAGTATAAGAGCAAATAGCGAATAAATAAAAGGTCAGCTTATCTGAAATAAAAGAGTACGTTTCTATAGTTTATGCAGCAAGAATCAAAAGCTCCCTTGCTGCATGAACTATAGAAACCTAGTGTCTGCTGGACTTCTTCAAGGAGAAGTGACGAAACGCGTTGGTGCTTGCACCTCATTGACACTTTGATCCTCTTCATCTGAAAACAAGATAATCCTTTAATCTGTTTTTAGAATTTTTTATGAATTTTTATGTATTTAAAGTCTACCTCATCCAGAAATACTGTTTTTACTTTTTTATTTATGTCTCTTGTTTTATTTTCTTAATATATAAATGTATTTCAATAAATGTATATCTTTTTAATGTATGTGCTTGTGATATATTTTATCGTTTATGTGGCCAATAACAAGATTTATCATTAGTTTTTATTATCGTATTTGAATTTCTGCACTGTTAGCACTAAGCACGTTTACCCTACCTGTGGCACTTTAAGGCACTATGATCTGATTACAAGGTTCACATCTCATTTGTTTATATGTTGCTGACCACCTCTTATTATCCATTGGATTGAGCTGACACCCCATTGTTGTTGGGGGGGTGCCTCTTATAACTTTTTTTGTTGTAACACTCAAAAATTATTTTATTGTATTTAAATGTAACACTTATAATTTGGTATATAACACACACTGGCGCTACAAAACTTCACTAGCTACCTATATATATATATATATATATATATATATATATGTGTGTGTGTGTGTGTGTTTATATATACTGCATATATAAATATAATAAACTGTAGAAAATATATATACAGTATATATATATATATGTGTGAGAGAGAGAGAGAGAAGCAATATGCGGCGGCACTCATGAAAAAAACACAATGAGATGGGGCTGGATAAAACCAAAGTTTCAGTGTAATGACATACACTTTTGACGGGCAGCCTCATTGTCTACTTGGAGGGCACTGGACCATTATACTGTTACATGGGGGAGTGTTGCTGCATCACCACTTTTGTACACATATATACAATATATATATATTTACATACAGTAAACATACATACAGAAAAAGAATCAAAGGGCGCCACACATAAAATATAAAGTCTCAGTACAACTTTTTATATATCTGCGTACCACAAAGGGAAAATCTGAGTGCTCATCATTCCATGGTGTTCATCTAATTTTTATTTTATTCCAAAACCTTTAAAGTGTAATAACGTGCCCAGCTAATAATGGTTTATCTGGGCATATATCCTTTACAGAAACAGGCTATCACAAACTGATGACACTTATGAAAGCTTACCAATGTACCTCAGGAGCTTTTTGATGGATCAATGTACACAAACTGTGTTTAAAGCACAAAATTATTAAAAATATAGTATAAAATTACCTTCAGGCTGTGTGTGTATGGTGTATATGAAACATAATGAATTTCATGTATGTACGCAAACTTTATGTGAGACACAAAATTATTGAAAATATTGTATAAAATTATCTACAGGCTTTGTGTATAAGGTGTATATAAAACATAAATGATTCTGTGTTTAGATTTGGGTCACATTCCCAAGATATTTCATTATGGTATGCAAATATTCCAAAATACGGAATATTTCAATATCCAAAACACCCCTGGTCCCAAGCATTTTGGATATGGGAGACTCAACCTGTAATATAAAATAGCATAGTTTAGTATTTTATAAATCAAATATATTTTATTCAGAAGTAATAAAATGCCTGGTACATAAAAACAGTATAGAAAGGCTTATCTGATAATAGTAGAAGAACTCCTGGCCAATGAGTACCCAACCACCAAACAATAAGTCCACACTCCAAATAAGAAAAGCAATGTCACCAAAAAACATCCTCGCTTTGTTTCTTCCAATTAGGACTTCTTCAGGGAGTGTGGGACAGATTTTCACTTGCTCCACCCACAAACCCTTCCCCCACGCTAAAAGTGTGCAGATCAGGCCAACATATCGTCCGCAACGGCAAATGTGTACCCACTATGGATGATCCTGCGCGCTCCTGTGGTGTTGTTCATCGCATCAACAGCTTAAACTGCATGCTTGCTCAATCTGTCAATCTGATGATTTACCCCATGCTACTAGATGCGGCTGGTGAACGACATATCATGCAGTCGTTCACCACATTTTGCGTTATGACGGGCTGTACGATATGTCGTTCGACACAATGTGGGTCGCCTGGGTACACATGTTGTCTAATGTGTACCAAGCTTAACAGCTCCCACTGTGGGGTGAAGAAGAGATGGGGCCATTGGAAAGTGTGGCTTGGGTAAGTTTAGGGTGGTGGAGGGGAGGAGGGGATTTCTGCCTTAGCATCCAGAATTTTTTCTATCAGGCTTCATAGAATTGTCTAAGCACTGCTTTCTTTTATTTGTTACCTGAGGTAAGGTAGTAGGGTGATAATGGGCAGGGGTGCCATAGGGAGGCCTTGGCCAGCTGTGGAGGAGAAATGCCCCCCTCCATAATGCGTGCCATAGCTTTGCTGCGGTGCACATATTATTTTTCTCTTTTTTCAGAATTGGTGTGACCACACCTCTCATATATAGTCATGCCGCTTGTATTACCTGTCTTGTCATATGTCTCAGTAGCCTTGATTATTGGGCCCCAGGAACACCGTGATATTGTTGTAAAGACTATTACAGATCCTTCTCCATGTTTAACTGTTAATACTAGGCACTCTGTATTATAGTTTCTTTAGTCATTATTACAATCTAATACCCAGTATTATAAAAAATGGAAAGGGTGAGGTATCTGACCTTGTCATGTTTCCAGTCATTGGATAGCCAGTTCCTGTGGTCATACTACCAACATTTTTGCTTCCTAGCATTATGGTCTGCGATGAGTGGGTCGGTAATAGAAACTCTACTGTAGATTTTGGTTTTTTGAAGTTCTTTGAACAGCATCTTCCAGAGGAATATTAAGAGCTGCAGTGACCTGACATGCAGTACTTTTAAGTTTTTTTTTTTTTTTTACAAACCTTTCAATGACAGACAGTCTTTTCCAGATATCTAGGTCTTTCAGCTTTCATTTTTCCCATCTTTTGTAAAGGCTGTCATAACGTTGGACACATTTCTTCTGGATGAGTCACAGTTATATCATAAGCTGCCACCGGTAGACATGCGCCAACAATCTATCCTCTTTAGAAATCAGATAAGTCTGCATTTCCCCTTTTACAGGTTAAATACCTTTCATAGATGCCAAATATGTATATAGAGTATGTTACAGTTTTGTATAAGTGTTAAAAACAATAATTACACAACTTTTTTTATTATTGCAATAAGATATAAGTAAAATATTGGGAGATGTATCAAACCTTGGAGAGCTAAAATGGAGAGAGATAAAGTACCAACCAATCAGCTTCTAACTGTCAGTTTACAGGCTGTGTTTGAAAAATGACAGCTGATTGGTTGGTACTTTATCTTTCTCCACTTTATCTCTCTCCAAGGTTTGATACTCCTCCCCCCTAGTGCCAGGATATAGGGTATTCACATTATTTTGTCTTTCATCTGGTATTTCCATTGTGAAATTATTTTTGCTACATACAGATGTGTCCTCATACAGCATTGCTGCAGTCGCGCCAGATAGCTATTCTTGGCATGCCAGGTTCCGTGTGACTCAGATGCAACAAACCACTTCAAGAAACTGCCGTGATTAATTTGCTATGCAACGCTTGTCTTTCTGTGTGGCACTGAGCCTGAATCGGTATATGAAGTGCTATGATGCAGCTGCCTCATCTTTTTTTATGCCAAGTTCTAGTTTTGCTTCGTGTACAGCAGGGGTGGGGAACCTTTTTTCTGGCGAGTGCCATTTTGATACATATAACATTATTCGCGGGCCCAATCCACAATCACCGGTGATTACAGCAATGCCAGGAGCATCCTGAGGATGCTCTGGTCATCCGTAAGGGCAGTAGAGTGACTGTCTTAAGCGCCCTAACAACACTCCAGGAGGCACTGCTGCATAGATTCTGGCTGCAGTGTGCCATTCTAGGCACCCTACTAGCCAGATGAGGCTAGCAGAAAAAAATAGGGCCAGACCAAATGATCCCGCGGGCCTTATACGGCCCCCGGGCCTGAGGTTCCCAACCCCTGGTATACAGACTCAGACGCACACAGATATACAAAGATGATAGGGACAAAAAGGCACTCTGCGCAAACGGAGTTGCACGGGACCTGACTGCTTACTTGCACCATGCGTCTCGCGCCACATGGCGTTTTAAGTCTAGGTGTATGAGGACACATCTCTATATGCACAATTTATGCCCCTTGAAGCTCATGTCACTATCTTGTTTTGCAACACAAATAGTTTTTCTTTCTTTTGCATTCGGGCACAATACACGTGCATGTCTATAATTCACCCTTATTTAGCTAAGAATAACCCAATTCAGTCCAATGCCAGTAGAATAATTTGTACCGCCTTACTTCCAATATTTTAGGCATTGTTCCAACACAGATAAACTGGCACAATAACACAACATTAACCACTTGACGTAGCAAAAGGCTTTGTCATTTATTTAAATTGAATTTATACTGCATAAATCGTGCACTTAATTGGATATGCCCCATAGGGAGGTACATTTTGTTGCAAAAGCAGGAGCGATCTGGGAAACATGCAGCTAGCTCTCTCTCTCTCTCTCTCTCTCTCTCCTTTTCTTTTTTTTTTTTCTTTATTTATTAGGGATGAGCGGGTTCGGTTCCCTGAGAACCGAACCCACCCGAACTTCGTGCATCCGGGGCGATCCGACCCCAAGCTCGGATCTCCCTGTCTGCCCGGATCCCTCTCTTGCCTCCAGCGGCCATTTAAAAAAAATGCCTTTGCCTTTAATGGGCAAAGTGCTGATTGGCTGACAGCCGTCTGTCACGGCTCTCAGCCAATCAGCATTATGGTGCTCATTTGCATGTAACACGGACTCGTGAGATCCGTGCTACATGCATCTGTGTGATTGTCAGTGAGACCCGTCTGTGCTGCTGTGTATTTCAATGACACAGATGCACGCACGGACCAGGATATCCGTGCTACTTGCATCTGTGTAATTGACACAGAGCACTGACGGGTCCGTGAGATCCGTCTGTGCTGCTGTGGTAAAAAAAAAAAAAAAAAAACCTGTGTAAAACAAGAAAAAAATGGCGTGCACCCCCCCAAAAAAGAGCAACCAGCCCCGGGCATTAGTGACCCAGTGCTGGGTGTGCTTAAATACAGGGGACAAACGACGTAGGGGTCCCCTGTACTTAAGCACAACCAGCACCGGGCTAGTCAGAACCAGCGCTGGTTGCCAAAATAAGGGGGACAAACAACGTAGGGGTCCCCCGTATTCTGCGCAACCAGCTCTGGGCTCTGATCCGGTCCTGTTTCTGGAAATACAGGGGAAAAATATGAGTAGGGTTCCCCTGTATGTTCCAGAACCAGCACTGGACTTTTTCTAGCGGGGGGCTGATGCCACAGCCAGGGGAGCCCTTTCACAGGGCCCCCCAGCCGCAGAATCAGCCCTGACCGCTAGTCAGCCCAGGCCGGGGATCTCTGGAGAGTTGGGGACCCCCCCAATAAAGGGGTCACCCTCTCCAGGGCACCCCAGGCCCAGGCTGATAGCCCGGGGCTATCCCCGCCACCCCTGGTGGCGGTGGGTTGATATTGTGGTGTGGTGTAAATAAAGAATATCAAACAGTCTTTACAAGTAGAACTGCAAGTCCCAGCAAGCCTGCCCCGCATGCTGGTACTTGGAGAACCACAAGTACCAGCATGCAGGGCATTAAGGGCCCACTAGTACCTGTAGTTCACCTGTAAAAAAAAAAAAACACAGGACACACACACCGTGACAGTATAAGTTTGTTAAACATACATACATACACACACACACGTACACATACTTACCTATGTAACCCTGTAGCATCGGTCCACTTGTCCGGTAAAGTATCCATAGGGGACCTGTGAAAAAAGAACATACTCACCATCTCCAATGCGAGGTTCTGTCCTCTTCGTTCCAAAGTAGGCATCCCCGGACTTGGCAAAAAAAAAAAACGAAAACCCGATGCACGAACTTAGTACTGTTCTATAGAACGGTACTTCCCGAATGAGAGCTTAGCGGCGGGGTATCAACATGGAAACCCCGCTGCTAAGCGTTCATTGGCTGAGAGAGGTCATCTCCCGACTGTCAGCCAATGAACGGCTCCCTCCATTGTAGTCAATGGTGGGAACCGCAGGGTAAACTTTAATAACCTTGCGGCTCCCACCATTGACTACAATAGAGGGAGCCGTTCATTGGCTGAGAGACGGGAGATGACCTCTCTCAGCCAATGAACGCTTAGCAGCGGGGTTTCCATGGTGATACCCCGCCACTAAGCTCTCATTCGGGAAGTACCGTTCTATAGAACGGTACTAAGTTCGTGGATCGGGTTTTCGTTTTTTTTCCGGGGATGCCTACTTTGGAACGAAGAGGACAGAACCTCGCATAGGAGATGGTGAGTATGTGTTTTTTCACAGGTCCCCTATGGATACTTTACCGGACAAGTGGACCGATGCTACAGGGTTACATAGGTGAGTATGTGTACGTGTGTGTGTGTGTATGTATGTTTAATAAACTTATACTGTCACGGTGTGTGTGTCCTGTGTTTTTTTTAAACATTTTTTTTACAGATGAACTACAGGTACTAGTGGGCCCTTAATGCCCTGCATGCTGGTACTTGTGGTTCTCTAAGTACCAGCATGCGGGGCAGGCTTGCTGGGACTTGCAGTTCTACTTCTAAAGACAATGTTTGATATTCTTTATTTACACCACACCACAATATCAACCCGCCACCCACCACCACCAGGGGTGGCGGGGATAGCCCCTGGCTATCAGCCTGGGCCTGGGGTGCCCTGGAGAGGGTGACCCCTTTATTGGGGGGGTCCCCAGCTCTCCAGAGATCCCCGGCCTGGGCTGACTAGCGGTCAGGGCTGATGCTGCGGCTGGGGTCCCGGTGAAAGTGCTCCCCTGGCTGTGGCATCAGCCCCCTGCTAGAAAAAGTCCAGTGCTGGTTCTGGAACATACAGGGAACCCTACTCATTTTTTTCCCCTGTATTTCCAGAAACAGGACCAGATCAGAGCCCAGAGCTGGTTGCGCAGAATACGGGGGACCCCTACGTCGTTTGTCCCCCGTATTTTGGCAACCAGCACTGGTTCTGACTAGCCCGGTGCTGGTTGTGCTTAAGTACAGGGGACCCCTACGTCGTTTGTCCCCTGTATTTAAGCACACCCAGCACTGGGTCACTAATGCCCGGGGCTGGCTGCTGTTTTTTTGGGGGGGGCAGGGCACGCCATTTTTTTCTTTTTTTACACAGGTTTTTTTTTTTATCACAGCAGCACAGACGGGTCTCACGGACCTGTCATTGCTCTGTGCCAATCACACAGATGCATGTAGCACGCATCTCCCGGGTCAGTGCTACATGCAAATGGGCATAATAACGCTGATTGGCTTCCTGTCTGCCACTGCAGTGCCACTCCTAGATGGGCCACGTGTTTGTGCTGCCCACTTGTGTCGCTTAGCATAGTCATCCAGCTACCTCGGTGCAACCTTTTGGCCTAAAAACAATATTGTGAGGTGTTCAGAATAGAGTGGAAATGAGTGGAAATTAATGTTATTGGGGTTATTAATAGCGTATGAACAAAAAAAGGCCCATTTTATGTGATTTTAGCATTTTTTTTTATTTTTTAAGAAAAACTCCAGATCCAAAACACAAAACCCAGAACCCAAAACACGGAAGGGTGATTTTGGCAAAACCAATCCAGATCCAAAACACGAAGAAAGATCCAGATCCAAAACCCAAAACACGAAAAGTGACTGGTGCACACCCCTAATATATATATATATATATACATACATACATACACTGTATATATTATGATGTTGTGGGGTACTTAGCTCAGTAGATTAGGGTCAGTGGTGCTGTGATTAGGTGCAGAATTAGAGTCCACACATTGCGTTCCAGTAAAAATAAATGAAAATGGTCCTTTACTGCCAGCATGGAAACCAGTAAACAGAAATAGAAAGTAATAAACAACCTAGCCCTCTCTTAGGGCACTAGCTCACTTCTTGAACCCTCTCTACAGAAGCAGCTAATCTGCATGAAAGTCTCTCACAGTCTCTGAGATTGGTGGTCCTCCCTGCCACATGCAGGACTGGACACTGGCCTCCTGGCCTGGTATAGCTTGCTTAGCTTTTTGGCTGCCGCCTCTAACAAGGACAGTGTCAGAGGTATAGGGATCTCCCTGCCTCCTTGCAGGTATGATCCTGACCACCTGGTCTGCTTCACTCACACTGCAGCCCCACCTGGACTGTCTGACTGTGTCCACCAGCAGCCTCACCTGGGCTCTGATCATATGGCAGCCATTAGGCATCTCCCCACAATGCTTTTCTACTCTGTGTGGGCGGATCTGTCCTGCCCCACACAGAATCTGCTGCTCACCAGCACCACCTCTGGTGATACTGCCACATATACCCCTCCCCAGCTTGAAACCCCTGGGTTCAGCTACATGGGACGAGGCATTCACATTGCAAAGTCCCTCTTCACTATTCTCAGAACCATCCACCGGATCCAAGATCATCCAGACTCTGGTCATTTCTGGGGGTCGCATTCTCCAAGTTCCGGAGCTAATTTTTTCTCCTTACTTTTTTCCTCACTCTATGGTACCAATGGTGGTACTTGCTTTCTTTATGCAGTACTTGAGGCTCACCCTTGGGTACCGCAACAGGCATTAAGAACTTGAAGTAACTTTTTCTAAAGCGACACACTTCATCTTTACTCTTGCCACTTAAACCTATTAAAGGCACATCTTTTGGCCAACTTCTACTTGACCCATCTTTAACCTGCAGACTTGAAGCCCTGTATTGGCTACTGGCATACTTCACTGATGGCCCCTTGAAAGAAGAGGAGCTAACAGTATCCGGAGAGTCATCATCATCATCATCACAACTTCTGGACCTTGGCTTTATGTCAACCGGATCTGTCCTGCCCCTCACAGAATCTGCTGCTCACCAGCACCACCTCTGGTGATACTGCCACAAAATATATATATATATATATATATATATATATATATATATAATGTATATGTATGTATGTGTGTGTGTCGAAAGTACCAAAGTAAACGAGTTCTGAAATGTTGACATTTATTGGGGTCTCACAGAGATTTATTTCAAGTCTGAGTGCCATCTACACACATCCTTATGTATATATATATATATATATATATATATATATGTGTGTGTGTATACATATATTTATATGTATGTATGCCAATTACTGCCCTCTGGGGGTCATTCAGACCCGCTCGCGAGTGCAGGACGCTCGCAAGCGGGTCGATGTTGCCCCACTGCGCATGCGCATGTCGGAGGGAGCTCCGTCGTGCGCATGCGCGACACCCGGATAGCGACGGGCTCTCCGTCGCTCCGGGTCTCGCACCAAAGGGGGCGTGCTGTCGATGTTGATTGACAGCACGCCCCCTTTGGTGGTTTTCGGGGGCGTGGCTGCCAGACGGAGGCGTTCCCATCGGAACGCCTACCGTCTGAAGCCGGCCCCACTGACATCACTAGTGATGTCAGTGGGAGTGATTTTGGCTCTGATAAAGCCAAAATCACTCCTGGGCTTGCGGCAGCGAGACCCTACCGCAGGGTCTCCATCGCAAGCCCGATGGTCGCAATGGTCTTGACCATCGCGACCATCATCATGGACGCTCGCATAAGCTGTGGGTGGTCCATTTTCATGGAGGAGGGCCCTGATTCAGAGCGAGCGCTCTGGTCAGAGCGTTCGGCTCTGAATCAGGCCCTCTGTTCCTATATGTACTGTGCCTCCTCCACTTAACTGTTTTATGTATGTGTATATAACTATATCTCTGCCAGTAGATTGATGTCTGATGTGCTATTCCAGGGGTCATGCACTGGGGCTGTGAAGTCCTCTAAATTTTATGGCAGTCATTGTAATACTCTTTGCATTGTATGGAGGTCACTTGTTTTCTGTATTATATGGTGGTCACTGTAATGCTCTCTGGATTATTTGGTGGTTACTGATGCTCTCTGTATTATATGGCGGTTCCCTGTGATGTTCTCTGCATTATATTGCGGTCACTGCAATACTCTATTGCAGTGATTCCCAACCTCGGTCCTCAAGGCACACTAACAGTCCTGTTTTAGTGATATCCATGATTGTTCACAGATGGTTAAATCAATATAACTGAGGTTCTAATTAAGTCACTTATGCTCAAGTATGTCTATCCCTAAAACCTGGACTGTTAGTGTGCCTTGAGGACCGTGGTTGGGAACCCCTGCTCTATTGTATGGTGGTCACTTTGATGTTCTCTGTATTATATTGCGTTCATATAGGTAGAGGGTGACTACAATCTCCTGGGGAGGGGGTGGGGAGGGCTCCAAGCTGAGTCATTGACATGGGTGAAAAAATGCCTAGCTTTCACCCCGACCCCTCATTACCTGTTGCTCTGCCCCCATTCTACCCCCCGCCCTGCCCCCATTACGTCCTGCCCCTATACTTGCCGTGTTCCCATTGGCCCTGCTATTCTCTTCCTCCTCCTCTACTGCTAGGCTAGGGTCCATCCGGTCACTGCACATGCATGTTGGAGAAGGAACAGAACTTAGAAAATTTTTATTTATATATATATATATATATATATATATATATATATTAACGTATGTATAATATTATTTAACTGCCTCTAATGGCAGTTTGGAACGCCACTCCCCATGGCACAGGGCACACACCTATTATAGACTACATGCCCACATCACTAGTCACACCCTGTGACATTGGACACACCCCACGGGGCGGCACACAATAGGCCCTTCATAAATTTCAGCTTCAGGCCCATGTGAACCTTAATGGTGTCAGAGGTACAAACAGAAATAGAGATGGGGGAAAATAAACATGGAGTAAGTTGGAGGTTTCATTGAGGAGAGGATGAAAAAGTGAGAGAGGGACAAGTAATCCCAGGCAGCACTGGGACCTACAGCTAATTATTTATAAAAACAAATTTTATAATCTACAGATTTGCACAGTATGATAGAAATCTGCTGCTATGAATGATTTTGGTTTTATACTGAACATTTCCTTATTTTCCTGTTGGATGTCAGTAAGTTGACTTGGATGTCAGCTTAAATAATGATAAATTGCGTTTTGTTTATTTGAGCTACTTGACCTTTCTTCAATACATTCCCATCTCCCTGAGTGCTAAGAGAATGGAGCTTTGTTCTGAGGGTTCTGCCCTGAATACTGTCTAGTACTGACAGCTAAGCAGAGAAAATAAATGCACTACAGTAAATCCTGGTTCACTTTGTCTCTCTAGGAATTTGTAGTTTAATGTCAGTACAATATTGAGGTGATATGCAATGGCTCTCAGTAGGATGAGGATTAAAAGTCCCTGCATGCTCCGCCACCGCAAAGCTGTCCATAACTTATTAAAATATTTCCCCAGCAGCTAAGCGATACTGGTCAGGAGTATAATAGCTACTTTACTACTCATTGGGTCAGTCTTATGCCGGCTACACACTAGACAATATGTCGTCCTATCCGTCACGGTACATCATCGAGTGTGTACCCCCAATGTCGCAGACTATGCGCGCTCCCACACGTCGTCAGCGACATCGCCCGTCAGATCTGCATGCAGGTTTGATGGGCATCATCATCAGCAAAGGCCATGTTGCTAAATGCAGCATGGCCCCCGCTGCCGCACCAGTCGCTGCCAACATCTGCAAGTGTGTATCCACTTGCTGATGCCGGGTCCCGTCAAACGATAGGTTGACTGGGTACACATCGTTAAATGTGTACCCAGCTTTAAGGATGAGAAGGCAATTAACTGGTTTACTAACATCCAGGGCCGCCATCAGGGGGGGACTGCCGGGCCTCCTGTCCCGGGCCCGGAGAGATAGGGGGCCCGGGTGGCAGCGACGAGGAAGAGCATCGGTGCTGCTGCATTTGCACTACTATGGAACCGGCCGCGGCAGCCAATCAGGAGAAGCCGCTCCGCGAGCTGTGATTGGCTCACGGCCAGCTCAATATTATTCAGCTGGCCGTGTGGCAATCACAGGTTGCGGAATAGCAGCCAATCAGAAGCGGCTGCTCCTGATTGGCTGCCGTTCCGCGAGCTGTGATTGGCTCGCGGCCAGCTCAGTAGTATTCAGCTGGCCGCGAGGCAATCACAGCTTGCGGAACAGAAGCCAATCAGAAGCAGCTGCTCCTGATTGGCTGCCGTTACGCGAGCCACTCACAGCCGGCTCCATACTTCTAATACCGCAAAGCAGATGCTTTTTCTCCGGCTGCCACCCGGTGCATTCTGCGCCGCTGCCACCCTGGCCCCTTTCTCAGGTAAGTCTATGTTTGTGTTGGACCTGTCTTGTGACCCTACTTGAATACAGCCAGCCTTCCCTAAGCCCTCTCCTTCCCAGCCATCCTTCCTTCCATGCCCCCCCAGTGCAGCCAGCCTTCCTTTCCTGCCCCCCCCAGTGCAGCCAACCTTTTTTCCCTGCCTACCCCCCAGTGCAGCCAGCCTTCCTTTCCTGCCCACCCCCCCCCAGTGCAGCCAGCCTTTCTTTCCCTGCCCCCCCCAGTGCATACAGCATTCCCTGCGCACCCCCCCAGTGCAGCCAGCCTTCCTTTCCTGCCCACCCCCCCAGTGCAGCCATCCTTCCTTCCATGTCCCCCCCTGTGCAGCCAGCTTTCCTTCCCTGCCCACCCCCCCAGTCCAGCCAGCCATCCTTCCCTGCCTAACCTTCCAGTCCAGCCAGCCATCCTTCCCTGCCTACCCCCCCAGTCCAGCCAGCCATCCTTCCCTGCCTACCCCCCCAGTCCAGCCAGCCATCCTTCCCCGCTTACCCCCCAAGTCCAGCCAGCCTTCCTTCCCTTCCCACTCCCCCCAGCGCAGCCAGCCTTCCTTTCCTGCCCACCCCCCCAGTCCAGCCAGCATTCCTTCCCTGCCCACCCCCCCAGTCCAACAAGCCTTCTCTGCACTACCCCCCCTTCTAGTCCAGCCAACCACCCTGTCTTCCCTGACCTAGTCCAGCCAGTCTTCCCTGCGGCAACCCTATGTCTAGCCAGCCTGCCAGTCTTCTCTGCTCTGCCTCTCCCCTAGTCCAGCCGGCCTTCCCTGCCCTTACCCCCCCCAGACCAAATCATCCTTTCATGCCCTTTGCCAACTCAATCCACTTCCCTGCCCTGTGCCCCCCATTAATATCCAGTCTTCTCTACCCTGTGCCCCCCTCCACCATGTCTAGCCATCCCTGATTTACCCACCAATTGAGGCACCACCCCCCGAAGTAGCTCCACCCACATTATCCACCCAAGTCTGCCCTATAACCCGGGGGGCCCTGCCTATTTTGTCAGTACCGGGCCCCAAAATTTTTGATGGCAGCTTTGCTAACATCAAATAGTGAAGAGACGATGATCTTAATATTGAGTGTTCATTAGTGTCAGTTAAATCTCTATTTCTGTATCTGTAACATAACCCTCTGAGTGGAATCTTTCTATTCTTGGTAATACAGCTCCTCCCAAATCTTTTATTAGTATCAAGTAAAGCTGGGTGCACACCTTTTCGATCAGTGGCTGATTGGATTAAACTCTCCCGATCAGCTGTGCATTGTGTCCCCAACATAACCCCCTGTCAGCTGCCTGCAAATACCATATACTCTGTGCAGACATAGCTCAATGTATACACGCTTATATAGGATCAGGAGGTCGGGCCAACAATATTAAACAGCACATAAGATGCAACGTCCCGATTCCAACCGTTGCAAGAGTGTTATAAGCCATTAATCAGCTATTTCTCCTGCAGCGGTACAGCACACACACCTATACATTCATGGGCCCAATCAACAATATCGGGGGATCAGCCCAAGGATTGTATAGGTGTGCACCCAACTTTTGTTAATCATGCACAGGTGAGTTCATTTTTATTTATTTTTTATTTTACTTGGTCAGTTCACCTGTTTCCACAGACAGAAATCCTGAAAACATGACACGGTTGGGTTTCTTAAGCTGTACTAAGCAAATGTGTATATATATTTTGAGCTGTCTTTGTGTTGTGTGATGCTATTGATTTTCATCATGTACCTACTGCAATAAATGGGTAATGCTTAATCAATGTCTTATTTTTCCTTATCAGGGGATATGTATATGTGTGAACCAAATAGCAGTTCACACATGTGGAGTTCCACTAAGTCAAAATTACTAAAAATACATTGAAATCTAAAAGAATAAAGAAAACAATGTTTTAAAAGATATAAAAGTGTTTTATAATTGCAAGGGGAAGATTTTGCTGGTGAGGCTTATCACATTGATATATAGGTCAAATCTATATCTCAATCTAAAACACCTGTTTTCTCCAGAAATAGGGCTTGTCATCTTTTGGGTTTTATACTCATTCACTAGTATAAAATTATTTTAAATATTTGTTACAAAGATACTTTATTTTTCAGTATCTGGGGAAGAGCTTACCGGACAAGAGGACCCCTTACTTCTTCAGGCTGTTGTTTCCTGTTGGTCTCTAAATGCAGCATTTAGAGAAAGTAGGTATTTTATAAACTATAGAATTTATTAAGTTGTTAATGTTCCAGGCAAATATATTAAACACACGTATTGTTTATATATGGAACAATGTTTATTTTAACTTATAAGGAAACTGGAAGTCACAGTGGCATATCTACAATGGGTGCAGTGTGTGCGGGGTACACGGGACCCGGGGTACAGGCGGGCCCTGCACCGCACACCCTGCACCCTTATTATTTTAAACTCACCCGTCTGTGGTCCCGCGTCGGGTGTCAGCGCTGCTCAGAACACCGGAAAATGGGCACTGTGGCAATTTTTCCGGCATTCTGCGCATGCGTAGTAGACTTCAGACACACTCTAGTGCCCAGAGTCTACTAATGATCTGGTGGCTGGCCAGCCGCGCCAGTCGGCTGCCGGCCACCGGGAAGAGAGGAGGGGGCCCCGGGGAGTGCACACGGGCCCCCTCCTCTCTTAAGACGCCCCTGGTTAGTCACTAGTAATTTATTGCTGGATGGCTCATATAAATTTATGTGTGCATCAAATAAAGACAACCCTTTCCCTCTTTACCCATCATTGATCTTCATTATTGTTGTCAATGATATCACCCCCTTAAAACAATGTAACATAACATGTTTTGTTGCTCTACTAGATATTAGGGGTTTAACTAGATACTATATATATAACAGATTCTTCTTCTACATTAGACTTGTGCGGAACGTGACTCTTTTTCTTTTCTTGTTTTGTTCATATAAATTTAGCACTTTTTGTTTAACCTAATTATACTGCTTTTACACTCTGCAGACTCCCATGTATGCATTTACTAAACGTCGGCTTTTCAAAGCTGCTGATTGTCTGCAATCACATTAAAAGCTAAACATATCTGCATTTAATATTGTTGCCATTATAAATCCTGCAGGCAAAACCACTGTTTAGTAAATATACCTCTTAGGTTCATTCCCCAGTTGCTCTTCTGCTGTGTACGAACTACAACAGTAAAGGTGCGTATCCATTAGGCGATGGGGTAATGCCAGTACGATTATGACATCATAATCGTTCAGTCGTCCTCATCCTGTAGGTGCCCACACTGAACGATATGTTGTTCAATGCAGGCATCTTCCCTCATCCCCGAACATGCCCAATCTGTCGTTATCGGCAGATTGACCTGCATGTTCAGGCGATGATTGATGTCGAAAACGACCATGTATATATGTAACATGGGGGTGTAGAAATGAGGACACAGGAAATGCAGGTACTCGGTAAGGCAGTGTCTTTAATAGCGCTTCAGCATGCACATGAGCATAGACCTGGGGACACACAGGCACATAACAGAAAATAAGCAACTGAACATAAAAGGTCCCAGCATGCCTCATGCTTAGCAGTCACAAATGGCCATGCTCTCCCAGGATAGTTCTTGGTCCCCGGCACTACAACACTAGGGCCTAATAAACTGGCTGTATGAGTTTTAAACTCAGTGGGTGTATGAGCAGTGGGTGTATGAGTTTTAAACTCTTGCTGTTCGTGAGTGATGAAGTACAGCTGGGTCTGTGTAATGGTGCATACACACGATCAGATTTTTTCTTCAGATATGGACGATAACGATTTAAAAATCGTTCAGTCGTTCATATCTGAAGGAAAATCGTTCATATCTGACATGCCTGAACGATGGACGATCAACGATGCGCGTTCCCGTTTGTCAGATAACGATATCTGACATCTGATGGGTTTGCAGTCAGACTTGGACGATTCCATTCATTTTAATGCAGTCAAAAATCGTTCAATCGTTCAAATCGTTCAAATCGTTCAAAACTTTGGTCAAATCGTCCAAATCGTTTAATCGTTCAGTCGTTCATCTGACAAATCTGACAAGTCTGACAAATCTGACCGTGTGTACGCTCCATAACTGTGAAAAACCGGAGTTCCAAATCTCCCTTGCTGCAGACTGGATAGGCTTCACTCTAGGCTCCCTTGGAGGGAGCTGATCCCACAGGAATGTGGGTAATTCAGGTGAGAGACTACCCCTCTCACCACAATATATAATACAATAAACTGCTGGGAATGGCCAGGGCCACCAAGAGCCAAGGCGGGCCCCGGTAATAGGGGGCGTGGCCTAATCTCGGGAAGCGTGGCCATGCCCCCTTGCCGAAAAAAAAGAAATAAAAAACATTTGCAGCGCGCCGGGGAGGGGGGCGCTCTGAGCCCCCTCAGCCCCGCGCAAAGCCAGGGGGGTGCGATCAGTGTGATCGCTCCCCCGCACAGGCATAGGAGACTGCTGTGGCTGCTGCTCAGCAGCTACGAGCAGTCTCCAACTGCAGCTCAGCACACGCTGTGTGCTGGGCTGCTGTGAGGGAGGGGGGGCGGCGTCGGACCCGGGCCCCCGCCGGGCCCCTCAGGAAGCCCGGGCCCGGGTAATCTGTACCCGCTCCCCCCCCCTCTCGGCGCCCCTGGGAATGGCAGCACTCACATACTGCTGTCTGCTGACTTTAAAAGGTTCAATTGTTACACTTTTTTCCTGATCTCCTTTTTCCTATTATATGGGTGTTGCCATTCCCATTTGTTTATTATAATGTCGGACCTGGATAAGTGGGGAATCTCTATTACTGGGACTAATTGTGAGGTCCCAGCATTTTTGCATCAAAAAAACTCTTGTTAGTGAAACTGTAAGATTAGTGCAGTTTATTAACCTCTATAAATGAGAGGACCACCTTTAGAACCTCTGTAACTGGGATTAGTACAGGTTTTGACAAGTCTCTATGTCTATACCTGGACTTACAGGGGTGAGAACAAACACTTCTTGAACCTTGATAAGTGAGAAACTGGGTAAGTGAGATACCTCTTTAAGTGAGACTAAATGTGCCCTCCCTCGAGATCCCACTTATCCAAGTTAGAATGTATATACAGGATATATATATATATATATATAAACACTTATGCAGTCCAATATTTCACAGTGTACAGCTCTCTGGACCTCATTCAGAGGCGGTCGTTAGTTGCAAGCGGTCGCACTGAATCAGGGCAGCCGCTTGCATCATGAACGACCGCCTCCTTGTCGATCGCTAAGCTGTGGGTTAACACCCACAGCTCTAGCGACCAACATGGGTGATGGTCGCGATGGTCTTGACCATCGCGACCTTCGGGGCTTACGACCAGACCCTAGGGTTGGGTCTGAGCACTCGTAAGCCCCAGGGAGCTTCCTGCTCTGATCGAGCAGGAAGCTTCCCACTGACATCGGCAATGATGTCAGTGGGGCCGCCCTCAAACGGCAAGCGTTCTGGCGGGAACTCCTCCGTTTGGGCAGGCACGCCCCCTGCCCGCCTTCCAAACGGGGCGCGCTGTCACTCACCATCGACAGCTCACCCCGTCTGCTGTGAGACCCCTAGCGACGGAGCGTCCGTCGCTAACCGGGTCTTGCGTATGCGCACGACGGAGCTGGCTCCATCATGTGCATGCCCAGTGGGGCAACATTGAGTCGGTTGCGAGCGCTCAGCGCTTGCGACCAATTCTGAATGACCCCCTCTTTCTTTAGCGTATGATTATCATACCTAGATGATAAAAATTTCTCTGGGCCTTTTTGACTATAGTAGTGTTAATACACATGTCTCTTTTAAGACACTATGTTATTTTCTTTTTTAATCAAGCTATTGTATGTTTACAAGTAGCATCAGCATCTGTGTTGGTTTTTCTAATATTTTATATGTATGTCTATTTATAAAAATTGCCAACTCTCCCAAAATGTCTGTGAGACTCCCTCCAGGAAACTGTCCACTTCCACAATGAAATGGGTTGGGGAATAAAGACGCAATTTGAGTTGATTCACCTTACTATGGCCATGACCCCTCTCAGAGGTGCCACAAATCGGACCATTTATTTACATATATATCAATATAATAATGTGCTATGATTTGTCCTGAGACTGATATGCACAGTGGGAGCGCATTTATATTACTAAATTATAAAATAAACCTGCTCTGGTTGTGACTGCAGTGTTTTGGTTATTAGGTTTCCTTTGAATATTAGCTAATTTATATTTACTATTGTTTAAGCAGTACTAGAAGAGCGCTGTGCCACATTTGAACTTAGGAAATAACTTCCATTATGATACTCAACAAACTGCTAAACATAATGGCTATAAAGATAAAAAGACTTTTAGTGCTTATTAGTGACCAAAAGATGTCACCCTTCCCATGTTTATATTTAACTAACATAGGTAAAATTGGGATGGTTTGCTTCAACAGCTTGAGAGTGATGGACATCAAAACGATGGTTAGCTATTTGTAAGTAACCTGGTCGGTAATTCTCTAGGCACATTACTGATATTTTTTGATAGAATAATTAAATCATATTATACAAACCTGTGATGTGGAAGAAATATGGGTTCGGGGGAGTTGAGAAGGGATAGGTAGGGAAAAGTATATTTGTGACTAAATGGCTTCACTTCAGTCAGATTCATGTAGTATTATAGCAATTTATGAGAAACTGTGATTTCAGAGATGTATATAACCTTGCCTGTATACCAAGCTGATCTAGTTGTAGAGCCTTTAGCATATAGACAAAACGTACTAAAATGTTCTAGGATAAGATAAGATGCTTTTCCCTTTGAAAGTGTCAGAATGCCCCAGACTTTGTCACCTCTCCTTTCTCAAGTTTTGAGTTTTTGACCGGTGCCTGAACCTAACCTCCCCCTTGTGCCTGAACCTAACCTTCCCCTCCCCGCACCCTAAACCTAACCCTCCCCCCTTAGTGCCTAATCCAAACCATCCCCCTAGTGCCTAACCCTAACCCCTAACACTAACTCTCTCCCTAACCCTGCTACTTACCTTCGGGATTCCAACGATCGGGATGCTGGCGGTGGGATTCTGAATCTCCGCAATCGGTATATTGACCGCATCACCTGCCTAATAACTGATAAAGTATAAGAATGAGTGTATAAACAATATTAGTGTCAGTTCTTCATTCTAGAACTGTTCTCATGACACATAATGTATCGATTGGATATCTTTTAATAAATACCTTTTCTTTAATGCTCCAAACATTACTTTGTAAATCTGATTATTATTGGATTCAATGAGATTTCCTTATCAATTTGATACATCATGCATCATGAGGACAGTTCTAGAGTGAAGAACTGACCCTAATGTTGTTTATACATTCATTCTTATACTTTTATCAGTTACTAGGCAGATTTAACTGAAACAACAAATCACATCACACAATATAAGATAAACATTTGGATATGTAATTCAGAGAATATGGCCAAAAGCACAAGACTTGAGAAAGGATAGGTGACTCAGAGTCTGGGGCATTCTGACTCTATCTACGGGCAAAGCATCTTATCTTATCCTAGAACATTTTAGTACATACTGTATGGTGGGAATTCTAGTAGACCCTATAATTTTTTGCCGAAAAAAAATGAACTTTTTTGCATTTTTTTACCTTCGGGCAATTCAATTAGAGCCCTTTTTTTGCGCCCGAAAAATTGTTTGTTTTTGGCCGAAATCACATAGAATCCGTGATAAGCTCACGGATTTATGTGTTTTTACTGCCTGATCCACAAAAACTGAATAATTATCAGGGATTTTATTCTGAGCCTGCTGAGGTCGTAAAAAAAAAAAAAATCCCCAATAAGTGCTGCAGGCTGCCACTCTTTGGGGCTAATTGGATAGCCCCAGGGGGTCAATTAGCCCGTGGTAAATTTATGCGGCTAATTGAATTCCCCCCCTATATATGCTAAAGGCTCTACAACTAGATCAGCTTGGTTTACAGGGAAGGTTATATACAGTATATCTCTGAAATTGCTGTAAAGCTACTGAAGTGAAGCCATTTGTCAGAAATATACTTTTTCCTACCTATCCCTTATCCACTCCCCTGAACCCCTAATTTCCTTCCACATCACATGAATACTATCATATACAGTATGTATCCTTTGTTATAACCAATATTTATTGTACTATACTTTTTGTATTCAGATGAACCTTTTTTTGTGGTGATATATACGTAATATAAAACAAACTGTTATAACTGTTTTGACTTTTGTACTGTAGTTATGAAGTTCAAAAAAAAATCTCGTTTTCTGGAATTCTCCGTCCAGTTGATGCAAAGGGCATTGTATGAGGAGAAGTTTCAGAAGGTACTCGAGTGGACTACCACGGTGTTTGACTATTTAAAAAGGTATTATGTTTCAAGTTAAGCAGCTGTTTATGATGAAATGCAAAAATAAAGCAAATTTTTTATTTTTTAAAAAATCATTCAGGTCCCAGAAATAGTAAATTCTACATTTAACTTATCTACTTTTTATGCAGAAACTGAGCATAGACAAGTTCATAACAATAAATAAAGGAAAAAAAATTTTTTTAGACTCTTCAACAAAATGTAGAACTTGGGATGAATGGCTGATGAATAGTGGCCTAGGGCAGCAAAAGCTTCCTCTTCCATTCTTCTCATTTGCTGGCACTGTACTGTTCTTTTGTTGTTATTTTTTAGTTCAGTTTCTGTAATGTTTGCTTTTCTGTTATGCTTTGTAGTGTATTTCCTATTACAGTATATGAACATTTAGTAAAACACAATGAAGAGAAAACAACACTCAAATAACTATTTCCCACTTTTAATGAATATCTTACATATCGGTAATAGTTCTGGGCATGTTTAATTATTTCATAACTTGAATAAAAGGTTATTCACTTAATCTATAGGCTATTTTGCCTTTAATATCATATTAAGTCTATGCTAAAAGGTTATTCTCTTCTCAAATATATTTCTGTATTATGTAGATCTAATGCCGCAAAGTACTTGACACTTCCAGAAAATCCTCCTCAATGTTTTGTAGATGTTTTTGCTACTAAAATGATCAATCTGGATTCACTTTCTGTGAATTACTGTTTGAAGAGGTATTTTAATAAATGAGGAGGCAGGGCCATGGGTAAGTTTCCCACCTAGTGCAGTCCCTCATCTATGCCTGCTGCCAGCAACACCAGCTTTTCTGCAATGCCTTCAGAAAGATGGCACATGCACAGAAGATAGCAAATACTCTGGCACCAGTGCAGTCTTTAGAGGACGGCCTCATGACACAGTGTAAGTCTGATCTGGGTGCAGGGTATGGACGGGGGCCCCACTTGACCTATGGAGCTGAATTTAGACCCTCTTACCTCACCTGGTGTTGCTGATTCACTAGCTGGCATATCTCAGCTGGCAAGTCATATCAGGATTTCTCACGGTGGCCATTTTCCCTGTACAACGGGAAAATGGGTGTGGCAGCCATTTTTACAGGCGCAGACACCAGAGCCTAAGTGGGACTCCGGAGAGGTAAGTTTTATAGGTGCAGAGTGTAAATTTCCCAGTCCCTTGGTGCACAGTACATTGCTTTTGTGAAATAATGGCTCCAAGTGCCCTCTCTCTAAGAGTTTATCTGCTAGGACAGGGCCCATCAAAAACTGTCACAATTTGTAAATGTGTAAACCCTAAAATTGTAGTTTAATCTTTGACATAAAAACCTTTCTATAAATGTTCTAGTAGTAAAGTGCCTTCCCTGCTTCATATATATAATAATAAAAGACCAACATGTATGTAGCACATCTCCTGGTATACATCTAGGATTTCCTACATACTGGTTCTGACAAGTGTATGGAGAAAATTATAGTTAAATTTTAGCTCCAAAATGTACTTATTCAATTGCAATAATCTATATATTCAACTGTATCTTAATATTGATACAAACATTCCAGTTATACTAAAGGTGGCCATACACGGCACGATATACATGCCGGATCGGCACGATGTAGGTGCTATTTTGTGCCGTGTATGGGCACGATATCGTACCTGATATCATGCTGCCCGCTCCCGCGGGGTCGTACATCGCATCCCCAGGTCTTCCTGCGAAACCATCTGACCTGTGATACGATGTACGATCCCATTCAGATGGTGGAGGGGGGAGCCGGCATATCGTGCGGTCTGCGGGGACTGCACGAATGCCGGCAGTGACAGCACGATCAGTCTGCTGACGGATCGGCAGTCGCACTACATGGTGCATCGCACCGTGAATTGGCCAGCATAAGCTGTCACAGTATTTGCAACAATTTTGTTGAAATTTATTCTCTATAGAGATATTATATTTGTCCCCATGTCAATTTTATTATATGTAATAAATGTTTTGTGAGTCAGAGAAGTTTGTCACGTGGATCAATCAAGCAATTTATCTAGCAGCAGCAGCGCAACCCATTTCTCTTTTGTAGTTCTTGCTGTGTATGTCAGATTAGCAACTGACAGTAAGGTATGCAGCGCTGTTGGTAGTAAAGGAGATCCACTGTTGGTTTGAATTATATTGTAATTTACAATACCACACCACCAATTTTTATATATCTTTTTTTGCAATACTATTTGTGATTTAGGTAGCGCCGGGTGGGAACTGAGATCTTCATGTAATCTGTAAAACCTCAGTTCTTTTTCTATATTAGGGGTAAGGTTAGGAGTAGAGTTAGAGTTCTTATCTACAGGTGTTGGTATTTCAAACCAGTCGGGGTTATGGCGTCGGGATTCTGAGCGATGGTATTGTGTGCACCGGGCTCCCGTATCCAACCGGATTAATGTACCCACTACTTTAATATATAAGGATATTAGAAGAAAACAAGGAGCCGATTGCCATATAACAGCACAAGACTGCAGGTCATGTATATTGTTCAAGGTGCTTGTTTGTGGGATCCTCATATCCAGGTTTGTTTTACCGTCACTGAAAGTTATATATTCCACCAAGGAACCCTTTAACATTTAGTCATGTGACACAAGTGGCATCACTACTCTCCACATATAAGATCACATTTTACTGGCTATTTTAAACATATTAATTTGTATACCTACAGATATGTACAATACATCATATGTGGATAATGCTAGAATTTTCCCATGTTTCATTTCTATATGATAATTTAAATGACTTATGTGTTGGTTATGGCAATTGAATCATTAACATTGAAGATAAAATAATCTACTATATACACATTTTTATTTAAAAAAAAAAAATATATATTGCTTCAGGTTATGGGTCTTGCTTTCACTTTGTGAAATTGATTTTTAAATTGAAGTAGAAAATAGATTTGGATCAATAAACTGTCATTTTACAGAACTACAAAAAAGTGAAATGTTGACAACTGCCAGCTTATTGATTTTCTTGTTCTACCTATACAAGTATTACGGGGTATTAATTTGTAACCTACTGTAATTCTATTTTATTCAGCGAAATAACAGCAAACCAAAGCCTCATTTTGATGCCATAGCCAAGTTTTATGATAGGTCATAAAAGTTGATCTTTGTAGAAGTTAAAGTATAGGCCATAAAGGAAACATAAATGCCCTTTTATAGTTGGGCTTTGTGGGCCTTATTCCCTATAAGAAACTTAATTATAGGGATCTATCTGACTTGTACAAATATTGTGATCTACAATGTTCTGAAGATGCAGATCCACAAATGTTTATTTATTTGGTTGCTTAGAGAGTTCTGAAATGGTATAAATCTGCCTCTTTGGATATGTTAACCTGACTGATGGCTCCAGTGACTTAGCACACAGGTTCTCAAACTCGGTCCTCGGGACCCCAAACAGTGCATGATTTGCAGGTCTCCTCACATAATTACTAGTGAAATAAATAGCTGCACCTGTAGATCTTTTAAAATGTATCAGTGAGTAATGAATACACCTGTGCACCTGCTGGGTGACCTGGAAAAAGTGAACTGTGTGGGGTCCTGAGGACCGAGTTTGAGAACCACTGACTTAGCCTAAGGAGCTGCAGGTTATGGCATCTGTCCCATTAGCTGAATACCTGTATATAAGAATTTCTACAGACAGTGATCGCTTAATAAACAAAATTACTGGTAGAAATCTAGGGAACCATATCTCATAATGCTTACACTGTACATACTATAAAATAATTGTTTAGGTCACAGGTTCTCAAACTCGGCTCTCAGGACCCCAAACAGTGCATGTTTTCCAGGTCTCCTCACAGAATCACAAGTGAAATAATTAGCTCCACCTGTGGATCTTTTAAAATGTGTCAGTGAGTAATGAATACACCTGTGCACTTGCTAGGTGACCTGCAAAATGTGACCTGTGTGGGGACCTGAGGACAGAGTTTGAGAACCTATGGTTTAGGTCAGTGTTGGCTAACCTTGACACTCCAGCTGTTATGGAACTACATAATCCAGCATGCACTGCTACAGTTTTGCTATTAGGGCATGCTAAAACTATGGCAGGGCATGCTGGGATATATAGTTCCACAACAGCTGGAGTGTCAAGGTTAGCCAACACTGGTTTAGGTGAAGCAAACATTTCTACAGGAAATCTAATTTGATTATATAATAGTCTTGGACAAATATGACATTTATCTAGGGGAGAAAAGCCCTATGGCAGGAGGAAATAGATGTTTTTGTTGAAAACTGTTTTTGATTTTTAATTCTCTGTTAAGAGGTTAACACCACTGATAGGAATGCCAAGTTTTTAGGCGATCGCGTTCCCATCCAAAGTATGGGGAGCCTATATAACAAGGGGTAAGGATCTGATTACCGTTATGAAGATGAGATATAAAATGACTTCCTATAACTAGACACACCTCGTTTCCTCAACAAATTGCTACTATACCACAATCAGATTTGACTGTGACATCTTTCAGCAGTGAAAGGACATTGGTCCAGAGCAGAGGTTTCCAAACTGCCATTACAGTCCAGGTTGTAAGGAAATCCATGCTTGGGCACAGGTCACTTAATTAGTACCTCAGTCGATTTGATTTAACCCACTGGGCTCATGCATGGCTATCTTTAAAATCTGTATTGTGATGGCGGAGTTTGGGAACCTATGGTCTAGAATAAACCATTAATTCATTGATTGATTAACTCATTCACAGCATGGAACATGGTTTAGTATGTAGGTAGGGGATATTATCTTGTCTAGTAAGGCAGTCTTTCAAAGATATCAGTTTAGTCTGTATTTTTCAAGCTGTCTGCATTTTCTCTGTCAGTATTGGTGACTACTGTCATACAAAGAAAATTGTAATTTCCATCAACAATTACAGTTACAATAGCAAAATATGTTTCTTCATTTAGGAGGAGTGAAAATGTGTTGGGAAACCAGCAGCATGAAGACAAAGGTGATGTCCCAGGATTGACTGATTCTTTCAGGAGATACACAGCAGCCCTTGTTGAATATCAGAAGGTATGCCAAATTATTTCTTTTTATACTTTATTCTAAAATCTAAATGTTATTTATGTTTGCCTGAAAGCAATGTGTAGTCTTTAGGGTGTGCCAGCAGCATATGTTACATTGCATCATTCATTGTGTACAGATGCTCCCTTACCTATCTTGCTGCAGTTGTGCCAAAAGCCCCTCCTGGTGTGCCATGTCCTGTGAGACTATGCCTACAATGTAGCGGCCGCAGCTCTGTTCTTTCCCAGTTCCATTCTGCTTCATATACAGACTCAGGTGCACACAGATATACAAGTGTCACATATCAAAGTACTCAGCACAGTCTGCTGGTGCATCCTAGTCGCATCACATTGCAACTTAGACACATTTTCGTCATAAAAAGACGCCTTATGCCAGCAGAGTTGCACGAGACCTGACGGCTCACTCACGCCAGGCAAGCTGCACTGCGTGGTGTATTAAGGCTAGATGTACAGTGTAAGGACAAACCTGTATGTTTTCAGGAATCATGGATTGGTTTATGCGGTGATGTCGCTACATTTTATTTACTTTGTTCTTGTTCACTTTATAGGCTACATATACAATGGATTTTTGCATTTTATAGCCTTGTATCTCTGATACAGTTATCAGGATGCACAAAATGCTACAGTAGATGTATCCTACTCTTTAGTTCATTTTGAAATGGCCTTTACCATAGAGAGCTATAAAAATTGACACAGAGTGGCGCATGGAGATAATTCCATCTGATGTAAAACACTATGGTTTTATCCATTTTGTTTGAGACCTTATGCCCTGCACAGACATCCAGCAGAACCTAGGGCAAGTCTTCATTATTCTATGTGAAAAACAAAACATTATACAGGAATATTTCCCAGGAAATCAATAAGGAAATTACCTGTCATAGGTTCTTCGGGCCCAGAGTTGAGAGAGTCTAATATGGAATCTAGAGATAATGAATAGGTCATGGTTAAAATTGCTATAAACCAATTTATACATTTGTTATACATTTAGCATTTTCCTGCTAGTTACCATTGGAGATCATTTTATAAATAATGTAGTTGACAGCACTGAGTCATCTTGATTTGTGCAAGTGAATTTAGATTTTTGCTAAAGCACATGGTTCTGATGAGAAAGATGGTGGCTTTTGTGTATGAGCAAGCGGCTGATGGGGGTAGTTAGCAGCGCAGAGGCCATATCTGGCAGAGTATGGAGCATGTGCAACACTGCACCTAGTGTTGTGGAGCAGTGCAATAATATGATTTCTGACTTTAGATGAGGGAGGGAAACGATGCATTTTATAGGGACAATGTTTGCTTTGTAGAAGGGCACACAGCCATTTTCATTGCTCTAAAACACTTGAGTATTGCCCCTCCTCAGAACTTGTAGAGTTATTTTAATTTGACAATGTTAAAATTGATAGTACACACACACATAAGTGCTACATGTAATAAAGACTGTCCCAATTTCCTCTCACACTCTCAAGGGTATATTTATTAAAGTGGGGTTTTTTAGAAGTGGAGATGTTGCCCATAGCAACCAATCAGATTCTACTTATCATAGCACCTTCTAAAATATAATAGCTAGAATCTGATTGGTTGGTATGGGCAACATCTCTTCTAAAAATCTGCACTTTAGTAAATTTACCCCTCATGGTTGATTTAGGTTGATTTAGGCTGTATAGGAGTCTAACCTGAGCTGTATTTTACAAGATAATCTGAAAAGTATAATATAATGAAAGTGGTACTTCCAAAGTGGCAGAGGCTGAACATTGATTAGATATTTCAGCCTCCCCACATGACGCACTTCTAGTTAGCAGAGGCGTCTGCAATGAACATAGAGTGGAAAAGTACCTTGAAATGCTAGACGCGGCCAATAATGTCTGTGTGTTACAACAAACCAGTTTGTACATAACCGTTCACATATTTTCAAGTAGACAATGTTTAGTCATTTCTGTTAAAGTGTTAGGGATACATAATATTTACATTTATTTTCATTATATTAGTATGTATATCTTACTTGTCCTGCTGTAATTGAGTGTATTTTTTTTTTTTAATCTAAGGGCGGGAAACCATCAACGCCCAATGAAGCCAAAAAACAGAATGTGACTAAAAATAAAATGGAAATCCATAAGCCAAAGCAGAAAAAGAAGAATCACAACCTGGATCTTCATAGGTCTGTATGAGATATAGGTTATGTAAACATGTATGAATGTGTATAACAAATGCTACAGTATGTTGGATTTGTGCAATGGTTTTATTGGAGCAATGTTTCACCCATACACAAAGTATTGAGTGTTTGTCTTTCTGCAGTGCACCGAATAGAACCTGTGTATTGCATATACAGTATAGGAAATGGGATTTATTACATGCAACATCTGAAACTCTTCCATATCCTTTACTAAATATGGCAACCTTGAACCTTACGATTTTGAGTGATGTAAAATTGATAAACATCGGTCTACATCGATCTTACGATTATGGGTTGAAATCACACATTTACTAACAGACAATTTTTTAAATGTTTTTTCAAGTATTAGTAAATGTGTGATTTAGCCTCAGAAACACAACATTGATGTTGATACATTTTTATCGATTTTAAATTTATTAAAATCGACCTTTAGTAAATATATCCACTAGACTCCAGCAAACTCTGCTACCTATGTTAAGTTCTTCTGGATTCTCTCCCTTATCATCTGTTGTCTGCCATGAGCCCACCCCTCACCACTCTTCCCCTCATTATAAACACTGATTCAGTCTTCTCAGATATAATTTTGAATCATCTGATTTAGAGCTCATACAATGTCCTGTTTGCTGATTGTGTCTAATGTTCATGATGTTTTGTAATACTGAATTTTGACTAAAATTAAGGTCTCTAGAGTTGTATGTATCTTGTGTGGATCTGCCTCCTATCAGTACGCTAGGTTTGCTAGCACTTGCACCAGTCTATAGTAAGTGCAAAAGATACACCTGGAAAGAGGTGCATCTATGCTTACATCCAACTCGGCATGGACCGCAGTTCCGTGGACACACTCTTGCTTAACTTTGCCTCAGTTACAGCTCAGTTCTGCTTGTACAGTGGTAAATGTTGGTGCAGTCTGATACAGCGCACTGCTGAACGCAGATTCCCGATGTTTGGGAATCTGTGCAGGCGCCAGACCCTTTCTGCACATGTGCAGAACGGGTCTGCGAGCTCACTTGCAAACTGGCAGCAAACTGGCAGTAATTGATAGTCTGCTGCCGTTTGGGGGCGGGGAGGGGGCGGCTTCAGCCTCCATTATTCGAAATTGAGGTGTGTCGCGACCGCTGGGGGGGGAGGGAAGACGTCAGGATCTCCGTCAGGTGACAGAGATTTCCTGGCCTCTTCATCTAAACAGCAGCGGCCGGCTGCTGGACCCTATGGGTCACCACATCCGGCCGATGGTACGCAAATTAATCGATGCTGCATTGAACAACGCAGCATGGTTAAGTAATGCAAAGGGGGCATGATGCCTCCTGTGCATTACCATATCTGCAAAGGATCTCAATTACAAAGCTGCCTGCGTGCACTACACACTACAGTATATGCCTGTGTGCAGCTTTGCAATTGCGATCCTTACAGAATCAAGCCCTAAATGCGTACAATCTGCATCGCCCGTGAGAGATCCTTTTCTGAGAAGACACAGGGCTGTATCCAATTAGACGCTATAAAGCGACAATTAACGTATTTAGAAGTGTATTAGTAGACCTAATAAAAGTATTTGGGGTTCTTAAATTGTGTTAAATGGCTGTCATATGCATATTTGTGTAACAGTGGAAAAATTATAAAAATAGCTATTTTTTGGGGCCAAAATAAATGCTGCAGTTAAATTAGGGGTACATCAAAATGGGTGCAAGTATATTTTTGTGTCATAAAAGTGCACTTTTTAAAAATTATAAAAATACACCTGGTGCAGCCACCTGCAATGTTGAAAACACATGTCCCATCCATACAGCCCCCCGAAATACCCAACCCAGTACTTTAAACCCATTTTTCAACAATTAATCTTTTTCACCCCAAAAATGACATGTCATTATTGGCCAAATTAAGCTAATTAAAATTTTGTTTGCCTAATTTGTCTTTGGCGGTAGGGTGTCCAAGAGGTTCTAAACCAAGGGCCTGATTCAGACCCGGTTGCAAGCGATGAGCGCTCACAACCAGGTCGATGGTGGCCCACAGCGCATGCGCACGACAGAGCCGGCTCCGTCGTGCACATGCGTGAGACCCGGCTAGCGACGGGCAATCTGTCGCTCTGGGTCTCGCACCAAAGGGGGCGAACTGTCGATGTTGAGTGACAGCTCACCCCATTTGGTGGGCGGGGGTGGCTGCTCAAACGGAGGAGAGAACGCCTGCCGTTTGGGGGCGGCTCCACTGACATCTCTCTGGGACTTGCGGCCACGAGACCCTACCACAAGGGTCTCGTCGCAAGCCCGATGGTTCGCGATGGTCTTGACCATCGCGACCATCATCATGGCCGCTTGCAATAGTTGTCACCCACAGCTATGCAAGCGGCCAAGAGGCCGATCCAAAAAAAGGGGTTTTGCACAGCTTTTCACCTGCTCTGAAATGGTGAAAAATTTTAGCCGGGTTTTGTCTATGGAGTATTCGCACAAGCAAAAAAAGTCCGGCAAAAGGATTGCACGATACGCATTTTGTGCGAAAAGTTCACAATGGTGAAAACGTTTTGCAAAACCGTGGCTTTTTGCATCTAATTGGATACGATCCACAGTGTGACAAAAACATTAGCTATACTCTCCAAACAGGCACACGGGCATTAGCCACTTTGGGCTCTATTTATTAACATTATTTTTACTAACATAATGTGAAAAAGCATGTTTTCACACCCTTTTCACATTATTTTAGTATCGCCTGCAATTGGAGTAGAATTTGTAACATTCTACTCCAACCCCTAATTATCACTTATTTTTAGTAAGCAGATCGCATTTCCCATAATTGTAATGGGAAATGTGATCTGGCCAAAGTTACTAAAAATAAAATGTGAAAAAATACCGGGGAAAACCCTGTGATAATAACGCCACCTGGAGGTGGCATTATCCAGGGTCTCCCCCGGTTACCGGACTCCTGCTCCTCTATAACGTGCAGAGCAGAGCCCGGAGCCGGCCCCAGTGATCAGCTGTGTGGTCTAAACAGACCACACGCTGATTCACTGTAAAAAAAAAAGTGAAAAAAACAAACTTACCTGAGTCCAGGGACCGGAGTTCGGGGCTCCGGTGATGTCCTCCCTCCGGTCAGCTGGTCTCCCATTGTGCACTGGGGCCCAGTCGTCACCTGATAGTGTCCCAGAGCAGTATGGGATGTCACTTGACCGAAGCGACAGAGGACATCACCGGAGGCCCGATAATTGCAGGTAAGTGTAATTAAGGGAGGGGGGGGTCGCAGGGAGGGGGGGGTCACGTGGGGTCCACGATTGTGGGGGTAGGGCTTAGCGATGGGGGCGGGGCTTGGCGACAGGGGGGTAGCAGCGGCGGGCGGTCAGCACATACACAGGGCACTTGTCACGTTATTTTTTGCGAAAATATCGTGATAAGGCTCCGGAAGAGATTCGCAGGGACAGAGGGCCTAATTCAGACCCGCTCACGAGCGCTGAGCGCTCGCAAGCGGGTCGATGTGGCCCAGTGCGCATGCGCACGATGGACCCGGCTCCGTCGTGCGCATGTGCGAGACCCGGATAGCGATGGCCAAGCCGTCGCTATGGGTCTCGTACCAAAGGGGGCGTGCTGTCGATGGTGAGTGACAGCACGCCCCCTTTGGTGGGCATGCCGGGGGCGTGGCTGCCCAGATGGAGGCGTTCGTATGGGTACGCCTACCGTCTGGGGCCAGCCCCAATGACATCACAAGTGATGTCAGTGGGAGTGCCTTCGGCTCTGATAGAGCCGAAAGCACTCCAGGGCTTGCGGCAACGAGACCCTACCACAAGGGTCTCGTCGCAAGCCCGATGGTCACGATGGTCTTGACCATCGCGACCATCTTTTTGGCCGCTCGCTATAGCTGTGGGTGGTCACCCACAGCTATGCGAGCGGCCAGGAGGCCGCTCTAAAAAAAGAGAAGGACGACCCTGATTTAGAGCGAGCGTTCTGAATCAGGGCCAGAGCTTTATCGTAAGCTCTGTCCCTGCAAGGGATTTGTAGTAAATCCCTGTGATATTGCCTGAATTCGTAATGCGAATTCAGTTGGTAATATCACACTACAATCTGCATTACAATCTGCATTACAAATGCGGATTGTAGTAAATAGAGCCCTGTGTGAGTACACGTCTGACTGTACAACTGTGCATGGCATGTATGCAAGAGTTCACTAGATTTGTTTTGTTAACATTTTCAAATGACACACTCATGGGGGAAATTATATGCATTTAAAATAATGTTTAAATGATGTGTTTAGCGCACACTTATGCAGTCATTAGGATAATTAGAAGTAATTGTGTTGTTGTCTTCTCAAAACCTAGCCTGAGTGCATCAGTCTAATGAACATAGCAATTTACAATTAAAGTTTAACTTTTGAAGCAAGAGCATTCTAAGATAGTAACTAGTTAAGGGCATAAAGCATGCATTGCACTGAATGGTACTTTACCAAGCACTCAACAGTAATGGGTCATATATGGAAAATTATGTTGTGATGTTAAATTTCCATCCTAAATAACCTCAAGTATTGAAGTTTGATATTTGACTTGCTGAATGTGCTGTTATGTTCCAGCAGTCCTCTGCGAGAACACCAGTCCTTTGAGTGATTGTTTATTTGAGGTTCATCATTATTCCAGTACTTTGAGCATTACATGAAAAGATAGATGTAACTGTACATTGACGAATGGTTTTTTTGGCAGTAAAAAATTAAACTCATTCAAGTGTTCTTTCCACCTTCTTCTGCTTCTGCCACTGTGAGGGTTACGTGTCATATACCAACAAACTTGCAAATATCCATTAACATTGGCTGGTCTATCTTTATGAGCAAAGGAATACCAACCTCTCCTTGGAATATGCAACATTGCAGTCTGTCTCTGGAAACTATGAGTATGTTTTACAGCTTTAGTTTCATGTCGTTTATGGTTTTATACACTGTATTGCTGGTCTAGATGAGGATTCTAGACTACTGCCAGCCACCTACTTTATCTTATTTTTACTATTGGTTTCCCTATTGGTAACTTTAAGACCTCTATATAATGCAGGGATGTGCAGTCAGGGCAGGCAGAGCCTCCCCTGTCATACTCCTGAGATTTGATATAAAAATGATTAGAATAATACAAACAAGATATTTATAACTTATAACATTTTATAGTTAACACTCACCAGCTTTGTGGAGCTCCCTGGGACTGCAAGGAGACCAGAGATGAGGCAGCAACAGTTCAGCCTCACTTCTGTATAGTCAGACACTGCTTGCAGAGCTGGGGGCGGGACCACAGCACAGGCAGTAAGTTTCACAAAAAGAGAGTAAATAGAGGCTTGCATCTGAGTATGGGGCCCATGCCTTGAGCAATGATGGACACCTTGGATGTGTCATGTGACCAGGAAGTGCACGGCAGTGTTTAGAGATCGGAGCTTAGCAGCAAGAAAAGACACAGTGATGCAGGTAGGAGAATCAATGGACACTGAAGCTTAGTGTAGTGAGGGGTGAGTTACAGTGAGTAGGGGGTGAGACAGGCTCCCAGCACTCAGACCCATCTTCATTTGTGCCTCCCCAGCCATTGACCTCACCGCACATCACTGATATGATGGGCAACACAGACGGTGTAATGGTTAGCATTACTGCCTTACAGCACTGAGGTCATGGGTTCAATTCCTACTACGGCCCTAACTGCGTGGATGGGTTTCCTCCCACACTCCAACAATATACTGGTAGGTTAATTGGTTCCCAACAAAACTTAACCCTAGTGTGTATTTGTGTAAACGTGTGGCAGGGAATATAGTTTGTAAGCTAAAGCGCTGAGGAATATGTGTGCACTATAAGAACAACTGGTAATAAATAAATAAATTACTTTTTCTATATTGACAGAGAAAAAAATATACAAGCACTGCATTGATATTACAGTTAAACATTACTTACGCAATGATGAAACATTAACTCAGCGTTGCACAGGTTGAAGACTGAATCCTGATGTACACCTGTAGCCTTCATTTGTTTACATTATCCTCGCCTATATCCTGGACAACTATGCAAATTTGGAGTGAATGATAGTGCAGGCGTATTCTCATACCAGGAGAAGACTGACTTACAGAACTCAGTATAACAGAAATCAGTATAGCATCCAAACTTACTTTAGTTTCAGAAATCACTGCAGAACAGAAGGAGTGTTTCAGCTGCTGAAGGATATGCTATGGTAGCAGGTGCGATAGCTGTAATATGATAATGCAGCAGGAGACACCACGCCTGAGCCGAGTTGCATCCCCACCCAGAAACAGCAGCAGACAGTCAATCACTGACAGTCTACTGCCGGACTGCGTGCGGGATCGCAGACCCATACCGCACATGTGCAGTATGGGTCAGGCGCATGCACAGATTCCCAATAATCGGGAGTCTGCATGATCCCTGTCACTGCGTCCACAGCTGAATCACCTCCTGAAATCACTCTGCAGACCAACATTGAAGACAATGTCTAGTAGGGCTGCTATCAGGGGGGGACTAGTGCGTTTCCGGACAGTAAAGCATCCTGAGACCATTCATGTGTGGGGTTGCTTCTCAGCCAAGGAAGTGGGATCACTCACAATTTTGCCTAAGGACACAGCCATGAATAAAGAATGGTCCAAAACATCCTCCAAGAGCAGCTTCTCCCATCCATCCAAGAACAGTTTGGTGATGAAAATTGCCTTTTCCAGCATGATGGAGCACATTGCCATAAGGCAAAAGTGATAACTGAGTGGATCGGGAACAAAACATTGAAATTTTGGGTCCATGGCCAAGGAACTACCCAGACCTTGATCCCATTGAGAACTTGTGGTCAATCCTCAAGAGGCAGGTGGACAAACAAAAACCCACAAATTCTGACAAACTCCAAGCATTGATTAGGCAAGAATGGGCAGCCATCAGTCAGTATGTGGCCCAGAAGTTGATTGACAGCATGTCAGGGAGAATTGCAGAGGTCTTGAAAAAGAAGGGTCAACACTGCAAATATTGACTCTTTGCATAAACTTAATGTAATTGTCAATAAAAGCCTTTGATACTTATGAAATGCTTGTAATATTACTTCAGTATACCATAGTAACATCTGACTAAAAGGTCTAAAAACACTGAAGCAGCAAACTTTGTGAAAACCAAAACTTGTGTCATTCTCAAAACTTTTGGCCATGGCTGTACATGCTAGAATTATGACACACAATACACTTTGTATGATGCATATTAAAGCTGCTTAAGTGCTAATTATACCCTCTTCATGGACTGGCCACACTCGCTCTAAAATCAAGCATCTGGAAACCTCTGTCTAGAAATTCTGCGTTTGCTCCTGAGTTCATTGTGTTCCTGGACGTCTGCTAATGTTTCCAGCTAATTATAGTATATTTGCACAGGTCGCACAATAGTTTGTTTCAAACATATGATAGAACTTTAGTTTTCCTGTATTTTTAAATGGAGCAAAATATAACTAAAATTATATCCTGTTTTTTTTTATGTATGGATGACTTTTAGTAGAAGCTAACCTTTTATGATTTATTATTCATTTAGCTGTATTTGCATACTATACATTCAGTCTTTCTTTCATTTTAGACTTACAAGAGAAGAGCTTGAGAAGAAAGCATTTACAGCCTTGATCCTGTTGCTAACACCTATTGTTGGTAGATATATAAAGCGCAAGAGACGGATTCAAGTCAGCGTAGAAGAAATGCCATGGAGAGCTCAGATGAATATACTCTTGGCACTAACTCACTTCAGCTTGTTTAAGAAAAAGCTTAGTCAGCTGTGCAGTGAAGAACCGGTGTGCGTGCAAAGCATTAACAGGTAAAGCTTAACACAACACGTGAGCTGCTTCACAAGTGATGTCTTTCATTAACATTCTTTCACATTGTAAGCAAGATCCTGACAATTACTGTAAGATCCTTTGGTAATGAAGCGACATTACACTCCCTGGCTCCAAGTTTACAAACTTAAATTTAGTACAATCTTATTAGTCCAGTAATGCTACAAGGACAAATTTCCATGGAGTGACCTTTTCTTTTTCTGTTTGTTGCTGTCGCTAATAGGTACAGTTTCACAAACTCTGTAACTTTCTAATGCTGTAGTGTTTCTGCTTACTACAGCTAACATTAGTCTTGGTTGCTTGTCGCAGGTCAGTATGCAGCTGCTGATCACAAATCTCCAAAAGGCATCACTTATACTGTACGACACATACTCTGGTTCTTTATGCCTATTAAAATCAGTAAATGTTTCAATTTTGACAATTTTTATTAGCTTGCTTAATCGGTTTGCAATAGACGGTGGTGCAGTCCCTATTTCATTTATATACAGCCTGTTTTGCATCCATGTTCTTGACCTAAATAGATGTCACTCTGTAGGTATATTATAAAAGAGGAAGACTTAAAACTAGGGATCTAGAAAAGCAGACTTATATCCCTTTCACACAGAAAACAAAATTACTGGGTAAAGCATTTTTGCCCGGTAATTTGCAGATCAACACAGGTTTTTTTTCTGTGTGAAAAGGTCAACCCGGGTCGAAATCGCCAGGTCTCCGACCCTGCTTTTTACCAGGATCAGATACCCGGCAATTTCAACCCAGGTTGACCCTTTCACACAGAAAAAAAAACCAGTGTTGATCTGCAAATTGCCTGGTAAAAGTGCTTTACCCGGTAATTTTATTTTCTGTGCAAAAGGGGGGTAACTCTTTGACCGGCAAACCCACCCGGCATTTAAATGCCGGGTAAAAGCCGGGATATTTCACACATTCTGTGTGAAAGTGGTATTACTGGACAGGGGCATAGCTAAATGTTTCTGCACCTCTGTGTTAAATCTATGCAGGGCAGGCCAAGCCCAATTTTTTTGGTAAGCGAAAATATATTTCAGCGCCCTATGGTGTATTGTTGCATGTGCCTGAAAAAATTAGAGGGCGTGGTCTCATGGGGAAAGTCCAGTTGAAATGCCCCTTACACATTATGCCCACAGTAGTAATGCCCCTTACATGTTATGCCCACAGTAGTACTGCTCCTGGCACATTTTGCCCACAGTAGTAATGCCCCGTAAACATTATGCCCACAGTAGTAGTGCCCCTTACACATTATGAGCCCAGTAGTACTGCTCCTTGCACATTATGCCCACAGCAGTACTGCTCCTTGCATATTATGCCTACAGTAGTAATGCCCCGTAAACATTATGCCCACAGTAGTAGTGCCCCTTACACGTTATGCCCACCGTAGTACTGCTCCTTACACATTATGCCCACAGTAGTACTGCCCCATAAACATTATGCCCACAGTAGTAGTGGCCCTTACACTTATGCCCACAGTAGTAGTGCTCCTTACACTTATGCCCACAGTAGTACTGCCCCATAAACATTATGCCCACAGTAGTAGTGGCCCTTACACTTATGCCCACAGTAGTAGTGCTCCTTACACTTATGCCCACAGTAGTACTGCCCCATAAACATTATGCCCACAGTAGTAGTAGTGGCCCTTACACTTATGCCCACAGTAGTAGTGCTCCTTAAACTTATTCCCACAGTAATAGTGCCTTGTACACATTATTCCCACAGTAAAACTGCCCCATACACATTATGCCTCCAGAAATAATTTACTTACCTGGTGTCCGGCACCGCACTGCACTGCACTACACTACAGTGAAGAAACTCCTAGCAGCAATGGCTACTGGGAGCTTTAGTTTATTTTGCGTTCCTTCACTGTAGTGCAGTGCTGGACACCGGCGCCAGTAACACTGCCTGCTCTGCACGAGTCTCCGGACCAGGCAGGTGAGCTTCTTATTTGCCTGTCGCTGGCTGCGGCCGGATATGGGCGCCCACCTCTATGTAGGGCCCTATTCAGCCACGTAACCAGCGTATGGGCAAAACCGACCCTTTATCTAAGGCAGGGCCCCTGACACCTATCCACCAAAATTGCATCACTGCAAACAGCAGTAAACTTAAATAGAATATACAAGTGGCAGCCCCCATCTAAACCCAAGTGTCATAAGTGTGATTGCAGGTGCTACTGCTACTACCTTTAATCTATGTCTCAGTATGTGAAATTGCATGGCTGTATGAGCTATAAGTCAGTACAGGGCAACAATAGGATTATCATATTAATTATTAACAGATGGTGTATTGGTTTGCATTACTGCTTCACACAGAAGTCTTGTGTTTGATTCCCACAATAGCCCTAACTCTTTGGAGTTTGTATATTTTCCCTGTGCTTGCGTGAGTTTCCTCCAGGTACTCCGGATCTATCCCACACTCAAAAAATATACTTGTAGGTTAATTGGCTTCCAAAAAAAAAAAAAAAAAAAACTCTATTACAAATGTGTCCTCATCCACCTAGACTCAATACATCATCTGGCGTGAGACGTCTGGCATGAGTGAGCTGTGCAGAGCATTGTAATGTACTGTAGTGACTTTTTCTTTAAATTTGCATATTATTTGCACTGCAGATGCAGCAAAACACCACTCAGTCTGTATATAGGATGCCGGCCTGTGACCTTAACCGCACAGGAATTTGTTTTAAATATGTACAAAGTCGCAGATGAAGTACAATGAAACTTGGCATGAAAAAAGGCAGGGGCCACTGCATTGTAGCACTTCGAGTACAGACTCATCCAAATGTACATGTGTCGCATATCCAAACAAGCAGTGCAGTCTCGTTAAGCAGTTTTGTATTCGAGCAAAAAAGATGCTCTGCACAAGTCACATAAGACCCGCTCCTTTGACAAGGGCTGTTTGGTGTGACTGCAGCAATAGTGTATGAGGACACATATCTATGTATGTATGTATAAGTGGGTATAGTATGTATAATATGTGTGTGCTATATAAATAACTGTTGATAATAATAACAATAATTATGAAAATAATAACTTGATTTTCTATCCTACACACCCAAAAAACTTGTCTGCAGCCACTGGATAGAGTCCAATGTCCATTAATATATCTGCCATCAATTACATCTGTGCAAGCTAATTAGTACGCTATATACATTGTATGGAAATCAAGCCAGATGGAATGGAACTTCTGAGAGACTCTAGGGCTTTGTGTAAATTTTGGTTTCTAAATAAATTATGTCTCACGCATCATATGTCATTCTGATTTAGAAAAAAAATCTGTATACAGATGTCTGGATCTTATTCTATAATTTTGCCTTATTTGCACATGTGTGTATATATATATATATATATATATATATTTTGTTTACTTACAGTCACCACCTTTTTATATTAGTAGTTGAAGAAATAGTTAGCATTGCACCTATAAAAATATTTAAAATAGTTTGTAAAGTAAAAACTGGTTTTAAGTACATGCATAATATAAAGGGCCCAATTGTACAAGCATTGTGGTGTCATACATTCTGGCGCAATATACGGAGATGTGCAGTGTGCAAAAATTCCATACATACTGTAGGCTGACATTGTGCATGTCCCTTATGGGACTGCAAGGTAAACTGTTTGATGTAAGGTGTCAGTGAATTGATCACATAAATTGCACAAATATATATCTATTCTATATATTTATTTTGGCTTCATGTGCATCGCATACAATTTTCTAGATTAGGGTTATTGGATCTACACAATTGATTTCTACCCAAATTTATATGAAATCCCAACTGGTTATTTTTAGTAATCTTCAAATATCCAAAAAATCTCTAATCAAAACCAACCTGATTATGCCATTGCAGGGGTGGACGCAGTTACGGTGGTGGTAGTCACCCGTCTGTGACTTGATTCAGAGTTGAACGCAAACCCAATGGTTTGCATACAACTCCATTGGTTGCCAATTGGCGCATGCGCAGAATCTGTACTGTGCATGTGCCAATCGCTGTGCTGCACATGTGCCAATGGTCGCAGTGCCCCCTAAGCTGCAGCATGATTGACATGCAGCAGCTATTTGGGGGCAGGGAAGGGGCGACAATCGGGAGCGTTCTAGAAAATGGGGGTGTCACCCCCTATTCGAGGCGTGCCGAAGCCAGTGGTCCCGGCTGTGTGAATTTCACAGCCATCTTGATTAACCTGAGGGTAAAGGTGCCCATCCACTAGACGATTTATGTGAGCGATTGAACGATAACGATATCGTTCATAAATCGTTTGCAAATCGCTTGCAAATCGTTTGTAAAAATGTCTTAAACGTCCAGCCATGCACGTGCCCGCTGGTCGTTTAGACATCTATCATCTTGCAAACATGCTGGACAATTTGATGATATTGTCAGGTTCAGCATGTTTGCAGATGATTGATGACCCTGCACTGAATGACTGCTCGTTCAGTGTAGGTTCATCACAGACTGACAACCGACTGCACGATTACAATGCGTCGTTTTCATGTCTTTAAGTTGATGGGCACCTTTACTCAGATGGCCGATGTTCATGCAAGTAGCGGATCGCAGAAGCCAGCAGGAGGCGTCTATTTACACAAGACGCCTCCTATGGCATTAACATATTATTGCACAGCCGCTGAGTACAAAGTTGCAGCAGCTGTGCGGTAGCATACAACCCTGAATCAGGCCCAGAGTCAGGATAACTCCTCAGTTGTAAATATTCTTATATTCTTTCCCTTCAGGCTTTCCCCTCCTGCATCCAGTCCTCTGATTAGGGCAACAGAAACCAAAAACTTAAACAGCATGTTAGAACTAGGACTCCTAGCAGGTGCTAAGGATGGCTCCCTTGAAACTTTACAAAATGAACATTGGAGTAATGCCTACCCTGTCTCCAAAAGCATTAATCAGTGGATATTCCCACATACATATGATAGAAAAAAGCTTCCCATGTATGGCACTTGGGACAACAGTCTGAGTCTTATAAACCAATCAAAAAACAACTCTGAGGTGATAGATAGGCTGTATGTAAGATATTATGAATTATAAATTATTAGAAGGCAGGATAGAAATGAAATATGACAAAGTCCTCAAGACAGTATTGAAGGAAATGCATGTGAAAACTCCTAATCAAGCAGCCAACCTGTCCTAACAGACATAAGGGCTACAGGTGCGTAGTAGTAGACTTCACATATTACATGTCAGGATCGGGTCGGGTTGTGTTTCCGGACTGAAATCAGGGACTGAAGGGAATGAGCCAGTGATATGCTGAAAACTGGAAGGTCTGATGTAGTTCTTGTGCATGTTCTTTCGGAATGGACAAGATGGTGTATATAAACAAGGATGTAGAACAGGTTGTTGACTAATACTGGAGAAAACGAGGCTGGCCACTGGCGTGGGACTGGAAGGTAGAGGTCCTAGTTGCCCAATGAGGTTTTTCCAGAATACTGAGCGGGAGAGAAGTGGCTGAATTCCAGATTAGAATTGAAGAGACTAGTCCCTGGGCTGGTACCGAAGAGGCTCGACTCCGGGCTGGTACTGAAGAGGCTCGACTCCGGGCTGGTATCGGAGAGACTGGACTCCAGTCTGGTACCGGAGAGGCTGGACTTCGGGATGGTATCAGAGAGGCTGGACTTCAGGATTATATCAGAGAGGCTGGACTCTGGGCTGATACTGCATAGGCTCTACTCTGGGCTGGTACCGGAGAGGCTGGACTCTGGGCTGGTACCGGAGAGGCTGGACTCTAGGCTGGTACCGGAGAGGTCTTGACTGGTACAGATGTTATAGCCAGAAGAGAGATCTTAGTAGCAGATACTGGAAGTTCAGTGTGGGAGCACTGAGGAGCACAAAGACAGACCTCATGCTGAAGAATGTGAGAAATGTCGCACTGGCAATCAGCTGGCGGCACAGGAAGTCCTTTTATAGATACCTAATATACAAATTCCACAGAGAGGGGAAAGAAGAAGAATGTCCTGTAATGGCGCACAATAAATCAATTGATGAAACTAAAATGTAACCTTTATTGGATTAATTAAAACGTTAGTGAAATATCAATAACATGAAAGAATACAAGAAATGTGAAAAAAAGTTGGAAAATTGTGAATAAAACGAAGCTGACACTCTGGGCTACTGCTATCCTATAAGTAACAATTATAACACATGTTAAGAATCTTCATGATTCTATTGTTGGTTGTATGTATGTTAGAAATTACTGCATATCACTGAGAGCATACATATGAATAAATAAATTTACATCTCACACCCTGTGCATTATTGTTGAGCATATATTCACCTTAATATTTGTATGAGATCATTTAACATATATGGCAGTATCAGGGATGTTCTAGACAATAAAGGATCTGAATGTCAGTTTATTGAAATTGTCTCCCTCCTATGTATCTCATACTGCATCGGTGTTTGTGGAAGGGATAGTGTATCCTATTCCTATTGCAACATTTGTTGCTAATAGTAAATAGTGAGGGTTCGTTATGACTCTTTATTGTTTCTCATTTGTAAAAGTGGCAGAGGAATATTCAGCACGCGTCCTGTCTATAGACCTGTGCACCGGCCTCAGACATGGATATGCGGCTTAATTAGTCAGCTGGACTCCCTCTCAGTGTTTATTCACTATTTAGTGTAGTGCATCATACGACAGTCTTTCAAATCGGCGTATTATACAGGATTGGTAACCTGGATTAAGATAACTGATATCGATAATTAAATGGTTTGTAATATTTCATATTGTGGGGTAGCGTTTGTAATCGTCGTATCAATCCCGCAGATGACGTACTGTAATCTCGTGTATTTAAGTAAGCTGCAGCCACCTTATTAGTCAGTTATATATTCCCTATCAGTGGTAAAACAATATATATCATGACACAGTATACGGCAGACTCATCATCAGCTTATTATTGTTTATAAAAAGCGGGATATAACCAGTGACCCTAAGCTTTCAGTAGTCACTGTTATTAATTAAATTGATTGTATATTACCCCATTAAATAACAGTATTTTGTAGTCAACACATTAGTGCTACAAACAGCGATCTGAAAACATATAGTCCTGAGCGTGCTTTAGCCGCGTCTCAGGAGTAATCTATATTCAGGCTGAATTTTAGTATCAGTATTGTTCACATACAACTACTAATTAAGTGGATTTTATTTCACCGCATTTGAAAGACAGCGTTTTATAATCAGCACATTTTTTACTACAAACAACAGACTGAAACAGTATAGTCCTGAGCGTGCTGTAGCCGCGTCTCAGGGGTAATCTATATTCAGGCTGAGTTTTAGTATCACCATTGTTCACATACAACAACATATAGTTTAAGTAATCATTAATAGGAGCAGAGCCTCTTGGTCAGCGTCCAGACCGCCGACGTACGTTTCACTACTAAGTTTTATCAAGGCTTTTATAGATACTAACTGCTCCTGATTCGGTGTGAATGAAATGGAATCAGGAGCTACCCTCTCATTGGTGGTTCCAGTGTCAGGTGACTTCTTTGAAGTCACAGTATACAGTGAGATCGGTGGGGAGATCGCCATGTGGGATGCCAGCATCACTGGAGTGCAGCAGCCGGCGTCACAGAAGGAGAGCAGTAGTGACCGTCGCTGAACTAGGAGATGGAGTGGCCGCCATGACCATGGAGACCAGACACCCCCAGAGTCCGGATGTGCCATGGAGAATTCCAGACATATCTAGACTTACATAGTTTTGCGCGCAAGTTAACGCTCAAAATTTTTTTTGCTACCACGACCCCAGCACAAATTAGGAATTCCGCACAAATAGAACCATACAAACACATGCCCCTAAAACTCCCATCCACCTTCTACGCTAATTACATACAAGGACCTCAAATTGACACATTTATCAAAATGGTTGAGAGGGACATTGAAAAATCAGGAGACCAATAACATAAGGGCACAAATAACAACCTTATGAGGAAAGAAAAAGTAGCATTACAAGAACTTCAAGATAATCACCAAATCATTGTCAAAGCAGCAGATAAGGGAGGAGGGGTGTTGGTACTGAACAAACAGGACTATATAAAAGAAGCACAAAGACTATTGAATGATAATACAACATATAAAAAACTAAAGCAAGATCCAACTAACATGTTTCAGAAGCAATTAAACCTACAATAACAAAGAGGACTACAGTTCGGAATCCTGACCAATCAGGAATTCAAATTCATACATACACCACACCCCATCATCCCTGTCTTCTACTATCTACACAAAATACATAAAAATCCCATCACACCACCTGTCAGGCCAATTATTTGGGGAATAGATTAATTAACTTCAAATTTATCAGAATATTTAGACTCCATCCTACAAGCATATGTACAAAAACATCAGTCATATTTGAGAGACACTACATCAGTCTTAAACTACTTAAAGGACGTTACATGGGACGACCAGCTATGGTTAGTCACAGCTGGCATTACATCACTTTATTCAGTGATAGATCATCAACAAGAAGTTTCAAGTATAAGATATAACTTACAGCAAGCTGATGATATTACAGACGCACAACTCATCTTCACATTGGATTGCATCAAGTTCATGCTAGAACACAATTACGTGTGGTTCGAAGACACCTTTTTACCTACAGACCACCGGTACTGCGATGGGCACGAGATTCGCCCCAAGTTATGACAACTTATACATGAGTTGGTGGGAAGATCATCATATCTGGAGCTATCCAGTTCTTGGGGTGAATCTTGTGCTCTGGTAGAGCTATATAGATTATATCTTGATCATCTGGGGTGGCACTGAATCACAGTTTCAACTATTCCTAAAACAGATCAACAATAATGATAACCATCTTAAATTTACAGCCAACTACAGTAAGACCCAAGTAGAATGTCTAGATGTGGACATCCACATAAGAGACAATAGCATACATACTAGAACCTTTAAAAAACAGGTAGATGTTAATAGCTTTATTTTATCCAGTAGCTGGCATCACCCAAATTGGCTCAAATCCATACCAAAAGCCAATTCATTAGACTCAGGAGAAACTGCTCCAACAAGGAAGACTTTGTTACACAAGGTGAAGAGCTGACCACTCAATTTATAGAAAAGAGTTATGACACAACTTTGATAGAAAGAGCTTTCAAAGAAGTAGAAGCAATAGACAGAAAAGAACTCTTGCAATACAAAGACAAAGTGAACAGACACAAAGACAACAAAATTCTGTTTGTGACAAACTTTTCTAAACAGTACAAAGACATACAAAAGATAATTAAGAGACATTGGCCCATACTATTAGAAGATGAGGTGCTGGCAGACCACTTGCTTAGTTTACCAAATATAGTTTTTAGAAAAGCCCCGGACCTCATATGTAAACTGGTGCATAACCACATCCCTCAAAAGATAAAACAACAAACCACGATTAACAAGAGCGGACCGATGAATGGTTTTTACTACAATGGCACATGTCCTGGGTGTTCTAACAGAAGTGAACAAAGCACAAAGTAAATTACTACTTTTAAGTCCAACCACACAAACACTTTATATGAAATAAGAGATAGATTGACATGCAACAGCAAAAGAGTGATTTATTTATTCGAATGCGGTTGCAAGAAACAATACTTAGGCCGCACCATAAGACCACTTAAAACCCGTATCAGTGAACATATCAGGAATATTAAAAAAGGACTAGAGGACCACAATATATCCAAACATTTTAAAGAATTACATAATAGTGACTCTAGATCACTACAATACATAGGGATACAGGCAGATAAACCAAATTGGAGAGGGGGGGATTTCATAAACAAGATAAAACAAGAACTCAGATGTATGCATGAACTCAAAACATTTTCTCCACGGGGATTAAACAAAGACAATGAGGTGAAATCAATTATATGCAAATAAAGTCCATAAATATTGAGGCAATATATCCCTAAAAGGCACAGGAGATTAATTTCTAAAATAAGGAACCATCACCATGTCAAAATACATCAATATGGTATATTCTGTATAAGTCACAAACAGAGGATCTAATGCCACATATATATTCAATAAACTCACATCATAAAGATGTAACATGCATCTGATTAATAGATGATTTTTTAGATACATTGTTTGCTCAGTATCCCTGTATTAGAGCAACTTGTATGCCCTTTCCTAGAACATAAACGAACATTGTTTTGGACACACACACCCATTAACCATTGCAGTCCATCTGTATCAACATGGTCCAGGCAATTGCATCAACAGAGTGGAGGACAGGGGAGATGACCAATGGAAATGGACTGTTTACCTACCAATTGGAGAACAGAATAGGAAAAACTGTTTGAATCAGTACCACCCCACAACCTTAAAAACGTGTCTCCCAATCAAGTAACTACACTAGCCCCTTGTAAAAGGCCAACTTAGGCTGAAACACATTGAAGCGCTATACCTACTTACACAAGTACCTAGAAGATACTTTGTAACATCCAAGCAGAGATCAAGTAACGTTTATGGCAAGTTAGGATAACTGGTCACGTGACGAACTACCCAGAAGTGCCAGAGACCAGCAACCGATGAAGACGGAACCCATATGACGAGCTGGTGAGGAGTGAGAGGAGGACGTCTGATACGCGACTTAGAGGTGAGTCTGTACCAAGAGGGGGTGTTTGACGAACGGTTCATCGGAACCCGTGCTGTCACATTCCCTCCCCAGGCATCAACCAGTCCCCTCTAGTAAAGGGTGCCGGAGCGGGTCTGGCGACAGATGCACTGCAGGTCATCCTGTCCAGAGGGGAGGAGGTCCAGCCAGAAGACCCTCTGTACTGCCCCAGTTTCCCAGCTCACGCTCCCAAGAAGACCATCCCGCACACCGGCGAGATTACACTGAACTTGATCATTACTTATATGAATTAAAGGTAGATTAGCGGGATGTTGCAGTCTGCCCAGACTTTTTGAACATGCAAACACTGGAACTACTTCTTGTACTAACAAAAGATGCTTGTCACCATATGAGACTTAATGTGTAATAGAATGATTTGGAACCACTTATGAGTAAGGGCTTCATTTGGATTTCTTTGCTCTGCATGTATACAATTTTTTATATGTTTTAGACATTTGTGAAATATGTATGTGATATGTGATAATCAGCAAAGACCATAAGTATAACCTCATGAACTTCTATAGAAGTACCCTTAAACACTTCCAAGCCCTCAGTGTTCTAATAGGAGTTCAGTGCCAAATTAAAGTGGAGTGCAAATAATGGACAGCCTTGTTTGGTGCCCGAGGACATAGTAATAGGGGAGTTAAATAACCCATTGTTTAGCAAGGAGGTAGTTGGGTACGCATAGATACTTTTAACAAATTGGGAGAGAAAACCAGACCAAAGGCATGGGTTCACAGACTCTCTGCTAGTGTGTGCAGGACACAGTATCGCACACCTTTTTTGCGTCCAAACTTAAAAGCATATTGAGTTTTGGACAGGACATTTGTGATGATGCCACAATTACAACCAAGGCAGTCTGAACGCCCTTGACAGAAAATCTGTGCATAAAGCCCAGTTGGTGCAGGGTAAGCTGTTGGAGAAGAGATTGGCGGTGGTTAGAAATCACTTTTGCCAGTATTAACAAAATCCTGGATTAAAAGTGTTATGGGATCTATAAGAAGAAGCATGTTCTGGGTCTTTCCCCGGTTTAGGAATAAAGATCCTCATTAAATCTGGGAAATGGGAGTTGATCCTTATGTAGAGACTAAAAATGAAGGTAAGGGAAGGTGTTATATTAACAGACAGAATTTTAGAATAATCGCCACTAAGGCCATCTGGAACCAGGGATTTGCTGTTAGGTAAGAAGGAAATAACCTGTTAAATCTCAGCCTCAGAAATATCCTTATTCTGCCTCAGTGGGGATAATTTAGGCAAATTAGCCTCAGACAAAAGTCTATGGTGTAGAGAGTCAGGAGTCACCATATAGATAGCCTTATAGTATGCCTGAAATTTTGCAAAGACATCAGAAGTCGATGTCTCTCTAGCCCTAGTAACTGGATTCCTGAGTACTGCCAGATGGTGGGCCTTAGTCATATTAGCTAGGACCCTAATGGTCATGTTACCCAACCTGTAGTATCTATGCTTAGCAAAGTCCACCTGCAATTAAGTATGGACTAGGAAAAAATTCTCCAAAAGTGGTCTTTCCTTGGTATATGTCTTGAAATGATCATCAATGAGACATTCCTGATATCTAAGAAAGGCCACCTTCATACCATATCAATGCAGATATTCCTGCTTTCTCTTGGCCTGATAAGCTATAATATGCCAGTGGACCACTGCCTTGGATATTTCCCAAAATATTACTTGATCGTCCCACTGTTCCAGGTTGTCATCTACATAATCATTCAATTTAGAGTTAAGTATTGTTTAATGTCTTCAGAGCAGCTAATAGAGGAAGATAAATGCCATCTGCATTGAAAAATAGATGGATCTAATGTATGTTGAAAAGTAGAGGAATCTAATGTAGTCAATGTAACAGACTTGTGATCAGATATTACAATGCTAAAAGTATCAGAGGAGAAAACCAGAGAGAAAAGCTGGTCAGAGTCCAAAACATAGTCAGTCTTAGAGAGGGAGTGGTGTACTCATGAATGATATGAACAGATACAATCAGTGGGATTTAGAAGTCTCTATAGGTCACAAAGACCATAGAGAGTTCGTAGAAGATGAATGCCTTCTAGGGTGTAAGAAGGAGCTGGAAGAGTGCAAGGTCATTTTTTCAGTCTAGGGTCTGCAACGAAGTTAAAGTCTCCTCTGACCACTAAATTAGAGGTAGGTCATTGCGAGAGGAGACATGAGAGTTTACGAAAGGAAGGGTGGTTAAGGGAATTGGGGGCGTAAATATTCAAAAGTGTAAATTGCTCACCCCGTATTACAACATCTAATAGATATATCTGCCTTCTGGATTGATCGGGAATCAGTAATAGAGTATTTGAAGGCGCCAGTGAAAGTAGACGGCCACACTCTGATATTTAGACAAGTAAGGGGTGTATTTACACTTCTGGGAAAACATATTCATACTAAAAAAAAAAAATCGCTTTAACTGCCCATTTTTACATTTTCCAGAAATCAAAGCGTGTGGCCACAAGTTGTGGGACACACAAAAGACCATAAACAAAATAAAACATACATAAGAACAAATAAAAAACTGTAAATCCTCACATGTAAACCTGAGACAATAAACAGAGAAAAAGACATAAAGCAAATTACCTAAGAGTATACTTTTTAGCCACTGTTGGATCATCAAACAACATAGTACGGCCATTATCATTAATACTTAATTTAGGTGGATAAAGAAGGGCAAATTTTTACATGGTTGTTGATAAGGAATTTAAAGAAGGGAGAAAATTCATGCCTTCTCTGTACAACCCATGGCAAGAAAAACAGGATTCTGTGACCATTGACAATCAAGACACCCTTCTTCCTGTAAGAGCTAATATAGATTCTTTGTCCAGGAAATGTAGGTATTTGGCAGTGATGGATTGAGACCTATAACCAGATGTGGCTCGTTTTGGGCCTATTTTATGTACTCGTTGAATGATCATGGAGCTCATGGATCATGGTACTCGTTCAGTGATCATGGAACTAGTGGAGATCACAAGGGCCAGGACCAAAGCGGTCTGCAGGTAATCAAAAAGGGCTGAACCCTTGACATTTTCCGGGATCTCTTTAAATTGCGAATTTGTTGCGATGCCTACGTTCTTAAGATCATCAATTTTATCTAAAAGGGTCTGAATAGTTTTGTCTTGTGCAGTAGAAGTGTACTGGAGGGTAGACATAGCATCCTTCGCATCACTAGTATAATGTTCCTGAGTCTAGTAGAGTAAGTTCCATTTGATATACAAGGGGAATGGCTCTAGAGACTGCACACCCTAATGTAATGAGAGGTGCTATCTTGCTGAGGTTTATAGTAATAAGCATAGAAAAAAGGGGATGCAGATGCACTATGCAATCATTACTACTCAAAATTGAAATATATATTACAATTGAATATCATATAAGAGGTTGTTATCATATATTTGCCCAAAAATATGGGCCTGCCCAGCACTGTCCAGGTCACCTCTTGTCGGTCAAGTCCCTAACACTTTGGGGTTCAAATCTGGGGTGCAGAGCACCCCCAAACCTGCCCAGCCAAAAACCACCTGAGAGCATCACACTGGTGAAAATAACAGTGGAGTGTTATAGATTATCAGGCATGTGAAAAAATACATAGATAAAAAACAAACAAGGAATGTGATATAAAATGTGAATATAAGTGTTAAGTGACGATAACATAATAATTAAAAACATCTTTTATAGCCGCTTCAGTAGCAGAAGACAAGGCTTGAGACTCAATAGTCACTAGAGCAGGGGCCACATACAATTAGAGGGAAGGGGATTCAGGGGTAGGAGGTGATCTATTATGGGAAGGGGAGGGGAGAAAGCTCCTGGACTGCTGAGATTTAAGGGTAGATGGCTTAGATGTATGCTTTTTGGTGTTTGAAATTCTATCCAGATATTTGTACATAACCGTGAGGATAGCACAATACAGACCCCAGAAGGGAGAGGTGCATAGGAAGATGAAAATAATGTTTACATGTGAAATAACAGACAAAAACTACATTATGAATTACACAACAATAGGGAATAGAAAGTTAGCTCCCATTCTTAAAAAACTATAAATTCCCACCCACATCAACAATATTTAACTAATAACATAGAAATAAAAGGAGCATCCTTCCAAAAATTCCTGAGTCAAAGTTAGGCAGGAAGAACACAACAGAGGAGGTTTGCAGGAGGTGAAAATCCAGCACTTGGAGCTAACGGGCATTTATTCAGGGACAAAAAGCGTCACAAAAATCAGAGACGCCACAACGTCTAGATTAGGTAGAGAACAAAAAACAAACAAATCCCACCATGATAATAGGCAAGTACTCCTAAAACTTGCAGCAATAAGTGTCATCGCAAAGTAGAGGAGAAACAGGTCACAGGAGATGTGTATATGAGCCACTGGAGTGCCAAAACACTGCAGAGAGTGGGGAGTAAATATAAATGGGGTGAAGTCATAAGAAAATTGAATAATCCGGAACAGGTAAAGTTCAAAATATATACAGGAATACACAGAAGGTCTCCACAGGCAGTGAGGGGGCGACACAGTGGCAAGGATTATCGGGAAAGCCACAACGACTCAGTAGGAAGGATTAAGCCCAGCCACATCCAGGACCAACAGCCAGAAGGTGGAGTGGAGGCACAGCCCAGGTAACCACTCAGGGCCAAGTAGCTTCCACAGGGGTCTCACACAGACCCCACACAGACTCCAGAAAGGGGTGCATCAATCCTTCCAAATACATGCAATCAAAAGGACACCACCAAGAGACAGCCGCACTGTCTGATCTTGCCAAAGAACAGCCTGGAACAGCAGGGCCAGAATCAAACTGAGGGCTGAACCAGATCCACAGGAGCAGGAGCTAGAAGAGGGTGTGGGTACACAATCCAAGTGACCTCCCAAGACCAGACTGCTCACATCAGGTCAGCAGACTTGGATCCAGCACAACACCAGAAGGGATGAATCGAGTCTCCCCAGTCAGATTTAGAAGCGGACATAACAAGGTCGCCACAGAAACCCCAGATCCCAGCAGAGCACAATATGGCACAGCAGGTGATCTTAAGTGCAGCCAGTAAACCGGCAGTGGCCACCGAATGAGATAGGCAAGCCTGACGCCACAGCCAGGAGTCTGCCGTATAGATGTGACGACACCAAGGGGAGCCAGCAGATACAGCTGAGTATGCAGAGTACAGCTGATGGTCACCAGATAGGATAGACCAGTGGCCAGATGTCACCGGAGGCCAGCTGAGATTCTACCGGGAGAGCTGTTACACCGCTGACAGGTAGTTATCTCCAATAGAAAGATTAGGAAATGCTAAGCTGCATCAACATGGCAGACGCACTTCACTATCTCAGCAAATGAAGCCGAATTCCGGAGAAGTGGTATTAGGGAGCAAGGAGAACCGGACACTCTTGCCTTCAACTTATCCCCTTCCAAATCAGCCTATGTAGGCTCTCCCCAGACGGGTGGTAGGGCAGATGGCAAGTGATTCTGGAGAGACACAGGAGAGCTTAATAAAAAGACATACACAGCTGTGACCCACCCACTGGAAGTCATATATAGGTTTTTAAATGTAAATTTGTTTAGTAGACACCTATTAGTTCTTTGTAATTATCTATAATGTATTAATAATTCCATAGTTTTCTTTTTATTTATACATAAATCCTTTTATTTGGTATATGACAGAGAATGCAGAGTTTTCAACCCATGCATCAATTTCTAGATATTTATATGAAATCACAATTTTTATCTTTAACTAAGATATCTAATAATCCTGTCTTTATACAGTATATACACACATTGATCATAAAATAACATTTAAGTTCAAAGTCTGCATTGAGACTTTCATGATTTAAAATATTCAATTGTAAATCCATTTAATTTGCCTTGTTGCAAGCATGGGTTCTATATCGTTAAGTTTCCAGTTCCCTTTGATTTGTTATATAACCTTAAAGCATACATGGTAATTAGGTTCCAGATTATCTAATAGCTTTCTAAATCCAAAAATCTAAAATAAATACATGGACCATTTTTTTAAGTCATTATTATCTTCAGTCAAAAAATTTCGAATTGTTAAGTCCCCTAATGTCTGCATTTTTATTAATTAATTTTCTATCCATCTATCCTAATTCATTATAATCAATTTTTGGTAGTCATAGATTTAGCCAGTAGAACTACTAATTCTAAATACAGTTTATAGTTTTAAATGATATAGTGTTCCCTTCTTAAATACTTATTGGGCAGCTATTATACACCATTGCATGTCATATTGAAAAGCATGCTTATCTGCACTATAGACCAGTGAATTCTATAGACCAGTGAATGTGTGTACTTTATTATCCATTCTATTATAGGACTTTACATTTTAGGACTACTATTGTTCTTTACCTTCAGACGCTAATAGTTAAAAGTAGAGATGTGCACCGACCCCTGTGTTTTGGTTTTGGATCTGGATACATTTTTGTGGTTTGGTTCTGGTTTTTGCAAAACTACCCTCATGTGTTTTAGGTTTTTTTTTTTCTGTATTTTTTTCAAAAAAATTATAAAAAACAACTAAAATTACATAATTTGGGTCTGTTTTTGTTCCTACAGTATTAATCTTAACCTTAATAACAATATTTTCCAGGCATTTCCAGTCAATTTAACCACCTCACTGTATTGTTTTCACTACTTTTCACCAATATAGGCCAAAGGCTACAGCGAGCTGGCTGGCTAAAGTAAGCGAAAGACAAATGCATGGCAGTTTAAAAAATATAGGACATCTATGCAACATTACCACACAGCAGCGGCAGACAGGATTGCAGTTTAATAAGATATAAAATGTGAGTACGCCATGCCCCAAATAGTGCAAAAGGCAAAGAAAATATGTGCAAGATGGAATTGGCCTTGGGCCCTTCCACGCATTCTTATGTGGGATATTAAAAAGAACATGCACAGTTTAACAAACCAAGCACTTCAGCAACAAGAACTGCCACTTTTGTGGCTGAAGTCCTTAGTTTGTTTGGGCCCCCACAAAACAATTTTTTGGAAGGACTACCTCCAATCATTGAGGAGGTTGATGATGAAGGTGTTGGTGGTGGAGATTGCATGTGCTGGTCCAAACTGCTGGTAGCTGATACTGGACTGCTTGTTATTTACAAATAATTATTATTTTGTTAAATATATTGCATGAACTTACTGCAAATGACGTAACAGGGAGGAGGTGCCTAGATGGTTAACGTCCCTACCTCTACTAACTTTGGTTTAAAAAATGGTACAGATACCTTTACAAATGTTGTCAGGATTTGGGTTAAAATAATTCCACACCCAAGAGTTGGCTTTTCTTGCCTTATCCCTAGGCATGGCAATGGCTTTCTTTTTACCACGTGCAAGAACTGCTGCCACCGGTGGCTTATTTACACAAACGTCATTCTCTTCATCAACATTCTCATTAGTGTCAGATAGGACACAAATATCCCCCTCATCCTCCTTTTGCACTTCCTCCACACTCTCATCCTCAATTTCTATTATTTCAACATCTAATACTAGCACAGCCATCAAGGCATCAGTAATCCGCTGTGCAACCGGGTGACAGCTGTCATACTTGCTTCCTCTTTTAAAATATTGTTTAACAGTCAATTGTTTTTTTTAAACTACTACTAGTAGTAGTCTCTTGGTCTCTTTCTGGGATAAAGATCCACCCCCAGCAGCAGGACTATCGCTCAAGGGGAGGAGTCACTTAGACTTATCCTGGATGAAGAACTACCTCCAAAATTGATAATGCAGGTGTTGGTGGTGGAGATTACAGATGCTAAGATCTAGCTGAGTGAAGGGAGCTAACTGATGCTGGACTATCTGTCATTATTATTTTAGCACCAGTTTCTGATTTTCCCAAAAACTTTCCATGAACTTGTTGCAAACTACGTACCAGGGAGGAGGTTTCTAGATGGTTAAGGTCCCTACCTCTAATTACTGTGGCTTTACAAATGCTACAGATGGCTTGACAATTGTTGTCAAGATTTGGGTAAAAATAATTCCACACATAAGAGGTGTTTTTTTTTGTCTTATACCTGGGCATGACAATGGCATTTTTCTTAACACAGGCAAGAACTGCTTCCACTGGTGCCCAACTTACACAAACAACATCCTCCTCAACAACATCATCATCATCATCATCATCAATATCCTCATTAATGCCGGTGTCAGCTACACAAATATCTCCCTCATTCAATTGCACTTACAGTGGTAGCTTCCTCTATTTTTATTTCAGGCTTGTCAGCATGTTGACTTGTGCTGCTTATCTCCACATTTGCAGAGGGTTCAGAAGTGGTGGAAGGAGACTTCTCTTCAAGTGCAGTGTTGGAAAGGTCAGGATCACACATTGCACTTGCGGACACACTTAGACTCTCCTCAGGGATTTGTGACAATTCTGAATCTGAATGCACAGGTGTTTCCTCTGCTTTAGTGGTTTTCATTTTATTCACACCTCTTCTAGACTCTGAGTGAGAAGGGCATATATCCTCATGAGAGGCTGCAGAAGATGCCTCACTAACAGTTGCAGAACCACCACTCATAAATAAAGGCCAAGGCCGTAGCCTTTCCTTGCCACTTTGTGTGGTGAACGGCATGTTGGCAATTTTATGTTTTTCTGGAGCAAACCTTCCCTTTATTAGAGGTGTTTTTTTCTTTACCACTGTAAAATATTTGTTCTTTGATTTTTAGATGCCCTGACTTAAACCTTCTATATCCTTGGGCATCGGCTTTACTAGATGACGTTGATGGACTAGTATCATCTTGACTGGTGGCAGCAGCTGCAAAGCTAGTACTTGGTTGCTGCTTCAACTGTTCTATCGATTGATCATCGTGATCCATATCGACACACTGCACAAATATTATGGTGGTAGACCTGACTGAACCCACTGACCGTTAGACAAGGTAGCACAGCCTTCCTGTGTTGGCTAAATGCACACATACACAGTACTTTCTAATAAAAATAAACTTTTTTTTTACAATTTTTTGGGGGGTGCAACAGACAACACCATTGCACTGCATAAATATTACAGCAATGTCCTTTGATTGGACCCACTGACTGTTAGACAAGGTAGGACAGCCTTCCTGTGTTGGATTAAAGCACACACACAGTATTTTCTAATAAAAAAATATTTTTTTTTATTTTTTTGGGGGGTGCAACAGACAACATTGTTGCACTGCACAAATCTCATGGCAGTGGCCCTTGACTGGACCCACTAACTGGTAAACAAGGTAGCACAGCCTTCCTGTGTTGACTTAATGCACACAAAGTACTTACTAGTAAAGGAAAATATTTTTTTGGGGGGTGCAACAGACAACACCGTTGCACTGCACAAATATTATGGCACTGGCCCTTGGCTGGGCCCACTGACCACTAGACAAGGTAGCGCAACCTTCCTGTGTTGGCTGAACGCACTCAAGTTGGCAATTCATTTTTTTCTTACTTAGTGTCAGTGATAGTGACACTGACTGTAGCGAAGAATCAGATTTTGCATCCGCATGGGCAGAACTGCACATGATTGCGTCAGCAGAATCCGTAACTTTCCCTTGTAAATGTATATGTAATGTTAATTGTGTAAAGGAAATGACAAACCTTTGAAGAGGGACAGAAAGGTTTAACCAGAGGTTATAGGACATTTGTTTCCCTGCCAGCCATAATTATGTCAACTTGTATATAGCCCATAAGAAGGATGTCCAGGGAAATTACCTGACAGCTGGCCAGATCCTTGATAGCCAGTCTGTAAGAGATCTGTGTTCTGTGTATGGTCAGAGATCAAAGAATTGTTGGTTATACTCACAGACAGTCAGGCTACAGAGGTGTATGTTTAACCACGTAATCTGTGTGCACGTTTGTTGACCTAAGCCCACTTCTCAAGCTTTAGGAAGGTCTGAAAGGTAATTAACCCCTCCCCAAATTATAGAGAAATCCCATAGCCAGCAAGAGGGACAATACACTCTGGGCTGAGAAGGGTTAACACCCCCCAGGGGGGGTTGAGGGGGGAAGGAGCTGGGCACACATGGATAAAATACAGGCTCACTGCTAAGAGTGTGTGATTCTCTGCTTGAGGTTGTTGACAAGACACAGGGCACACAGGAGAAGGCCTCATCCCAAAGATTGTTCTATCTGTCGTGATCTGAATGGTCTGTTTTCTTCCATTTTATTATTTTCTTTAGTTTACTTGAAATTGCGATTAACTGTGTTTGTGACTTTTTGTAACATCCTTATTTCCGTTGTAATTTTTGTACATAAGCTTTGAAGATATTTCTTGAACTAAACTCTAGCTGGCTATGGGGTTTCTCTATCATTTGGGCAGGGGTTCTTAATTACCTTTCAGACCTTCCTAAAGCTTGAGAAGTGGGCTTAGGTCAACAAACGTGCACACAGATTCAGTGATTAAACATACACCTCTGTAGCCTGACTGTCTGTGAAAATAACCAACAATTCTTTGATCTCTGACCATACACAGAACACAGATCTCTTACAGACTAGCTATCAAGGATCTGGCCAGCTGTCAGGTAATTTCCCTGGACATCCTTCTTTTGGGCTACATACAAGTTGACATAATTATGGCTGGCAGGGAAACAAACGTCCTATCACCTCTGGTTAAACCTTTCTGTCCCTCTTCAAAGGTTTGTCATTTCCTTTACACAAATAGCATTACATATACATTTACAAGGGACAGTTACGGATTCTGCTGACGCAATCATGTGCAGTTCTGCCCATGCGGACGCAAAATACGATTCTTTGCTGCACTGACCAGTAGTGACAACCACAATAGTACAAATACAGCCTTTTTTTCTTTTTACAGTGTGCCCCAAGCCCTGAACACACCAGGCTCCCTTACTTCACTCGTCACAGACACCTTTCCCCTGCCTGCTCTATACAGACTTGAAGGGACCTGTGACTGCCTTATTCACAGTGTCACACACACACAATGAAAAGCTCCCTCCTCCACACACAGTGCCCTTGCCGATACAGACTTGAAGGGGCACTGACTGTGCACTACAGTAGCTGCTGCTAGCTAGCTAACTTTCACTGAGAGCCCTGCCTACACTGCCTACTCACTAGTGAAATGGCGCCCGAACGCGGGGAGGGACTTTTATATGCGAGACAAAACACACAAGATCCGACAACTGGAAGATGACATTTTGCCTCGTTTTGGGATCCAAGTAATGCGGGAAAATCTGAGCTGGACTCTGGTCCCCTATATTCGGGTGGGTATGGTTCTCAGAGAACTAGACCCGCTCATCTCAAGTTAAAATTAGAGCTTTTTCAAAAGACATCACTGGTGTGATTAATAATTTGAAAGGGATTTATTCACTCATTGACTTCTTGTTTACAGTATATTTAGGATCTCTCCACACTGAGAACTCAGATATTTCATTATAGATGAGATCCGGTTCTTTCTTACCAACAGATGCTTTCATTTTAAGGTCTTCTTTTTTTCTACAGATGTCAGGGACAGCAAACGGAACTAGGTTTTCCCCAGCTTTTCCAAACTCGCACCTCAGGTGTTATCTTCCTCACACAGCTGGGAACCTTGTGTGTGGAGCCACAGCTGTTCCTTCTGCCCCTTCATCATGGAGCTGGCTCTCTGATTTTTGAGATTCTTAGAACTGTTGATGGTGTGGTAGCACTCCTTCTGAAGGTCTCTTCAGTAGAATGACTTTCCTTTCTTCACCTGTGGTGTTTCACAATGAGTGACAGTGGCTGCCCAACCTTATCGCTGTTTCCTGCACCTACTTTCTAGCCATTTTGTGTTTTGGAGTGCTATTCTGTTTCTACTCTAGCTTTGGATGTCCTCTATTTGACTGCTGTCAACCTGGGGGATCTTACTGGGGTGAAGATCCCGGACTCTCCTCACACATACTCAAGGAGGTTTCAACTATCATTGCTAACTGCCTGTCACTGCAGTTCTGGTCCCTGGTTGGCCCATGTCACTTCCATCTGTTGCATCCCTTGCAACCCTAATACCTGGCTGGCTTGTTTATTAGACCACTATTCTTGATCAGCTGGAGTTAAATTTCCTGGACAACTGCACCTTAAGCATGTGAATGCTGCTGAAAAATTTTGGGTCACTCAGATCGTGGTCTCCTTAGTGTCATCACTGATTTCTTTTCTCTGCAGCCTTCTTTACCTGCTCTCGGAAGACTGCAACCTCTGCATAGTCTGTCTCCACATACCAACATACAGTCAGGTGCATAAATATTGGGACATTGACAGAATTTTCATATTTTGGCCTCTATTCACCACCACAATGGCTTCGAAATGAAACAAACAAGATGTGCTTTAACTGCAGACTTTCAGATTTAATTTGAGGATAATTACATCCAAATCAGGTGAACGGTGTAGGAATTACAATGGTTTCTATATGTGCCAAAAGTAATTGGACTATCAACTCAAAAGCTATTTCATGGACAGGTGTGGGCTATTCCCTCTTTATTTCATTATCAATTAAGCAGGTAAAAGGTCTAGAGTTGATTCTAGGTGTGACATTTGCATTTGGAATCAGTTGCTGTCGACTCTCAATATGAGATCCAAAGAGCTGTCACTATCAGTGAAGCAAGCCATCATTAGGCTGAAAATCAAAACAAACCCATCAGAGAGATAGCAAAAACATTAGGTGTGGCCAAATCAACTGTTTGGAACATTCTTAGAAAAGAATGCACCAGAGAGCTCAGCAACACCAAAAGACCCGGAAGACCATGGAAAACAACTGTGGTGGATGACAGAAGAATTATTTCCCTGGTGAAGAAAACCCCTTCACAACAGTTGGCCAAATCAAGAACACTCTCCAGGAGGTAGGTGTATATGTGTCAAAGTCAACAATCAAGAGAAGACTTCACAACAGTGAATATAGAGGGTTCACCACAAGATGTAAACCATTGGTGAGCCTCAAAAACAAGAAGACCAGATTAGAGTTTGCCAAACAACATCTAAAAAAGCCATTACAGTTCTGGAACAACATCCTATGCACAGATGAGACAAAGATCAACTTGTACCAGAGTGATGGGAAGAGAAGAATATGGAGAAGGAAAGGAACTGCTCATGATCCAAAACATACCACCTCATCTTCCACACTTAACTTAAAATTCTAATTATTGGTATAATAATTTGTTTGAGGACCCTCATTAGGCTAGAGATCTTCCTTGCGTACACTTGAGGTCCATTCTCATAGATCTTTCACATGATGCTTTTGCACTTTTTTACTCGTATCTATTGTCAAACAGAGACCCAGCTCCTTTTATATTTTGTTACTTAGGGGCCTATGTATCAAGCTTTTTTTCCATAAAATTATGTAGAAACTGCAGTTTCTACATAATGTTATGAATTATTTCTATGTAATAATAGCACAATGCAGGATACTGCCCAGAAATCTCCACTAGAGTGCTAATTAGCCCTGCAGATCACAGTCCCCATTAGTATCAATGGGGAATACAATTTAACCCCTATGTACCAAACTCCAAATGGCAAAGCTTTTTGGAGTTTGGCCCTGTTTATTTACACCATCTTCAGATGGTGTGAACTGCTTTAAGCCTATGGAGGCTTACGAGTAGCCACTGGCCATGGGCGGAAATTGACACTATGCGTATGCACAGAGTCAGCTGCTGACTTCAACAAAAGATGATAATTTAGAAGACTGGGACAACCCGGTTCTTTTTTGGGCAATGTCCAAAGCTGTGCTCAGTGGCCACATAATTGCAAATCAGGCTGGATGGATATGGGAATGCCAAGAAAATTATGATGCGTTACATACAACCATGAATCATGCTTATCAACTCTTTGTATCTGATCCAACGGCTCTGCATCTTGCTGACTATATGCAGACACAACTCCTTGTAAGATTTATTTTAGCACATGCACAATTGAAAATTAATATGCAGCCAATCACTATTACAGCTGTTACTCCAATAAACCGGCTAATATGACCAGACTGTATAAGAATAAACAGCAAATAGCTGTCATTAAGGACCCGACTACCAACCAGAGGGTTACATACACTTCAGGTATCCTTTCCAAATTTCAACAATATCATACATCCCTTTACACAGCCCCTTTCCAGTGACCCAGTACTACACCAAAGATTATAGGAAGAGGGTAACCTATCTAAACTCTCCTCGACCCAGTGTGAATTTCTTAACTGAGACATTATCAATTTTGAAATGTCCACTGTAATCTTCCATCTTCCCAATAGTAAATCTCCAAGTGCTGATGGTCTACCAAGGGAATATTATAAGATTTTGAAACCTAATATTACACCCCTTCTTATTTCCCTTATTCAAGGAATTCACAAGCACATAATACCCTTTCACAAATTTAATGAGACCCATACTATTATGCTCCATAAGCCCTAAAGACCCGAAAGGCCCATCATGCTGGATAACCAAGATTTCAAATTGTTGGCTAATATAATAGCAAATTACCTTCAATCTCTTTTACCCCAACTTCTTACCCCACATCAGCTCGGTTTCACTCATATTAGATTCTCATTAAAAGGGGTTTGCACTGCAGTGTCTGTGATTGTAGCAGCCTCAGCAAGTAAATAAATCCTATCTTTACACAGGGTCTTGGTCCAACTTGCTGAAAATATTTGAAATCCGAGTTTTTGGGCATACCTTCTCCCAATTCTTCAGATACCTTTACTGTACACTGGCCACTTCCCTGGACATTAATGGAGAGCATAGTTCCTTCATTATCATGTCTAGGATGATGAGGCAAGGATGTCCCCTCTCCCCTCTCTTAAGAGACATAGTTTTAGACCCCTTTAGAGAATTGTCACGCCTAAGGGTTGGGATTGGTGTGAGAGGAGACTTGGGAGGCATGTATAAACTGGGTGGCTTGAGCGAGGACCTCCTTATGAATTACTGTGAGGAGGTAGATGAACTGTAGAGGATGATGGGCTCGAAGGTGAGGACAGGAATGAATTGTCTTTATTAAACAGCAGGTTGGAATGAGGACTGGAGATGATATCGGACTGGGAGAAGAGAATATAACTGAAGTTGATGTTACTGGATAGATAAGCAGAACCGGATTGGGACCGATGATGCTGAATTGATGGGTAGCACCGGTTTGAGACCAGTGATACTGAATTTAAGAGCAGGGTGGGTTTGAGACCAATGATGTTGAAGTGGATATCAGATGGGACTGATGATTAGAGATATCGGATGGGACCGATGATTGGAGGTATTGGCTGGAACCGATGGAGGCAGATATGAACAAGTCTCTGTGGTAAAACCAGACTGCAGTGCTAGATGGAATTGGAGACTTAATTACCAGACTAGGATCCGGAATGTAATGGACTGGAACCATTCAGATACAGAGTACCTGGGAGCTCAGCACAGAGCTGTAATTTCAGATGGAACGATGTTGTACTGGAAACAAGGCCCAGTCAGGAATGGAATTTATAGGGGTGGATCCCCAGGGATTGGATGCTGCGATCAGCTGGTCTGGGAGCATCGCGCTGAGGGGATGAAGAGCGTCAAGTGACAGAGTCTAACATGGCTGCGCCCATACTGTGTTTTGGCGGGAACTCTGGCGTGCAGATTGTGTACCATCATGCTGAGGAGACACGCTGTGAGCAAAGAGCTGCAAAGAGCCATCTCCATACTCAGTGACAGGACACTGAGCAGACTGGGCAGGAGCAGCACAGACATACCTCAGCACCAGCTGGGAGCGATGTGCAGCATGAGCGGACCTTTATGCTATTTGGGAGCGATGCACAGTGAAAGCGGACTTCCGCACTAGCCTGGACAGACACTGGAGAGGTAAAAACATGTTTTCTTGGGACTGGAGCGTGTCAAAAATACGGCAGTCTTGGACTACTTTTCGAGGCATTCAACTGGGCACTCAGGAGGTTAAGTTCGTAACCTTCGCAGATGACTTGCTTTTATATAGATCTTGTCTGGAATTCATCTATATTGAATACATTTATGGACTTTGGTTCAGTCTCAGGGTTTTACTATTTACCCTGATAAATCACCAGTTTTAATCATGGGTCCCACTGCACAACTTTCCTGGAGATCTCCAGTTCTCCTGGGTTCCAAAATCTCTCTGATATTTTCGAATATATCTATTGAAAGATATGCATGATTTATATAATCTCAATATGACTGGTGTAATTTGCGACATAGTGGGGGAGCTCTCCAAGGGGTTTACACTTCTGTTCGTGTTTTATGCCTGATATTTAAAAGGGCAGTGCTTTTACTGGCAAGACACGGCTAGTAAAAGCACTGAGCTTTTAAATATGGGGCATAAACACGAACAGAACTGTTGGGTTTTACAACCCGACACTTCGTATATAAACCTTCAAGTTTAAACATTAATGTTATCAAACTTAGATAGGATATACATTTAATCAAAATGATAATGTTTCCAAAACTTCTTTTTATATCTCCTTTTGCAAATGTCACGACCAGGGTTTCTCAGCATGGTGGTCGGCGGGTGTTACCTGTGAGGATGCTGAGGCGGGGTTCATCTGGCGGTGGTGCTGGTGCCTGGCGGGGAGCATTGGTTTTGCTTGGAACTTTGGGCATATTGTCACTCTGTGCTGGGTAGGCCTGGCTGTGCTTCCGCTCCGGCATGGGCGCCGCCATCTTGCTTTCAGCCATGTGACCTAGTCGGCCAATCCTGGCGTGTCACATGCTCACTCTCTGAACAGTCACGGCTTAGCACTGGGTATTTAGGGGAGTTCAGAGCTCCCTTGCATTGCCAGTGCAACGTGTTTCTTAGCGCAAGCTGAGAGAGAGATCCTGAGCTTGTCCGCCTGCCTGTTGGATCTCTGCCCAAGCCTGACCTGACCGGCTCCACACCCTGCTGGAATCCCCTGCCTATATGTCTATATGGGATAGCATATACAGGCTGTGACACACCCCGAAAGCCGTCGCAATATGCCTGTTTTTTGCTGCCACTCCTCATTACTTCCCCCAAATGCTCCCTGCCTGTCAATCACACTGTAAGTAAAAAGTTGCTGCGAGCGACTTCGATAATGTACCTTGACGCATGCATGACTTTGACACGTGCAGTTTACCGATAATCGTTCAACTGTGTAAATATGGCATTGTGTCTGAATCAGGCCCATAATTATTAATTAATAATAGATCTTTTCAAAGAACTAAAAGGGAACTGCTAATATTTTTTGTTTAAAAAAAATATGTGAATGAATGATAGTAGTCCTAAACTTTAGAGCCTTATATATGAACAGATTATTAAGTACGAGCCTAGAAATGTTTTACAAAAATATATATTCAATAGTCTAAATTGCATGAAAGCAAGCTGTTTTAGCAAGGTATGTATTGATGAATAATAGCTCCCATTAATTAGTAAGTCTCTAAGGAGATATGAGCACTATGTAATTTCAAACTACTAACTGTATTTAGTATTAAAATTTACACTGACTAAAGCTTTGTCTCCTAGGCAATCTTAAAAAATGAATTTATAATAAACTAGGATATCTATAAAACAATGATCCATGTACTTATTTTTAATTTTTGGTAATTTGAATGATATGAGAAAAATTAGATTCTAATTACAGTGTACCAAGCCACAATTACAAACGGATACCTATAGTGCAATTTGGTATACCTTTTCCTATACTTTACCTATAATACATGTTTAGTTTTGCTTGTTGCAACAAAAAATGATCTTTTAATTGAATGTATTGATGTACTTCATGTAGGTTTCATCACATAAAGTTTTCTATTTCAACTACCGACATATTTAGTGTCCGGGTCTCAGGAAAGGTAACAAACATGATAGCTAATGGTCAATTCACTATACATAGAATGTACGATCCACATAAAATGGTTTTAACTATGAACTGCAGGTTTCAATTTAAATGTTGAGAAAATAAGAATATAAACAACGTCAAGTTCACTTTATGGAATTAAGCATGTTATTACATATACTTTATAAATATTAATGTTTGTGTAAGTTTTAGCATTGCTGTACATAGGATTTACATATTTAAGGTAACATAATAAATATCTCCTCCGTACTATTGCCGTATGCCTTGACAAAGACTGTCCATTGGAATGCGTTAGAAGATTCGAGTGTCAGAGGAGTTTTCCTTTGCCCCTGTGATACACAAACATTGCAGACCTCTAAACAGTGGGATTTAATATCCATATCAGTTCTTTCATGCTGTCTAAGTTTTAGGTTTATACTGTACTATTCAGAGAATTGAAGGCAGGAGGCAGAAACCTGAAGGGTAAGAATATTTACAATTGAGGACTGAAATTGATGGTGTTTGGTGTCGGTAAAGGGATGTTTTATTAAGTTCAGTATACATAGGAAGTATCTACAGGTTGATGTGATGTCATTTAATAATTTATATCAAGTAAATGCACTAGAATAGGGGATGGGCAACCGGAACCAAATTGTTTTTTTTCTGTGTTATGTAGACATATTGTATTCTCAGTTTTTGTTTGCTGGAAAGATGGACAATCACTATATGTTACATTGATAGATATTGAGGCATTTGTTGCTGCCAATTTGTCTATACTATGTTTTACTTTGTGGAATTACTGAAAATAAAGTGTCCTTAATTAGAATTGATCACATCTACAGGTTGATATATCAAGCAGTGAAAAGCCTGTAGAAGTGGACCACTGGTGAGGTTGCCTAAAGCCAGAGCCGTAACTAGACTTTTTGGTGCCCTGCGCCATAGAGAGCATTGGCGCCCCCCCCTCCCCATTTTTTAAATAGAGACATAAGATAGTGCACCTGGAAAAGGGCCATGGCCTTATGGGGAAGGGCCAGGGAAGAGATAGGGGAGGCCAGGAGATGCTGGGGATAAAAGAAGAGGAAGCTACAAGTGAGAATGATAATAAACAGGAAATTGACAGGTCCAAACAGCACCCCCTGCCCTGCGGTGCCCTGTGCCATGGCACTGGTCGCACTACCCTAGTTACGATCCTGCCTATAGCAACCAATCAGCTTCTATCTATCATTTTATAGTACTTATTAAATGTTACCTCAAAGCTGATTGGTTGCCATGGGCAGGTTCTTCATTTCTTCACTTTTTTCACTGCTTGATACAGTAAATCAATCACTTATTCATTAAGGGACATTGTTATATTTTGAACCATGTTTTGTATCAGAGTTTAAATGTGGAGTGCTGCTTGATCACAGCAAATACTGTAGACAGATTTTCTTTTTCGTGTAAAACAGACTTTGAACATACAACATTTTATTGCCCATGAGAAAGCGCTCATGAAAGATGTATCTGCCATATTTTTGTTAGAACAACAATAATATTGACACATATTTTAGCCAAGACTATATATATATATATATATATATATATATATAAACAACGGAAAGAGGTGGCACTCAACAGACTTGTTGATAAAAAATATCCTTTATTAAGTCTGTTGAGTGCCACCTCTTTCCGTTGTTTGCATATGGGGCTAGTACCCTTAGGAGGGCACCACAGCAAGTGATATTTGGTTTGGTCCGTGGAGTGCCGGGTCAATTTTGCTATATATATATATATATATATATATATATAATGGTAATGCCGGCACTCCACAATATAGGCTGTACTCACCTGGGTGCCCTCAATTGGTTAATGAACCAAGTATATGCAGAGAAAAACAGCGCCACTCACAGGACTTGAAATAAATAAGACTCACGACTCCAAAGGATCTGCGTTCAACGTTTCAGTCTGTGTGACTTTTCTCAAGAACAACAGTGAACAGATACACAACATACCTAAATACCCAGTGACATCCCATAATGTCCATGCTTGATTACCTTCCCGCCCGCCAAGTGAACAACGTCATAGAGGCGGGACCGGCACGTGATGACGTGGCTATCGAGAGCTCCAGGTGCCGCATGTTGGTTTCCAAGGAACCCGGCTCTGACAGGAGACCATGTGTCATGACACGGCTCACACGAGCGTCGGGTGTCACTATAGATTACCATGGCAACCCGGCTCTGTGTGAGCGCTGCGTGGGGCAGAACAAAACAGCAATCAAAGTAACCCATTTAAAACAATGCTCAATAAAATACATAGTTTGCTGTATGAATATGTAAATAATGGACACAAGGTCTAGTGGTTATAGATGCAATAAAGGTAAGTCCACGAGATGCACGGAAGTGCGGTGCAATAAATATGGGCAGGACATAATGAAGACAAATAGTGAATAATACATAATGGATATATAAACCAAAAAAGTGTATGAACAAAACCCAGATATGCAGCAGGTGCTGCATACACAAATTAAAAAATAAAGACCAAATGATAAGACATATGCTGTGAAAAAGCAGGATGGGAAGCAAATATGTCCATTATTTTACATATTCATACAGCATGCTATGTATTTTATTGAGCATTTTCAAGACCAAGTTCGGCTTCGCTAGTCACTTAAGAGCGCACGTTAGAAAATTATGTCAGGGAGTCGCCGTCGACTGACATGTCGTGGAGGACATCATTATCATTATATATATATATATATATATATATATATATATGTATATTTATATATATAATGTGATAGAAACACTGGAGAAGTTAGGGATGCATGTATATGTGTCCCAGATTCCTGTAATATGTATTTTAACCCCCAGGAAAAGTCTGTTTTACAAACAGATTTGAGGGTCGGCTTTTGGTAAAAGCTGGACAATGGGTCCTGGGGGTATGGATGTGAGAGAGAAGGGAGGGCTCCATCCACAGGGCCGTTTCAGGTGTTAGACCTTTCAGCCTGAGAGCAGGCTAATTAGGATTACACCAAGAAGTGGCTCAATATAGCTGCGTAAGAGTTTAGATGCAGGGTCTCACACACCCTGGGGAGAACAGACACTGAGGTTTTGTTCAGAGACACTAGGACCTTTTTGAAAGAGCTGTGTTTGTGGTGAGGCAGTAGGCCTTGCCACTTGTAGAGAGGAAATTATCTGTCTAGCCAGTGCCCAGCCAAGCTAGGATTTGTTTTATGTTTGGTTTATTTGACTATTAGAGTTGCACAATAAAAATTGGTGCCGACCAGCTTGCACGAAAACCCACGACTGTAGTGCTGTTTCCTGGCTGCTGTGTGTAAGGAGGTGTCCACCTACCCCAGGAAAGGGACCCCTACCCCGATCATGTCACAATATATATATATATATATATATATATGTATATATATATGAGAGACAGAGAGAGTTTAGAGGTCTTTAGGATGCGCCACCACAATGTCTTTGAATTAACACTTCAGTAACCTGGATGGATATGTTCCTTGGAGATGTTTTCTGAAGAAGGAGGATTTGAGAGGATTTATTCTTTAGATTTATAGCAAATACAGAGTGATTTATTGCTGGACTCTTCAGGGAGTCAGGGAGATTGCTACTATTTCAGGGAGTCACCCTGACAATCAGGGAGAGTTGGCAAGTATGATTCTACCCCAGCAGTCACACACACACACTTACCATAATTCTACCCCAGCAATCACACACTTACCCTAATTCTAACCCAGTAATCAAACATACATTTACTTCAGAAAACAGTGAGTCTTTCTGGCTGCAGCTCCTCCTCCTCCCTGTGAGTCAGCTGCTACTCAGTCCATGTAACCCCGCCCCGTTCTCAGCCGTCACTTTCTCTTCCTCTCCTCTACTGAAGTTTTGACAGCCCTGCGGGAGCCGAGGGAGACTGCAGAAAATTAGCCAGGCGGAAGGTTCCATCCCCAGGGCAGCATGCGCTCTGCGCTAGCGCACCAGCCGCGCCTCCCTAGTTACGGCCCTGTTACATAATTTATACAATTTTATTTTTAAAAGTGTCCAGTTGCTCATGTAAAAAAAAGTGATATTTTAAAATGTTTTAATAAAAACAAAACCTGTTGAATCTATGCAAGCGTGAGCATTGTAATAATACCTAACACACCAATTCTGCAATTCCTTGAGTAGATGTAGAACATCTTACAGTACAGTCCAGTTTCCTGATGATAAACTTCCCTTGCAAAATCTCAAGGACAAGTGATGTTCTCTTGTATCTGTGTAGATAGATGCATCATGCACAGAGAGAGCAATAAGCGCATGCGCTGCTGCTCGTTATGCCAATTTAACCAATTAACATGTTTAAGTGTTAGGTTTGAACTTTTATTGGAAAATATTGAGGCCCCCTGCTGGGAGAATTTTCCCCCTAGACCCCACCTCTAGTAGGGCCTGCTCATTATTTTCATTTTTAAAACGATATCAGTGATTTTTTTTCCTATTTCTTGAACTGGTTATAAGAATTAAGGTGCGTGCACACACAACGATTTTTTGAACGATTTAACTATAACGACGTCGTTATCATTCAATCGTTCAAAAAATCGTTCAGTGTAAAACGATTATCGTTCATGTGCATTCACGTTTGTCGATTGTAGTTTGTAGTTCAGTCAGACTGGCCAGCTGAACAATTTTCAATAGAAGTTGCAAAATTTTTCATTAAACACACAAAATCTTTTATTATGTAAAGTAAAACCAACTACTTTGTAAAACGATTTTCGTTCACTTTTTCAAGGGAAAAAGTGAACGAAAATCATTCAACGAAAATCGTTCATTACTTACATCGCTGTGTGTGTACTCACCTTCAAAAATTAGACCAAAGAAATGTGCAATAAACATGATTAGAAACTAAAGTGAAAATGAACGATATCCCACATTAAGGGTTATGGGGCACCTATTGGGAAGCAGAGGCTACTGTACTGAAGAAACACAGATTCTTGTAAACAACTTTCTACTACAGAATAAATGTGTTCTCTTATCAGAGTGACAGAAAGTTATCAACATAGCAGGAATAGCTACTTTAAAGGGGCCTATCCATTAGCAGATCTTTTTGAAAGACAAAAGATTTATCTTTTGAAAATTCTTGGGGCTGCTGTGACAGATATCTGTCATGTACCCGACAGATTTTTTTGCAAATGATGAACGATATTGCATGACATCATTCTGGGAGTGGATTTTTTTTATGCTTCTATTCATTTTCATAAAAAAATCGTTCATCGTTCGTCGTTTACCGCGACAGATATTTCTAATATCTGTCAGCGATAAACGATAATTGACCAACATGTTGGAGAGACAAAAGACCCAATTTGTCGGCCGCGGGAGTGCGCATTTTTATCGTTCAGAGCCTATCCATTAGCAGATAAATTGAATGACTGAACGATAAATCATTCATCGTTCAAATTTATCTGCTAATGGATAGGCCCCTTAAGGATGGCTTTGACATTTAGGACAGGCTTACTTAATGGGACAGAAATAATTTTTTCTTTTGCTTTTTTTTATTGGTCTGTGGAAGTCCTGAGCAATTAGTCAAATCATTATAACTCATTGTATTGGGCACATAATTGAGAATTATTGTCCTGTGAGATCTCACATACATCAATGTAGTAAAACTGTGAGTGTGACATGACAATCTCATATTGCAGGTTCAGTTTTATCATGCAAGTCTAGTGCTTCACTTTTGGGTCTTTTTTCTCTGAGTACCACATGCAATTTACCAAATAGACTTTTTTTGTGTGACACAACCAAATAACACTGCACCAAGAGAGCAGATTTGCACACAGGTTTAACCACTGTTATTAGGATATTTATTAGAAAATGGTCTTCTTGTTTTCCCCATCTCTCCTGGGAACTCAGTATGAATCTTCACAACCTACGTTTAAACCAATTACTTTGGTCAGATTGGAATTTTTCTAGTTGCTATTACATTTGCTACGAGAGCTCAAGTTATTGATCTACTTTTTATGAGAAATCAAAAAGAGGCAGCAAAAGTTTCACTTGACGAAAGATTCCTCCCCAAGGTGTTTGTGATGATGTAGATGAGAATTCTCTAAAACAGAGTTATGTCAAATGTTCAAAAAGTTGTTATGAAAGAGAATCAGCATAACTTTAAAATGTTTATACTTTGTTACTTATAGTGTCTTGAACTGTTGTTTCTAGTTACCTTACTTGTGTTTAACAGTAATCGATGAAGATATTGTATACAATGTTAAACACATGATGAGTGCAGAATAGACACTGAGCAGGAGCACAATTAGAATGGATGTAGTATACATATCAGTAGCCAATATCTATTACCCATGATCATTGTGCATACATTTTAATTCAGTCCACTGGTATGCAGTCATTATGCCGACATTGACTCATTATGTTGACACCACAAGTCGACATGTTTAAAATGCTGATATGCTACATGTCAACACCTGCACCATGTCTACATGGTTAAAATATCAACATTTGACATGTTTATATAGTCATAAAGTTGACAATAGAAATATTAGGGCTTTTTTATGAAAAGCAAAACCAGCCAAATGGCAGCCCTTTACATTGCCCCCAATAAGTCAGATCCCAGCTCGATAAAATCACCAAAAAACACAGAAACAAGACAGTATTCAGACTTTTGGTATTTGCTATGAGCTTGTATTGAGTCACATGTTATATTTAACACACAACACTTTAAATTATAGTTTCCATGTACTAACTATGATTATTTTCTTTGATGTTTAAAACAAAGCTCACAAAGTAATATAATAGCTGTCACACTTATGGTGCATACACACGATCAGATATGTCAGATGAACGATTTGCAAACGATTGAACTATTTTTGATTGCATTAAAATGAATGGAAATCGTCCAAAACTGACTGCAAACACATCAGATGTCAGATATCGTTATCTGACAAACGGGAACACGCATCATTCATCGTTGCACACATGTCAGATTTTTCTTTCAGACATGAACTATTGAACGATTTTTAACCGTGTGTATGCACCATAACACATATTTGGATTATAACTGGTTATCATAGGACAATGAAGTCATGAGCTGAATAAAATGGAATAGCATTTGACTACTGTGTAACTTGTTTTTTGCTAAATAAATATAGACAAACCTAATGTATGGTCATGGTAACTCTGATACACCAGCTGGAAAAACAGTGCCAATGAAATACTGCATCAGCAGAACAGTACGTGGGCTGAAGCAGAACTCTTTTAGGGTCAAGCTTATAAACACTGATACTCATTACTTTATTGAATATTACATTATAAATGCAGACTATTTCATAGTACAGCTACATTGTACTTGCTTTTGCTTCAAGTTGCTAGGTAAGTGGAAAATTGCCTGTTTTTCACATTGTTGTGACTAAATGAATTGCTCACAAGAAACATTTGTTTTGGTTCTTTACATGTGTCTTTTCTGTGTTTGTGCAGCTACAGAGTCCTGAATCCTGAATTATTCACTTTGCATCATGCTGGCACTGTAGTCATGGCAACAGATACAAATGCAGAAGAAGAGCAAATGTCTAGCCCAGGTCACCTTCATCCTTCACTTAAACTAGATCTTCCACCAGATGCTAAACTCACCGGTAAACACTGTATAAATTTAAACCACAATGTCCAATATTTTACAATGTTTTTGCATTTACGCAGCACTGTAATTGCATTCTCAAAACGCCTCCACTGAATTGCAAATTGCCTGTGTAATAGCTTCAACTCTAAGGGACTGCACAGCGAGTGCTTTGAAAAAAACAAGCCTTTAGCCATTTGCTGCTATTGAAATGACTAAAGCATATCTGTATGTTACAGCTACCCATCATTTGTACACTTACCAGGTGACATTTATTAATTCATTGTTCATGATTAATAAATAATAATGGAAAGTAATTTGTGAATTGATTAAATCTAGATAATACAAATAGTCTTCTTTCTTGTTTGTAATATTCTAGTCTTCTGTTCTTAGAACATCTTAAGGCTTTTCATTGAATTATTCCCATACATGCACATGGTTTCTTTGTCATACAAGGGTGGATGCCATCTGTGCCAGGTGCTTTATCTTTTCCTGTGTTAGACAAGTAACATTAAGTAATGTGCATAGACTATTGCTATTTCCTCCTTTGTGAATACAGGTGAAAAACACATAGAGCAGCTTTCTCATCAGATGGTGTGATAAGAATCCTAGGATCATGCCTAGTGCAGAAAAGTGCTAGGATGCCCCTTGTCTAGTGTGGACGCCTTCTGCAAACCTTTTACTGCCATACTGACCAATGAGAGGAGAACAAATCACCCATTCACTGCTGCCCCGCAGTGGACAAACATGCCTTCCCGGCAATTGAGACCATGCAGTCACGATGTGACAGTGTGACAGAGCCCTCACATAGAGACTGTTCCACTGAATTCTGGATGGTAGGAAGATATGCATTCGCATTTGGTCTCTGGGCCTGATTCAGAACCGGTCGCAAGCGGTGAGCGCTCGCAGCCGGGTCGATGTTTGCCCACTGGGCACGCGCACGACAGAGCCGGGTGCTCCGTCGCTCCGGGTCTCGCACCAAAGGGGACGAGCTGTCGATGGTGAGTGACAGCTCGCCCCGTTTGGTGGGCAGCCGGGGGGGGTGGCCAGCCAGACGGAGGCGTTCCCAACGGAACGCTTGCAGTTTGGGGGCGGCCCCACTGACATCACCAGTGATGTCAGTGGGAGAGCTTCCGGCTCTGTTAGAGCCGAAAGCTCTCTGGGGCTTGTCGCCACGAGACCCTACCACATGGGTCTCGTCGCAAGTCCGATGGACGCAATGGTCTTGACCATCGCGACCATCAACCTGGCTGCTCACTATAGCTGTGGGTGGTCACACACAGCTATGCGAGCGGCCAGGAGGCCGCTCCAGAAAAAAAAATTCTTTTAGAGTTTCCGGCTCTGAATCAGGCTCTCACTTAAGTGCCTGGATAGGTGGTTCAGGATGGTGGCAGCTTGAATTATAAACAGTGTGGGAAGGGCATCAGAGAAATTGAATGGTCAAGACACAGGGGGAGATGTATCAAGCTTCCTAAAGAGTGGAAAAGTGGAGAAGTTACACATAGGAACCAATTAGCTTATAGCTAGCATTTATCAAGTACTTTCTATAACATGATACAGTAGGTAGAAGCTGACAGTTTGTCATAGGTGACTTTTCCATTCTTTTGGAGGCTTGAAAAATGATTATGATAGTGGTGAGAGAGCAGTTTATAGTAAGAGGGAGGATTAAGATAATGCATATGTCCGGTGGTCATTCATACCGATCCCGTCACACTGACCTGCTCACTTCTCTATGCAATGTTATTCTACAGTCATTTTGTTCATTGTGTTTGTCCTGCCACTCGCTCTTGTTTCCATATGTCCATTAGTGATGTAAGTAGGAGTGGGAGCAACCATGAAAATGCTTTGCATTCAGATGCTCATCAGTATAATTAACTGGGATCGGTATGAATGACCGCCGGACATATGTCCGACGGTTCAAATCCCAACAGCAGAAGACCGACAGCCATTAAAATCCCAAAGGTAAGTATTTTAACTATTGCTAACCCTCTCCCCCTCCTAACCCTCCTTTAGGGGTGCCTAACCCTAACCTCCCCCCCTAGTGCCTAACCCTAGCCCTCCCTGTAAGCGCCTAAAACTAACCCCCCTTCCCATCACCCTAAACCCAAGACTCCTGGGGGGGGGTGCCTAACCCTAGCACCCCCCCCAGAGGTGCCTATCGCCAACCCCCCTTCCCCTACCCCAACCCTCCAGAGGGTGCCTAACCCTAAGTCCCCCGTGAGCCCTGAAAACTATCTCTCCCCCCCCCCCCCGCAGCTATCCACGCTCGGTGCGCGGCTTACTTTCTTTCGGTATGCCGGGCGTCGGGCTCCCGGGGTAGGTCTAATGACAGGCGTCGGGATTTCGATGACTGTCATTAGTACCCTGCCGGGATTTGACAGTCGGGAAGCCGGCGGTCGGCATCCCGACTGCATACCAGTGTGACAGAGGAGAAGGCAGAGAGGACTGCTGACAGATGTGTTCATCAGTGTGATTAGGGAAGATGGGAAATGCACACAAGAAACAGGTAACGGAAGTAATCAGGCAAGATTGTATGAATACCAACAGCTTGAAGTTCAGGATGACCACACAACTTGGGAAGTTACCTACCCAGATGGGGATGTAGTCAGGATCCCGGTGGTGACCATCCCAATGATCACAATACCTGCAGCATAATCCCGATGGTCACAATACCTGCAGCAGAATCCCGATGGTCACAATACCTGCAGCAGAATCCCGACAGTCAAAATACCTGCAGTAGAATCCCAATAGTCAAAGTACAGACAAATTTGCGATGGTATTACAAATAGGATTAGGTTCAGGGTTAGGCACTAGGGTGAGGGTCAGGGTTAGGCTGCGGTAGGGGACAGTTAGGATTAGGCTGCCAAAGGGAACGGTTAGGGTTAGGCTGCCGAAGGGAACGGTTAGGGTTCAGCTGCAGGAGGGGTGGGTTACAGAGAATACTCACTAAATTCATTGGGGTTTTGACCGTCGAGATCCCGTTGCCGCTATTGTGACCGTCCGGATGGTCATCGGCGGGATATCGTACCCAACCCATTCAGATGTGCTGATATCAATTCATGTTTTATATTAACTATTAACATTTTAATAAAAAATTGCCATTGAACACTATTAAGTCACATTAGCAGTCTGCTAATATATTTTGTTTGGTATGAATAAATTAGGGTAAAATTCACTGTATATATTTAAGCCTATGAATATAAACCACTTTTATCAATTTATTCCAAAATGATTATTCTATATAGTTGTACAGCTAGGGCAAACTTGTTAATCTGGAGGACACGCGGCACTTGCTGTTATGGTTGTATGTACTTGTTCCAGTATTCATCAGTCTATTTTTACGTTATTATTTAGATTCAGTCGACTATTCTAATCCAAGTACAATACGCAGTGACATGGATTCTGCACGTACACAGATGACAAATGACATTGAAACTCCATCTCTGCTTACAAAAAAGCAAGCAAAAATAAACATGTCCTCAGTTATTCTTCTGAATCATCTTGGAAATATTTGTATTCACCTTAAAAGAGCTGTGGTGAGACATTCTAATAGACCTAAGTTTGTTTTTTCCTGCCCTGCTTTCAGTCCCAATCAAATTCACTTGTTTCTTTGAATTATTTAAATGTCTGCAAATGATCAAATATCTGCTTATTCTGCTTTTATAGAATAAATGATTATATTTTGAGCATTAAAATAATTTTAAAGGGGAAATATGTAATTCTTGCAGTCATGGGTTATGCTAACTGGCTAATAAATCTTATGGTCAATGCTTGTTTACAACAGCAGCTACAGTATATTATTAAAGTAGATATTTGTATTCATATTTGTTAATGTTTTATTTTCAGGTAATTTTTAAATAGTATTGCATTTACCCGCATTGCTACATGTTAAAGTTAGAGATGTGCAGCCTTGGATCAGTTCTGATTTTCCCGTCAAATTCAGATTTTTCCTGCCAAAAATCAGGGCTATGAAAGAGGCAAAACGTCATCTTTCATGGACAAACATCATCTTTCTTGGACTTTTGTGATGAAAGATGATGTTTGTCCATGACAGATAATGTTTTCCTCATTCTGAGACCAGATTTTTGGCGGGAAAAATAAATAAATCCAAATTTGGCGGGAAAATTCAAACTAATCAGAGCCTGCACATCTCTAGTTTATTGCCTCAGATGTGTCTTCATACTACTATCCTTTTAGAGATGCCTGGCACGACTTAGAAGCTACACCATGGGGGTGCTTTAGTACTTTTCCTTAAATATGCATCTTATTCACATTGTAGCCACATACAAAGTTGCTTATAGTGTCCTAGGTACTTAGGATTAGTAATTTTATACCAAAGGAGTTGGTATAAAACCACTAATTAAGCATAATGATCCGTGGCGTGAGGCATGGCACAGGTCACTGGTATCGGACCTCTAACTTTTGCCTTTATACCCAGATTAGTTACTGAGTCGCACACAGAAGCTACATCAAATGACAGGGTCAGTATTCAGGGTACCCGTGCAGTATACAATTGTCACAGTGTTGTGTAAAACATCCATATTTTGTGAAAAAGTATCTGGCTGGACGCTTGGTGCTGCTAAATCACAAAGTCCATGGCACGACAGGTGGGGCTATTTGGCCGAATTGAGGATATGTGCATGTGGGCACATCTGTAGGTAGATAATATAAAAAGCAGCTGGAGAGTGACATATGGCATGTACTAGAGTGACACAATTAGGTAAATATAAGTTTATATAGCACTACCATATTGCGCAGTGCTGTACAGAGAATAGTAAAGCACCTGTCTCATTGGAGTTTACAATCTAAATTTCATGCAACAAACTCACTGCAATCCAGTTTTGACAGCAGCCTGTTTTTGTACTTTGGGGGAGAGACCCATGCAAGCACAAGGAGAACCTAAAAACTCCATGCCTCACCCCATTTAAAATGAACCTCTGTGCCCAACAATGTTGTCTACTGTAAAGCAAACTGAAGCAAAAGCATACTGTACTTAAATTAGAGATGTGCGTGGACCCCTGTTTTGGTTTTGGTTTCGGATCTGGATTCATCTTCGCGTATTGGTTTTAGTGTTTTGGTCAGTGATTACAATTATTCCACAGTATATAGTCATAGCTCTGACAATGTCTTTTTTTTTGTAAAGCCTGGACCATGGAATACTGCCAAAGCCCCTATTGTTTAACTAATCTGCTAAGTATCTATTGCTGGCCATAGTTTATCATTGTAGTTCTTGTACATCTCCAATTAGAAAACCTGCCGTGATCATGTTGGATGTAAATATGATTATTGTACATATAGTGAAGGTAACTTTATAAAGTAAATATGATTATTTCTCAATTTTAAAGCATAACTACTTTTATTAGATCTCATCCTTAATCAATCATAGACCCAGAATTTTCCACTATTCTTATAGTATATGTAGTGGGCATGTGTGATTAATGGGGGTTCCACTATAGACGGAGTTATCCTTCAAGTGTTTCTATTTTGATGATTCCGTTTGTCATTTAGTGAACATCAAATTAAATAATAAGATACAAATACAAAAATTGCTTTGGCTTCAGAATTAAGGTTATGTGTATGAAATATTTAGGTTTTAGCACATCGTGGAGGACACTGGACATTACTTCAGAATGCTAGTCGAGTACTTTGGAACCTTGTCCTTGAGTTACAGTTAATTACAAAACAATTTGAAGCCACAGAAGGATTGTTTCCTATAACAAGAGATCTTCTGAACAAGGAAATATGGATGCCATTGTATTTTGCAGCAGATATGATTCTCGACATGATAGTCGCCCTCCAAAATACTGGATCTGTGCAGGTATTTTTGTAACTTTTTTCTTTTGCTTGTAACCAAAGAAATTGTATTGTAAAAAAAAAAAGGAAACTATTCATTAATTGGGTTAATTTGAGCCATTCCTTTGTGTGAAATTGAAATTCAAGACCCTAAGCCAAATGTTCTTGGATTCCAATTTCACATGAAGATTTGTATATATGTCACTATGTCAAAATAACTTTGGGAAAATTTTAGTTCACAATATGCAATAGTAGCAAAACTATGGCCTTCAAAGTGGAGGTGGGTGCAACTGTCACCGACTCCACAGTGCACAATCAGCAGGTGGGGACGATCGTCAAAATCGGTCCACTTGACGTGGAATGACCCAATAACTTTGTTAAATTATTTAATTCCTCGTTGAGTCTGATGTGTATCATTTATCCTTTTGCATCACAGATATCTTCTGGTAATGTTTCTCAACACACACAGGGGGTTATTCAATTACAGTACAAGTGTAACTATAGTAGACTGATCTCAGCTTCTAAATTAAACAAAATATATAAATTTGGGAGCAAAAAAATTAACAAATTGATTAGTTGATGATCACCTTTACAATTAGCAGCTTCTACACCGCAATGCTGATAATTGCTTTATCATGAGTATGCATTTAATTAAAAGTATTAGATACCTTTAAGAAGAGCGCTTATTCAGACTGTGTAAAAAATTAATATAAATCCTTTAGTAGTAAAATATACAATCATAAATACAATCCCTAAATTACAGTATAGTCAGATCCATAGTATAGATAGTGATAGTATAGATATACCTGATATTACCTGATACCTGATATTATATATAATTTATATATAGTGTCTCAAAGTAGAGTAATTGTTCCGGATGTACCAAGCAATTATATCCAATGTTGCACTTCTTTCAAATGAAAGGACAATTGCAGGATTAGTTTTCATTCCATAACACCATGTGGAGTTACCGGAGTAGTAATTTATTCCCAAAACACCAGATGAAACGTCAGGTGATGGCACTTTTATACACACACAATCATCCCTCTGAAGAAACCACCGCTAAGGAGGCCACAGAAACGCGTTAGAGGTCCAGTGTGCAAGCCCTCTACTCCCAGGTGAGAGGAGAACACCCTGTTTTAATTTGCACCAGTCACCTTTAAGCCAGAATTCACCTTTTCTTAAAGGTATCTAGTACTTTTAATTAAATGTATGCTCTTTGTTTCCACCTCTATAGTCTCTGAGTAAAAATCAACCTCTGAGACATATTCCGACAGCATTCCCAGGTAATTGAATTGGACCCATGGGGCCATTTATATTTCCCTAGGTGTTGCCCTTAAAAGTATGATAGAATTTGGATGGGGTCCTTATACATTGCCCTGAACTCTCTCTGATCTGAGCATTTCTTGTGTAGTACTTAAAGAATAAACAAAACCTTCTTTATTAGACTTAGTTTATGTACATAGATGATTCTCCGTCAAGACCTCTGCACTGTGCGTCTATCTGACTCAGTAACTTTGCAGACATATGTGGAAACTTATTGGGGAGAAAGACGTTATTGCGGCTAATTGGATATGGCCCTTAGTTTATTATATTTAAAACACAAGGAGGATCATGTGTGTAAATTGTAAGTTTGGCAAATAATAATGAAGTCGTACCACAGATAGTCGAAGTAAAATGTTACTTTTTGTCCAGTCAGTTAAAAATGTCCTTACAGCAGAGCGAATAAGAGGAATAAGGCTGTTGGCAAGTTTCTTGCTGCACATTATTCAATACTGTCTCCAAGAAACTCTGGATAGCCAGAAGGCATTACTATTTCCCAAGCTCATTTCCTATTTTCCTTCTGTTTATTATTATTAGGTACTATAAAAGCTTCCTTACTAGTGTTTGTTTCCATGGACACTTTGTGTCTTTTGTATATGGGATCTTATGATCTGTGTTCATATGAACAGAACTCATCTCACATTTGTTTACATAGTCACCGAAGAAACCAACCTTTAGAGCAGGGATGGGGAACCTCAGGCCTGGGGGCTGTATAAGGCCCACGGAATAATTTGGTTTGGCCCTCTGAGCTTTTTTCTGCAAGCCTTGTCTGGCTAGCAGGGTGCCTAGAATGGCACCCTGCAGCCAGATTCTATGCAGCAGTGCCGCCTGGAGTTTCCTTAGGACGCTTCAGACGGTCACACTGCTGCCCTTACAGCTCCCCGGAGCATCCTTAGGATGCTCCAGGCATTGCTTTAATCACCGGCGATTGTGGCCCCGTCCTGTGTGACACACGGATGGGGTGTGGCCTGCACCAGGCCCGCGAAAAATGTTATATATATATATCAAAATGACCCACGGCAGAAAAATGGTTCCCCACCCCTGCTTTAGTCATGTGCCTACTCTCTCACTAGAACTTGTGACTATACTGCCTTGTACATACTATTTGTGAGGCATTAGCCGTGATAACCGCTTTTCCGCAAAAACAGCTTTTTGTGCGAATTTGTACTTATCGCGACTTTTCCCGGGTATGAATTCTCCCTCTTTGCTGGGAAAAGTTTTCACCACTTCCTGAGTAGGTGAAAAGTTGTATAAAACCCCTATTTTTAACTAAAAATGTCAGGACTTGGTTCAGAACTACTAGGACACCCCCCTTAATGACTAATCAGGCAAAACAAAGTTTTTAATTAACTTAATTTGGCCACTAATTACATATTTGTTTTTCACCCCAAAAATTATGTGTGCAAATTATAATAAATGCATCAGGCTGCAATTTTGTGAATATAATTGTATGAGTATGATCAAGGTCGCACATTGAGGCGTACTCTAAATCGGACCTAAAGTTGTATCATATTCTTTCACATGTATTTACAATGGACTTAGCAGTGCTTTGGAGGATATATAAATCTGTTGAAACACTTCAATTGCATGTCTCCCAATATTATGAAAAATTTAAATCGCCTCACAGAAGTTTGGCCTTGGCATACTTTGGGCATATCCACGCCCTCAGTGGGCATGCTTAGTACTAAGTAGTAGGCTATCCCCAAAGCCCCTCATCTGCTCCTACAATACCCTTGTTTTGTCACATGCACTGGAGGCATCTGCCTCTATTGCGTGTGGCACCAGGCATACCTCCCATCTTTCCGTGAGTCAGAGCACATATGTCATAGGACCTTAAGGGCCGTATTCAATTTGAGGCGTTAAGTCCGGATTCGCGGTAATTTACCGCCGATGACGTCATTATCGCCTGTTTTAGTTTTCCTCCATATTCAATTTTAAAGACTTTCCGCCTAGGCGTTAAGTGAATGCAATGTAATAGGCGGTAAAGTATCGCCTATGAATGACAGGCGTTAAAAAGTGCAGAATTGGGGTTTTGGGGTGCAATGTTTCGGGAACCCCCATGCAGCCTTCAGACAGTCCCCCAAAGGTAATCTGTGTCAAAAAAATTCTTTAAAAAAATTAAGGACACCCCAAAAATGTACTTTGAAAAAGGGGGCGAAAAAAAAAAAAGTTGGGGTACAAATGTAAAAAATAGCGAACTTGACTCTGGGGGGGGGTTCCCAAGTATGCCCCAAGTGTTTTTTTGATTGCAAGTGTTTGCGGCAGGTGGGTTTTTCACAATTTTTTAAGTCACTTTAGCAACTTTAAAATATGCTGAACCCCATTTTCAAGTACCCCAAATTTGATGGCCATAGTTGTTTTGCCCTAAAAAAACTTCTAAATGCTCTTCTGCATCACCTTATTCAAAGCCGCATTTATGCACCTGCCACGGCTATTTGAAACCCCGACTTCCTTCAGTAGTTAAAAATGAGGGTACCCATAGTGATCCCCCATGTCTGCACATCTTTAGGGGGGTCCCTCGAATATTTCCCAAAAATTCCCGTTCTGTTAAACCTGTAAAAAAAAGTAGTAAAAATTTACAAAAAAAATACATAAGGTCCCCCCCCCCCAAAAGCCAAACCAGCCCCAGGCTTGCCAGCCAGTGGTGGTTTCTAAAAATATGGGGAACAAAATTGTAGGGTTCCACCGTATTTTAGAAACCAACACCAGGCTGCAGGGACTAGTGCTGGTTTTAAGTATAGGGGGCAAAAAAGATGTGGGGTACTCCCTATATTTAAGACCAGCACTAGACCCAACCGACCGGGGTGTAATGCCACAGCCCGGAGACCCAATCACCGGGGCTCCAGGTCCAAAGCATTAGCACCCCAAATCGGTCAGTGCAAGCCGGTGATCTCGGGGGAGTCGGGGACCCCCCAAAGAAGGGCCCCCCCACCTCCCGAGCACCACAGGCTTACGCTGAAGCCTGGGACTCTTCCCCATACCCCTGGCTTGGTGGGTATGGAGGTAATGGGGGGGCCAAATAATGTTAAACTATTGTGTTTTACAGTGGAACTACAAGTGCCAGCATGCCTGCCATTTTGCACTTGTGGAACAAGTGCCAGCAGACATGCAGCACCTGTAACTTCACTGTAAAATAAATAGTTAAAAAAAGACAAAACACACACACCGTGACAGTATAACTTTATAACACACACCTACCCATTCACACATACTTACCTATACCAGATGAATCTGTCCCCTTCTCCAGTAGATCCTTAAAACATGGCACTGCAAAGAAGAATTCATACTCATCTATATCCTGGCGCTGGTCTCCGCAGCACCCCCGGGACTTGGCAAAACAACAAAATGAGTATACACAACCCACGCACTAGCTATCAGTATGTGTGTTGCCACACATACTGATAGCTCCCGAATGGCAGCTGCCGGGACTGAACGGGGCTTTGCAGTCCCATCAGCCAATCAGCGGCCGCGCTGACTGTAGTACGGCCGCTGATTGGCTTCGGCAACTGACAGTTCCCACGTGGTGTGACTCGTCCACGTGGGAACTGTCAGTTGCTGGAGCCAATCAGCGGCCGCTCTACAGTCAGCGCGGCCGCTGATTGGCTCTCGGGACTGCCAGCTCCGTGCATTTTCCGGCAGCTGGCACTTGTTGTTCCACAAGTGCAAAATGGCAGGCAAACACAATAGTTTTACATTATTTGACCCCCCCATTACCTCCATACCCACCAAGCCAGGGGTATGGGGAAGAGCCCCAGGCTTCAGCGCAAGCCTGTGGTGCTCGGGAGGGGGGAGACCCTTCTTTGGGGGGTCCCCAACTCCCCCGAGATCACCAGCTTGCGCTGACCGATTTGGGATACTAATGCTTTGCACCTGGAGCCCCGGTGATTGGGTCTCCGGGCTGTGGCATTACACCCTGGTCGGTTGGGTCTGGTGCTGGTCTTAAATATAGGGGGTACCCCACGTCTTTTTTGCACCCTATATTTAAAACCAGCACTAGTCTCTGAAGCCTGGTGTTGGTTTCTAAAATACGGTGAACCCTACACTTTTTGTTCCCCATATTTTTAGAAACCACCACTGGCTGGCAAGCCTGGGGCTGGTTTGGCTTTTGGGGGGGAAGACCTTATGTCATTTTTTTTGTAAATTTTTACTACTTTTTTTTACAGGTTAAACAAAATGGAAATTTGCGGGAAATATTCTAGGGACCCCCCTAAACATGTGCAGACATGGGGGATCACTATGGGTACCCCCATTTTTAACTACTGAAAGAAGTCGGGGTTTCAAATATCCGTGGCAGGTGCACTTTTGCAGAATTTTAAAAAAATGCGTTTTGGGACTTAAAAATATGCTAGTACCCATTTTCATGTACCCCAAATTTGATGGGACCATTTTTCAAAACGAAAAAAATAAGCTAAATGCTCTTCTGCATCACTTCTTCAAAGTCGGGAAAAAAAACACCTGCCACGGCTATTTAAAAACCCGACTTTCTTTTGCAGCCAAAAATGGGGGTACCCATAGTGATCCCCCATGTCTGGACATCTTTAGGGGGGTCCTAGGATTATTTTCCGAAAATTCCAGTTTTTCTACCGCCGATCCAAGTATTGCGGGTCCCATTTTCGCCTACTTTCAAATTGAATACGGGGATACACGGACACGCGCGCGATACTTTAACGCCTGGAAAACAGGCGAAGGCAGCGTTAAGTCCAGGCCGCGTTAAATTAACGCGGCTCGGCTCAAATTGAATACGGGCCTATGTCTTCACCAATCCTCTATCTTAACTAATGCTTAAGGCTTTATAGCCAGAAGTGTAAAAACCTGAAAATACAGTTTTACATAGTTATTTTGGTCACAAATGGTATGTGCTAATAACTATACTTGTAATTAGACTTTTTTACTTAGGTTGTTCTTTTGATGTTACAATTTTCAAAATTGCATAATAGCAACGCTTTAAAGTCTTTGTTGGCCTCTGAATATTACCAACTGTTTTTATTCTTTCATTTTTAAAAGGTTTAGAATAATTGATCTAAGAAAATCCTTATTGATGTTACCAATGCAGTTTTACATGATGATGAAAGGTCTGCTTTAATGGCAGTAGGTTTTCAATCACGTTTGCATTTACAATACAGAACTATAGCTATATTATTGCAGCAACACAATGCATACTGTAATAATACTTGCTAAATCTGATTTTGCATTTGTATTAGTTCTCTGAGAAGTTAAAGTATGCAATTTTAACCCTTAGGTTATCGATGAGGATGAAAAGTTTAGTTTCCCGAGCTGCATGGGTGGCATTGCTGATGAGGAGGGCGGATCTAATCTGACTTTTGAATATCCCTTTGATGATGTCACTGTAATTGATATTCGCTGGATAAGGGATCTGGTTCTTAAAGCCATAGAGGTTTTAAACAATATGAGAAGATGGGAAGCCTTGGTACATGTAGCAGTTCAGTTCAATTTACTCTCTCAGTAAGTATTATTGTCTTAGAAATAATCTTATGAACATTTTTCACGTACTGAAAAATGGGGAAAAAGAAATTCCAGAAAATACATTTGCAGTGCATTATAAAGTATTCATATCTAGATATTAGACATTTTTGTCTTGTAGCGACACAGGGCCTAATTCAGACACGCTCACGAGCGCTGAGTGCTCGCAAGCGGGTCGATGTTGGCCAAGTGCGCATGCGCACGACGGAGGCGGCTCCGTCGTGCGCATGCGCGAGACCCGAATAATGATGGCCAAGCCGTCATTATGGGTCTCGCACCAAAGGGGGCGTGCTGTCGATGGTGATTGACAGCACGCCTTCTTTGGTGGGCATGCTGTCACAGGGGCGTGGCTGCTCAGACGGAGGCGTTCCCATGGGAACGCCTACCGTCTGGGGCTGGCCCCACTGACATCACTAGTGATGTCAGTGGGAGTGCTTTTGGCTCTGATAGAACCAAAAGCACTCCAGGGCTTGCGGCAACGAGACCCCACCGCAAGGGTTTCGTCGCAAGCCTGATGGTCGCGATGGTCTTGACCATCGCGACCATCATTTTGGCCGCTCGCTATAGCTGTGGGTCACCCAGAAGGCCGCTCTTAAATTCAGAGGGATGGTCCTGATTCAGAGCGAGCACTCTGTCAGAGCGTCTGGCTCTGAATCAGGGCCACAGTTTGTAGTTCTAGTTTCAGATAGGAAGACAAGTTGCAGAAAAACAAAATCACTGGGGGGCAGATGTTGGATTAAGAATTATTTTACAGATGTGCATCAAGCCATGATTTGTGCAAGATTGGAATTTATTTATGCACCCAATAGTTTTATACGATATAATTTATATTTATTCTAATTACAGTGAGAGATTTACTGAGCAAGTGACTCCAGTATTGGTGCATGCACAGAGGATGCTGGCTGGCAGAATATTTAAAACAGAAGGTTCTGAGACATATTTCATTGGAGCTACAGAGGAAAGTGACAGAAAGGTTAGTTACTTGCTACTATTTATTGCATATTTTAGTTCAAGTATAAAAATGTTCCCCAGTTTATAAGGTTTGGGAACAGGATCTCGGCGGTCGATATGCCGGTGGTTATAATACTGACAGCGGCATCACGACAGTCAGAATTCCGACGCCCAAAGGTAAGTGGCCTAACCCCTAACCCACCTTTCCCGCAACCTAACCCTAACCCCCCCGCAGCCTAACCCTAATCTTCCCCTCCCACAGCCTAACATTAACCCTCCCCCCAAAGCCTATCCCTGACCCTCGCCCTAGTGCCTAACCCCTAACTTTAAACCTAACCCTCCCCTTAAGCTAGCTACACACTGTCAGATTTGTTTGATCGGACGAGGAATGGGGCGATTTTTCGGAGAATTGATTGGTGTTACACATTATGCAATTTTTCCATAGAAACTAGCGATTTTTCATCACACCACACTGATTTTGCATATGTCCACCCACAAGGAGAATGACATAATGACAGGAGAACATAGGAAATATGGGCAGATTATTGAAAATGCACACTCACTGCTTGAAATCAGGAATTTGAGGCCGACATGCAGAGCCGTAACTAGACTCTTTGGTGCTCTGTGCCATAGAGAGCATTGGTGCCCCCCCCATTTTTTGAATAGGGACATAAGATAGTGCACATGAAAAGGGTCATGACCTCATGGGGAAGGGCCAGGTAAGAGATAAAGGAAGCCAGGAGATGCTGGGGATCAAAGCAGAGGAAGCTACAAGTGAGAATGATAATAAACAGGAAAATTGACAGATCAAAACAGCGCCCCCTGCCCTGCGGTGCCCTGTGCCATGGCACAGGTCACACTGCCCTAGTTACGGCCCTGCCAAAATGTTCGTTCTTGACCAACAGATCAGATAACGGAAAGAATGCGTTTGTGGATGTTTTCTTACCATTTTATTGGTGAAACGCTGAAATGATCGTTCATACACACTATACAATAAATCAGGCCAATTACCCTATTATTCGCAAATCGGCCTAATAATTGTATAGTATGTATGTAACTTAACCCTAATACTTACCGTTGGGATTTTGATGCCGGCATCCCATTTATTGAAGTGATGCACATATTTGTGCAGATGTAGATGTTTGTATGTATTATTTGATCCCAATTCCTTAATCAATGAATTTGATTTTTAGAAAAATTTATTTTTTATTTATATTTGCTGACTTTTTTTTTCTGTTACAGAATTACAGTGCTGGAACATGTTGTGTTAGCAATCTGTGTAAATGCATTAATGATGCTCTGTTCTGTAACATAATGCAATGCTGAAATAATATGCTTACAGATGAATGAGAGGGAAGCAATCGGGATGCCGACTGCCTATATACCGGCAGCCGGCTACCCGAGGGTGAAATGCCAGGCATCTAGGTGTAGACGCCCGCATTTCCCCGACGCCGGGAAACCGGCGCCCGGCATCACGATCGTAGTGATGCCGGGCGCCGAGAGCAGACAGCCGCGGTGGGGGGGAGGGTTAGGTTTAGGGCTCCCGGGGGGGACTTAGGGTTAGGCACCCCCCCGGGAGGGTTAGGGTTAGGCTAGGGGGAGGGAGGGTTAGGGTTAGGCACCCCCGGGGGGGACTTAGGGTTAGGCACCCCCCCGGGGGACTTAGGTTTAGGTAGCGGGGAAGGGGGTGGTTAGGGTTAGGCACTTAGAGGGGGGATTAGGGTTAGGCACTTGGGGGAGAAGTTAGGGTTAGGCACCCCTGAGGAGGGTTAGGGTTAGGAGGGTAGGTTAGGTTAGTGGATACTTACCTATCCACGATCGGGATTTCCAGCGCTGTCGGGCTTCCGCTGCGTCGCACTCTGCTCCTGTCGGGCTGCCGCTGATGGGAATCAAACCGCCGGCCATGGGTATGGGTATTTCATACCCATTCCGAATGAGAGATTGCATTTAACCTTGTATATTTCCTATTTGTTTTGGTACTAAAAAAAGGAAACATTTTCTACTACACTTTTCTGTTTAATTAATTATGTTTAGCAGAACATATAGATTATTGACACATATAGATTATAGGTTATTGAGCACAATCTTACTCCTCTGCATATTTACATTTAATAAAATTAGCTTTATTGTCTATTTATTATTGAGTTATAATGATGGCACAAAATGGCCATAAGAATTGTTAGAATGTTTCTGAAATTAAATAACTATCCACTGCAATACACAAGAAAAAATGTATGTTGACTAAACAACTAAATATCTTAAACATATACAGTATATTGACACCACAGTACTACAACTTAGTAGCTTGCACAGTCTAAAGAATTGTTAGGTCGGTAAAGTAAAGCCTTGTGCCGATTGTTAAGGCTGTGAGACTGGTAGAATGTTTAAAAGTCTTGACTAATAACAATACATTTTTGAACAACCACTAAACCTAAAAACAAGTTGATGCAATGTGGAAAGTTGCCTTGGGACCCTTACAGTTATATACATACAGATATATACATTGTAAATGTTCACATCAAAATATGTATAGCCTTGGCGCTTCAAAACAGAATACAACAAAAAATCTAATAAACTCGTATTAATAAATATATTTATTTATTTAATACTGGTGATCCCTTCAGCTGCGGTAATGATGGTTGCAAACCAGTGACATATAGGAAAAGAAAAAGATTACTGCGCTTAAGGAGAAACCCAGAAAACTGAAGAATGAATAATAGATATCTCATCAACACTTACACAGTATATTGGTGTTATTTTGAGTATTTCAAATAGATGCCTTATGTAGTAAGAAATACAATTTTTAATAAAGGTGATATAAAAACAGTGATTTCTTAATATAACAGTAATTCTCTTTAAACTGCTCAACATGAATTAATCACAAATCAGAGGCAGCTGTTGGAAGACTCTCTGTATATGATGTGGAACAATGTTTCTTTTTCTGTTTATATAGAAACAGTGTTTCTCTTATTGCATATGAACATAGCACATCTCAAACATAGCCACTGTTATCTTTTTAGAAAAATGATTAAATACTTCCATATAGCCGCGTCTGGCTAAATGGAAAACAACAGTAAAAATATATATATATTTTGTGATTAAAAATTGTACTTTTTTAATAAAGAGTTTTTTTATTATTATTTACCCTTAACAGTAATCTGGGTACCATGAAGCTTCTTTCATATCCATGCAATTAGTTGGTATAGAGCCCTTAGATAGTATTAAGATAATTACTTAGTGTTAGATTATGTAATCACTGTTTTTATATCACCTTTATTAAAAGATTTTATTTCTTACTACATAAGGCATCTATTTGAAATACTCAAAATGACACCAATATACTGTGCAAGTGTTGATGAGATATCTATTATTCATTCTTCAGTTTTCTGGGTTTCTCCTTAATCGCGGTAATCTTTTTCTTTTCCGTAAATGTTCACATACCCTTACATGATATTAGACACTATAGGTAACTTTACTTAATTTATTGTCACGTTATCAGTTGTTGATAGACTGGCTGCAAGGACTTTTACAGTATCTTGCAAAGGTATTTACACCCCTTGGCTTTTTATCTTTTTTGTTACATTACAACTTGTAATTTTTTTATCTGAATTTTATGTGATGGATCTGCACAAAATAGTCTGATTTGGTGAAGTGAAATGTGAAAAATATATATAAAAAAGAATCTTTATAAATAAAATTCTGAAAATTGGCGTGTGCATATGTAATCACCCCCTTTGTTATGAAGCCCCTCAAAAGTTCTGGTGCAACCAATTACCTTCAGAACTCACATAATTAGTGAAATGAAGTCCACCTGTGTGAAATCTAAGTGTCACATGATCTGTCAGTATAAACACATCTTTTCTGAAAGGCCCTAGAGGCTGCAACACCACTAAGCAAGAGGCATCACACCATGAAGACCAAGGAGCTCTCCAAACAAGTCACGGACAAAGTTGTTGAGAAGTACAATTATGGGTTGGGTTATAAAAAAATATTCAAATCTTTGATGATCCCCCAGAGCACCATCAAATCCATCATCATCAAATGGAAAGAACATGGTACCACAACAAACCTGCCAAGAGAGGGCCACCCACCAAAACTCACAGACTGGGCAAAGAGGGAATTAATCAGGGAGGCAGCACAGAGACCAAAGGTAACCCTGAAGGAGCTGCAGAGTTCCACAGCAGAGACTGGTGTATCTGTGCATGTGACCACAATAAGCCGTACACTCCATAGAGCTGGGCTTTATGGAAGAGTGGCCAGAAAAAAGCCATTACTTAGTGATAAAAATAAGAAGACACGAAATGAGTTTGCCAAAAGGCATGTGGGCGACTCCCCAAATGTTTGGATGATGGTGCTGTGATCAGATGACACTAAAATTTAACTTTTCGTCCACCGAGGAAAACGCTATGTCTGGCGCAAACCCAACATATCCCATCACCCCAAGAACACCATCCCCACAGTGAAACATGGTGGTGGCAGCATCATGCTGTGGGGATGCTTTTCAGCAGCAGGGACTGGGAAACTGATTCGAGTCGAGGGAAAGATGAATGGTGCTAAATACAGGGATGTTCTTGAGCAAAACCTGTTTCAGTCTGCCTGTGATTTGAGACTGGGACGGAGGTTCACCTTCCAGCAGAACAATGACCCGAAGCATACTGCTAAAGCAACACTCGAGTGGTTTAAGGGGAAACATTTAAATGTGTTGGAATGGCCTAGTCAAAGCCCAGATCATCCAGCTGAGAATCTGTGGTCAGACTTGAAGATTGCTGTTCAAAATCGGAAACCATCCAACATGAAGAAGCTGGAGCAGTTTTGCCTTGAGGAATGGGCAAAAATCCCAGGGGGCAAGATGTTGCAAGCTCATAGAGACTTATCCAAAGCGACTTGCAGCTGTAATTGCCGCAAAAGGTGGCTCGACAAAGTCCTGACTTTAAGAGGGTGAATAGTTATGCACGCTGAAGTTTTCTGTTGTGGTGTCCTAAATGTTGTTTGATTCACAATATAAATAAAAACACAACTTCACAGTTGTAGGCATGTTCTGTGAATGAACTGATGCACACCTTCAAACAATCAATTTTAATTCCAGGTTGTGAGGCAACAAAACATGAAAAAATCAAAGGGGGTTAAATACGTTTGCAAGGCACTGTATATGGTTATATGGTTATTCATATTATATACAATTATTGTATGTCCTTGTTCTCAGCACGACACATATTCAATAGAGTGGAGCGAAATAGTGTGCTCCATTAAGGACACCATCTCTTACTAAGGTTTCACAAAACTGTAGTGTATTTTTACAAATGCATTACAGGTTTTCAGATAGGTACCATTGCCAATTACTTAACATAGTGCTTTCCATTGTGAACATTCGTAAAAATTAGCAAACACAAAAAGCAAAAAAGTAGTAAAAAAATCAGTACATTTTCATTAGCAAATACAAATATTAGCATGTGTGACTTTTTACCTTCAAATGTGTCTTATTCGCACAGCGATGCAAATAAGTAGCATGCCTGTGTTCTGTGTGCGACTGCGGGTGTATCTGCATGCTACATTAATGAGGATGCTACATTGCAGTATTACCGGCTGTAACACTGTAACGTATCATTTCGCATGCAGATACTGTACATCCGCAGAAGTTGCTTATGCTACCTATTCACATCGCTGTGCGAATAAGACACATTAGAAGGTAAAAAGTCACACAAAAATATGCTCGCGCTACAGAGTCACACAAAGCTCCGATGTTATGTGTAGCGCCACTTTTAGCATATGGAGAAGAGATGTATGTGGACACATATGTATGTATGTATTGTATGTATGTATTGTATGTATGTATGTATGTATGTATTGTATGTACTAACGACACAATGCAGGAGATTTCACAGAATTATTTTTATAATTAGCACTGCAGATCACAGTCCCCATTATTATCAATGGGGACTAGTGGTGGCTCCAGAGGTGTGGCTGCAGCGCAGTCCAAAATTCAAATAGGAGAGCCACACCAACTGTCACCCCAGCTGCTGCCAAATATCGTCGGCCGGAACTCACTGGCAGTTGCTGTGGCTCCCCTATTTGAATTTTGGATTGCGCTGCAGCTCTACCTCTGGAGCTGCCACTGATGGGAACTATGGGCCTGATTCAGACCCACTCGCGAGCGGCTGTCTGCTCGCAAGTGGGTTGATGGTGTGCACTGCGCATGCGCACGACGGAGGGAGCTCCGTCGTGCGCATGCACGAGACGCGACGAGCGAAGGACTTTCCTTCGCTCGTTGTGTCTGATCAAAGGGGGCGTGCTATCGATGTTGATTGACAGCACGCCCCCTTTGGTGGGCGTGCCGGGGGCGTGCCTGCCCGACGGAGGCGTTCCCAAGGGAACGCCTACCGTCAGAAGCCGGCCCCACTGACATCACTAGTGATGTCAGTGGGAGTGATTTTGGCTCTGATAGAGCCAAAATCACTCGTGGCCTTGCGGTTGAGAAACTCAACCGCAGGCTTCTGCTCGAACTGGCGATTGTCAAGACCATCGCGACCATCATCCTGCACGCTCGTATAGGCTGTGGGTGGTGACCCACAGCTATACGAGCGTCCAGGAGGACGCTCCATAGTTATGGAGGTGGGCCCTGATTCAGAGCGAGCGCTCTGGTCAGAGCATCCAGCTCTGAATCAGGGCCTATGATCTGACCCCATGTGCGCATGCATAGTGTCAGTTTCCCCTGGAAAAGTCTTTAACAAATGTGAAAGACTTCTACAATTTGCCGGCATATAACTCGCAGGGACAGAGGTTACCGCAACCGCTGTCCCTGCGAGTTCCCCTTGTCCATAGCGGGGATATTTTCATTAAAAATGAAAGTATCCCCTGTGATACGGATACTTAATAGTTGGGGAAGTTCTGTGATTATTAGTATATAGACCCCTTTTAGCTTATACCTGTGTGTAACAGGCTATTTGATCAAGACACTTGTCCTACATGCGAATGCCCTATTGTCCACACCCACCAGTCACATCCATTGAGCCGCAAGTGAGATGCGACTACGATGAATATAACTCTGATATCCCACTAATTGCTCTAAGTTGTGTACGCAGGCCGTGACGCATGCCCAGTTTGATAAAAACCTTGAGATCCATCTACATTAGGAATAGAGCTCTGAATCAGGACCATGTTGTACTGTTGTCTAGTCTTGTCAAGGGTGAAGATTGATATAGTCAGTAGTGAATTCACAAGCCAATTGCAGTAGATGTAGTATTGATGGGAATGCTAGATCCAATATGCCTGTGTGAAGGTTCTGTGATCAGCCAGCAGCAGAAAGGCTACAGAGCAGCCATTGTGTCTGATTCTTAAGAAGGGCTTTATTGTGAATGGAACTTTGGGATTCTGCCATATTGATCATTTTCAACATACTGGGACATGGAGATTTTCTTTATTAGATGAGAAACTCATACAAAATTTAATTTTGTCTATAGTATATTTGGCGTAGGGAAATCTCCAAAGTTGTGCTAATGAGCTCCGGGTTTGTACTTGCTGAACTTGAAATCACTCCAGATTGCTCACTATAGCAATATCCAATAGTCCTGCTACTAAAGGAGACTATCTTCAGAATTCAGCATGCTAGAGACCACTTTAACTCCATTGCAAACTCCCATATACTATTTGCAGCATACTGTTGCCAATACTCATTTTCCCTTCAGTAAACTTACTATACTTCTGCATACTTGTGGGTTCCGTACATTACAGACCAGCCACCACAAATTGGCAACATTTATACTTTTGCACCTTTCTACCTACATTACACAAACATTTCCAAGCATCAAATTCTTCACAGGCCAGGGGGCAGTTTCTGCATAAGTTTATGAATTGTTCCTATGTATTAATAGCATAATACAGGAGATTTCACAGAAATATCCATCAGATTGCTGAATAGCACTGCAGATCACAGTCCCCATTATCTCAATGTGGACTACGATCTCAACTCTATGTACCAAACTTGGCCCTAGTAGATTACATTGTTTAAACTGCTTTATACCTATAGAGGATCACGAGCAGGAGATCTTTCGAAATTTTAATCCCTCTCCCAAAGCTGGCTGCTGAAGCTGACAATGTGTGCATGCACAGTGTCAGCTTCCCCCAGAGAAGTCTTTTACAAATGTGAAAGACCTCTATATAATGCCGGGGATATACTGTAACTATAACTTGCAGGGACAGTGGTTACCGCAACCACTGTCCCCACGAATTCCCCTTTGTACATAACAGGGATATTTTCATATATATCCCCGAGATCCGGAACCTTAATAATCGTGCCAGTTCCACGATTACTAATATATAGGCCTCCTGGTGTCACTATTAACAGCCTCTCATTGTTACCTCTGTATTGCTTCTCTCGTGGCAACTCAAACTACACAGATCATTTCTCCACTATTCTGCATCTCTCTTACTCCAGATTTTGATCCCGCCCTAGAAACCATGTAAAATGCTGTAATCTTGGTATATGTTCTGGAGTTTCCCTACCATACACCTTCAGTAATCCTGACCACTCTACCTGCTATAACTTTGATGCCCCTGGGACATTCATAAATACCATAAGTGGCCATTTATATTCGATATGGCTTTTTGGTACTCTAGAAGTTTTCTGGGGGTTTTTTATTTTTCAATTTATAGAAGTACTCACATTGTCATCCCCTTGTTCTCTGGATAATTATAGTCATTGTCTTCAGACTGTTTTATGTTTATGATTTATTTACTAGCTTGTATGCATATTGTACTTCGTACACTTCATATCTGAAACCAAATAATAAAACATGAATATTGTTTTTGTTGTTGTTTTTTGTTGTTGTTCAGTTTTTGCTAAAAAGTAATAACTCCAATAACCTGTATTCTGTTTAACATAACAAGAAAATAAGACATAGCAATTTTCTATATTTTCTTGTAAAACATACTATGCATTTCAGTTTTTCTATTTTTACTAAAGAACAAGATAAACATCAGCCTATCTTCTCCCACACTGCATTATCTATAAAGTATCATTGCTGTTTTTATATTTGAGAAACATGCACACAATAAATATGTTCCTACTTTTTTATATTTTTATTCTGTTTTCCTTTTTAGATGCATTGCAGGAATTACATCGGTAAACCACTTTATGTTAGTACAATCAGTAATAAAGAGAGGAATCCTGGAGCCGAAATTGATCACAGACGACATATTGGTTATTCAGGTCAGATCTGTGTTACATCTGTGTACTTATCCAAAGCAAATAAATAACCCCAATACCCCATTGTAAAGTTTATGTAGCAACTTTAGTACTTTAACTTCTCTTTAACCACTTTGAACTTTGGCAGATATATCATTTGTACAATTATTTTCATTTGCTGATACTGTATTAAACAAATGCTTGTACAAAGTATTTCAGGCACTTTTCTATGCATTGAGCAAGACTTCGGTTGAAAGGAGCCCTGCTGGACATTGGAAAAGCACATCAGGAATACCTGTGCATTTTGTACAGCCTTTTCATGCACTATTAGGGCATAGTTATCATAGTTATCAAAAAATATTTGGAATATCCTCCGCAAAATGCATGCAAATACCAAAGACCCCCTGTGTGTGTGTGTGTGTGTGTGTGTGTGTATGTAATGCAAACCGCAGCAGATATCTGACCCCTATTTTCAATTGCAAAAGCAGCACCCATAGGATTCTATGGTGGCTGCTACAATGCCAAATTTACCAAGCTCTGGAATGCTATGCAAGTGCCTGGTAGCCAATGACATTGTAGCCTAAGGGCTACAGATTGTAAAAAATCCCAGGCTGTAGCCACTCGCACATATGTGGTCTGATGACCAAGCATGCACACACAAAGTGAAACAAAGAAGGAAGCAAGCCCTTTAGAAAAATAGTCAGTATAATGGGCAATATGCCCAGTCAGGAACACCAGTGGTGGGAACGCATCTACTTCTCTTCCAGAGAGGATAGATCGGGGCTACTTCAGATCTACTGAAGTCCCAACCCAAGCCAGTTTTTACTACTGGAGCTGGGATTATATTCAAATATTTTCTTGCTCCAAAAACTAAATGAATCTTTTTGACCCATACGGGTTTTAAAAAAGCATGCATTTTGTATGGTTACACTGAAAGGTGTTCCTGATCAATCTCCTATGGAAATAGAACAAGTCAGAAATCAGTTGACCAGTCAGTTCATCATTCCTTTCCAAGGGCACGTCATTCACTCAATATCATGTAAAGACTTTTTTTTTTTTCAAGGAGTGCTACATGTGCAACCACCATACATTACGTCTAACGTTCCTTGGGAATTAGTCTTAACAGCTTTACATAATTTTGAACCCTTGTAGTAAGTGGAGTTAAATTTCTTACATGGAAGACAATCTTTCTTTTGGCCATCTCAACAATGAAGAGAGTTTTTTAACTTGTGGCCCTATCTTGCAGATTTTAATATATAATTACTGTTATTAAAACTAAAGCCAATTTTCAGCCCAACATATTGTCCACATTCCACTTAAGTCAACATATTCTTATTGAGACCTTGGGTATGGGTGGGTAAATGAAAGAGGAAGGATCCATTCCCATGTTGGATGTTGTCAAGGCTTTGAGGACATATATTAATGGGACTAAACGGCTTTGCAAGGGATGTAGTCACCATCCCGACAGGATGCCAGCGGTCACAATACTGACAGCAGCATCCTGACTGTCAGAATCCTGACAGATTGCGGAGGTTAGTATTATGGACAGGGGGAGACTTAGGGTTAGAAGGGAGGGTTAGGGTTAGGCTGCTGGAGAGGTGGGTTAGGGTTAGGCTGTTGGAGAGGTGGGTTAGGTTAAGGGTTATAATACTTACAAAAATATGTTGTGCTTCTGACTGTTGGGATGCCGCTGTCAGTATTCTGACCGTCAGAAGGCTGACGGTCTGGATCCTGTACCCAACCCCTTTGTAAAAGGAGTGATCTTTTGATCCTCTGTGGTGTTCACAAGAGAGGTTGGCCTGCATCTAAGCAGACTAATGATAGGTGGATTACATGAGTAATTTGAAAGTCTTACTTTGGAGTGGAGAACTTGTTCCTGAAAATGTGAGAGCATTGTTTAGAGCCAACTGGGCGGTGCACAGTTGCAACTCAACTGAGCAGCTGTGTCTAGCAGCCAACTGGCCTTCTGCCCATACCTTTACAAAGTTTTACAGATTCAATCTTTTTTCATCCAGACATTAATTTTGGACAAGGCATTGCAACTTCAGAGCGTACTCTCCCATAGGGCAGCTTTAGCACATCCCCATAGTTCTAGTGTCCACCAATATAATCATGGAGAAAACAGTATTTTTGTACTTGTGTTACATCCTTTTCTCTGAATCACTGGGGAACACTGGGTGTCCACCGTGTATGCTCTGGTTCTCTCCTGAAAGTTCAAATTGGTTCTAGAAAGGCAACCTGTTCCTTTCTCTCTCTTTTTCTTGGTTTTGTCTCTCTTTCCTCTGCCCTGTGGGAGCTGGGTTAGTGAACTACCGATTTCCAGATGGCTAGGGGATAAAGAGGAAGAGGAGTTTAAAGGCACACATCCACTAGAAGACAGGCAAACGTCTGCACGATTACGACATTGTAATCGTGGAGTCGTTTGTCAGTCTGTGATGTGCCTACACCGAATGAGCAGTCGTTCAGTGTAGGCACATCAATCATCTGCAAACATGTTGAACCTGACGTTATCCTCAGGTTGTACAACTTATTTGTCCGATGATTGATGTCTAAACGACCAGCGGGAGCGCGCATCGCTGGTCGTTTTAGACATTTTTTTTAATGATTTTCAAATGATTTGCGAACGATTGAACAATTACGATATCGTTATCGTTCAATCGCTCAATTTAATCGTCTAGTGGATGTGTGCCTTAAGACTTCTTAAGCTCCTTGTGTCAGATTTCTTAAAGTTCCAAACTTCTGCTTTACCCCATGTTTAAAGTGTCCTTCAATTATTTAGAGAAGTAGATTTAACATTTTAACTAAATAACTTCCAAGTCATTGGATTTTATAACTAATGTTATAGTTCACTCTATGACGGATATGAGCTGCAGTGGAAATTTGGAAATCATATTTTAAAGTCATTAGCTTAAAATAATGAAAATGAATGCAATAATATGTACCTAGTTTAGTAACAGCCAGGATGCTGGTGGGTTTGTACAACCTTGGGACACATCATTATGTTCCCTGAGGCAGTATAAATGAACGGTTAATGCAGTTACTGTCACTCACCCTAACACATATCACTAAAATAAATATCCCAAGCTCTATAACTGTTAAATGCAAATGCAGTATTTTGTATTTGTTTTTTCCAACTGCTTTTATTGTTGGAAAAATACAGCTTATCTTTTCTTCCGCAGTTAGTAGACACTATATATTTATTTAAAATCTGCTATGGAACAATATACTTTAATATATTTTTTGTTATGTATGTGTTGTACTGTTGACAGCCTTAACCAGTTTTTTCAGTCATGAATATTTTGTTTGGTACCGTTGACAATTAGACTGCAGATCTCTTGAATCATGAACACTTACAGATAGTAATTAGTGCACACTTTTAGTAAGAGATTACGTAACAACCCTGTTTTGCATTATTTCAGATGACAAACAACTTGAAACACGTACATGTGTTCCAGTGGATGTGATGGATACCTTTGCTTGCTTTCGCAACAGTCTACTGAAATCTAAATACTCAAGCAGAGCACTTAAACACAGCAGAAAACTAATCACTTTATTCCTCGCTCATAGCCAAGGTACAGTGATCCATTTATATGTCAAATTACTTATATTATTACTAGTATTTTGGACCCGTCATTCATTGAGTCGCGAGCAAGCAAAATACAAATAAATTGGAACTGCATAGGTAACTGTAGCTGTTGTGTCTGTCTGATGTTTCCTATCTTACTATCTCTCTCCCTCCGGTCTTGCGCTCTCTGGGGGTCATTCAGACCCGTTCGCGAGCAAAGGACACTCGCAAACGGGTCGATGTTGCCCCACTGCGCATGTGCATGACGGAGGGAGCTCCGTCGTGCGCTTGCGCGAGACCCGGACTGCGACAGCCACGCTGTCGCTCTGGGTCTCGCACCAAAGGGGGCATGCTGTCGATGTTGATTGACAGCACGCCCCCTTTGGTGGGCGTGCCGGGGGCGTGCCTGCCAGACGGAGGCGTTCCCATGGGAACGCCTACCGTCTGGAGCCGGCCCCACTGACATCACTAGTGATGTCAGTGGGAGTGATTTTGACTCTGATAGAGCCAAAATCACTCCAGGGCTTGCAGCAGCGAGACCCTACCGCAGGGTCTCCGTCGCAAGCCCGATGGTCGCGATGGTCAAGACCATCGCGACCATCATCATGGACGCTCGCTATAGCTGTGGGTGGTAACCCACAGCTATGTGAGCGTCCATGAGGACGCTCCAAAAAAAGGTAGGAGGGCCCTGATTCAGAGCGAGCGCTCTTGTCAGAGCGTTCAGCTCTGAATCAGGCCCTCTGTCCCATTATTTTATTCCACCGCCCTCCCTCTGCTCCCTAATCTCTCTGTCACTTCCCCTATCAGTCTTTCCCCCTCTTTCTCTATGTATCTTTGTTTGTTTCCCCCACCACCACCTCCTTTTCCACATTTCCAAAATTCATAGGGGCAGATATGTTAACATTATTTTTTACTAAAATAATGTGAAAACAGGTGTTTTCACACCCTTTTCACATTAAGTTAGTATAACATAAATTTATTAAAGGGCAATTGGAGTACTTTTTGTGAAAAACTACTCAATCCCTTCAATTCAAATATTTTTAGTAAGCAGATTGCATTTCCCATACTTGTGATAGGAAATGTGATCTGCTCATATTTACTAAAAATATATTGTGAAAAAATGTCGGGGGGAAGCCCTGTGATAATAACGCCATCTTCAGATGGCGTTCTCAGGGCTTTCCCCGGCTCTCCACTTCCTTTATCATTTGTAGTGCTAAAAGGCTCAGGACCTCATTCAGAGTCGGTCTTAGCGGCCGCACGGTCGTACGCCACCGATGTTCGCTAAACTGCGCATGCGTAAAGTTCGCAATGCGCGTGCGCAAACTAGCTGCTACGATCAGAAATTTCTCTCTCCTTGAACACAGCCAGGTAGGTAGTTTGAGTGACATATTGAGGCGTTTGTGGGTGGTAACAGGGGAAGGTGCTTGAAAACGGGGGTGTGGAGATCCGAACGCAGGCGTGCCTAATTATGCGAACGGCGTTTTATGGGAGTGCATAATTAACAAAGTAGCATCATGGCACATGTGACATGCGAGGTTTTTACACTGACATGATCGTAGAGCTTAAGAGAGGGTATGGTCAACCTTAAGCTCTACGACCAGTTCCGATGGTTCTCGATGGTCTCGATTAATCCTTATATGCCCGGAGATGACGTGTAATGCATACGAGAAGGTGTCTTCCGGCCGCTTCCTCCCCTTGGTCGGCCAGCTACCGATCCGATCTTAGGGACGCAACTTGCGAGTGCATCATTTGCATATCCGGCCCCTTTTCACGTACGACGGTGCGGCCGCAACGACCGACTCTGAATGAGGTCCTCAGTCCCAGATCCTCTGTTTTTATCGCTCTATACAACCTATGTTGGCAAACTAACCAGCTTCTTTTGGATTTCAATATCATCTGTATGCAGATGTTACCAAAAATGTACCTTTCATCCTCAGATCTCTCACCATGCATGTTGACTCGTGTTAATGAATGTCTTTCAGCCATTTCATTCTTGATGTCTTCTCGCGACCTCAATCTGTATCCAATTCATGTTACATACATCTAAGAAACCTATAATACTGCCATATTTCGCACAAGACAATGCAAAAACTTACTATTTTCCTTACACATTGATTATTGCAATAGTCTCCTTAATCTTTTTCCTCTAAACAGACTACCCCTACAATCTATTTTGAATGCAGTGGCTAGACTAAACTTCATTGCAAAAATGTAGTCATCTGCTGCTCCACTCTGTTTGTCCAGGTGCACAGTTACAGTACTTGCTCTATTGGCTTTACTCCCAAATCAGAATAAGGCCCAGTGGGCCTCATTGTGGTTCACTGGTATTTGAGAGCCTTAGATATGGCTTTGTAACCCTTTCCTGGCTGATATATTTCAGTCATTTTCTTAGCTTGTCTGGAATTAATTTTGATCGGGGCATACTGTGCTGCTTGTTGAGACCATTTAACCAACTGCACATTGCTGTAAAGGTTCTATTTAAGCGATGGCTAGATCCAACAGGACTGGCAGTAATCAAGCCTGATTGTTTCTAGTCTAATTGAACCCAATTATCAATTCATTGGGAGAATGAAAAACTAAAGCTGGGCACACATTGGGCGATGTATCGGGCGTTCAATCGAAACAGTTGATATATTGTGAACGTGTTGGCTGGTATGTACGCCCGAAATGTGTATGAATGACGTCGTTCACAGACATGTTGGTTGTGTATACAGACGGTCAGCCAACAGCCCATACACTTGCTACAGGGACCGCAGGTTAGTGACAGCTGAACCTTGCGGGCAAATTCAAATGCCCGCCCAGTTGTGATGTCAGGAGCACACATCTAGCGGACGATCGGCAGGTCTGTGTAGCTTACCTGATTGGCTGCTGTGTGGGCAGATCCGCTCGTCATCGGATCCATTGGCACAGTGTGTACCCACCTTATGGGGGCAGTTACTATTTCTCACAGGGCCAGTTAGTGTTGGATAACTTTATTTCCTTCAATAAATGAAATGATCAATTAAAAACTGCATTTTTTTGTGGTTGTTTTTGTCAATTTTGTTTGAAGAACTGAGACAATTAAGTTCAACAAATATGCAAAAGTAAAAGAAATCAGGAAGGGGCAAAATCTTGTTCACAACACTGTTGGATTATTGTATTTTTAAGAAGTCCTTAACGTACTGGTCATTTCTGACAGATGCAAGTTGTTAGTAGTAATATCTTTATGTTAGGATGATTCTTTCTAGGCAATAAAGTCCAATGCTGGATTTATGAAAGCACTATATGATCAGTCACACAAAGCTTGCCACATCACACAGAAACGAACATTTGCTCTGTGTACAGCAAGCAAATGGCACGTTAGTAAATTATTTCTAAGAGGTATTTAGGGTAATAAATAGAACATTATTATATATCTGTTGCATTACAAAATTGTAGGGAGTGCGGTTAACAACAATTGAAGTCATAGCAAAATAAAACCTGTCATTTAAAAAACAAGAACCAATGACATAATTCCTCATCTCAGGTTTGATTGAGGCAATAAGTTATTGCCATTAAGTAAGCAGATGCATACATAGGGCTATATGTACTAAACTAACAGACATAACGCCCCAGTGTTCTAGCTTTGCCTTGTCTCCTCCGGACATGCTCCTCGGAAATCAACAGTCGTGCAGAGTAACTGCGCCACTCTTTTGTCCATATTTTATTTGGTGCACACTGCATACATCACATAGTTCTTACAAACTCCCAAAGCAATGCAGCTACATAATATATCTAGGTAGTCTAACATAAAAGACTCTTTGTAATTAATGTTTTTGTCAAAGACTTAAAGCTCATGATTTAACCCTCGCAAAATCTTATATACAGTACAGTCACCTCTAGTGCAGTTCAAAGCTTGTCAGCCAGTAGAGGGCACTGATGCAGCACACAATTCGATCATGATCACTAGTCAACAAGGTTTCGGCAACATGGATGATTTTCTGTTAACTTTGATGTGCTGATTCAGAATATAGCACTAAAAATGTTCTATCTTGTCACATTTTTAGATACAGGCAAAAATAACTTAAAAAATGCTTGAAAATACCTAAAAAGTTACAATGCTGTCTGGAACTAAACTATGGGCCTGATTCAGAGCCGGACGCTCTGACCAGAGCGCTCGCTCTGTATCAGGGCCCTCCTACCTAAAAATGGAGCGGCCTCTTGGACGCTCGCATAGCTTGTGGTTACCACCCACAGCTTATGCGAGCGTCCATGATGATGGTCGCGATGGTCAAGACCGTCGCGACCATCGGGCTTACGACGAGACCCTGCGGTAGGGTCTCGTTGCCGCAAGCCCTGGAGTGATTTTGGCTCTATCAGAGCCAAAATCACTCCCACTGACATCACTAGTGATGTCAGTGGGGCCGGACCCAGACGGTAGGCGTTCCCATGGGAACGCCTCCGTCTGGCAGCCACGTCTCCGGCACGCCCACCAAAGGGGGCGTGCTGTCAGTCACCATCGACAGCACGCCCCCTTAGGTGCGAGAGCCGGAGCGACAGCTTGGCTGTCGCTATGCGGGTCTCGCGCATGCGCACCATCGACCCGCTTGCGAGCGTCCTACGATTGCGAGCGGTTCTGAATTAGGCCCTATGTCCCTTTGTTTAATTGATGTATAAAAATAGACACTATCTTTCCGGTTTACATGTGGAGGGATAGCGATTGCAAACAATATGTATTGTTAAAATCCTTATTATGTGAAAAACACGTAATATTTCCGATCCACCCCATCTGTGTTAAATGGATGTAGGAAGGGTATTAATCAATAAAGTTTATCTACATTTGAACCATTTGCTATACAAAGGTTTACTTCCGGAGAAAGCTTAGGTTTATAAGCTGTAGTGGCAGGTTTTTGGTTGAGTGCGGTGTTTGTATTGTGAAATATTTGAAAATGGAAAGAAAACTTTGCACATGTATAAATCTACCAAAACATTTTGTTATATTTGTATACAATTTACAGTGGAGTCACAATGTTGGTCAATCACGCAGAAACTAATGCAAGTAAATTACGTTTATTTGGTTGCTGTGTGGATGGTCAAGATAAAAGTTGTGCACCATACATGTGCAGCATAACGTTCTATGTAAATCAGATTTAATAGATGAACGGGAACAAGGATAGTACATCTTTTGTGGTTCCAATGGTCTGGTGAGAACCACCCAGTCACTGAGAAGATTGTTATTTCTGTCTTGCAAAAAGTGAGAGATTTTTCAAATAAAAGTAAAGTTAATATTAAACATCCCAATCTCCCATCTGCAATAAGACCAGTGCCACATGTACCTGAACTCCTGATTCCTGTTCCTCTATTCTAACTGGGAGGAATTCACCATTCCAGAAGAATGGCAAGAGTCCCCTGAGCCTGCTGCTGGTCCCTCTACAGTCTCAAGCATGACAAAAAAAACTAACTTAATTGAGCCAAGATAGCTAAATAACTTAGTTTGGGATTTGAAACTTTCAAAGCAACAGGCCGAAATATTAGGATCCCGGTTGTTCGAATGGAATTTTCTTGCTAAAGACACCACTGAATCTGTGTTTTAGAAAACGACATGAAAACTTTGCATGTTACTATGAACTGCAAGGTTCCCTTTCCGTCTGCAAAGTTGTAAATGGATTTAGGGTTTCACCATAACCCTGAAGAATTGGAGATTATGCATCGATTCTTCTACACTGAGTTTAAATCCATGTTACTACATAATGGGAAACCATCGATACCATTGGCTTTTTCAGTAGCTATAAAAGAAACTTACAATTCCATGTCAATCTTGTTAAATGCCATCAACAATGATATATTTTCCTTTCAAATCTATGCTGATTTGAGAATGATTGCTCTGTTGCTTGGACTCTAGGGTGGTTTACTAAGTATTGTATGTCCCCAGAAAGCATAATATTATGTGTGCACTTTAGTGAAACTGTAAATGGTGTTTTTCCCACATCATATTCATTTAGGCCTCATGATAAATTTAGTAAAGGCTATGGTAAAAAATGGTGAATGTTTTTAGAATTTAAAAGGCCAGTTTCCAAAATTGAGTGCTGCCAAGTTGAACAAAGGTATAGCTGTATGCTTTTAAATTAGACTACTTTTAAAAGACAAAACCTTTGAAGATAAACTGAATTCATCAGAATTAGCTGCATGGAAAACTCTGGATCTGTCGTTGGTGGGTTTCTATGTCGTTGAAGATACATTTCTTACATACGCACCTGGACTTCTTTCCGGACAATTTGAGAGCTGTGAGTGATGAGCAGGGGGAACTATTCCATCAAGATATTTGCACAATGGAGCAACAGTATCAAGGAAGATAGAATCCAGCGATGATGGGTTATTATTGCTGGGTTTTGATAAGTGAGGGCCACACTACTCATAAGCGCAAAAAATAGTAGTAGTATATTTTTCAAATTTATCCACCCACATTGTGGGGATTTTTTATTACTTATGTGTGTGTCTTTTGTTTTTGTATTTCCAGGATTATCCCTGCTTTAAGCCATTCAAGTAATTTACATTGGTACAATAATAACATTTTCTAAACAAAGAACACAAGACTATAACATAAAAATGTGGCGTGTACAAACTTTTTACTGCCAACTTTGTGTTCAGTATGTACCATTTAGTCAAAATCACCCTATGTCGTTCATGTCGAAAAAAAAATGTTTCTTCTTACCATCCCAACCTAACCTGAGTTATTCTAACTAGTTTTTTTACTGATAGTACATAAAAAAAAGTCTAATTGCTTATAATGTTACACCAACAAATAAAAACAGTAATTATAGCTTTTAGAAATGAAGGAAACTCAAAGATGGTTTATAATCCTACAGTCCCGAAATTAGTGATGACATTTTTTGGTGTATCTGTATAATTTAGTGCCAGAAGGATGTCTCATTTTTAGTTTGTTTTTTATCGTTATGGAGTTACAGAAGAAAATTGCATTATATTATTATTAATAGCGAATCTTTCTTTGACAGTCCTGACCTCCACTCATTTGTTTCCCTTACTTACATGTCAGCACTGAGGCGCACTAAACTGCCTTTCATGCTTGTGTGCTTAATGACCTTGCTGCGTTCCATGACAGCTTTCGTGTGCAGCAAATATGGTCCACTTTCCTGATAGCATACTTATAATGGTGATTTTCTGCCACAATAATGGACTGTATATCAACATTGCATAAACATTTATGTTTTTCTTACCTTTCAGATCTCAAGATATACAAGTTTATTTTACACATTGTTAAATGTACTGTTTCCTTTTCAGGCTTAAATGCAGAAGAAAAGCTCAGGAGTCCACACACATCCTATGGGAAAGTGGGCTTTTCTGCTGGTGCATTACAAGCTCACTGCCCTGTGCCTCCTGACCTCTCCACAGAAGAGTTTCTCTCTTTGCATTCTATTGCCAGCAAGCCTATCCCTCCCTCACACCTCTCAGTTGTTATTGCTTCATATGACAAAACTATCGGTAAGGCATTTATTCTTACATTGATAATAGCAAGCCACTGTGCTAGATCAATTAATCTGTAGGCAGGGGATTAATGACTTCAGGATTCAACAGGTATTGCAAAGCTGGACAATGACAGCATAATATTCCTAAATATATCAAGTTAATTTCATCTTCTTGATGGGAGGGATGAGGGTGTCACAATCAACAAGTCGTATTACCTGAGGGAACGATTAGTATGTATGTGGGCTTACTCATTAAATCACTCATCCTGTCACTGCTAAAGAATTCTGCTTCACAACCAAAGCTGTACTTTGTAAGCCCAGACACTGCTGCTTGTCATAGTGTGGCATGCACCTGCCAATATATCATTTATCATTTACTGGCATATCCATTTATTTGCAAATTTATTTCAAGACAAACACATGGCAGGTTAACCTAATAACGAAAGGTGCTATAAAGAAATGCAAACCATGATAATCAGTGTGACAGTTTCACCTCTTATTTACATATTATATATTTGTTCTGGATAATATAAGAATAGTTATTGTCATTCTGAGTCTAAGCATAACTGTCCTGTAAAATACCATTATTTTTCTGGTGTTCTGAAATCTAGCTTACAGTGGCTCTGCATATAATAGCATGGGCCAGTAGGAAAAAGTAGTAACTCTTAACTCTATAGTACAATTATCTCACTGATGCCAACTCCACCTAACAGATTAACCCCATGTTTAAATATGTTTTTCTGCATGTTTTTAGAATTGCCTGACAATTGCCTCAGTCCCTTATTTAAATGTTACTACAGGTTGATTCTCCCATATCCGAAATGCTCGGGACCAGGAGCATTTCGGATTTTGGATTATTCCGGTTTTCGGAATACCTGGGGGGGGCCCGGCGAGTGGGTCCGGAAGGTGTCGCGGTGGTCCGGCGTGTGCTACAGATGTCCTGCTGGGCTGTCGTGCGGGTGTTGCGGTGGTCCGGAGAGTGCTACAGGTGTCCGGCGGGTTTTGTGAGGGGTCCGGTGACTGAGGCGGAAGGGTCCGGCAGGTAAGGTGGAAGGGTCCGGCGGGTGCTGCGACTATCACGAGGGGGGTGCTGCGGCCGCCGTTGGGGGTCCGGAGGGTGATGCGGGCGGTGGCCTGGCGTGTGGACCACGCTCAGGCCACTAGTCATTGGCCGCTGATACTAGTGATGTCATGATGTCCGGTCACGTCGTGACGTCACATATGCACAAAAACCGGAATATTTCGGTTTTTGGAATAACGGATATGGGAGACTCAACCTGTAATAACATTACTGCACAGCACTGCACGGAGCAAATAGAGGGGGGTGGATTAAATAGAGGAACAGGAGGATGTAATACTTAATTTAGAGCATATTACCTCTATGGCAGCACCTACTCTAAATACAGCCAAGCTTCAGTAGTTGGTATTTTACATGGGCTAACAATGGATTTTATGCAATGTTACACAGAAACTAATGTTTCCTTAAACGTCTTTGTACTGTATACAAATTATGTATGATTAATACTTTTGTTAAATGATCTTAAAGTCCTTTTTCTTTTGTTTAATAATTTTGGATAACAGAAATTCTTCATTCAGACAGACAGCAGAGCCTTAAAGCCCAAGCTCTTCATGAGCTTGGCAGTCTTCATCTGTATACTGGAAATAAAAGGTAATATTTATTCATTTGATTTATGTCTTGTTACCATTTGTAATTATAGCATTATGCACATAATGTGCTGAGAAGTCTGTCCTGGTCTCATGTCGTAGCGATGTTTGACTATATTTGTGCACTGTCAAGTAATAATTGTACATTACATATTATACACTAGCTGGGATACCCGGCGTTGCCCGTGTTGAAGACTGGACCCTGAAGTACACCTGCAGCCTTTATTTGTTTACATTGTACTTGCATATAACCCCATTCCATTGATCCTGAAAAGGACCCCACTGTTTTGCTAACATGCATACAAACAGTGCCGTAACCAGCCCATCTTGTGTGCATGACTGGGTGCAAGTGGAGCGGCTGCTATGGTGCCCGAGTTGCCTCTGTGGTCCGTCGCTCCCCCTGCACCCAGTCACGCACACAAGATGGGCTGGTCCAGTCAGGGCCGTTGAGGGGGGCCCGGGTGTCAGTGATGTTGATTTGGTGCCAGCCCACTAGCTGATTACAGATGGCGCGTTGGCTGGCAGTCATGGAGGCAATCAGAGCTCGCGGATATATACTCACCTCTTCCTATGCATAGCTCACATCCTCTTCTGTCCATGTAGGCATCCATGGGGTTAAAAATAACAAAACGCAAAGTCCCGATCCTGTACGGACAGGAGGACATGGTATGTGTTTACACATACCCTTCATCCACGCGAATGACCGAGACCCACGTGCACCCAGTCATTGCAGGAGCCGCCAGCCAATCAGCGGGTGCCTCCGTAAACACATACCCTTCCTCCTGTTTTCACTCGCACTCTATTACATTGCCCGAGTTCTATCTTGAGAATTGGAAGCATCTGGATGCGAGATGCTTCTTTGCGAGTTATAGTAAAGCCTGAAAAATTTGAGTTTTACTATAGTCGCACCCTATTACATTTGCGAGTGAGTATAAAATCTACTGTCCTGGTACCCAGCTGTATTCAATATATTCCTTCTTCAAGTATATATATTTAGACTTTATATTTAGACCAATGCTGGACAAGCTGATAGGGAGGTGAACTCTGTTAGGTTAGCGATAAGGATTGTTAAGGAGAAATTGTTTGTTTTCTGTAAGTTGCCTGCCATCCTGACATATAAGCAGGATTTTGTTTTAAGAAAATTACTTTGAGCATCATCTTGAAGGTATCGGTGCCATACGTTAACAAACAAACAAATATTAACCCTTGGCTCACTCTCATAGCAAACAACAACTTTTAGACATTTCGCACTTAAAAATTCCACTCTGTACTGAAACAAGGTTTTTTTGGTTCCACATACTGTATGTGTTAACCTGGCCTACCCCAACAATGTGATCCATCTGACCGTTCAGTCGCACTCTTTTGTAATCTAATTTACAGTACTTTCCCTTTTTCTTTCTTCGTTTATCACTTTCAGTTTGTTACGATTACTAACTGATTACATTCCTTCATTTGCTTTTCAAACTGATTATTTGGCTCCTAAATCCATTCTACTTATTTTAATATTTCTTTTATTATACATTTATATATTATTGTAACTTTTAAAGTCATGATGTTTGAGTTTATATATGCTGTTTTATACTGTGTTGTATCTATGTTTTCTTTTTACAACATAATGCTTTAATAAGAACTGCATATAAAAAGTATTATTTTTTATTTACTTGTATTTTAGGACTGCTTTGTGTTGTGCTTGTTTTTCTACAAATATTACACATTCTTCCTCTGTATGTAGAAAAGTTGGCAGCAATGTCTGATCATGTGGATGCTGTAACTCCTCACAATGCTCCAAATTGACCTTGACTAAAATCTAAATGCTTCTCTTATTGACTATTTTTGATCACTGAAACTGTACGTAACTAGCACAATTGGTTATCATCTGGCCTAGTTAGACTGTCTAGTACTATATGAGATTGTCATTGCTGGCCAGATTCAGAGATTTACATAAATTCAATATTTACGTAAATCTGTGATGTTTTTAGAACTTCGCATGAGCAGGAGCCGCACTGCGCATGTGCAGATCTGGTCCTGCGACGTCGGTTGCAGTGCCCCATAAACCGCAGCCTGATTGACACACTGCTAGTGTTTGGGGGCGGCGTTCCAGAAAACTGACACATTGGCCCCATTTTCTGTGCGTGCTGAAGCCTGTACCTGCGTCCTTAGCCAGCCCCGGCAGCCTGATTTTACTAGACATCCTTAGTAACCTAAGGGTTACTCAGATGTCTGATCTCTACGCAGTTGATCCGATGCTGTGTCTTCAGACACAGCAGCAGATCAGAGATGTATTTTTACATAAGACGACTCCTCTGTTCTAGTACAGCTACTAAGTACAAAGATCCCACGACTGTTGCTATAGCGTCCATCTCTAAGTCAGACCCTGTTCTATCTTTTTTCCTTGATTTACATTTTTTCTTTATCTGTTCAGCATAACTTATATAAACCCTTTCTTATTACCAGCTTTCTTGTTACATATAGCATATGTTATTATACATAATTAATCCTAAATAGTAGCAAAACCAAAACAGTAGTGACATAGCTCCCATGGTTGGAGCATCTGGAATTGAGAAAGAGAGTGTTGCCATGTCGCAATGTAAGTGTGGCCACCAGCTTCCTCCACCAAGGGTGTGCCTATCACTGTTGAAGTGTTTGGCTGCCTGTTACCACAACTCCTTTCCTTCAGTCAGACATTCGTTGCCACAAACTAGTTGCAAGTGCACGTGGCACTCATTTACTGTTGCTGTGCTATGTAGGGCATTAGCAAATTGGACATACCTACAACTTTCTGACCCATGGGACAAAGCTGTCCTGATTGTAATATAGAACTCCAATTGGAATTGTTTTGCCTATATCTGGACACTTGAAAATAATTATTTATTACTCAGCACTTCAATTGAGTAATAAATAAGAGCAGGGCATGGTCACATACAATATATAAGGGACATATACAGTTTTCTGCAGGATACCAAGTTCTTGGCCTGCTCTGTAGGTGGATTTCTGATGGTTCCTTGCAAAACTTGCTCGGACACGCTCCACTGCTTTTCCCTATATTGACAGAGGGTCAGTCGATTATCCCCTGCAAATGCAGCTCGTGTATTGAAATTGTGAATACCACTTCTGAATTGACTTATCACTGGGTGGGTCTCTCCCACATTTTTTCCGAAAATGCTGTTGAACGCTCATGACAGACTTGTTTGTAAGAAAATCAAGAACATAGAATGTCTTATGCTCTCCACTAGTCGCCATTTTCCTCAGCTGGCTCCTGATGGACGCTAGCGGAATCAACGCGAAACCGGCAGAGGAGAATTTGAACTGAAAAATTGCCTTTCACAGCACATAAGAAACACTCGATACATTTCACATAGCAAATCATAGAAATCAGGGCATATCATTTTTACTTACCCTGTATATTTGAAATTTAAAGTACAGTATATTTAGCTCTGAAAAAAAGTTCACTTTATTATACTAATATATTGTGTAAGTTTGTTTGCTAGATTTTGGGAGACTTTACATCTTTATATGTTGTTTTTATAATTTGAGATACACTAGTAATTTATTTTAATGATTGGTGTTATCTTTTCATAGCTTTTATCCTAGATTACAAAGTCTTCTCACTCGCGCTTCTGTTTCTTTCTCTTTTCTGAAGGTGATTAGGCCAAATCCCCATTAAGGCGACTGTGTAGTGTTTCATTATTTTGGCTATTTCTGTGATTGCGCAAACACTTTTTACATATGTGCCCTTAATACTAATTGAGCATAATTTAAATGACACTGTCTACCTGAATATTATTGCTGACCATGTGCATCACTTTATAATCACAGCCAACCCATCTTCTAATGGCCACTTATAATAAAATAAAGCACCAAGTGGTAGAAGTATCAAGCCTTCTAAAGAGCAGAGAAGTGGAGAAGTTTCCCATAGCAACCAATTAGCTTATAGCTACTATTATGAAGTGCATTCTAAAACATCATAGGTACAAGCTGATTGGTTGGTATGGGCCACTTCTCTACTTTTTAGAAGGATTGATACATCCCGCTTGGAGCTTTATTTTGTCGGAAGTGGCCATTAGAAGATGGGTTGGCTGTGGTCATAAAGGGATGCGCAAGGTCAGCAACAATATTCAGGTAATCACCAGGTGTCAGTCCAATAGAGGACATTTGGGGCCAATTGTAATAGGGTGAGAGTTTAGAAACTGTGAGAGTTTAGTAGTAAACTCTCACATTGGTCGAGTTTTATCTTCAAAATGGGAAAACATCTGGATGAGAGTTTAAATCAAGAGGGTTTTTTGTTTCTAAAAACACGCGAGTTTGCATGTTCTCAGACTCTATTACATTGGCCGAGTTTACTGCTAAACTCTCACATTTGCTAAACTCTCACGCTGTTACATTTGGCCCTTAGTATTTGTTGGCATGGGTGATTCATAGCATGACATGTGCAGCTAACAAATCTGAAGCAACTGTGTGATGCTACACTGGCTATTCCAACATAATGGATTTGTGATCATAACACTACAGCAGGGTAAAGTGAAAAGTATCTTAAGGAAAGCACCATAATTCATATGAAGGGCAAAATTTACTAAGCGGCGGGTTCTAAGCCTCGGCTGTTTGGTGGCATTTTTTTGCCGGTTTCTAAATGACAGCCCTGTTGTATTCTATACTAAAATGTGTTTCGACAGGGGGTTTGCGGCAGTTTCGCAGCGGTTTTGGCTTTAGTAAATCTGTGGAGAGCAAAACCGCCGCCAAACCGCCAGGGTTTATAACCCGCCACTTAGTACGTTTTGCCCGAAGCCTCTTTATTAAGAAAATCTTCACAGCAGTTGGATAGTCAGATGACCTCATGCATTAAGAAACTTTGCTGATACTTTCCCATTTTTTAACATACCTGAATCTTCGTTTTCTATAGAATTACCATAAAAGTGAGAAAAGGAGGTGCTTCATCATGAATGTAAAAATTATTGTTTTTTTTTACCAGCTGATTTTGGATCAGCTAATTTGTTTAGGTGAAAATATTAAAGTTCTTATCAGCAGTTTGAAGCTCCAGCAAAGTCACACAGCAAAAGCAATCTACAGCTGATAATACAGCAGAATGGAACATACGAAACCTCAGCAGAGCTTCACTACAATGCTAGATGTGTCTGGCCATGGGCTTATGTGTTTCTGACAAAGTTCTCTGCTCTAGGCCATGGACTGGGGCACTTCCTGCATTGCAGTGATGCTCTGTTGTGGTATGCATTTCATGTTTTATAATAATCCGCTGAATACATTTTTTTTCTTATTAATGCTCTAATGAAGTGCCCCCTTATGTCATTGTTACAGAAGAAAATGTACATAGCTCTGATCCTGGGGGCCCAATCCTCTCTGCCTTGTCCTAGTATCAGTTAGTTACCATCTTCATGCGAATTTTACATCAGACATTATATTAGCTCATATAATCTTATTTGCATCTAATATTCATCAACAAAGATGTTCTCCATTCTGACTGTCATATTTATCTAGTGATTCCAGTCGCAACTGTCATTGTCATTTACCAAATCTAGCAGAATCATTTACAAGATTTATTTTTTCTAGTTTGTTTTTGCTTCCCATTGGCATGTATTATTGGGGACATATTTCGCTTTTAAGAGTTATGTGTGTTTGTAATGCTTTGGAAATTCAAATCAGTGTCTTGTTGTTTTATGGTTTCAAGGTCATCAGCTCATAATAATTCTGTATAGCCTAGCATTGTTCTTTTATTCTATTTACATACACTACAGACATCGTTCACACAGGGTCGTTTTAATGAAATCCAGCCTTAATGTAACACATCTGCACTCGCCTTATCCATCCATATGAACATGTAAATGGACGTAATGTGAATCGTCCAGTGAATGAACGGTTAAGGGAATTATATTTAAGGGGGTGGTGTATGTAGAAGATACAACATAAAAACTATTGTGAGACATGTGCCATCATTATTACCATTTATACTTTTAAAATACATTTTTTGTTTAAAGATTGAAGGATTAGTTAGAATTTTACAACCAAAAATCAGGAGTAGTATAGAAATTACTAGTGAATGAACGCACAATGCTAGCAAATATACAGACAAGTCTAATAAATTAACAATATGACTTAGATCAATAAAACATAGTCAATAGATCTAATCTGAGATTGTATGAACTAAAATGTTAAATTACTGTATTAAACCTGAAAATGTTCATTCACTGGTAGTGGTCATTCACTGGCTGATTCACCCTATGTAAAATTACTTTATGCAGTTGTGCAAGTAAGTAAGCAAACACAGTATGTTATGCAATGAGTATGCAAAGAAGGGCAATTAGCTGGGTCAAAAGAGCTACGATTTTGGGTGCTTAAAAGCAATAATCTCCTGCCTCATGCCATCACACTAAAAATGTCACTTTACATATGTAGTAAATTGTTAATATAATAACGTTCAAAGTATTATCCCAATTGTTCCAGTCAACTAGTCACTCTTCCGATGTTAAGAAGAGGTTATTCCCTAACGATGTTTATGTTCAGTTTACAATTAGAAGTGTGGCATGGAAGTGGTAATTTTAGAGCAGATGAAAGGATCTGGGGAGGCCCAGTGCTTTGGAAGACCTGGGCATAGTCCTGGGGGATGTAGCACGCCCCAATGAGTAGCAGGGGCGCAGAGAGGGGGGGAGCAGGTACTAATTGCCCGGGCTTGTTGTAGGGGCCTGGCGGGGCCCCAGTCCGACGCTGCCCTCCCCGCCCTCTTACCTGTCAGCAGCCCAGTACACACTCCTGTGTGCTGGGCTGCACTGGGAGACTGCTCGCTGCTGGTCGTGCCACCCTTTTTTTCCAAATGGGGTGTGGCCACACCTCCCCCGATTAGGCCACACTGTGGGCCGGCTCTCTAAGGCCCTGATGATCGAACACGCTTCCTTACATTGCTGTGAAGTGACTGCGCATGTACTCTGTTTCGATTTTTAAGTGTAAACGTTGGGGAATATAAAGTGAATTATGAGCTAAAGTTGAACATTAAAAAAAGTATCAAACTATTATTATTATTATTATTATTATTATTATTATTATTATTATTATTATTATTATTATCATTAGTAGTAGTGGTAGTAGTAGTATCATTGAAGTGTAAAGCACCACATTGATGCACAGCACTTCACCCTGGGGTAACAGCATACATAAGAAACAGTGAGGTAGCAATGAAATATACAGTATGCTGACATGAAATAAGGGTGGAGGAGGCCTTCCCACTCACAGTTTCAAATCTATTATGCAAGAGCGTGCATAAAGATAATGGGGTCTTAGTATAAAAGCAAATATAAATAAATGAGCGGCGCATTTCCACTCTTCCCACTGTATAAGCTTTCTCTTGCTTATTATGTGTGGCTTTACAGGCTCAGAGGAGGAGCCGGCAGTGTAAGGGTGTGCACACATGGTTATTATATTGGGTCTAATTCAGAGATGTACACAGCGGCTGTGCTATAATATTCTAATGCTGCAAGATGCATCATGTGTAATTAGACCCCTCCTGCTGGCTTTTATGATCCGCAGCTGCATCCAAGGATGCAACATCGGATTATCTGCATGAACATCGGTCATCTGATGAGTGGCCGACTCGCCCCTGTTTTCTGGGATGCTCCCTGTCGCTGCCCCGTCGTCACACGTAAACTCCAGCAGCATATCAATTGTGTTGCGGCGTTTAGGGCACTGCAAGCGACATAGCAGCCCCGGATTTGCACATGCGCAGTGCTGTATCTGCACATACACAGATCTAAAAACATTGAAGATGTACGTAAACCATTGGGTTTGCATACAACTCTGAGTCAGAGCCCTTACGCATTACCATATTGCATGTTCACCACTTTCTCTCTTCCTCTGACACCTCTGCTCCATTTTCAAGCACAGCTCTGTTACATGTAATAACTAAATATTATATATGGTGCCGTTCTGCTCCAAAAGTAAAGAATTGGAGCTCTATGTACGTACAGTTTTTAAGTAATCATTATTTTTACGTCATAGTTTTCCATTGGGCATATCCTGAATGATATGTTTCTATTGCCTTTGTCAGAATATCAGTCTAAATTGTAATCATATTTTTCTACCGTGAGTTAATTTGAGCATAAATTAACATATTTTAAAATCAGATTTCGATAATACAACCACATACATATACTTGTCCCTGGTGCAGATCTCATAAGGGAAAAATCACTGATAAACTTTCAGAATTAATTATATTTTATACTATTCAAGTGCTTAATCTTCTGGATAATACTAACATTATCCACATGTCTCACTTTATCCAAATGATAGTTATGTATTACTCGATTTTTGAACTGGGGAGGTTAAGCATTTTTATTTGTGCCTGTGTGCACTAAATTTCCCCAATAGTGTCATATTTTGATGCATTTTATATGTTACAGAGCTGCTTTCAAATGCTGGTGTCAGGCCCTTGATGAAACGCTCAACATGTCTGATACTCTTAATTCATGGCAAGAGCTTGATAGCTCCCCAGACAGCATAAGCAATGGAAGATCTAAAGATTACTGTGAGAAATTTGTCTCCCGGGCGGGAATTTGGGGTTGTTTGCTGGCTGCCGTCATCACTGCTAAAATGTCTCGGTAAGTATTGAAGAAAAAAACAACTTGATTTATTTTTATTTATCACGTAATGTTTAGAGCCCAGAGGGGAGCAATAAAAGCTTCTCTGGTACATACTGGAGAAATAAAGTATTACAGTACAGGACGGGAAAACTTCTCTGTAGCAGAAGATATTTTCTCACAAAACTACATTTTCAAATGCTGTAAGGATAGTCAATAGACATTATTTGTTTTTACACTTGTAAGAACCAATGTTACATGTCTTGCTCTAAAACACTATATATATAATAACCCTTAAATGACCACTAATAATATGTAAGATACTTGTCCAGTATCTTCTTAGCAGCACCTGCTGCCAGTCGGTATACGTTTATGATGCCGGCGGTCACAATGCCGACCGCTGACATCTAGACTACAGAATCCTGGCGAGGGTTAACTAACCTATGCCGGGAGACCGGCGCCCGGCAACCCGATTGAGGGGATGCCGAACGCGGACAGCCGCTTGGGGGGGGGGGGGGAGGGTTAGGTTTAGGGTTCCCTGGGGGGACTTAGGGTTAGGCACCCCCCCCGGGAGGTTAGGGTTAGGCTAGGGGGAGGGAGAGTTAGGGTTAGGCACCCCCCCGGGGAACTTAGGTTTAGGCGGCAGGGAAAGGAGAGTTAGGTTTAGGTACTTAGAGGTGAGATTAGGGTTAGGCACAGGAGGGGGAGGTTAGGGTTAGGATTTCCTTCCATGTCGGACTGGCGCTGCCGGGATTTGAAGGCCGGCGGTGTTTCATACCAAATGCCTGCCAGTCATGTGCTTTTTAGTCTTGCACATGCATGATGCAGTAAAACGACAGCTCCTATAGAAGTTTAGGTTGGCATCCTGTTCAGGGCTGCCATCAGAAATTAGGGAGCCCAGTACAAATAAAAAAGACAAGGACCCCTACCACTACTTCGCAGCCACCCCCCCACCTATCCGGTGGATGCAGAGGTCCTGGTGCCAAGATGCACCTCCCACAGCCACAGTACTGAAATGTACCAGATGCTTCTCAGACCTCTCAATATCCCCAGGTCTCCCCCCCACCTGGCATCAGGCATCAAACATTCCTTGTTAATGTCTCTTAGACCTCAACATATGCAATAAGAACTTCACATATGACATGCATATATGCATGTGTGTATCTATAAGTGCAGGGTTTGCGGTGTGCATGGGCCCCTTTGGTCTAGAGGGGCCCACACTGTACAACTTGCACCCATAGTCTATACTTAACTCTCTGCCGGCGGGCACAGAAATCACCAGGAAAATGGTGCCTACATATGTGTAGTGGAGAAATCACCTGGCAAATGTCTGTCTATCTATCTATTTATAAAATATATAGGTAAAATTATTTTTAATGGCAAATTGTGCTTACCTGCCGTCCTTTAGTTGCATTATGTGGCGCTATGCATGGTATTACTTCTGTTTGTCTGCACCACTTCTGATGGGCATAGGGGGAGGGGGGGGAGCAGAGGAACAAATGACAAAAGGGGCAGAGGCACATGTAGAGTGGGGGCAGAGGCACAGATGAAGAAGGTTGCATATGTACAGATGTGAGGCAGAGGAACAGAAGGAGAAGAATCTGAAGCACAGTTTGAAGCAGGTCAGAGGCACAAATGGAGAAGGTGGCAAAGGTAAATATAGGAAAGTGGGCAGAAGCACACATTAGGGAAGGCAGCAGAAACACAGTTGAGGAACTTCTGAGTGCCTCTGCCTAGCCTGGGCGGTTGAAGCAGCAGGGGGGTGGACTAGCCATAGGAGAGCTGGAAGTGGGTCAATATCTTCTTGTGAATAAGAAGCAGGTTGCAGCTGTGTGCCCCGCTGTCAAATAGGCCCTTGTACAACACACCAGTTTACCCCCCTGATGGCAGCCTACCCCTGTCATATAGTTTTGACCTTGATCTTGTGTGGCTCTGCTAGCGATGGCTGTCTCATTTGTCAAAAATTCAGTTTACTTGCAATGCTATGTGACTAGGATGCACCAGGAGATTGCGCTGATTCATTTGATATGCAACACTTGTATATCTGTGTGTGACTGAGTCTGTATACGAAGCACAATGGAACTTGACGTGGAAAAAAGCCACAGCTGCTGCATCGTAGCACTTTGTATACAGATTCAGAGACACAGTTGCACACAGATATACAAGTGCTGCATATCAAATTAATCATTGCAGTCTCATGGCTCATCCTACAGTAGTTGCATCGCATTGTGACTAAGTCTAGCGTAGTCGCACAGGATATGGCATGCCGAGAAGGGCTGTTTGGCACAACTTCATCAATGATGTGTGAGGACACATCTGTAACTGCTCACTGCTCATAATTGATCACAAATTAGATCATCCAGGATCATTCTATTACAGTTTCAGCCCTGGAAAGTGTTGTTCATCAAGTTGAGAGTGCTGGATTTATCTGCTAACTCTGAATTTAAACTGATCAGTCCTTTGCATTCTCCCTGCTGAGTCTATAGGTACTGTTGCAACTGAAAATGTATTTAAAAAAAAGTAATTTGCAAAATTGCAATCTAAGGGGGTGATTCAGCTGCGGATGCAGAAGCTATCGCAGCTGCTAACATATTAGCAGCTTCGATAGCTGTAACATGGTAATGCAGCAGGAGGCGCCATGCCTCTTGCATGTATTACTGATCTGAAGTGTATCATTGGACGCAGCATTGGATCATCTGTGCTACCAACGTCCAGCTGAGTGACCATGGGGTCATGCAAGCCAGCTGCCGCAGATGAGGAAATTAGTCCTAGAAATCTCTGTCGGCCTGGCTTCTCCACCCCCCCTCCCACCCCAATGGCAGCGACATGCCTCAGAAACTGAGACCGTCGCCGCCCCGTCCACGCCCAGATACGGCAGCAGATTGTCAATCACTGACTGCGTGCGTGATCCATTCTGCACATGCTCAGATTCCTGGACATTGGGAATCTGCACTAGTGTACACTGAAGACTGTGGTTTGAGGGCCAGATTCAGCAGAGTAGCAATAAAGGAGACTAATTATTTTCATTTTTCAAGAAGATCACAAGACATAGATTCATCTAAAACTCTCCCCATTCTACGTACTGGTTAAATAATTGTTACACTGAGTACAGATCTATGCCTTCACATGCAGGGCTTGATGGCATAATTTAACCTGGCAGGCAAGCGCACAGCCTTGTCCATAATAATTGGTTTTATGTATATAATCCTTTATCAAATGGCAAATAGCCTTTTGGCTGGAAAAACTGGTGTTTCCTGTGGTAAAAGAACTTGTTTATACATCAACCTTTATAATAATAGGACAAATATGAAATGATTGATAGGACTATGCGCAAGTAGCGTCTTAAAAGGTTCATTGGTTGGTAAAAAAGTGTCACCCACACTAAGACAATGAACAAGATATAAATGATTACCAGTGAACATTCAGGCACTGTGATCAAACAAATAAATAAATGGTATTAAACAAGTAGATAATATGTTTAATACTGCATGCAGCACTTCTCTGCAACCACTGCTAAGTATTTCCATTTTCTTTAGTGAAAATATACCTTGAAAAAACTGTTACCGAGAGAAAAAAAACAGCAAACAATGTAAATCTGGTAAAACATTCAATATGCACAGATTCCATAGTTAAGGACGCCTACCAGATTTTGGGGGATATTTAGTAAAGTGCCGGTTTATAGAAGTGGAGGTGTTGCCCATAGCAACCAATCAGATTCTACTTTAATATGTTTTTAGCTTCTAGCACCTTCTAGAAGATAATAGCTAAAATCTGATTGGTTTCCATGGACAACATCTCCACTTCTATAAACCGGCACTTTAATAGATATACCCCCTTGAGTCTACTCAGATAGGGAGACTAATGCGCATGAGGATTTTCCTCTACCAGATACAGTATATGACATATGGGTGGTGTCGTCACTGGAGCCTCCCACAGGTGCTCAGATGGAAGGATAAAACACCAAATAGTATTATTCCGTTTTTAGATTAAAAACATAATTGTGGCATATAAAACACAAAACAAGGAACAAACGATGGACTCCTACCAGATGGGGTAAGTCAACATGTGTAAGTAGATAAAATATGCTCAAAAGTATAAAGAACTGGGTGTCTCCAAGTTCTGGATATTGTTTCCAATAAAAGCCCGGCAGTGTCCTCGGTCTGTCCCTCTCACCGATGGCAGGTGCAAACTGGACAATGGCAGCTGGTGTCAGTACAATTGTATCTTTAGTCGCAGTTACTGACACCATCACGCCCATGGCTGTTAGCCACCCCCGCAGTTACCACCCAGAAACGCCCATCAAAACTGCATGGATCAATCTGCGTCTCCTGGTGGTAATCATCAAGAAGCATGCACAATGCCTCTGGGACGCATGCGCAGAGGTAAAACATCTCGTCCACCTCTAATTCACCGCCTTTATGTATTTTGCATCTCTCCCAGAAGCAGATAAGACTACAGCTCCAGGCCTTCATGTAAAAATAGGCCCTTCATCATGACAGTGTGATGATGGCCAGATGCCTAGCTGGCCAAATGGTCAACCAAAAATCATTATTATTAAAATTCTATTTCTATTTTCTTCACAAAATGATACAACTTGTCTACTTTATCATATTTAGAGAGTTATTGTGACTGATAGTGTAGGTGTGTTAACTCCCACCTGGCACTTGCCACACCCACATGGCACTTGTCACAGCTTCTAACAATAGGCCCTTGATCATTTTCAGCCCAAGGCCAATGTGGCCCTAAAACCGACCCTGGTGGTAAATAGAGTATATATTTATATATATGATCAAGGTGGAATTGATATATATTTGATCTATTTACCCAGTTGGATCTGTGCTGCTACATACCCAAAGTGAATTATTAGTTAAATCAGCTGTACAACTCTATTTTTACATTTTGATCTTTGTACTTAAGAAAGGAGCTGTTCCCAAAAGCCAGGACACATATTATTCTGCAAGTCAGAGGCAGAGTTAGGGCAATGCACATCTACACCCTTACATCAGAGAGATTGCTACCGTCCACTTATGTCTGAAGAAAGTTGTGTGGAATGATGTTTAATCCCTCCTCCCCTCCCCCTGAAGAAAAAAATCAATAATTCATGCTCCATACAGCGTGCTACATTGTTTCATAACTTTTCTTGCTTTGTATGCTTCATGTAGTTACATCTTGACATCAGATATAAGAAAGACGACTGAATGCTGCCTGCTTTCAGCTTTACTTTTCAAGGTAAACAGCACATCTCTGCTTAATAATAAATGATGTTTATTAAATGACATAATACACAATTATGTTTTTGTTTTTATTTCTAGTCCCTGTTTTATGTGTCCTTGCCACATCCAGATGAAGACCGCGATTATGCATTATATGAAATTGGAGAAGGATGTGAAGCACCTGAACTAATTCCAGGGATTGACCTGTTTTCTGATCGGCACAGAGCAGATGCCATAACTGTTGTTTCCAACCTAGGATTTCTCATTTCACAATTACATTCTGTTGCTCAAAATCTCATGGTTAGTCCCTTATTTTGAAAATAACACATTTTTAAATTTCAATTGGCAGGCAGGTATTCTGCAGCTCTGTATGATATTTTTGTCTGAACCATTTTCTCAGCAAGTGTTTTGGGTCTGTAGATTTGTATGTTTCATAATAAACTGCACAATGTAAAAACTGAATGATAATTCAAAAGAAAAAAGTAACCCGTCCAATAATATAAAAAGAAATAAGGTCCAAAATGTTAAATTGCAGAAAAGCTGGTAAGCCACACATAGGTTAGAAGACTGCTAGGGTTATATGAACACTTCATGTTGTTCTGATCTCTTTATGATTTGATGTATCCTTGCAAATAATAGTGTGAAGCCTGTTAAAATAAAATAATGCCATGCTGGTTTATTTAGTAAGTCACATATACACAGACTGGAAAAACACATCATCCTAACCTTATTGGATGCAAGTACAGTAACTAAAGACATATCTACTCACACTATCTTTTTAACCAATCCAGAATGAAAAGTATACCTTTCAGACACTGGAAACAGAACCTGGCATGTGGCCGCAAGTTGTTTCTGTAATCACCAACTGTTTAAAGCCTGAAAACTATCACAGTGTACTGTGCCTGTAATTACCAACTTTCTTGAACCAAGAACTAGAACAGTGTTTGTAATCACCAACTTCTAGAAGCCAAGAATTAGGACAGTGCTTTGGTCACGGACTGCCTGGAATTAGCACAGTGCCTATGATCACCGACAGGCTGCAGCCAGGAACTAGAGTAGTCCCTGTGTATCTGTGAATGTGCATCATCTACCACAGCTGCAATTGTTTTCTTGCTACTTCTTATTGTAAGTTTTTGTTAAGACCTTTAGGTCCATTTGGCCAAGGCCATCTTTATCTTCTGTTTTGTGTCATTATGTGAAATTTGTAGGGTTACCACCATTTCATTTTCAGATTTCCAGACAGGGGGCATGGTAAAAACTGAAGTATGTTTGCAACCATTTTATTTGTCAGATTTGACTCTAATAAAGAGTCCTTTCATGCTAGTTTATGTGCCTCAGAGCCCATTCATGCCCCTTTATATATTTCAGAGCCCCCTCATTTTCCTTTATATGCTTCAGAGCCCTCTCATGCCCTTATATGCCAGGGTAGAGTCCCCTCATGCCATTTTATATATCACAGAGCCCTATCATGCCCCTTAATATGACTCAGAGTCACCTCATGCTCTTACTACCAGGCCAGCCCAGAGCTACCTCATGCATACTAGGGCTAAACATGAGTTAGCTCTGGGACCCCTCCTCTCTCTCCAGCGGCCACCAGTGCACTGACAGAAGCAGTAGACTCCAGGCACTAGTTTGTGCCAGGAGTCTACTGGGCATGCACAGGTCACGGGGAAAATGGCGCGGCAGCCATTATCCCGGCGATTTCCCTATAGAACATGCGCAAAACGCCGTAAAAATGACCGTGGCTGACATTTTCCAGGCTTTTTGTGTAGCGCTGCTCCAGCCGATGTGGTATAGGTAAGTATTCAAAAGAATGAGTGCATTGTGGCCCTCCCCAGACCCAGGGGCCCGTGTGCGCCACACACCCTGCACCTATTATAAATATGCCCCTGGGCTAAACGTATCACAGTACCAGAGAGAATTTGAATAGCCAGAGTATGATTGAGGTGCTTTGGTGTCTTTGGCATGTTTGCCGGCATGCTCCGTGATTGGCGTGTTGATTGATCTGATCTGGACCAACAACATTGTTATGTGAGGAAGTTCTTGTATGCTACTTATTGATCTGGTTACACACAGGTCAGTTAGTCATCTCCCATGCGGTCCAGGCTTTAGCAGCCGTGAAGGGCCCGGCCAGTGGGCCTGATTCAGCAAGGATAGCTATTGCGTATGCAGCTGCGAATCCTTAGAGAACGCAGCTGTGAATGTATGCTAATGCCTGCCACATCGCAGCGGCCATAGAGAATCCCACTGCTGCTTTCTCACATCCGCACTTCGTCACACTCTGGAGTATACATCGGTACCATTGACGCACATCCTCCCCTCACACACAATTTACAGACCAGCCGCAGAAACTGCAAGTCTTGTCGCATGCAGTGAGTACTCAAGGGGCATTTGCAATCGCAGTAGCTAATTTATGCACACCCATGATACGGCATTCAAGCAGACAGACATGCCTGCGTTTTTATGACCATATCGCCGTCACCACCCCTAAGCACTCACATCCTGTCACTCACTCTGCGATGGCTTCCTCTGTGTCTGTAATCGCAGTGAGATTGAAGCGTACGCGCAGTGCAGCTTTTACACACGTGCACTAGTGAACAATCGGCCGATCTGTGTACGCAGTTGCATCTGTGAATGCTGCTGAATAAGGCCCAGTGACAGTAATGTCACTGGCGCCATGTCCCGCTTTGGGATTCCCAGACACCATTCTTCTGTGATTAGGCATCCTCTGGGTTCCGTACAGAGCTGCAGTTTCCTGGACTGTATGGCGGAATCCCAGACAGGTGGCAACAGTTTTGGTTTGCATGATCCTCTCAATCTGCAGTGCTGCATAGTATGGTGCAACTTAATAACTGAAATACAAGAGGACTCTCCTGTGCTGGGAGTTTACAAACACAAAACATGCGTCTATGACACAGAACTCTAACTAGGCATACCTGTACTCGCCCAACTAAGGAGAGCACATATGCATGTATGATGGGTGAGTAAGGGAGTGCCTAGTTACACTTCTGTGTCTACACACGTGTTTTATGTTTGTACCCTACCAGTGCCAGAGAGTCCTCTTGTATTTCAATTTGCACCCAAAGGGCTGGGGAAACACATATCTCCTTAGGCTGCTGGTGCAGGATACCCTTTGGCGCAATCCATACCCCTTGAATCTCATCAACTTAATAACTGCAAGATTATTATAAATAATAAACTTGGTGGAAATGGTTTAGTTATTATGTAACATAAATTGTACAGTTTGACCTCAAAATATTATTATGTATTTGCAGGTTTTGCCGTTAGTTACCTTATATCAGTATTTTGCTGGTATGATTTGTCATGACACTGTCAGATGTGTGGAAGCAAGGATCTTAAAGGTATGAAAATTTTAATTTAAGTTTATTGACACTGAGATAAACAGATGACACCGTGTCTTTTACCTGCAGTAACCATATTATAATACCTATGTTATCTTGACAGCAATTGATTGGTCTCTTGCTCTATTCTGTCAAATGTAACCACATGTTCTACACTAAACTTAGCAATTATGGGGGACATTTATGAATACTAGTTTCTGTGCTGTTTCCCCATAGAAACCATTTAGATTTCAACTGTAATTTTTATGGTGCAGCTTAGAAAATTAAAGCAAACATATAACATAACACACACACATATATATGGATGTTTCCTTTCTCATTTAGCCTCAATACGCCATGCAGTATGATCAGCATGGCGTGAGTGAGCCGCCTGGTCCTGTGAGACTCTGCTTAGCGTTGGGCGTCTTTTTTTGCCCGAAAAAGCGTCTAAAGTCACAAGTACTAGGAAGCACCAGGAGACTGTGATGATTCATTTGATATGTGACACTTGTATATCTGTGTGCGACTGAGTCTGAAAACAGAACTTAGTGTGGAAAAAAGCTGTGGCCACTGTATCGTAGCACTTTGCATGCTGATTTAGAGATTCAGTCACACACAGATATACAAGTGTCATATATCAAATTAATAAGCACAGTCTCCTGATGCCTCCTAGTCGCATCGCTTTGCTTGGACGCATTTTCAGCAAAAATAAATGCTAAAAAGACACTTGGCGCTAGCAGAGTCTCATGGGACCAGCGCGCCAGAAAGGGCTGTTTGGTGCAACCAGACCCGTAACTAGACATTTTGGTGCCCTGTGCCAGAAAGATCTTTGGTGCTGCACACCAGTGTAAACAGGGACAGTGTGCACCAAAAAGAGGCGTGGTCTTGTAAGAAAAGGAGGTGGCCACACTATAGTACCCCCAATTCACATTAAGCCACACAGTAGTGCCCCTTATTCACATTACACTACATAGTAGTGTCCCTTACACATGTTACACTAAACAGTAGTGGTGACCCTTACACATTATGCCTCACAGCAGTAATGCTCCTTACACATTATGACCACACAGTCATAATGCACCTTACACATTATGCCCACAGTACAAATTTTCCCCCATTACACATTACGCCTCACAGTAGTAATGCCCCTTACACATTATGACCACACAGTACAAATTCCCCACCATTACACATTATGCCACACAGTACGAATTCCCTCCATTACATATTATGCCACACAGTACGAATTCCCCCCATTACACATTATGCCACAAAGAGCAAATTTCCCCCCAGTACACATTATGCCACACAGTACAAATTCCCCCCATTACACATTATGCCACAAAGTGCAAATTCCCCCCATTACACATTATGCCACAGAGTACAAATTCCCCCCATTACACATTATGCCATAAAGTGCAAATTCCCCCCTATTACACATTATGCCACACAGTACAAATTCCCCCATTACACATTATGCCACACAGTACAAATCCCCCCATTACACATTATGCCACACAGTACAAATTCCCCCATTACACATTATGCCACACAGTACAAATTCCTCCCATTACACATGCCACACAGTACAAATTCCCCCCATTACACATGCCACACAGTACAAATTCCCCCCATTACACATGCCACACAGTACAAATTCCCCCCATTACACATGCCACACAGTACAAATTCCCCCCATTACACATGCCACATAGTACAAATTCCCCCCAGATCTCTCCTAAATGCAGCACTTACCTGTACAGTCCCTGCAGACAATACAGAAAACAGGGTGGAGCACAGGGGAAGTCAGCTGCAGCGCTGCTTGCTGTAATATGTATTAGTAGCGGTGCACCTGGCAGAGAAGGAGCCAGGCACATGCTACTATTATACTGTACATTTCAGCCGGAGGCCACGGTAGATGAGAGGCGAGGTAGAGGGGGTGATCGCAGGTGGAAGTGGCCGGTTCCGGACACAGGGCATGTACGCACCGGCCATACCACCTTAGTTGCAACCCTTGGCGCAACTGCAGCAAAGACATACATTTGCATGTGTGTGTGTGTGTATATATATATATATATATTTATATATATATATATATATATATATGTTCGAAATAAAAGTATTTCTTGCATTGTTATAGAATATTGAAAATAAAAAGACAGATCATATTCCTTTTCAGTACACAAGTCGTTTATCCTGTTGCAGTGTTGTAATTCCTTGCGTTATTATCTTTTTTCAGATTAAAGTCCTCACAGATCTATACCTGCTTGCTGAGGCTTTCCATGAACTTTTTCTTCTCAATATTGGAATACGAATCCCGATAAAAGGACACAGAGGATTCACCCCTGCTGATATACCTCTAATAAACCACGTAATTTTACTTTCTTTTTCATTCATTGTCTGTTCTGGTGTGTAATAGAGCATTAGTTCTCTGGATTCAATGAGACAACTAGTACTGCCTGTTTTTTTCTTTCATTTTTTATAACTGTACACTTTTATTATAGGCAAATGTGAAGTTCTCATCCTGTAAGACCCTTCTCTGCAGTGAAAACTTACAGGTATTATAAAAACACAGCATTGTAGGTGCATCTATAGTACATCATACATTAAATACTATAAAACTGAAATGCTAACCTGTATCCTCTAAACCACAGGTTCTCAAACTCGGCCCTCAAGACCCCAAACAGTACATGTTTTCCAGGTCTCCTCACAGAATCACAAGTGAAATAATTAGCTCCACTTGTGGATCTTTTGAAATGTGTCAGTGAGTAATGACTACACCTGCGCTCCTGCTGGATGACCTGGAAAATGTGACCTGTGTGGGATCCTGAGGACAGAGTTTGAGAACCACTGCTCTAAACTAGTTGTGCATTAAACATTTATAGTGTCTATGATGTGTCACCCTTGACAGGTCAAAAAATCTCAGCTCAGTAAACCCCTACGTATGGTTTTATTAAAGTATCTTGGTTTTAACACTTTAACTTGATTGCTCCGTTTTTAGAGAACATTGGTTTTAACAGTCTTGTCATGTATTATACCCCTTTTACACCAGAGCAAAAAACACTAGGTCTACCCGGGTCACAGCTCAGTGTAAAAGAGTCCCTGAAAAATAACCCATGTCAAGTTACCTGGAAATCCAACCCAGGTAGCTACCAGGGTTGGACCCAGGATGTACCTGGATAATGGTGCAGTGTAAACGGCACGACCCGGGTTATCTGACCTGGGTCATGCCTAAAATGACCTGATTGGTGGCTCTGGAGCACTCACCTCGCACTTTTTATGACCTCACAGGTTTAGCAGGGCAGACCTGTGTTCAGTGTGAACAGGGCTGACTTGGGAGAAACCCAGATCGAAGGTGCAGTGTAAATGGGGTCTGACCTGGGTTGGAACCATGTCCAAAAACCCAGGTCAGTCCCGGGTTATTGGTGGAAAAGAGGTATTTCTGAATCTAGTCATACTTTTTCTTTAGATTTTACCAATATACAGCTTAATATTGAAAATTCTTATTTATTTATTTGTGAGATATATTCTCATGCCAATGCAAACAATAATAAAAACTCTGTATATTTTAAAGATAGTGATGAGAGTTGCTCACTCATTACGTTTCTAATTAACTTTGCATATTGCTTTATTAAGTAATCTTATAGACAAGTACAAAGTTTTGTCTCTGGATAAAGACTTTTGCTAGATATTTCCGGCATTGTCTGTTGTCAGGTCTAGGTTTACCCTGGAGCTTTTGTTGCTGAAATGAGGAAAGTTTGAACTCTTCTGTAGCCTTACAGCAACATCTAGCACTTCATAACTGTTCCCTGAAGGTGCAATTCTTGTCTCAAAGGCTTTGATAGTAGTGCTTAAGGCTCATGTAATTGGAGAGCCACAGCCTCCTCGGAAGCCTTCCAGGTAAACATTCCGCAAGAAACACAATAAGTTAGAATGACGATGTTAATGCTAAAATACATAACAGTATATAGTGGTAATGAAACTTCTAAAAAATAGCAATGTTTCAAAAATGTTCATCCCACGCAACACTTCTATAAACTATATTTAAATTGCAGGCTGTAGAAGAGATTCTCAACAGAAAACCCAATGCTTGTCTACTTTCTTTGAGTGATAAAACAAGCATAGCTAAGTTGGAGCTGGCTAAAACACATTTTATCCTAAAACTGTCTTCAACGATTAATGCCATCCCTGAAGTAGCGAAGAAGCCTAGTAATTGTGCGACTGGGAACAGCACAGAGCATCAAAGTAAAGCCCAGGAGACTGGCTCGTTAGGTAACAACTGAAATAGTTATTTTACACTGTGCTAAACATAGTACTATTGTAAAACTTACAGTATGTTGCTTAAATATTTGATCAGCGTGTTATTCTACAAATTTTAACTGATTTTCTATCTTCAGACAACTTTAATTTATTGGTGTGTAGATGCCTACCAGTAGCTTCTATTAAATACATTGCTTTATCTTTCTGGTTTCCTTATGTACTTTTCACCACTGCCTTAATGTCATTTAGGCAAACAGTAGTTAATATATTAATTGTCCTACAATGCGCCATCGATGAGCTCTACTGTGTACCTACTCTCCAGTTGTATACACAGAGCATCTGAGGGTAGAGAACTTAAGCATCTTCATGGAGAAACCAGAACCAGAAAAATAAAGTATATTGAGTAAAAACCGCTGGAGGGCATAAAGTAAAAGCCACTAATATGAAATAATGCTCTGATTGATGAAAAACTATAAATAAAGTACCCAGTATTGAAAAAAAAAAAAAGTGTGCTATAATTACTACACATTAAAGATCTCTACCCAAAAGATGCATACATTTATTATCACATTATAATGCTATACTAAGGCTTAGGAAGTACAATATCTTGCAACTTTTAAAATGAGTTATTCTGAGATGCATTCTTAATTAAAAAAAAGTTATTTAAAAAAGAGTTAATATATTATTGTTGATAGTTCTTTTATTGTATAGTAACCTTTGAAATGTGTTTAATTATTCTGTTATAATTCTGTAAATTGGAATTTGATAGAAGTTATAGTTACTGCAATATTTTGTTAAAGTCTCTGAATAATATTCAAACTACTATAACATAATTTTTGTACGTATTATTTTAGCGGACAGCATTGAACCTAAAGATAAAGCTGATACCCCAGTGCAACTAGCTTCTAAACCAGATCTCTCACTACCAGAGCTGAAGGTGAGCTACACATTCATCGCATGTTGTCTTACTGCACTTATGGAATAAGAAATATGATGACCTTGGTTTTTTTACATAATTTTCATTACTGTGAACAACAGTTACCCTCTATTTTTTAAGTTAATGTAGAAAATGTTACTATTATACATATAGGGCCAAATGTAATAGGGTGTCAGTTTTAGTAACAGTACAAACTCGCACTTTCTCGCACTTTTAAAAAGTGCGAGTTTGTACTGAAACTCGCAAATTCTATAGCCTGCGAACTTTTCAGCTCGAAGCTACTGCATTTGCGAGTTTAGGCGAGTTTAGGACTATGTAAACTGACACCTTTTAATGCGAGTAGCATTAAAAGGTGCGAGTTTTAGAGAAGCCATCACAGATCAGTGAGATCCGTGATGGCTTCTGTGTGTGTTTTAAAAAAAAACGTGCACCCCCTCCCCAAAAGCATAACCAGCCCCGGGCTTTATAAAGCCTGTTCTGGTTCTAAAAATACAGGGACCAATATGCGTAGCGGGCCCCTGTATATTAAGAACCAGCACAGGGCTTTGTTGAGCTGGTTCTGGAAAATCAGGGGACAAAACGAGTAGGGGTCCCCTGAAAATTCCAGAACCAGCACCGAACTCTTTCTAGCGGGGGGATAATGCCACAGCCAGGGAAAACCTTTCACCGGTTTCCCCGGCGAAAGCATTATCCCTGACCGCTAGTCAGTCCAGGCCGGGGATCCCTGGGAAGTTGAGGAAACCCCCAAATAAAGGGGCCCCCCTATCCAGGGCACCCCAGGCCTAGACTGATAGCCCGGGGCTATCCCCGGCACCCTATGCCCGTGGGTGCCGGGTTGATAGTGTTATTGATGTGTGTTAGTTAAAGTGTAAAAATAAAGTTTCCATATTGTCTTTAGTTGTAGAACCACAAGTACCAGCAAGCCTCACCTGCATGCTGGTATTTGGAGAACCACAAATACCAGCATGCGGGGCATTACGGGCGCGCTGGCACTTGTAGTTCCACAACTTAAGAAATACGTAAATAAACATACACCGTGAATGTAAAATTTTAATAAAACATACATTCACACTCACACTCACACATACTCACCTAGTCTCCGAAGTAATCCATAGTGGTGTACCTGAAAAAAAAAATTCATACTCACCTCTCCTATGCGTCGATCACGTCCACTGGCAATCCAGGGGTTAAAATAAAAAAAAGCAAAAACCCGATCCATGCCGGACACAGCAAAGGTATGTGTGTACCCATAGAAGTCTATGGTGGGAACCGCTACATCGTAGCCGCAAGATTAATTGAGGTTAATCTTGTGGTTACATCAGTGATACAATGTCGCGACATATAGCGGCTCCCTGCATAGACTTCTATGGGGAATTCTCACCATAGAAGTCTATGGGAGACACAGGCTGGCCGCATTCAGCTAATCAGGGAGCTGCTCCGACGTAGATGCTCCCTGATTGGCTGGCGGCCCCTTCAATGACGGGGCACACGTGTGCCCCGGTCATTTACGCGGAGCAAAGGTATGTGTACACATACCTTTGCTGTGTCCGGCATGGATCGGGTTTTTGCGTTTTTTCATTTTATCCCCTGGATTACCAGTGGACGTGATCGACGCATAGGAGAGGTGAGTATGGATTTTTTTTTTTCAGGTACACCCCTACGGATTACTTCGGATACTAGGTGAGTATGTGTGAGTGTGAGTGTGCATGTATGTTTTATTAAAATTTTACATTCACGGTGTATGTTTGTTTATTTCCGTATTTCTTCAGTTGTGGAACTACAAGTGCCAGCGGGCCCGTAATGCCCCGCATGCTGGTATTTGTGGTTCTCCAAATACCAGCATGCAGGGGAGGCTTGCTGGTACTTGTGGTTCTACAACTAAAGACAATATGGAAACTTTATTTGTACACTTTACACTAACACTATCAACCCGGCACCCACGGGCATAGGGTGCCGGGGATAGCCCCTGGCTACCAGTCTAGGCCTGGGGTGCCCTGAAGAGGGGGGCCCCTTTATTGGGGGGGTCCTCAACTCCCCGGGGATCCCCGGCCTGGACTGACTAGCGGTCAGGGATAATGCTTTGGCCGGGGAAACCGGTAATAGGTTTTCCCTAGCTGTGGCATTATCCCCCCGCTAGAAAGAGTTCGGTGCTGGTTCTGGAATTTTCAGGAGACCCCTACTCGTTTTGTCCCCTGATTTTCCAGAACCAGGACCAGCTCAACAAAGCCCTGTGCTGGTTCTTAATATACAGGGGCCCCCTACGCATTTTGGCCCCTGTATTTTTAGAACCAGAACAGGCTTTATAAAGCCCGGGGCTGGTTATACTTTTGGGGAGGGGGTGCACGTAATTTTTTTTTTTATTTAAAAACATTTTACATAAGTACACACAGAAATATGTACATATCTCATGGATATGTGCATGTTTCTGTGTTAATCTGACCTGCTCAGGATGTACTCGCTAGCCTGAAGCAGGTCTATTATTTGGGGACTTTTGGTAATCTTTTTTTTTGCGAGTCTGAAACAGACACTCTATTACATTGGGCGAGTTGATTGTTTTCAATGTGAAAACATCTGGATGCGAGTTTGAGAATGGACAGTTTTAGTAACTCTGAAACATGCGAGTTTTAGTGAACAGACACCCTATTACATTGGAGAGTTGTGAAAAATTGCGAGTTTAGCACCAATCTCGCAATTTACCAAAACAGACACCCTATTACATTTGGTCCCTAGGGTCTGATTGAGACTTGTATGGAACCCAATGGTTTACATACAGCTCTGATGGTGGGTTGTCTGAGCATGCACTGGAGCTGCAGTGAGCATGTGCTGCGGCACCAGTAGCAGTGGAGAAGCTGCAGCCTAATTGACAGGCTGCAGTTTTTGGGGGGCTGGGATGGAGCAGAGACAGCTTGCATTCCTGAAAACTGCATTTTCAGGGTGTGACGGGGCCAATCGACGCATATTTCTTGGCCCAGGCAGAGAAGTTACGGTGGCTATTCTCAGTAGACTTTGGCTTACAGAAAAATGGTTATTTCCAGAAAAAGGCTTGGATAATACATGATGATAGAAATTCAGAGGTTGCATGTATTTGCAAATACCTGGTTAAGCACCAGGCCGAGCCAAGGCTCCTCTGTATCGGCATCCCTAAGGCTACATAATTATAGCACCCACTCTGGGTCATAATTGCATACTGTTGTGTCACATGAAAACAGCACATACATAAATATATTTAAGTTGAGAGCCAACGCACCTAGGAGGTACCCGGGAAACCTCCAAGCACCTATATATAAATATATTTATGTGTGTGCTGTTATCATGTGTCACAACAGTATGCAATTATGACCCAGAGTGGATACTATTATTATTTAGCGTTAGGGACGACGGTACAAAGGAGCCTTGACGCGGCCCGGTGCTTAACAATGTATTTCCAAATATATGCAACAAAGACCTCTGGTTCTCTATTATCATGTAGTTTTCAAGCCTTTTTGCTGTTTTATTTTGCAGTGTGCTGGAGGGAAACTTTTTATCTGTAGTCCAGAGTAATCCCCTGCCTTTACAAGCACCTGTGAAAACCCATTACGTTTATATGAGCAACCATTATTTTGTATAAGTTTAGGCTTAATTAGATTGTCAACGGCTGCCCAATGGTAATGCAGCATCCTTGGATGCAGCAGCGGACCACAGAAACTGGCAGGAGGCGTCTATTTAGACAAGATGTCTCCTGCAGTTGTACTTCTCATGTGATGCGCCACTCTCTAGTGTAGACACTATTGAACGCCTAAAGGTGCATACACACGGGACGATTTTTATGAACGATGTGGACGATAACAATATAGTTCAACGATATATCGTTCAGTGTGTATGCAGTGAACGACCAACAATGCGCGCTTCGGCTGGGCGATAACTGTATCTTTTGTCGTCCGTACATACAGGCCAATCTGACGATATCATCAAGAATTGCCTGTTCAGAGATGGGACAGGATGACTTCACTGAAAGATATCTTTCTGTGTGTACACCCAATATCGTTTGTCCTGCACTACAGAAAGTTCAAGGGAAATCTTTCACCAATATCGTTCATACAGCACACCGTTTGTATGCACCTTAAGACTCTTTATTACTCGTATTGTGTGCGCTCTGGGCCTAATTCAGACCCGCTTGCGAGCGCTGGCAAGCGGGTCGATGGTGCCCTAGTGCGCATGCACGAGACCCCCATAGCGACAGCCAAGCCGTCGGTATGGGTCTCGCACCAAAGGGGGCGTGCAGTCGATGGTGAGTGACAGCACGCCCCCTTTAGTGGGCGTGCCGGGGGCGTTGCTGCCCAGACGGAGGCGTTCCCATGGGAACACCTACCGTCTGGGGCCGGCCCCACTGACATCACTAGTGATGTCAGTGGGAGTGCTTTTGGCTCTGATAGAGCCAAAAGCACTCCTAGGCTTGCGGCAGCGAGACCCTACCGCAGGGTCTCGTCGCAAGCCCGATAGTCGCGATGGTCTTGTCCATCTTTTTGGCCGCTTGCATAAGCTGTGGGTGGTCACCCACAGCTATGCGAGTGGCCAGGAGGCCACTCCAATTTTAGGTAGGAGGGCCCTGATTCAGAGCGAGCGCTCTTGTCAGAGCATCCATCTCTGAATCAGGCCCTCTGTTCCAGATCATGTGCAGTATGAAAACATGTAAGATACAATCCACAAACAGGTGTGTGTTCACCCCTGCATCAGTTCCACAGTCTCCAGAGACATATGTAGAATGTATTTCTTGATTTGTTCAAGAGGGAGCAGTCTCTCTTCTTTATTCTTCTTTGTATGTTTTTTATATAACTTAGAACATTTTGTTGAGTGAGGCGGAAGGAAGAGTAACATCCATTCTTCAGGATATAGAAAGGAAATATAGCTGCCAGCTCTCAGAATGTTCTGCGGTGGACCTGGAAATGGCAGTTGAGGCAAAACTTCAACTCTGTACAATTGCACAGCAGAGGCAATACACTGCATCAAGGTAATTGTAGCTCAGGAAGTGCTGGTTTGTATACTAAGAATTTCACAATATACTTAGCTATCATAATTGTTATTACATACAACTGATAGGAGGACCCTACCCAAGACTTTTTCCTTAAAATATTTAATATATTGTAGAAAATATTTGATTTAATCATAAAGGATCATCAATTCCTCTTCCCAATTTGTCATGTCAGATATATACTATCTTATTTTAACTAGGGATGTGCAGGCTCGGATAGGTTCGAGTTTGCACGCCGAGTTCGGATTTTTCCCTCCAAAAAACGGGACTCAGAAAGAGGCAAAACGTCATCTTGCATGGACAAACATCATCTTCCCTGGTCTTTTGTCCAGGAATGATGATGTTTGTCCATGCAAGATGACGTTTTGCCTCTTTCTGAGTCCCGTTTTTTGGAGGGAAAAATCCAAACTCGGCGTGCAAACTCGAACCTATCCGAGCCTGCACATCCCTAAGTTTAACGCTATTAGTGTTGCCAGTAACCAAATGCGTATCAAGTTTTATCACAAGGTTTGATTCCATGCCCACACCTATCATTACTAAAGGTATTATTAAATACCAATAGCATAACATGTAATTCTTGAAAAAATAAAAAAAATTATATATATATATATATATATATATATATATATATATGCACTAAGTAGTTTGCATCACTCATATCACTCATTGTTGCAAGGGTCTCCATACATTTTGTTTTGATCTCCATATTAGTTTTAAATATAGAGCACTACACACACCTAATTAATTATACACCTAATAATGATCTTTGGGCCTCATTCAGACCCACTCGCAAGCGGCTGTCCGCTCGCAAGTGGGTCGATGGTGTGCACTGCGCATGCGCACGACGTAGGGAGCTCCGTCGTGCGCATGCGCCAGACGCGACGAGCGAAGGACTTTCCTTCGCTCGTTGTGTCTGATCAAAGGGGGCGTGCTGTCGATGTTGATTGACAGCACGCCCCCTTTGGTGGGCGTGCCGGGGGCGTGCCTGCCAGACGGAGGCGTTCCCAAGGGAACGCCTACCGTTAGAAGCCGGCCCCACTGACATCACTAGTGATGTCAGTGGGAGTGATTTTGGCTCTGATAGAGCCAAAATCACTCCAGGGCTTGTGGTCGAAAACCCCGACCACAGGCTTCTGGTCGCACTGGCGATGGTTGCGGTGGTCAAGACCATCGCGACCATCATCCTACACGCTCGTATGTGCTGTGGGTGTTGACCCACAGCTATACGAGCGTCCTGGAGGACGCTCCATTTTTATGGAGGACGGCCCTCATTCAGAGCGAGCTTTGTTTTTTGTTAGTCAAACCCAGTGAGAGGGTTTGTGCACTTTATTAGTGGAAAGCATTTATGATGCAAATACATACGTGGTATATTGTTTTTAACTTTATTCCTATGCCAATAAATGATCGCTGCTCATCTTGAACGTCTGTTCTGCCGTTATCAAAGGCAGTTCACCAAACCCAAATGTGTTTCTGTGACATGACATTATCACCATTCACCTTGACAAGTTGGCAATGAATATCAGCTGCTGATGTGCCCTTTAGATGCAGAAATCTGATCACACTACACACCTCAATATTTGACCATGTTTCCGCCAGCTCCGCCATCTTACAACTGATGTTGGGACAGTATGACTGATATAAGATGCAGTTTAATGGCTGTGAGGGGAAGCAGTGGTATACCTGCTCTGGCCTGGTGGGAAATTAGAAAGAAATAGAGAATATTACACACGTGGGAACTTAGTCTTGTTACCTAATGGGCCCCATACATCTGCGACGGATTGCCGCGATCCTGCGTTGCAGCAACCCGGCATCGCAGGATCGCAGAAATCCAACATATTGGATTTTGCCGATTTGACGATCGCGATCAAAAAATGATCGCGATCGTCAAATCGGGGACATTTAACATGTGAAATGTCAGCAATCCGGTAACGGATCACTGAACATCAATGGTGGGCGATCGGAAATTTCGGATGGTCGATTGGAAATTTACGTTCGCATCCCTGCATCGCGACGATCTGTCGCAGATGTATGGGCACCTTTACTTATTTAACCACCCTCATAGAATTGTCTAGTAAAATGTGGGTTAGACTGCAAGATGTAGCACAGAGAGATAGTGATTAAATGTGCAACCACTATTTACTGATCTATAATAACAATTGATCTGATACATTCTGAATAACTATGTGCAATAGAAAGATTATAGACTAATCTTTAAAGATTATAAACTGTTTCCTTATAAACTACATTGTATCCAAATGCTGATTTTGAAAAACAGAAGCCTATACATAGGATTTTTATTCATTTGATGTGCAATTTAAGTGGCTAATAGCTTTGGGCCATATAAAACCAGGTACCCACAGTGGGAGATTATCATAAGCCACTTGAGTGGAAGGTTTCCAAAATTATTATGTATTCATTTTTTTTTAAGCTATGGAAAACCAATTAATTCCTTTACCATGTTTGATATTTTATGGCTAATTAATATATAATCTATGAATATTAAGTTAATATTATAAAATACTCCACAAATCATTATTCATATATTCCATTAAGTTTATGCGGAATGCTAACCAATTGTCAGTGGTCGCACCCCCTAGTGTTGAGAGTGATGTCAATACGTTACACAATACGTGGTATGCTATATTAAATAATTATTTTTAATGCCCCATGTGTAAACAATGTTGGTTTAACTAATGGAAATAAACGCCTACTTGCTATGGAATACATCTTGTTATAATTAAGTTATCATATGTATGTTTCTTATCACTGTATTTATAATATTGTTTTTACCCTTCACATGGCAAACAACTGTAAAGGAAGGTTTCATTATTTACAAATAATATATTTTTTATTCATGTATGCATTTTACATGGGCAGTTATGACCTACAAACAGTAGCACACTTTTGATGTAAATTTAATTGACAGATAAAATTTTCTTGCATACAGTAGAATACATTTTAGATGAAACAACAACAAAAAAACACAAATTACACATGGTTCAACAGTCTAAGACTGCTGTTATTTTACAGCCTGAAGTGCCTGAAAGTAAATAAACATATTTTTGTCCATTCAAACATACAATTAAAAATACAAATGGAAATGATTATTATGGGAATAACATGCATTAATGTACATCCCCCACTTGGTACATCACCCAACTTGGAACATGCATTGACTCTGTGTCAGAAGTTAGCATCGATCATTTTAATTAATTTTGAGCCAATGACATGTAAGATCACATGAAAGGAAATTTGTGGTTGCTTATAGTAATTATTTCTATATCTCTTACTCAGTATAAAATGCAGTGCTCTATACATATTCAAACACACAAAGGTTCATTTGATAAACACTGTATTGGACACAGGATGCCTGTCAGGTTGCGGCCTAGGATCGGTCGTTACTCAGCGCCGGCTTCCGCTGACATCTTGAGCGGTCAGACGTCAGGTGCGGTGGTGAGTAACGCGCTGAGGATTATGCCTAGGGACCACGTAAACATACATGAGCTGCTCCGTGTCTTGGTTGTTGCAGTTGCCGTCATGGACGCAGCCATGACAGTCTTCATCACCTGATTACCCTTTACCCAATGGTAGCGTGGTGGTTGTCAGCTGACGCTATACTCCAGTGAACTGCTACCTTAGGGTATATAACTAGGCTCCGGACAGCAGGAAGTTGCTTGTACAATGTCGTTACTACTAGTGTTTGCTTGCCGTCACTTCGTTCCAGGTTCCCTTGCTGTTTACTCTGAAGTCATCTCTAGTTACTCTCCTGTGCCAGCGGTGTGACTGGATACATTGCCCGTGTATTCAGTACATCCTCCGAGTACAACCACAGTGTCACTCTCCTGTGCCAGCGGTGCGACTGGATACATTGCCCGTGTATTCAGTACATCCTCCGAGTACAACCACAGTGTCACTCTCCTGTGCCAGCGGTGCAGCTGGATACATTGCCCGCGTACTTTGTACATCCTTCGAGTACAACCACAGTGTCTCTTTCCTGTGCCAGCGGTGCGACTGGATACCTTGCCCGTGTATTCAGTACATCCTTCGAGTACAACCACAGTGTCACTCTCCTGTGCCAGAGGTGTGTCTGATCCCTTGCCCGCGTACTCAGTACAAAATCCAAATCCAAGATCCTCACAAGTGCCTCTTTCAGAGATACATTCTCCTGGGCCTCATCTGTGATATCTCCCTCCATTTCCCACCTGTATTGGATAACTGACCAAAGGGCCGCGACCTGCTTGCTGGGTGCAGCTTAAACCCATATCCCACTTGGAGGGGTCACTGGTGAACACATCCCAGCAGGTTAGACCCTGTGCCTTTGGTCAGGTCTCACCAACATCCGATACTTGTGGATGAGGAGGACATAGTGTACATCCAGGCTCCTCGCCTCCGATTCCTTCCACAACCCGGGACCTCCGCTTTCAGCTCCTCAGTAGTAGATTCCCCTGCGCCAGCCATGACAATGCTAAATACCAGTTATCCCAAACATTGTAATGATCATACAAACTAGACAGAAACAGTTCTCAAAACAAAAGTGACATTTCTACAGTATAATCACTGTGCAAAAAGAATTTTACCAGTATGTCTGAATTAATCAGACCCATCATATATAAACAAAGTGTAGGATTGTATAATACATGCTGCTCACTGACATAACCTGTTGGTCCAGTGTGACATCTTATTTTTATAGATAAGATTTAATTAATCTGATGGCTTGTATCTAATCACAGTGTACATATATTCAATAGGGAAGTCATAAAGAAATACTGGATGTTTATGCAACTATACAGAAAAATGATCTGAAATACATTAGATGAGACTCACTACTATCACTGTACAGAAAAACGAAACGTACTGTAGATGCTAGACTAGAGTCCCATTGCACAAATATTTAATATATTTTAATGCTTAATGTAAATAGCCATAGAAAGAGGCCTGTAAAGAAAACTCATTTACAGTTTTCAAATATCTTTCAGTAGCAATTTAAGGCTCTGTTTATCAAGCAGTGATTACCCCTTTCTCTAGCGTTTTCACCAGACAAATGGGTTATCAGTGCATCTCTATTAAGAGGTATACAACAGAGAAATCACTGATTTGTCCGTTGGCACCTTTTTTTTCGCACGTCACTGCTGACTCCAAATCCTGCTATGAAGACGGTCAATTTGTCAAGTGGTGAAATGTTATGATTTCCACCACTTTTGTTAAAAACATAACTCCATCTCTGATGTAATATGCGTGCACGTCCCATTACTCTGCCGCATGTGCAGTACGGAGAAAAGGGTAAAGTGTTTAGTGGGCATGCTCAGCCTCATCAGCTCCAGCATGTGCAGGAGAGGCCAAGAGGAGACTACCATGTTCCATCAGCATTATGCTGATGCCAGAAAGAGAAGAGAGTTCACCAGAGAAATATATATTTACAGAATCTCTCCACGGGTTAAGCATTGGTTAATAACAGTGCTATTATATTCTGTGATATGCAGAGATACAGAACGTGTTTTAGCACATAAAAATTGTACACATTGCTAAATATACCCCTTAGGGTGCAGACAAGGGCCCCTCTAACAAGAGCAGGCCTGAGTGAAGTATACTTCCCCCCCCCCTCAGCTTCCCTGATTCCCAGGAGAGATCTGTAAATTCTGTGCATTAGCCCTCTTGCTAAATAAGAGGAAGAAGTGATAACCTTTGTCTTCAGCAACAAATGGATTTGCACAGCTCCCGAAATAGTCCCCTTAGTGTGAGATGTACAGTCCTCTTTACTGGGTTTTCTGACTTTAAGACACTAGCAGCATACTGTATATTCAGTATAAAATTCCACATATATCCATTATATTCTATACATCCTATACAAAATACCTCATCACAGAGAGCAAAATAACAAAGACATGTTCAACTTTTTGCTGACAGTTCGGACACTGAAAGAAATCTGATAAAGTGGTGACTTTACTGAAATTAAATATTAATTTCCTGTATAACAGAAGGTAAAAAGCTGACAAGGCTGAAACCTTTTTTAGTTGCAAAATGGGAGCAGAAAGGTCACGTCTATATTATAATATCAGACAGTGCTAATGTATACAACTTGTCTTTCCAAATCTACTGTAGTGTGGCCATGGCGGTTTCTGCACTCAGGCTACTTCAGGAAGCAAAAATCTTTGCAGTGAAAGTTGAACCTGACAGAAGAAATGTGTCTCCATCATGTGACCCACACTCAGCCAGAAATGGTCAGGTAAGTGATCACTGCTACATACTTACATCATGGTTACATTTCTCTCATATGTCTGCATTTTGGGCCTGACTCTGAGCTGAAGGCAGTATTAATGCTGCACGCAGTTGGCCAATGTTGGTTGGCACATGGTCCCGATGGTTAGCGCTCAGAGACACAGAACAGAATCGGACGCATGGTCTGTGGAATTGTGGAGATAACGGGGTAGGTAAGCAGATGTAGGCATCTCGTGGGCGTACCGCTCTAAGCGTCTGCTTACAAAGAGGCACAACCACTCACACAGGAGGCCACGGTCAGACGGAGAAGGTGCACCTGCCATAGGGCTGGTGTGTCAGATGGTGGCATCTAAATAGGCACCGAGACGGATGTGCACCACTGCACAAAGCTGTAAGTGGACGTCTCCGTATTCACGAGATCTGCCGCACATTACAATAAATTACAATATTTAAAATTTTGTTTGAAGATCTGAAATTGTTAAGTGAGACAAATATGCAAGAATAGAAGAAATCTGGAAGGGGGCAAAAACTTTTTCGCTGTAGATAAATTGGTCACACTTATAGGTAAACAGTTATGCTTGCGTATGATAATAAAAACGCAGATTATTTTTTTTATTCATTTTTATTTGTTTGTACTGCACTGTGTTGTTATATATTAATGGGCCTTTTACAGAGTCCTACTTTGTATTGTTTTACCTTCCGATACCTTTCTATACTGTTCTACATTTTATCTGATGACAAAATAAAGTGTGGGTACGGTATTTATTTTTTAATATTTTTGTGTCTGTAATCTGTCCAGTGTACCCTGTTGGTCATAGATTGACACAATTTACAAACAGCCATTACTGGCTATATAAATGTATGTGCTGTCCTTTTTCAGTTTTCTACAGAGGTTATAGGTGCATATACTGTATATTATGTGTTGGTATATTGTTATTGTCATATTATATTTGTTTGGGCCTTACAAATATTTTTCATTCATTTTCCTTAAATGATTTTCAGATCAGTGACCACACTAGTAAGACTGCGGTTCCTGTTGAATCAGAAGCCAGAGAGCGACTGAACATGCACACATGGCTGAGATGTCGTCTTGCCCTTGTTACCAGTCTTATACGTCAGATGCCTACTATAGCACTACATGGTACGATCGCTTATTTCTTTTAAAAAATTGTTTCTATTTCATACAGAGGTGCATTTGACTTCACACTTTTTCTGTACTACTATGACAGAATTTTCCCATCACTTCTTCACATTTTATTTTTTACAGTCTTTATATGTTGATGTAAGAGAGAGGTTTTAAGATGCAAACAAAGTATGTTATGATCAAATTGAGACAACATGACATGATGTTGATTGTAGTGTGCCAACATAGCATCGCCTGTGATGTTTTTAGTGCACCAGATCAACATAAAAGTGTCTTTGTAAATTATTTTAAATAATTTCAATTATGTGATTGTTTACATGCTGGTCTAGCTCCTCCTACTCCAAGCATGGAGATACAGGAATTGGCTGCACTGTAATACTGTACCACTATTAACATTGTAATCCAATGATAGAGAACATGTTAGTCAAACCCGGTCCACTTCAACTGGTCTTGTATGCAGCTTTGGTACACTGGGCCTGATTCAGAGCCGGACGCTCTGAACGAGCGTCCGCTCTGAATCAGGGCGTGTTTTTTTTTTGCGAGGCGGCCTCTTGGACGCTCGCATAGCTGTGGGTGACCACCCACAGCTTATGCGAGTGTCCATGATGATGGTCGCGATGGTCAAGATCATCGCGACCATCGGGCTTGCGTCGAGACCCTTGCGGTAGGGTCTCGTTGCCGCAAGCCCTGGAGTCTATCAGAGCCAAAATCACTCCCACTAACATCACTAGTGATGTCAGTGGGGCCGCACCCAGACGGCATCCGTCTGGGCAGCCACGCCCCCGGCACGCCCACCAAAGGGGGCGTGCTGTCAATCACCATCGACAGCATGCCCCCTTTGGTGTGAGACCCATAACGACGGCTACCCCGTTGTTATTAGGGTCTCACGCATGCGCACGACGGAGGCGCATTTGACTTAAGCAGGGTACACACTAGGACGACGCATTGGTTGCCTTGCCGATCCGCCGTCCAATCTGATGATTGGTAAGTGCATACACACTTATCAGTCGTTGGCTCCAATGTTTTGTGCCTGACGATTGGTAAGTGTGTATAGGCGGGTATTTACATGTACCCGGCCAGTTGTGATGTCAGTCACCGGCGGCCTCTGCAGCAAATGTAGGGGCAGTGGGCTGACCGCCCATACACACAGCACGATGTGCCGATATATGTCTTTAAATTAATTGACCTTCAGCTGTGCAGGCACAGCCAACGCGATATGTCTGTGAATGACATCATTCACAGACATATGGCTGGTATACACCCGCCAACCTGCCCAAGATATAACAGCCCTTCAATTGAACAGCCAATATATCGCTGAGTGTTTACCCAGCATAAGGTCAAAGACCAATGTAATTAAAATTAATGGGCGCCGGGAAGGAGCTCCCGGAGTTATTCAATTCATCGCACTGTTAAGCCCCCCTCCTGGGGTGCGAGCAGAAATCCGACAAAATTACAGGCACGATATTGTTTTCTGCCAATAGCACCATGGAAACAGCATCGCGCCAGGCAGTTTAGTCTGAGAATGCCGGTTCTCGCGACTAAACACCATGTTTAAGGCGCGAGGAGCACAAGAACCTGCATTCTCCAGAAAACCTCCCTCATCCCCGAACATGCACAACCTGACGATCTCGTCAGGTTGGCCTGCATGCTCAGGTGATGACAAATTCCGACAACGACCAGCGGGAACGCGCATTGCTGGTTGTTGCCGGCATTTGCAATCGTTCCATCGCTCATTTTTCTCGTGTAGTGGATACACGCCTTAAGTTATGCCTTTAAAAAAATTGCTGCTTTTAATCATGCGGCTAAATTGCCAAAACATCGGCACTTGCTCCAACTCCTAGGTTATTACATTTGACAACTAAAATCTTGCACAGGGTGTTTCTTCAGATTCGTTCACCCCCACAAGACTTGGCGCACTTCTACTTTGCATACACTTTTTCCTAGAGTGGAAAATTGGCATGCACCTTCAAATGCGTTGAACAGACCTTTTCAAACACAAATAGAAAGGTATTCCTGCACCATTACATTTTTGTATTTTTACATAAATGTTTGGTGTCGTCTCCGACAGAGCGCTCGCTCTGAATCAGGGCCGTCCTTCTCTTTTTTTAGAGTGGCCTCCTGGTCGCTTGCATAGCTGTGAGTGACCACCCACAGCTATAGCGAGTGGCCAGGAAGATGGTCGCGATGGTCAAGACCATCACGACCATCGGGCTTGCGACGAGACCCTTGTGGTAGGGTCTCGTTGCTGCAAGCCCAAGAGTGCTTTTGACTCTAACAGAGCCCAAAGCACTCCCACTGACATCACTTGTGATGTCAGTGGGGCCGGCCCTAGGCGGTAGGCGTTCCCATGGGAACGCCTCCGTCTGGGCAGCCACTCCCCCGGCCCGCATACCAAAGGGAGCGTGCTGTCTGAATCAGGCCCTATGTTTATAACCAAGAGAAAATGTCTGTATATTTTGTAATCCTTATAATGAGGTGATACCACAAACTGGTAGAGAGTGTAATTTAACAAACCAATTTAACAGCAAACAATCCTTCATGAAAAACAACCAAATTATATAACTGGTTGACAATTTCTGTTTTGTAATCATTTGCTGAAACACCATATGAAAATCTTGTAAATTTAAAACTAACTGCGATCTAAAATAGGGTGTGATGAATGAACTGCCTAATTATATATAAGTGGCAGTGTCAATAACATATTATAGAACAACTACAATCTACAACAAAAACATAGCCCTACTGTATACAATAAAATTGAATAGCACTCAGTAACTCAGCTGCCAAATTATTATATTTTGGCTGCTGCAAGTTTCATATGTTAATGACAGTAGCAGCTAGAAAGAAGTACAGTACTCACAACATATTTTAATAAATGTACCCAAATTATACTAATGATATACAGTCCTATATACTAAAATATCCCCATATACAGATTGAATATAATCTATAGTAGCATTAGAGATAACATTAATAATCATTGTAATACATATATACTGTAAGCATATCAAATATCATCAGTTGCAGTGTTTTTACCAACACTTTTCTTATTTTTAAACACACCTCTGATTCTTTACTATCTTAATTTCAAAAATTTCGCCCTTAATGAAGATTCCCATAACATAATTGCAGTTTAATACAGAATAATAAAGATGTATAAAACTTTATGAGAACTAGATAATATAAAAATGTGAATGTTCTCGATAGTGAAACTGCAATGAGAATTCTTCTTTCCCTCTTTCTTATGCAGCATTCAACAGACCAGCAATTAAAAAAACTTACAGTGCACTTTTTAAATGAGTTCCGGTGTTAAACTGCTAGCACCACAAATAACTGTAGTACTGAGGGTGTCTTAGTTACTATACTAAGAGTTGAAATTTTAATTCACTGTCTCCTAAAAAATTCACATTCATTCAGACCCCATTTAACTTAGGCCTGTTATGTCCTAGTTTTTCTTGGCATAGTGTGGAAAGCATGATATAATCATTTTTAGCAAGACCATCAAAAGTTCATATTATCTCCTGTAGAGAATGAACTGCATAGATTTATTATAAAGTCCTCTATGACATGTTTTCCTATTATTTTCACTTTCTTAGTAAGGGCCTCATGAAATAAATTCAAATGATAGGATTCAAATTAAAAGATAACAGTTGTCCTTTGCGTGTGTGGGGGACTTCCGGGTTTATGATCTGGGAGTCCCTCTGCACATGCACGAGCCTCGGTAGATCCTATTGGGGAAAACTCAGAAAGTGGGCTCAACTGAACTCAAAGTGACTCTTTTTGTAGATGACATGTCCCTGTTTGTTTCGATCCCTGCGGTGCTCCATAATTTTAAACATTGTGCGGGATACAGTATCGATATCACTAACAGGGGTGTATTTAGGGGTCCGAGCACCCCTGCCAAAGTAAGGGAATAGTGTCCCCTTTGTCACACCAGGCTCCCCCTGTGTCTCTCCAGGCTCCCCCTGTGTCTCTCCAGGCCCACCCTGTGTCTCTCCAGGCCCCCCATGTCACCCATCTGTGTCTCTCCCGCCTTCCCCCCCACTCTGTGTTTCTCCAGGCCATCCCTGTATCACTCCTGGTCCACCCTATGTCACTCCTGGTCCACCCTGTGTTTCCCTAAGCTCCCTTTGTGTCTCTGCAGGCCCCCTGTGTCTCTCCAGGCCCCCCTGTGTCTCTCCAGGCCCCCCATGTCACCCATCTGTGTCTCTCCCGCCTTCCCCCCCACTCTGTGTTTCTCCAGGCCATCCCTGTGTCTTTCCAGGGCCCCCTGTGCCACTCCAGCCTTTTACATCCTTCTGGCTCTAGCCTAGTCATTTACCTTATTCTCTGCTGGCTACGGCTCCTCTGCTTCTCAGTGGTGCAGTGCAGTGTGACATCATGACGTCACATGGGCTGTACTGCAATGACGAAAAAACAATATTGTTCCGGCCACCTGTGCTGGATGAGGAATCAGCCCGGTGAGGAAGGGATGACTCCACTGGCCGCAGGTGGCACCACCAGGCAGTGTCTTCCCCCCCCAGCCAGACAATGCAATAGAATGCGAGAACATGCTAATTCGCATTTTTCTGGCATTCCCACTACTAGCAATGACAAAACACGCATCCAGATGTTTTGCCATTGTGAACAGTGTGATCCATGAAGGCTTCTGTCTATTTAAAAGCAAGTAAATAGTTAAAATATAGGGGGGAAAATGTGTAGGGCTCCCCTGTATTTTAAGAACCAGCACCATGCTCTGTTGAGCCAGTCCTGGTCGAGAAAATCCATGGGAAAAATTAAGTAGGGGTCCCCCGTATTTTCATCAACCAGCATCGGGCTCAGTGAGGCAGTTCTGGTTGTTGAAATACAGGGGACAAAATGAGTAGGGTCCCCCGGTCAAAGCATTCACACCTGACCGCTAGTCAGCCCAGGCCGGGGATCCCTGGGGAGGTTAGCCTCCTCCCAATAAAGGGGTTCACCAGGGTGTCCCAGGCCTCGATTGATATGCCGGGGCTATCCCAGGCTCCCCTGGGCACAACACACTATAACACAGCTCTGTAACACATGCAGCCAATAGCATGTCCCTGTACAGACAAGTTATCCAACTAGCGCCGGTAGAGGAGAAGGATGGTTACTCTGGGAGCTGTAGTTTGGCGTAGGTTTAGAAGCTTATCACTACAGTGCACTGCCATGCTCTAAGACTACAGAGACCATCATACAAAGTGAAGCAGGCTTCTTTCCTAACTTTCTCAAACTGGACAAATCAATAAATGGCAGTCTAATAATAAAATCGGTGTGTACTATGTCTGTCCCTGCATTGACCAGCGCCTCGTGTCCCAAAACATTGACTGGGGGGGGGGGGTGAGCCGCCTCCTTGCTTCCTCTGTTCTGGTGCATATGTATATGAATAACATGTATTCAGGTTAACATTCACAATGCATTTCACTATGGACCTCATTTAGAGTTAGGAGTAAAGCCATCCTAAGGTGCCAACTGGTACTGGACAAACAGTGCGATACAAGCGGTGCAAATGCAATTTTTTTTTCATGCAGTAAAAATAGTCTGCTATTACATATTGCACAGAAATACTTAGCAGCTATATTTTTACACTGCAGCAAGGGGTGTAGCGAGGGTGGTTCCAGTGAAGCATGAGCTCTAGGTGCCAAAATGGACAAAGGGTTTCATCCAGGGTTCCTGAATTCATGGGGCACTGCACAGTATGACAGCCACCTGTTTTATCTCGATTTGTTATTCTCTATGTCCTAAATAAGTTACGGATCTAAGATCCATTTCTACATTTCATGTTTACTCAAGCTGCCCTGCCCAGATTACCTCCCCTCCTGCCCCCTCTCCTCTCTGATCGTCTTCTGTCACCTCCCCATTCCTGTCAGATTGATTTAATTCACCTCTCACCACCTTAATTCCTTCCCCTCTCTACCCTGTGATCGGCTCTTGGCCCCTGTCCACTCCTTTCTTATTGGCTTCTGTCACCACCACTCTCTGATCGGCACTTTCCTCTCCCCTCTCCTCTATGATCCCCTCCCTCCTTCTCTCCTTTTGCATTCATTGTGCTTCAATGGACTTAAATGTGACACATCTGAGGTAAAATCCTAAACTTCAATTATAAGATATGAGTTTAAAAAAAGTCACTACTTTGCTATTTAAAGTAATGGAGGTGTTCCCAGGCATAACCACAAAATGTTATTTGAAAGGTCTTTTAAAAATATTAGGCAACCTGAAATAATAATAACGATGGTAGACAGGACATGAGTAATAGTACTCACATTAATATAGGTGCACTGTATATTTGTGAAGTAGGAGCGTAACTGAGAAGGGATCTTCCTATAGGTGTTCACACTCCAGTGATAGCTGCTTGGGGCAGAAATTGCAGTAAAAAGCTGTGCACCCTGTGGAATTTCACTCTAGCACATGTATTCTGTCACTTTAGGCTAAATGATCAGAATATATAATACAATCTCCTCTACTGACTAATAACAATGATTCAAAGCAGATAAAAGTCAGATCCTAGGTGCTATTCATACATAAAGCAGTGCCAAGGAGCTACCCCTTAATGTCAGATCACAAAAACATTCTATTCCCCCAATGGGGCCTCCATACCCCAGCATGATACTGTCACTGTTTGCTGCTTTTCTCTTCACTTCAGTATTCCCCTACAGACTGGCCATACCCCAATGGTGCAGTTCAGTAAAGGAGGGGGTGGGGGGATGCTATAACATGCACTTTCTCCAGGCGCCATGGTTCCACACTACTCCTCTGACTGCGACTTAGCATTGAACTAGTCCCTCCAACTCTAATTTAGTATGCACAATGTTCAATTTGTTCTCCCTGCAGCACAAGGTCCTTTTTAGCTGGATTTATTCCTAATTTGATCTGAGACCATATATGTAGTGCGTCTGTCTGCATATTGGATGCACTAATCTTTCTGGGAGAAGGGTTCCAGCATGAGTGGCACTGCTAAGTAAGTTGTTCTTATCAGGATGTGTCTGAGAATCTTGCCTGCTGAATTCTTTAATCTTCCTTAGTTTATCTTTAGCCTTCAGATAATGTGCTCTCCATAGCTAACACAAGATATTGTGGCAGGTGTGCACATGTTTGCTCCATAGTAATATCAGGCAGGACAGATAATGTGTTTGCTTCTTGAGCATATGAGGTCTGTCAGAGCTACCTATGCTGTGGGTCATTTTTGTGCATGTTACTGAGTTTTTTTTATGAGATCCTCTCTCTATTACTTCCACCTTTACAGCTAGATTCTGCGCTGATTTCTTCTTGATGATTATTTACTACGTGATCTGATTTAACCTCCTCGTAGCCCTCTTCTCTGTTGTACTTGACAGTTTGTGCCATTAATGTTACCTTTTGCTGTCAAAATCAATGTGATTGTATATGGACAGATTATTATTGGTTTTTTTTTTTCAAAACAAGATTGCTATTATGGGCAGATGTCATGTGTATTCATCTTTTCTAGATCGGGACATGCTTGACGGTTCAGCTCTAATAACTGAGGGTATTGTAGAGGCTGAAACGCTGAATGATTTTGAAACACAGGCTCATTTCTTGCTGCAAGCTGTTTTCCTTGATATTCAAGATGGGCATTCCAGGAAAGGAGTTCAGCTCATGCTGGAGGTACATTATGCATTTGTTTTGTCCTTTATTTCCAATTCAGACATACTGTGTGAGTTGGTCAACTGATTAGAGACAGGAAAAAGTTAACACCCCTCCCATCCCGAAAGATAAGGGGAAATTCAATTAGTCCTGTTAGGTTAATATGGGGATTTATGTTCGGTCTCCTGAGACCCAAAAATAAATCTGCATTAACCCTGCAGTTATCGTGTGATTACAGCTAGTTAACACACAAGTCCATGTACTTTATACGGATCTTGTGTGTTAACACCCGATAACCAGTGTTAACACATTCATTTAACGGGCGTAAACAGAGCTATCGGGCAAATTTGAGAGGTTAATTGAATAGCCCCGGGCGTTAAAGCCCGAGGCTACCTCCTGTTTATTACCAGCGGTAATTTACCACAGGTAAATAAATTTAACCCATAGTGTAACTGCTCGTTCACTTCTTGTCTTTTCCTGTCTCTTCAGCTGAGCAAAGCAGCGACAGAATAGGGAGAGTTCTATTAAAAAAGGTAAAACTTACCTAGGAAAAAAAGGAACTGGATTGGTAAGGGGTCGCTCCTGGGGACCATTCTCTACTATCAGAGGTGGTAGGCATAGTTTGCAGGTATCTAAGATATGAAAGGCTTGTGCATGGCATGATGGCAGACATAAAGACAAATCAGCACACAACAGGAGAAGCCTGGCATGTGTTGGGTCTGCTGCATCACTGCGTACTACCTACAACGTATAGTATGGGGTCAGGATCTGCTCCCACGAAGCCTGGTGTCACCTGTTCTAGGTAAGCCCCTTCTAGGGGTGTTTGCCTGTTAGGTGTAATTTTTTTTTATATCTTCATATTCTCCACTATACTGTTACTGAGCCTGTAAAAAGAAATAAAACTGTTCAGAATTATTACTTTGTTTGTAGACAGGAGAAGAAAGAAAGTACTTTCGTATATGAATAAGATGTATCAACTTTTATTTAAACAATTAAAATTGACAATAAACATATACACATAACTGACTCACAATGTACACTTAAAAAAGTGATCTGGGTGACAAAGATATTGAGGTCAATAAGACCTGAATCAATAGATAGTGAAGCACTGGACTTGTATTTTCTCTTTAATCTTACTAAAAGATTTATAAATAATACAAGCAAGAAGTACATTTCCTTTTCCAAGCCTCAATAGTTACTATTACACAGCTCTAGTTATATCATCCACAGAGCTGTCTAGCAGAGCGGTGTGGCTGCATCAATGGACTGCAGATTAGCAGCCTGATAACAGCCTACTGTTACTACACTAATATTTCAAAGTGTTTTTTGGGGGGGTAAAAAAATTGGGATAGGATTCAAAGAAGGACTGAAAATATATGATATCAATTACCTTTGGTGAATATGGCGAACAATCCATTTATGGGTCAAGCCCACGATTACCTACAGGAACTGCTTCTCCCACTGTCATTCTGTGTTCCCGGATCTTGGTAACACTAGGCAGTCGTTGGTGACACTAGGGGGAGACCAACTATGCCAACATGACACCTTTTTCTGGGGACCGCTGGGACACCAGGAATACAAAATGAGACAAAGGGACAGTGAAACCTAATGGGTTGGGTGTATAATCATCCCTGGCCCAAGCTCCTCAGACACCCAGTGTTCACCTATTGTACTTGCGCAAGTATACGAGTTTGATCTAGCTCCCACAAGTGTCAGCTCAGACTCACCCGCTCTAAACATGGAAGATACAGCAAACAAATTGAAATACACAAAGAGATAATGATATACACCAGAAGGACCCCTCCTGCCTCGTTTATTGCAGCTCTATAATACTGCTCATCAGCACTTGCAACACGCACAATGGAACCTGCCCACAAAGCCTGAGCTATTAGCTAATGCGTGCCTTCCACAATGACCTAATTCAATGCACAGGCCCTACAAACAATAACTGTGTAGCCTGGTGTAGAAGTACCAATACAGAACTGAATGCACTATACTATCTGTACAATAAGACAAACTTCCCTAAAAACTGCAAAAAATCAATACATGACACTGCAGGGTTTAAGCCAACAGGAAGTAAGGAGATGGTAAGTAAAGGGGCTTGGAAGCACTAGGCTCGTGTTTAGAGGGAAACTCACCACAGTTATTCAAGCCATTGTGGTAGCAAATTTGTGGCACCTTTGGTGGGAAAAATGGTCAGGTAATGGGCCTTAGAGTAAGGCCTACTCAGGGCTATATTTTTTCACTGGTTGCTTGGGCCTGTACAATAAATACTTGGAGCCCACCTCCTTACTGTGTAAGGCCTAAATGCCTAGAAAGAGTAGTATGTCTAATGCCTTCTAAACTGTGTAACACTGTGAAGAAAATGGGGTTTAATTATTATTTACTAGTAAATAAATGGAAAATCTTCCGCCAGGTCACCTCACCCTCTTTGACTCCTCCCACCCCAGGCCCCTCCCATTCTGTCTTGCTTAATCCCCATTCCTAGTCCTCTTCTGATCCGTCACTGTGGTGCATGCAGGTCACACTTACTGTGAACGAAGTAGACAGTGAGAGAAGGGGTGCGCGTCATGAACGTTGGGTGTGATGTGTGCGCTGCAGCTGTGATTAGGTCATTACACATTAAAATAAATAAACAGCTATTTATATAGAGCAGACATATTCTTCAACGCTATACAGAAGATGTTTGGTCAGTCACATCAGTCCCTGCCCCAGTAGAGCTTACAATCTATTGACCTGATTCAGAGTTGTACGCTATGCCGATGTTTTTACAAATGAACATTTTTTTTACCACTGCGTATGCTTCTGAGTGGCACTGTGCATGTGCCAAGGCAAAATACCCGTAGTCACACACTACAAGTCTTTATTCGCGGTGTAATTGATAATCAGGGGAGCGTTTGGGGCAGGCAATGGGGAGTGTCAGCTAAAAACGCAGATGTGTGGTGTGTCACAGTTTGCGTCTGTGACCCCTTCCGCAGGTGTCTCAGTTGTGGTGGCCATTCTGAGTGGTCATAGACTCACTCAGGAAGTCGATGTATGCATGATCTGCATATATGTACGCAGTTGCAGACACCTGTATTGGCCGTTGTTGCATTAGCATAATTTTGCATATCCATAGCTGCAAAAATCTCAGCTCTCGCAGATTCTGAGTCAGGCCCCATATTCCTCAGCTATGTGCCTGAAGGAGTTACCCAAGGAATGCATGGGAGCCTGACAGCCTGTCACACAACTGGTGCCAACTACTATGGTAGAAACTGGGTCTAGTACCAACACTCAAACCCTGATTGGAGCCTTTGGTCTAATGCCTTTGTTCCAAGTCTAATTGGGTCCTTTATGCTTAATATAGGTCTTATTTACTAACCAGGGTAGTGGGTAAGGGAGGCCTTTATTGCACGCCCTCACTATGATCATGTAGGTTCAGGGTCCAATAACTTGGGGTATGAGACACCTGGGGCCTATTGGGCTGGGGTTAGTCCTTTTGGGATCCCTGGTGGTCTAGTGGTTCCCTATAGATAGGTTGAGGTGGCATATGGCCTCCTACTTGTTCCACCATCTAAAGTCCTCTTCTAGTGAAGCTGGCTTGGAGAGGCACCCCCTGCCGTCTACACCTGGTTAGCAGGTGGCCAAAGTTCTTTTACTACAAGGCCCCCTGCCACGTCAAAACTTCTACCTCGACTACACTCTTGACTTTGCCACCTCTGCTGATCACTTGACCCTGCTGTCTTCTTTAAATACTGACCATTGTATCCTCCTCTTTCTTCTCATGTTGCTTAAAGATCTCTGATACTAGTCTCTTCATCTGTAAAGTACCTGCTGCTTTGCCTGTGGCAGCCTTAAATATGTCCACTGCAAGATTACACAGCCAGTGACACAGTGAGCCATGATTGACTCTCTGGATGGTGACACAGCGAGCCATGATTGGCTCTCTATCCTGCCTCACCATTGGATGAGCCTGAATCCTTGTAGATTCAGGATTTTTAATGCTGGACAATGATTTTAGTAAAGCAGATTTACCTGAAGATAGTCCCACGGTGAGATCAGTGTAAGTCTGCTAGTTCAGACTCGTCCCACAGGTGAAGCTTTGGAGAGCATATGAGCTGACATCCAGGTGGAAGCTCATCCGAGAGTTGCTTTTTGCCTTTCACTAAAACATGAAAAGATGAAGTTTTAAAGCCAATATGCCATGTGGTACTGTATGTTAAAAACATTCCCACGTTACTAAAAAACACTATTTTGAAACAAAATATATAGTTTCACAAAATAAAAATGTAATAGACATTCAGACATCCCTCAGTAAAGTATATGCAGTAAACAAAGTACATTAGCATTGACTTTGATGTAAGTGTCTCATATCTCCATATTAAAGAACTGAGAACTGTGCAGTTTGTATTTATATTTCATATTTTGCCTGAAGACTGATGGATGATCTTGCACTCTTGATAATACTAGGGGGATATTTTATGAGTTAGGATTTTGGCATGATTACAATAAACATGTTTAATATACTCATGAGAAATATGGTACCTACACTATAAAACTGCAGCATAAACAAATAACTATTTTTGTACATCAATTCAGGTTTATTATATTTATTTACCCTTTTTCGTAAATTGAATGCATGTTCTTTTGCCTGTCAATATTTTGTTGAAGGTATGAATTTAATGAAAATACCTGACTTAACTACATGTCAGTATGTAATTTCAGACAGGGCAATGCCAACCAAATGCAAATGTATTCATTTAGTTATTTATTTATTAACAGTTATTTATATAGCGCACACATATTACACTGAAAATTTAAGTCATTCACATCAGTCCCTGCCACAGTGGAGCTTACAGTCTATTAGCATAGATACACATACACACTAGGATAATATTTTGTCAGAAGCCATTTAACCTACCAGTAAGTTTTTGGAATATGGGAGGAAACCGGAGAACCTGGAGGAAACCCGCGCAAACTCCTGAGAACATACAAACTCCACCAAAATTAAAGACTTAACTAAGAAAAAAAGGGGATTATAGATTAATAAAAATGAACAGCACCTAAAAGTGTCACCCACAAAATCTGAAATTTCCCAGCTCTGCACACGTTTTTTCACATTCTTCCTTCACATTGCCTGAGTTACATAAGGCTGGATGGAGAACATCGGTGAACACCAATTTTTACATAATACCATAGATTTTTAATATGGTTGAGGACTGAACTCCACTCCAGGACTAGAGATAAGTGCATTTCTCAAAACTAAGTATTTGCCTCAGTCTGCATAATGTCACACATTTCTCTTATTTCTCTGTGCAAATTTTTCCTATAATTTTTGCTCCTTCTGATGTTTTCTCCTATTATGCCCCAACCACGCCACAAAAGGGATCAGCTCTTTTTCTAAAATACATTGTGGAATGCTATTCTGCAAAGCAAAATATAAAGGTCAAAGATTGTTTGACGGACTTCACACTTCTGCGAAATGTCAGGTTCTGCCATGAAACTTGGGTCATGCAGTATACCTCTGTAACTTTGTTCACTGTTATCCAGGATATTGATTTAAACCATTTCAATGTGACTTTTGCTGTCTATGGACCTCATTCAGAGCCGCTCGCTATTTGCGGTCGTTCGTTAAAAAAAAGGGGTGGCTATTCAAATGAACCGTTCGCTCTTTGCGTTCTGTTCACGCCTCTATGTCTGAACGAGCGAGCAAAACTTGCGGTCAAAATTTTGAAAAATACGCCCCCTTGCCGTTCGCACCATACGTCATGTCCGCTATTTATTTGATTAATCGAGTACATCGAACAGGGTATGAACTGCTCGCTATTCTTGTGGTTGGTTTTTCCTACCACTATATTGCGAGCAGTTCGGACTATAAAACAACCAGGTGACGTGGACGCTGACGGTGCTGGATTAATTATGCACACCCTTAAAACGCCCGTTTTGACCTTTAAGCACGCCTGCGTTCTGAATTCCACTCCCCGTTTTCAAGCACCTTCCCCTGTTACCACCCACAAACGCCTTATCCTGTCACTCAAAATAGCAGGCATTCGCTATTTAGCGAACTAACGATTTTCGGCCGCACTGACTGGTTCACGCATGCGTATTACAAACCGTACGCATGCGCAGATGTGCGAACATCGCTCGGAACGAACGAGCGGCCGCTTACGAGCAGCTCTGAATCAGGCCCTATATGTTTTGAGTCATTGTCCTACTGCAATATAAATCTTCCTGCTCCATCCATTTAGTCTTGAATTGTGACTGGTTCCTGTTCATCCCCATTGCTATATGATCTCGCTTACATGTTTCAATGTTCTTTAGTTTGGTTGATGCGCAACATTAGGCTTGTGCCAATCATACCACATAGTACTCAGGTAAAAATGTGCCATAGAATTGTCACCAACTTGGTATGAGTGTTTCCTACATCCTTTTTGGCAAACTCCAGCCAAGATTTCATGTGAGGTTTGTCCACAATGGTTTTCTTTTTACCATTCTCCCCTGAAGCACAGATTTGTGAAGTGCCAATGTTATCAATCTCCCATGGACAGTTTTTTCCATCTGTGCCATGGAATAATGTAGCTCTTAACATACAGGGGTGGAGATGTTGCCCATAGCGACCAGATTCTAGCTATTATATTCTAGATGGTGCTAGATAAATTTTAAGTAGATTCTGATTGGTTGCTATAAGAAACATCTCCACTTCTAAAAAACAGCACTTTAGTAAATATACCCCACATAGTTTTGTGATCTCCCTAGCAGTTGTTCTTAATGCACAGATGCTTTAGACGGATTTACAGTTATGCCATTTTTCTCCATTTTTTCATGATGGACTTCACAATGCTCTGTGAGGGGTTGGGTATAGGATGCCGGCAGTTGGGATGCCGGCTGTCAGAATCCCGACACCGTAATCCTGACAGGGCTAGCATACCGACACTTGTTGTTTGGTATGCTAGCCCTCTCCCTACCCTATCCCTGCCTCTTTGGTGCCTAACCATAACCACCCCCCTAGTGTCTGAACCTAAACTCCCCTTCCCCACACCCTAAACCTAACCCTCCCCCCTTAGTGCCTAACCCTAACCCCTAAACATTAACCATATCCCTCCCTCACCCCACTACTTAACTTCAGTATTCCGGCAGTCGGTATGCCGGCATCAGTATTGTGAGATTTCAATAATATTTCTTTAAATGTTCTTTGATCTTCATAATGAAGCTCTTATTTGGTAATGTGCTAGCTGTGGTACATCTCACAGACAAGTGTACCACTCAACACACTTTAATCATGTGTAAGTGGTTTATTATGATACATCTTTGCAGTTGTTTTTCTTTTATTTGACATTAGAGGATATGTTGTGTTGAACAATGGTACAAATCTCAGATTACATACATATTGATTCCATGATGTACAACTATGAAGTGTGAAAAATGCCAAAGGGGTGAATATATTGTGTAGCCACTATTATCTTTATTGACCACCAAAAAAGTCACATATCACCATTCCTAATGATATCATTAGTACTTGTAATAAATACCTGAAAAACTTAGTTTTTATCACACGCTAGTGCAGTGGAGCCCAAACTTTCGCTGTGCGTGGCCTTATTTTTTCAGAGTTTTTTTGCGGCTCCCCTAAGCTAAGGGTCACACATAGACACATACATACACATACAGACAGGGTCATATATTCATACACACATACACATACATACACACAGGCAGGGTCACACAGACACATACAGGTAGGGATATACATACATACACATCGGCAGGGTCACACATAGACATATACATACACACATACAGGCAGGGTCACACATACATACATACATACATACATACACACAGGCAGGATCACACATAGACATATACATACAGGCAGGATCACACATACATACATACAGACACACAGGCAGGGTTACATGACATACATACACACAAGCAGAGTCTCACATATACACACATATATCAGGGTCCCACATACATACACACATGTAGGCAGACTGGGGTAACTCTATCACCTTGCTTGATGTGGAGCCAGCAGCTTCTTCCTCCTCCATGCTGCTGTAGTCCCGTCCTCTCTGCTGGGGTCAGAGGAGCATGTGCTGAGCTCCACTAATCAGGGCTCAGCACACGCTCCTCTGACTCTGAGTGTCACCAGCAAAGAGCAGCAGGAAGGAAGATTTGGAGCTGCCTGTTGCTCTGTATCCTGATCCCCACCCGACCCTTCCCTAATGCGGTTCTCGCAAAATCAGAAGAACCACATTGCTACAGAGATTGGCTAGGGAGAACTCATTGTTCTCCCTATAGCCTGGAAAAAAAAAATTAAACGTCCATCGGTAGACGGGCCCGCACAGCACCCCTGTAAGTATGCTGCGACATCCCAGGGTGCCGCGGCACACAGTTTTGGATACACTTACTAGTGTAAATGTACTTATGGCAAGGAGATTCTGTGTAGGTTGATGGGGACATTAAAAGAGGTTGCTTATCTTTCCATCCTGGTCTATATTGTAAGGAGTACATACAGTACACCTTCTTTATAATACAATGCTGTGGTGGGGCATGATTCAGAGTTGTACGGTAATGCTGTCGCTGTTGCGTATGTGTAAGGATAGGCTATGTGAAAAATGTCGCAGACGCAGTGATTTGTATTGTGATGCCCACAGGGGTCATCGTAAATCCAAGCAACTCTGTACTAATACGCAGATCCTTCGATAATCATCCCCCTGAGTAACCCTATGGTGCGCAGAAAGCCTGCTTGAGCTGAGACGCTGGAGCCATGTTTTATGTGGATCACAGATGCAGACAGCGATATGTCTCAAAAACACGCCTGCATTTTTGGCAGTTACCTCCCCCAAACAGCCCTTAACTGTCAGTGACTCTGCAAATAAAAAGTCGCTTCTTGCGGCTACAGTACTGGACTTAGATACATGCGCAGTGCAACTCAGACACATGTGCAGACAACCGATAATCGCTCAACTGCAAAAACATTGGCATAGCCTACAGCTCTGAATAAGGCCCTCTGTCAGGTATCTTTATTGTAAAGTTGTCCTATACTAAACCTGTTTTATTTCCTTTAACAGAATATCATCCACTTGCTGCAAGGGAAGCGTTTCATTTCTCCCATGGCATACTTAACACTTGCTCAGAGCTTGATTCTTTCAGCTGACTTAATGGAAAATAATGAGGATCAGCTATTGTTTTGGACAAAGCAGTTAAATATTTTTACTTTGGTTCATAAAATTATCATCAGACAAGTGAGTGTATGTTTGCGATGTTACTTGTATTGTGAATGCCCATCATGCTTTCAATAATTACACCAAAAAATCATGAAATTATTTAATTTAACCATTATCCATTTCAATTAAAAGGAGTCTCTAATGAATCTTTTACATAAAGCTATTATACTGCAGAAAGCAGCACAAATGATAACTTAGAAAAAAGAACTGGTAAAAGATTTACAAGGATGATAAAAGAAAGGAGAAGATGTGCAAAATGGAGTAGAAAGGAAACAAGATGGAGTAAGGACAAGTAACATGTATTTTGCGCAGTGCCTTCCTGCATCCGAAATGACAGCAGTGTTTATGGGTCTGCAGTTTCCCACACTAAGCTTGGTCATGCTATCGTACATCTGTGATGTGGTGTCATTTACAGTTTGGAATATGTGATTCCACCCTAAATTGAATAGCGACCAGTCTGCACACACTTCATGCAACTACTGGTCAGCAGGTGTCTACATACTACAAATGTTCACCGGCAAAACATGGACAGGAAACAGTGGATTCACTAAACATCTAAAGAGGCTCTTTCATTTTATATTTATTTAGTACTGGATATATTAATAACACAATGTTTCAGTGGTTTCTTCCTTCTTCAGGTGCAGGTTACAGGCGTGAGCAAGCATGACGAATGTTTGAATTAGGGGTGTGCATCGGCCACTTTTCGTGTTTTGTGTTTTGGTTTTGGATCTGGATCTTTCTTCGTGTTTTGGATCTGGATTGGTTTTGCCAAAACCACCCTTCCGTGTTTTGGGTTCTGGGTTTTGTGTTTTGGATCTGTATTTTTTTGAAAAAAAAGCATAAAAACAGCTAAAATCACAGAATTTGTGGGATTTTCTGCTCCTATGCTATTATTAACCTCAATAACCTTAATTTCCACTCATTTCCAGTCTATTCTGAACACCTCACAATAGTGTTTTTATGTCCAAAAGGTTGCACCGAGGTAGCTGGATGACTATGCTAAGAGATACGAGTGGGTGGCACAAACACGTGGTCCATCTAGGAGTGACACTGCAGTGGCAGAGAGGATGGCAGTTTGAAAAACTAGGCCCCAAACTATACATAATGCAAAGAAAAAACCCTTATGTTGTATAAACAGGACATGCACACTTTAACAAACCAAACATTTCAGCGCCAGGGTCTGCCACACGACTGTGGCTGAAATGATTGGTTCGTTTGGGCCCCCACAAAACAAGCTGGCAATTAATCTGTCCCTGCACAAACTGGCTCTACGGAGGCAAGATGTCGTCCTCATCCTCCTCATCCACCGATTCCTCACCCTCTTCAGTGTTGTGTACATCCTCATCCTCACAGAGTATTAATTCGTCCCCGCTGGAATCCACAACCACAGGTCCCTCTGTACGTTCTGGAGGCTGGTCTCCCTGGAAGAGTTGATAATTCATTTTATGAACATCATCTTTTCCACATTTTGTGGAAGCAACCTCCTACGCCTTTCGCTGACAAGGTTCCCGGCTGCACTAAACACTCTTTCGGAGTACACACTGGAGGGGGGGCAACTCAGGTAAAATAGAGCCAGTTTGTACATGGACCTCCAAATTGCTTCTTTTTCCTGCCAGTACACGTACTGACTGTCTGACATGCCTACTTGGATGCTGTCACCGATGTAATCCTTTAACAGACAGACGCACGCTTGTCGCTGCTGCTTTGAGGATGCAAGTGCGGCTACAGCCCACACAATTCACAAAGACAGAAAAAACAAGAAGAATATTTTTATTGTTTGTGGAGTGCACTTTGAGGGTTACACCACCCTTTAACAGACAGACGCACGCTTGTCGCTGCTGCTTTGAGGATGCAAGTGCGGCTACAGCCCACACAATTCACAAAGACAGAAAAAAGAAGAAGAATATTTTTATTGTTTGTGTAGCACACTTTGAGGGTGTCACCACCCTTTAACAGACAGACGCACGCTTGTCGCTGCTGCTTTGAGGATGCAAGTGCGGCTACATCGCACACAAGTCACAAACACATTAAAAAAATAGTTTTTTATTTTTTGGAGCACTTTGAGAGTTACACCACCCTTTAACAGACAGACGCACGCTTGTCGCTGCTGCTTTGAGGATGCAAGTGCGGCTACAGCCCACACAATTCACAAAGACAGAAAAAAAAACAATATTTTTATTGTTTGTGTAGCACACTTTGAGGGTGTCACCACCCTTTAACAGACAGATGCACGGTTGTCGCTGATGCTTTGAGGACAGTATCATATGCAGTGACAGTAGACTTGTCAGAAATTGTTGGCACGTCCTTCAGTCCGGACCAGATGTCCAAACCAGCCCTTGACTTATGACACAGGCGCACGCTTGGCGCTGCTACTATGTTGATGCACGTGTGGCTACATCGCACACAAGTCACAAACACATTAAAAAAATAGTTTTTTATTTTTTGGAGCACTTTGAGGGTTACACCACCCTTTAACAGACAGACGCATGCTTGTCGCTGCTGCTTTGAGGATGCAAGTGCGGCTACAGCCCACACAATTCACAAAGACAGAAAAAAGAAGAATATTTTTATTGTTTGTGTAGCACACTTTGAGGGTGTCACCACCCTTTAACAGACAGACACACGCTTGTCGCTGCTGCTTTGAGGATGCAAGTGCGGCTACAGCCCACACAATTCACAAAGACAGAAAAAAGAAGAATATTTTTATTGTTTGTGTAGCACACTTTGAGGGTGTCACCACCCTTTAACAGACAGACGCACGTTTGTCGCTGCTGCTTTGAGGATGCAAGTGCGGCTACAGCCCACACAATTCACAAAGACAGAAAAAAGAAGAATATTTTTATTGTTTGTGTAGCACACTTTGAGGGTGTCACCACCCTTTAACAGACAGACGTACGCTTGTCGCTGCTGCTTTGAGGATGCAAGTGCGGCTACAGCCCACACAATTCACAAAGACAGAAAAAAAAAGAACAATATTTTTATTGTTTGTGTAGCACACTTTGAGGGTGTCACCACCCTTTAACAGACAGACGCACGCTTGTCGCTGCTGCTTTGAGGATGCAAGTGCGGCTACAGCCCACACAATTCACAAAGACAGAAAAAAAAAGAAGAATATTTTTATTGTTTGTGTAGCACACTTTGAGGGTGTCACCACCCTTTAACAGACAGACGCACGCTTGTCGCTGCTGCTTTAAGGATGCAGGTGCGGCTACAGCCCACACATTTCACAAAGAGAAAAAAGAAGAAGAATATTTTTATTGTTTGTGGAGCGCACTTTGAGGGTTACACCATCCTTTAACAGACAGACGCACGCTTGTCGCTGCTGCTTTGAGGATGCAGGTGGAATCTAGACGGGATTTGGAACCGGGGACACACTACCTCCATCAATTGTCTAAATCCCACTGCACTAATGGCGGATACCGGTCGCACGTCTAACACCAACATAGCAGTCAAGGCCTCAGTTATACGTTTTGCTTCAGGATGACTGCTGTCGTACTTCATCCTCATCGCTAGGGATTGTTGGAGGGTCAATTGTTTAGTAAAAGTAGTGATGTTCCTACTTCCTCTCTGGGATGATGAACAACTCCCAGCAGCAGCAACAGCACTAGGAGGAAGTGGTTCTTGATCTTTCCCTATTTTATTTTTATCGGAGAAAGTTTGGTCCTCCATTTATGTTATATTGATATATACGTGCGGCTAAAGCGCACGCAAACACAGAAAATATTTTTTTATTTTTGCTGGAGAGTAGTGCACTTTGTGGGTTACACCACCCTTTAAGAAATGAGCCAGCCGGCTCTTTACTTATGGTACACAGGCGCACGCTTGGCGCTGCTCCTTTGTTGATGCACATGCAGCCACGGCGCACACAATTCACAAACACAGAAAATAATTTTTTTTTTGGTTTGGACTGGAGTGTACTTTGGGGATTACAGCACCCTTTAACGGTCAAGCCAGCCGGCCCTTTACTTATGACACAGGCGCACGCTTGGCACTACTTTGTTGATGCACGTGCAGCTACTGCGCACACAGTTCACAAACACAGAAAATATATATTTTTTTGGTCTGGAGTGTACTTTGGGGGTTACAGCACCCTTTAACGGTCAAGCCAGCCGGCCCTTTACTTATGACACAGGCGCACGCTTGGCACTACTTTGTTGATGCACGTGCGGCTACTGCGCACACAATTCACAAACACAGAAAATAATTTTTTTTTTGGTTTGGAGTGTACTTTGGGGGTTACAGCACCCTTTAACGGTCAAGCCAGCCGGCCCTTTACTTATGACACAGGCGCACGCTTGGCACTACTTTGTTGATGCACGTGCGGCTACTGCGCACACAATTCACAAACACAGAAAATAATTTTTTTTTTGGTTTGGAGTGTACTTTGGGGGTTACAGCACCCTTTAACGGTCAAGCCAGCCGGCCCTTTACTTATGACACAGGCGCACGCTTGGCACTACTTTGTTGATGCACGTGCGGCTACTGCGCACACAATTCACACACACACAAAAAATATTTTTTTTTAGCACTTGGGGGGAGCACCCCTGATGGACAGAGCACCCCCTGGACAACACTACAGCACCCCTTTAGGACTGGGACACTGCACAGGACTTTGGAGTGGACACAGCCCCTATGGAGAACTGACTGCACAACACAGTCCAGCCAGCCCCTATGGACTTTGAAGTAGTGGACACAGCCCCTATTAACAGCAGCACAGCACAACACAGCCAGCCCCTATGGACTTTGAAGTAGTGGACAACAGCAGCACAGCACAGCACAGCACAACACTACTCTGCACTACACTACACTACACAGCCCAGCCAGCCCTAACTCCCACCCTCCCTCTTCACTGTCCACAGCCGAGTGAGAAAATGGCGCCGACGCGGGTACCTTATATAGGATCCAAAACCCGCGAGACTCGGAAGGCGGGATGATGATGTTTTGCCTCGATTTCAGATCCGAGTCAGGCGGGAAAAGTCGAGCCTGACTCGGATCGGCCTCGGATCGGGGGGGCTCGGGGGGTTCAGATTTCAGAAATCCGAACCCTCTCACCCCTAGTTTGAATGCTTTGAGGCTCCTGTAGCGTTGAACGTATGTCTATTTTATCTGTGTAATAAAAGGATTCTTTTGCAAAAATAAAGTATACCTATGCCCATATGCGACTTTTAACTAGAGATGAGCGGTTCGGTTTCGGCTTGGATCTTCCTGCCAAGTTCAGATCTTTTAACGCCTTCACGGACTTCTTGGCACAGATGTCCATGAAAGATGTAATTTTGTCTCATTCTGAGATCTGAACTTGGCAGGAACATCCGAGACCATACCGAACCACTCGTCTCTACTTTTAACACATCTTACACTTAGGGGTATATTTACTAAAGTGCAGGTTTTTAGAAGTGGAGTTGTTGCCCATAGCAACCATTCAGATTTTACTTATTCATCTAGCACCTTCTAGAAGATAATAACTAGATTCTGATTGGTCGATAAGGGCAATAACTCCACTTCTAAAAACCAACACTTTGGTAAATATACCCCTTACAGTTACTTTGTCACAGCGCTGCCGAGTCCAGGTCCCTCTTACCTGGTTCGGCGGCGCTGGGGTCCGGACTGGCGTGGGACAGCGGGCGGGAGATCCACGGCGCCCGCTGTCAGCTGTTCTCCTTCCCCGGCAGCAGTGTGCAGGCGGCTGCGGCTTCCTTAGGAGCACACACGCCTCTCTGCTAAAATATTTAAAGAGACAGGCACATATTTAGGAAGTGCTGATTTTAGACTAATGTGAACTTTGACCTATATAAGGAAGTTCCTGGGAGCACTCCAGTGCCATACTCCAGCGTTCCTGTGCATATCCTGACTATTGGTTCTGACCTTGGCTTGTTCGTGACTCTGATTCTGCCTGACCCCTGGTTCTACGTTGATATCTGGTTCTGACCTCGGCTATTCCCTGTGACCCGTTTACGTCTGCTCCCTGATACCGTCTCGTCCGTTTATTTCTGACCCGGCTAGTCGACTACGCTAAAGTCTTCTGCATTCCAACCAAGGTACCCAGCACTTGTATAGGGAAACCTAACCTGAGGGCCGCGACCTGTGTGTCGGACGCAGCCAAGTCCATACCTTCTTGCGAGAGTCCCTGGTGAAAACCGCCGACACATTAGACTCCACGCCTCAGGAATAGGTCTAGTGAATTCCCTGAATACGGGTAGCATCCACAATCCATCCGAGAGTTTGTGACGTACTTGACTGGTAAAATGTGGTCAGGAAGAAGCAGACAAGTATAGGACAAGTACGCTCACGTAATTGCAACTGAAGATGAACTAGACACTGACACACCTGTTGGATAGCATATCTTGTGCGGGTGTAGAAGGGATGATGATGATCAGCTCTATCTAGTTGCAACTGAATATAAGATTATGGTTTGATCTCTCTAGCTGATAATATTTAATTCTTTACTGCCTCTGATATAGTATATGAGATCGCACCTATCTAATTGCATGACTTAATTGCTATTTCCATTTGGGCTCTGTAGGAACATTCATATTTCATTTTAAAGTGGAAAATAATAGATGTTCTTATTTTACTCAGTTTAATTTTTGTTTGTATTTAATCACATTTCATATGGTAAATGCAACTTTTGCAGTTATTAAAAATCTTTAAGTCACTTTTCTATCAGGTATATATGGTAATTTGTTACATTATTATATTTTCTACGTATAGAGTAATGTGTCTTGGTTTCTCTCTGAGTTTTCCTACACTTTCTTTATGCAACCATAGTGTATAATTACAGACACTTGGTATTCCACATGTACACCTGTTGCAAATGCTATTTATGTAATTGTAGAGGCACCTAGAGATGCACCCGAGTGAATATTTACACTTAGATGCACTTTTAATGTGCACGTGTTGTTCTGTGTAAGGGAGCAAATGAGCTCATTCTACATGAGCCACATTGTTTACAAGGTATAAATACCTGGCCAATTCAGGGGGTTGTCAATCATACAGCGCTCTCCCATTGCCAAAGTGTAAACAAACAACAAACTTTGTTGAAATATATTAGGCAAATACCAGGAAGATCAGCAGAGGGAATCTTTTGTGTTGCTGCCAATACAGCAGCCATTTCTGCAATGCTGTGACAAGCAATGTAACAAAAATCAGTAATAGAATATTGACTTTTACTGTACAAATGTAAAGAAGCAATATTTATTTACTACTATAATTAATATTTCTACTTCAGGGTCCATAGGGTATCCACAGGATACCTTGGGGTATAGGTGATGACGTCAGTCTTCAGGCACCACAGAGTTAAAGTTTTCAGCCTCCCAGGGTGCATCTGGGTCCCTCTCCTATACCCCGCCCCCGGGCCAAGGCATCTCAGTTTCGTCGGTGCCTGGCCGGAGTCGGAGGCACTGTGCAGAGGGGGGCTATGAAGAGCCCCTGAAGTTTTTTTTAAAGGCAGCGCTGGCTGCACATCTGGGAGTACAGCATGGACAGTCAGTACTGACGTCCATGCCGTCTCCCCTACACCCCGCCGGTACCAGAACGCCAGTACTGATCCGGGGATGCTGGTAGACATCTGGGGTCACGGCTAGCGGTGTCCCCAGATGTTTTGGACCATGGCCGGATCCAAGGGGATGCAGGTAAGCAGCGGGGTCCCGCGGTGGGTCCCCGCTGGTCACATGGTCCTGAGTCCCCAGGCAGGGGGCTCCCTGGGGACTGGCTGCAGCGTGGAGCCAGGCGACCAACCTGTGCTTCCACTACCCCCTGGGACAGCGGGCCGCTGCTGAGCGGCATGCGCTGCGGCGTCCCAGGGGTTAAATGCATGCCAGGGGAGCGCGCTTTCCCTGTCTCACAGCCGGCGCCTCCCCTGCTGCACACAGCCTCTCTGCTCTGCCTGATTGGCCACAGTGTGTCAGCTGTCCTCCCCAGGCCGGCCTCCTTCATCTTCTGCTCCTCGGTGGCCATCTTTAAAGCATGGTGAACACTGCTGGAAGCCTGTGAGCGGTGGCATTGCGGTCTGGGTCCCCCAGCATACCTCTCCTCTGTTTGTCACAGGTCAGTGTATGCAGCGCTGAGTCCTACCAGCCTGAGGGTCTGAGTAGTTGAGAATCAGCGCTAATAGTGCAGGGATTTGTTTCTTCTGCATTGTATGTGACTGAACTGCTAGCCTGCTGTCTGTACTTTCACTTTCTACTGTCAGCTTTATTACTGTCCCTGATCTTGCTCTGCTCAAAGCCCTTGCGGTGCGCGGTGTGCAGGGTGTTATTCACACTATACCAATACGTATAGGTGTGAGTGTCACATACTTACCATCATGTCTGAGACTGATTTTCCTCTCCAGCTCATGTGTACTAAATGTAAGGTACCAATAGCGGAGGGGGAGGGTAACGCGGAGGGGTTATGTCCCCAGTGCCTGGCACTGTCACGGCCGATTATGGTCACGGTCCCGGTACAGGAACCTCCCTGGGCTTGTTTCGCTAAGGCGCTTACAACCCTTGTGGGCCAGCTAGCTCCGCCACCTGCGTTTACCCAGATGGGTTTGTCCCAGCAGTCAGTGGTGTCGTCACCCATGTGGGAGTTCCCGAGACAATTGATGGTACCCCACAGTCTCCCTGTCCCTTCCCAGGTTTCTCCGGAGCCTGCGTGGGTTAATACTCTTAACTACATCGGTTCAGCAATTGTCCGATGTTTTACAGGGGGAGTCTGTGTTGCGGCCTCATAACGGCCGGTGGCGTCTTTATCTGCTCCTTATGGGGATGACAATGAGACGTCAGATCATGGGGAGATTCTGGATCTATCTGACCAAGAACCTCTCCGTACCAAAGAGCCGGACGCTAAGTCCAAGGTGTATATCCCTGGTCTTATTCGAGCGGTCCGCTCGGCTTTAGTTATTGAGGATATTGATCCTTTGGTGGCCACATTCATATATGCCTTTTTAAGGATATTAAGGGTGAGGCTACGGTTTTCCCTCTTTCTGATCAATTAGTGGATCATTTAGAGGAGGCGTGGAAAAATCCAGGTAAACGGTTTCAGCCCCAGAGACGCTTAGCCGTGGCTTATCCGTTTGCGGTCAATTATTTTTCTAAGCGGGAATCCCCTACGCAAGTGGATTCACATGTCACACGCCTAGTCAAAAGTGCCACGTTGCCTATGCCTTCGATGTCATCCTTGAAGGATGTCACTGACCGCAAGGTGGAGATCTGCCTCAAATCCGTTTATTCCCTTGCAGGGAAGCATCCAGACCGGCTCTGGCCGTGTGTTGGGTAGCCAGAGCTATGGAGCGCTGGGCGGATAATTTGGAGGCGTCTTTGGACTCTGACTGTTCGGCTGAACAGACCGAGTTGGTGGGCAATCTCCGAGACTCGGCCACTTACATTAATGAAGCGGCTTTAGATATTTGTATGCTCACCTCTAGGATCTCCTCTGCAGCTGTGGCTGCTCGTCGCACCTTATGGTTGCGTTCTTGGAAAGCGGACGCGGATTCCAAAAAGGGATTAGAAGGTCTGGACAGGTACTATTTGGTCCAGATCTGGACAAAATTGTAGTTACGTTGGCAGCAGCAAAATCTGCATGTCTTCTGACTGCTACGATTCCTTCTAGTGCTGGTGGGTCGTCCTTTTGGCCTCACAGGGCCCAAGGTAGGCCTAAAGTACAGTCCTTTCCACGGCAGGCTGGGGCCAAGAAATTGTCCAAGCCCAAGAAACAGGTCTGGAGTACCAGACGTCCGGCTCCTAGGTCAGATAACAAACCTGCGGCCTGACGGTCCAGGCCTCCTTTTGGGGGACCCCAAAGTGGGGTGCGCCTGCTTCAGTTCGCCCGGTGCTGGTCGCAGTGCATGTTCCAATTTCCCAGAGGGGCCTGGGTTTCTATTCCATTCTATTTTTGGTGCAGAAACCCAATGGGTCTTACCGTTCAATACTAAACCTAAAGGCCCTCAGCAAGTCCTTGAGGGTGCCTCTGTTTCGGATGGAGACCCTGCGGTCCATTATTCTGGCACTGGAACCTGGGGACTACATGGTGTCATTGGACATCCAGGACGCTTACCTGCATGTCCCTATTCTTTTGCGCCATCAGCAGTTCCTCAAATTGGCAATCTGCAACGAACATTTCCAGTTCCGGGCACTGCCTTTTGGCCTGGTGACTGCTCCACGGGTATTCACCAAGGTCATGGCGTCTCTCCTGCGGACGCAGGGAGTCCGACTGTTGCCTTATCTGGACAACCTCCTGTTGATAGCGGGGTCTCCAGAGCTTCTTTTACACCATCTGGATCTGACGATTGCGGTACTGCAACGTCACGGCTGGTTGACAAACTGGCAGAGGTCCACTCTCACCCCGTCTCAGAGGATCCTGCACCTCGGGGCCTTATTGGACTCCAGGCAGCAGTGGATCTTTGTGACGGAGGCAAAGATCCTTGCTTTGTAGTTGAGGGTGCGCAGTTGTCTGCAGTGTCGTCGAGTGTCGATACACTTGGCAAAGAGGTTATTGGGCTCAATGGTTTCGGTATTGTCACTCCAAACCTCTGCTGCTATTGATCCGGTCCAGATGGAATGGATTGCCTCAGTGTCTCAAGTCCCAGACGATGGGGCTCACTCCGGATGTTCGCCTGTCTCTAACCTGGTGTTTGTAGACGACCCACCTCAACAAGGGTCGCCCGTTCTGGGTGGCGAACTGGGTCTTGTTAACAACGGACGCCAGTCTCCGGTGCTGGGGAGCTGTCACGGGTCCACACTTGTTTCAGGGCAGGTGGACTCGGGCGGTAGCGGGGCTTCCAATAAACATTTTGGAGCTCCATGCGGTGTCAAGAGCTCTCCAGCGGGCACAGCCGGTTCTCCAGGGTCCCGTCGGACAACGCCACCACGGTGGCCTATTTAAACCAGCAAGGAGGAACCGGGAGAGTGGTCTTTATACCAGGACGTCTTTCGGAGTCTGGTGGACAAGTGGGGTCTTCCAGAGATAGACCTCATGGCGTCCCGGCACAACAACAAGTTGCCGGTGTACGGGTCTCGAACATGAGACGAAAAGGCGTCTCTGGTGTATGCCCTGTCCGTCTAGTAGACGTTCCAGTTTGCCTACCTTTTCTCTCCGTTTTCCCTTCTTCCGCGGGTATTACGGAAATTCAAATCAAGAAGGAGGTACGCTACTGTTGATAGCTTCCGAGTGGCCCAGACGGCACTGGTTCTCCGACCTCTAGAGTCTGTCAGTAGACGTTCCTCTGAGGTTACCATTACGACCGAATCTGCTGTCATAGGGTCCTTGTCTTCACCCGGACCTGACTCGGTGTGGCTGTTGAAACGGTCATGCTAAGGTCCAGAGGGTTTTTCTAGCTCCATGGTGCAAACCATACTAAGAGCTCGTAAACCTTCCTCGGCAAGAATCTACCATCGTGTGTGGCATACTTTCTTCCGGTGGTGTAGACCTAGAGGGTATTCCCTTAGGGAGTTCCGCCTGTCTAGGGTGTTGGCTTTCCTACAGGCTGGACTGGATCATGGGCTTCGCCTGGCTTCTCTGAAAGTGCAGGTGTCTGCCCTGTCAGTCTGGTTTCATCGTAGGATTGCTGCGCTCTCTGATGTGCACACCTTTATGCGAGGTGTTCTTCGCATTCAGCCACCTTTTGTTCCACCGGTGGCGCCTTGGAATTGGGCTGTGGTCCTGAGAGTTCTCTAGGGGCCGCCGTTTGAACCACTGGACTCAGTGGACTTTAAATGGCTTACAGCTGAAACCATATTCCTTCTGGCCATTGCCTCGGCCAGACGGATTTCGGATTCAGGGGTTCTCTCTTGTAGACCCTCTTTTCTGATTTTTCATAGGAATAGGGCGGTGCTTCGCACTCGTCCGGGATTCCTTCCCGAAGTGGTATCCAGTTTTCACATCAATGAAGAAATTGTTGTGCCGGCTTTCAATTCACCTGGACTTTCAGTGGGTGACGCCACTTGGGATGTTGTGCGGGCATTGAGAATTTATGTTGACCGCACTTCTTCTTTTAGGAAGTCGGACGCCTTGTTTGTCCTCTATGGCTTCCGTAAAAAGGGTTGGCCTGCTTCAAAGTAGACTTTGGCAGGCTGTATTCGTATGGCAATTTCAGAAGCTTATCATCATGAAGGTCTTCCAGTTCCCTCCTTGGTGAGGGCTCATTCCACTAGGTCTGTGGGTCCTTCATTTGCAGCTAGACGTGGTCCCTCTGCAGTTCAGATCTGCAAGGCTGCTACGTAGTCTTCTGTCAATACCTTTGTGAGGTATTACGCTTTTGACATCTTTGCCTCTCAGGATGCTTCCTTCGGGCGGCGGATTCTCCTCTCAGCACAGGAGCGTCCCCACCCTTAAAGGATACTGCTTTGGGACATCCCCAAGGTATCCTGTGGATACCCTATGGACCCTGAAGTAGAAAATATGAGATATGGTAAGAACTTACCCTTGTTATCTCTATTTCTACGAAGTCCATAGGGTTCCACAGGACTCCCGCCCTGTCGCACCTGTACTGCAGATGGGCTTTATTCTGGTCACCGGTTTTTCCGTCTCCCTATGGTGAGAATGTGATTCCTGTGAGTGTCCAGATTTTTTTTTTTTCTTCTCTTTCTTTCTTCTCCTCCTCCGGCCTATGGCTTGTGACGTAACTGAGATGCCTTGGCCCGGGGGCGGGGTATAGGAGAGGGACCCAGATGCACCCTGGGAGGCTGAAAACTTTAACTCTGTGGTGCCTGAAGACTGACGTCATCACCTATACCCCAAGGTATCCTGTGGAACCCTATGGACTTCGTAGAAATAGAGATAACAAGGGTAAGTTCTTACCATATCTCATATTTTCAAACTATGGGCCTAATTCAGCAGTGCACTCGCTTGCACTGCTGAACGCAGTTTCCCGATGGTTGGGAATCTGCACATGTGCAGTACGGGTCTGCGATGTTATCCGGAGTTCAGTCTGCTGCTGTTTAGGGGCGGGGATCGGGCGGCGACAACCCCTCCCCAGCCAAAATGGAGAGTTGGAGATAGAGATGGCCGGCTTGAGTGACCCTATGGTCACTCAACCGGCCAATGGTATCGCAGATAATCCGGTGTTGCATCCTTGGACGCAGCTCGGATCAGTAATGCATGCAGGAAGCGTGATGCCTCCTGCTGCATTAACATAATATTGCAGTTGCTGCCATGTTAGCTACAATAGCAACTACGTCCCAAGCTGAATCAGGCCCTATATTGCTATGTATACATTTCACTGTACAGCTTCATAATATATCATCTACCATCAACTATGTTTAAAGTGTTTAGTTATGCTGGCACTTGCAGAACTAGAAGCACTAGCATACCTTGGCATCTAGGATCCTTTGGGACTTGTAGTACACCTATAAAAATACATTCAAATATACCTTTTATTTATAATTAAAGCCCTTACATAACCTTTTTTGTCATCTAAAACCTTGGAGTGGGGGATCTTCCTCTTTATTCCAGCCTTTAAATTCCTTTTGAAAAAAAGTAGCCATGCATCTGCCTGTCATTCTAATTAATACAGTGCGGCTTTGTTGTGATTGGTTAGAGTATGGGAAAGCCACTTTGTAGTGGTAAGTAGTGTTTACATCCCATGTGGGGCCTAGACTGTAACCACGATGATCTACACTACTTCTACAGTGTACAATGATACAAAGCATTAATTAACATATGTATGTTTCCCAAGGGAATTTTGTTCCAGGCTGAACATTCTAGGGCTGGTTAACATTATGAAATGTATACATATGTTAACCTTATCACTTACATATTTATAGATTTAAAACCAGTATTCTTCATCTTCATCAGATGATAATGACTTGTCTATCAGTAGCATAATGATAGGCTTAATAGTGTATGATCATGCTTTAGTCATACTGTGCACCACATTTATACAAAATAGTGGTTACTCATATTAACTTAATGGTTTTTCCCAGGTGCTTGTAAAGGGCGAGGTTTACTGATTCACATGGATCTTAACAGTGAAGGGTACATGTGTGTACAGGCAGACACATATTAAAATCAGACAACGAAGACCATGACTTTTTAAACATTTTCTTGGCATTGTTGGAATTAGCCTTAACAATAATTATTATTTGTTTACAGTGTATTTCTATGTGGGCACATATGCACATCTCACCATGACAGATTTAGAAAAAATTATATTTTCATGCTTAATCTTCTGTATATTAATGACATTCTTTGCTACTTACATTGTTTAGGTGACATTGTCTTCATTTGGACATGAATAGAGGAAGCTTTGTTGAGAGAGATAACAAAGTCGTTCTGCTCATCTTACCATCACATTCGCAAAAGAACATATTCTGACATTTACATTACCTTGATGTTGCTGTCACTCTAACAAACAGATCACAGATCTATATTCATTAATAAAGGCCTCAAGTTTGTGTCAGTTACCAAATGTTAATTCATATGAGCAACATATTTTTTCTACTGAAACAGTGTATAATGCACAGTCTTGGTTGATTAATACATTTCATGAAAGGAGATAAAATGTTCCCAATTTACAAAAAACATGGCAATAGTCAAACACACGCCACGCACTGTATTACTTTCATATAAAAATAGCACAACTTTTATTTTGGATTTAATGAGGAACGCCATTAGGTGTTGTTGGGCAAGACAGAAGATAAACAACATTTTTAAAACTGCAAATTACAGGATGTTTGTATTAATTTTTTAACCTGAAAAAGGGTGTGAAAAGGTATTTCCTGTTATAGATCATAGGCAAACGCTCGGGGGGGCTTTGTTTCTGATTGCCTGGAAACCCTCCCCCCTTCCCCAGCCCACACCATGACCATAATAGAAATAGCTATATAATAGAATTTTACTAGTGCTGCATGTTCTTCTCAGTATAACAAATGAAATAATTAGCACTACCTGTGGATCTTTTAACATATGTCAGCCAGTAATAAATATACCGGTGCACCAACTAGGAAATCTGGAAAACATGCACTATTAGGGGTGCACTGCTATAGACCATCAATAGGGTTAATTATTAATTCTGTATAATAATACACTATCCAGTGGAATATTTACATATATGTCCAGGGCAGTGCTAGGTTCTTCTGCTGCTCCCCCAGACTTGTTCCAATGCTCTGGAATGGTGCCCACATCTGAAATAAATACATTCAGCTCAGACAGGATGGCCTACTGACGCATCTAATGGCTGCCTGTGATCCCTGGTCCTGTATATGCTGGAATTATGATACACAATATACTTTGTATGATGCATATTAAAGCTGGATAAGTGCTAATTATGCCCTCTTCATGGACTGGCCACACTCACTCTAAAATCAAACATTTGGAAACCCTCTAGAAATCCTGCGTTTGCCACTGTAAGTAGTTGCATGTAGTGCAGCCTACACATTTGCAACAGCCATTTTATGTGTCTAAAGGAGCCACATTATTCTAAGGCAGGTAATAAATTGTCCAAATCTGAATAAAATTAAAAATATTTAAAGTGCATGGAAAATATTTCATTTTTTTATATCTTTGCATTGTAGTTTGTTTAAATGACTATGGGCCCGATTCATTACGGATCGCAATACTGCACACACACGCAGTTCAACTGCGATAGCAAGCTAATCCACTGCGAACGCTATGCAAACTCAGCACCACATAAGGACGCCCACTTTACCTTACACACATCCGTAATACTTAGCAGAATAGTGAAACCATCGGTACAATCGTGTACCATCAGAGCCATACACACACTTGCACAAGCCCTGACCTTACTCAGAAATTGCTAACGGCCACGCACGCTATGAGACCTCAGGCTGCGTATGGCTTCGCAGTGGCTAATTTATGCACGCCCCTGAAACAGCGTGCAAACGCATGGCATGCCTACATTTCTACATTTCCCCGACCACCCCCCCTTCACCATCCACAAACGGCACTTCCTGACAATCACTTTGCGATTGGTCTGCGTAGCCTCGCAGTCTCGATCGCAATAGCTAGTTTGCGCCCTGCGATGCATACGCATGCGTAGAACGCAACAATCGGCCAATTACGTACGCATTACCAACTGCGATTCTTGCTGAATCTGGCCCTTTTTGGAATGTGTGTATGTGACTTTCATTGGAAAACCTGTGGATATGTATAATACCTGTGTACATGTCTCACAGCAAAGAAATTGTACTAACTTTATGGTATCATTTATGAAACTCGTGTTTTAATGAGGACACTGTGCTTGGCTTACTTTTGTTGTTCTTGTTCAAGAGTGTCTTCTCGCTGTCACCCGCTCAGTGTTTCACTGAGAAAAATTGCTATGTAGAAACTTTAATTAGTAATTAATTCACATCATTTTTTGCAGCTCACATATCTTGGGGAAATGAAGGAGCAAAATGTAACACAACCTGTGCTTTCATCTTTTCTGCCACCTATCAAGAACATGTATTTACCACAAATCAGTTTACTGGCTAAAGTGAAAATGAGAATTGGTAAGTTTAGATGAATTTGTAGTTAGCACAAAGTTCCAAATAGTAAATTTGTGTTTATAGCTCTTCAGCTCCTTTGTATTTTCCAAAGACCATTGTTGACGCCACGTAAAGTAGATATAATTATCCATACAAGACCCTGCATCATATTGATTATGAGATGCGCTTCTCTGTACTCTAGTGGATCAATCATCTTATTATTATTCTCTCTGTGACGCTAAGACCTTAATTGTAATTGTTTGGAGCTGTATAAAGAGGGAAGAAGGAAACAAACTGATGCAGAATTACTCAGAGAATATGTCTATCTACTGGTTATTATTTCTCTTTATTACATTTATAAAAGTGCTACAGTATAATGGTTTATTCTCATTTTTTCCTCTTTAAATTATAATTACAAGTGTGACACAGTATATGATTGTTTTTGAATATATTACTGTCCGTATTTTTTCTACCAAAGTATGCAAGATTAGAAATCAATTATTTTAAATAACACACTTATGACTGAACATTTTGCAGCAGGAGATATAGGTTGTTTCAGCTTGTGTTAGCTACAGTATGTGGCCTTTAATAATCCCAATTAGGTTTATGTTAAACATTTCTTCCCCTATTCAGTTAAAGAGGAAAGCATTCTCCTACTCATAGGGGAAAGCAGCCACCTTGAGAATTACAATTTTTATTAAGTTTTTGAGTCCTTTTACTAAAAACAATAAGACCAGTCATTATATTTCAAATAAAAAACAATGTATGAAAATGTACAGCATGTGTTAAAGCTTGCAGCTAATTATTGTGGTGCCTCTTACTCAGGGTCGGTGCTAAGGTGTTCGGTGGCCCCCTGTAAACTATAAAATTTGCCCCTCCTACAAATATGTCCTCTTGACATGTCTCTTTACAATACAGTTACCATGAATTTCTTTATTTTACAATTTTTGTCTGCTTTTCTCTCTCTCTCTTGTCTATTCTATTTCATTTAACTGGGTTCTTCTCCTTTGTACCTGCTTCTGCCGTTTTCTTCCCCTGATTGTTTTTCTGGGCAGACTTTCCATAGCACTGCCTATACGGAAATCTCCTATTGACAGAGGCTCCCATATAGAGTCATAGGGGCCTATTCATTATGTTAATATCGTATACGGGCAGCCCTTGATAATTAACATTTGAATTTGCCGCGAGCACCCCAGCATTACTCGGACGCAGAGACAGTTGATACGAATATCAGCTGTCCCCGCGAATCCTTTCGAAGCTACCTTAATATCAGTGAAAATTAGCACTGTCGAGTCTGACTCTGCAGTGCTACTGCACATGTGTTAACTTCCGGTGTAAGGAGCCAAGCAGTACTGGAGGGATCTATAGGGAAGCAGTGGGGGCACGGGAACAAATGTCACCTGTAGATGGCGAATGTTCCCCGCAGTCAAGCTCCAAAAATGTTGTATTTTCTGAGCTAAATGAAATTAAGGCCCTGATTCAGAGCCAGACGCTCTGACAGAGTGCTCGCTCTGAATCAGGGCCGTCTCTCTTACTTTTGACCACCCACAGCTATAGCGAGCGGCCAAAATGATGGTCGCGATGGTCAAGGGTCTCGTCTGCCGCAAGCCTTGGAGTGCTTTTGGCTCTATCAGAGCCAAAAGCACTCCCACTGACATCACTAGTGATGTCAGTGGGGCTGGCCCCAGACGGTAGGCGTTCCCATGGGAACGCTTCCATCTGGGCAGCCACGCCCCCGGCATACCCTCCAATGGGGGCGTGCTTTCAATCACCATCGACAGCACGCCCCCTTTGGTGCGAGACCCATATTTATTTACTATATTGTGGATCAATTGTGTGCTGTAATTTTAGCATTTATTACTAGCACCGTGAAGCAACATCTCCTGGCCTAAATCAGACGCATAAACTGCTAATCTCTCTTGTAGTGAAGCAGGTGCATACTCTACCTACAGTATGTCTGTATGGGATCTAGCCACACATGAAGTATATCAATACAATATAATAAAGTTTTACCATGATAAAATGTACGATTTATTAATGAATGAGGAATATTGTATTAATGTACTCTATTGCGTCTAATCACCACATGGTAAATATTTGTTTAACATTTGAGTGCTAAGGATGAGTGGGACACTTCATCCACATGTACATCTAAATGCTGATAACTAATCTCACATTTACATACCAGAACCCTACCTGCAATTGCTACCGGTGGGCAACAAAGGACTTGGGGCCTGATTCAGAGCCGGACGCTCTGACCAGAGCGCTCGCTCTGAATCAGGGCCCTCCTACCTAAAAATGGAGCGGCCTCCTGGCCGCTCGCATAGCTGTGGGTGACCACCCACAACTTATGCGAGCGGCCAAAAAGATGGTCGCGATGGTCAAGACCATCGTGACCATCGGGCTTGCGACGAGACCCTGAAGTAGGGTCTCGCTGCCGCAAGCCCTGGAGTGCTTTTGGCTCTATCAGAGCCAAAGCACTCCCACTGACATCACTAGTGTCGCTATGCGGGTCTCGCGCATGCGCACGACGGAGCTTCCTCCGTTGTGCGCATGCGCATTAGGGCACCGTCGACCCACTTGCGAGCGCTCAGCGCTCGCGAGCGGGTCTGAATCAGGCCCTTGGTGCGTGATGATGTCACTGAGTATAACAGGGCACACAGCACTACAAAAAAAACTTTTTTAAAGTTCAAGTATGGGGAAACAATGAAAGCCTCCCTATCTCCCCCACCCTGGCACCAACATTTTTGGGGGAATCTTTGTTCTCTCTTACAAGTTATTACCTATTGATCAGTGTGATCACCAGATAATGACTCCTGAACAATAAAGAAGTCCATCCATGCATCAATCAACTCTCTGGCACACTCATTTGAAAGAGGAGAGTACCCTATTTCAATCAATTTGCCCCCTACAAAGTTGTTGTCTGGTGATTACCTGATAATATCAGCCGACCATACAGAAAAGATGACATATTTCCAGAGATGGGGTTGTAATGCCCAGTTCTTCCCATCTTGGTTCAAATAAAAACAGGTGTCCCCTTATTTTTATATGGCTTTCTAGCTTTCAAAATGGCAAAATGGTCTGTCTTGTTGGGCCACCACATTATTTCTATTCATTGTATGTTTTTCATTCAACATGGTAAAAACTAGCAGAAGAAAAAAAATTGCAGTATTATGTAGATTTTATTATGAAACCTTTTGTATAGAATTATGCTATTTGCTGTTTCAGAATGGTGAATTAATACCAAAAAAAGAGCCACAGAACCACAGAGTATTTATTGGTGTTGGTTAGGAAACAAAATACACAGATTAACTTTTACATCTTACTTCCTTGCATGTTAAACAGCCCATCTAATTGCGCCATGCCATGACTGTGTAGCATTTTGCATTTTTTTCATGCGACTTTTTACATTCACAGCCACTGACACTGTAACATAGCATTTCGCATGCAGATACACCCACAAATCGCACACAGAATATAGGTATATCATTTTAATCAGCAGAAACTACTTTTGTGTCCTATTCACATCACTTTGAGAATAAGATGCATTTGAAGGTAAAAGGTAGCAGAAGAATACGCTCAGTTCTACCAAGTTGCATTGCACTGACGTGTTATGTTTATCAAGACCTGTAGCACACGGAGATATCTGTATTTCACTATTTAGCAATTTAAAAAAATAAAAACCTCTTGCAGTAATTGTATTTCCCCAGTGGTACTTCATCATTAACCCTACTCTCTTTTTCGTATCTACACCTAGATTAACATAACAAAGGCCTACAATAATAATTCTGATTTATGTTGTTCTTCAGGTCATGTATTGACTCTCCAAGTGAATTCTACTGCTGAGACATCCCGCAATCCATCTCAATTGTTGCCAAGTCTTAATCTATATAATACAGCCTTAGAGCTCTGCAGAATCTCTACATTTCGGGAATATGACTTGGAAGCTGAGTTGCTTTTCTTAAAAGGTTTATATCTTATCACTAAATACAGTTGACTACTAATTACATTTAGATGTTATAAAAAATGTATCAATCAAATTAAACAAACTGCTAGAAATTAGATGTTTTTTCCATAACCAGTACCCCACCCTTTTATCCCAACTCTTACCTCCACCCTTGCCTTTTTGTCCCGCCACTTTCCCCCACCATACACTCTTTTGTCCCACCACCGCCAAATTTGCAGTGGCGGGCAGTTCACAGTAATAAAACAAAAATATATATTTTTCATCAAGGGGTGTCGAGGAGAATGTGCATAGGTGCCGAGTTACTAATCAGTCAGCTTAACACCAACTGCACTCACATGACCCTCCCATGAGACAGAAGAGTTCTGCGATCGCATGGTCACCACCCTATTACAGCACTGAAATGGCCATTTCACGGAACGTGTGGTCTGTTGATCAATCCATTTGCAGTAGTGATCTCAGGGCCTGATTCAGAGCTGTACGCTAATGCTGCCGCAACTGTGATTTTTGCAGCTAACGATGTGCGAAAAGTATGCTAACGCAACAACCAAAGACACCTGTATTGAGATGCCCATCGGAGCCTTCATATCTGCCCCAACTGCCTACACCATACGCAGCATTGGATGCAGGTCAGGCAACATCAACTCCTTGAGTGAGCCTATGGTCATGCAGCATTGCCGCCATACCTGAGACGCTCAAGCCATGATATATGCTTAGATGATCCCAGACACTGCTGGAACACGTCTCCGTTTTACCCGTTAATCCCCTTTAATCCTCACTGCAACCGTAATCGCAATTCATGATTGCGGCTCTAGCTAGTGTTCTCTTCAAATAAGCCATAACTGTGCAAATACCTAAGTCATAACTGTGGTACCATCTTTCACTTTTCTAATGAGCAAACAGACCCAACTAATCTATTAAGCTGTCACAGACTCTTCTGACATGCTGTATTGTATTCTGTTGCAAAATAATAACTGTTTTGCTTTATCATGCAATATATATTTTACCTGTATAGTTTTGTAATATTATAACATGATTATATTTAATTAATTTGTTGTTTCAATCATTTGCTTATTTCCTTTATTAAAGGTGTTATTTCAGTTTAATGATGTTTTTTCAAGATTTATAATATTGCTCTAAAACAATCTCTTTGGCTTTAACTACACTGCAGGTAAGGCAGAACGCCTGATGTTTATCTTAGGAGACCATGACAAATCCTGGGCTGTCAAATCTTTCTCAGAAGCTATCAATGTGAGCAGTAATAATGATCAAAACTTTAGGTATGGAATATAGATTCACCACGGTAAAATATAAGCATGAGACTGTGCATTTTTATGTATACGTAGACACACCGTATGTAGGTGGTATTGTGCAAAATCCAAGACTCAATAAATTCACATTTGTACGGTAGGATTTGGCACAGAAGAGTATTAAAAAGTATAAGCCATTCTGAATTTAAAGAATCCACATGCCATGTAACCAACTGCTCCCCATGGTTACTGAATGTTGTATATTGGGATGTATTACAGTTTGGGATTTTGTAAACATTTATAGTTTAGAAATTGTTAAATTATAATTTAAGTATTAAGGAGTTTGAAACTCAATATTTGCAATTATTTGTTCTTTGTTCCTTTTGTTTGTTAAGGATAACTACCCCCAACACTACAAAATATTGTAATGTTAGATAACCGAAACAAGAGAATGTTTACTCCAGCTCCCTCAACACTTATTTCCAGTTGGCAGCTCTATGGCTTTAACAGTCCATCCAAAACTATTAAAGCCATCAGTCTCCTTCTTAGGATCGGTGTTTTTCAAATTCAAGTGTCGTCATGGGAAGGGGACTTGTCAACACTACCAGGAATTTGAAAAATGCTCACCTCCATTAGATAGGATGGAGGTCTATGTACTAAAGGTGCATACACACAGAACGATACCAACGATGTGCGCTCCCGCTGGACGATAATGATATCATCCATCGTGCATGCATGCAGGCCAATCTGGACACTATTGTGCATTTTCCATAGGGGTTTGCGATCGGTAGTTATTCATCGTTGATGATATCTTTGGTTTGTGGATGAACAATATCGTTCATCCAGCACACCAGGAATTTCAAGGGAGATCATTCAGCGATATCGTTCGCTGAACAGATCGTCCCGTGTGTACCCAGCATAAGCCTTGGAGAGAGATAAAGTGGACGGAGATAAAGTACCAATCAATAAGCTCCTAACTTATTTTTCCAACACATGCTGTAAAGTGACAGGAGCTGATTGGTTGGTACTTTATCTCCATGCACTTTATCTCTCTCCAAGGCTTAGTACATAGACCCCATAATCTCCAACTATGACTGTTTCAGTCATCAAAACAAAGCATTGTGCAGTCAGAGCCAGGTAAATTATGCTTCATTTATTTATCTTAAATTTTAATTTTGGGTGGAATGATCCTTTTAATTTAAAATATATATTTTCTACAGCTTCAGATAGTTTATACATGCATTTCAAATATTTATTGAATATCATTTATTTTTCCTATAGTTTAATAAGGAAATCATACCTGGAGATAGCACTGGTGTACCTTCACATGTGCCGCTTGGATACAAACAAAATAAATAATATAAGTATACAAATCCTGGAGACCCCAGAAACTACAACATCAAAAAGTCAGGTAATTTATGAAGATTGTAGAAGAGTGCAAATATCCTTGCTATTAATTATCTTACTGTGTCCATTTTGTTTTATAACTTAAGTTATATATTGCATCCAGGATGAGCTAGCTGCTTAAGTTTTTATTTACTCAAAACATTTGTTTCAGTAATTCGAAATTTTGGATTTTGGTCCAATGTTTTACCAAATAATTATAGCTTGCCTATTCAACATTTCTATGAAACATGCTTGGCAACTTGTAGAGCCAAGTTATATCCTGTTCGCACTGCAAATGTGGCACACTGCACTGAGAAACAATGTTTCCCTCTTGATATACAGGATTGTAGTGTGCACAAACCTTGAATTAAGCTGAACAAAAGGATGAATCTTGAATTAGGCAAAAAAATAAATCTTCATGTGCACTGGAAACAAGAAAGAAAATTATAGATAATAAAATATATTTAACATTGTAATTTGTAGTGTGTCAAAATACCATTAATTTGATGAGTCTCATATAAATCCTTTATGTGAAGAAATAAAAAACATGGTCAGTTTCTCTGTACAGCAATTATTTAGGATTACAATTTACAGTGAGCACAAACGCAATGAATTAGACTAGAACTACAGAAACCTTGATATACAGATATAAAATAGGATGAACGAGTACCAGCCTTTAGTACATATTTTCAAGGGTATGTTTAAAATTACATCTATCCCTTTAAATAAAAATGCAGCTAGGAATTTATTTACATATATATTTAAAGTAATTCAGAATTCCATTCAATTTAATTTAGTAACAATTTGGAGCATATTTTTTATGTTAGGTCAAGTTCGACAAATCTCCCCAGAAGCCCACTGTTTAGTACCTACAACTCAAATATTTTATCAGCTCCCTCCTTAAAGGGATCATATCTATACCTTCAACTTTTTATTGCAGACCCTTAAACAAAAGCATTTATATCTACCATTTGCAATTCAAAGGTCCAGATAAATGCCAACCCTCAAATAATTGTGATAGACCCTTGGACCATGAATAGATGGCAAAATCTTTTATTACAACTTTAGTAGATGAAAACTTATATACAATCTACTATATATGGCACCAAGCCCCACTTGTCCTTCTAGAATTTACCAATCAATCTTTATAATGTGTTGGAGAAATTGTAGATACATTGGCTCCTTTTTCCATTATAGATCTTCCCCAAGATTTTGGCATTCTGACATGTAATATTTGTCTTATTAAGCAATATCATTAAGTGCCCCATCTCCAAGGATCTTTGGCTCTTCATATTAGGCAAACCAACAGAAGGAAATGACAGAGACACTGACAAACTCACCTCCCACATCCTAAATGTGGCTAAGTGCTTAAAGACAAGTTACCGGGAAGATATTGAAACACCATTCTTACCTTTTGCTCCATAGCAAAATCTGTGTTGGCAATGGAAAAGATTATGTGCTACCTAAATAATAAATCTCACAAGTATGTCCACAAATGGGAAATCTAGTACCTTTATCGCAATTAAATGCTTTAGTCCACTCCTCTATAAAGTAGAGATGTGCACAGAGCTCCATATTTTGGTTTTGGCAAAACCACCCTCAAGTGTTTTGGTTCGGATTCAGTTTTAGTTTTGGTTTGCTTTAAAATTTATAACACATTTAAAATCATGTAATGACTCGGATATACTCGGAACCCCAAAAATGATCTGTTCCAGGACTTGATCCGACCCAGAGCCCCTAATTTCGGTGTGTTCATTTTCAGGAAAACTGAACCACACATCTCTACTATAAAGTAATTAAGACTTGATTATTCTCATAGATAGAAAGTCCACCAATGACTCCCTACATCCCCTAGCCATCACTGCTTCTATTCCCCACGCCATACTCCGTCATAGCACTGGTTTTTATTTCTTATAGTTCTTATTGACGTGGGTATTGTATAATTTAACTAGAGCCTACGTTGCAAGTCAAGCACAGTATATTAACATTTTAATGTACACAGTTAATAGAAAGAAACAACTTTAAAGACAAGAAAAATATTTGTAAATATTTTTGGATTTGGTAAAATCTGTTTTGTTTTAGGTTTAATGAGGGAGAACATAATATTGAAGGTGATAAGCAAATGGCTAATACCCCCTCCCCCTCCCTCTGCTTGTTTCATCATATTTATCAGGCCCTAAGTGGTAAATGCCAGTGCAGCCAAATTCACTATGCTTTTCTATCAATAGTGTTTGTGGGGTTTGTGACAAATTCTTGTTTCTTGATTTTATGCTGTTTTTTTTTTATTTTCTTTTTCAATTTACTGTGAAATGATTTAAGTCCCACAATTGCAATTTTATTTTACTAGTATATGAAACAACGGTGCGGTGCTCAATGCTATATATTGCAATGTAAGGATGACTGACAGAAAGTATGTTATCATAAGTAATGTACTTGGTCAATTAAAATATACAGATGCTGTACAATTGCAGTAAATATAATCAGTATACAACAACATCAAATATCTATGTGTTTAATGCAACCACCTAATGATGTAATATAATATATCTATTACATACAGTAAGAGAGTCCTGTATCTTATGTATGGGTTTCTGCTTTGCACTAGGGGCGGCAACAATCGCCTCAGTGATAATGTTTCATTAAAGTGCCTGTCAAAATTCCGTTGGTGTATTCAGAGTACGGCATTCTGCAATTCTGCTAACACCTTCTTACCCACAGAAGTTGATCGAGTCAGTGAGTCGATGGTGGGAGTGTAGGTTCCTGTGTTGTTCTGATGGAGGAATCAGGTCCTTTCTAGCAGAGGTTTATGTAGGTCTAATTCCCTCTTTGCCGGTTCCTGATGGATAGGCTTGATATACCATCCCTTTAATTAAGGACACATATGAATTACACAGGTTTTGTGGCTGACTGACTTCAAGTTTCCATTTCACCTGGTTTTAATCAGCTATAGAACCAGTGTAATTCACGTGTCCTGAATTTAAGGGATGATATGGCAAGCCTACCGATGGAGGTGTAGGGGCACATCTCTAGCTGTGTCCGATTGGAGGTCCCTGCTCGGGCCAGTGGTAAGTTTCCCTGGGCATAACCCCTATGCATGGGGTCTTTTGTGGCTATTGTTGGGGTGACGAGGCTTCCTACCCCTGGATCATGGTATCACACTCCTTTCACTCACTTCAAGACAAGACAACTTATACTTTAAAAGAGCAGGTTTGGCATACAATATATTCATAGATCCCCGATCAGCCCATCCATACTGAACCCCACAATACTAATTAGGAAGCGCAGAAGAGAGCATTGAAAAGCGCAAATATGCATTTGTTTTTCAATACTCACCGATCGGAATTTGCTTCTGCAGTTCCAAATTTTCAAGTGGATATTCGTCAGTACAGACAGGCAGTTGGGGATCCCAGCCAAGTCCCCCAGAAATGTTGGGGTGACGAGGCTTCCTACCCCTGGATCATGGTATTAGAAACGTTGCTCCTATTTTATTAATTTTCCTTACAGCCGGCTGGGAAGATAAGGAAACTCAACACACACTTGTGATGAATTCCACTTAGCTCTCAGAGGCACATCCCCTTTGAGCCGTCTTTTATACCTTCAGAAAACTGCTGTTACAAACATTTGCCAAAAATGGTTTGACAGAAAAGAATACATATGATTGGTTTTAACATAGGATGTGTCAATGTGTCTTTCAGTTTGTCGTTTCTTCAGTGTCCAGACTTAGTAACCTATTCTGGGATTCTTCAGCTGCTGCTCTCCTTCAGCTGCTTGTTCAGTATACCGTAATGTGCTTCAATCTCATGATATTTGTGTAAAGGAAAATGGCTTTTTCTCATAAATACTGATGAATCATACAGTATGTTTTAAATAAACACTATAAATTATTATAGACTCTCACAATTCCCTCTTTTTATTAAAACATACTATCTTTCCCTTACTGGAGTCATGGCTTTCATAGTAACTATAATACTTCCATAGTCACCCTAATGATGCTATGCAAGTAGATGCTACCATCATTCATCACCTGAATACCAAGAATCCCGGCGCATCTTTCCCTAGAAAGAGGGGTTTCTTCCAACATCAGTACTACAGAAAACACATTTCTTCTCAGGTGTGATCAATGTAATTCTTTCACACGCTGAACACTTTTCCCTCTCGGAGGCACTCTTCTTATGTGTGACAAAGAGAGTCCCTACCAGTGCAGATGCTTTATTTACCATTTTCCTAAAATTATAAAATAGATAGCAATTCCACAAAATGAGCAAAATTAATACAATGATTATAACGATTACTGGATGAATGAGACCACTAAACATCCTTTTGACTGAAGGTGAGTTACCTGTGAACACATCCCACCAATGGGGCTGTAATTTATCTTTTAGTTGTGTGGTTACTTCCACCAATTTCTCTGCTTCTACAATTATCTGTATTTGTGCATGATGGGCACAATAGTTTACTTTCTGTAAGTGGTGATCAAGTTTTTCTGTATTATTAATGGCATTAATGATACCTGTAACTGTAAGGTTATGGGAAGGTATCTCAGTCACCTGAAATTCAAACTGTACATCTTCTTGTCTCTTCGCATAGAACACATAAGTAGTGTTCTTCCACCTGAGGTGTGTAACGTTAAATAAGCATCCGGAAAAAGGATTTGGTAAATTATAGAGGGAAGTTGTATTCATATCATATGTGACTAGGCATACAACCGGAGGCTCTACCTCTATAAACATATCCACCTCTTTATCATGCAATTCTCAGTTGCATACACTGGTTGGGTGTTCTAACTTACAAGGCTCATATAGCTCTGTTTGCTGAGGACATACTAATCCATCATCGGTATCAGTGAATAGGGATAAGTCATGTGTCCTATTACTGGTGTCTATGTGTGTACCTCTCATCTGGGGAGTCCACAACTGAGTGCCTCCAGTAGTTGTCTACAAGGGGACTGGTAAGATGAAGTACTTACACATAACCTGTTTCTGTGTGACATTATACACATGAACTTCACCCGTGCAAAAGTTATCAGTATCTTTCCTTGAATTTGTATCCATAACAAAGAAGATATATTAAACATCCTTCTGTATACTTGTTCGTTACCTGTCATTAACTGTGTTTGTGCTTTACCCTTTTGCATATTTTGATGCATGGTTCTGAGAGAACATTCAGTCCAATTAAACAGCTCAGAAACATTTGTTGACAGGTAAAGTGTTAAACAATGTGCTATTGAACTCCTGTAAATATTAATTATCCCAAGATATACTGGCCTGTGTGGGGTAAATACTGTAGGCATCCATGTAGCTTGCATTGTAACTAATCTTCTCATATTTTCTCCTGCATTACTCATTTTGCTGGCTAAAGTTTCTATATCTATACTATTAAGTAACCCTATACCTGTACCTGATGCTCCTAGCAATGTATCATACCATTCTCTCTTTTGTCTGCTATAGCATTTTGGATCTGGGGGGAAAGAAATATTAAATCTTAATATAGTGGTTTGTCTTTGGGTACCCACATTTACACAAGTGGAGGGAACTTTAACTAGTGAGTCATTCCTTATAGTGGTAAGGATACTGCCTTTGAACCTCTATATACCCCTGCCTATACCTTCTAATATCCTTCCTATAAACCTCTAAGGGTGACACTAATTTGCGTACACAGTCATCCAGTAAATAAAGACTCCAGACCTAGAACATGTGGTTCCAAAGCACAAAGTATTATTCAAGTAAAAGTACAGCAGTTACACGCTATGATCCTCATATAATCTTAGCGCAAAGAAATTATACAGACCCAAGTACAATTATACATACGCAGCGCTCTCTGGTCCAGATGTTAGGCACCAGCAAGAAACCCCTCGTCACTCAGCATTCAGCACAAAGACTAGGAACCCAGGGTCAGAGCATATTTATACCCCCCAGAAATAAACAACACAATAGAGAAGTTTGTTGCTAATACCATTGGTCGTAACAGAGAGGGCATATGTTACAAGGCATTTAACAGGTTGATTCAAATAGACACAACTGGGGGCCTCTGGTTTCCTGCCTCATGCAATCATCCTAACAGTTGTTCATATTATGTACATTTTGTTGCTTGAAGTCTCTGCGGTCCATAAGTTGAGAATGCATGATGCGATTTCCACACCGATGGTACCGGAATACTGTTGAGAATGTATGCATCAGTACAATTCCAAACATGGCTTACTTATCACGTATAAAACCTTAGTTACGAAATAACCTTTATTTCATAGCAATTATAGTAAATGTGCATACTTGAATCTTATACCTTAAAGCTTATTAAACCTTTTATGTGAATATGTAATGTGTAAGTATGCGGGGTGTGATGTAAAGATGCTAGTTAACTTGGGGCAGATGCGTGCGCATGAAGCTAATAAACAGCGTTTTCATACAGGATCTTATGCATTCGCTAATATGCAATTAGTTACCAGCGCAATTGTGCGTATTAATGCGTGTATGAGAAATGGTGCACTTAAATCTCACTTAAACTAAGTGAACACCTAGCAGTGTGGAATGCTGAGCCTTATAGTTCCACACGCCCCCCTCTCTCAGCAGCCCCCACCCTTCCCAGGCTCAAAAGTACAATCCTTTGTTCTCCCAGGTTCTTGTGTAAATGCAAATTAGCACAGCTACACTTTGAAGGTATTTTATTGTAGGAAGCCTGCTAATGTAAGGTGCTACAAACAACCCTCTTGCTGTATTTGAGCAGGACCACCTGGAGTGAGAGCAGACGTTATGTCCAGGAAGCTTGTCTACACAAGCTAGTTGTCACGTGACCATTTGCTCTGTTCAGCTAATGCAATCCAATTTTGACATACTGTACAGCCATTTCTGAAATATATCCTTTAGGGGAATTATAATAATATACACTTTATCCACTGCACCCAAACCACGTAAAGTCATGAAATGGGCTTTTGATGAATCACCGTAACTTATGGCGATGGTCACAGATGCAATCGCATGATGCTAATAGTAATATTGCCACATGTACTAAAGTGTGAGTTTATCTAAAATGGCGCTTAGGCGGCTATTCGCAAAATGGCGTCTTGCGATCTCATTTCCAAGACGGGCGTCTTGTGGCCAGTCGCAAGATGGTGTCGCTGCGATTCAATTTTAAACTGATCTTGTCTCAGCCAATAATCCAGCTTCGACAGTTGGCTTGCTATTTAGGACGTACATACTTGTCATTATTACTGAATTATTTGGCAATTGCATGGTATTAGTGTAAACTAGCACTACAGCTCTTTCTATAGTTGTTGGGCTTCCTATGGGTATACCAGGGTCCGTACTACTGACACACTGAATACCCTATGCCCATGTTTTCTTAAATCCTTTAGAGCCCGTAAACTTTTCAGTACAACACTTAATTTTTATTCCACTTATGATAGTAATATTATCATGCTCCCTTGGTGCCCAGTAGAGATGCCTTATATTATATTGTCCCAACTTTTTATATATATCGAACCTCCTGACCAGGATACATTAAATCTGTGTAACTGGTAAGTCTGGTTACCATAGACTACCTTAGAATACTCTATTTGTCCTCCTGTTGTCCCCTGGTGTGTGTGCAATACCCTTAGACTAAGTATAGCCAACATTATCACACAAAAAGGATTCATGATGGTGATTCAAACTTGACCGTCAACTTCTTGCAATGTGAGGTGTGTATCCACGTGCTCTTTCCTCCAACTTTCACTGAAGTTGGTGTAGTCAACAGAACCTGATATGGTCCATCAAATCTTTTACTGTCTGTCCTGGATTGTGTTTCCCACACACCTGGCATGATGCTACGTATGCTGTAGCTGCTGCATTAAAACCTGGTGCTATCCAGTGCTGGAGCACCGTGTTTACCATGGCCTCCTTTGAATTATGCACTGGACCGTGGGCCAGCTGGGTCATCAGGGGATATAAGGACCTTGGGAGGCAGCACCTGGTGGCTTTAGCCCAATGCATACTAACACAGGTGGCTCCCCATTTCTCCTAGCCTCTCTTTTTGCCTTCTATGGCTTGTTCTTGAAACTGGTGTAAAGCCTGTTATGTCCAAGGGTTCTTTCTTTGTGTCTGTTTCTATACCATAGAGGGCTGGGATAGGTAACAGGGCATCTTGCTTAGCCGCAGCATCTGCTTTTCATTCCCCTTGGCCTCAGCTGTTTTCTCCTTGGTGTGTGCTTGCACCTTTAAAATGGCTACTCTACTTGGAAGCTGTAAGGCTGCAAACAACAATCTAATGAGCTCAGCATTCTTAATGGGTTTACCAGCCAAGCCCATAAAATCCCTAGTCTTCCAAATAGGCCCGAAATCATGGGCCACACCCCAAGCGTACCTGCAGTCAGTGTAAATGTTTGCTGTCTGATTTTCAGCCATTATACATGCCTCAGTGAGTGCCCTCAACTCTGCTTCCTGTGCTGAGCAGGAAGGTGGGAGTGGTTGCTGAATCAATACCTCATCTAAGGTGGTGACTGCATACCCTGTTCTTGGGGACCCTTCATGATAATATCTAGAGCCATCTACAAACAACTCCCAGTCTGGATTAGATAAGGGAACATCTGTCACATTTTCTAGTTCCTTCATTTCTATTTTCATAAGTTCAAGACAATCATGGTCAGAAAAATTTTGATTTGTATTTTTATGTGACTGTATTTGCAGTACATTATCCCCCTCATCATCAATATGCCAGGGGCCATTGTTTACCACCATGTTCCTGCACTAATACCCTTTGAGTATGTCCTTGTGTTTCATGACAGAATAGCATAAAAGGCCTGTCATATCTGGGTAATCCTAGTGCTGGTGCTTGTGTAACTGCAGTTTTTATCTGCATAAAAGCTTTCTTCTGTTCTGATGTTAATATTACTGTTTTGTCTTTTGTATCTGTCAACGCATCATAGAGGGGCTGCATTATAAGGAATGTGTTGGCAATCCATTCCATCAATACTCTATTAGAACTAGAAATGCTCTGAGTTGCCTGGTGGTAGTGGGCTCTGGCACTTTCTGTATAGCTGATATCCTATCTTGTGTGAAATGTCTTGCACCTTGAGAAATACAATGTCCTAAAAAGGTAACTTGTGCTTGAGCTGTTTGCATTTTTTTTGACACACTGCAATGTTGTTCACTCAGAAAAATAAGTAATGATTTAGTTTCACTGTCCCTCTGTATCTGCACATAGGAGCAAATCATCCACATACTGCAACAACTGGGTGGTGTCAAACTGTGGTCTCCACTCTTTCAGTATGATGGACATAGCCTCTGTAAATGCAGATGGAGAGGTTGCCCCTCCTCAGGGTTATCTAGTCCAGCAATACTGTTTGCCCATACTTTTAAAAGCTAAATAAAGCTGACACTCTGATGTAAGAGGTACAGAAAAATAAATAAATAAATAAATTAGCCAAGTCTATTACTATGAAATGAGTTGCTGTTGCTGGCATTTGGTTTAATAAGGTGAGTGGATTATGCACTATAGGTACGTCCACCACCAACCATTTGTTTACCTCTCTTAGATCATGCACCATCCAGTATTCCTGTTTACCATCTGCCCCCACCTTCCTTTTTACCAGAAATAAAGGGGTGCTCCATGGGGACCTACATTCTCTTATAACCCCTGTTTTCTGATATGCAGCAATCTGCCACTGTAGGGCCTTTTCCTGATCTCTGGTCAATGGGTATTATTTAATCTTTACTGGCACTACACCTGGTTTTAAGGTGAGTGTAACCGGTTGTACATCCAGTAATCCCACATCTGTTTTACCCTTAGACCATAATTTTTCAGGGACTTCTGAAAGCCAGTCAGGGATCATCACTTCTATCTGTGCAGGGATCATCACTTCTATCTGTGTTGCAGCAAATATATTGCTGCTGCTGCTAGCTGACATTGAAGATCCTGCCCTGTACTTCCTTTCAGTATTACATTACCATCCCTGTACTCAATGGTAGCTTGTAATTTATTAAGGCTATCTGCTCCTAACAAATTAACTGGACAGGATGTGGAGGTCAGGAATTCTACAGGGACTTTAATTTTTTTTTTTTCTCTTCTGACCCCACTGCAACTTTTATGGGCTTTACTAACATGTAAGGATATGGTATGTCCTGTTAATCGTGTTCCAGGAATTGTCTGATTTGTTACATATTTCTTATGGAACATCTTCTGCCCTTAAAACGGTATGGCTGGCGCCAGTGTCTATTGTACAGTAAATTTGTTCCTCCCCAGGTAGTGTCAGTTGTATTATTCCCTTGGGACCTGAGGTATTAATAGTGGATTGTGGGGGACCTGACACTGGACAGCCTATTTCCTATGGGCTATGTGCTGTTTGAACCCTTACTCCAAATTGCTCCCTTTTCTCTGCCCATTCCTTATATTTCTGACAATCCCATGTTCCCTGCTTTATGACAGAAGAAATATAACCCTTTCCTTTTTGCTTCTTCTGGAGATACTTTAATATTATCTCTGGTCTGTCTAGGGTCTAGACTGAATTTGGGTTCTTACTCTTATCATAACTACTGCATTCTGGGGATTTGGTTCAAACACCTCCTGTGTAGTTACAGGATAAGCCTCTACAGATGTATTTTGCTATGGGGGTGGACCTGTCCCTTTCTGAAAATACATCTGTTCCCCCCACAGTGTTCACAGCCACAAGGTTCATCATTATTGCCTGTGGCTTGCTTCTTGCATACCTGTGTCCTGTGTCTGTTTTTATTGAACATCCAAGGCATTAAGGTGCCTGACCATCCTAGGGCTGAAATTTCCTCCTGCATAAGGCAGTGGAGGAGCTGGTGGTATAACTGGTGATAAGTGCGGAGGTGATGGATAATGAGGTGATCTGGTTAAGCCTTGTTGATCACAGGGTTCCCCTGGCCAGGGCACTTGATTCCCACAAAATGGACAATTAGTGTTAGCATTAGGTACACATTTGCCACATCCTGGGCATTTCCTGCCATCCCTTACTGGTGTGGTAAATGGAGCCAAACTTGGGTATTTTGGGCTTAAATCTGGGGCTGTTAGTGATGCCTGTTGATTTATAAAAGGGATCACTGGGACAGGCCTCACAGTATTTGGACCACAATCTTCCATAAACTCAGTGTCTTGTTTTACCTCCTGTTCTTTATGTATTTCTTTGGCTACCTTTAACCAAGCCTGTACTTGCTTGCCTACTTTCTTACACTCTATCCAAGCCTTGTTTTCTTTTGCAAAGGTTTTCCATCTTACAGTATCCAGGGAACCCACACTGGGCATCCCTGCTTTCTGTAGTATCTTTTGAATATCTTTATGTGCACTTTTCCCCTCCCTGGATTCGACTAGATCCGCAGGAGCACATGGCAATTCTTTTACCATGCCTCTACTGCCCTGAGCCCCTATTATGGGTTACCGCTCCTAGTGTTTCCTGAATTCCCTGAGGAATCTTTATTTTATTCAAAAGAACATTCACTTATTCCTGTGTTCCTACTGGGTAACTATACAACAAAACCTGTCTCATCAGCTTCAAATGCCTATCAGCTGGCAACCCCCTAATAACTGCACAAGCTACTACTGAACTATCCCTGCACAAATTACTGGGTAACTAATTTATTAGTCCAGCCCAGTTTTTATCTATCCTAGTAGCCAAATATGTTGACACCCTTTGAGGCAAGTATATACCACAAGGATCCTCTGATTTATTACAGCTATTAGATTAGGACTTTTAAATGATCTGGTTTACTGTAATATCACTACACAAGTACACCCCTCACACTTTAGTTATATGTGGTTCATATATCAGACTCTGGAGACCTGTTATCCCTGTCCTTAAAAAGACAATACAGTATTCCTAATGTCACTATAACACTCCGACAGATTATGACCCACTGTTCTAATCCTTCTGGCAAGCTACACAGATGAATAACATGTACATCCCTTCAGCCCCAGGCGCCCCTAGGGGTACCAACGAGGCAACGTGAAGGACCCTCTCCCGAATCAATGGGCACCTTTCTCTGCACTCCTAAACACATTTGCCGTGTTTAGACTCTAGGTGTCACTTCTTACAGCTACTATGAGAGCAAGGAGATCAGTGAATGTCTCAACTCAGGGGTCACACCTCTCAAAAGACAGGACAAGCCTCTAATTGCAGATGAGAAGTGCAGTCTTTGCTTGATCATTTAAAGATCTGGTTCCTTCATATACATCTCACAGTTAGCACACATACAATCACACTCCTTTCACTCACTTCAAGACAAGACAACTTATACTTTAAAAGAGCAGGTTTGGCATACAATATATTCATAGATCCCCGATCAGCCCATCCATACTGAACCCCACAATACTAATTAGGAAGCGCAGAAGAGAGCATTGAAAAGCGCAAATATGCATTTGTTTTTCAATACTCACCGATCAGAATTTGCTTCTGCAGTTCCAAATTTTCAAGTGGATATTCGTCAGTACAGACAGGCAGTTGGGGATCCCAGCCAAGTCCCCCAGAAATGTTGGGGTGACGAGGCTTCCTACCCCTGGATCATGGTATTAGAAACGCTGCTCCTATTTTATTAATTTTCCTTACAGCCGGCTGGGAAGATAAGGAAACTCAACACACACTTGTGATGAATTCCACTTAGCTCTCAGAGGTACATCCCCTTTGATCCGTCTTTTATACCTTCAGAAAACTGCTGTTACAAACATTTGCCAAAAATGGTTTGACAGAAAAGAATACATATGATTGGTTTTAACAAGTACATAGGATGTGTCAATGTGTATTTTAGTTTGTAGTTTCTTCAGTGTCCAGACTTAGTATCCTATTCTGGGATTCTCACCTGCTGCTCTCCTTCAGCTGCTTGTTCAATACAATCTCATGATATTTGTGTAAAGGAAAATGGCTTTTTCTCATAAATACTGATAAATCATACAGTATGTTTTAAATAAACACTATAAATTATTATAGACTCTCACACTATGGTGATGGATGAGTAACAGATGCTGGAGTGTAGGTCTAGGAGAGCTGCGGCACATCGGTTAGGTCGAGAATGAGGTGCTGCAAAGTACCTATGATGTCACAACCACGTGACCCGTGGCAAAAGGAGAGGGGCAAAGTTCAGAACTGTGGCCAAAAGTGTCCCCTCGCGGGCTTGCTTCGCTCACCATGCTTCGGGCACGTTGGCTTGCTTCGCTCGCCACAGGTTTATATTCCCCCTCTATGCCCATGTGGATAGTAACACTGGTAGCAGTCCTTCCCTGCTGTAGGTCCTTTTTCCAACTTGTATCGAGCAACAACCGCGGCACATCTCTGAGGATCGTTCGTACTTCCTGGTTTCCGGCGGTTAAGTGGTTGGTCATGTAGTCAACAGGAAGGTTTTTTTTTTACCTTGTGCACAGCATCTTAATATCTATTATTTTACTAGTAGTTAATCACCAAACTTACTAGAATCTTGACATTTGGCAAACCCTTTTACTCATTACTCAACTAATGGAATTGATTACTAATCCATTAAAACATAATTTCAAGCAACTTAACTGAAGCATAAGCATCTGTTTATATGCACTTAATAAAAAGGCTTAGTACATGTGAATAATATCACTATATTTAAAAACAAATGTGATGAAATGCATAATAACTGGAAGACTGATTTAGATGTGCACGCAAATCTCATCGCAGCTGCGATTCTGTACGCAGCGGTTGTGCAAAAATATGAGGCAGACGCAGGAATTTGTACTGAGACTCCGACCTGTGCCATCTCATATCCACTGCTGTACAAAGTCGCTATGCTGCTTATACGCATGCAACTGCGTTGCTAATATCAGCGGTGATATTTAAATGTTGCATTTGCATTGCATTCGCAGCCTGACATAAGAACGCCCACTTCCCCTTACTCACATCCGTATACTTTGACAACATAGCGAAACAATCGGTAACATCGGACCCATAAGCACAGTTAAGGCAGGTCAGACCTCACTCAGGAATTTACTTCTGCGCACGCTGTGAGACCTCACGTGGCGCCTGGTTTCGCAGTGGCTAATTTATGCATGTCCATGCAACGGTGTTGAAATGCACTGGCACTCCTGTGTTCGCCCGACCACCCCCCCGTCACCACCCACAAACGCCACTTCCTGTCATTCACTCTGTCATGGGTCTGCGTAGCCTCTGTGAACGCAGTGCTGAGCGCAGCATCTGTCTCGCGCATGTGCATTTAGAATTAATTGACCTATTGTGTGCGTATTAGGAACTGCGTTCTTTGCTGAATCAGGCCCAAAGTCACAACAGCAGTTGCACATTGGTTGCACCATCGATCTTCTGAGCAACCCTGTGGTTCACAGAATGTGTGTTGCAACTAAGCCACCGGTGCCTTTATCATTGCATACGATTACAAGTTTGCAGGCTCATTATGGATTTGACTTGCCTGTGTTTGCCTCGCCACCTTGTAACCTCCCACAAACGCTTCCTGGCTGTCAATAACACTGCGTCCAAGTCCTCACTTCGACTGCCTTGGTTATCTAACTTGGAGCATGCGCAGTGTGACTCATATGTATGTGCAGTATTAAAAAAATGGTGCAGATCTGCAAACAGCTTTGCGTGCACCTGTGAATCAGGCCCTGGCTCCGGAAAGTGTACATGTAACCTAAAGTACAACACCACTCAGTTTGGATTTATAGTGAATTCTGGGGGTCATTCAGACCCGCTCGCGAGCAAAGGACGCTCGCAAGCGGGTCGATGTTGCCCCACTGCGCATGCGCACAACGGAGGGAGCTCCGTCGTGCGCATGCGCGAGACCCGGATAGCGACAGGCTCTCCGTTGCTCCGGGTCTCGCACCAAAGGGGGCGTGCTGTCGATGTTGATTGACAGCACGCTCCCTTTGGTGGGCGTGCCGGGGGCGTGGCTGCCAGACGGAGGCGTTCTCATGGGAACGCCTACCGTCTGAAGCCGGCCCCACTGACATCACTAGTGATGTCAGTGGGAGTGATTTTGGCTCTGATAGAGCCAAAATCACTCCTGGGCTTGCGGCAGCGAGACCCTACCGCAGGGTCTCGTCGCAAGCCCGATGGTCACGATGGTCAAAGACCATCGCGACCATCTTTTTGGCCGCTCGCATATGCTGTGGGTGGTCACCCACAGCTCTGCGAGCGGCCAGGAGGCCGCTCCATTTTCAGGTAGGAGGGCCCTGATTCAGAGCGAGCGCTCTGGTCAGAGCGTTCAGCTCTGAATCAGGCCCTCTGTTTTTAGCGTGACTGATGTAGAATTATTAATGTGTTTTTAGTCCAAATGTGGTTCAAAATGAACAACAGAAGATTTAGACAATTTATGGAAGTGCAAAGTGCTGCATTCAATCTAATGCAATTTTAATGAATAGGAAGTTTGTAGTTGTTTTAATTAGTAGTTGGTCTCCCTTATTAGTGTTACAAAGCTATGTAAATAAGCTACATAGTTTGTGATTTAGAGCTGTGCACGGCGATACATGGAATGTTTTAAACATTATTCATGTTTTTTGATGAGAATCAATTAAAGCAACAGTGGTTTTATGGCATATTACATCAATGGACATTGGGCCTGATTCAGAGGCGGACAGTAATGCAGATGTGACTGCGTCTTTTTACGCAGCCGTGACCGCGACTTTTTACGCAGCCGACTACATTAGTTTGCTAAAGCCGCAGCTGATGGGATTTGTACAGAGGTCCCAATTCAGACCCGCGCACAAGCGCACAGCGCTCGCAAGCGGGTCAATGGTCCCCCACTGCGCATGCACCACCTCCGGCGTGCGCATGTGCGAGACCCGTCCAGGGACAGCTGCTCGTCGCTACGGGTCTCGCTACAAGATGTGGCTGTCGATGTTGATTGATCGTTTTGTAGGCGGGGAGGGGGGGTGACTGGACAAACGCAGGCGTCCCATTAGGAACGCCTGGCGTTTGTGGGCGGCCCTACTGACATCACTAGTGATGTCAGTAGTGGACTTCCTGCTCTATTAGAGCAGGGAGTCCACTCGGGCTTGAGAGAGCTGAGACCCTACCACAGGGTCTCCTCGCAAGCCTGATAATCGCGACGGGCTCCAGGCCGCTCGCAAAAGCTGTGGGTGAACACCCACAGCTTAGCGAGCGGCATGAAGAAAAAAAAAACGCCCCTCAGACCTGCGAGCTGCCTCCGGCAGCGAGCGGGTCTGAATCAGACCCAGAGACCCCTACCGGCTGCGACTCAAATTTGTCGCTTTGCGTAATAAGTTCACCATCTGCACCATCAGACCCACATTGTGGTCACACATTAGACATGTCCGTGTCTAGCTAACCACCTCCCCTATTGCCACCTAGGAGCCACCACTGAAATGAAGGCCATTTCATAGCTACAGATTGAAAGTTCTAATACAGTTACACTGAGATTTGCATAAGGTTTAGACTGGAGTTATTCCATCACAGGTATTTTGTTAATGTGGTAAAAAGAAATAGAGAATTTAGAGAACTTTACAAACTGTGGGAAGCCTTGGTCTAAAGAAGCATATTTTATTTTCTGAATTATTGCTTGTGTTGCTGGAGAAACATAAGCAGACTGTTAAATTGAGTTTAATATAGATTAACAAAATGTAATCAGCTTTTATGATTAAAACACAGACCTATTACAGCATTAAATAATAATGCAGGATTAGAGTATCCCAAACTATAGTGCCAGATTGGAGTAGTTAATTCTGTAATATATAGTGCTTTGTGTACCAGGCAAGTCATCCTTTTATGCTTTCATTCAGAAAGTGCAATGGGACAATAACAAACTAAAGCCGGATTTACTTGGGCCATACATTTCAGGAGGGGGAGATATTGTCTAAAATTAATCAGTGATTGACTTGTAATTAACCTTTTCAGCCCTCCTCACTAAACTGCAGTGACAGGAAACTAACTTATTTTCAAACCATAATGAATTACATGGTTAGTATGTGTTCAATTCTGTCCAGGGCCATATCTATATGGAGTTTGCATGAGTATCCAACAGTTGCTTCTAAGATATAGATCGGTAGGTTACTTGGCTTCTTCCACTGGGCCAGGGACTGTTTTGAATGATTACATATTTTCTGTACAGCACTGAGTAATATGATTGGAACTATAAATATGATACTGATGCCTATTGAATCTGTCTCCTATAGTTCCTTTGCAAATAATATAATTGGCATTAGGAAGGATCTATTAACTGAAGTGAATTAGAAGAACCATACAGTATAATTATTGGTAAAACCTCTAAAAGAGTAAACATGTCTAGAACACAATGGTTTTAGCATACAATCTATAATGCATATTCTATTTCTTCTAGATGGATAAAGTGATGCAAAACCAGAGTGAAGTGAAAACAATGAGCCCATCGGAGTTCTACAGACTGCTGGCATGGATTGCCATTAGAGCCGCCACACAGGTTCTTTGACATATTCACACTGTTCACTGTGCTCGTTTGGTGCTTTGGTGTCTAATTATCAAGCAGTGAAAAGTGTGGAGAAGTGAACCAGTGGAGAAGTTGCCCATTGCAACCAATCAGCTTTGAAGTAGCATTTATCAAGTACAGTCTATAAAATAATAGGTAGGAGCTGATTGGTTGCTATGGGCAACTTTTTCACTGGTTCACTACTCCACACTTTTCACTGCTTGATAAATAGACCCCTGAGTGTCTATTGAATAGGTTGATAAAATAACAGTCTGTGATTCTCATCTATCAATGACATTTCTGTACACATTGGGCCCGATTCAGAGGTAGACACAAACTGAATGCAATGTTGGCGGAATTGAACGATTATTTGCAACTGTGTATGCGCAAAATATTTTTAAAACCCCTACGGCACATGCGTTACCCTCAGTATACACACAAATGAGCTGTTGCATACAAGCGCTCTGGCATTAGGAAATGCCATGGGTGTCCCTGTTTGGTGATTGGGAGGTGTCCTGAAATGTGCGCAAAAAAATCCAGAGTTATTGGAATGTCGTTAGCTTGTCTATGTAATAGTCGCAGAGCCGCAGTGACAGAGGCCATGTTAATACGGAGTTGAGAAGGAGACTCTGCACCTGCATGCCATAGGCTGGTACAAGGGTCAATGGTGAATGCAATGGTGAGTGATTGGATTCACCGGATATTGAAAGTGGGCCTCTCAGGGCTTGCACTCTCCGGCGCTCACAAGTTCACTAGGAGAAGGCTGAAACTAGCATTTGCATTTTACCGCTACTGGGCAAAAATCACGATCGCGGCTGCAATACCATCCGTCTCTGAGTCAGGTCCATTCATCTGTATATACGGTACACAAAGTAAGGGTCCATTGCTAATGGAGGAAAACATAGGCACGCCAGGGTTTTACCTCTCTCATGTCTCCTGAGTCCTATAAGCAACCTATACTGTATATCCGATTTTTATGCTGGTGATAGATAACAAATGAATGGGTCTTTCAGGTGTACAGGTTTAACAGGGGTGAAGAGACAAATGCAGGATGTCCATATAAGTATTTTCTAAGAAAAAAATTACATTTAGCATGCATGTACAGTGGGCCTGATTCAGACCCGGTCGCAAGCGCTGAGCGCTCGCAACTGGGTCGATGGTGGCCCACAGTGCATGCGCACGACGGAGCCGGCTCCATCGTGCGCATGCGCGAGACCCAGTTAGCGAAGGGCAATCCGGCGCTCCGGGTCTCGCACCAAAGGGGACGAGCTGTCGATGTTGAGTGACAGCTCGCCCCCTTTGGCGGGCGGGCCGGGGGGGTGGCTGCCCAAACGGAGGCGTTCCCATGTGAACGCCTGCCGTTTGGGGACGGCCCCACTGACATCACGAGTGATGTCAGTGGAGAGTTTCCGGCTCTGTTAGAGCCGAAAGCTCTCTGGGGCTTCCGATGAACAAGGGTCTCGTCGCAAGCCCGATGGTCGCGATGGTCTTGACCATTGCGACCATCAACCTGGCCGCTCGCTATAGCTGTGGGTGGTCACCCACAGCTATGTGAGCGGCCAGGAGGCCTCACAAACAAAAAAAAAAACCGCCCTGATTCAGAGCGAGCGCTCTTTCAGAGCGTCCGGCTCTGAATCAGGGCCAGTGTACACACATATACATTTTTCATTTCTATCATAGTACTCTTCATTGCCCCCCACATATTATTGTTACCTTTATTGCCCCCTCTCATATTGCACATTGCCACTCTCATTGCATTCTCTTCAGAATATATATAATAGCTATCAATCTTTGCCCCTCTCATGTATCTCATTGCCATACTTATTGCCCCTTGCTATGTCTCATTACCATCCTCAATGCCCCCTTTTATCTATTATTGCCATTCTTATTGCCACGTTATGTATTACTGACATCCCTATTGCCACATCTCATGTCTCATTGCCATTCCATTCGCTGCTTCTGTGTCATCATCATACAGTGTTCCCTCTAATGCTCCCCCCTACTCTTCCTAGGCCAGTCTTCAATCTGCTGCTGCTTGTTTTTATGATATAACGATCAAATTTGATTTACTTGCTAGAATTCCATCTCGTGAGTAAGGCTTTCCCTGCTGCTAATCCAATTTTAGCAGCATAATCCAATTTTAGCAGCATGGCAGTCATTTAGCAATTAAGATATGTTAGATTCAAGTTACGAATGTAGGCTGCAATGCATGCACAATATACTAAAATAACTAGATCTATCCACCTTCATAACTGCGTGCAACTCTAAATCAGGCCTTCATTTGAGTAACTTACACCCATTTTGCTACCAATTCTGCTTTAGCACCATTTTAGCACTACATGGTATAAATTCATGTAAACATAGGCAAAATAGGACAAATTACTTGAAAGGTGCAAACATGTAAGACCTTTTGATTTTTGAGTTGCCTAATCAATGTGTTTTACAATGATGTTGCTGACTTCATGGTTCAGTCATTTGCTGCACGCAACTCAATAATGCACCCACTGTTGGGCTGATGGGTAAAGTAAACACTGCACTAAACTAAGCAAGAGTACTTTCCTTTTCCAACAAGCAATAATAGTACTTATTCTTCATTTAAAAATCCAAAACAATTTTACATACCATAACTAGTCAATAAGTCCACGGAGGTGTTACAAAGTGTGCAAAAGAAAAAAAGGAAAATTAGACACCAATGCTGAAAACAGTAATTACAGTGTAGCGGTACTGCCAATGGATAGAGCTGTAGTGAGAACTGGGAACTACTGTACAATGTCATTTGTACATGTTATAAAAGTCCTGACGCTCATCCTTCGGCCAAAACCATGGGATGGTCACCAATAAGAGCATGCGTCTCATACCAATGAGTCAAACATACACTATAAAGTAGTGAGATTGCATTAAAGTCGGAAGAGTGCCAACAAGCATTAATAATAGATTAATATATAAATATTTCTGACAATATTTTCAGGCAACATAAGTTTATTGCATCCAGGTATATCCAGGTAGATGTCGCTAGTTTTCATTGATTAGTAAGTAAGATAAAGAAGGACAATCCAATAAATGTGAAGAGACAGTCAAGCTTGCTGCAGAACTGAGCAAGACCAGACACTCTCTGGGGAGTCAGCAAAAAAGATTGTCTGTTGTGAAGACATCTGCACATTTTGTACTCATGGTACGACACGATTTTATATGCCTACATGTTATAAAAAGTACTCATGTGCGGTGATGTAGCTTATTTTTTGGTGCACAGATTGAGTATGATCTATTTTCAAGTTCCCCAAATAAAGTAATTAAGTATTGCTGTACAGCTTGTAAAAGATTATCGCCTTCTTCTTCTTTTTTAAATTGAATAGAAACTAGTCAGCATCTGTTCCTGTTCATAGTCTCCAGGAAATGTTATGATCACACAAATGCTATGGGCTGGCTTAATATTCTATAATCAGATTTATGAACATCACAGGGGGAGACCTGCTTTTCACTAGTGTATAACTAAATGCAGTGCTGTGACATGCTGTATCATGCTAGAAATGGGAGCGTTTGTCACCAGAAGGATTTCCTTCTGTAGTGTATTCTGCCCGAACTAACGGATAGAGGAATAATATGGCTATTTTTCTCCTACAACCCTGCATAGACACTAATTGCAGTCCTTGCCTCACCTTCAGTTCAAATAACTATGAACACATAATAGAGATGCTTATTAAACCAAATTCTGCTTTAACGGTTCTGTACCTTATTTTAAAATGTACAAATAAAGGTTTAGTACGTGTATTTACTGCAAATATTTATGATTTTTTTTTTTCTTAATCGATTAGTTATCTAAGTTACTTAACGATTACTAATCTAAAGAAAAAATATCCATTCTCCACTTTCTGCACTAATAGACATACTGTACCCCATACTTTTGTATGGCATAGTGTAGATATAGAGTATTAAACACTAATTTAGCTTTTATGTTTTTGATGGTATGGAAACTCAGGGCTCATTAAACTGGACACAGCGCAGAGTCATAACACTCACCCACACTCCTTTCTCCTGGGTTACTCTAAACTTGCTCCAATTCAATTCATGTAAGGTTTTTTATGTATAGTACCTTGCATATATCTGTAATTTATACTTTAATAAATATCCTTTGTCACTGTATAAATGAACAGCTATATTTTGTACTTTTAGTATGTTACATTTGAGTACACATTAGTTGTTTAGTTTTGAATTATTTCTTTCGGTTGCTGATATTCGCTTTTAAGTTGGCCATTAGATATAATAAGCATTTACATAATGTTACAGTTTTATGTGCACATCATTTATTCATGCATTTCAAAGCCCTATGCAGTATACCTCAAAGAAAAGAAAACATGATAAAGCAATTTAATGCTTTTGTCTATTTTTAATCTGTGCAAGGTACAGTATACACAATCAAAGCAATAATCATTAAAAAGTTTGATCTAGTAGATACTAATATACAGATTACTTATAGCCAGTGAAGTCAATAACTCAGAATGTTCTACAAAATAATCCACATTCACCACCCATTTATAATGACAGTAAAATATCAATAAACAATGTGATTATTATTAGTCTTATGTTTTTTATTCTCTTATTTCTGTAAGAGATGTTTTACTTTCTAAGCATATTGCTGTAGTGGATCATACAACATGTACATTTTACTATATTTCCCCTACAAATACTATTTACAGAAATAATCAAAAAGAGATTTGTGCACAACTACATTTTTGTATTGATGGAGCCAGTATCATTTATATTCTATTGTTTTCTTTTTTTATTTGTTCATTTATAATTTTGCTCTTGCTAGGTATGTATTATGCATGGGTGCTTTTGATGTCCCTTTGTTAATGTGTATTTCATTGAGTTGTGGAATAAAAGATAGACAGTTGAAAGGTCGACAATGTCTAGATAGACACCAGATGTTAGACAGGCAATAGGTCGACAGGGACAAAAGGTTGTCAGGGATTAAAGGTCGACATGGAAGAAGGAAAACAGGTACAAATGGTCAACAGGGTCAAAAAGTTGACACAAAAATGGACGACACATTTTTTTCCTAACCCTAATCTTCACCCTAACCCTCCCTCCTGGTGCCTAGCCCTAACCATCTGGTTAGGTGCCTGACCCTAACCGTCCCTTCTAGTGCCTAAACCTAACCCTCCGGTAAGTTCCTAACCCTTACCCTCCATCTTGGGGCCTAACCGTCAGGGTAAGGGCCTGAACCCTAACCATTGGGGTAAGTGCCTAACACTAAACATCCGGTAAGTGCCTTACCATAAACCTAACCCTAAAAAAAATTGAAAACAATGTCAACCATTTGTGTATCATTTTCATTTGACCTTTTGACCCTGTGGACCATTTGTATCTGTCGACCTTTAGTGTGTCCACAAAGAACAAATACAGGTGCACAACTCCAAATTAACTGATTATATATAAATAAATACATTTTGCAGTAAATACAATAGAGGTTTTTGGCATAATCTTGGCACCGCTCAAATAAGAAAAGTGAAGTGTTGGCTGCTCTTTACATTTCATTTTTCTTATTTGAGCGGTGCCTTGGGGTGGTTTAGCTGGGCTAGTTTGGGGGTGTCCTGCGCTCTGGATTTGAGCCTTAGTATGTTAGGGACCTGCCCGACAAGAGGTTACCCGGATATGGTGGGCAGGCCCATAACCTTGGCCAAGATTATGCCAAAAACCTCTACTGTATTTACTGCAAAATGTATTTATTTATATATAATCAGTTAATTTGGAGTTGTGCACCTGTATTTCTTCTTTGTGTATATATCAATGGTCTCCACAGGTAGCACCTCCAATTATATATCTATATATGTCCAGAGTGTGCAGTCTGAGATCCATTTTCTTTGTAGACCTTTAGTGTGTCGATAGTTTTGTCACTGTTGACCTTTCGCCCCTGTTGACCTATTGCCCGTCGAACATCTGGTGTCTATCTAGACAATGTGGACCTTTTTAGCTGTCTATCTATAGTCCGGATACCATTTAATTGATTTATACCATTTGGGTATGTGCTTTTCAATTGCAAAGCGGGATGCTGTTTCTTATTTTACTCTTTCTTTGTTCTTTGATGGTCTGAGTATTATATACAGCTTTTCCCATCCTTTCTAGTTTTACATATACACTATTAATTCTAGTTCATATTTTCACTTTTTTATTAAGATATTTTTTTCCGTGAATAAAAATATATTTTTTAGGTTTTGTTCTAGAGAGCAGCATCTACATTACACATGGCAGTTAATTATAGGGTTCAATGATCTTCATGATTAAGCAAAGGAAAAATGATGGTATTGTGCACAGCGTGTATACTATTAAAAAGACAGTGGAGGTATCATCACAAATACGGCATTGATGAAAAGTAATGTTGAATTATAAAAACAATTGCTAACTAGAGACAGGAGTTACAGTCCCTGTCAGGAGAAAGATATTACCTTTCCTGTACACTGCCAGTAAATTGCTCTGGGCAGGAAAGTTCAGAAGCGTTCTCAAATCTCAGCCTCTCCAGAAAGAACATTAACAAACAGAAAATTACCTGTCTATCGAGATGTCTTGCCGTGAACGTCGTTCGTAAATTCATTACTTTTTTAAGTTTATGTTGTAAAGTAAGTTTGCATTTAGTTTTACTAACTATTACTTGTTACATTTGGAATGATGTCTTATTTATGTGTTGTATATTGTGCAGGTTGGTGAAGCCATGTTAGCATACAAGCAGTTATTAGGAGAAAGCAGTGTCACTGTGCAGAGTGTAAGGCCCACACTTCAAGAGCACATTCCATCATTTGCTTTTGAGGACCTTTTAGCGACTTACAAGAAGTATATGCCAGGTAAGTACAATTATTGGCATAGAAATTAATACTAACATTTTATCCAAATATCTCTGAAAATAACTGAAAAAATAAGGTCACCCAGTAAAGCTCCTTTACAAATCTTCAAAATGTAGCCTAAATTACGTTTTACCCATTTTGGCTTACATTTTATAGGATTAGTGTATAATGGTGGCAGGTGTTGCATACATTTGATAACAGGTGGCCGCAGAGCAGTGAAAGGCAACCTGAAACACTCCTTAGGTGGCCCATTTACCTTCTAAAGGGCCGCACCAGGGCCGTAACTAGGGTAGTGCGACCTGTGCCATGGCACAGGGCACCGCAGGGCAGGGGGCGTTGTTCATGACTGTCAATTTTCCTGTTTATTACCATTCTCACTTGTAGCTTCCTCCTCTTTTATCCCCAGCATCTCCTGGTTGCCCCAGGAGTACCCATATCTCTTCCTTGGCCCTTCCCCATGAGACCATGGCCCTTTTTCAGGGGCACTATCTTATGTCCCTAGTTAAAAAAAAGAGGGGGGGGCGCCAATTCTCTCTCTGGCACAGGGCACCAAAAAGCCTAGTTATGGCTCTGGGCCGCACATTACTCTTAATTTCAGTAGCAAGTTACATTTAATTTTTTACATACGCATTACAAGCTACAACAAAGCAGGAAAGAAATAGGGGCTGCAAGTGATGGCTTGGAGGGTCATCTGTTGACCATTACTGCCTGAGGGGCTCTACTGTCTCTGGGTGTGTTGGAGATCAGTCCTTATACTAAATGTGCGATGGGATGAAGTTTGTACTTCCTAGGAGCACTTTTTTGTGAAAGTACGTCTGCACTCATAGATATACTATATAATAGTGACACATATAATAAAGTATATTTCGATTTGTTGGGTCGTTAGCATCTTTGTCCCCATTGTTAGCATGTTGTGAGGTATATCTCATGCAATGTTGCTCTGCAGGATGGAACAGGTGGCAAACAGCTGCCACTGTGTGCAAGCGGCAATGAATGGTAGTTTTTAGGTAGGGTTTAAGACATGAGTTAGTGTTTCATAAGCACTAGGCACAACCTCATGTTGGAGGAGGACAATAATTTTTCCAATGATGTAGGATGACCTGCGAACCACCAGCCACATGAGTAATAGAGCGAGATAGAACAAAACAGCACAAGACAACCGCTGTGGCTGCGGACCAGCAGCGGGAGGTGGAACATCACCTACATCACCAAGGTGCTGTTGCGGCTGTAACGCTGACTTCCTGTGGTTCAGCAGCAGCAGGGGTGTCCCAAACAGTGAGGTAGTGACCATAATAAGGGAGGATAGTCCCAAAGTTTATGTACATAGAATGGATGTGTGGAAAGCAACTGGTGAAGGCAATACTGTATCGGTGCTAAAGGATAGGGATTTGCCCTTGAAGTATGAGCATTCCCAGCACACCTCTAACTAGGGCCGGTTCTATAATTACGCATGGTACGCAGCCGCGTACGGCGCCACATAGTGGAGGGCGCCGTGGCTGCGACCATGCTACTTTATTATTAAACACAAGGCAGCCAGCAGCTGATCTCTGGGCGGGCCGCGGGTGCCGGGCAGACTGTGTCACTCACTGACAAAACGGTTGCTGCTATTTCCAAGTTGGAGAAAGGACCTTTGTGACGTAGACACCACGTGACCGCTGCAGGAGGCTGGACCGCTCCTGCGTTACCATCCACTAGGGCATAGAGGGGGAATATATATTTGTGGCGAGCGCAGCGAGTCACCGTGCCCGAAGCGCGGCGAGCATAGCGAGCCCGCGAGGGGACACTTTTGGTCCCCTGTTACCATCCCCGCCCCTCCCCCTTTCAGGCCGAGTCACGTGGGTGTGACGTCACAGGGCCATCAGCCCTGTATAGTCTAGACCTAACCCTGACAAAACTGCCTGCACATCAGCGGCTGTTCCGCTGCTCGGCAGACACGCCCCCTTTGCATGGAAGGGGCACTAGCGACACTACAAGTCCCAATGCAGAGAGGCCGTTCAGTGCTGCCTCCCCCTTTGCACGTGTAGTAGGCAGCGCGCTAGTGTGATGTCATAGGGTCACACTGCAGCACTCACAGATTGGTTGCCAGTGACAGTGTAAAGAAGAGCTGGCTCTGGCTGAGCAGCAGCAGCCAGCAACAGACACTTCACCAGTCAGACAGCGGCAGTCAGATCATGTGACACTACCTGACAGGAAACCCGGAGATGAGGCAAGTGAGCTGCACATGGATGGACCAGGCAGGAAGGTATGTGAGGAATTTAAGTCACTCACAAATGATCCCAGAGGCTCTCATGCAGAACCCGGATAGTGTCTGTCGGACTGACAGCTGCAGCTCGTTAAAATGGGCTACTGTACTGGTACTGCTCCACGGCTCACTTCACAGAGAGCGTGGTGCCTGATACTCTTCCCACTCTGGTGGCTGTAAGGTCAGACAGAGTGGCGAGCAGCTTATTTATAAAGACCCTGGGTCTCAGGAGGAGAGCAGCCTATGAGAGCTCTGCTTCCTGCACTCCACGTAATATCTTCCCTTCTCTCTATCTGAATATAGTGTGTGTATATATATATATATGTATATATATATATCTGTATGTATGTATATAAATATTTGTATGAATCCCCAGTCTCTGACCCCCCTAAATATTTGCTGACTCTAGTACATATCTTCCTTTGATCCTCAATGATCCTTCCTTTCTCTGTGTGCCCCCAGATTCCTATGTGTCCTTTGCTTAGCAATTTCAATTACACACAATGCAGGAAGCATGGTTGAAGTGGATATGGTGTAAGGCAGTGGTTCCCAAACTCTAGGGGTCATTCAGACCTGGTCGCAAGCACCGATGTGCTCGCAACCGGGTCGATGGGTAGCTTTGCGCACGCCCTCTCGCTCCGGAGCTCGCTACAAAAGGGGCGGATGTCGATGTTGATCGACAGCTCGCCCCTTTTTGTAGGCGGGCCGGGGGGGTGGTTTCCAAAACGGAGGCGTTCCTTAAGGAACGCCTACCGTTTTGTGGGCGGCCGCACTGACATCATCAGTGATGTCAGTGGGGAGCTTCCTGCTCCATCAGAGCAGAAAGCTCCCTGGGGCTTGCGAGTGCCCAGACCCAACCTTAGGGTCTGGTCGCAAGCCCCGATGGTCGCGATGGTGATCACCATCGTGACCATCACCCTGGTCGCTAGCTAAGCTGTGGGTGGTAACCCACAGCTTAGCTTGCGACCAGGATGCCGCACCAAAAAAAAAGAAGCGCCTGCCTTCATTCAGAGAGAGTGATCGCTTCTTGCGACCGCTTCTGAATGAGGTCCTCTGTCCTCGTCACCCTAATGGTGCAGGATTTAAGGATATCCATGCTTGACCACAGGTGACTTAATTAGTACCTCAGACAATTTAATTTAACCACCTGTACTCAACTTTGGACATCTCTAAAATCTGAACTGTTGGGGTACCTTGAGGAGCAAATAGGGGACCTTTGGTGTAAAGGTGCATATCCACTACACGAGAGTGGAACGACTGTACGATTACAACATTGTAATCGTACAATCGTTCATCACCCTGTGCAGTGGATAATGTGACCACACTGAATATATCTTTCAGTGCAGGCACCCTCCCTCATCCCTGAACATGCACAACCTGTCGGTTGGCCTGCATGTTCAGGCGATGACAGATGCCAGCAACGACCAGCGATAAGCGCGCATCGCTGGCCGTTTCCAACATTTTACTGTAGATTAATGAACGATTGAATGATAACGATGTCGTAATCGTTTAATCGCTAATTTTTCTCCTGTAGTGGATACGCGCCTTAAGGATATGCACGCGCACTTTGATCCCTTAACTAAACCAAATACCTAAACCACATAGGACAGTCCCACTTAAATGCACAGGCGACTGCATACTGTCTTTAAAGCTCAACTGAGTAAAGAGGTCAGAGGAATGTGCGCCCCCCCTTACTTTGGCTGTCCTAGTGCTGATGATCTGTTTCTACAGTGCCATTGCTGCTGCCTACATCATCCCCAGCACAAGGACATAATCAGGTGATCTGCAGTGTTTTTTCTTAAAAGCGGGTAGCACTTTAGCAAATTGAGAATATGGCTTCCCCCAGTGTGAGCCACGAGCTCTTTGTTTCAGTCTGTATACACTGAGTGTAGCCGTGAACATGCAAGTGGTGTGGGTGGGTATGGTGGTCAATATGGTGCAGTCTGTATTGTGTTTTTTTTTTTGATGGTCATAAGAATGTTCACAGTATTGTAAGTAAGTCACTTGGATGCTCTGTTCTCTATTTTATTCCCTGGTATGCTTCCTGTATTGTATATAGGTCCCTTAAAATGCCTCTTGTTGTTGTCACTCTGAACACAATAATGGTCTACTAATCCTTTTGGTCCGGCCTGCATGACACTACTTTCTGACCTTTCTCCAGGTCCACTTTAAAGGTGGGTACACACAGAGCCGTAACTAGACTTTTTGGTGCCCTGTGCCAGAAAGAGAATTGGCGCCCCCACATTCCTCTAATGGGGGCATAATGCACCCAATAAAGGAGACTGGTCTCATGGGGAAGAGATAGGAGAGGCCAGGAGATGCTGGGGATGAAAGAAGAGGAAGCTACAAGTGAGAATGATAATAAACAGAAAAGTGACAGGTCCAAACAGCGCCCCCTGCCCTGGCACTGGTCGCACTACCCTAGTTACGGCCCGGGGTACACACTGGAAAGATATATCTGCAGATCGAGTGATCTTCAGATATATCTGCAGATGATGGTCGTTCATATACACTGAGCGACCATCACCGCAGCTGCCATTGCCTGTTTACAGGTGATCTGCTGATCGCCCGTACACACTTGCCGATAGACAGATATGTCTGCAGAAATATCTGTCCATCGGCTGTGCAGCACAGCCAATGCGACATGTCTGTGAATGCCGAGGTCGTTCATAGACATATCGCTGGTACACACTGGCCGACGGGCAGCAGATATATTGGCCGATCAGTTGATCGGCCAATATAACTGTCAGTGTGCACCCATCATGGTTCAAAGTCTACAAGGGACTTGCTATCGGCAGTCAATGATTAATATGGTGTACATGGGTTATTTTTTGGTTGTTATTTGATAATGAATGTACAGTATAGTGTTGTCATTGTCATCTGGTAGTGCACGGCTTTAACATGATGCATGAAGGGGTGTAAGGAATTATTATGGGAAAAAAATTTACCAGATTTTTCTGGTAAATTAATTAGAAAGTGTAAGGATTCCAGGTGCTAGTATGGAATTATAAATTGTTATGCATTAGTATGGAGGTGAAAGCAGTGTGGGTTGGGACAACTAGTAAACATATATTCTGAAAGTGAAAGGTACATTTTTATAAAAATACTTTTTTTTATATACATTAGTAAAATGGTTTAAACAATCCTTCATTTAATAAAAATATTCCACAAATAAAGCATTTCTAAAAAAATATTTTTCTTCTGGATACTGTTAATAAAACAGGCAGAACTGGCACGCTCTTCATAAATACTTATTGCAGATGGTAATCCCCTCAATATATAGGGAAAAATCAAATCTCGCCCTTTACCCAGCAAAAATTCCCATTCAGTTCCATAAAAAGGGCTCATCTCCCTTTGATAAAATTTCCCCACAGTGTGTTTTATACTTAAAACCACTATTTGAGGATGGTTCACTGTTCAAGGGCCAGTGTTATGGTCTGTTCTTGGTCTGTTCTTGCCCCTAGGCTGAAATTTGCCAGCTAGCTTCTGTTGCTACAGAAAGTAAAGAGGGGATCTGCAGGTAGTCTACAATGATGATACTATTTGTTAGTGCTGCTTAAAGCAAGCAGTGAATAAATGCCAAGCGCTTGCGCGCTGCATCTACTCAATGGAGAGAGGTACTAGGGGCATGACCAGCAGCTCCCAGAGTGTGATGGGGACGCTATTTAACACATTATCTTGTATAATACTTGATATGTAAACAACTAGTTTAATTTACTAAAGCTGACCAATATAATACTTTTATAAATTATTAGTAGTATTTGCCTGGCTATACTTTTATATTTACTTTTTTTCCTGTAGCAGCTACATTTCAGTCAAATGTGTTTTTGCGCCCAGGCATTTTTTTTTTTCAATTAATAAATGAGGCTTGACTGAGTAGCATTTTCAAAGAAAAATGTAATATTAAATATTAAAGTAAAGAAGGTTGTGGTTATAAAGTGCTAGTAAGCAGGTTTTCAAGTGAGACCAACTTTCACCTACACATTTATCAGTTAGACCTGACAGCATATACATATGTTAATGTATGTTACAAAGCTGTATCCTTGCTTCTATAATTACGTATTGATATAGCAATGTTGTGTGGCACAACCCATTATTTGACAGGTATTAGGTAAGCATAATCGTCTGCCCCTTCTGTTTATTAGTATTCTGGACACATATACACAAATTATGGCTCACTTTAGCTTTGCATAGTAAAATAACTTTTACAATTTTAGAAATTTTCTTTCCAGTATTTTGATTTCCATCCTAGACTCCATGGCAGCCATAGTGAATGTGTTAACTCCTTAGTCAGCTGAGTAGCAACAGGAAAATGAAACACATGCGGACTCTTCCCCTGGTGTTTTTCCTGTCTCTCAGGTGAGTAAGGCAGCTGTAGTGTATGTGAGTGTGTAGGTAGTAGTTTTGTGTCAGCAGCTTACCCAGAGGGTCCTTGTGGCATTCAACTCTGCGAGTGCAAGCAGGGACTTGGCTGGTTCCTTTCCATAGCAAGCACAGTTTGATGCCACTTCCGAGTCACACACTGTAGCGACTGATGACGAATCTGCTTTCATCTTGGGAAAATGTGAAGTTGGAAAGGCCCCTCAAATTTCAGCAGCTAGCATACCAGCTCCAGTCTATGCAACTGATTTCAATATGGAACTATCTCTGTCTCATGTATATGGTCTCATCTACTATTGGCATTCTCTCATGATGGCTTTTGCAGGAGCTTCAACTTGATCTACTTACAGTTGTATCACATTTATTTTCTTTATCACGTCCTCAGACTTATAAAGCTTACAATAGAGTATGGGAATCCCTCAGCTGGTGGCAGGATCCAAGGTTGAAGGATTGTGTAGTGCCCCTCTCAGAACCACACTGCATAGTGCTCTCCACTAATTCCAGCTCCATAGATTGTGGTTCTCATCTGCTTGCAGAAGTGGTGGAGGGCTGTTGAATGAAAGGCTGCTGCATGCAAACACTCTGGAGATTAGGGCAGTATGATATGCGACTCAGCATTTTCAATCTTTTCTAAATCACAAACATCTCACTAATATTTTGGACAACTGGAATGGAGTTGCCTTCATAAATAGCAAATTCCTGTCACAGGTACACCAGGGCAGAAGGAATAGATGCTGTGCAAATGTCATGGAATTTTCAGCTGGGGTATGTGTTCCCTACTTTTCCTATCATTTGTCGCACCTTACAGAAGATTGTGGAGGTCATAGTGATCCTTCTGTTTTTAGTCACATCACCTGTGGTTTGCAGTGGCCTGGGAATTCTACTGGTACAGCCTTGGCCTCTACCACCTCAGTCAGATATTCTGCACCAGAGTTTTCATCCAAATCCGGATGTCCTCACTTTGAGGCTGTGGATATTGAAAAAGGGAGTCTCTGACAAAGTGTCACGCCTGAGGGTTGGTTTGGGTAGGAACAGGCGTGGGAGACTGAAGGGGAGATTAGAGATGCGTGAAGGAACTTGGCTGGCTTGAGCCAGCACTTCCTTATGTATTGATGTGAGGAGATAGAGATATGGCAGTGGATGATGGGCCCGAATGCAAGGACAGAAATAGAAATGTCTTTATTGAACAGCAGGTTGGGATGGGACTGGTTATATAATACTGAAGGAATTGGCAGAATCGGATTGGGACCAATGATGCTGGTTTGAGAGCTGGGTCGGTTTGAAACCGATGTTAATGAATTAAAGAACTTGATGTATTTAATCCAATGTTGATGATTTGATGAACTTAGGGCCTTAATCACTACCATACGCAACTGCGAATACGCACACAATTGGCCGATTGTTCCGCACTACGCATGCCTATGCATCGCAGTGTGCGTGCGCGAACTAGCTATTGCGATCGGGACTGCAATCGCAGAGGCTACGCAGACCCCTCAGATTGATTGACAGGAAGCACCATTTGTGGGTGGTGACAGGGGGGGTGATCGGAGAAAAGCAGGTGCGCCAATGTGTTTGCATGCCATTTCAGGGGCGTGCATAAATTATTCACTACGTAGTCTGAAGTCTCATAGCGTGCGTGGTTGTTAGCAATTTCTGAGTAAGGTCAGAGCTTGTGCAAGTGTGCATGAGGCTGCAGTGGTACTCGATTGTACCGATGGTTTCGCTATTCTGCTAAGTATTCCGGAAGTATGCAATGTAAAGTGGGCATCCTTATCTAGTGCTGAGTTTGCATTGTGATCGCAATGGATTAGCATACTAGATGAACTGCGTGCATAATGAATCAGGCCCTTAATCGGTTGGGACCGATGTTGATGGATTGAATAACTTAAATCATAAGAGTTCGATTTTGGAAGCATCGGATGAGGCCGATGTTTGGAAGTACTGACTGGAACCGACGGTGGGTGTAAGAACAAGTCTCAGTAGTAACACTAGACTGGTGTGCAAGATGGTATAGGATACTTGTTTACCAGATACAGGATATGAATATAACGGACTGGGGGGGGGGGTGATTTAGCAAAGATCGTAACTGCAAAGCTGCAGGCATCTTGCTATTATGCAAATGCAGCAGGAGGTGTATGACACCCCCTGCTGCATTTGCGATCCCAGCACTGCGACGGAGCCTCGGCTTTCGCAGGCAGGCCGCCTTTCGAGGCCAGGCCACTGCGTCCCTGGCTTTGTCACTCCCGGAAAACTGGGCACACACCCCCCATTTCCGGGAACGCCGGCCGACCCTGCACCGCCTCCTAAATGCCTCTGCCTGTCAATCAAGCAGAGGCACAGAAGGGGCTGCGTGCGTCTACACAGGACCCATTCTGCACACTTGCAGAATGTGTCTTGCGTGATAATCGGGAATCTGCGATCAGCAGTGCACGAATGAACTGCTGAATCAGCCCCTGGGACCATTCAGATTCAGAGTACCTGAGAGCTCAGCACTGAGCTGTAAATTCAGCAAGTAGTGACATCGTACTGGCAACAGAGGCCAGTGTGGAAATGGAATTTATAGGGGGGGATCCCCAGGGATTGGATGCTGCGATCAGCTGGTCTGGGAGCAACGCTCTGAGTGGAGGAAGAGCATCAGGTGACAGAGTCCAACATAGCTGCACCCATACTGTTGTTTAGGAGGGAACTCTGGAGAACTCTGGAGCCTGTGTGTCATCATGCTGGGAAGACACACTGTGAGCAAGAGGCTGCGGAGAGCCATCTCCATGCTCAGTAACAAGACACTGAGAGGAAAAGGCAGGAGCAGTACAGACAGACCTCAGCACCAGCCTGGAGCGATGTGCAGCGTGAACGGACTTCTGTGCTATTCTGGAGTGATGCACAGCGCGAGTGGACCTCAGTGCTAGCCTGGACAGGCACTGGAGCTGTAAGAAAGTGGTTTTAATAGTCCGAAGTATGACACAAAGAGATTAATGTGATTTTTCAAGCATTCTTCCTCTGTTTAATATAGGATTTCATACCTTCCAATATTTATACCTTCCAATATTTGGTTGTCTTCGATTGGGACCAGTCTACATGCTGTGGGTCATGGCCAGCACATATAATGCATTCGACTGTAATTAGGTTCATTCTCTGATATTTGTATCCTGCAGACACCATTGTATTTGTATGTGGCAGCCATTTACTGTTGCTCTGCATAGCTGTGGTGATTGGGACTTACCTTGCTTACTTCCTGGCTGATCATGATAGTACAATCCTGATTGGAAAGTTGGGACATAACCCTCAAATGAAGACTGTACCGCCTAAGGGCCATATTCAGTTTGAGGTGAAAAGACCGCTTCGTTGAAAAAGTATCGCGGGTGACGTCGTTTCGGCAGGCGGAAACTTTTCGCCGTATTCAATTTCAAAGACTTTTCGCCTAGGCAGAAAGTCAATGCAATGGACCCGGTGGAAAATGAATAGCAGGCAGAAAAAAGTGCAGAATTGGGGTTTTGGGGTGCAACGTTGCGGGATCCCCCGTGCAGCCTTAAGACAGTCCCCGTAAGGTAAACTGTGTCAAAAAATTTTAAAAAAACACTTAACACCCAAAAAAAGTATTTTCATTTTGGGGGAGAAAATCCAAAGTTGGGGGACAAAGTTAAAAACTAGCGAAATAGACTCCAGGGTTGTCCCCGAGTATGCCCCAGGTGTTTTTTTTATTGCAGGCGCTTGCGGAAGGTGGATTTTTAATGATTTTTTAAACTTCACTTTAGCAACTTTTGCTACCCCCCATTTTCAGGTACCCCAAATTTGCTGGGACTAGTTATTTCCTACCTTCAGCAGGCCTATTCAGGGGGTATCCATGTCACTGCATGTTTTGGCGGGTGTCAGGCTGATTTCCCCAAATCTGACAGGAGTTTTCGCCAGTTTCAGTTTCGCAGGGTGCCGTTTTCGCCTCCTTTGAAATTGAATAGGGCGAAATGCGGGCACGAGGAAAGTGTTTTCTCCAAAAATACACGATGTAGGCATAAAGTCCGGCAGGCGAAAAGTCCGGGACTTTTTGCCTCAAATTGAATACGGGCCTAAATCTGGACTGTTGGAAGGTATGGAATTTGGATGAAATTATTATTTTATTTGCACACCAGACAGGTAACAAATTACTTTTTTCTTTTTCTGCAAACAGTAAAGAGAATTAGATGTCATTCCAAGCCTATTATTGCACCTTGGCACCATAACATGATCCTGTATGCTTTAAGGTATTATCCTTTGCACCATATCTCCCTCAAGTGGCTCACACTGAAGCTGTCATTTCTGGTAGCAGTTATTCGATAAAAAAATGTTTTGTCGCAATTTCTTTGCACTATCTGCATTACTTTATGTTTAACCCATGCCAATTAATTTATATATTGCTTGGGTAGGTCCCACTCATTACGGCTGAGGTGGAGTTTAATAAGGAAATTAGATAATTATTATTGTTAAAGTTAATTTCCTTGAAATACTCCATAGCAGCCCTTTATTCCCACCTGTATGGTCTGATTATGTTTTAGGACAGCTTAGGAAAAGTCTCACCCAGGGAAGAAACAGTCATCCTATATACCTTGTCTCCTTTAATGTTCCCAGCTCTGCTCTCTAGGGCGCTAACCCATTCATTATAGCTGCCCTGTATAATTAAAAGGGAATTAAATTAAGTATAATAATTCTCTAATTTATGGCTTATGCAAGTGTTGGTAGGGTGATTGTTTTTCAGAAGACCAGCATAATGATAATCACCATAATAGAGCAGTCTTTTAATGTCTGGAGATGCTGAATTACTTCAAGCTGTGCATTTTTGCACAGTACATCTTTGTAAATCAATATGCATGCTATCATTTATACTCCTTTATTACTTGTTGTTATTGTAGAAATTCATGTTTTGTTTTTTTCCATAGTTGATGGTCAGAAGTGTGCGGACAAAGTGGAAGGAACTGTTAGAAGTCCTGTAGATGGAAAGCAAGATCAGGGAGACTTCCTTCCCATAGAGATGTTATCTTGTGTTCATGTCATTCGCTACCATAATCACTTAATGAGACTGAAGAATATGCTCACACTGACAGGTATATTAATTTCCTCGTTTTGAAACCCAAAATAATAACACTTGATAAGTAAACCATTAAGGGCCTGTTACGGAGTTGGACTGAAGTCAATTTTTGTTAGCGTAAAATATGCTTTTCCATACTATACATATACACAATAAGTGTGTGTGTGTGTGTGTGCTACCATTCTTGTGCAGATTCGGATGCATCTTACGCTTTTAGCTCCTTCCACTTTGAGAAACGGGTTGGTGAGGGTAGGGGCTGTCAAGCGTAGACAGCACATTAAATATGTGTTCACATAATACAGATATAAACAGAAGTGGATGCAGCCACAGATATGTCTCCTAACAGGTAGGTGCTTTACCCCTAGGGCAGTGATGTACAGATATTCAGGGGCACAGAGAGTGGGGACGGGATCAGGTACTGAGGTGGCGTGACCAAATCTGGGATGGTTATGCCCTCTCCCACAAAAAACCCACTGAAAAAAATACTATGTCAATGAACTGCATTTACCAATATAGTTAACTGTACTTAGAACCCAAGTGGGCTTATAGCTACTAACCAATCAGAGATGCTTTCTCATAGTGGACCCTGGTTTCTAGTGCATACCGGTTTTTAGTTATAAAAGAGTCAGCATGCGACAGTTGCAGAGGGTTTGGTTCATGTAGTTCTACAAGCACCAGCGTACCCAAGCAGCCATATGGTTGCCAGTGCTTGTTGGGAGGGACTATCCATTGGGCTTGGGTGTTGGGAAGAGCTCCAGTACTTTCAGTAGGGGGCTGTTTTTTTCTAAGGGAAGGCGACACGTGTTTTGTGGGCTGGATTTTCCCCGGGGAAGTCATCCTGTGCTGAACATGCTGGATCTGTGTCACATTATGATGGGGCCCCAGATATTAAGTTTCCATGTTATAATGTATGACATATATGTATGTCTGAAAATGCAGCAGTCTATGAGCGGTGAGATCACTTTTAGGTTGGGAATCGGAAGTTCTATTATTTTTAACTCGCTTTAATCAGACACATTTGACATGTCACGTTTATTTTTAATTTGACATCACGTTTTTGGTGCAAATGTGTTACAACTCAGCATTGGGCCTTCAATTCTCATTAGTCCCACATAGACATTCACTACCTGAAGTTAAATTGTGTTGTAAAGTGGAATATTTAAAGTTCTTGTATGTATTTAGAGAATTAAGACAACTGTATCTTGTTTATAGATTTCTCTGAAAGAGATGATGGCAAAGTTTCTGCCGGTGACACATTGTACACATCTGTTTTGGATAATGGGATTACAGTGCGTTATGTAGCGATGCACCTGTTCCTGAAGAAGTATCTTTATTCCTATTCCATATGTTGTGTGAATGACTTTCCTCCAGAACTTCTCCTGGGACTGCAGCAGGAATCAAAAGGACTTAACATTGAACCTAAGGTACATTAAATTGTATGTGAACATCTGATTTATGTGTTCTATATTGCAGATCAGACCTTTATAAACATACTAACAAATGGAAGCTGGCTGCTCTCATGTACCTTTTCCTCTTCAAGGCCACCGAGAAGTACTACATAGATGTAATGAAATGTCAATTCAGTTATCAGACAATATTATACAGGTTTTGGCCATTTTCTTTATAAATATTATTTTTATTCTGTTTTCCTACATTAAAAAATGTTAATTTTCAGATTTCTGTCTTTTTACCCATAATGTGCACAGACATTAATTCATATACTCAATTTCCCCTACGGTGCATTCTATCAAAGTAAACAACATATTTACATCCTCTCTGCTAAAATGTTGTAAATTTAGACTGTTACTAAGTGTGAAAGCAAATTTCTCGGGGGAACCATAGTTTGTTACATTAATAAACTATGTAATACTTTGTTGAAAATATACAGAAAGCACCTTATATATTATATTGTAGCTCCTGTGTGAAATCTAAGTGGTGGAATGATTTGACTAAAATAGATATGTGCTTTATCAAGTTCCATATTTTCCATCTCTATATAAATTAAATTGTGATACTGTATGTAAAATAGAATTTGTTTAAAAATAACCGATAGCAACTATGGTTTCTGATGGTTCAAGAAAATGTAATTTCTCTCCTAATAAATCAGTGTTTTTTAATTATTATCATGTTTACATAAATCTGGGAATTTATTTTCCTAGAGAAAATGTTGTTACCTTAGCAACTAGCAAGTAATTAAGCTTTTTTTCTACTTGCTGTGTGCTCTGGAAACATCATTTTGTGTTTAAAGCAATTAAGTGACATGTGAATGCTAACTAAAATATACACACTGTCTTCTGCTCTGAGAGATACAATTTCCTAAATGCCAGCAATGACCTTACCATCTGTTTCCATAAATGGGGGTGCCAGCTGAATCAGTAGGAAGCCTCTACATTTATAGGCTTACAAATCTGACTTTCTTTATGCAGTACATAAAACTAATCTGGTAAAATACAAAGCTTTCCTCTCCTGTTATACTGCTTCATATTCTCAATGAATATATGTTGTTAGTGTTGAATTACACATAGGGTTATATGAAATGACCTGAATCTTGGCTTTGTTTTAAAGCAAGTCTCCCACCTTGGCACTAGAACTGTTCCCGCATTGACCTCCTTAAACAGTTGGCTTAAATCGAAGGAGGAACGTGATCTGAATAATCAAAGCTGCTTTCACATTGTATTGTGCTGCTGGCATACTGTATTTGTGTTAAACTCACTCCTAGCAATAATACTGGCTTGCTGTTGTACATATACAGTGGGGCCTGATAATGTTGGATGCAATGTAGATGTCGCACACAGTTTAGCGATTTTTTTTATCGTATGCATGCTTCTCAATCGCACTGCGTTTGGGTTGATGGTGCACACAGAGTCGCAGTTGCGATTGAGAAGTCTGGTCTCAGAAATGTCTTGAAAACGTGTTGAGACATGCTCATTTTCTTATTGATGAAAATGATCCAATATCACATATCTGTGAGTGGCAAAAGTGTGTGAACCTTTGCTTTCAGTACTGATATGATTCCCTTGTGCAGCAATAACTGCTTCTAAACATTTCCAGTATTTGTTGATTAGTCCTGAACATCGGCTTGGAGGAACTTTACCCCATTCCTCCATACAAAACAGCTTCAACTCTGTTATGATGGCAAGTTTCCTCCCATGAACTGCTCACTTCAGGTCCTTCCACAACATTTCGATTAGATTAAGGTCAAGACTTTGACTTGGCCATTCCAAAACTTTAAATTTATTCTTCTTTAACCATTTCTAGGTCGAATAATTGTGTGCTATGGTTCGTCTTGCTGCATGACCCACGTTCTCTTGAGATGCAGCTCATGGACAGATGTCCTCACATTTTCCTTTAGAATATTCTGGTATAATTCAGAAATCATTGTCCCATCAATGATGGCAAGTCGTCCTGGGCCAGATGCAGCAACACAGGCCCAAACCATGATATCACCACCACCACCACTGTGATTCACAAATGGTATGAGGTTTTTATTCTGGAATGCAGTGTTCTCCTTTCTCCAAACATAACGCTTCTCATATAAACCAAAAAGCTCTATTTTGGACTCCTCTGTCCACAAAAACATTGTTCCAATAGTCTTCTGGCTTGTCCAAGTGATCTTTAGCAAACAGCAGACAGGCAGTGGCTTTATCCTTGCAATCCTGCCATGCACACCATTGTTGTTCAGTGTCCTCCTGATGGTGGACTCATGAACATTAACATTAGATTACAGTATGTGAGAAAGGCCTTCAGTTGCTTAGATGTTACCTTGGGTTCCTTTGTGACCTTGAGAACTATAAGACGCCTTGCTCTTGGCGTGATTTTTGTTGGTCGGCCACTTTTGGGGAGGGTAATAATGGTCTGGAATTTCCTCCATTTGTATACAATCTGTCTGACTGTTGATTGGTGGAGTCCAAACTATTTAGAGATGGTTTTGTAACCTTTTACAGCCTGATGAGCATCAACAATTCTTCTTCTGAGGACTTTAGAAATGTCCTTTGTTCGTGGCATAATACACTTCCATAAACATGTTTTGTGAACATCAGACTTTGATAGATCCCTGTTCTTTTTAAGACAAGTTGTCCACTCAACCCTGATTGTCATCACATAGATTGCAAATAACTGACTCTAATTTCACCTTCAAAATATCTGCTCAGCCTAAAGGTTCACATACTTTTGCCACTCACAGCTATGTGATATTGGATCATTTTCCTCAAAGAAAAAATTAACATGTCTAATATTTTTGTCTCATTTGTTTGATTTGGTTCTCTTTATCTACTTTTATGACTTGTGTGAAAATCTGAGGTAGTTTTAGGCCAAATTTCAGCAGAAATATAGAAAATCCTGAAGGGTTCACAAACTTTCAAGCACCACTGTAATTTGAGGTTTCTCCACCCACTGCAGTTAAACTAGAGATGGGAGAGATTTGGCATGAATTTTGCAGCAGAACATGCTGTTCTGCAGAGATGTGAAATTCCCGACATACAGTTATTGGTCAAAATTTACTAAGCACTGGGTTCTAAACCCAGCGGTTTGATGGCGGTTTGACGGTAGGTTCTATTCTGTTCTAAACCCCGGGGGTTTGGTGGCAGTTTGGCGGCTGTTTTGCTATCTGCAGATTTACTAAGACAAAAACCGCACAAAACCGCTGCAAAACACATTTTAGAATAGCATAGAACAGGGCTGTCATTTAGAAACCGCTGCAAACCACCACCAAACCGCCGGGGTTTAGAACAGAATAGAACCCGCCGTCAAACCACCACCAAACCGCCGGGGTTTAGAACCAGCCACTTAGTAAATTTTGCCCTTCCACTTCTGCTTCCATGGAATGCCATCCTGGGATTTTTCATCTATAAATAGAGCTGTGACAACAGACAATTCATTATTCTTGGTGCTGTGGTTGGGGTAGTATTGAAAACACTAAAATTATGCCATCAAATGCAGAAAGTGTGTAATATGTTGCACGGTGGTGGTGGTGGTTAGCATTGCTGCCTCAATGCAATGTGGGCCTGATTCAGACTCGCTCGCGAGTGCTGAGCGCTCGCAAGCGGGTCGATGGTGCCCTAGTGTGCATGCGCAAGACCCGAATAACGACGGGGTAGCTGTCGTTATGGGTCTCGCACCAAAGGGGGCGTGCTGTCGATGGTGAGTGGCAGCATGCCCCCTTTGGTGGGCGTGCCGGGGGCGTGGTGGCCAGACGGAGGCGTTCCCATGGGAACGCCTACCGTCTGGGTCCGGCCCCACTGACATCACTGGTGATGTCAGTGGGAGTGATTTTGGCTCTGATAGAGCCAAAATCACTCCAGGGCTTGCGGTCACCGAGACCCTACCGCAGGGTCTCGTCGCAAGCCACAGCTACGCGAGCTTCCAAAAGGCCGCTTTGGAAAAAAAAAAACACGCCCTGATTCAGAGCGGGCGCTCATTCTGAGCGTCCGGCCCTGAATCAGGCCCTGAGGGCACTATTTCCATTTCCGACCATGTACCAATCTTTGTGGAGTTTGTATGTTCCCATCATGTTTGCATTCAGTTTCCTCCAAGTACTCTGGTTTTCTCACACACTACAAAAACGCGCTGATAGGTTATTTGACTTCTGACAAAAAAAAAAATCTCTGAAAAAAAATTGTGAATTAGTAGCCTATAATGTACTATAGGGTAACACCATCTAGAAATGCTTCGCATTCCAGAGCTTTGTAAATTCGCCAGCACAGCAGCCCCCGTGGAAACGTATGGGTGCTGCATTTGCAGATGAAAATTAAGGGATCATGGCAGATATCGGAAATATCTGCTGCGATCTGGGAGATACTTAATATTTGTAGGTCCCCCCCCCCGAATAAATGATGATAAATTAGGCCCCTAAGCCTTATGTTTCTGAGGGAAAGTAATTCCTTTTGGTTGTGTGACTTATTTGCTTTACATACTGTAACATCACTGTATATTGTTTATTTTCTGTTCCTGTAACATTGCACAATATTGGAAGCATACATTCCAGTGCTTGTGCGTCCAATGTCACCAACACGTGTGCAAGTTCAATGCATCACTAGGCTGCACGGTTTGTTCATTCATTGCCCCCCTATCTATGCTAGCTGCAGCTACACCTGCTCTCAGAATGGTTGCTAAATCATTTTGTTCCCCTTGAGTCCAGGGTATTTAAGCTATGCATCTATTAGATATCTTCACATTGCTAAACATCAAGGATCAGCATTGCACAGCTGAGACTGCACTGCTAATATATAGTCAACTTTACATTTAATGTTCTGTGAATTCTTATTAAACAGTACTGTCATTTCACAGAACATTGACGTTGAGGGTCCAGTCAGGATGTTGACATTCAGGATGATGACCTGTTTAGATTGTCTACAGTCAAAATGTTGATGCATTCAGTTAGGGTTTGGGGTAGTTTTAAGTTAAAATAGCAGTGTCGACATCCCATTGTCCAAAGACGCAGCGGTGATGCAAACAGCGTACAATTCAGTCCCATAGATCATGTCTATCCTGTCCCTCTTTATCTATTTTGATACTTTTGGATATATTGATGGATCCTTTTAATGATGGCTCGCAGTGCAGTTTAAGCTTTGTACAGTAGATATTTGTTTTATTTAACCTTTTTTGTGTAATTATTTCATTTGTGTCTATGATGCATGATTGTACCTTATACCAGTGACATGCGGTGAGGTCAATGACTGGGGAGGCACACATTGAGATAGGTCTGAATGCACCCCCTACTCACTGTAACTCTCCCCTCACTACACTAAGCTTCAGTGTCTATTGATTCTCCTACCTGCATCTCTAAACACTGTAGTGCATTTCCTGGTCACATGACACATCAATTTAAAGCTCAAAGGCACAACCCCTTACTTGAGTCATGCCTCTATTAGCTCTCTTTCTGTGCAGCTTACTGCCCATAGTGTGGCCTCAGCCCCAGCTCTGCAAGCAGTGTCTGACTATATAGAAGCAAGACTGAGCTGTTGCTGCCTCATCTCTATTCTCCCAGTCCCAGGGAGCTCCACAAAGCTGATGAGTGCTAACTATAAAAATGATTACAATAAACAAAGAAGATGTTTATAAGTTATAAACATCGTCTTTGTATTATTCAAATAATTTTTATATAAAATCTCAAGAGTATGATAAGGGAGGCTCTGCCTCCCCTGTCTAGCATTATTATTATTACATTTTATTTATAGGGCGCCACAAGTGGTCCGCAGCGCTGTACATACAGTAAAGGGTACACAGAACATTACATTACAATACAGTAACCAACTTATAAACAGAGCACAAGTAACAATTAGCAACACAATTCTCCATACACAATACAGCTGGGAAGGTGAAGGCTGTCATAGAAGTGCTAGAGAAGAAGGCTGTGAGACAGTGGGGAGGAGGACCCTGCTCCTAGGAGCTTACAATCTAGGGGAAAGGGGAGACAGACAGATGACATGAGGCATGAGTATGTTGAGGGGGACCTGAGTGCAGGAAGTAAGCAAGGTAGAGATGGCTGAGGCGGGAGGGACAGAGACCTGGTAACATGGTTATGTGGTGGAAGGGTATGCTTTGGTGAAGAGGTGGGTTTTCAGTGCACGTTTGAAGCTCTGCAGGGTCGGGGAGAGCCTGATAGAGCGAGGGAGCTCATTCCAGTGAAGGGGGGCTGCACGAGCAAAATCTTGGATACGTGCATGAGATGAAGTAACCAGGGTGGAGGAGAGGTAACAGTCATTGGCAGACTGAAGTGAGCGGGAGGGAGTATGTAAGGAAATAAGGTTTGAGATGTAGCATGACTGCACGTCCCTGCCTTATACATACAGTGCATCCGGAAAGTATTCACAATGCTTCACACATTTTGTTATGTTACAGCCTTATTCCAAAATGGAATAAATTCGTTTTTGTCCTCAAAATTCTACACACAATACCCCATAATGACAACGAGTAAAAAGTTTTGAGATTTTTGAAAATTTAATTAAGAAAAAACAACTAAGAAATCACACGTTATTAAGTATTTACTTATTCCTTTACATAAGTATTCACTTATACCTTTGCTCATAACTTTGTTGGTACACCGTTGGCAGTTTTTTTGCGATTTTTGCAAATTTAATTAAAAAAAATAAAAAATCACACGTTCATAAGTATTCACAACCCTTACTCAATACTATGTTGATGCACCTTTGGCAGCAATTACAGCCTTAAGTCTTTTTGAATATGATGCCACAAGCTTGGCACACCTATCTTTGGGCAGTTTCGCCCATTCCTCTTTGCAGCGCCTCTCAAGCTCCATCAGGTTGGATGGGAAGCGTCGGTGCACAGCCATTTTCAGATTTCTCCAGAGATGTTCAATCGGATTCAAGTCTGGGCTTTGGCTGGGCCACTCAAGGACATTCACAGAGTTGTCCTGAAGCCACTCTTTTGATATCTTGGCTGTGTGCTTAGGGTCGTTGTCCTGCTGAAAGATGAACTGTCGTCCAATTCTGAGGTCAAGACCGCTCTGGAGCAGGTTTTCATCCAGGACATCTCTGTACATTGCTACATTCATCTTTTCCTCTATCCTAACTAGTCTCCCAGTTCCTGCCACTGAAAAACATCCCTACAGCATGATGCTGCCACTATCATGCTTTCCTGAGGATGGTATTGGCCTGGTGATGAGCGGTACCTGGTTTCCTCCAAACATAATGCCTGGCATTCACGCCAAAGAGTTCAATCTTTATCTCATCAGACCAAAGAGTCCTTCAGGTGCATTTTGGCAAACTCCAGGTGGGCTGCCATGTGCTTTTTACTAAGGAGAGGCTTCCGTCTGGCCACTCTAATATACAGGCCTGATTGGTGGATTGCTGCAGAGATGGTTGTCCTTCTGGAAGGTTGTCCTCTCTCCAGAGAGAAATGCTGTAGCTCTGACTGAGTGACCATCGGGTTCTTGGTCACCTCCCTGACTAGGGCCCTTCTCCCCCGATCACTCAGGAAGAGTCCTGGTGGTTCTGAACGGATTTACGGATTCCATTTACGGATGATGGAGGCCACTGTGCTCATTGGTACCTTCAAAGCAGCAGATATTTTTCTGTACCCTTCCCCAGATTTGTGCCTCGAGACAATCCTGTCTCGGAGGTCTACAGACAATTCCTTGGACTTCATGCTTGGTTTGTGCTCTGACATGCACTGTCAAGTGTGGGACCTTATATAGACAGGTGTATGGCTTTCAAAATCATGTCCAATCAATTGAATTTACCACAGGTGGACTCCAATTAAGCTGTAGGAACATCTCAAGGATGACCAGTGGAAACTGGATGCACCTGAGCTCAATTTTGAGCTTCATGGCAAAGGCCGTGAATACTTATGTACATGTGATTTCTTAGTGTTTTGTTTTTTTTTTATTAAATTTGCATAAATCTCAAAAAAACTTTTTACACATTGTCATTATGGGGTATTGTGTGTAGAATTTTGAGGACAAACATTAATTTATTCCATTTTGGAATAAGGCTGTAACATAACAAAATGTGGAAAAGCTGGAGCGCTGTGAATACTTTCTGGATGCACTGTATACTGTATATAGCATACAGCTGAAACACAAAAAACATTTGTTTATACTAACTGGACACAAGGGCCAAAAACTTACAACAATGTACCATGCCATGGGCTGGATTAAGAGTTGGAAAATAATCGGTTGTATAGTACATGCATCCAAAGGCCCCCATGCATCTGCGATGGATTTTGGCAACTCCCTGATCGCCGGGGTTGGGGCACGGTGAAATACAACATGTTGGATTTCCGTGTTTCGCCGATCCTGGCCATAATATGATTGTGATCAGCAAATCTGGGATTTTTAACATGAAGAATTTCACTGATTCCCTGGCGAATCACTGTTCACCGATGGCCACCGATTAGTGTTTCCGACAGGCTGAATGGCGTTTCAGGTGGAATCGGGGAAACAGCCGTCTGATGTATGGGGCCCTTTAGTCACAATGCAATGTGACAAAACCGCTTCATAAGACTGCACTAATTAATTTGCCATGTGACACTTGTATGTCTGTGTGGACTGAGGGCCTGATTCCGAGCCGGACGCTATTTGCGCTCGCTCGTTCAGAAAAAGGGGCCGGCTATTTAAATTGAGCGCTCGCTCTTTGCGGTTTGTTGACGCCTCTATGTCTGAGCGAGCGAACGAAACATGCGCTCGCTATTTTGAAAAGACGCCCCCTGGCCGCTCGCATCATTCGTCATCTCCGCTATTTATTAGATTAATCGAGTACACCGAAAGGCGTCTGAACTGCTCGTAGTGCTTATGGTTGAATTTTCCTACCGCAATCATGCGAACGGTTCAGGCTAAGAGACAACCAAGTGACGTGGCCGATGACGCTGCTTTGTTAATTATGCACACCCTTAAAACACCCGTTTTGACCGTTTGGCACGCCTGCGTTCTGATCTCCACTCCCCGTTTTCAAGCACCTTCCCCTGTTACCACCCACAAACGCCTCATCCTGTCACTCAAATTAGCAGGCACTTGCAATTTTGCGAACATACGTTTTCCGACCGCACTGACTGGTTAGCGCATGCGCATTACGACCCATACGCATGCGCAGATGTGCGAACATCGCTCGGAGTAAACGAGCGGCCGCTTACGAGCGGCTCTGAATCAGGCCCAGAGGGCCTAATTCAGCAAGGAACGCACGGATGCAGACTCTCGCATCCGGCCGCTGCGGGAATATGCTAATGAATGCATATGCACGGCAATTGCAGCAGAATAAGCAGACGCACCAGCACTACATAATACCACCCACTTCTCTTTACTTGCATCCTCAATACCTGGCAAGACAGCGGAAACATCGGTAACATCGAGAACCATCGAACACATAAACACAATAGTGGTTGACCTGACCCTCCTGCAGACATAGCGAGACTTCCTGTGTGCAACTAGACCTCAGGCTGTGTCTGTCGCCGCAAGGGCTTAATTATGCACGTCCTGAAACGCTGTCCAAATGCACAGGCACACCTGCATTTGCCCAACCACCCCCCGTCACTACCCACAAACGGCACTTCCTGTCAATCACTGTGCTCTGGCTCTGCGTAGCCTCACAATAGCTAGTACACACACTGCAATGCATGCACAGAGCAAAAACATTGCCCGATTGCGTGCGTCTGCATCCGTGCGTTCCTTGCTGAATCAGGCACTAAGTCTGATCTGTATAAGAGTGATGTGCTACAATGCAGCGGCTGTGGCTTTTTCCCATGACAAGTTCTGTTGTGCTTGGTATACAGATTTGCACACAGCTTGTGCTCAAACATGGATATCCTTAAAACCTGGACTGTTTATGTGTCTTGAGGAGAAGTACTACCTTAGATCTTGCATGCGATATTGCATTGTAAGTCAGAATATACTGTCACACACAGGGTAACCAATGTAAGGAGGACAGTGTCAAAATATATTGCTCTTAGTGACTTTGGTGTAAACTTTAATGATTGCTTCATTATAAATTAGCTAAATATGTAAACACATTCTCTACATCTCACTGAACAACTGATTATAGAATATGCATAGTTTGTAGATCATATTCCAGTGTTACAATCTAGATTGTATAATATAGTATCAGATTTCATCCAAATGAACATTAAACACAGTTGACATTTCAAAGCAGTATTATATTAAAACGTTGCATAGACCTATTTGTTCGTTTTTCTTTTTCATACATTATCATTCTGTTTTCCTCAGATCATCAACTGCAGTTAGCTGACAGGTGCAGGCATAATCATGTATTACCGAGACTGTTGCAGATAGCTAACAAGCATACAGTCTTTTGATTATTTTGTTTCATTACACAAACAAAGCTTTGTTGCTTTTAAACATGTCACAATGAATTCAGTCAAACTTCCACTGTAATGTAATGTCTAAACATGTTTTATAGAAAGATGAAAGTGTCATTATGCAAGCGTTCTTTATTATAAGTAGATAGGGCAGATTCTCATTCTAAATTCATAAGGGCCTTTATTGAAAATCTAGCAAACAAATATGTTGATTTTATGAAATAATTAAGCTTTTGTAAATATAAAGTGCGTTCTGTGCTGTGCTGTTTTCTGAGTTATTGATTTCATTTTTCCTTCATTTGTAAATAGAAATGTGATGATAGGGATTTAATTCTGAAAACAAACAACAAAGTTTGTTATATCTCAATTGGACAAGTTCCTGCATAGAATTCCAAGCCGCAAATGATATCCTGTATTAATTGTTTTCTGCGGAAAGCCAGGATTGACATAACGTTTTGTATTTGGCATCAAACCTTTTCCTATTATGCTGTACTGAAAATGTGGAATGATTAAAAAGCTGTGTCACAGTTCTAGATCCACACAGAACTTTGTACTGGCTCCTTATTGGGGCCAAAGTGATTTGTAGAGTTTTCTGGGACAAAATATATTGAATATATACTATTTTTATTATAAAAAAAAATATTTATGTAGAAATTTTCAAATGTTGATAAAAGGCAAAGGTGATTGTCACAGTTGAAATAGTATGCCCCAGAGGTACTGAATGTATGGATCAGACATGGGTTTCCATAGGACAAGGCAAAACGGTATAAAAGTATGTATTCAGGACAGCCCTCCAGTTACCTTCCTCTTCATAAGCCATAGTAATGGCACGCATACCACCGATTGGTGCCAGCATTCCAGTACTCTACATTGTGCAGCAGAGCTTCAGTACAATTGAAAGATATGAAATCATGTTGTAGGCTCTAATTCAGAGAGCTGCATGTACTGTAGTTGTATTGATTCTCCCTTGGTCATTCCTTATGTATTGATTTACCAACAGATTATGTTTGATCCCCCTTTAATAGTCACACTGTGTTCATTTTAGTTTCTTATACCCCTTTCAGACATATGCCCTCTAAAATACATGGCTCCAACCTGGGTTTTTTAACACGTAACCCCTTTAACACTACACCGCAGACCCATGATTTTCTCGGGTCAACTGCTTTAACACATAAGCCGTGTCTGCCCTGGCATTAAGAGTGATTTACAGAATTTTTCTTGGCTCACAAAAATGAAGTCATGTAAACTGGGTGGTGTCTCGTGTTCTTGGGGAAGGATGGAGACTGCACTGCTGTAATTGTGGGTGTGTAGCCCAGAGATCCTTGTTTTCAATGTTTGTTTGCTGTTTTACACAGCAAATGATTTTAATGCAGCTGCTCACACCAGTAGCTTCCGCACCTCCTCATCTTTCCAATGCACCATTTTCCGAGCTCTGTCATCTGCCGCTGATGAGGTAATCTGTAGCAGCACCTGGCAGCCAATCAGCTCCTTCTTGGCACGAACCAGGTCTAAAAACCTGGGCCCGCGCAATTCAGACATAAGCCGGGGCACTGATCTAGGTTACAAGTCCCGGGAAATAACCCTGGTCGATTGCAGGATCATGGATCAGGGACTATCAACCCAGGTCTGATTCTTTCAAACATAAGCAATGATTTGCCATGAGGTTTGACAATTTATTGCTTAATACATTACCTGTTTTTCAGGCTTTCCATTTTTACAAAACAAGCTGCAGTAAATTTGTCCTATAGTGCGTGAGTTAGAAATGTGGGATATAGTCTAAATAAGGATGGTGGCATAATGCAGTGTTTTAGTGGACCCTCCAAAAATCTATTCTGTACTTAGATTGCTATGTGCAAGTGCATGGGCATAGTTACAGTGGGGGCAGGGGATGCATTGCTATGAGGCCTACAGGGGTATTCAATATGGGTGCGATAACATTGTTTTTGTGTTAATATCGGAGGTATGTCATTATCGCAGGCTTTAGTTTTACACCGTATTCAATTTCAAAGACTTATCGCAGTTTTGAAAAGTCTTTGATAAAAAACGGGGATAAGTTTTCACCATTGAATAGGTGTCGAAAAAAAGTGCAGAATTGGGGTTTAGGGGTGCACGCTTAAAAAAAATAGCCTGCACCCCTGGGACTGACATTTAAAAAAGAACTGTGTCAAAAAAAGTTTAAAAAAATAATAGGGACACCCCAAAAAATTAATAAAAAAATTGGGGTGAAAAAAAAAATGGGAAAAAATTGTTGAACAATAGTGAAATAGGTTCAGGGCTATTCTGCATGTATGCGGCAGGTGTTTTCTAGAATAGAATTATAGCGGCAGGTGCACAAATGCAGAATTTTTCAAAACTTACTTTAGGGACATAAAAATTTGCTAGTACCCATTTTCATGTACCCCAAATTTGATGGGACCACTTAAAAATATGAAAAAAATAACCTAAGTGCTCTTCTGCATCACTTCTTCAATGTCGGAAAAAAAACACCTGCTGCGGCTATTTAAATCCCCGACTTTCAATTAAAGGCTAAAACGGGGGTACCCATAGTGTTCCCCAATGTTTTTACAACTTTAGGGGGGTCTTACAATTTTTTTAAGGAAAAGTTTGTAACTTTACGCAAATCCAACTTCGGAGTTTCCCGTTTTCATTAATTTTATATTGAATACGGGTATAAGCTGGCGCGCGCCCGATACTTTAACGCAGGTAAAAACTCCGATATGAAACGTTAACTTCGACAGTGAAGTTAACGTTTCATATTGAATACCCCTCTTAGAAGCTTAGGGGGCCCTGGACCCAGGTCATGCTGTATAGTTGTCTTTCAAATTCCCGAAATTGCCTGCTAAGCAATTGGGTCTGGCCTGTTGCCGACCTGAAAAGGGGGACTCATCACTGCTCATATAGGTGGCGGCTTATGTCTCTCTCTTTCAGTAAAGCTCCACACTGTGGCACAGTCACAGCAGAGTTCATTAGTAAGCCCGGCAGTGTCAGCAAGTAGGCTTCTTCTTAATTACAGCTTTGTGAAGTGAGCTGTGGGACAGGGATTGTGCTCCAAGATTTCTGGATATCACATGCCGGACTCTGGGCCTCGTTACTAGGTCTTGCAGGGTCAGTTGCTGCCCGCAATTGCCCCCCACTTACCTGTTAATCACAGTGAGCTGGAACAACACTGGAGACTTGCAATCATAGCGAGCAGTAATCCTAGAAGTAAACAGAAACCTGGAGTCAGCACTGGATGGTTTACAATATACAGGGCACCCTGGCTACTGATTAGCCTGGCTGATCATGTAACTGGGACCTGGATGTTTCAGATTGGCTGCCCAAGTGACGTCATATCAAGATGGTGGCACCCATGAACCAGGGCCGTGGGAACCGTGACAGAGGAGGCACTACAATGTTGCATAATATGAACTGGGGGCACTGTGTGGTAGGGCATTAGTATGGAGCATAAAATGAACTAGGACACTACTTGGGACATAAAGTGAACTAGGACACAGATGATTACTAATGCACATATCCTTTTTTTACGCCATACGAAGTGTGATGCCTGGCGCAATTAGACACTCTGCCCCATGTAGCGATTCCTGTGCTGAATTTTGTGTCTTAATTTGCTTGATTCAGAGACTTAAGCTGGGTACACACGGAAAGATTTTCTGTCCAACTATCCAACTGGTTGATTGGTTGGAATGAAACTCTGGTAAGGTATGAAAGCAAATGACAATCAGCAATTTGCTCCCTAACGCCGGAAAATGGACAAAAACTGTTGTTTGAACAAATTGTTTAGATCAAACATTTAACAAACTTGTCTGACGACCATTTTCATCTGTTTTCTGGCATTTAGGAGCAAATTACTGATCATCAGTTACTCCCATATGTTACCAGATTTTCATTCCAACCAATAACTAGTTGGATGGTTGGACATAAAATCTTTACGTGTGTACCCAGCCATACACTGATGCTGTGGTAGCATGCACATTTGTACACAGCAGCTGTGCAAAAATATACAAATGTTGCTTCTGCAAGGATCTTTATTGAGATGCTCACCAGCGGCTTTGTAAATCCAAGCTTCTGCGTACAAAGATGCAGCTCAGATGCAGATCATTATTGGGCTTCTGAGTAACCCTATGGTTGTACAGAACTGGAACTGAGACGTGGGAGACATTTTTTCTGTGTATGGGATTGCAGTCGCAGACTGAGAAACACCCCACAAATAGTAGCCACATGCCTGCATTTGAGTCATTACCTCCTGTTGCGGTGCACAAACGGTCTCTTCCTGTTAATAACTTTGCAAAGAAATCCGCACTGCGAGCAACAACAAAATGAAACTTGACGCATGCGCAGTGTGGCTCAGACGCATGCGCAGATTATCAATAATCACTCAAACTGCGTCCATCTCTGAATCAGGCCCTTAGTAAACTGTTTTCTGCTAAGTACACTATTAGTGAATTAAGATACAGAATTCAGGAAAAAGGACGTAATCTGGGTAAAAAAAGCCCAAAGATAGAGCCTATAATGTAATATAATGTAATATAATGTAGGACCTCTGCTTTTGCCTTTTTACCCAGATTACGTACTTTTTCCTGAAATTTGCTAATCTTGTACTTAGCAGCAAATAGTGTACTAAGGGCCTGATTCAGAGATGGACACAGACGCAGCCGTGCGAGCAGAACACCAGCGCCAGAATCCTGACATCAGTTGATATGCCGACACCGGAATTTCGACAGCCGGCATCCCAGGTTACCTTTACGTCACGGGGGAGAGGGCTAGGTTTAGCCACCACCGTAGAGGTTAGGCAGTGGAGGGGGGGTTGAGTTAGGCTGAGGACAGGAGGGGATAGGATTAGGCATTAAGAGGGGAGGGTTAGGTTTAGGCACTAAGGGAGGAGGGTTAGGTTTAGGGTGCAAGGGGGGAGGGTTATAACACTTATGGAGCCCCTGAAGTGATTCTAAGAATTGGGATGTCTGTGTTTTGACGGCCGGCTTCCCGACTGCCGGCCTGCCATACCCAACCTCCTATTACAGGTGCAGATTTTCCATCTGATTATGGCCTCCAATGTGAACGATTGAGCATCTGTGTATGCAAACACTTCAGCGTCACTCCCATAACACACCCATAAGATGGACCATCTCTGTGCGTTTGAATAAACACATCCCAGTCACTGCCCAAAAAAATTCTGATAGCATGCATCTCAAAAGCAACAGCACCTTTGTGCTTATAAATATTTTAAGAAATAACAATCTGACAAGTCGCAAAGTCAGTGGTTTGGTGCGATTTGGGGATAGGTGTATACTGTATGGACACATCTGTATATCCATTTAGCTTCTATTTGCAAGAGTGCTTTTTTATGTCTCCCTTATGTTTAGAAGTAGTAAGTTTGTCAGTGCCTAGAGTGTTTTCGATGGATGTATTGTTGTAATGTGTTGTACTGCATTTTGTGGGGGGAGGGGGTTGTAAGTAATTTATATGTTCTGCCAATCTTTAAGTTCTCCCTGTTTCTTACCACCTGCAGAGTTGTATTAAAGATTTGAAGTCATTTATTGTATGATAAATGACTACACCTTTTATATATATATATATAATATATATATAGCAAGTATACAGGAACCGGCACTCTGCTGGCAGCTGGCACCAACTGTAACTGGCTTGGGTGCCTTCCTCTACGGGAGCAAACTCCCATACACAAACCAATGGAAATGAACAGGCGGCACTCCAAGACTAGTAAACAAATGGGTGTATTTTCATATCGACGTTTCAGGGTATTTCACCCCTTCATCAGGTTATGATGAAGGGGTGCAATACCCCGAAACGTCAATTTGAAAATACACCCGTTTGTTTACCAGTCTTGGAGTGCCGCCTGTTCATTTCCATTGGTTTATATATATATATATATATATATATATATATATATATATTTTTTATTATTATTATTTTTTTTAATAGCATTTCAGTTCAAACTGATTTGCTGCAATATCTACATTTCTCTCTCTATCACAGCCATTGCTAAACATTTTTCATTACTCAGTAAATTAATCTATTATATCTCAATAAGTGTAGTATAGATTTTTACTAGCAGTAATATAGGGTCAGCGCAGGGGCGTAAGAATGCCTGGGGGGGCCCGTATACAGTGAGTCCCCTCCTCTGAGCAGCTCCCCCAGCATCTTACTGTGTCAGCAAGCAGGTCCCCCCTCCTCAGTGCCAACTTTCCAGTGATATATTCTGGAAGATTGTGCATGCGCAGAAGAGAACACAGGGTTTGGTACAGTGCCAGAATCTTTGCTTTCACTGCGCTCCATCTTCCCCAAGATGTCACTGGGAAGATGGCGTCATGGAGGAGGCAAGTCCTGCTTACCAGCACAAGATAAGTATACTATGGGTGCAGGGTGTGCAATGCCCTCCTGGATCCAGAAGTCAGTGTTCACCGCACACCCTGCACCCATTATAAATATGCCTATGGGTCAGCAGGCCTCAATTGGCCCTAATAGTTATCCCCATTTGTACATATTGCAGTAAAGAAAATTGGCAATATGTACAAATGGGAATAACTATTGGGGCCAATTGTGCAATCTGTGACATGCACAACTGCTTTCTCTCTGCACAAAGACTTGAATTTTGCAACAGCTCAGAGAAGGCAGAGGTCAGGTGTCAACCAATACTTTTAAGGTGGCCAAACCGTTCTCGTGCACTGTGCAAAAAAATTAATTAATAAATAAAAACCTGGCAGCTTGTCCAACTACCCTAAGGGCCTGATTCAGAGCCGGATGCTATTTGCGGACGGTCGTTCCAAAAAAAGGGGCCGGCTATTTAAATTGAGCGCTAGCTCTTTGCGGTTTGTTGACGCCTCTATGTCTGAGCAAGCGAACGAAAAATGCGCTCGCTATTTTGTAAAGACGCCCCTTTGCCGTTCGCATCACACGTCATCTCCGGTATTTATTTGATTAATCGGGTACATCGAAAGGCATCTGAACTGCTCGCAGTGCTTGTGGTAGGTTTATCCTACGGCTATCATTGCGAGCTGTTCAGGCGAAAAAAGACAACCAAGTGACGTGGTCGATGACGCTCCTTTACTAATTATGCACTCCCATTAAACGCCCTTTTTACCATTAGGCACGCCTGCGTTCGGATCTCCACACCCCCGTTTTCAAGCACCTTCCCCTGTTACCACCCACAAACGGTACATTCTGTCAATCAAATTAGCAGCCCCTCGCTATTTTGCGAGCACACGATTTCCAACCGCAATGACTGGTTTGCGCATGCGCATTACGACCCATACGCATGCGCAGTTGTGCGAACATCGCTCATAGCGAACGAGCGGCCGCTTACGAGCGGCTCTGAATCAGGCCCTAAATCCCTAACAAGCCCAGTCTATAGTAGGATAGGCTGGAATAGACAACAGCGTGGAAAACAATGAAAATTTGTCCCTGGCTGGCCAGCACAGTTCCATTGCCATTATTGGGGAAATATGAGTGTTACTAGTTAGCAGCCCGTCAAAATGACGGGACATTGTTTAGTCCGCGAAAAGTCCCGTTTGAGCGCTGAAAGGGGTCACTTTTCAGTCATTTCTGCTCAGCAGCTTGGGGGATTGAATTCCCTCCATAGAGGTGAGGAGCAGGGTTAGCCTTTTATATATATTATATATAAAAGATGCATCTTCTTTGTCATGTTTCTTACGGGAGTTTCCCCTGTGTGTCTAATGGCCCCTACACATTACAAAATATCTTTAACGATTTGGGCGATACCGACACATCGGAACGACAAATCGTTGAATATGTGTAGTGTGTATGCATTACATCGTGTAGTGCGTGCTCCTATGGGATCGTCCCGTAAGATCAGGCGATGCAGCTGACTGTTCCATGCAGTGATATGTTGGGGGGCTGGCATATCAGGCGGTCGGGCAACAGATTGCCCAGTGTGAATGGACCACCTAATACTGTATGTCAGCCCATAGGTGCTGGGATCATCGGCGACATCACTGGGTACACACATCGTTTAGTGTGTACCCAGCTTGAGGGTGCTGAAATAATGTTAGCACCACTGCCAGTATAGTGAAACATTAATTTATTTACATACAGGGTGTAGTACAGAAATCAGAGTAACAGGCAGCTGTAGAGAATCACAGAATCCACAGTAAGAGTAAAGTCCAGTATAATATTGCTTAGTGTAGATCAACTGTGTGGGAAACAGGGACAAAGCACTCGATAACCATAGGTATTTGGTAGGGGTGAGCGGGTTCGGATTTCTGAAATCCGAACCCCCCCGATCCGAGGCCGATCCGAGTCAGGCTCGACTTTTCCTGCCTGACTCGGATCTGAAATCGAGGCAAAACGTCATCATTCCGCCTTCCGGGTCTCGCGGGTTTTGGATTCTTTATAAGGTACCCGCGTCGGCGCCATTTTCTCACTCGGCTGTGGACAGTGAAGAGGGAGGGTGGGAGTTAGGGCTGGCTGGGCTGTGTAGTGTAGTGTAGTGTAGTGTTGTGCTGCGCTGCTGTTGTCCATAGGGGCTGTATCCACTCCTCCAAAGTCCATAGGGGCTGGCTGTGTTATGCTGTGCTGCTGTTGTCCATAGGGGCTGTGTCCACTCCTCCAAAGTCCATAGGGGATGGCTGGACTGTGTTGTGCAGTCAGTTGTCCATAGGGGCTGTGTCCACTCCAAAGTCCTGTGCAGTGTCCCAGTCCTAAAGGGGTGCTGTAGTGTTGTCCAGGGAGTGCTCTGTCCATCAGGGGTGCTCACCACAAGTGCAAAAAAAAAATATTTTTTCTGTGTTTGTGAATTGTGTGCGCAGTAGCCGCACGTGCATCAACAAAGTAGCGCCAAGCGTGCGCCTGTGTCATAAGTAAAGGGCCGGCTGGCTTGACCGTTAAAGGGTGCTGTAACCCCCAAAGTGCACTCCAAACAAAATAAAAAAATATTTTCTGTGTTTGTGAATTGTGTGCACTGTGGCTGCACGTGCATCAACAAAGGAGCAGCGCCAAGCGTGCGCCTGTGTCCCATAAGTAAAGGGCCGGCTGGCTTGTACGTTAAAGGGTGCTGTAACCCCCAAAGTGCACTCCAAACAAAATAAAAAAAATATTTGCTGTGTTTGTGAATTGTGTGCACTGTGGCTGCACGTGCATCAACAAAGGAGCAGCGCCAAGCGTGTGCCTGTGTCCCATAAGTAAAGGGCCGGCTGGCTTGTCCGTTAAAGGGTGCTGTAACCCCAAAGTGCACTCCAAACAAAATAAAAAAATATTTTCTGTGTTTGTGAATTGTGTGCACTGTGGCTGCACGTGCATCAACAAAGGAGCAGCGCCAAGCATGCGCCTGTGTCCCATAAGTAAAGGGCCAGCTGGCTTGTCCGTTAAAGGGTGCTGTAACCCCCAAAGTGCACTCCAAACAAAATAAAAAAAATATTTTCTGTGTTTGTGAATTGTGTGCACTGTGGCTGCACGTTCATCAACAAAGGAGCAGCGCCAAGCGTGCGCCTGTGTCCCATAAGTAAAGGGCCAGCTGGCTTGTCCATTAAAGGGTGCTGTAACCCCCAAAGTGCACTCCAAACAAAATAAAAAAATTATTTTCTGTGTTTGTGAATTGAGTGCACTGTGGCTGCACGTTCATCAACAAAGGAGCAGCGCCAAGCGTGCGCCTGTGTCCCATAAGTAAAGGGCCGGCTGGCTTGTCCGTTAAAGGGTACTGTAACCCCCAAAGGGCACTCCAAACAAAATAAAAAAAATATTTTCTGTATTTGTGAATTGTTTGCACTGTGGCTGCACGTGCATCAACAAAGGAGCAGCGCCAAGCGTGCGCCTGTGACCCATAAGTAAAGGGCCGGCTGGCTTGTCCGTTAAAGGGTACTGTAACCCCCAAAGGGCACTCCAAACAAAATTAAAAAAAATATTTTCTGTGTTTGTGAATTGTGTGCACTGTGGCTGCACGTGCATCAACAAAGGAGCAGTGCCAAGCGTGCGCCTGTGACCCATAAGTAAAGGGCCGGCTGGCTTGCCCGTTAAAGGGTGCTGTGACCCCCAAAGTGCGCTCCACAAAAAATAAAAAATTCTCCTTTTTTTTTTCTATCTTTGTGAATTGTGTGGGCTGTAGCTGCACCTGCATCCTCAAAGCAGCAGCGACAAGCGTGCGTCTGTCTGTTAAAGGGTGGTGTAACCCCCAAAGTGGGCTCCAACATAATTAAAACATTTTCTTCTGTGTTTGTGAATTGTCTGCACTGTACGTGCATCCTCACAGCAGCGCCAAGCGTGCGTCTGTCTGTTAAAGGGTGGTGTAACCCCCAAAGTGCACTCCACAAAGAATAAAAAATTCTTTTTTTTCTGTCTTTGTGAATTGCGTGCACTGTAGCTGGACGTGCATCAACAAAGGAGCAGCGCCATGCGTGCGCCTGTGTCCCATAAGTAAAGAGCCGGCTGACTCATTTCTTAAAGGGTGGTGTAACCCACAAAGTGCACTAGTCTCCAACAAAAATAAAAAAATATTTCTGTGTTTGTGTGCTCCTTAGGCGCACGTATATATCAATATAACATAAATGGAGGACCAAACTTTCTCCAATAAAAAGAAAATAGGGAAAGATCAAGAACCACTTCCTCCTAGTGCTGAAGCTGCTGCCACTAGTCATGACAGAGACGATAACATGCCATCAACGTCGTCTGCCAAGACCGATGCCCAATGTCATAGTAGAGGGCACATACAATCCCAAATGACAAAGTTCAGGAAAATGACCTTAACATTTTTTTTTAAATCATCTGAGGAGAAACGTATACTTGCCAATATGCCATTTACGACACGGAGTGGCAAGGAACGGCTAAGGTCTTTCCCTATGTTCATGACTAGTGGTTCAGCTTCACATGACGATGGAAGCCCTCCTCCCGCTAAAAAAAACAAACGAGTTAAGCTGGCAAAAGCACAGCGAAGAACTGTGTGTTCTAAGAAGATATCACAAATCCCCAAGGAGAGTCCAAGTGTGGTGGCGGTTGCGATGCTTGACCTTCCCAGCACTGGACGGGAAGAGGTGGCTCTTTCCACCATTTGCACGCCCCCTGCAAGTGCTGAAAGGAGCACCCACAGTCCACTTGCTGATATGCAAATTGAAGATGTCACTGTTGAAGTACAACAGGATGAGGATACTGGTGTAGCTGGCGCTGAGGAGGAAGTTGGCGAGGAGGATTCTGATGGTGATGTGGTTTGTTTAAATCAGGCTCCGGGGGAGACAGTTGTTGTCCGTGGGATGAAAATGCCCATCACGGTCATGCCTGGGCAGAAGACCAAACATTCCACCTCTTTGGTCTGGCAAATATATCTATCCAAATCCGGACAACAACTGTCTTGCCATATGTACCATATGTAAAGGTGAAATAAGTAGGGGTAGGGACGTTAACCACCTAGGAACATCCTCCCTTATACGGCACCTGCAGCGCGTTCATAAAAAGTTACTGTCAAGTTCAGAAACTTTGGCTAAGACCGTAAGCAGTCCAGGGACACCTAAATCCCGTTGTCCTGTTGTATCCAAGTGCCTTCAAACCACACCGGCAACTCCCTCCTCGTCAATTTCCTCCTTAGTCAGGATCGGAAGTAGTCCTGCAGGCCATGTCACTGGCATGACTGACTCTCCTATCCGGGATTCCTCTGGAGGATCCTGCATTGCTACGCCTACTGCTGCCACTGCTGCTGTTGCTGCTGCTGGGAGTCGTTCATCATCCCAGAGAGGAAGTAGGAACACCACTACTTTTACTAAACAATTGACCCTCCAACAGTCCTTAGCAAGGAGGATGAAGTACGACAGCAGTCATCCTGAAGCAAAACGTATAACTGAGGCCTTGACTGCTATGTTGGTGTTAGACGTGCGTCCGGTATCCGCCATTAGTACAGTGGGATTTAGACAATTGATGGAGGTAGTGTGTCCCCGGTTCCAAATCCCGTCTAGATTCCACTTCACTAGGCAGGCGATATCGAGACTGTACAGAAACGTCAGAAAAAGTGTCCTCAGTGTCCTGAAAAATGCGGTTGTACCCAATGTCCACTTAACCACGGACATGTGGACAAGTGTAACAGGGCAAACTAAGGACTATATGACTGTGACAGCCCACTGGGTAGATGTATCACCTTACACAGCAACAACAGCAGCGTCACCAGTAGCAGCATCTCAGAAACGCCAGCTCGTTCCAAGGCAGGCTACGCTGTGTATCACCGGTTTCAGTAAGAGGCACACTGCCGACAACCTCTTAGAGAAACTGAGGGAAATCATTGCCCAGTGGCTTACCCCACTTAGACTCTCCTGGGGATTTGTGATATCTGACAATGCCACCAATATTGTGCGGGCATTACATCTGGGCAAATTCCAGCACGCCCCATGTTTTTCTCACACAATAAACTTGGTGGTGCAGAATTTTCTGAAAAGCGACAGGGGCGTGCAGCAGGAGACGCTTTGGGTGGCCCAAAAAATTTCTGCCAAATTTGCCATTCAGCGACTGCGTGCCGAAGACTGGAGCATCAGCAAACACTCTTGAACCTGCCCCGCCATCACCTGAAGCAAGAGGTTGTGACGCGGTGGAACTCAACCCTCTATATGCTTCAGAGGATGGAGGAGCAGCAAAGGCCATTCAAGCCTATACATCCACCTATGACATAGGCAAAGGAGGGGGTATGCACCTGACTCAAGCGCAGTGGAGAATGATTTCCGTGTTGTGCAAGGTTCTCCAGCCCTTCGAACTTGCCACACGTGAAGTCAGTTCAGACACTGCCAGCTTGAGTCAGGTCATTCCCCTCATCAGGCTTTTGCAGAAGCAGCTGGAGAAAGTGAAGGAGGAGCTAAGACGGAGCGATTCCGCTCGGCATGTGGGACTTGTGGATGAAGCCCTTCATTCGCTTTGCCAGGATTCCAGGGTGGTCAATCTGTTGAAATCAGACCACTACATTTTGGCCACCGTGCTCGATCCTAGGTTTAAAGCCTATGTGGTGTCTCTCTTTCCGGCCGACACAAGCCTGCAGAGGTGCAAAGACCTGCTGGTGAAAACACTGTCAGCTGAAACGGAACGTGACACATCAACAGCTCCTTCTTCATTTTCTCCCACAACTGGGGCTGCCAGAAAAAAACTTAGGTATCCTAAGCAACCCGCTGGCGGTGATGCAGGGCAGGCAGGACCAAGTTTGGACATCTGGTCCGGACTGAAGGACCTGGCAACAATTTCTGACATGTCTACTGTCACTGCATATGATACTGTCACCATTGACAGAATGGTGGAGGATTACATCAGTGACAGCATCCAAGTAGGCATGTCAGACAGTCCGTACCTGTACTGGCAGGAAAAAGAGGCAATTTGGAGGCCCCTGTACAAATTGGCTCTATTTTACCTGAGTTGCCCCCCCTCCAGTGTGTACTCCGAAAGAGTGTTTAGTGCAGCCGGGAACCTTGTCAGCGAAAGGCGTAGGAGGTTGCTTCCACAAAATGTGGAGAAATGATGTTCATAAAAATGAATTATCAAATCTTCCAGGGAGACCAGCCTCCAGAACGTACAGAGGGACCTGTGTTGGTGGATTCAAGCGGGGACGAATTAATATTCCGTGAGGATGAGGATGTACACAACACTGAAGAGGGTGAGGAATCGGTGGAGGAGGAGGATGAGGAAGACATCTTGCCTCCGTAGAGCCAGTTTGTGCAGGGACAGATTAATTGCCAGCTTGTTTTGTGGGGGCCCAAACGAACCAATCATTTCAGCCATAGTCGTGTGGCAGACCCTGGCGCTGAAATGATTGGTTTGCTAAACTGTGCATGTTCTGTTTATACAACATAAGGGTGGGTGGGAGGGCCCAAGGACAATTCCATCTTGCACCTCTTTTTTTTCTTTGCATTATGAACTGTTTGGGGCCTAGTTTTTCAAACTGCCATCCTGTCTGCCACTGCAGTGTCACTCCTAGATGGGCCACGTGTTTGTGCCACCCAGTCGTGTCGCTTAGCATAGTCATCCAGCTACCTCGGTGCAACCTTTTGGACATAAAAACACTATTGTGAGGTGTGAGGTGTTCAGAATTGACTGGAAATGAGTGGAAATTAAGGTTATTGAGGTTAATAATAGCATAGGAGCAGAAAAACCCACAAATTCTGTGATTTTAGCTGTTTTTATGCTTTTTTTCAAAAAAATACAGATCCAAAACACAAAACCCAGAACCCAAAACACGGAAGGGTGGTTTTGGCAAAACCAATCCAGATCCAAAACATGAAGAAAGATCCAGATCCAAAACCAAAACACAAAACACGAAAAGTGGCCGGTGCACACCCTAGTATTTGGGCAGGTCACTAGACCAGGAACTGGACTGGAGTACAGAACTAGATTCTGGGGTACAGTGACCTGTAACTGGTCATTGTGAAATCAAACCCAGAACTGATTCCAGGAACGTGGAGCTGGCACACACTATTGGGAACACAGGGACATAAGACCTCAGGAAACACAGGAGTGGATAAGTTACAGCTGAAAGCAAGAACTCAGGACTCAGAGCTGATGCCAGGAATGAGGGACTCCGGTCTGTTCACTGACACACAGATGTACAGACCTGGAAACTGCACACTGAAGATAGAACTGGAACTAGAACCTGAACTCCGCATTAGTCCTCACTACCAGAAACCCAGAGCAGAGAGACCAGACACCTGCAGCTGATTGTATACTAGCAGAGTACTATTGATAACCAGGTACTTGGTATAAACAGGGCAATTGCTGAAACTTATACTGTAGATGACACAATGGAGCTAGAGATACACCAATAGATTCTCTGATGAATAGAGAATACTAGCTATGTTGCAGAGTTACTGTAGATAGACAGGTACTTAAGTGAAGCAGTACAGTTGTAGGGGAACAGGCACTTAGTCAATGCTGAATACTTGCTGAGAAGTAATCACAGTGATAAAATACTTGCTGTGATACAGACACTGTAATGAATGCTGAATACTTGCAGTGAGGCAGACACTTGTAATAAATGCTGAATACTTGGTGAAAAGCAGGGAGTCGGGATACCTCCCTACTTAGCCTAACTCTAATCCTCCCCACCCTGCACCCTAACCCTCCCCATTAGTGCCTAAACATAAGTCTCCCCATGTCATGCCTAAACCTAACCGTCCCCCCTTAGTGCCTACAGCCCTTCGCCCTAGGGGTGCCTAACCCTAACCCTGCTGCGCTGCCTAAACCTAACACTCCCTCCCGCGGTTAACAGCTAAGACGCCCCTTACTTGCCTTATTTGGGATGGCATCCGTCTGGATTTTGGCATCGGGATTAAAATAGGCATCAGCTTTTTGACACCCATCTTAAGTCCCATGTTGGGCCGGTCTGCTAACTACATCCCGTAGTATGATGCAGGTACCTAACAGAAGTTAATTCTGAGTTGCCTTAAACCTCTGTTGTATATATGAAATCCAAGGGTTCGTTTGGTACTTACCAAGTTGTCACACAAGACACATCTCAGGATGGGTAAAAGCAAAGAGCTCTCTCAAGACCTTCACAACCTTATTGTTGCAAAACATACTGTTGGCATTGGTTACAGAAGAATTTTTAAACTTCGGAATGTTCCACTGAGCACTGTTGGGGCCATACTCCAGAAGTGGAAAGAATATTATTTCAACATAAACCGGTCACGACTAGGTGCTCCTCGCAAGATGTCTGACAGAGGAGTGAAAAGAATTATCAGAAGAGTTGACCAAGAGCCAAGGACCACTTGTGGAGAGCTTCAGAAAGACCTGGAATTAGCAGGTACAGTTGTTTCAAAGAAAACAATAAGTAATGCACTCAACTGCCATGGCCTGTATGCACGCTCACCACCAAGACTCCATTGCTGATGAAAAGCATGTTGAAGCTCATTTAAAGTGTGCTGCCCAACATCTGGACAAGCCTGTGAAATACAGGGAGAATATAGGGCCTGATTCAGACCCACTCGCGAGCGGCTGTCCGCTCGCAAGTGGGTCGATGTTATGGACTGAGCATGCGCACGACGGAGGGAGCTCCGTCGTGCGCATGCGCCAGACGCGACGAGCGAAGGAAAGTCCTTCGCTCGTTGTGTCCGATCAAAGGGGGCGTGCTGTCAATGTTGATTGACAGCACGCCCCCTTTGGTGGGCGTGCCGGGGGCGTGCCTCCCTGACGGGGGTGTTCCCACGGGAACGCCTCCTGTCAGAAGCCGGGCCACTGACATCACTAGTGATGTCAGTGGGAGTGATTTTGGCTCTGATAGAGCCAAAATCACTCCGGAGCTTGCGGTTGAAAACCTCAACCGCAGGCTCCGGCTCGCAATTTCGATGGTCGCGATGGTCTCGACCATCGCGGCCATCACAATGCACGCTCGTATAGCCTGTGGGTGGTGACCCACAGCTATACGAGCGTCCAGGAGGACGGTCCATGAAAATGGAGCCCGGCCCTCATTCAGAGCGTGCGCTCTGCTCAGAGCGTACGGCTCTGAATGAGGGCCATAGTCTGGTCAGATGAGACCAAAATTGAACTCTTTGGATTCCATAATACACACCATGTTTGGAAGAGAAATACACATCACCCCCAAAACACCATTCCAACAGTGAAGTTTGCAGGTGGGAACATCATGGTGTGGGGCTGTTTTTCAGCATACAGTACTGGCATACTTCATATAATTGAAGGAAGGATGAATGGAAAAATGTACTGAGACATTATTGATAAAAATCTGCTGCCATCTACCCGGATGCTGTAGATGAAACGATGGTGGACATTTCAGCAAGACAATGATCCCAAACACACAGCCAAGGATACTCTCAATTAGTTTCAGAGAAAGAAAATAAAGCTGCTAGAATTGCCCAGTCAATCACCTGACTTGAATCCAATTGAAAATCTATGGAAAGAAATAAAGATCAGAGGGCCTGATTCAGAGCCGGACGCTATTTGCGCTCGCTCGTTCAGAAAAAGGGGCCGGCTATTTAAAATGAGCGCTCGCTCTTTGCGGTCTGTCGACGCCTCTATGTCTGAGCGAGTGAACGAGACATGCGCTCGCTATTTTGTGAAGACACCCCCTGGCCGCTCGCATCATACGTCATCTCCGCTATTTATTAGATTAATCGAGTACATCGAAAGGCGTCTGAACTGCTCGCAGTGCTTGTGGTTGGATTTTCCTACCGCAATCATGCGAACAGTTCAGGCTAAGAAACAACCAAGTGACGTGGTCGATGACACTGCTTTGTTAATTATGCACACCCTTAAAACGCCCGTTTTGACCGTTTGGCACGCCTGCGTTCCCATCTCCACTCCCCCTTTTCAAGCACCTTCCCTGTTACCACCCAAAAAAGCCTCATCCTGTCACTCAAATTAGCAGACACTCGCCATTTTGCGAACACACGTTTTCCGACCGCACTGACTGGTTGGCGCATGCGCATTACGACCCATGCGCATGCGCAGATGTGCGAACATCGCTCGGAGCGAACGAGCGGCTGCTTATGAGCAGCTCTGAATCAGGCCCAGAGTTCGTAGAAGAGGCCCATGGAACCTTCAAGATTTGAAGACTGTTTGTGTGGAAGAATGGGCCAAAATCACACCTTAGCAATGCATGCAACTGTCACGTTCACCGTGGAGAAACCCCCTTTGGAGGGAGTGAAAGCAGAGGTTTCGGGTTGAGGGAGGAATTGGAGGTGTGGGGCCTGTGTATATGATCTCCTCATCCACGGACATCAGACATTGACGAGACCAGTCCAAAGGCGCAGAGTCTAACTAGCTGGGAGGTGTTCACGAGTGACCCCACCAATCGGGATATGGGTTTAAGCTGCACCCAACTGGCAGGTTGCAGCCCTTTGGACTGGTGTCTGATACCGTAGGAATAGAGACATATATAAATGGCCCAGGAGATATACTTCTAAAAGAAGCACCTGTACTGGAGATGGATACTTGTAATAGAATGCTGGTAGCACTAGGTGACCCGTGATGACAAGGAGAGCACTTGAGAATTGTATACTGGAGAGGAACCTTGATGCAATACTGCGTCAATAGATGCAACAGATTGTACACCAGAAGGGGGTCCTTGACGCAATGCTGCGTCGAGATAGGCACAGATAAATGGTACACCAGTAGGGGTCCTTGACGCAACCCTGCGCAGGAATCCGGTATTTGTAGCACACACAGGCAAGATGATAACGCACTGTTGCATGGGGAATTGGTATAGCTGGCACACAGGCTAGATATTCTGGATGCACTGTTGCACAGGGAGTTGGTATAGCTGGCACACAGGCTAGATGTTCTGGACACGCTGTTGCACAGGGAGTTGGTATAGTTAGCACACAGGCTAGATGTTCTGGACGCACTGTTGCTCAACGATCTGACACTGGAATCACAAGGAATCACAGAGGAACCTGGAACGAGGTAACAGCAAGAATACTCTTGGTAGCGACAACGTTGCACAGGCAGCTTCCTGCTGTCCAGAGGCCGGCTAAATACCCTGCAGTAGCAGATCATTGGTGGACAGCGTCAGCTGACCACCACCATGCTACCATTGGGTACAGGGTAGTCAGGCGATGTAAACTGTCCTGGCTGAGTCCATAACGGCGACCGCAGTAACCAAGGCACCGCACAGCTCAAGGAAGTCTACATGGCTCTAAGAATAATACTCAGCACGTCACCCTCCGCCGCACCTGACGCCTGACCACACGAGAGATCATTGGAAGCCGGCGCTGGGGTGAGTAACGGCCGATCCTAGGCCGCAACCTGATTTCAACTAGTTTCTCCATACAGGAGGCATCTTGAAACTGTCATTTCCAATAAAGGCTTTTGTACGAAGTATTAAATAAAATTCAGTAAGCGTGTTCAATACGTTTTCCCTGTGTCATTTCACATTATTACACATAACTTAACTTCTATGGTTTGATTTCTTTGCATGTGTGTATGGGTTGTTGCTGACATTTGGTTAAAATTTCATTACAATAGCCCCATTACAAATATATTTACTGAGAAAAATGTTGATGTGTTCAATACTTATTTTACTCGCTGTATATATTTTTATATATATATATATATATATATATATATATATACACGTATATGTATTCATATATGTCCATGTGTGCGTGGAAAAAGAAATAATGTACTATATACAAGTGTGGTATCAATGTGTGAATGTGTGTCTATAAGTATTTGTTAAGAGAGAGTGTGAAAAATCAATGGGAGAGGAAGTGCCTGTGTGAGAGAACAAGATAAGGAGGGAAAGCAGAAATAAGACTATATAAAAAGCATGGAAGGCCTCCATTGTAGTACAGATAGGGATACATTTAGACTGTAGGGATTAACCAGTATAGTAAGGGTTAATAATAGTACAGGGAGTGTAATACTGCAGCATTAGCACCTGGTAGTGTGGAAGTTTGCAGAAGATGAAGAGGCCACCATGGGAGCAGGTAAATTGTCTGTGCAAAGTGGTGTGGTGGCAGGTGGATACTAAGGGGTATCGTATAATGTATACTAGGGGTATATTTTATAAAGTTCAGGTTTGTAGAAGTGGAGTTGTTGCCCATAGCAACCAATCAGATTCTACTTATTATTTATCTAGCACCTTATAGAAAAGATAATAGCGATAATCTCATTGTTTGCTATGGGCAAGAACTCCACTTCTAAAAACCAGCACTTTAGTAAATATACCCCTTATAAAAGGTGAGGCAAATCTCTGCGATGTTTCCATGTTATGTTCTGCTGCTTAGAGCTTACTACTTCCATAGTAAATGGCTACAATACCATATTTGTCATTCTAGCCTCAACACTATTTAAATGTTGTTTTCTCTCCTATATATATAAAAGCATCTTTTGCACAATCTTAAAGGATCTCATTGTTTCATCCGCTGAATCTGGTAGAGGAAATATATATTTCATTATCTTTGTTTCAGACAAATTCTGAAAGTGAAGAAACGTCTCAGGAATCACCTTGGTCAATAAGAACATCTGCTAGCCTGTTTCCAGATTGCAGATTAGAAGCTCTCAATGAACAAATGGCAACACATGCGTTAGATAAGGAACTTTGTCTGCAGTGGTACTTTCCAACCTCAGAAAAAAGGAAAAACATGGTATAACTTTTACGTGTATTTTGCAATTTGCATTTATTGCTTTTTCACAAATGTTTTTACAGAACTTAAACATAAATTTTCTTTCAGAAATTCCTCTAAACATGTCCTTTCTCCATCACCAGAATAATGAGCTAGTTTTGCTTTCCTCCCATTAGACGACCTGTGTACCCAGCCTACCCATGATACGACGAATGACATATCATGCGGTCCATACACACCGCTTGATCTAGTGAACGACCGCACAATATGTTCCCCCACTGCATCCAAGTGCATGGGGTCATTCAGCACATTGACACGACCCTACGGGAGCGCGCATGGACCGACATAGTGCGTACACACTTGCTGATGTTGACGATATGTTGGCCCGATCCACCGGATTGGACGACATATCGTCTAATGGGTACCCACCTTTAGATGCATGATAGTTTACCGACAATCATTCAAACATCAGCATAGCGTACATCTCTGAATCAGGACAATTTTCACCAACTTTTGTAGAAATGACGTATCTGCCCTATTCATTATAAAGGATGTTTGTAACTTTTGTTTACAGTTATACACATATAATGACCTTGATATGTACACATTGCTATATGTACACCAGATAGAAGGTGAATGAAGGTAAAATAAATATTTACAATATCAGACATTTTTTTAACACAAGATTAAATAATAAGTAATATCTATAATTCTATATACAATGAACTTATTGTTATTCTAGGTTTTGCTAATGTATGCCTACAACAAGCAGAATGTAACTGTTAAAGACCCTAGAAAACTTGAGCCAGCTGGTGTCTTGTGTGGTTGTTCTTGGATTTCTTTGCCACAGTAAGTACAGTATCATATTCATAGCCAGTGCAATTCAAATCTGCAGCAAGTTTAGTGGGGTTTATCTGTTTTATTGTATTTTTATTTACATCACCTTTTAGAAAAATCTTTTTTTTTGATAGCTTGAAGTTATATGTAACTAAATGACTTTATTGTCACAGCTAAAAAAAAAGTAGAGCGCAATTTTTGTATTACTCATAGAAGTAAGCATAAACGGGTTCCAGTTATTTTTTTCTTTTTGATAAAGAATTATAGAAATAATTCCATGCACTATACAATTTTAGTAAGGTTTACAACTAATATATACTTTATAGACAGAAACTTCAATATTAATTATATCAATGATATAATCTTATTAATAAATGATGATGATTGTTCCATTCTAATAATATGCATTCCAATATCCGTCACATAACACGTTTTACTCAGGTGGCTACTTACCAGAGACTGTTAATCACAATAGATCTATAACCAGAACTGTAGGTAGGTACTGACGTTTCTAGATAAATACCACAAGTGTGTAACTGCTCGTTTTCCCATCACATACCAAAATCATCTAAATGATGTTCTAGTCAATTTATGTTGTTTCATGTATAAAAAATGTTAGCATAATAAAGATTGCATGTCTTACATTGTATTTTTCCCTAGTGTTCTGTCATTACATGAGATGCTCTGTGTTCTGAGGCAGGAGGCAGAACTCTCTCTCCAGCCTGTGATTGATGCTTCAGTCCCAGAAATTGGTGAAAAGCAGAAGAGGTCTGCTCAAACAGCTAGAAATAAATCTGACCTCAACCCAGTTAGACTCACTGAAGACCTACAGGTATACCAGACACCACACACTCACATCCATCTTGCTGCTGTACAGCAGGGTCATTTATGTGGGAGTTGGATAGATAGAAACATGTTGATGAGCCTTAGTATTAGTAACTTGGCTGTCACATTCAGAAGTCAGAGGGAACACATCAGTAGCCATTGACAGTCCACAGATCTATGCATCAGTCTCCTAAATTGCATGTCATGGCAGTTGATACATGTTTCATCTTTCTACTTCTATCTGATTTTTGTAAAAGAAGTTTATATACCGCATCCCATTGAGCCTGACTGAATAAAGTAAAACAAAGAACTGTGTAATGTATTGTAATGCAATGTAGTCTTGTGCTAGTGAAGTAAAACATGAATGTTAGGTCAAAAGGAAATACGGGGACACTCTAATTAATGGATATTTGGCTTTAACTTGTCTTCATTTTTCTCTTTTTATAGTACACATTGGATAATATTATGCCATCATTTTCCTGCCACTTCTGCCTCCTCCTGTGCTAATATTTTATTCTGAATTAGAACGCATTTTATAAATGTACAAGAGAGTAACAGAAATTGCCATAATGACTGTTTTAAGACATAAAACGGTCAAAGGCTACCTAAGTGCAACCCCCACAGATTGCACCTTATTTTCTGTTCTTGATTGTTCTTGTATTTCCTTAAATAAAAATTAATAAAAGTTCATATTCCATAAATATTTGAAGAAACAGACATGCTAGAAAAAATGTGACATTCCATTAGTCATTTTTTAGCATCCTTTCAGTTCCGTCCACTTTTATAGAACAATTTCTAAGTAGTTGGGATGCACACAACAGTTAGCCCAGCAGTGAGTTTCATTTTGAATTGTCTAGCTGGTAATAACATTTGAATATTTAATTATACTGTACAAGCAAATTGTTGTACAATGTTAGACATTGATAAAAGCATTACAAATTTGGATTAAAGTAATTCCCTTTTTGACTAGCTAAATATGTTTTAGCTGACTGGAGATGAGAGATTTGAAGTATGTATATTTGGCAGAGTTCAGAGCATATTGATAGGCGTAGTAGATAGCAGTATGTTTGAGGAAGTCATTAAAGGTTCAAGACTTTTGCCACTGTCTACAACAAAGTTTTTGACACCGTTGAGGCCCTTGAACCAAAGTCAGTTGTGCAGATAGATCTTGTATGTTTCCGCACTGTGCATTCTCTGTAGCTGTCTATGGGCGATTCAGATTCATACTGTCACATCTCTACTTGTGGCAGCTGATGGGGTATAAATGATGGTAAAATGGCATTCACATGTTTTCTAAAGGTGGGTACACACTAGGGGTGTGCACCGGCCACTTTTTGTGTTTTGGTTTTGGATCTGGATCTTTCTTCGTGTTTTGGATCTGGATTGGTTTTGCCAAAACCACCCTTCCGTGTTTTGGGTTCTGGGTTTTGTGTTTTGGATCTGTATTTTTTTGAAAAAAAGCATAAAAACAGCTAAAATCACAGAATTTGTGGGTTTTTCTGCTCCTATGCTATTATTAACCTCAATAACCTTAATTTCCACTCATTTCCAGTAAATTCTGAACACCTCACACCTCACAATAGTGTTTTTATGTCCAAAAGGTTGCACCGAGGTAGCTGGATGACTATGCTAAGCGACATGAGTGGGTGGCACAAACACGTGGCCCATCTAGGAGTGACACTGCAGTGGCAGTCAGGATGGCAGTTTGAAAAACTAGGCCCCAAACAGTTCATAATGCAAAGAAAAAAAAGAGGTGCAAGATGGAATTGTCCTTGGGCCCTCCCACCCACCCTTATGTTGTATAAACAGAACATGCACAGTTTAGCAAACCAATCATTTCAGCGCCAGGGTCTGCCACACGACTATGGCTAAAATGATTGGTTCGTTTGGGCCCCCACAAAACAAGCTGGCAATTAATCTGTCCCTGCACAAACTGGCTCTACGGAGGCAAGATGTCTTCCTCATCCTCCTCCTCCACCGATTCCTCACCCTCTTCAGTGTTGTGTACATCCTCATCCTCACGGAATATTAATTCGTCCCCGCTTGAATCCACCAACACAGGTCCCTCTGTACGTTCTGGAGGCTGGTCTCCCTGGAAGATTTGATAATTCATTTTATGAACATCATTTCTCCACATTTTGTGGAAGCAACCTCCTACGCCTTTCGCTGACAAGGTTCCCGGCTGCACTAAACACTCTTTCGGAGTACACACTGGAGGGGGGGCAACTCAGGTAAAATAGAGCCAATTTGTACAGGGGCCTCCAAATTGCCTCTTTTTCCTGCCAGTACAGGTACGGACTGTCTGACATGCCTACTTGGATGCTGTCACCGATGTAATCCTCCACCATTCTGTCAATGGTGACAGTATCATATGCAGTGACAGTAGACATGTCAGAAATTGTTGCCAGGTCCTTCAGTCCGGACCAGATGTCCAAACTTGGTCCTGCCTGCCCTGCATCACCGCCAGCGGGTTGCTTAGGATACCTAAGTTTTTTTCTGGCAGCCCCAGTTGTGGGAGAAAATGAAGAAGGAGCTGTTGATGTGTCACGTTCCGTTTCAGCTGACAGTGTTTTCACCAGCAGGTCTTTGCACCTCTGCAGGCTTGTGTCGGCCGGAAAGAGAGACACCACATAGGCTTTAAACCTAGGATCGAGCACGATGGCCAAAATGTAGTGGTTTGATTTCAACAGATTGACCACCCTGGAATCCTGGCAAAGCGAATGAAGGGCTTCATCCACAAGTCCCACATGCCGAGCGGAATCGCTCCGTCTTAGCTCCTCCTTCACTTTCTCCAGCTGCTTCTGCAAAAGCCTGATGAGGGGAATGACCTGACTCAAGCTGGCAGTGTCTGAACTGACTTCACGTGTGGCAAGTTCGAAGGGCTGGAGAACCTTGCACAACACGGAAATCATTCTCCACTGCGCTTGAGTCAGGTGCATACCCCCTCCTTTGCCTATGTCATAGGTGGATGTATAGGCTTGAATGGCCTTTGCTGCTCCTCCATCCTCTGAAGCATATAGAGGGTTGATCTGTATTTTTTTGAAAAAAAGCATAAAAACAGCTAAAATCACAGAATTTGTGGGTTTTTCTGCTCCTATGCTATTATTAACCTCAATAACCTTAATTTCCACTCATTTCCAGTCTATTCTGAACACCTCACACCTCACAATATTGTTTTTATGGCCAAAAGGTTGCACCGAGGTAGCTGGATGACTATGCTAAGCGACACGAGTGGGCGGCACAAACACGTGGCCCATCTAGGAGTGACACTGCAGTGGCAGACAGGATGGCAGTTTGAAAAACTAGGCCCCATACAGTACATACTGCAAAGAAAAAATTGTCCTTGGGCCCTCCCACGCACCCTTATGTTGTATAAATAGGACATGCACACTTAACAAACCAATCATTTCAGCGCCAGGGTCTGCCACATGACTGTGGCTGAAATGATTGGTTCGTTTGGGCCCCCACAAAACAAGCTGGCAATTAATGTGTCCCTGCACAAACTGGTTCTACGGAGGCAAGATGTCGTCCTCATCCTCCTCATCCACCGATTCCTTGGATAAAACAGGAAAAAGGGATTTAGGTGACCCTGGACTGCTTACGGTCTGAGCCAAAGTTTCTGAACTTGACAGTAACTTTTTATGAACTCGCTGCAGGTGCCGTATAAGGGAGGATGTTCCTAGGTGGTTAACGTTCCTACCCCTACTTATTTCACCTTTACATATGGTACATATGGCAAGACAGTTGTTGTCCGGATTTGGATAGAAATATTGCCAGACCAAAGAGGTGGAATGTTTGGTCTTCTGCCCAGGCATGACCGTGATGGGCTTTTTCATCCCACGGACAACAACTGTCTCCCCCGGAGCCTGATTTAAACAAACCACATCACCATCAGAATCCTCCTCGCCAACTTCCTCCTCAGTGCCAGCTACACCAGTATCCTCATCCTGTTGTACTTCAACAGTGACATCTTCAATTTGCATATCAGCAAGTGGACTGCGGGTGCTCCTTTCAGCACTTGCAGGGGGCGTGCAAATGGTGGAAAGAGCCACCTCTTCCCGTCCAGTGCTGGGAAGGTCAGGCATCGCAACCGCCACCACACTTGGACTCTCCTTGGGGATTTGTGATATCTTCTTAGAATGCACAGTTCTTCGCTGTGCTTTTGCCAGCTTAACTCGTTTGATTTTTTTAGCGGGAGGAGGGCTTCCATCGTCATGTGAAGCTGAACCACTAGTCATGAACATAGGGAAAGACCTTAGCCGTTCCTTGCCACTCCGTGTCGTAAATGGCTTATTGGCAAGTTTACGTTTCTCTTCAGATGATTTAAATGTTTTTTTCAAGGTCATTTTCCTGAACTTTGTCATTTGGGATTGTATGTGCCCTCTACTATGACATTGGGCATCGGCCTTGGCAGACGACGTTGATGGCATGTTATCGTCTATGTCATGACTAGTGGCAGCAGCTTCAGCACTAGGAGGAAGTGGTTCTTGATCTTTCCCTATTTTATTTTTATCGGAGAAAGTTTGGTCCTCCATTTATGTTATATTGATATATACGTGCGGCTAAGGCGCACACAAACACAGAAAATAATTTTTTATTTTTGTTGGAGACTAGTGCACTTTGTGGGTTACACCGCCCTTTAAGAAATGAGCCAGCCGGCCCTTTACTTATGGGACACAGGCGCACGCTTGGCACTACTTTGTTGATGCATGTGCGGCTACTGCGCACACAATTCACAAACACAGAAAATATTTTTTTATTTGGTTTGGAGTGTACTTTGGGGGTTACAGCACCCTTTAACGGTCAAGCCAGCCGGCCCTTTACTTATGACACAGGCGCACGCTTGGCACTACTTTGTTGATGCACGTGCGGCTACTGCGCACACAATTCACAAACACAGAAAATATTTTTCTATTTGGTTTGGACTGGAGTGTACTTTGGGGATTACAGCACCCTTTAACGGTCAAGCCAGGCGGCCCTTTACTTATGACACAGGCGCACGCTTGGCACTACTTTGTTGATGCACGTGCAGCTACTGCGCACACAATTCACAAACACAGAATAAAAAATTTTATTTGGTTTGGAGTGTACTTTAGGGGTTACAGCACCCTTTACCGGTCAAGCCAGCCGGCCCTTTACTTATGACACAGGCGCACGCTTGGCACTACTTTGTTGATGCACGTGCGGCTACTGCGCACACAATTCACAAACACAGAAAATATATATTTTTTTTAACACTTGGGGGGAGCACCCCTGACGAACAGAGCACCCCCTGGACAACACTACAGCACCCCTTTAGGACTGGGACACTGCACAGGACTTCGGAGTGGACACAGCCCCTATGGACAACTGACTGCACAACACAGTCCAGCCAGCCCCTATGGACTTTGAAGTAGTGGACACAGCCCCTATTAACAACAGCAGCACAGCACAACACAGCCAGCCCCTATGGACTTTGAAGTAGTGGACACAGCCCCTATGGACAACAGCAGCACAGCACAGCACATTACTACTCTGCACTATACTACACTACACTACACAGCCCAGCCAGCCCTAACTCCCACCCTCCCTCTTCACTGTCCACAACCGAGTGAGAAAATGGCGCCAACGCGGGTACCTTATATAGGATCCAAAACCCGCGAGACTCGGAAGGCGGGATGATGACGTTTTGCCTCGATTTCAGAATCCGTGTCAGGCGGGAAAAGTCGAGCCTGACTCGGATCGGGGGGGCTCGGGGGGGTTCGGATTTCAGAAATCCGAACCCGCTCACCCCTACTACACACCTAAAAGATATATCTACAGATCGACTGATCTGCAGATATAATTGCAGATAATGGTTGTTTATACACACTGAACAACCATCATCCGGCTGCTGGTCCCACTGGCAGGGGGTCGCGTCGCTCCCCTTTCCCCAGCGGCCTCTGCAGCAAGTGTATGGGCTGTTGTCTGACCGGCTGTACACACAGTACGATGTGCAGATATATTTGCTGCACAGCCGATGCAATATGTCTGTGAATGACGTTGTTCGCAGGCATATCGTCTGCTCACAGTGGCCATCGCATACACAATATATCGGGCGTTCAATTGAATGAGCAATATATTGGCCAGTGTGTACCCAACATAAGTGTAGCAAGGGCATGGTGATGGAATTTCAGGTTATTCACATTTGTACGTATGCAAAGATAAAGTATGCCCTTTTTTAGATGGATCACTTGCACCAGGGATAGGACTGGTATAAGTGCATAGTGATAACGGTGACAGGCAGAGGGCTGGAAATTTGTTGTTAATTAATAGATGTTTTGAAAATTGTTGATAATTAAAAGAATTGAGACTTTTGCTGGTATGAGAAATTTGGTACACTTCAACAGCAGAGAGGTTAAAGTGGTGGAGTAGAACTTTCAAATGTGATGACGAGAGAGAGAAAGGAGTGTTAGAAATCATAACCTAGAGAAAGTGTAGAGAAAACTTGTTTAAAGTAGTGACCATTACAAGCAGTGCCATGGCAGGCTAATAATCTGCCCTGTGCCTGTCACACCCCCAAATATATGACATCACAGTGAGGGGGCTGGGCCACTGGGACCAGGAACAAGCTGAGCACCCAGTGCTTCCTAAGGGATGCTCATGATGGCTCTTTAGGTTGCTCCCTGCAAGCCAAATGCAAGTGCCATGGGACTGACCTCTTATGCCCTGCGGCCTGGGCAGCAGCACCACCCACCCATAATAGCATCCCTGATCACAAGGAGTAGAGGAAGCAATCCACTGGGAGAGGCTAAGAGAGGAGGTTAGATAGAGTAGTTTGGAGATACAAAGACAATGTGAATAAACAGTTGGGAATACTCAAATATGAGGGTAGAGATGTCAGATAGATAGATAAGAAATGAAGGAGCTTAGCAGATAAATGTTCAAGGAGTTAAAGATTGATCACAGCAACACACAGAGAGAAGGGGTTGACATTACAGATACTGTGTACTTTATATTATGGGAACATAACTGATAGAACATTTAGGGGCCTATTCATCATGACATAATTATCACTAGTGATAATTATGTTTTAAACTCGCTGCGAGTTTAAAAATTGTTTTGGAGGCATTCATCATGCCTCACTAGTACAAGTTTCACTTCTGAAAAGCTGCTCTTTTTACGGAGTCAGTTTTTCTGGAAAAGTGATACTTTTCCCCATGTAGCTGAGGTATCCACAAGGAATTCCTCAGTGCTGCATGACTCTCCCTCCCTCTCTATACCCCCGCTGTGTCTCACCTCCCCCCCCCGGGGCCTCCGGTGTCCGATCAAGCACACCCCTCCTCCCTCCAGCAGATGTCAAATTTGCCCCCCATGGATGTCCAATCTGATCCCCCTCCCCCCTCGGGTGTCTGAAACCCCCCCAGCCGCGAGTGTCTGATGACCTCCCCCCCCCACCCGTAGCTGTCCGTTCCTCTCACCTGTCTCTCGTCTCTTCTGTCTTCAGTCTTCTTCAGCATGTGAGTGTGGTCACTCTGCAGCACAGGAGGGAGGAATCATAATAAATCCCTCAGCTGTGGCTGGCATGTAAATCTTCACAGGCTGCTGTGTAAACAGCACCCTGTGAAGATTATCGGGGGCTGAATGCCATCTGAGGATGGCGTTCAGTAACACCATCAAGTTCTGAAAAAAATGCTTTTTCTGAACTTGATAAATGGCCATGACACTTATTTTTTACAACAGTATGTGAAAATGTTAATTTTAACCTGCTTTTGTAAAAAATAAGTGATGACGAATAGGCCTCTTACTGTAATAGAAGCTGTGAATGTTCAGCGTTAAGATATGAGTAATCCAAATTCATGTGAAATCCATGTATAATGGAGGCAGGTGTCTGATAGTGTGAGCCAGGTTCTCTTATTGCCAGACGGTTGGAGTTTAGTTTGTTACGAACAGAACGTGTATTTATTCGGGCACATTTAAAGGATTTAGAAAGTGATGAAAGACAAGTGATTTTTTATGGGAGATATGGTGGATGACGGCAATCTAGCTTTGGTGATTTATTCCCAACTACGAAAAGCAAAACGAGTGAGATGTAGAAAAGATAATTGTATGAGTTAAGTTTGTTATAGAAGGCTGAGAATAATACAGTTCAGGAATAAAGTTAGGAAATAAGGTAATTAGAGGGATGGAAAGCAGTCACTGATAATATGCATAGAAGAGTATGATGCAATGGAGGGGTAAAGCCTGTTATAGTTCTAAGGATAATACCATGGCGGGATAGTAAGAAAACTATTTTATTAAACGTTGTGGAATTTGAGGAAGTGCTGGGCAATAAACTATTGAATCAGGGAGATAAAATAATACCAAGTAACTTTGTCTGGGGAAGTGAGATAAGAAATACATGTTCTGATTGTAACAGATTGTTTCTGGTTGTCACAGAGATGCTGCTTACAGTATATTCAACTGATTTTACTTCATTTTGTTAGTAAATCATTTAGTAAGTAAATTTCAATATACATTGAAAATGTAAATGGTGTCTGCACCTGTGCTTCTCCTGTTAGTAAATGATAATAGAGGAGAAAAAAGTCTAGGGATGCGGTTAAGATCCCGACAACCGGGATGCCGTCTACCCGAACCCCGGCATTGGAATCCTGATTGCCGAGACAACACCGGCGCCAAAATCCCGACATGACTTGTGTTGCCAGCAGAAGGCATCCCAATCGGAAGGACACCGGGGAAAGGTAAGTATTTATCAGCCGTGGTGGGGAGAGTTAGATTTATGCAGCCCGTGGGGACTTAGGGTTAGGCTGCGGGAGGGGGGAGGTTAGGTTTAGGCTCTGGGCAGGGGGGGGGGGTTAGGTTCAGGCACTATCGGAGGGGTTAGGCACTAAGGTGGGGGGTTAGGGTTAAGTACTAAGGGGAGAGGGTTAGGTTTAGGCACTTACTGGGAGGGTTAGGGATAGGGTGCGGGGTATTGGAGGGTTAGTATGAGAGAGAAAGAAAAGGAGGGTTAGGGGGTAAGTAGGATAGGGGAACATTACCTACCGTTACCCTGTCGGGATTTGAACCATCGGGTTGTCGTTGTCGGTGTCCACCACTGATAGCCGGCATCCCATCCATCGGTATTTCATACCGATTCCCATCTCTATATTATGACCACAGAAAACCGTAACATACCAACAAGACGAATCAACTTCCTAGTAAAATGTATCCAATTCATTCTTAGTGGTCTTTGTACTAATAATCGCTGACCATCCACGATTATTATCTATCCAAATCACCGTTATTTTCATTAAAAATTAAAATATCCCTGCTAAGTACAAAGGGGAACTCTCAGGGACAGTGGTTGCGGTAACCGCTGTCCCCGCGAGTGATATCCCCGGCAAATTGTAGAAGTCTATCACAGAAGTGAAAGACTTCTCCAGGGGAAGCTGACACTGCGCATGTGCACAGTGTCAGCTCCTGGAGGCGGCCGGGGGCTGCGGGGGAGAGATCGAAAGATCTCTCTCCTGTTCCTGAAGCCACTATAGGCTTACAGCAATTTACACCATTCAGGTGGTGTAAACTACCGGGGCTAAACTCGAAAAACTTCCCTATTTGGAGTTTAGTACGTAGCAGTCAGATCTTAGTCCGAAAAAGATAATAATGGGGACTGTGATCTGCAGCGCTAATTAGCACTCTGCTGGAGATTTCTGTGAAATCTCCAACACTGTGCCATTAGTACATAGGAACAATACATAAAATGATGCCGAAACTGCAATTTCTGCATAATTTTATGTAAAAACAGCTTGATACAGTGCATCCGGAAAGTATTCACAATGCGTCACTTTTTCCACATTTTGTTATGTTACTGCCTTATTCCAAAATGGAATAAATTAATTTTTGTTCTCAAAATTCTACACACAATACCCCATAATGACAACATGTAAAAGGTTTTTTTGTGATATTTGCAAATTTAATAAAAAAAAAAATACTAAGAAATCACACGTTCTTAAGTATTCACAACCGTTACTCAATACTATGTTGATGCACCTTTGGCAGCAATTACAGCCTAGATTGGTCACAAGTGGCTATCTAATATAACTGAAGGACAGTTTAAAAGACTGAAAAGAAACTGCTCGAAGATCAACGTGTTTTCAGAACAAGCCAACTAATTAAAAATAAGTTCATAGAGAAAGGACACAATGTGAAGATGGTTACTATGAAATTGGAAGAAATACAGATTATGTATAGAAAACAACTACTCTCACCTAAAAAGAAAAACAAACAGAGAGATCAAGGAAGAAATCGCCTTTATCATGATGTACGCCAGTGAAGCAAATTGTGCTGAGAATATAATAAGAAAACACGCTGCCGCCGGTCTCCAGCACAATCGAATGCAAACACGTTATTAATATTTAAGTGTATACGATACTGGGCTGATGGGAATTGTGTATGTTACTGCATATATGATAACAACCAGCGGCGATTACTGCTGAAATGTGACAGTACACATACAGTGTACTCACGCGGCTATACAACAGTGAGCTAATGATAAAAATATTTATCCACCAACGTGTCCTGTGATAGAGAGAACTATTACTGTTATTATAACACCGTCAGAGACACAGTATCTTACATTGCCAGTTTTAATGGAGAACTAACAAGTGAGAGAAAGATATATCTAGAACATACTCGCTATACAGTCTGTCCTAGAACTGTTATATTTAGTTACCATTATAAAAACAATAGGCATTCGCTAAATGAGGAATATACAGTCACATGTACAATCGTGAGCAGCGGTGATTTTAGTTAGTAAGTGATATCAGGTATATTATGTTCTCATGTGGCTATATGCCAACAACTGATGCTATAATTGCTACACTTATCTCACAGTAAAAGGATAATTGATACTGTCAGAATACCGCAAGGGACATAGTAATCTATGCTGCTTGGTGCGACAGAAAATTGATAAATCAATTAATATACAACTATGATACATTTATATTTATGTGATCAAAACCCTAGGATTATGTGACTGTATTAACAATTTTGGAAACATCGAACCCATATTGGAAATACACATTCCCAGATTTGAATATATCAAATAAATATCCTAATCTACTAAAGAGTTTATTCATTTTGAAGTCCCAGGTATCGTGATAACACATGTGTGATAGACCGACAGCAGGTGATATTTTAAATCACCTTTTCTTATATATTCACACACATCTTATTCTATTTCTTTATTTTAAATATTTCGCCTTTCTTCTCAATATTTGGACCTAGAATAATCCTTTTAAATAAAGCCAATAAAAGTTATATTTTATTATGTAACCAGAGAAATTATTGAAGTATATATTACAACCCTATGTGCACCAGACATTTATCTTTTCCTTTTTCTTGTCTGTAAATCATGTTAATCTTAAGATTGTCAGGTAGCACCTTCATTTGACCTATCGTAAATATTTATGAAGTATTAGGGTAACAAAGAATAATTTCAATATTCACGCTCTGGAGTAGAGAGACACATAAGTAAAAGTGTATAGTGTTGGTGCGGGACCATCTTTTATTTGTTTGTTTCTTCGTAAGAAAACAGAGTAGTTGCAAAGCTGAACCCGGAAAGGGAAACCACTCTCAGTGTACTACACGCTGGCAGTATACAGAAAACACAAGCAGACCCCACAAAACTGAGGGTCAGGCCAGACTGGAAAAAAGTGGACGGGGATGAACAACAATTAGCTTTGTGCTCACAACAGGTACCCAACGGAGAAGACTCCAACAGATGTGCCAACTCTGCCAGCTACTGTAATAGTGCCCCAGATGCATGCTGAGACAAATCTACCAGCCACTAGCATCCTGTATCATAAATTGCAGCAAAGCATAACATTGACATTAAGAAATACCATTCAAGTTGGCAAAGAACTGTATGATTAACGTATGAGAAACTGCTTTATATTGTGCGGCAGTATACTATATTAGCCTATATTAATCTTTAACCCTTTAGAATACTTTTGTATTTTTAACATGTATTTATGTAGCAATATCCTGCCTACAAATAGCTCATATTTTACTCTATTAATTCATGCTTGACTTCACTGTATGTATTTGTTTTGATTATCTTACTTAAAATAAACTGTTTTATCACCAAACAGTCCGATCCCCGTTCATATACATTTTGCTTAACCCTCAGTGTGCCAGGGAATCCCTATATCATAATACATTGAAAATGAACAAATTGCAGTCAGGTGACATATTCATATATGGATGTTAAGATTAGTTGTAATTACATGCATTGAAAAATACACCGATTGCAGTCAGCTGAGGTGAAGATAGGTTGTAGTTAAATATTAGAGGGGTGGAGGGGGGGATTGGGACAATTGTTGGATCCAAACTGTACTGTTTACTATAAAAAAGGTTCTAGTACTCAGAAAAAAGGTGGCAGTAATCAACAGTTACAAATTGATATAAGATTTATAGTAGCTTCCATATTCCGGATAAGTATTCAGATGCTTATTTTATTTATTACTAAATTTATTCTCTGATTTCTTTCTGTTTCTGGGACTGGTTATAGGAATTAAAATTTACACCAAAAAAGGTGCCAGTAATGCAAACCCCTATGTACCACCACATAAAAGCACTGGATCCAAATCAAGGGATGCAGGATTAGTATGTTAAATAACTATTTCACTTTAATGCCAATGGACATCGGGACTGTTTATATTAGATGTCATTTTGCGAGTGTCAAGCTTTTTAGTACATTGCTTGGTATACCTCACACACAAAATTGGCATCTGCAATTAAATGGTTTTAATTCACAGTTTACGGTTTAATATGGATAAATAATGTAACAACAGCTTCCACTACAATATGCAGGCCACTACAAGACCGGGGTTAACTTTCTATAGTAAAATTCACTGCCAGGACCCATACTTATGTAAACCTTTAAGTGTAATCTTAGTTTACAGCCTAACTGTCAGCAACATTGCATATACCAAATTGGAAGTTACATCATACCTATTTTGTATCTCCTCCAGAAGATGCAGGTGGCCGGTGATGGGGGCAGGGCCAGACGATTTGTATCATTAGGCCCTGTGTCTTGTGGAATTTATATTGATAGCTCAGCAAATTAACAGAACACTTGTACTCTTCTGGTGCTTTATGATGCACACAGGAGAGGTTGGCCGGCAACAAAAATGTTGGTGCTCAGATACTGTAGATCATGGCTACTTTCCAATCATGGAGACAATCAGGCATATGTTTCAGTAGAGTCTTCAGTGCCTGAACGCCTCATAGCTCATTCTGTCAGATTAATACAGTAAGTACCTTTTGGATGGCACAGTACGGTGACTCGATGGAACACTTGTGCGAGGCAGCCACCTGCAATAATATGTTTTCCTAGTTTTACAAATTCATCATTTAAAGATGCCAGTTCTTTTGCAACTATGTCTGAGCTTACCCTCTCTTATGGGCAGCTTTAGAATGTCCCCAAGCTATAGCAGTGTTTCACAAGTAGGTTGTTAGAGAAAAGAGGATTTTAGATATCCGTTTCTCTGAATCCATCTGGACCCTTTGTTCTCACCCTTCTTTCACTCTGGGCCTAATTCAGACCCGCTCGCGAGCGCTGAGCGCTCGCAAGCGGGTCGATGTTGGCCAAGTGCGCATGCGCACGACGGAGGCGGCTCCGTCGTGCACATGCGCGAGACCCGAATAACGACGGCCAAGCCGTTGTTATGGGTCTCGCACCACAGGGGATGTGCTGTCGATGGTGAGTGACAGCACGCCCCCTTTGGTGGGCGTGCCGGGGGCGTGGCTGCCCTGTCGGGGGCCGGCCCCACTGACATCACAAGTGATGTCAGTGGGAGTGCTTTTGGCTCTGATAGAGCCAAAAGCACTCCAGGGCTTGCGGCAACGACACCCTACAGCAAGGGTCTCGTCGCAAGCCCGATAGTTGCGATGGTCTTGACCATCGCGACCATCATTTTGGCCGCTCGCTATAGCTGTGGGTGGTGACCCACAGCTATGCGAGCGGCCAGGTGGCCGCTCTTAAATCCAGAGGGACGGCCCTGATTCAGAACGAGCACTCTGTCAGAGCGTCCGGCTCTGAATCAGGGCCTCTGTTTGATTGAGTGTTGTTTTGCTTAGATTGTTTAGTTTATTTTCCTATGGGCTTTGTTAATTTTAAAATTGTGGGCCTTTTTCAGAGCCGCTTGCTCTGAATGAGGGCGTGTTTTTGTTTTTTTCCCAGGCCGCTCGCAAAGCTGTGGGTGACCACCCACAGCTTGTGCGAGCGGCCTGGAGTCCATCGCGATTATCGCGACCATCGGGCTTGTGATGAGACCCTGTGGTAGGGTCTCTGCTCCCACAAGCCCGTAAAATGTAAATGCCAAAAATCTTATTTCCTATATGCTTCAGTATATCTGTCCAACCACTCTTAATTCACATCCCTTCCTCAAATCTATTACTATATCATTTTGTCCTAATAATTCTTCTATGTTTGACCTGCATGTGTCCACTTTTGCTTATTTCTCTCCTGTATACCGCAAGAGTGTTTTGACCTTCACAGAACCTTCGTTTCCTCTTCTTTTGTCAGAAGAGCAGCTCTATTATATACGCCTGTCATATAGTATTTAAGGGTGCCAAGCACTACTTAATGCCATAATTGCACAGTGTACCCATAACAAACATCTTCTATACTACAGAACTTACTGAACTGAACATGATGTACCGAGCCTCTGCTCTTAGCATGGAGTACTGTTGACTGTCTCAGCGACACTGTTAAGCTGGGTACACACTGGGCGATATACTGTATTTTCCCTTCTATTGAAAGGACAATACTACATTTGCGGATTGGAGGGTATGTACAGACGATATGTCTCTGAATGACGTTGTTCACAGCCATATCGCATCAACCCTGCAGCACAGCCATTGCCCGATATATCGACGAATCTTGCTGTGTGTACGGGTGACCCACCGACCACCCGTACACTTGCTGCAGGAACCGCTAGTGATTGACATCTCAGCTGGGCGGGCAAATTTAAATCCCTGCCCAGTTGTGATGTCAGCACAGAAACATTGAGTGGCTGATCGTTAGGTGTCTTTAGCTTACCTGATTGGCGGCTCTGTGGTCGACAGATATACAGTATTTGCCAGGTGTGTACCCAGCATTAGTTGTTAGTGTGTTGCTAAGTTTTAAAGGGGATTGTGGTTTGAATTGTGGGTGGGCCCCAACACTGGTGTGACTTGGACAACATTCCTTTTTGTCCAGTGATTAAAGTGGCCATGCCAGACAGAATTGGTGCCTTTATGAGTCATATACAAAAAACTGCGTTCCAACTCCTCCCAGAAGCTATAAACCTCACAATGAAAAACACTGGGTCTCTTCTCAACACCCCTGTACTATGTTGGCCAGGAGAATAACAACTCTGCCACCCAAGTTGTCCCAGTATAATAGACATGGGCCCCTAAGGCACATTACTCCAAAGTAATTAAAAAACAAAAACACACATAATTGTAACCTAAACATTTATTGAACAAAGTACACCAGATAACCCTCAATAATTATTTTATTAAATAGAAAAGATATTATTTATTTTCTTGAGCAGTCACAATCCAAATAAAAAAAGAACATTTTCTTTTCAACAAAATGGTTATTGTTAGGAGTAACTAGAACAACACTCCATCAGTCAGCCAGTCACAAGCAGCCTGTTCCGCTTAAATCATAAACATAAACAGTATGTATTCAGTCAATTTGTTTCTGACCAACAACCTAGATCATCACATTGAGTATGGGTAGTCAGGGGAAGCTGCAGAATGTCATCTATTTTTGTAACTGTTAAAGTGTCCTTGGTTTTACACAAATGGCACAAACTGAGGCCCATTTGTGTCAACATTAAAGGATGTATATAATTTTCCTTTAAAAAACAGCCACCTAAATATACATTTAATGTATTGCAGATAATGATCCTGCAGTGCTGTTCTGAAGTTCAAGCTCTGCTGTCTTCTGCTCCAAACCCACAACAAGTTACTCAGGTGAGGCTGCAGTGTGTAGTACTCAGGTGAGGCTGCAGTGTGTATTACTCAGGTGAGGCTGCAGTGTGTATTACTCAGGAGAGGCTGCAGTGTGTATTACTCAGGTGAGGCTGCAGTGTGCATTACTCAGGGGAGACTTCAGTGTGTATTACTCAGTTGAGGCTGCAGTGTGTATTACTCAGGAGAGGCTGCAGTGTGTATTACTCAGGTGAGGCTGCAGTGTGCATTACTCAGGGGAGACTGCAGTGTGTATTGCTCAGGGGAGGCTACAGTGTGTATTGCTCAGGGGAGGCTGCAGTGTGTATTACTCAGTAGAGGCTGCAGTGTGTATTACTCAGGAGAGGCTTCAGTGTGTATTACTCAGGTGAGGCTGCAGTGTGTATTACTCAGGGGAGGCTGCAGTGTGTATTGCTCAGGTGAGGCTGCAGTGTGTATTGCTCAGGGGAGGCTGCAGTGTGTATTGCTCAGGTGAGGCTGCAGTGTGTATTGCTCAGGGAAGGCTGCAGTGTGTATTGCTCAGGTGAGGCTGCAGTGTGTATTACTCAGGTGAGGCTGCAGTGTGTATTACTCAGGTGAGGCTGCAGTGTGTTTTACTCAGGTGAGACTGCAGTGTGTATTACTCAGTTGAGGCTGCAGTGTGTATTACTCAGGTGAGGCTGCAGTGTGTATTACTTAGGTGAGGCTTCAGTGTGTATTAATCAGGTGAGGCTGCAGTGTGTATTACTTAGGTGAGGCTTCAGTGTGTATTAATCAGGTGAGGCTGCAGTGTGTTTTACTCAGGTGAGACTGCAGTGTGTATTACTCAGGTGAGGCTTCAGTGTGTATTAATCAGGTGAGGCTGCAGTGTGTATTACTCAGGTGAGGCTTCAGTGTGTATTAATCAGGTGAGACTGCAGTGTGTATTACTCAGGTGAGGCTGCAGTGTGTATTACTTAGGTGAGGCTTCAGTGTGTATTAATCAGGGGAGGCTGCAGTGTATATTACTTAGGTGAGACTTCAGTGTGTATTAATCAGGTGAGGCTGCAGTGTGTTTTTTACTCAGGTGAGGCTGCAGTGTGTATTACTCAGGTGAGGCTGCAGTGTGTATTAATCAGGTGAGGCTGCAGTGTGTATTACTTAGGTGAGGCTTCAGTGTGTATTAATCAGGTGAGGCTGCAGTGTGTTTTACACAGGTGAGACTGCAGTGTGTATTACTCAGGTGAGGCTGCAGTGTGTATTACTTAGGTGAGGCTTCAGTGTGTATTAATCAGGTGAGGCTGCAGTGTGTTTTACTCAGGTGAGACTGCAGTGTGTATTACTTAGGTGAGGCTTCAGTGTGTATTAATCAGGTGAGGCTGCAGTGTGTATTACTTAGGTGAGGCTTCAGTGTGTATTAATCAGGTGAGGCTGCAGTGTGTTTTACTCAGGTGAGACTGCAGTGTGTATTACTTAGGTGAGGCTTCAGTGTGTATTAATCAGGTGAGACTGCAGTGTGTATTACTTAGGTGAGGCTTCAGTGTGTATTAATCAGGGGAGGCTGCAGTGTGTATTACATAGGTGAGGCTTCATTGTGTATTAATCAGGTGAGGCTGCAGTGTGTTTTACTCAGGTGAGGCTGCAGTGTGTATTACTCAGGTGAGGCTGCAGTGTGTATTAATCAGGTGAGGCTGCAGTGTGTTTTACTCAGGTGAGACTGCAGTGTGTATTACTTAGGTGAGGCTTCAGTGTGTATTAATCAGGTGAGACTGCAGTGTGTATTACTTAGGTGAGGCTTCAGTGTGTATTAATCAGGGGAGGCTGCAGTGTGTATTACATAGGTGAGGCTTCATTGTGTATTAATCAGGTGAGGCTGCAGTGTGTTTTACTCAGGTGAGGCTGCAGTGTGTATTACTCAGGTGAGGCTGCAGTGTGTATTACTCAGGTGAGGCTGCAGTGTGTTTTACTCAGGTGAGACTGCAGTGTGTATTACTTAGGTGAGGCTTCAGTGTGTATTAATCAGGGGAGGCTGCAGTGTGTATTACATAGGTGAGGCTTCATTGTGTATTAATCAGGTGAGGCTGCAGTGTGTTTTACTCAGGTGAGGCTGCAGTGTGTATTACTCAGGTGAGGCTGCAGTGTGTATTACTCAGGTGAGGCTGCAGTGTGTTTTACTCAGGTGAGACTGCAGTGTGTATTACTCAGGTGAGGCTGCAGTGTGTATTACTCAGGTGAGGCTGCAGTGTGTATTACTTAGGTGAGGCTTCAGTGTGTATTAATCAGGTGAGGCTGCAGTGTGTATTACTTAGGTGAGGCTTCAGTGTGTATTAATCAGGTGAGGCTGCAGTGTGTTTTACTCAGGTGAGACTGCAGTGTGTATTGCTCAGGTGAGGCTTCAGTGTGTATTAATCAGGTGAGGCTGCAGTGTGTATTACTCAGGTGAGGCTTCAGTGTGTATTAATCAGGTAAGACTGCAGTGTGTATTACTCAGGTGAGGCTGCAGTGTGTATTACTTAGGTGAGGCTTCAGTGTGTATTAATCAGGGGAGGCTGCAGTGTATATTACTTAGGTGAGACTTCAGTGTGTATTAATCAGGTGAGGCTGCAGTGTGTTTTACTCAGGTGAGGCTGCAGTGTGTATTACTCAGGTGAGGCTTCAGTGTGTATTAATCAGGTGAGGCTGCAGTGTGTTTTACTCAGGTGAGGCTGCAGTGTGTATTACTCAGGTGAGGCTGCAGTGTGTATTAATCAGGTGAGGCTGCAGTGTGTATTACTTAGGTGAGGCTTCAGTGTGTATTAATCAGGTGAGGCTGCAGTGTGTTTTACACAGGTGAGACTGCAGTGTGTATTACTCAGGTGAGGCTGCAGTGTGTATTACTTAGGTGAGGCTTCAGTGTGTATTAATCAGGTGAGGCTGCAGTGTGTTTTACTCAGGTGAGGCTGCAGTGTGTATTACTCAGGTGAGGCTCCAGTGTGTATTACTTAGGTGAGGCTTCAGTGTGTATTAATCAGGTGAGGCTGCAGTGTGTATTACTTAGGTGTGGCTTCAGTGTGTATTAATCAGGTGAGGCTGCAGTGTGTTTTACACAGGTGAGACTGCAGTGTGTATTACTTAGGTGAGGCTTCAGTGTGTATTAATCAGGTGAGACTGCAGTGTGTATTACTTAGGTGAGGCTTCAGTGTGTATTAATCAGGGGAGGCTGCAGTGTGTATTACTTAGGTGAGACTTCAGTGTGTATTAATCAGGTGAGGCTGCAGTGTGTTTTACTCAGGTGAGGCTGCAGTGTGTATTACTCAGGTGAGGCTGCAGTGTGTATTAATCAGGTGAGGCTGCAGTGTGTTTTACTCAGGTGAGGCTGCAGTGTGTATTACTCAGGTGAGGCTGCAGTGTGTATTAATCAGGTGAGGCTGCAGTGTGTATTACATAGGTGAGGCTTCAGTGTGTATTAATCAGGTGAGGCTGCAGTGTGTTTTACTCAGGTGAGACTGCAGTGTGTATTAATCAGGTGAGGCTGCAGTGTGTATACATTTTAAAGTAGAAAATCTAGATAAAATGAATACTTCAAAATCATGCATACTGTACCTGTAAATTATAAATTTTCCGTTATTTACTTTATTCTTACGATGTTTATAGTAAATTTACATTTCTGCTCCTCTTCATTTGGTGGGTATTGCAGCATATTTTTGCTTTATGATATTAATCTTCTTAAGTGCGAAAATGGATGTGATGCTTGCCTATGACAAGAAAGATGATTCTCTCACAGCTATAATTTCCTTCCTTTCACAGGCTCCATTTGACATCACTTTGCCATCATTAATCAGGCTGGAGAGAATCTTTGACCTAACTCACGGCTGTATGTTGATGAAGGGAAGCCTGCTAGATTGGACAGCATCACAGTTTACCTGAGCTATCAATTTTTACTTAAGTTTTATCACTTTCAAATATATTTATATTAGATAAATTGCAGATATTTGCACGGCCTAATTTTAGATTTTTTACTTTGCAAGTTACTAGAATATTTTATTGCACTGCACACGTGAGAATGTCTCCTAAAATCAATCTCTTTCTGGATGTTGTGTTTTTGCTGACTATGCTTAAAAATAGACAATATCTTTCATATATGTATAATTTAGAAAATCACATAAAGGGAATAGGCTTTGGCAATGGGTTAATGCAATTTGGTCTAAAAAAATTTATTTAAAACTCATACATGTATGCTATAACATTAAAATCACTGACATGTGAAAGGAATAACATTGATTATCTCGTTACAATGGCAACTGCCACAGGGTGAGATATATTAGGCAGTAAGTGAACACTCAGGGCCTGGTTCAGAGCCGCTCGCAAAAAGCAAGGGCTTGCTCTGAATCAGGGTGGGTGCTTGTTTTTTAATTTGCGGCCTCCTGGCCGCTCGCATAGCTGTGGGTGACCACCCACAGCTTATGCGGGTGGCCAGGTGATGGTCACAATGGTCTAGACCATCGCGACCATCGGGCTTGCGACGAGACCCTTACGGTAGGGTCTCGTTGCCACAAGCCCCAGTGGACTTCCTGCTCTAATAGAGCAGGAAGTCCACCTACTGACATCACGAGTGATGTCAGTAGGGCCGCCCACAAATGGCAGGCGTTCCTGCAGAAACGCCTCCGTTTGCCCAGTCATCCCCCCTCCCCACCTACAAAAGGGGCAAGCTGTCGATCAACATCGACAGCCGCCCCTTTTGTAGTCAGTCCCGGAGCGAGTACTGGCCCACAATCGACCCGCTTGCAAGCGCAATGTGCTTGTGAGCGGGTCTGAATCAGGCCCTCAGTTCTTGAGGTTGATGTGTTGAAAGCTGGAAAAATGAGCAAGCGTAATGATCTGAGCAACATTTACAGGGGCTAGTGAGTGGGTCAGAGCAATCTCTAAAATGGCAGGTCTTGTGGGGTGTTCTTGGTATACAGTGGTTAATACCTACCAAAAGTGGTCCAAAGAAGGACAACCGGGGAACCAGCGACAGGGTCATGGGCAGCCAAGGCTCATTGATACACAACATGGGGAGCGAAATCTAGCCGGTCTGGTCCTACCCTACAAATGAGCTACTGTAGTACAAAAAGTTAATGCTGGCTATGATGGAAAGTTGTCAGAACACACAGGGAATCACAGCTTGCTGCGTAAGGGGCTGCATAGCAGCAAACTGGTCACAGTACCCATGCTAATCCCTGTCTGCGGCAGAAAAAGCCCTAAAAATTGTCATGTGAACATCAAAACTGCACCATGGAGCAGTGGAAGAAGGTGTCCTGGTCTGATGAATCATGTTCTCTTTTACATCATGTGGATGGCTAGGTGCGTGTGTGTCATTCATCTGGGGAAGAAATGGCACCAGGATGCACTGTAGGAAGAAGGAAATAAGGTAGTGTGATGCTCTGGGTAATGTTCTGATAGGAAAACTTGGGTCCTGGAATTCATGTGGATGTTAATTTGACATGTACCACCTACCTAAACAGTGTTGCAGACCAAGAACATCCCTTCATGGTAACGGTGTTTCCTGGTGGCTATGACCTTTTTCAGCAGGATAATGTGCTTTGCCACACTGCAAAAGTTGTTCAGGAGGTGTTTGATGAACATGACAAAGAGTTCAAAGTGTTGATTTGGCCTCCAAATTCCCCAGATCTCAGTCCCATCGAGCAGTGGTGGGATGTGCTGGAAAAACAAGTCAAGAGTCATTGAGGTCCCACCTTGCAACTTGCAGGAATTTAAAAGACCTGCTGCTAACGTCTTGGTGCCAGCAGGGCCCGGCGCCACCATTAGGCAGCTTTAGGCAGCTTCCTATGGGCGCCAGCCACTGGAGGGTGCTGCTTGCCGCCCAGCTGTATTACTGAGTAGTGACAGACCCTCTGCCGCGGCATTTGTAAAGCCAGGCTATGGTCGTACTTGTAAAGCCAGTAGTGACAGACCCCCTGTCACTAATGTGTACAGTGTGAGCAGACGCCGCGGCCTCTGTGTACAGTCCGAGCGGCGGCCACGGCACTTGTAAAGCCAGCCCTGGCCACCGCTCTGTCAGTGACTGAGACAGTGTTCAGCAGCAGCGCTATATATTGTCTCCTCATTTCCCAGCCCCCGTAGCCGCAGAGTCCTGGTGGGTTCAGGCTGCCTGCAATGCTGTGTCAGCGCTTCGCCCACCCCCTAGCTCTCTATACTTCCCCTTTTGCTCCTCCTCTCAGAGATGAGGAGCGGGGAACGGATGCTGCCCGCGCTGCCTTTGAGTGGACTCATGTGTAATGAGTATGTATGTTTTGTTATATATATATATATATATATATATAATATATATATATATATATCTAATGGGGAACCGCGCACACATTATAAGCACTTCAAAATCCGGGTGCTGTAATCCCGTAATAGAAAAATCTATAAACTTTCAGTTTCAGAGGAAATGGAAATAAGAGACCAGCTCACCACCTTAATGCAAATAATAATCAAAATAGTTGTATTAAAAATACAGTTATATAAAAATCCATAAAAAAATGCATGTCACAAATATGTTAAGGCAACATGTATATACTTAGGCAGCAGCCAGGTGAGAATATGCAATAAAGGCAGATATGCATGACATAAATGCAGCTGATGGCAACATGTATACTTAGCAACAGCCTGGTGACAGTATATATGTTAACAAGCTATAGCCGGCCTGACAGTGAACTGTGCAATCAGTATGTATATATACATATATATATATATATATATATATATATAAAAACAATGTATTTTTATATATTTATATATAAAATATTGTATAAGCATCACTCAGAGGTTTAAATAATACACAACTACTGTCCTTCCTGTGGTCAACATTTCAATGTCAGAGCATTTTCATCCTGATCGTATATACCCACTTAATATTGTGAGGTTACAAGGGCCATTCCTCATAAAATGATGACAAGACCTTGTCAGTGGTACATGTTCAGATCTCACTTCCCTAATCTCAGCTTATTTCCCTTGCCATCCAGGTAACTAGTCATAGGTTTCTTCATCCAATATCTGCAGCTACAGTGTAAGTGTGTGGTGCTTTCTATCACTGTCCTCCTCATACAGGGTCTCATGTAGAGTTGGATATATGGATATCTTTGCATAGACTACGGCAGCTGTTAAGAATATTCCCATTTGATCTTTAAAGAGAAAAACAATGGATGTGTGTATTTTTTTGCACTTTTCATTTGGTTTTTTTGTTGGTATTTAATTGTATTTTATATGGTAAATGCGACTTTATTTTCTATTAATAACATTGTCCAGAGGCTATTATTTTTTATGTATATGACATTTCATTGAAGTATTATACTGTGTTCAAATTTGGTAATGTCACTTTTCATTTACTACTGCTATCACTGTTAAGCTACATCTTTATGCTTTTGTTACTCCTGATGTAAGCAACAGCTGATGCCAGTGGTTCCCAAACTGTGTGCCATGGCACCCTTGGGTGCCTAGGGAGACTTGCAGGGGTTCCCCAGGCTGGTGGTCTAACACCAAATCAAACTGTTTTATAGTCAATGTAATGTAAATATGTGGTCAAACAAAAGCATAAACCTGTCTACTACCACATAACTGAACCTAATGATGACGGGTAATTGACTTCATCTTTTTTTTTCTGATTTTCACAATAAGAAACTTTTGGCTTAGGGGTGCCATGAAAACAATTCCGATACCCTAGGGTGCTGTGAGTCAAAAAAGTTTGGGAACCACTGGCTTATGCTGTTCTTTCTTTTCATGTAAACCTGTCACCAGGAGAGTAACTATAGTATAGTGGGAGCAGGGGGCGCCTTGTGCTTAGGGGGCCTACTTACAGAGCTCACTACCCCTGCACCCAGCTCACATTGACATAAGTGCCAAATGCTGATCGGAGAGACAATCCCAGCATGTCACGTTCAGGCTATGGTGGTCCCCTGTAGAGGGATTAGAAGACGTGGACCCAGGTTGAGAAAGGAATCTGAAGCGAGGGGCCTGGATATATGCCTTCCTCATCCACAAGTAGCGGATGTTGGCTAGACCTGACCAAAGGTGCGGAGTCTAACTTACTGGGAGGTGTTCACCAGTGACCCCTCCAAGCGGGATTTGGGCTTAAGCTGCACCCAGCAAGCAGGTCACGGCCCTTTGGTCAGGTATTCGGCACAAGTGGGAAACAAAAGAACACTATCACGGGGAAAGCACAGGAGAATGATAATGGAAGTTTTGCGCTTGGGTGATGTACTGGGTACACACCCTGTTGATCCAGACGCAGGGCTGACACAGGAGAATGGCACTAGGGGATTGTACTTAGATGATGTATTAAGTACACACACTGTGGTTCCAGATGCAAACACTGTGGCTTCAGACGAGAACTGGCACAGGAGAATGGCACTAGGAGTTTGTACTTGGATGACGTACTAAGTACACACACTGTGGTTCCAGATGCAGAACTGGCGCAGAATGATGACATACTGAGTACACACACACACACACACCATGGGTAACACTAGGAGAGTATCACCGAAAGAAAGGCGCTTCTAAACTTGGAACACTGCAACAGCAAGTATACATTGGAAGTAACAATGTTGTACAGGCAATTTCTTGTTGTCTGGAGCCCAGCAAAATACCATAAGGTAGCAGTCCATTTGAAAATAGTGTCAGCTGACAGCAACCAATGCTACCATTGGGTAAAGGGCAATCCGGTGATGTAGACTGTCATGGCTGCGCCCACGACGGTAACTGCAGGAACCAAATCACGGACCGAGCACATGGATATCCTAGCAGACCCCAGGTATAATCTTCATCGCGTCACTCGCCACCGCTCCTGGCATCTGACCGCTCGAGAGGTCAGAGGAAGCTGGTGCTGAGGTGAGTAAAGGCCGATCCTAGGCTGCAACCTGACACAGCGTTTGTATATGCTGGCTTTGTGTCTCTCCACTCACACTTATGTGATTACATCAGTGCCAGTGAGGAACAGTTGGAGGACACCCAGCCTGAGGAAGCACCAGTCCATAAGGTAAGTTATAAATTGGGAATGAACAGTGCCTGCTTGATTTTAGATAAAACATAGTATGGGGGTGTCACTGCTACAGTATGTGACTTATCATGAACAGGGACTGGGGTACTACTATAGTGCTTATTATCTTCTGGGAGTAGGGCACTACTGTGCAGCATACTATACACGGAGTGCCATTACTATGGGGCAAAATACGAACTAGGGCACTTCTATTGGGCATAATATGACCTGAGGGCACCACTGCGGGGCATATTATGGCATTGGGACACTACTCTGTGGCATATTCACGTAACTTATTTTACAAACATGTACATTGAATTAATATTTAAATCTACATATTTATATTTAACAGATCTATTAGAGTGCTAGACATAGCCCTCCCAGGAGAAGACACAATGTAGGTGCTTAGTCTTTTTACTACTGAAAGTTGTTGTTGGATATTATAATAAGGGGTAATGACTATGATGGAACAAAATGATGGTGACATGTGAAGAGACTTGATGATGTTAATGCATTTAAATGATAAGCAGCTGTAAGCCCCTGGCAGCACTAGGCACAGGGGCGGATTGGGATGGAAAACCAATTTCTGGAAGCAGCTCTAATGAGGGTGGGATCTGTTGAGGGGGTGGTTGCGATGGATAGATTACACAGCCTGGCCAGCTTGCGAACCCAAGATACTGTGTTGATCAACACAGATCCTGGGCTTGCCACTCCAGGAAAATGGGGCGGATACGCCCCCGTTTCCGGAATGGCGCACGCTACTTAAATGCCTCTTCCTGTCAATCAGGTAGAGGCATTCAAGGGCTAGCGTGCGTGTTAGCAGAACCCATTCTGTGATAATAGGGAATCTGGGTTCAGCAGTGCACTTGCGTGACAAAGCAATATGGCCCAAGTGCTGCAAGACTGCAAGCTCATTGCCTGGGATGATTGGCGGCTCTGTGTGTCTGCATATGGTACAAATATATACAAAATGCACCTACACCATCAATATTAAATGCAAGGCAATGAATACATACAGGGATATCTAGACAGATATGTTATGCATGTTTTCTCTAAAAACACATAAATGTAGAAATATACACACCATATAAAAAGGGGTGTGTGCATGAATATATATATATATATATATATATATATATATACGTGTATATATATATACAGTCAGGTCCATAAATATTGGGACATTGACATAACTGTCATATTTTGGCCTCTATTCACCACCACAATGGCTTTGAAATGAAACAAACAAGATGTGCTTTAACTGCAGACTTTCAGATTTAATTTGAGGGTAATTACATCCAAATCAGGTGAACGGTGTAGGAATTACAACGGTTTCTATATTTGCCTCCCACTTTTTAAGGGGCCAAAAGTAATGGGACAAACTAAACAATCCTAAATCTAACTTTCACTTTTTAATACTTTGTTGCAAATCCTTTGCAGGCAATTACAGCCTGAAGTCTGGAACACATAGACATCACCAGACGCTGGGTTTCATCCCTGGTGATGCTCTGCCAGGCCTCTACTGCAAATGTCTTCAGTTCCTGCTTGTTCTTGGGGCATTTTCCCTTCAGTTTTCTCTTCATCAAGTGAAATGCATGCTCAGTCGGATTCAGGTCAGGGGATTGACTTGGCCATTGCATATCATTCCACTTTTTAGCCTTAAAAAACTCTTTGGTTGCTTTTGCAGTATGCTTCGGGTCATTGTCCATTTGACTGAATATGAGCATATAATATTGGCTGAAACACTTCAGAATTCATTGTGCTGCTTTTGTCAGCAGTCAGATCATCAATAAATACAAGGGAACCAGTTCCTTTGGCAGCCATACATGCCCACGCCATGACACTACCACCACCATGCTTCACTGATGAGGTGGTATGTTTTGGATCATGAGCAGTTCCTTTCGTTCTCCATACTCTTCTCTTCCCATCACTCTGGTACAAGTTGATCTTTGTCTCATCTGTCCATAGGATGTTGTTCCAGAACTGTAATGGCTTTTTTAGATGTTCTTTGGCAAACTCTAATCTGATCTTTCTGTTTTTGTGGCTCACCAATGGTTTACATCTTGTGATGAACCCTCTATATTCACTCTTGTGAAGTCTTCTCTTGATTGCTGACTTTGACACATATACACCTACCTCCTGGAGAGTGTTCTTGATTTGACCAACTGGGGAAATAATTCTTCTGTCATCCACCACAGTTGTTTTCCGTGGTCTTCTGGGTCTTTTGGTGTTGCTGAGCTTTCCGGTGCATTCTTTCTTTTTAAGAATGTTCCAAACAGTTGATTTGGCCACACCTAATGTTTTTGCTATCTCTCTGATGGGTTTGTTTTGATTTTTCAGCCTAATGATGGCTTGCTACACTGATAGTGACAGCTCTTTGGATCTCATATTGAGAGTCGACAGCAACTGATTCCAAATGCAAATGTCACTCCTAGAATCAACTCCAGACCTTTTACCTGCTTAATCGATAATGAAATAACGAGGGAATAGCTCACACCTGTCCATGAAATAGCTTTTGAGTTGATAGTCCCATTACTTTTGGCCCCTTAAAAAGTGGGAGGCAAATATAGAAACCGTTGTAATTCCTACACCGTTCACCTGATTTGGATGTAATTACCCTCAAATTAAATCTGAAAGTCTGCAGTTAAAGCACATCTTGTTTGTTTCATTTCAAAGCCATTGTGGTGGTGAATAGAGGCCAAAATATGAAAATTCTGTCAATGTCCCAATATTTATGGACCTGACTGTATATATATATATATATATATATATATATATATATTTTCTAGGAAGAAGATGAAAGGAGCGCACATTGTAGAATCAAATCAGTCTTTATATATATAAATGCATAAAATCACGTACATCTCAGTTAAAACAACAGCGTGTAACATCACTGGATAATCACCGAATCTCGTCACTGCTGGAACTGTTATGCGTCAGTACCAAGTACTCAGACGTAGAATCATCTGCTTATAGCCGACTCTCTCATGGACATCCAGACGCACCATAAACCAAAGCTCCTGCCTTGGTGATAGCTCACTTAGAGTGAGTGATGAATACAGCAAGTGTCCAGCTGGGGTGGCACTTGGGGCGGTTTAACAGTTCCAGCAGTGACGAGTTTCGGTGGTTATCCAGTGATGTTACACGCTGTTGTTTTAACTGAGATGTACGCGATTTTATGCATTTATTTATATAAAGATTGATTTGATTCCTCAATGTGCGCTCCTTTCATCTTCTTCCTAGAATAATTGGTTCCGGTTTTGGTGAAGCCGCAATTTGAGGGAGGTAGCAGCGCTTGTTTGGATCCATTCACATGGGACTTTAAAGAAAACACAAGTGGACTTAGGGCCTGATTCAGACCCGGTCGCGAGCGCTTAGCGCTCGCAAGCGGGTCGATGGTCGGGCAGTGCGCACGTGCGCCCCGTAGTGAACGAGAAATCGCTCATTCTGGCGCTCGGAGCTAAAAGGGGCGGCTGTCGATGTTGATCGACAGCTCACCCCGTTTGGTAGGCGGGTCGGGGGTGGCTGGTCAAACGGAGGCATTCCCAAAGGAACGGCTGCCGTTTGGGGGCGGCCCTACTGACGAGTGATGTCAGTAGTGAGCTTCCGGCTCTATTAGAGCCAGAAGCTCACTGGGGCTTGCGGCAGACGAGACCCTACCACAAGGGTCTCGTCGCAAGCCCGATGGTCACGATGGTCGCAACCATCACCTGGCCGCTTGCAAAAGCTGTGGGTGGTCACCCACAGCTTAGCGAGTGGCCAGGAGGTGGATCCCAAAAAAAAATACTACTGGAGCACTGCATAAGGGGCACTACTGAGGGCACTGTATAAGGGGCACTACTAAGGGTACTGTATAAGGGGCACTACTGGGGACATTGCATAGGGAGACAATTACTGGGGGCACTGTATATGGGCCACTGCATAAAGGGCGCAGCATAGGGGGACCACTACTGGGGGCATTGTATATGTCACAAACTCTTGGACGGATTGTGGATGCTACCCGTATTCAGGGATTTGGCTAGACCTATTCCTGAGACGCGGAGTCTAATGTGCCGACGGTTTTCACCAGGGACCCTCACAAGATATGGACTTGGCTGCGTCAAACACTTAGGACGCGGCCCTAAGGTTAGGTTTCCCTATACAGGTTGTAGGCGAACTTGGTTGGAATGCAGAAGACTTTAGCGTAGTTGACGAGCCGGGTCAGAACCAAACGGACGAGACGGTACCAAGGAGCAGGTGTAAATGGGTTACAGGGAGAAGCCGGGGTCAGAACCAGATATCAACACAGAACCAGGGGTCGAGCAGAATCAGAGTCACGAACAAAGCCAAGGTCAGAACCGATAATCAGGATATGCACAGGAACGCTGGAGTATGGTAATGGAGCCTATACTCTGGCACTGGAGTGCTCCCAGGGACTTCCTTATATAAGTCACAGTTCAATTTAGCCCCCAATCAGCACTTCCTATTTCATGCCTGTCTCTTTAAATCTTTTAGCAGAGCAGCGCGTGCGCTCCTATTGAAGCTGCGGCCGCCTGCACACAGCCTCCAGAGAAGGAGGAGAACTGCTGACAGTGGGCGCCGGGGATCTCCCACCCGCTGTCCTATGCCAGCCTGCACTCCGGCGCCACCGAACCAGGTAAGAGAGACCTGTATTCGGCAGCGCTGTGACAGTATATCCTGTGTAAGATGTTTCTATCCATCTATCTATCTATCTTTCTATCTATCTATCAATAATATATATATATATATATATATATTGTGGTGAGAGGGTTTGTCTCTCACCTAAGTTGCCCACATTCTGGTAGAATCAGCTCCCTCCAAGGCTGGAGTGAACCCTGTGTGTTCTGCATTAGCAGTGGAGGTGTGGAATTCTAGGTTTTCACATTTACACAGACCCAGCTGGAATAGTCACTGGAGCACAGGAAGGGTTTAAAACTCTCACACACCTGATGCACATTGCCCTGATGCTGAGTAGCAGCCAGGAAGTAGGGACACAATGTTGTAGTGCCAGGGTTCAAGGGCTATGCTGGGAGAGCATGCCCAAATTGTGGCTGCAAGCCACTGCTGACTGATTAGCACAAGGAGTGCTAAGACATATACTTTTATGTTGTTTGTTTATTTTCTGTTATGTGCCTGTGTTTATCCAGGCCTACAGTAGTGGAATTAATTCTGGACACTTTTAATAAGAAAATGTTTTATTTGATATTTATGCAGAAAATTCATATTCTGCTATACAAAATCAATACTTTAATGTTTTTATTTTAATCTATGATGTTTCTACTTAATATTTTAACATGATTTGTCAGAGAGAGAGAGGAAACAGAGAGAAGGGGATGGAGAGATAGAGTGGCAGAAAGAAAAGAGAGAAAAAGAGAAGGTTTTGAAATACACTTACCAGCCACTGGCAGTGGTGAAGATGCAGGCTGTCACCAGTCATAGCAGGCAACATGCTGACAGGAACCGGGAGCAGGTCCCACACAACATCCATGCAGGCTCATGTGCTTTGTTCAGCACTCAGCTTGTTGTAGCTCTGGTCAAAGTGTGAATAATGACTAAAATGGATCTGAATACCTCGAAACGTGTTGACTGGTCACCTGGGAAGAGAGGCAAAGCCATGACGCTTCATGAGGAAGGGTATATCTATGAAGAAATTGCAAAGACGTTGAATGGTGGGGCAACAAAGTCAGGTGTAAGGAAACTCTGCATAAGGATTGCGAGCAGTGGATCGACGAAATCAGCTGCAAGAACTGGGAGAAAGCCCACGCTTACAAAACAAGATGAGTGCAGAATCTGTCACCTGGCCCTGCAGGACCGTCAAAGATCTGCAAAAGCCATCAACAACATAGTGAAAACATCTGGTGTCCAAGTTTGTGACCGAACCATACGAAAAAACTTTGTGACAATGGTTTGCGAGCTAGGACCCCGAGAAAGAAGCTGTATCTAAACTAGAAACAGAGGCAGAAACACATATAGATTTGGCTCTGGCACACAATGAGTGGACAGAAGAAGACTGGGACAAGATTATTTGGAGCAACGAGACCAAAATCAGCATCTTCGGGAGTGATGGAGTCGAACTTGTTCGGCGTCAGCCTGGGGAAGATCTTTTGCCCGAGTGCACCACGGCAACAATGAAGCACACAGTGAGTGTGATTGTGTGGGGCAGCATGGCCAGCCATTGTGTGGGACATTTGGCTGTCGTTGATGGGAATATCAATGCCAAAAAGTAGCAAGAAGCAGCGCTGGAGGTGAAACTGTTGCCCACAATTGAGGATTTGTTCGAAATTGACCCACAGAAGTGTATCTTTCAGCAGGATGGGGCGTCATGCCACACAGCCAACAGTTCCATGAAGTGGTTCGGTGATCACCAAATCACTGTCTTGCCTTGGCCAGGAAATAGTCCAGATTTAAATCCGATAGAATATCTTTGGTCAAGGCTTAAAGTGATGGTATCACGAAAAAATTCAAGTAACAAGAGAGAGCTGATCGAAGCCATAATCCAGGCCTGGTACCACGTGATTTCACCTAAAGATCTGGGACGTCTGTTTCACTCAATGCCTCGACGAATCAAAGTTGTTCTTAAAAACAGAGGCTATCTTATGAAATATTAATTTTGTATTTTGCTAAAATTGCATATTTTTTTCCATAATAAAAGCATACCTGTAAAACTGGTTTTACTGAATTTTTCACTGGAAATTTGACAAATGACAACTTAAAAATAAGTAGTAATGATTATACTCACATATACCTCGATTGGAATATAAATTATAAGTGATTATAAAGTAAAAATAATGACTAAACGCAAAATTTTAAAAATTTCCTAAAAGTGTCCATAATTAATTCTACTAGTGTTAGCTCACGTAAGCTAAGGTGCAGTGTCTACCAGCTTTTTTTTATTATACAGTACTCCTTCACACCTGCAGGTACTACTCCTCCACCCTGCAACCAGTTTTACACTGTTTGCAGAATTATTATTCTTTTCATACTCAGGAGCGCTTCTCTCCGTTATGTCCACTGGATCAATGGAGCTTTGTGAGTCCTCCCTCACACACTTTCCATACTGCACCAGCAGGGCTCAGCCTCAAAGATGATCATTCTAGGGATGGCCATTGTAAGGGAGCCAAAATGCCTTGCAATGGTATTTAGCTATCGCCTGTTAACCATTTTATGGTTTAACTATCGATCATATGTTGGTGTGCATGCACAGGGGACAACTGAAGTTTAAGCATGCACAAAGTAGCTTTGCTATGGACACTGAGTTTCTCCTTTTTATGTTGTACACAGCAGGAGTAGTGTCAGCAGCCATCGGAGAGCAGCCGTTGGAGAGAAGCATGCAATGATGGCAATCTAGGCATTGAATGGAAAAAACGTCTCCAGCGATGGAGATGGATGGTCGCCAAACATCAGTTTCTGATGACCATCCCCAGATCATTCTGCAGTCAGTCCTGCCTTTACTATTCCTGGCTCTCCAGCAGGTGTACTGTACGTGGCAGGTGAAACATAACAAGACAGTAGTTTCATCGACTGGTAGTAAGCTGTCAGTGCGGGAGCCAGGAGGAGTAGTTTCATCGACTGGTACTAAGCTGTCAGTGCAGGAGCCAGGAGGAGAGAAAATAGGACTGATTGAAAAATGATCATCTTTCTGATCAACCCAGCTGGTGCAGTATGGTAGTTGGAGCTACAAAGCTGCACCGATGTGGCTGGAAAAATTGAGCAGAGCTTTTTCTGGGCATGAAAAACTAATAATTCTGATAGCAGTGTAAAACCGTGGCTCATACTGGAGTCTTAATCTGTGGGTGCATACTAGGGTAACATTGCGAGTTCGGACCAGCCAGGAGGGGTGCAGAGCAGTAATAATAATAATAATAATAATACAGGTTGAGTCTCCCATATCCAAATATTCCGAAATACGGAATATTCTGAAATACGGAATTTTGTTAGCATGACTGAGATAATGAAACCTTTGTGTGTATAGGGTGTATATGAAGCATAACTGAATTTTATGTATGTACACAAACTTTGTTTGAGCCACAAAATTATTGAAAATATTATATAAAATTACCTGCAGGCTGTGTGTATAAGGTGTATATAACACATAAATGCATTCTGTGTGTATATTTGGCTCCCAATCACAAGATATATCATTATGATATGCAAATATTCCAAAATACGGAATATTCCGTTATCCAAAATACTCCTGGTCCCAAGCATTTTGGATATCGGAGACTCAACCTGTAATAAAAAAGCACCAGTCAGCCTACCAATGTAAAAGCCCAGCCCTCTGTTAATGCAGGAGCCACGTGGGAAGAACCTTCTTCAGAGGCAGTTCCTCACCCATTGACAGAGCAGTAACATCACAGGGGTGGATTCCCACTGTGAGTAGCATTGTGCCATACTACTGAATAATATAGTATACACTGCACCTCATACATATTTTATAATGGAGGAAGTTGCACTAATCTTGCACAGGGGCCCATTCATTTTTAAATGTTCTTACTTAATATCATACCCAACAGTACATTACATTTAACCTCAATTTCAGGCACTTTATAACAAAAAAAATTCTCCTAAAATATAATTTTATATGATTGCCTATCTCAGAGTAATGGTGCTTACACAGAACTATTTGAACGATAACGTTATTGTTACCTTAATCGTTGAAATCGCTCATTGAAAATTACTATACCAACTTACCATCGACAAGCGATGCGCGGCCACGTATGGACGATAGCGACATCGTCCATCGGCCGTGCATGTCGGTCAACTTGCTCGATATCGAGCAAGTTACTATAGGGACGATCCCGGGTCGCTATAGTCGATGGTACGTATGTGGTGTGCTAGTTGATCGATATCAGTCACCCAGCACTCCAGGGAGGGTGCATGACGATCAGCCAGTGATATCGTATCGCTGGCTGATCGCTATGTCTGTACACACCATTTGTTTCCATCTCGTTCTTACTACCAGACAGGGACAGATTAATAATGGGGTGGATGGGACTACAGCTCCAGGCCTCCAAATAACTATAGACCCATCATAATGACAGCATAATGATGGCCAGCTACTCAGTTGGCCACACTGTCGACCATAAATTACATGTATAAAAAATTATACTTTCCTCACAAATAATGCAATTTTTATTCTTTTACGTACGGTATATATAGAGACATTGGAGCTGATAGTGTAAGGTGTACACGCCCACATGGCACTGGCCACACCCACACAGCATCGGTCACACCTCCTCCGCTTCTCACAATAGAATAACAATACAGTATACTATCTGCACTCCCTCTGTACAAAACATAAGAAACAGGTTGCAGCCACAAAACTAACTAGATTCCTCTACTAGTTTGTTGTTAATAGCCAAACCCTGCTGTTTTGTTCGTATCTATTTGACCCGGAACTAAATTTGTTTTGGTGTCAATTCGTTATTTATGTAATTATGATTTCCATATTTTATGACTTATTTTTTCGGCAAATAATTGTTATAATAAAAAAAATGTTTTTTGTTTTTTTTTCAAGTTATGAGTGGTTAGTACTAATGTACTGTTCAAGTTAATATGACCCGATGTGAATATTATACTAGTGAGTGACCGTAAATGTTTCGAAAAACACATTACTTCAACAATCAAAATTCTGAAAATTATGAATACAGTGTCAGTTCATTGGTTTACATTTGGATTATGTAATCTCTCCACCTTTTTGTATCAAGTGCAATATCTCTGCTGTTCCATTTCGGGTCTATTTGACCCGAAACAAAATCTGTTTCGGTGTCAGTTCGCTCGTAATTTTCGTTTCTTTTGGTTTTTTCATCTGAATGTTTATTTACTCTAATAAAAGTTTGGAGAATAGCCATTGTTTGAATATTAGTGAAAAGCGTAATTTTATGATATGGGTCATATTGACTGGAACAGTACATGAATATAGTAGACCCAAGCAGAACAGCAGGGTTAAACTGTTTTCGGTGCAGAATTGGAAAGGGGATGAAAGCAGGGGATAGGGATGGAGGGAAATGCTATAATAGGGAGTCAACCATACAAGTAATAACATTTATTCAGTCACAATATAATTACATTGAAAACATATTTACTGATCTACCCCAGTGGATTCTAGTGATATTTCCAAACTGTGCAGTATTCAAATAAATAATTTTAGTTATAATATAGTCCAGTGGTCGAAGTGGGGCGGTATACGGCAGTATGACATACCGCCACTTTGTTTTTGCTGCAGCAGATGTACCAGCACTGGGATGGAGTATGGGATCCCAGCACTGGAACAGCAGTATGTGGAGATGTGTCCCGCTGGAGACACATCTCTCTATCGGCGACGGCGCTGGCATGGAGCTGGAGCCTCGGGTAACGGCTGCGCTGCAGTAGTAAGCAGCGGCACTGACAGCCAGCCAATCGCGGCTCACAGAGCGCTACCCAATTTGAAGCTGCCAAGTAGCAGCTTCTCATTGGCTCACAGATCTGGCCAGCCTGTGAGCTGGTCCGCAAGCCGGGATTAGCTGGCAGCCGGTACGGACATTAAATTGCATTTCAGCAGGGACCCAATGCTCCGGGCCCTGGCTCCTTTCAAGGCAAACTGCAGTGTAGCTAGAGGTAAGAGGGGAGGGTGTAGGAGGGAATATGTAAATGAGAGGGGCAGGGGGTGAGAGATGAATAGGCAGCTAGTGGTGTAGGGGGGGTGAGAGAGGTGGAACCAGTTAGAGAAAGGGACAGGGGGTGACAGAGGGGGAAGCAGGCAGGCAGAAGTGCAGTAAGTGAGATAGAAACAGGGGCTAAAAGGGTAGCCGCGCTCACTATTCTGTGGTGACCGCACCGGGTGTCACCCTGTGCAGGAAAGCCACAAGCCACTGGAGTGAGAGTTGGTGGGGGGGTTGACTCAAATCTCCATACCCCCACCTCTAAAATCCCACTTCGAGCACTAATATAGTCACAAGCTACGTTCCGAGTAACCAGGAAGAGACGTGGTAACTCTGGGGGGCAAGCAGCCTATAGTTTGCAACGGCAAACAACCGGACCACCTAAATTGGGAAGAGGGACGTCGGCACTCCCAAAAGCAAAGGACCCAAAGAAGCAGGGTGAGTGCCAATCAATGAAATATACAAGAACATGGCTTCCTAAGTGAAATTAGCATTACTCTGCCATGAGTATCTACAAATCAGCTTGTTTGGTAAAAGCGTTTTTCTTTTTTTTTTTTTTTACCTTATACCACCTAACACCTATTTCAAAGGGGCCTACAGAATTACTAAGGGTACCAAATATTATATGCTGTGACTACTACCTAACACAACAAGAAACCCTTGTAAGCCAGGTCAGATAGGAATAGCAGATTTCTGGACTATGTGTGCCGATTAAGCAGGGCTGGTTTTTCACAGCCTCAGCATATATTTAGGATATGAATTCTACTATATGAATTTTTATTGCAAGAATTGATATTTATGTACTGTATTGTTTTGCTACAAATGGTTTTTATATGTCTACATTATTACTAAAGGTTTTTAATTGAAATACTGCACAATTTAGATATATATCACTAGAGTCCACTGGTGGATAAATGTTTTAAATGTAATTATATTGTGACCGAATACATTTTGTTATTACTTGTATGGTTGACTCCCTATTGTAGCATATCCTTCAATCCCTATCCACTGCTTTCATCCCCTTCCCGTCCTGCACAGGTATGTGCCGAAAACATTTTAATTTTGGCTTCTCACAATAGGCCCATGATCATTTTCAGCGGAGACTCATGTGGCCCTTAATCCGGCCATGCTACCAGATATTACTGAACAAACACCCGCTTTTACTCCCTCTAGTATACTGACTGAAAGTACTCAAGACTAGAATTACATTCAGCTGGTGATATTTTGTCTTTTAAACACATTCTCATAATATTGCACAATCTTATGACGGTCAACTCTCAGTGGGCCAAAGCTTGACTCCCCATCGACTCATTGCTAAGTTCTGATAGGTTTTAATGTCTTACATTATTGCAATTAAAAATATTTTGGAGAAAACGTCTTAACTAGTGTACCTGTTAATTTTTTTCCTTTATAACAATTTACTGGATTTTCCTTACTCCCACTTACACTTCTTGTATATGGATGAGGCAGCAAGATTATCATCATTTGTCATAGAGTCTACTCAGCTGAACACAGTCCTTGAAATCCTCTCCACAATTAATTTCCCACACCAGCAGATGACTGTTTTATAATGCACACATTTAAATTGGGGCAGTTTTCATAGAAACAAAGACAGCTCACAAATGCAAAGCTTAGTCTGTCAGTCACTAACTAACTCACTTTTAATGACCATATGCAACATTGGGTCTCTATACTTACACATAATAACAACTGAATGTAATTCAAGTTGCATGGAACAGATGCATACCACAGGAAAGATAATTAATTGCTTGTAAATATTTAATCAACAGATACATAATTGATGTACTGCAGTTTCATTTATCATATGCTATATTGCTTAAAAAGCATTTTCTGAACATATAGATCAAATACACCTATTATAGTAATTAAGAAACAGTTAAAAATGGAGCTACTTTATTAGAAGACCAGTAAATGCTTAATTACATTAGCTTTATTGAGATTTTGAGAATATATTTAGTTCATGCCATTGATGAGATTCATGCTATTGATAAGGTAATATTTAGAGATGAGCGTTTCGGTTTTACTCTGTTATGTTCGGATCTCAAAAACTGCATCTTATTGGCTATCTGACACTTATGTGTTTTGGATAGCCAATAAAATATATCCAAACTTGAGCTAATTTGGTGAAAAGAACCAAGTCATCACTGAACTGCTCATCTCTAGTAATATTATTATTTATAGAATTGTTCTTTTGGACAGATCTGAGTGTTGTTATTTGCTGATGAACATCTGTACTGAGTGTATAACAACCAATTTAAAAATGAATAAATTCATTTCTGGAGTTCTGATTTCCTGGTCTGCCTGCAGATAGGACTCTGTGTGCCCATTGGGCAAACCTGTGACTGAAAAGGCAGTGGTATAGATGACATATGCAATGGAAATGGGCCAGATGATTTGCATGTTTTTCTTTAATAAGTTGCTTAAAATAATCTTTCATTTTTGCTTCAATAAGTTAAACAATGTATAGCGTTAGATACATATTACCTTTCCCGAGTTAATGATGATGTAACTATTTTATGAGCCAGTTTGTCACAAGGTGCAGGTGTACTCTAAATGGGATTCAAGATATGTTATTACCTGATGTACTGTACTCTAAATGGGATTAATGTGAGGTGGGAAGCGGAGCATGCATAGTTAGAAGAGCCAATCGTCATTACACAGTAGACTATAGTGTCAAAGCAGAACAGCAGACAAGGAAAATCCGAGGGACATGGTCAATAGGCAAGCTCAGGGGTTCAGTTCACGTCAGGCAATACACAAGGCGTAGCAGTAGCCAGGGAAAATCCAGGGTCAAGGCAGGATTAATGGTTTAGGTCAGAGGTTCCCAAACGCAGTCCTCAAGGCACCCCAACAGTTCAGGTTTTAGAGATATCCATGGTTGAGCACAGGTGGTTAAATAAAATTGACTAAGGTACTAATTAAGTAACTTGTGGTTAAAATCTGGACTGTTTGGGAGCCTTGAGGACCGAGTTTGGGAACAATGGTTTAGCTAAAGAGACTCCAGTCCAGAACACAGCCAAGTACACACGTAGTTTTGCAATAATCAAGCACTGTAATGCAGGGTGGCTACATTCAATTGGCTATCACTCAGGCAAGGAGATTGAAGAACAGAGTGAGGTACTTGCACCATGGCACCAGTGAGCTAGTTCGTGAGCAGAGCCAAGTCACACCCACCGGGTACGAGCAGCACCGCCATGGAGAGTCTTTGAGGGCAACACCGCACAGTTTTCGGCATCATGGCTGACATAGCTGCTGCATCTGAGTAAGTGCCATTTGTGACACAGATAAATTTAACAATCCAAGAAGGGACAGTAATGATTTATGTTCTACCTCCAGCAGAAATCCACAATACTCATGCAGAACCAATCACTAAACTCCAGTTGATAAATTAGCTGTATTAGATCTGTGTCAATGAAAAAAAAAATGTAAATGTATTAATCAATGTTAAAAACGCAATCAAGTACTGGCCTTATTATTTTGTAGTATGTAGCGTGTAAATCTTGTGTTTTAGAATTGCAATGGTCTCAAAATTACCTGTATTCTTCAGTATGTAGGAACTAACAGCATACTTACTTACTTTGTTTTTGTTTTTTCATATACGTAAACAGGTTCCTGGTAAAATGAAAATAAAAAAACAAACATGACGGCAACAACTTTTGGCTTTTACTCCACTTTCAAGTTGGCATCCAATTAGAGACTGTTTTCTCCCCTAACATTCTGTACTCTGCTGACAATACATATAATAATGTATGCAGGCTTGAATGTAAATGGTAGAGGTGAGAGTCACAGCATTACATATTACAATGACAGAGTACACTTTACAAGAGAACCTAGAACACAATGTAAAAGGTTCTGCAAACTTGTTCCAGTCTGCTGAACATTAACCATGGCCTAATCAACGCATTGTGACGGCCCATGGGATTTGTGTTATGGCAACAAATATTCTTACTTCCTTTGGTAAAATATGACAGCAAAATATACAATCCTATACAGATAACAAATTAAATGAATTCTGTGAATTTAAATACTTGCTGTGTGTGCACTGAAACAAGTTTCTTCTCAATATTTTCTGTTTGCATTAAACTAAAATCAAAATAGGAGAAAAATAAGTCGGCATCAGCCACATCTGTATTTTTTAAGGATACCAACAGCATGGCAATAACAATGCAAAATGTGCATATAAAGGAAGCCACAATTGTTGTTGCTTGTCTTTATCAAAGAAAATCTGAATATATCCAGCACAAGTGCAAGACCTTAAGATAAAAAAGTTTTTTTTGTTAAATTGTCATTAAACTTCTTTAAAATGAATATGACTACATTTCATCTATGTCATGATCATTCATTTATCTTACACAGTTTTTGGGTGACTATGTATTTTGATATATGATAGAAAAGGGTGTGGTATCTTTTGTCGGCATTCTGACTTTCGGTGGGTCCATGGTGCTTCAACCAGTGAGTATGCCTAATCCTCCCGTAGCCTGACCCTAACCTCTCCTCCCACAGCTTATACCTATCCTCCCCTCCCACAGCCTATCCATAACATCCCCTCCCATAGCCTAACCCTAACCTCCCCTCCCGTAGCCTAACCCGAACCCAGTCTCCTGCACCCTAATCACCCCTCTCATAGCCTAACCCTAACCTCCCCTCCCATCACCTAACCCTAACCTCCCCTCCCGTAGCCTAACCCTAACCTCCCCTCCCGTAGCCTAACCTCCCCTCCTGGACCTTAACCACCCCTCTCGTAGCCTAACCCTGACCTCCTCTCCCGTAGCCTAACCCTAACCTCCTCTCCTGCACCCTAACCCTAACCTCCCCTCCCATAGCCTAACCCTAACCTCCTCTCCCGTAGCCTAACCCTAACCTCCTCTCTCGTAGCCTAACCCTAACCTCCCCTCCCGTAGCCTAACCCTAACCTCCCCTCCCATAGCCTAACCCTAACCTCCTCTCCCGTAGCCTAACCATAACCTCCTCTCCTGCACCCTAACCACCCCTCCCGTAGCCTTACCCTAACCTCTCCTCCCACAGCTTATACCTATCCTCCCCTCCCACAGCCTATCCATAACATCCCCTCCCATAGTCAAACCCTAACCTCCTCTCCTACACCCTAACCAACTCTCTCGTAGCCTAACCCTAACCTCCCCTCCCATAGCCTAACCCTAACCTCCCCTCCCGTAGCCTAACCTCCCCTTCTGCAGCCTAACCCTAGTCTCCCCTCCTGCAGCCTATACCTATCCTCACCTCCCATAGCCTAACCATAACATGCCCTCCCATATTCTAACCCTTACCTCTGTGCACCCTAACCTCCCCTCCTGCAGCCTAACCCTAACCTACCCTCCCATAGCCTAATACTAACCTCCCCTACTGCAGTCTAACACTAACCTCCCGCCTGTAGTCTAACACTAACCTCCCCTTCCACACCATAACCTCCCCACCTGCAGCATAACCCTAACCTCCTGCAGCCTAACCCTAACTTTCCCTAGCTTAGTCTAACCCTAACCTCCCCTCCCGCACCCTAACCTCCACACCAGCAGCGTAACCCTCCACTGCTGGTCTATGCAGAATTTTGGCATTTCACATATTGACATTTCACATGTCAATATTGTGAACATGTTTACATACTGCACATGCCAACATGTTCAATGTCGACAATTTAGCAATGTCGACATTGTATCTTTCAAAATTGTAAATGTTGACATTTTGATTACATGCTGAAGAAAATTATGCTGAAGTTTCACTTTTCATTTCCATTATTTAACTTATACACAAGCTATTCAAATGTATAAGACTAGATCAAAAAAGGTTTTATTGCAGTTTTCTTTATTCTTTATATTTTTTAAAAATTGGAGAAAGGGGAGGAGGAAAGACAGATGTAGTATGAGCATTGATGTATACAATTACTTATTACATTTATTTTATTTAATATTCATTTGCAGTACCTAAAACAGCATCAACTGTAAGTTTGGCAATGACAGAAGTATAACTATTGTATATAAGACATCATTTGAGAAATATTGGTTCTGCAATTGTTTTTGAACTACAGTATATCTCCTCTGGTCGGGGGTGTTTTACTACTTTAGTGAGGCTGCTTGTAGAAATAGTACTTCTCTTATGTGGTTTTACTAGTCGCTGTCACGACTTGTTTCCCTCCAGCAATGTACCATCGGCTCAAAGCCGCACTATAGGCACTCAAAGCCACACAACCGGTGCTCAAAGCTGCACCTTCAGCTCGCAAAGCCACACCACCGCCTCTCAAGTCATTTAATTAATTCTCCAAGCAGTGGCTTGCAGACCGCTCCACTGACTTTTTACTTGTATTCAGTATCTCACACTATTCTCTGGTTCCCAGAGATAATCCGTGTAAACCACTACTACTCTGAGTTTCAAGACCAGATGGCCACTTAAGTACCGGTGAACGCTTCTAGTTCTAAGGGAACAGCGGGTGGCTGTTAGTGGCGGAAGACCTCGTTAGCCTGGGTTCTAGGATGTTTACATGGAGTAGCCATGTAGAATCCATGACATGTGGAGACTGGTGGGTGAGCATATGTCCTTCCACTCTCCCCTTGTCACGTATGCTCCCACACCCAACTTCCGTTGTCATGAGTGCCTCAAACCACCTACTATCGCAGGTTCCTACCTGTTTCAGTGTCCCATGATGGATGGCTCTAGTCTTCACAGCAGTTCCCAATTACAATGTTCCATGTGAGAAGGGACCCTGCTGATGATGTCATTGGTGTTCTGCACTTTTGCACAAACTACCTATGTCATAAAATAATTACATGATCTAGCACTGTATTGCGCAGTATGGAATTGTGGTTCCTTGTCCACTTGACACCACAGAAGGGTAAGAGCTGTTGCCAGGGATGGAACATACACCCTTTTATACCTATGGTCATGTGCATGTTTTTTCCTAAAAATGAGGATTGTCCTGCCAGAATAAAGTTGGTGGACTGTGATTCTATCCTACCTGTTCTGCTGCTGCTTGTCTCAAATTTAGTTGTTTCTTGGCAGAATCCTGGAATATTGGTGCCCACTTTGGAAAATAAATACGTATTATGAACCTCTTGGAAAGCCAACACTGACTGAACACTTTTATAATCTCTCCTCCATACTAGCTCCACATTAACAGCCTGATTCAGAGTTGGGAACAAAGTGAGATATCTCTCTCAACTGTGAACCTTGAACAAACCTTATTGCAATGTAAGGGGTGTAAATACATACATTTTTTTACATGTAGGGTAGGGTAAATACTGGCTGATTTTACATGTAGCCCACAAATACTGCACAGCTTTATTATTACTCTACAATGTAGATGTCAGTTTGGAAACACTCTGCCCAAATCTAAATCTCTCTGCACATTTTAAATCTGCCCCACCTGCAGTGCAACATGGTTTCACCATGATGATCAGTTGAGAGAGACATCTCACTCTATTCCCAAAGCTGAATCAGGTCCTAAGTTCTTAACCCTGTCATTTTAAACAGAAAAACCACATTGCATTATTAGTCCAAGCAATTTTTTAACAGCACCATCAACCCCACAGTACATTCATAATTAAGTGAGCCAGTATTAAATGAATAGCCACCGCCTGCTGATACAGTACATGGAATGCCTACAAATCGCATAACATTCACATTAATTGCTCCATTCGATAACCTGAATACCCTTGCTCATACACATTACTTAATAGCACATCACCACTACCAGTAACAGTAACCAGAGTTACAGAGCTAGAATGATGTTGGAATCTGAGGAGTGGGCATTAGCCATGGTGGGTGAGATACACCATGCAGAGTAAAGGGAAGGGGAGACTTAGTAAGGGAGGAATAGAGGAAAGTAAGAAATAAGAGATAAGGGGGGAGGGGAACGACAGCCACATCATAAGGAAGGATGAACAAATCAATCTCTGCTGTGGCTGGCTGATGTACTGTCTTCACCTAAGCCACCAATCCTAGGCTGACACTCAGACAGTTGGCTGAGCTAGTCAGGGCAGTTGATCCCTACTGTTGGCAGCAGGCTATTTATTACAGATTGCAATTTTTGTCATGGCCCCTGGAGCCCTATACACTCACAATATTATTGTATCGGTTTAGTCTACATCAGCCAATTTGGATGACAAATTTGCCTGAAGTGTGTTTGCCTTTTTGGGCTGAGTGAAGCTAAGATTTTGGACTTAAACCTTGAGTTTTATTGAAAGATCCTGAATTTCAGTGTCACACCCTCAGATAGTTCCTAGAAATTGTACTTTCCCTAATACAAATAGAATAATAATACATATACTTATACTAGCTGATCTGGTATTGGGTATCTTGCACAGTATAATATTATCACAGCAAAGTCCATACTCTGTAATGCTTCTTCTAGTTATTTTATGTTCTGGAGTTTTTTTTGTATTAATAGAATATATTTCATCTAATTTAAAATGCTGTATTTGTCCCACATTATTTTTTTAATTAAGATTTTTTTATTTTTGTATACATGCTCCTTGTCATTAGAATTTGAATAAAATATTCACAGGCCACAGTGAAAGGGTTAAATACATTGTAGGTTTACATCACATTTGTTCATTATGAAATGCTTTGGATGCAGCAGACCGTATCTGTACTGACAGCACTGCTTAGAAACAGAAAACATTTCCATTTGCTCAGTGGCCAAGCAATCTGTGATTCCAATCAACCCTTCCTAACTGTGAAGGCAACATGTCTGGGGTCAGATCACGATTCATTTATTTTTAGCAATTGCACAGTGAATGAAAACATTGGAACAGCATGCATAGATTTGGTGTGATTTTGTTTCATGGATTTCATGACGTGTGATTTATTTTGTGTGCTTTTTAATTATTTTATCATTTTACATGACAACGTGTTGTTCATGTGAAGTAGTACTTTGATAGCTGTTATAGTTACTATAGATTTACATTTTAGCAGTGGTAAAAAGCAGGGAATAGGGAGGCGATGGATCGTGCAGAAAGAATTAAAATTCTTAGAACAATACAACACACAATATTATCATAATATGAAATAGCTACAACTAAAAAAACAATGTATGACAATTTTTTATTCTGTGTTTTAATATTAAAATAGACGTCAGACCCACATTTTTCGTAAAATGTCTCTCAGATTGGATATTTGCCCTAAAGCAACCCTCAGCTTCCCCACTCACTCCCCAAATATAGTTTGCACCACAAAATCCACACAAAAATGCTCTTTAATCCCTTCACATACAGTGTTCTATTAGTATCAGTGTCCCCCCAACACTAATCTAAAAATACATATACTGTATAATGGCAGAGAAAGGACATGTGCCTAATAGTGTAATATTTAAGAGCATAAAAGTGGTAACAGTATTTGTATGATATTGCTAGTACCAAAAAGAAAAATTAGTGATGCTTATCTGTCATGGTATTCCTGGATTAGTAAATACCCCTCCAATGGTCTGTCTGGCATGTGTCTCACTTAAACATGGATGATGTCATCAAGTTTCTGGTACAACAATACATATGAAAGAAAAACCTCACAATAGTGTAATCAGATCAAAGGTAGTGGGGCAAGGATGCATGTGTGTGTCTGTGTATGTGTGTGTTATATATATAAACTCAAGGTATGCTATCTGGTTTAAAGCTCACAGCAACTTTGCTGTTAAAGGTGAGACAGTCACCAAGAACACCTGTTGCAAAGCACCTAGGAAAACAGCTGACACAAGCTAGATTAAACAGGTTAATAGAGGTGCAAGAGAAAATGTGATCACAAAATGATTTAAAAAAATAAAATAAACAAAAAGCATGAATCCATGGCACTCTCCATTCCTAGATTTGGGGTGCAACATGGGATGTGACCACATTGTTTAAATAGAAATCACAGGGGCTCTGCACTCATCATAATAACTAATAGTAATAATAAACAGTGGGGTATTGGTTCATGAATTTATCAATGTAGGTTTATGCCTAGATTTGAACTTCATCAGGGCCACATACTGTCACACAATCCCATAAAACTGGGACACTCTTAAATTACATAGGTTCTGGGGCTGAGGGGCTGGCATCATACACAAACTGTCACAGTGCCTGGCAGGCTCAAGAGCAGCTAAGCACTCAATACATTCAGACTGTGGCAGACAGCATAATCAATCCATACTGTTTGACCCTGGCCAGCTGCGTGTGGGTCATTTACGTAGGGAAGAGATGGCACCAGGATACATTATGGGAAGAAGGCAAGCCAGCAGAGGCAGTGTGATACTCTGGGCAGTAGTCTGCTGGGAAACTTTAGGTACTGTCAGGGTTCAGCTGGGGATCGGCACTGCCTTACCGCCCCGCCGGCTTCCTCTGACTTCCCAGGCAGTCGGGCGGCTGGCCTGGCGGCGGCAGAGAAGGAGCTGAGTATTCTTCCCGTGTGCAGGAGACTGTGGGTGGTCCAGTGCTGGGGATCGGAGTCCCCGACATAGGCGCCACCATGACAGTCTGCCCATGTGACAGTATTTCCGGTCTGGGATAGATGAGTAGTCAGCCGATGCTGTGCACCTATCAAAGGGTTCCCTAGGGAATTTATTCGGCTCTCATTCTTCAGGTAACTGCCTGAACAACAGTTGTCTCCTAGTGCATATTAGTGAGTTCCCGGTTCAGGTTCCTTTGCTCCTTGTGGCTGCTACAGTGTGTTACCATCTCCGCCTGTGTGCTTACGTCTCACGTGATCTCCCATGCTACAGTGTGTTTACCATCTCCACCTGTGTGCTAACGTCTCTAGTGATCTCCCGTGCTACAGTGTGTTACCATCTCCACCTGTGTGCTAACGTCTCCAGTGATCTCCTGTGCTACAGCTTGTTTAACATCTCTGCCTGTGTGCATACTGCCAGCGTGCTTCCTGTGCGACAGAGCGTCCTCACGCTACTAGTGGAAAAAGTACTCAAGTGCCAGTCCTCAGTGCAGGGGTTCGCCTGATATACCCCCTCAAGGGGTACTATCCCTCAGTGAAACTTCCAGTACTCTAGTGCCTAGTATTAGGCTTTTCTTCTCAGGGCAACCGATATTTTGTGTCTCCATTCCCACGGGGCTTAGGTACCTGGTCAAAGGACCGCGACCTGCTTGCAGGGTACAGCTAAGCCCATATCCCGCTTGGAGGGGTCACTGGCGAACACCACCCTGTTAGTTAGACTCCGCGCCATTGCCCAGGTCTCATCAACACCCAAGATCTGTGGATGAGGAGAACATATATCCAGGCCCCTAGTCTCCGTTTCCTCCCGCAACCCAAGTCCGCAGCTTCCAATCCCCCAGCCTCAGTCATGACACGTACCACCTACCGAAGCATTATTACAGACCAAGGACACCCTTTCATGGCTTTACTATTCTATGATGGTAGTGGCCTCTTTCAGCAGGATAATGTGCCCTGCCACACTGCAAACATTTTTCAGGAACGGTTTGAGGAACATGGCAAAGAGTTCATGGTGTTGACTTGACCTCCAAATTCCCCAGATTTATTTTATTTATAACCAGTTATTTAAATAGCACACACATATTCCACATCGCTAGACAGAGAATATTTGGCCATTCACATCAGTCCCTGCCCCAGTGGAGCTTCCAATCCTTATCACATACTCACACACATACATACTAGGGTTAATTTTGTTGGGAGCCAATTACCCTACCAGTATATTTTTTGGAATGTGGGAGGAAACTGGAGCACCTGGAGGAAACCCACGCAAGCACAGGCAGAATATACAAACTCCACACAGTTAGGACCAAAGTGGGAACCAAACCCACGACCTCAGTGCTGTGTAGCAGTAATGCGAACCATTACACCGTCTGTGCTGCCCGGCAGATCTCAGTCCAAACAAGCATTTATGGGATGTGTGCTGGAAAAACAAGTCTGAGCCATGGAGGCCTCACCTCGTGACTTACAGGACTTAAAAATCTGCTGCTAACATCTTGGTGCCAGATACCACAGGACACCTTCAGAGGTCTTGTGTAGTCCATGCCTCGACGGTTCAGCAACTACACAATATTAGGCAGGTAGTTTTAATGTTATGACTGATTGGCGTATATACAGTTGCATGCTTATGTCAGCTTTTTTTGGTGCTTCTTCCTAAAAAAAGATATTTGGAAACCCCCTCTCTACATTTGCCCCTGCAAAGGTCAGTTATGAAGCCTCTGAAACGTCTCTTGTAGCCCACCACTATGCTGACAACACACAGCATGAGTGCAAAGGTTATAATATGAGTCCAATTTGGAAACATAAGTTTGTGGCCACAAGCTCTGACTGTTTGGCACTTGGGTGAAGCAGCAGGATGTTTTATGCCATCACTGAAAACTGGTATGTACTTGAAAAATGCCCACAGAAACAGGCTGACAGTGGCCATTTGTTGTGATCTTCTGACCAGATTTATCAACATGTCTGGTAACAATCTTATTATCCAGCATGGAGTCATGTTGGGATCCACATATGTTGCAATATACTGTATGGCCTTGTCCAATATCATTGCAGTGCATGTGTCCATCATTACAGATTTATGTTTCTGTCCCATTCTCCATTAGATTGTAATCTTCTCTGTGCAGGTTTTTTTGTGTCAGTATGATATATAAATGTTATAATGTATGTATAAGCTGATTACTCTGTACATTGCTGTGGGAGATGTTAGCACTTTATAAATGAATGAATCATAATGATAATAAGCATATAACTTTGCACTGCAATCATTCTGTAGCAAAATTCCCTTTCTTCTATATTATACATGTCAAGTATATGTTTTCACTGTGCTACACAAGATATGCATTAGAGACAATTGTAAGGCCGTTATAGAGATTAAATGATCACCAGCTTGTATACTGTATGCCTGCACCTGGTATGGTGGCAGGAGTCTGTTGTGTGTGTGTGGCGAGCATAATACACAGTGACTTGTGTTCTTGATGTGGAGAGTTACCAAGTACTGTAACATTTTTTGATGAACTTATAACAATACCCTGAATATTAAACTTACGCAAATACTCACTTGCAATCCACTTCTTGAACTAGACGATATGCAAGGGCAAGAAAAAGGTTGACTATGGGCCTGGTTCAGAGTTGTACACTATGCTGATGTTTTCCCAGTTGAGCGATTATCATCAATCTGCCCATATGTCTGAGTTGCACTGTTCATGCGGCACGATACATTACTGTAGTCGCTCACAGCAACTTTTTATTCACAGAGTGATTGACAAGCAAAAGAGCGTTTGGGGGAGGTAATGGGGAGAGGTGTCAAAGATTGCAGGCGTGTCATGACCCTTTTTGGGGTGTGTCACAGCCTACGTCTGAGATCCCGTACGCAGTAACCCGGGGTCTCAGTATACTCGGCCATTCTGCGGGACAATAGGGCTACTCAGAACTACGATAAGTGAATGATCTGCGACTGATGCTGCGTCTATATACGCAGATGCTTGGATTTGCAAAACTGCAGGTAGGCGTCTCATTACATCTCCTGGTGGCTGCAACATATGTATATTTTTGCACGGAAGCTGCGTACACAGACACAGCAGCGGCATTAGGGCCTGATTCAGACCCACTCGCAAGTGCTATGCGCTCGCAAGTGGGTCGATGGTGGGACAATGCGCGTACGCAAGCCCCGGAGCGAGTGAAAAATTCACTCGCTCCGGGGCTCGCTACAAACTAGGTGGCTGTCGACAGGGCGGGGGGGGGGGCTGGACAAATCGAGGCGTTCCTGAAGGAACGCCTGCCGTTTGTGGGTGACCCTACTGACATCACCAGTGATGTCAGTAGTGAGCTGCTCACTGGGGCTTGCAGCAGACGAGACCCTACCATCACCTAGGCGAGGCAGCGAGCGGCCAGGAGGCCGGCTTTAAAAAAAAAAGCGGCCGCCCTCATTCAGAGCGAGCGTTCGCTTTTTGCGAGCGGCTCTGAATGAGGTCCTTAGTGTACATCTTTGAATCAGGCCCTATAAACGCTTATAAAACATTTACTTTAGAGAATGCTCTCACCTACTCTGCAAGCAATTGTTTAAGATACTAGGTACAGTACTAGGAAGTCAGAAAGGGCAATCTTCGAGTATCTGATAAAACTTAGAAGGATCTCAGAATAGTGTGCAACTTAACCATAAGGCAGAGAGGACACACAATTCTAGGTTTCAAAGGGTGTGAAAATAAAGAGATTGATAATACAGTATGTGTGACCGGAGCAGCCTACTTGCTACCTTATGCTAATGTGAGAATCCACCCATGAATGCCTAGTATCCATGTGGAAGGCCAACCTACCCGCTATTTTGTCATCCGCAGCCGTCATCATCAGGATCTGGGTTTGCACCACCCCATGCTGGGTGCCTAAGATCCGTATGAAACAGGCATACCGTCTCCATCTGCATGCAAGAAAAAAACATAAAAACTTTGCCTACATGCCCTGACACCTCATGATATGGAACATAAGCAATTGTATGGTCACCACTCAGAAATGCTTATTTCATGGAATTAGTGGTCCCTCAATGGATGGACCAATCCATCCACACATTCAGTCTCTGTCCATACATATGCTTATGAATTATACAGCACGTGCGACTCAACAATTTTTTTCTATGGTGCATGTGCAGATATCTGCATTTCCATTTGCATCAAACTCACAGTCAGGGGCCTTGCATGCTGTGATGTTCCTATTACTTTCAACTACAAATAAATTGTCTTTTTTTAAAGACATTTTATTGGAGCTATATAACATATAACACTTTCTTACTTTGAGAAGCTTGTATCTGCTTCTATCCTGCGAATACCAGAAAAGCACAAATGATTATCCATTCTCCAACTGAGACCAATGTCACCTAGCTCTTGCCCTGTGCCTGTTACCAAGAGTAGCACTGGTCCATAGTAAGTGACTAGTGTGGATTTAGCTGATACCGACCATGAGCATGGTGGTGGCAGTGAGTTACCCACTTGCAATGCAGTGTGAGGAGTCGAGAAAAAAACAAACGCAAAAGACCAGCAAATTAGATTTTCATCCTACATAATAATATCAATGCAGAGATCTCAGTTACATATGTTTGCAAACATACGGTAAGCCACCAAGCCGCATTGTCATGACTCTAGGGAAATTGGCCTCCCGTGATGGAACAGGCTTTACTGTCTGGGACCAATCCAAGATGGCTGCGCCCATGAACAGGAGAAGTCAGCGTGGATGCAGAGGAACAGTGCCAGGTATTGAAGACATCCTTAGGTAAGTGGAGCAGAGAGAGGCAGCGGTTGGCAGCGGGGCTAACGGCAATCCCACCATCAGCATTAGGAAGTCCTGTGCAGCGGACACCGCTTACAGCTGCGGGGAGAGCAGGCACATAGCAGAGTGCACCAGAGCCTGGTCAGAAAGAGCGCGGCTGTCCAGACCCTCCGCTGTGATCAGGCAGCCCGAATACTGACACGCATCAAGGCATCTCTATTTTGGTGGTCCTAAAGCTACATGATAATAGCACCCACTTTGGGTCATACATTTAAGTGTTTAATTATGATACATGATAATAGCACATACATTTAATAATTTAATTTATATTTCGAAAATTGAGAGATAACTGATCTGGAGACACCCCAGGATCCTCCAACATGTCACTACAAGGACCTGCATATCCTCCAACTACTGATCCCATACCTGCCCCTTAGATTAGTAATATACAGAATGGCAGTTGCTCAAATCTGTCTATTGCTTAATCACAGGTGCTTGCAAGGAAGGGGCTATTCTAGTGGGATGAGTCAGTAACTGCTGCTGCAGCTCATTTGTCCTCTCCAAGACAAAGGCAGCAGCCTGTTGTTACAGCGTATGAGGGCTCATCTGGATGCTGGCACCAAGAGCCATCAGCTGCAAGCCTCTACAGCATAACAGCAATAGAGACCCCGGGGCACATGATATGGTCTGCTAGCCGCTACACCGGAATACATCAGGTGCAGCTCCAGGGTTGGACTGGTCGACAGGGGTACAGAGGAAATCCCCAGTAGGCCCCACTGTCTGAGGGTTCACTTATTTCTCCAGTGGTCAGGTTCCAGGCAGTCCACACAAAATATACATAGTTAAGTCAGTTACTTGGTGGAGCAGGACCACTGATGAACATGGGTGCTTAGTTCGCTTGCATAGAAACTGCGCCAAGGGAATAGAGCATGCACCCTCTAATGGTTAGCCAAGACTCTGGTGGCTGGCCACACCCCATATGGTGGCTGATCACACCCCTTAAACATGGGCCACTACAACTACTTTCTCCTGGTGGGTCTTTCATGCCCCAGTCCAACACTGTGCAGCACTCCTAATCATTGTGGTAGGCTGCAATACAGGTACCTCTGAGCATCTAAAACTTGTTATGTTCAATAAGGCATTGCATGCACCTTTTGGCTCATTGGATATAACTTAAACATAGTGTATATGTTCAGCGGGAGACATATAAACTTCTGCTTGGGAATTCTAAATACTAATCACAGCAGGGTTGTTACTAATCACCTGTATCTAACAGATTGCATGCTGTTTATTTAAAATCTATACAGTTTGATAAGGCAAGGCTGTCTGTGAATGTTTTTTTCACCAGCTTGGCTAGGTATTCTGGAGATGTTGATTTGAAATATCTACAATAAATTAATAAGAATATATCTGTAGGAAATTATTCATAGGATCTTTATCTTTATAGCAACAAAGTGGCCACATGTGTTTTGTCCATCCATTCATATTTAAAAGCATATTTGGCTATGCAACAATATGGTTCCTTGACAGATTTAATTAATGTGATTTATTGTATCTTTTATTGCTTCCTGGTGTTATTTGTCATTTCGTTTGAATTATATATTTTATGTATTTATTTTTATATATTGTTATAATTAAATGTATTCATTATCAGACTTAGCCCTCTATCCTTCTTTGGCATTTTTCCTTGATTTGGGGTTGCAGTACCCATTAGAGAGCACCAGACCTTGTCTGATTTAGGAAACATTGCTAATTTTGATCCTTTATTTCACCCAGCACCTGTACTGCTGTACTGTGAGCCTGATTCAGAGTGCATGCAAACACCATGGTTTATTTACAACACTGTTTGCCAGTCGGCGCATGCATAGGGTTTGCATTGCGCATGTGATGATCTGATGGTCGCAGTGCCCCGAAGCGGCAGCATGACTGACATGCTGGTCCTTGGGGGCTATGTCACTAAAAACAGGGGTGTGTCGTCTCTATTTCCATGGTGTGCCGAGGCCGGGAGCTGCATCTTTTGATGCGGATTTCCTGGCCTTTACAGCATGATTACACCAGACATCCTGAGTAACTTGAGGGTTACTCAGATGTCCAATGGTCACGCATTTAATCTGATGCTGTGTCTCGAGAAGCAGCAGTGGATCACAGAAGCCGGCTGGAGGCGTCTATTTACACAAGACGCCTACTATAGCTTTTGCATATTGTAGCACAGCCGCAGCGGCTGTTCTACTGTGTACAACTCTGAATCAGGCTCTGTTTGGTATGGGTTATATTTGACTACACTGTTTTTTATACATACATACAGTGGCGGATTTTGCCTAGGGGTTTTGAGGCTGCAGCCCGCCCCCCCCCCCCGCATAATCCACCACCTCAGTGTAGTCAGTGCAGACTGCACTCTCAACACTGTGACTGGCAATGGCTTCTTATTGGAAGCGCCACCTGCCAGTCACATATACAACAGGCAGCCCCAGGTGGAGGTTTCTTCTCCCCTGGGACTGCCAGTCCAGGCTGCTATTAGCACAGGAAGAAGGTGCTACTCTGCCTTTCCTCCAGCCCTAACCGGCTCCTTGGGGCTGCAGACAATGCAGCCCTTTGGAAGCCGGTGACATGCACATGTGCGGCTCCCTGCCGCTAGTGCGCATGTTCCGTCCCGGCGAACTGACAGACCGATTGCTTAGGCATGGGGAGCCGACGCGGAGGCAGAAGCAGCCGGTGAGTGACCTGGCCTGTCGTTTTCAGCGGCGGCAGCCCCCCTCATCAAAGAGGGTAGGAGCTGCCGCTGCATACATACAGTCAGGTCCATAAATATTGGGACATTGACAGAATTTTCATATTTTGGCCTCTATTCACCACCACAATGGCTTTGAAATGAAACAAACAAGATGTGCTTTAACTGCAGACTTTCAGGTTTATTTGAGGGTAATTACATCCAAATCAGGTGAATGGTGTAGGAATTAAAACGGTTTCTATATGTGCCTCCCAATTTTTAAGGGGCCAAAAGTAATGGGACTATCAACTCAAAAGCTATTTCATGGACAGGTGTGGGCTTTTCCTCGTTATTTCATTATCAATTAAGCAGGTAAAAGGTCTGGACTTGATTCTAGGTGTGACATTTGCATTTGGAATCAGTTTGTCACACGCCGGCCTGGAGACCCCAGAATCAGACCCCGTCGCTTACCTGTGCGGGCGCTGACCCGCGCTGTCTTCCGGCTCCCGCGCTGTACGCTCCTTCTTCATCTCTCAAGGCAGTCTCCGCTGTTGTCCTCTGGAGGGTCCCGCTGCTGTGCTGCTCCCACGCCGGCTCCTGCTGACCGCTGGTCCCCGCTGACTACCTCCAGAAAGCGCTGTCCTCTGGTCCATGGGCGCGGCCATCTTGGATTGCCCATGTGACCCCACTACCACCAATGAGGAGCCTTCTCCTTCTCTCTCAGCCTGTCAGCTCCCAGTGTCCACTACAAAAGGATCTCCTATGCTCACACAAGTTGCCAGTGCAACTAGTTTCTTAGTTTAACTAAGCAAGCCTTCCCACTGCGCTCCAGCCGCTCCATGTAGCCACTTAGCTACCAACGTCTACCCACGGCTATCCAGCCGCTCCACGTAGCCACTCAGCTACCAACGTCTACCCACGGCTATCCAGCCGCTCCACGTAGTCACTCAGCTACCAACGTCTACCCACGGCTATCCAGCCGCTCCACGTAGCCACTCAGCTACCAACGTCTACCCACGGCTATCCAGCCGTTCCACATAGCCACTCAGCTACCAACGTCTACCCATGGCTATCCAGCCGCTCCACGTAGCCACTCAGCTACCAACGTCTACCCACGGCTATCCAGCCACTCCACATAGCCACTCAGCTACTAACATCTACCCACGGCTATCCAGCCGCTCCACGTAGCCACTCAGCTACCCACATCTACCCACGGCTATCCAGCCGCTCCACGTAGCTTCCTAGCTACCACGTTACTGCCGCATTCCTCAAACTCCTGTCAGTTCGCTGCACCCTCTCATGCGGAGAAACTTCATTAAGCCAAGTCTCCTCCAGCGAGCGTCTGCTCCAAGTAATACAGATCCAAGGCCCAGTCCGGGAACACAGCTCCTAAATTCCACGCTTGTGACAGTTTGCACTGGCCAGATGGACTCGCCAAGTGGTCAAGGATCTGGGGTAGAGGCTTCGCAGGATGTACTATCCCGTCTGGAAAGACAGGAGACCTCTCAGGCCCAGTTGATCCAATTTATCCAAGATATGTCATCACGCCTGGACAACATTCAGTCCTTACTGGCTCATCCCGCTCCCGCTGTCTCCCAAGCCGCCTCTCCTCCTGTGGTGTCACCTGCTCCTCCGGTTCTACCTCCTGCTCGCCTTCAGCTCTCTCCTCCGAGCAAGTTCGATGGCAACCCCAAATTATGCAGGGGTTTTTTAAACCAATGCGAAATCCAATTCGAGCTACAATCTGCCAACTTTCCGACGGCCAGAACCAGGGTGGCATATATCATCTCTCTACTCTCTGGCCAGGCACTTGATTGGGTCTCGCCCCTTTGGGAGAAGTCGGATCCCCTGCTCTCCAACTACCCCGAATTTGTTGCCATATTTCGCAAAATCTTTGATGAACCCGGAAGAACCACTTCCGCATCAGCTGATATTCTACACCTCCGTCAGGGCAGCAGGACCGTCGGCCAATACGTAGTCCAGTTCCAGACTCTGGCTTCTGAACTCAATTGGAACGAGGATGCCCTCATTGCTGCCTACTGGAGTGGCCTTTCTGAAAGGCTCAAAGACGACCTAGCTTCCCGTGACCTTCCAACCAGTTTGGATGGGTTAATCTCTCTCTGCAACAAGGTGGATCTCCGTCACAGGGAGCGTGCCTTGGAAAGAGGCAGATTTGATCGTGGAGGGCCACGTCCAGTTTCCCGCTTACCCTCTCCTCCTCTGGGCGAAGAACCCATGCAGGTCAACCGCTCTCATTTATCGGCTGAGGAACGGCAGAAAAGGCAGAGGCAGAACCTCTGTATGTACTGCGGATCTCCTCAACATTTAGTTAAAACTTGTCCCATTCGTCCGGGAAACGCCTCCTCCTAACTTATGAAAGAGAGGTTAAGTTAGGAGTTGCCATTGAATCACAAAGGAAGTCTGATTCCACCATCCAGGCTCATTTAAAGTGTCCTCGAGGTTCCAAAGCTGTATTAGCTCTCCTGGATTCCGGAGCGGCAGAGAACTTTGTCACTATTGACTTTGTCCAGAAGCATCAAATCCCCATAGAAGCGTTGCCTCGAGTCATCACTTTAACCGCCATCGATGGTAGTCGCATTTCTAGTGGAACCATCACCCATCGTACAACACCACTTAAACTTACCATTGGGGTGCTCCATTACGAACAACTATCCTTCCTAGTGATTCCCAAAGCCTCTCATTCTTTAGTCCTCGGATTACCCTGGCTACAGAGACATTCACCACAAATCGATTGGACCACCATGCAAATAACCTCCTGGGGTTCCAATTGCTTCAAAGGCTGCCTTCAGCGGGTAATACCTGTCAGATCTTCCGTCGTACGGGATTCTACAGACCTGCCCAAAGCCTACGATGGGTTTCAGGACGTCTTTAGCAAACAGAGCGCAGACCTGTTACCTCCCCATCGTGATTGGGACTGTCCCATAGATCTGATTCCCAGGAAGAATCCTCCTAGAGGCCGAACCTACCCTCTATCTCTCCCTGAGACTCAGGCCATGTCGGAGTACATTAAGGAAAACTTAAGTAAAGGCTTCATTCGTCCTTCCACGTCTCCAGCAGGGGCTGGATTTTTCTTCGTAAAAAAGAAAGATGGTGGCTTGCGCCCGTGTATTGACTACCGGGGTCTTAATGAAATAACTATTAAGAATCGCTACCCTCTTCCTCTCATTACAGAGTTATTTGATAGAGTCAAGGGAGCCACAGTTTTTACCAAACTCGACCTAAGAGGAGCCTATAATTTAATTCGAATCCGTCCAGGCGATGAATGGAAAACGGCCTTCAACACCAGGGATGGGCACTACGAGTATCTCGTTATGCCCTTCGGCCTCTGTAATGCTCCGGCCGTCTTCCAGTTTTTCGTCAATGAAATCTTCCGGGACCTTTTGTACAAGTGTGTGGTCGTTTACTTGGACGACATTTTGATTTTCTCTCAAGACCTCCAAACTCATCGAGACCAGGTCAAACAAGTCCTTCTGAGGTTGCGGTCCAATCAACTGTTTTGCAAATTAGAGAAGTGTCTGTTCGAGGTCTCAAGTGTACCATTCCTGGGATACATCATCTCCGGAACAGGCCTTCAAATGGATTCGTCAAAACTACAAGCCATTCTTGATTGGTCTCTTCCTTCATCCTTAAAATACATACAAAGATTCCTAGGATTTGCCAACTATTATCGCAAGTTTGTAAAAGGTTTCTCGACTCTGGTAGCTCCGATTACAGCCCTCACCCGCAAGGGAGCAGATCCGACTAAATGGCCCATCAAAGCTACCTCTGCATTTCAACTTCTTAAGCAAGCCTTCATCTCCGCTCCCATCTTAAAGCAACCAGACTCCACCCGGCCCTTTATCCTGGAGGTGGACGCATCCTCTGAAGGTGTTGGTGCAGTGCTCTCCCACCAATTTAAAGATGAAAAACTTCATCCCAGTGGTTTCTTTTCCCGGAAGTTTTTGCCTGCAGAAAAGAACTACACCATCGGAGATCAAGAGTTACTCGCCATGAAACTAGCCCTCGAAGAATGGCGTTATCTTCTAGAAGGAACGCATTACCCCATTACCATTTTTACTGACCATAAGAACCTCCTTTATCTTAAATCTGCAAATTGCTTGAACCCTCGTCAAGCCCGGTGGGCAATGTTTTTCTCCAGATTTAACTTCAAAGTCTCCTATCGCCCCGGTTCACAAAACCTCAAAGCCGACGCACTCTCCCGTTCCATGACGAGCGACCCTGATCTACCCATGGAACAGCCCCAACCAATCTTGAATTCAGCTTTCTTCGCCTCTACCCAATTATCTTCTATACCCCCGGTTGGGAAGACTTTCGTCGCTCCAGGAACTCCGCAAGAGGTTACTGCAGTGGGCTCATGCTTCCCGGTTCTCTGGTCACTTGGGTATGGATAAAACCCTAGAATTCATCCAGCGGTCCTATTGGTGGTCTTCGATGAAAAAGGATGTCAGGTCTTCTGTGTCTTCATGCATCAAATGTGCCCAACACAAGATACCTCGGCGGGTTCCACACGGTCAACTCCAGCCTCTTGCAGTTCCATTTAAGCCATGGACTCACCTATCTATGGATTTCATCTCTGATCTTCCTCCATCTCGGGGCCACAACACAATTTGGGTTATCGTGGATCGTTTCTCTAAAATGGCTCATTTCGTACCACTTACTGGGCTTCCGTCTGCACCTCTACTCGCCCAGAGCTTTATAAAAGAGATCTTCAAGCTCCTCGGCCTTCCTCAAGAGATCATCTCTGACAGGGGAGTACAATTCGTAGCGAAGTTCTGGAGGTCACTCTGCTCAGCCCTTCAAGTAAAACTAAAATTTTCTACCGCTTATCATCCCCAGACCAACGGTCAGACCGAAAGGGTCAATCAAGACCTGGAACAGTTCCTGCGCTCTTTTGTCTCATCCTCCCAGGAAGACTGGATTGAACTTCTTCCTTGGGCCGAATTTGCTCACAATAATCATTATCACACGTCCACCAGCGCAACACCTTTTTTTACAGTTTTTGGTCAACATCCTCGAGTGCCAGATTTCCCTCTTCTTCCAACATTAGATGTGCCTGCGGCCAAAATGTCTCTTCAACGGTTCTCCAACATCTGGGAAAAGGTTCGTTCCTCTCTGACTAAAACGTCAGCCCGGTACAAGAGATTTGCTGACCGCCAAAGACGAGCAGTTCCAAATTTCCAACCTGGGGATATGGTCTGGCTCTCTACCCGAAACCTAAGACTCCGAGTACCCTCGATGAAATTTGCTCCGCAATTCATTGGTTCATTCCCAATCATCAAAGTCTTGAATCCTGTGGCTTACAAGTTAAAGCTTCCTCCATTTCTTCGCATTCCAAGTTCTTTCCATATTTCTCTTTTAAAACCACTAGTCTTAAACCGATTTCAGAAGGTCCTGCCTAAAGCTTCTAGTGTTCAAACACAGCAGGGAGAGGAGTTCAAAGTTGACAGAATCTTAGATTCCCGTTGTCGATACAACCGTCTTCAATACCTCATCGACTGGAAGAATTATGGTCCGGAGGAACGAATCTGGATAAATGCCTCCGATGTCCATGCACCCCGTCTGGTCAAAGCGTTCCATATGAAATTTCCTCATAAACCAAGGAAGTGTCCGGCGGCCACTCTTGAAGAAGGGGGTACTGTCACACGCCGGCCTGGAGACCCCAGAATCAGACCCCGTCGCTTACCTGTGCGGGCGCTGACCCGCGCTGTCTTCCGGCTCCCACGCTGTACGCTCCTTCTTCATCTCTCAAGGCAGTTTCCGCTGTTGTCCTCTGGAGGGTCCCGCTGCTGTGCTGCTCCCACGCCGGCTCCTGCTGACCGCTGGTCCCCGCTGACTACCTCCAGGAAGCGCTGTCCTCTGGTCCATGGGCGCAGCCATCTTGGATTGCCCATGTGACCCCACTACCACCAATGAGGAGCCTTCTCCTTCTCTCTCAGCCTGTCAGCTCCCAGTGTCCACTACAAAAGGATCTCCTATGCTCACACAAGTTGCCAGTGCAACTAGTTTCTTAGTTTAACTAAGCAAGCCTTCCCACTGCGCTCCAGCCGCTCCACGTAGCCACTTAGCTACCAACGTCTACCCACGGCAATCCAGCCACTCCACATAGCCACTCAGCTACCAACGTCTACCCACGGCTATCCAGCCGCACCACGTAGTCACTCAGCTACCAACGTCTACCCACGGCTATCCAGCCGCTCCACATAGCCACTCAGCTACCAACGTCTACCCACGGCTATCCAGCCACTCCACGTAGCCACTCAGCTACCAACGTCTACTCACGGCTATCCAGCCGCTCCACGTAGCCACTCAGCTACCAACGTCTACCCACGGCTATCCAGCCGCTCCACGTAGCCACTCAGCTACCCACATCTACCCACGGCTATCCAGCCGCTCCACGTAGCTTCCTAGCTACCACGTTACTGCCGCATTCCTCAAACTCCTTTCAGTTCACTGCACCCTCTCATGCGGAGAAACTTCATTAAGCCAAGTCTCCTCCAGCGAGCGTCTGCGCCAAGTAATACAGATCCAAGGCCCAGTCCGGGAACACAGCTCCTAAATTCCATGCTTGTGACACAGTTACTGTCGACTCTCAATATGAGATCTAAAGAGCTGTCACTATCAGTGAAGCAAGCAATCATTTGGCTGAAAAATCAAAACAAACCCATCAGAGAGATAGCAAAAACATTAGGTGTGGCCAAATCAACTGTTTGGAACATTCTTAAAAAGAAAGAATGCACCGGAGAGCTCAGCAACACCAAAAGACCTGGAAGACCATGGAAAACAATTGTGGTGGATGACAGAAGAATTATTTCCCTGGTGAAGAAAAACCCCTTCACAACAGTTGGCCAAATCAAGAACACTCTCCAGAAGGTAGGTGTATATGTGTCAAAGTCAACAATCAAGAGAAGACTTCACAAGAGTGAATATAGAGGGTTCACCACAAGATGTAAACCATTGGTGAGCCACAAAAGCAGAAAGACCAGATTAGAGTTTGCCAAACAACATCTAAAAAAGCCATTACAGTTCTGGAACAACATCCTATGGACAGATGAGACAAAGATCAAGTTGTACCAGAGTGATGGGAAGAGAAGAGTATGGAGAAGGAAAGGAACTGCTCATGATCCAAAACATACCACCTCATCAGTGAAGCATGGTGATGGTAGTGTCATGGCGTAGGCATGTATGGCTGCCAATGGAACTGGTTCCCTTGTATTTATTGATGATGAGACTGCTGACAAAAGCAGCAGAATGAATTCTGAAGTGTTTTGGGCAGTATTATATGCTCATATTCAGTCAAATACTTCAGAACTCATTGGACGGCGCTTCACAGTGCAGATGGACAATGACCCGAAGCATACTGCAAAAGCAACCAAAGAGTTTTTTAAGGCTAAAAAGTGGAATGTTATGCAATGGCCAAGTCAATCCCCTAACCTGAATCCGACTGAGCATGCATTTCACTTGATGAAGACAAAACTGAAGGGAAAATGCCCCAAGAACAAGTAGGATCTGAAGACATTTGCAGTAGAGGCCTGGCAGAGCATCACCACGGATGAAACCCAGCTTCTGGTGATATCTATGTGTTCCAGACTTCAGGCTGTAATTGCCTGCAAAGGATTTGCAACAAAGTATTAAAAAGTGAAAGTTAGATTTAGGATTGTTTAGTTTGTCCCATTACTTTTGGCCCCTTAAAAAGTGGGAGGCACATATAGAAACCGTTGTAATTCCTACACCGTTCACCTGATTTGGATGTAATTACCCTCAAATTAAATCTGAAAGTCTGCAGTTAAAGCACATCTTGTTTGTTTCATTTCAAAGCCATTGTGGTGGTGAATAGAGGCCAAAATATGAAAATTATGTCAATGTCCCAATATTTATGGACCTGACTGTACATATACCCCATTGTATTTATTCTCTCCTTATTGGACTCCCAAAGCACAGCACTGTCCTTTGCCTGTGGTGCATTAGCTGCTTATATCAACAAATCAGCTTCAAGGTAACATTTATCAGTATATTTTATAAAACGATAAGTAGAAGCTGATTGGCTGCTATAGGCAACTTCTCCACTCTTTAGAAAGTTTGATACAGCTTCTCCTTACACAGTTGTTTCAATAGCCTTAAAGGTAAAGTGATTTATCATTTATAGTGCATCTAGTGTGAATTAACAAATAAAATGTGATGAATATGAGGATTGTGTAACACATTATGGTCATTAAAGCTAAGAATGAGAGACATCCATTTGCCCATTATTTAGGAGAATCACTAGCACTTTAAGGAAAATTATCAGTTACAGGTAAGTATTAGTATTTGATAAGGAAGGAATCTAAATTAATCTACTTGTTTTAGATACTTTTTAATCAAAGTGATTAAAATGAAAGTATTTCTGTAAACTGAATTCACATTTATGTTTTATTGATCAGCCTGTCTAATGTGGCTTGGTGTTCTTGCCTTATGTGGGGTAACACTACGCTGATGGCCCCACCGAGCAGCTGATTTTGTTATCCACACTTACCAATCAGCTGCAAAATATGTCTGGCCAGATATCACAACTGGGCAGCCATGTCGTCTGGTTCTGACTCATTTTTTTTCCGACAAATTGCCTATCCAAAACACGATAGCCAGATAGCCAATAAGATTTTTAAGATCTGGTCATAACCAAGTAAAGCCGAATCACTCATCTCCAATTTTAATATGCTATTATAAAAACTAATTGTTGCACGTCAGTTACATGCCCGTGATAATTTGGGAGCACTTTTCTTGACTGTCCACACTCAGTATGGCTCACAGATGTTCTAGGTGTATGTTGGAGTAAATTGTTGCAAGGGAAACAAGTGAATTCTTTGAAAAAGCCAAGTGTACTTATTAAATTGCTCTGACCGAGCAGGCCAGGATATTACAAATGGAAGTGTTCTTAATGAGGCTCCTCCATAAAAGGCATAGTATTTGAACAGATGTTGATCATGAAGTACATGACCTATTCCCAGTGTTTATTGATTATAATTGCTATCTTAGTATAAGAGGGACATGCTACATGGTGTTCTTGAACATGGCATTATATGATGTGGAATCTTCAACATCTTCTAATACAATAGTTTTTTCAGGGGAAAATTTTACAGCCTTTCATGAATACAGGTATCTGTGATATAGACTATAAACATTATGTAGGAACTTTAACTCACAGTTGATATGCATACACTACATATACCTATACATGGAATCGGTATGGATGACCGCCGGATATCAGCCGGCGGTTGAAATCCCGATGCCGGCAGCCCGAAGAGAGAAGATCCCGGCAAGGCAGATAAGTACCCTATCCCTACCCCTCTCACCCCTTACCTCCCCTCTAGTGCCTAACCCTAACCTCCCCCCAGGGGTGCCTAAACCTAACCTCCCCTCCCCGCACCCTAAACCTAGCCCTCCTGGGGGGTGCCTAACACTAACCTCCCACCCAGGGGTGTCTGACCCTAACCCCCTCTTCCCCTAGCCTAATCCTAACCCTCCCAGGGGGGTGCCTTACCCCGAGTCCCCCTGGGAGTCCCTAAACCTAACCCCCTCCCCACTGCTAACAGGTCCCGATGCCCGGCTTACCTACGTTTGGTATGCCGGGTGTAGGGATTTCGGCGTGGGGCTATTGATAGGCGTCGGTATTTAGATGCCTATCATTAGTCCCATGCCGGAATTTCACTGTCGGGAAATTTTGACCACCGGCTGCTTGACTACATACCCTATACACATATACATTAAAACTGCAGAGAAAGAATTTCACTTGTCACCTGCAGCAAGCAGCTCTAATTAAAAATATATATATTTTAAACCTTAATTATCTTTTCCATTGGGACCCATAGGTTACTTATATAATATAATATGTATATATATATATATATATATATATATGGAATATCCACTGCAAGTAAGGTGCCGAAACCAGTGAATCTGTGCCAGAAGACACAGTTGCTGGCTTTCGGCACACCCCTACAATGCCAATGACATGGTTGCAATTTAGATGTCGCTGCACCTAAAGGTCCGGAGTCTGTCAATCAGGCTGCGGCTTCCCACACAATGCAACCAGAGCTGCAGCAGCATCGCGGCACATGCGTACTGCAGCTCCAGCGCAGTTAACTTAACATCGGTCAATAGCGATCAATGAACATGTTGCATCCAGGTCTGAATCAGGCCCCTAGTTCTATTTCTGGTAGGTGGAAGCATCCAGAGTTCATATTTCCATTTCACAATGTCATCATGTGTTTTATATGTAGGCTACCATTGGGTTAGACTCTGGGTTTATATTGGTATTTCCTGTTATTATTTGCATATGATAATTTATTGAGCCTTTCTGTGATTATGAAATATTTTTACGTGTTTTTTTAAAAAAAAAACACTTTTATTGGTCTTTATTTTTTGTTTTTTATTGAACAAATGAATCAATCCAAAATTAGTAAAAGACCACAGGTTTATTAGAACAGAAAACCTCACTCGGACATGTAACGTTATACCACTTAACATTAGGAATGGCATCAATAGATAAGGAATAAAGAATAGTGATCTGGAATTGCAAGAAGGAGAAAAGAGAGTAAGAGGTTGTTTGCAACGTGTAGGGGTGTAGAATGACAGAGGTGAAGTCTTCCTCTGGCTCTGGGCCAGGTCAATGGAAGTCAAAGGATTAAGCTAGTCATATAAGGGCTGATTCTGAGTCAGACACAGCCGGGTACATTTCAATTAGTGGTCGCCCGTCAGCGACTTTATGCAAATACCGCTTCAAAGCTTTTCTCTAGTGTACATCCGTGCGTCTGAATGTGCAAGGACTGAGATGTACACTGGTCCATCTTTAGACGCAGTATCGTTCGCACCATTGAAACTTACAGCAGCTTATGGCAGGTGCAGTTTCTCCATCTGAGTATGGCCTCCAACTGTATGTGAGCGGTTCAGTGTCTGTGTACATAACCACTTTTATTGTATGTCACAGGGTCAGGTCCTGGTAGAGGGGGGAAGAATGGTTGAGTATGTCCGGGCTGAGGAGTTTAGGACATTTAATGTATGTCCCGGGGTAGGGGGAGTTGGTAGAGCAGGTAGTTTATGACTCAGGGGATGGGGTGGTGCTAGTAGGCTGGGTAAAGTATGTCCCAAGGAAGGGGTGGAGAAATGGTAGTGTAAGTTCCGGAGAGAAGGGGGGTAGAGTGGGTTAGTCTATGTCCAGAAGGGAGAGGGTCACACACCGTGAGCCTGCGCATGCCTATATATGTATGCACAAACAATCTACGTCTCTCTGTGTGTGTGCCTCATTCAGCGCATGGCAGTCTCCCTATTCTTACTTAGGTGCATACGCAATATGCTGAAAACAGCAAGATTAGTCCACATTTTCACTTACGTCTGACTCAGGATGAGGCTCAAAGAGAGGCGTTGCCTAAAGGGGAATTCCTCAATAGGCTCGCACAATCATTTCCTTATTGCTATGTTATAAGCGTTTGTTATGCCATTTCAAATAGCACATTTGTAAATTCCAGTGTGCACTCACCCACCTCCAATATATACAGGTAGGCAGCAGGTGAAATAATGCTGATTGTCAATGAGCTTATTTCAGACTTAAGGGTCTATTTACTAAGCAGTGTTAGGAGACAGAGTGAAAAGTGATAAGGTGCCAGCCAATCAGCTCCCAACTCTCATTTTTCAAACACAGCCTGTGAGATGGCAGTTGGGAACTGATTGGCTGGTTACTTATCACTTTTCACTCGGTCTCCTAACACTGCTTAGTAAATAGACCCCTCAAGGTGTTACGATGCTCTAGCAATTGCTAGGACCGAGATGGAGGTTTTGGAGATACGAGGCACATCAAAGAACAGACAAAAGCAGTATATCAAAATCTTGGCAGTTTACTTTGTAAGTGGAATGGCAGACCTGGAGGGCCAGTACAAACACAACATGTCAATGGTGCAGTAAGGAGCTGATAAAATTGAACAGTCAAATAGAATATAGATTTTCAGCCCAAAGTAAAGTTGCTGGGCCTAGTTGACAGTGATGCTTGAAACGTGGTGTAGAAGCAGGATTGCTGGATGGCCTGGAGGGCCGAATAGACAGCGATGCTTGCAACGTGGTATAGAAGGAGGATTTCTGGATGGCCTGGAGGGCCTAGTATATAGTGATGCTTGAAACGTGGAATAGAGGCAGGATTGCTGTATGGCCTGGAGGGCCTAGTAGACAGCGATGCTTGTAACGTAGTATTGAAACAGGATTGCTGTATGGCCAGCAGGGCCTAGTAGACAGCGATGCTTGAAACGTGGAATAGAGGCAGGATTGCTGTATGGCCTGGAAGGCCTAGTAGACAGCGATGTTTGAACTCGGAGTACTTGGGTCACTTAGAAGCCGGTGATCAGAGTACATGCTGCATGTACTGATTATAGCTGGAAGTCTGGATGCACAGGAAACAAGTAGCATAACCAAAAGTTCCACATGAAAACTCTATAGCCGACAGGGCAGTGACAGTCCAGGAAGTTCAAATAGGATCAGCTGCCAATCAGGCAACACTAGGAGGAAACATGTGAAGTACTCTGATGTCTGTATCTCCTAGCAACCGGCAACCTAGAAACATGGTCAGGAGCAGGAGGAATACTGGCAGGAGTCCTGGACTGGACTTGTAACACAAGGATACTGTACTTGGAAAATGTTATTATTGACACAATCATCTCATTAGTGATAACATTGATAAGGTAGGAGTTGTAGTTGCATAATAAAGTTATTTAATGTAAAAATCGAAAAATAAATGTAAACTTTTTGCGATTTGTACAAACAGAAAAAACCTTTAAAAATGATTTGCTAATCTAATGAATATTATGTTTATTACAATGGACATTTAATTAATATAAAAGTACTGTGTGGCTTTGTTATATTCTGAACGCTTATTTCATTAAAAAACAATAGCTGCAGGGTATAGTTGATATAAAGCGTCCATGACATCCATTTATGAAAAACACCATTTCTTATGTATGAGAAACATTTTTCTCTAGATTTGTGCATAATAAATACACACATTGCTAAAAAGCCCTGTTCCTAGTTGAGTTCCCTCTCCTATTCAATTAGCAACAGCTGTCCTGACCTGCTACGCTGTCTCAAAATAGAATGCTTCAATGGATTGCTTCTTTTAAGTACTCTACTCCTGCATGAAAGAGAAAAACAAACATTTTATTATTCTCAAAAATGTCATGACATTTGGTGCTATTTTTTTCTTCTGCTTGCCAAATCTAAGAAATAGTAATATGCCAGTGAGAGACACATTTCTATGTGTTTATTATTTACAAATGCACAAACAAAATATCTGCTCTAGTCAGGGCCGGTGCAAGGCTTCTAGGCAAAGCTTTTGCCTGCGCCCCACCCATACACCCCCCACCCCCCCCTTTGTGCCGGATAAGTTCTGTGTGGGTTGGGTATATATACACATATAACTATTTATATATATATATATATATATATATATATATATATATACTGTCGAAGCTGGATAATTGGCTGAGACAAGATCAGCTTAAAATTAGATCGTAACGATGCCATCTTGAAAATTAGATCGCAAGACGCCATTTTGCGAATGGCCGCCCAGCGCTATTTTTAAACTCACACTTAAGTACATATGGCGATGTTACTATTAGCATCATGCGATTGCATCTTTCACCATTTCTCATACACACATAAATACGCACAATTGAGCTGTTAACTAGTCGCACATTAGCGAATGCATAAGATCCTGTATGAAAATGCTGTTTATTAGCCTCATGTGCATGCATCTGCCCCAAGTTAACTAGCACCTTTCTATCAAACCCCGCATACATATACATTACATATTTACATAAAAGGTTCCATAAGCTTTAAAGTATAAGATTCAAGTTTGTTCATTTATTATAAATGCTGTGAAATAAAGGTTATTTAGTAGCTCAGGTTTAATACATGATAAGTAAGCCGTGTTTGGTATTATACTGATCTGCACCCTCTCAACAGCTTCCCGGTATCATCGGTGTGAAGATCGTAACATGCATTCGCAACTTATGGACCGTACAGACTTAAAGCACCAAAATGTACATTGTATGACCAACTGTTTAGATCTGCATGAGGCGGGAAACAGAGGCAACCAGCTGTCGGAGGCTGTACTGTGTCTATTTGAATCAACCTGTTAAATGCTCTGTAACAGATGTATCCTCCTTGGGAACCAATGGCATCAGCGACAAGCCTCTCTTTTGTGTTGTCTGTTTCTGTGAGGGTATAAATGTGTGTGTGGTGACCCCAGTTGGAAGTCTTCTTGCTGAATGCTGATTGACGGAGGTTTCTTGCTGATGCCAGTATCTGGTCCAGAAGCGCATGCGTATGTATAACTCTACTTGGGTCTGTATAATTTCTTTGCGCTGAACTGTACTTAGATCATAGCGTGTAACTGACTGTACTTTTACTTGAATAATACTTTGTGCTTTGGAAACACATGTTCACGGTCTAAAGTCTTTATTTCACTGTATGACTGCATACGCAAATAGCGTAAACCTTAGAGGTTTATAGGCAGGATATTAGAAGGTATAGGCAGAAGTGTATAGAGGTTCAAAGTCAGTATCCTTAATATATATATATATATATATATATATATATATATATTAGGGATGTGCAGGCTCAGAGAGGTTTGAATTTTCCTGCCGAGTTCAGATTTTTCCTGCCAAAAATCGGGTCTCAGAAAGAGGCAGAACGTCATCTTTCATGTACAAACATCATCATTCCTGGACAAAAGTCCATGGAAGATGACGTTTGTCCATGAAAGATGCAAAACCTATTGAATTTCTGCCACTCAACTCAAAAAAGCAATGGAATTACAATCATTAAGGCTGATACCTTAATGGACATGTTCCTTGCGTAACACAGATATGGTATGCCATGACACCATGTGGTTAACTGCAGATTCAGAATTCTCACAGAGTGAGATTGCTGTCACTCACAAAATGGTGGAGCTGCTAATTCACAGAATTGTGTGCTCATTGGAATACACACATTGGAATACACACATACACACATACTCATTGGAATACACACATGCAGTCTATGCAACTGAGGTCTGAGCAGTTATGTGGCACACACATCTCCTTCAGTGCCCACAATCTTCCCATTTAGTCACCACAATAATCCCACTGGGTTCCAACATCCTTCTAACTTAATACTTTATCTTATTTATTATACACATTCAGCTTCCTAATTGCTAAGACTATCATACTCTGTCTATGCATGTACACTATCTTCGCCTCCATGCTGCTATAACTTCCCCAATCCCTACAGCTGTGTGTTCTCCCAACTGTGCTAGTCTGCATGCCCTCATCCACACCAACGTCTTTCCCCATGTGCACCGCCATGTCTTCCTGCATCCGGGCCACTGTGTTTCCTTCCATCAACACAACTGCCTTGCTCCCAGCCACGTCACTCTGTCTTTCCCTCATCTCTGTCACTCTTGCTTCCTCCATATTTACCACTCTGTCTTTACCCTTTTACCCACACCACTCTGTCTTCCCCTCATCTCTGCCACTCTTTCTTCCTCCATCTGCACCACTCTGTCCCCCCCAGCCATGCCACTCTGTCTTTTCCCTCCTATATGCACCAATCTGTCTTCCCCAATCCCTATTGTTGTGTGTTCTCCCATTGTGCTAGTCTGTATTCCTCATCTACACCCATCTGCCATCTGCGTTGCTCTATCTTCTCGCATCCATGCTACTCTGTATTCCCCATTCATGTTTCTCTGTTCCCCCAAACCATGCCACTCTGTCTCCCCCTATGTGCAACACTGTTTTCACCCATCTGCATCACTTTGGCTCGCCCCCATCTGTACTGCTTAATCTTCCCCTCTGCACGCATTTCTGTCTGCCCCAACCACAATGCCCTGTCTTCTCCCCCCATCCACCATACTCTATCTTATCTGCTCAGCTCTATATTCTGCTCAGACCTCAGTTGCATAGACTGTATGTGTGTATTCCAATGAGCACATAATTCTGTGAATTAGCAGCTCCACCATTTGCTGAGTGACAGCAATCTCACTCTGTGAGAGTGCTGAATTTGCAATTAACCACATGGTATCATGGCATACCATATCTGTATTACACAAGGAACATGTCTATTAAGGCGTCAGCCTTAATTATCATAATTTCATTGCTTTTTGGAGTTTGAGTGGCAGAAATTCAATAGGTTTTGTGAATTTTCAGATCATGTAGCCTTAATGGGACATGTGAAACCGTCTAGGGAATTTCATAGCTTTTTAAAATGTATTAACTATCAAGGTTTGGATGAGCAAACTGGGCCACCTGCAGGAGAGTAGGGCGACAAAATAGTACACTAACGCAGGTGAAAGAGGGGACAGCACACAGGAGGTGGTTTGGGAGGTGTAGAGTGTGAGACAGCTGCAGGGGCAGGCTGTAGGCGAGGAGGGTAGTGGCAGCAGTGGTGGTGCAGAGCAGTGGCAGTGGTGAAGTGCAAAGGGGTATCAGCGGGCGACAGAGGGCTCACTGGTAGTGCGCATGCACCAGAGAAGATAAATTCAATAAGTCACAGATACACAAACGCAGCTGTGAGATCCTTTCTATGCATCTATGTTAAAAATTGAATGTGTAAAATAAAAAAGGGGCCCCCCTCCCCCAAAGCACAACCAGCACTGAGCTTTTTTAACAGCCAGTCCTGGTTGTGTTTAAATACAGGGGAAAAATTACGTAGAAGGTCCCCTGTACTTAAGCACAACCAGCACCAGGCTAGTCAGAACCAGCCCTGGCTGCCAAAATACAGGGGACAAATGACATAGGGGTCTCCCATATTTAGTGCAACCAGCACTGGGCTCTGAGCCAGCCGTTCTTCTGAAAATACAGGTGAAAAAATGCATAGGGTTCCCCTGTATTTACCAGAACCAGCACCAGACCCTTTCTAGCAGGGGGGTGATGCCACAGCCATGGGAGCCCTTTGACCGGGCCACTGAGCCGAAGCATCATGCCTGACTGCTAGTCAGTTCAGGCTGGGGATCCCTGGGGAGCTGGAAACCCCCCCAATAAAGGGGTCCCCCTCTCCAGGGTACCCCAGGCCCAGGCTGATAGCCCAGAGCTATCCCCAGCACCCCTGGGAGGTGGGTGCTGGGTTGATTGTGTTGCATGGTGCATATGAAAATATAAATATTGTCTTTTGCAGTAGTACTACAGGTCCCAACAGGCATCCCCGCATACTGGCACTTGGAGAACCACAAGTAGCAGCAGGTGGGGTATTAAGGGCCTGCTGGTACCTATAGTACAAAAGAAATATTAAAATAAAAAAACACAATTTATTTACATTTTTTTTGTTACGCCGCACCTTCAGCTGGGGGGCGGCAGCCTTTAAGCTTTTTTACAGGGCTGCTGCTTCCCCCAGGACATCTACGGCGTCTTCACCTGGAGGGCGGTGGCCTTTAATTTCTTTTTGCATGGCCGCCGCCCATCCAGGGCTTCAGCTGTGTCTTCTTGCTTCAGCTGGTCTTCTCTCTTCTCTCCAGCTCCCCGGCCAATGAACTGAGTGGACAGTGCCTTGCTCTGGCTGTATATAAGCCAGCCGATGGGGTGGGGCAATGACATAGTGAGCCGTGATTGGCTCGCGGTGGCCATCTTAGAATTTCAAAAATGACGCTGAGGCACCATTCTTGAAAAGGGCACACTCTGTTCTCACCATTGAAGTCAATGGTGAGAACAGCTCATTGGCCAAGAGGCGGAAGGCTCACCCCTCTCAGTCAATGTGCGCTCCACACTGAGATTTCTGAACTGAAATCCCGGGCGGAACTGTAATTCGGGTAGTAGTGTCCTTAGAGGACACTACTAATGTATGAGGGTCCACATACTTTTTTTTTTTTCCAAGAACCTGGATTGTCTGAAGAGAACAGATCCACGAATAGGAGGAGGTGAGTATGGGATTTTTATTCCCGGTAATCCATAGGATTATCTACTTGGAGAAGATGACAGATTGGTTACAGGGATACTACAGTAGGTGAGTATGTGAGATAGTGTGTATGCATGTGTGAGTACATGTGTGTGTGCATGTATGTTTTCATAAAATTTAACTTTTCTACGGTGTGTGTGTTCTGTGATTTTTTAATATTGCTTTTGCTGTGGAACTACAGGTACCAGCAGGCCCGTAATGCCCCTCATGCTGATACTTGTGGTTCTCCAAGTACCAGCATGTGGGGGAGGCTTACTGGGAACTGTAGTTCCACAGCAAAAGCCAATATTTTAACTCTTTACTTGCACCACACTTTACACAATCAACCCGGCACCCACTGGGGTGCTGGGGATTGCCCCAGGCTATCAGCCTGGGGTGCCCTGGAGAGGGGGACCCCTTTATTGGGGGGGTCCCCAGCTCCCCAGCTCCCCAGCCTGGGCTGACTAGCGGTCAGGGGTGATACTTCGACTGGGAGGCCCGGTGAAAGGGCTCCCCTGGCTGTGGCATCACCACCCCACTAGAAAGAGTCCGGTGCTACTTTTGGTAAATACAGGGGGACCCTATGCATTTTTCCCCCTGTATTTCCAGGACCAGGGCCGGTTTAGAGCCCAGGGCTAGTTGCGCTGTATACGGGGGACCCCTACGTTATTTGTTCCCCATATTTTGGCAACTAGGACTTGTTCTGAAAAGCCTGGTGCTGGTTGTGCTTAATACGGGGGACCCCTATGTTATTTGTCCCCTGTATTTAGCACAACCAGTACTGGGTTTGGAAAGCCCGGTGCTGGTTGTTTTTTGGAGGACGGGGCCATGCCATTTTTTTTGCTAAACACAGAAGCAGGAATCACGGATCTTCCAGATCCGAGCCTGCATCTGTGTGCTGCTACCTCCCCAGGGTCCTAACACCTGCCCCACCACCAACTGCACTGCCACACGCACCGCCCCCACTAAGCCCCGCTACCGTCCCCGGGTCCAGACCGAAGCTAACGCCTGCTGCCCCCGGGTCCCGCTGCAGCTAATGGCCGCTTCTTTCCCCTGAGCCAACCACCGCTAAAGCCTGCAAACGACGGCCATTTTTGTGCACCCAAGTGAAGCCACAGTGAGTTGTGGAGGCTCCTACTGCAGCTGCGCAACAAGTTGAAATTTCCTATCTATTCAATGGTGCATTCTTGAGGTAATAGTTTAAAAACTGTAACTTTCTAATTTACCTGAACCCCAAAAGCATGTACACTGGCACAATAGCTACCTAATAAAATAAACCCCAAGTCTAAATTCTCCCCCTACCCTGAGTTATGCCTCCTCAAAAAAAACCCATAGAGAACAGCAGAAAAGTGGTCCTAATTGAGAATGTCAGAAAAAAGTGAGTTGTAACTTTAGATTTCTCCCAAATCCTCAATTTTTATGTTTATGCCATGCCCTTATGGCATGAAGCACCGAGCAACAATTCTACCCATCCATGCAAAATTTCAGCTCGGTAGCTCCAATAGCTTTTGAGGTGTAGCCCCTTAAACACCATGCCCCCCCACCGGAATTCTCTATGGGAGAATTGCAGTTTTTTAGATGAAGCCTTAATATAAGGGCACGACTGTATATATACACACACATATATACATATGTGTATATATATATAACATGCTCCAAGATTTATCCATACAGGATATATATATATTCCAGAGACAGATCGCACACACTACAAGTGGTTATATATGTGGGTGCCAGGTCCAATCAATCATAGAACATGCACCAAGATTTATCCATACAGGACCTTCTCAGATGATCAGCACACCACCATGTAGAGACTTATGCAAAAAGAATGGTTTTAATGCAATATCAAAAAAACACCATCATATAAAAAAGCCATCATTGGTATAGGGTATACTCATCACAGAGCTTGTGAATAATATGTAATAGCCATCCCGACGGCCCGTTTCAGCTAAGTTCAGCCTTCATTAAGGGTCAGCCACAAATAGTCATAAAAACTTTAGACCTTAATATAACTAAGTGCTAATTACCAATTGCACCCACCTGTGTATGCTGGCATCCATGCGGTCCCCAGACACCATCCTACTCGCAAGCTGGCAGTGGAACCAATCTGCTCATCAGTGTTCCCGAAGAAGTCTTTGCTATTCCCAACTATTGAGAGTCACCAGGATCACCTCCAATACTGATAAACTTCCAACAGCATTGGATAAAATGGGATAGAGCTTTATACAGAGGGGGTATGACAAAAGAGAGGTCATAGAGGCTATTGACAAATGCTTGGCCCTTGACAGAGAACAACTTATAGTCCCCATACAAAGAGACGAAACTCAGACCAGGATGATGTTCTCTACCACCTACTCAATGTCTTCTGGACACATTAAGAAAGCCATATTGAAACATTGGCATATCTTGCAGACGGACCCGGTCATTGGTAAAAGTTGTGTGAATTTACCCTTGTATTGTTACAAGAGAAGCTGAAACCTAAAGGAGCGTATAACGTTCTCTGACATCAGCCCAGGGGTTAGGACTATTTCTAATTGGCTCACACCACAAAAGGGTGCATTCAAATGCCCGGGGTGTGTAAATTGATGCTTTTTACAGAATGGTAGTAGTTTTTGTCATCCTGTCACAAACAAGACTTTCCATTTAAAATATCGTATGACTTGTGAATCTAAGTTTATATTCTATGTGATCATTTGTCCTTGCAATAAATTATATGTGGGCAAAACCATATGCATGCTGAAAGAATTGGCATGCACAGGAGTTCCATCAAAAAAGCCATGACACTGGTTGAATCTAGCACACCACCTGTAGCTCAACATTTTTTTCTGTGTGGACACTCGATCAAAGACTTTAAATTTATGCCTTTGGATCATATTCCACCAACCAGGAGGGGAGGTGATAGACATCATACATTACTTCAACGTGAATGTGAATGGATATATAAGCTGAATTCCATTTCCCCCTATGGTCTTAATGAGGAATTATTATTTGCTCCATTTATCTAACATAACGGGCTCTGAACGCTATATATCGTAAAATACCATTACCAATATTCCCTTATAGTGCTTTATTATTTACTTTTCATGTTTCATTTTTCACATCGTGTTTGTTTTCTTATCATTTATGGTATGTGTGAAAATTTGGTGGACGTATATTTAGATCTAAACAGTCCTTTACAAATTACTGATAATTAGACGTTTCATACAATGTTGATGACTTAATTCAGATTAATCTCTAATTATGTATTGTTGATTTAGTTTAGTGTTAATGCATGTTATCTATGGAATTATTATAATCCGCCTTTATGTGCTGTGCCAAGGTGCACTAACCATATTGATTAATTGTAGTTGCATTAGATACTTATTTGTTATCGGGTGTATTATCACTTATTTTTTTGTATGTTGTTTGTTTGATCACTGTTGTCATGGATGCGGTTGCCATGACTGTCATGTTTACTTCCAGTGGGAGGTTCCAGTCAAGCTCCGTGTCCCCGTTGCAGGCAACATGCTGTTCCATTCAGCCGGATGTTGACAGCCGCGTTCCCACGATGTTACTTCCAGTATGACGGAACACACTGTGTGACCTTCGGGAACACTGATGAGCAGATTGGTTCCACTGCCGGCTTGCGAGCAGGATGGTGTCTGGGGACCGCGTAGATGCCAGCATACACAGGTGGGTGCAATTAGTAATTAGCACTTAGGTATATTAAGGTCTAAAGTTTTTATGAATATTTGTGACTGACCCTTGATGAAGGCTGAACTTAGCCGAAACGGGCCGTCGGGATGACTGTTACATATTGTTCACAAGCTCTGTCATGAGTAACTATACCCTATACCCATGATGGCTTTTTTATATGATGGTGCTTTTTTGATATTGCATTAAAACCATTCTTTTTGCATAAGTCTCTACATGGTGGTGTGCTGATCATCTGAGAAGGTCCTGTATGGATAAATCTTGGTGCATGTTCTATGATTGATTGGACCTGGCACCCACATATATAACCACTTGTAGTGTGTGCGATCTGTCTCTGGAATACATATATATATATATAAAATCCAGTAAGGAGGCACTCTGGAGGCTTTTCAATATCAGTATACTTACTCTGCTTGTCCCTGACGACGGGGTGACACCGGAAACGTAGGATTAAAGGACGTTTTTATTAGATATTGAAAAGTCTCCAGAGTGCCTCCTTACTGGATTTTCTACAATTGGCTGTGATTTACAACCTTGGAGTGCACCAGAGCAATTGCTTTACTCCACAAAGAGTGCCGGGTTTACTAGATTCATATACAGTGGTGGTCAAAATTGCGGACACTTTTTGAAATTTTAATGTTTTTCAACTTCGAATGCTTATAAAAACTGTTACACTTCATGCAGTGCAATGATTCATATATCAAATGAAAGGAAATGTAATGCTGAATTCAACACAATAAACAGAGGTCAAATATTTGCATTACAAGGGAAGTTATGCAGTGAAATCAACACTTGTGAAAATCCCTGTGTACTATGATGTTACTGTCCTATTAGTATTTCGTTGGGTATCCTTTATTTTTCAAGACAGCAGCACAGCGATGTGTCATTGAGCCAACCAATGTTTGGAGCTCTTCCTTCTATTTTATGTGGTGCCATGAGACAATTATAGCCTCAATTAATTGTCTTTTATTGGATGGACGCCTCAGATGTACCAGTTTTTTCAAACAGAACCACAAATGTTCTATGGGCTGTTTCCTGGCCATCCCAGCACCTGTATGTCATTCTCCGTGAACCCCTTTTTGTATGTCCGTGCAGTGTGGCAGGGAGCTGAATCCTGCTGGAAAAAAAATGGGGCATTATCTGGAAAAATATCCCTGATAGAAGGTAGAAGTTTTGGTTGTAGGATGGTGTCAATGTACTTTCTGCTGTTCAGTGTGCCATCTATGACATAAAGGCGGCCTACAGCATCTGCTGTCATACATGTCTAGATCATAACACTTGTAGGATTCTTTGTTGTCGCTTGAATAAAATCTGGATGTACCTCTTCCCCGATGCGACGTTTCACACATTTTCTCCCATCACTACCAAATATCGATATCTTAGTTTCGTCACTCCATATCACTTGTTTCCACTGACCTTCTGTCCATGCAATGTGTTCTTTTGCCCACTGTATTCATTTCTGCTTTTTAATTCAGCAATGGCTTTTTTCGGGGAATCCTACCTTTTAGGCCAACCTCCGTTAGTCTTCTCTGTACCGTTCTTGCACTGACAAAAACACCAGTTGCACTCAGTTCACTGCTAATGGCCGCAGATGACATTCATCTGTCCCTGACGCAAATTCGTTTTATTCTCCTATCATCAACAGCTGTTGTGCACTTTTTCCGGCCTTTTCCTTCTCTGTTTTGTATAGATTGTGTTTCCTGATAGCGTAAACAAAACTTTCATATTCCTGATGTTGTAACATTCCCACCAATTTCTCTCGCAATTGCTGTATACGAAAGACCATTTTCACTTAACACCACAATCCTGGATCATGTCGCTGTGCTGCAGTCTTGAAAAATAAAGGCTAGCCAACGAAATACTGATAGGACAGTAACATCATAAGTACAAAGGGATTTTCACCCTAAGTGTTGTTTTCACGGCATAACTTCCCTTGTGATGCAAATATTTGACCTCTGTTTATTGTGTTGAATTCAGCATTAAATTTCCTTTTATTTGACATATGAATCATTGCACTGCGTGAAGTGAAACAGTTTTTATAAGCATTCGAAGTTGATAAACATTCAAATTTCAAAATGTGTCCGCAATTTTGGCCACCAGTGTATATATATGTATATATATATATATATATATATATATATATATATAAATAATTATGCTGGTGCCTACCTGGTGCCACAGCACACTAGTATTGGGCAGTTTGCTCCTGGGCACTGGCAGCCTGGCAGTGCTGCATCGCTTCTGCTGCCTGGCGTGAAGTCTGTGTCTGTGAGGAAGCTGGAGGCAGACCATGGAGGGGCTGGAGATGGAGCAAAGGCTCCATCGGCCATTTTTTAAACTTTACTAAGCATTCGCGCTTTCGCAGAAGCTGTCCAGCTGCCTGATCGGAGGGGGGGTCAAATAGTGAAGGACAGGCTGATCGGGAACTGACCCGGTATCCCAGCAGCCCAATCCAACACCGGAATCAGCACAGAAGGGGGCATAGGGATAATCAGCAGGACTCAGTAGATATTGAAGACTGGAGGCGGAGTAGCAGAGTGGGCCGGCCAGTGACATCGCCAGCGCCGGACCCAGCTGCCGCAACCTCTCTCTGTATGTGTGTGGTTTTTTTTTGTCTTCTCCAGGGTTGGGATGGGGAGCGGGCATAGATGGGTGCCCACTGCTGGGGATTCACCGGGTCTCTCAGCCTGCAAGAGTGGCTTCCGGGAGAGGGAACACCAAGCCCTCTCTCCAAAGCAGCCTGTCACAACCCTGGCTAGTTTTTCACCTTTTGCCTTGAGACTTACCCTTGTCAGCTGTCCCGTGGATCTACATGTGTATGCATTTGGACTGTGCTCTCCTTTCCACAGTGATTGTTCACCTGGGCCCTCCTCTGTCTGTGAACACTGCTAGCCTTGATTGGAATCGCAGGTGTAGGTCTGACTCCCAGCACTGCAGAGATGATTACTCCCTCTGCATGTTGTGCCCTCCACCACTCAGAGTGCTACTACCAGACCACCTGACCGTATCCACCAATTCCTGCCAGACCCAGGGTATATACATCCTCCTCTGATAGCATTCTGGGTCTGAACATCTCGTTACTACTTGTGGTGTATTGTTTGCGCTTCATCCGTGGTGTATTTTAGGCTCCTGCTGATTGCAAAAACCTGACGCATCTGGAAATCCTGCTGGTTCCTGATAAGTTCATTCGGCAATCCGGCTGATAGCTATACCTGGCGAGCCCAGAAATCCTGCTGGTTCCCAGACTAGTTCTTATCCTGCTATACGAATATACCGGGAGCATCCAGAAATCCTACTAGTTCCCAGGCCAGTGCATAATGTCCATTGCTGTTGCATGACTTATGATCCTGAGTTCCCTGTGTGTTACCAGTGCGGAGTCAGGCCCTGATTCAGAGCCGGATGCTCTGACAGAGCGCTCGCTCTGAATCAGGGCCTGCCTTCTTGTTTTTTAGAGCGGCCTCCTGGCCACTCGCATAGCTGTGGGCTATAGCAAGTGGCCAGTAAGATGTTCGCGATGGTCAAGACCATCATGACCATCGGGCTTGCGACGAGACCCTTGTGGTAGGGTCTCGTTGACGCAGGCCCCAGAGAGATTTCGGCTCTCACAGAGCCGAAATCTCTCCCACTGACATCACTAGTGATGTCAGTGGGGCCGCCCCCAAACGGAGGCGTTCACATGGGAATGCCTCCGTTTGAGCAGCCACTCCCCCGGCCCGCCCACCAAAGGGGGCATGCTGTCACTCAACATCGACAGCACGCCCCCTTTGGTACGAGACCCGGAGTGATGGTTTCCCCGTCGCTATCCGGGTCTCGCGCATGCGCACGATGGAGCCGGCTCCGTCATGCGCATGCGCACTGGGCCACCATCGACCCACTTGCTAGCGCGTAGCACTTGCGAGCGGGTCTGAATCAGGCCCTCAGTTCCAAGTTACAAGTTTATTCCACGCTACTCCAGTGAAGAGTCAGTTCCAAGTTACAAGGTCTTTCCACGATACTCCAGTCCGGAATGATATTCCAAGTCCATTCCACGATACTCCAGTCCAGAGTGATATTCCAAGTCCATTCCACAATACTCCAGTCCGGAGTGATATTCCAAGTCCATTCCATGATACTCCAGTCCGGAGTGATATTCCAAGTCCATTCCACGATACTCCAGTCCGGAGTGGTATTTCAAGTCCATTCCACAATACTCCAGTCCGGAGTCAAGTTCCAAATTCATCAGTTCAATTCACATTGCTCCAGTCCGGAGTCAAGTTCCAAGTTCATCAGTTCAATTCATATTGCTCCAGTCCAGAGTCAAGTTCCAAGCTCACCAGTTCAATTCTCATTATTCCAGTCCGGAGTCAAGTTCCAAGTTCACCAGTTCAGTCCACGTTACTCCAATCCGGAGTCCAAGTCCAAGTTCTTCAGTCCGAGCCACATTATTCCAGTCCAGAGTCAAGTTCCAACCTCATTACTCCTGTCCGGAGATCCAGTACCAGTTCACTTAAGTTTCAAGTCTACAGTTTCTTTTCCAGGTTCAGCGATTATTGGAAGACTCTTTCCTTCAGTCTATTCAGCTAATCTTCCTGCCGGTCCCGGTCCAGTTCCTCCAAGTCTTCTACTGGTTCCACTCCAACGTTACAAGTTTCCTGTTCCTGTTATTTATCACCAAAGGCAGTTCTCACTGCTATACAATTCTTTTGCAAGTAGAGCTATTTACCTCAACCATGGTTCCAGTCAAGCCGGTCTCCTGTGAATCCACTTCAACACCTGAGTCAGGTAATTCTCAGACTCCAACCGTGACACAGCCTCAGCGGGCAGCCTCTCAGGTCCCGTTGCCCTTAGGCAGCTGTCGAAAGCTGCCTAATGGAAGCGCCGGTCCTGGCTCTAGTAAAAACCCTGAGAAGTGCAAGAAATATGGCTAATATTTAGACAAACAGCCCTGGTCAAACACTATCTAATCTTATGGATACATGAATGGCATATTTAATATTTTGTTTCCAACTGGTTATACAAACTATAAGTAGTTAATATGGTACTTTTCAGGTTTTTATTAATCACTTCCATAATTATTTTCCAATAAGAATTTAACCCTTATTGTGCTATTTAGATGTTTCTATTGTGTACCACTTGGCACTGGTTGTTGCTTTTCTTTGCAGGTCATCGCCATTTTTATCCAAATTTCATGAATATATACGAGCTAAAACCCGGGTTATTGCAAGGTTAACCCGGGTTGCTTCTAGGGTAAAAGGGGCCAGGGTATCCAACCCAGCAATCCAACCCAGGTAATGCAGGAATGACCAGTGAAACCCTGCAGTGTAGACATGTAACCCAGATCAGACCGAGGTCGGTCTGACCCGGGTTCCGCTTACAGCATGGGGACTTCCTGGTTTCTCAGCGCTTGGAGATGATGTCTTCTCCAAGCACCGGGAGAAGTGTTCCACTGCACCCATGTGTGTTTCAAAAGTGTAAACGCACCCGCATACATTGAGGACAGCACAAACAGACATACATAAATTGCAAACAAATACGATGTTTATAGCCCCTTGAAGTGCAGATGTTTGGTGACTTCCTCCCTCGGTGTAATGCAGTGCTTTAGGATCTATCACTAACTTACTCTAAAGTCCAGCCGTCCTGAAGGAATCTTCTTCGGTGGAATGAGATTGAAACTGAAGTTGTGCCTTATTTCTTCTTCCTCTGTGCAGCTAGGAACTGCTTGCCAGTTCCTAGAGACTGTGCGCCCGAAAGCTGAAGATTGCACCTTGCACTCTAGCCGCTGTCGTGCACGCTTACATTAATCCTTCACTCCCTTCGCTTCAAGAATTATCACAAATTACTTGTGGTCACTTCTATTGCTGGGTACACACTGACAGATACATTGGCCGATCAACTGATCGGCAAATGTATCTGCTGCTTGTCGGGCAGTGTGTACCCGCGATATGTTGGTGAACGTCGGCGTTTACCGACATATTCCATTGGCTGTGCTGCACAGCCGATGGACAGATATGTCTGCAGACTGCCCGTACACACAGACCGGCAGCCACGAGGAGGGGGGTGGGACACCCCCCCGCCTGCCGGGACACGCCCCCTGGTCGCCGGGACCGGCAGATGATGGCCATTCAGTGTGTATGAACGACCATCATCTTCAGATATATCTGCAGATCACTAGATCAGATATATTTGTCAGGTGTGTACCCACCTTTAGACTCCAGACACACACCGGGAATATTTTGAGCAGAAAATCACTTAGAAACTTGGGTGGTGCAAACCAACGTGTTGCATTAACATGAGTAACTTTTTAAAGGCTCTGTATGAATAATTTGCAAATAAGGGACACAACATTTTTTTCTATTTATTATAAAAGTATACAGTTGCACAACTAGGGGTTGTATATGCCCACATATGAGTCCCTCTGTGTAGATTTTGGTTAAAAGAAATGGGTCACTTATTTGCTATCTACAGAGCAGCAAAAGTGATGTTATTTAACACCCCTTGATGACTTCAGAAAACAGTTTATTTATGTGACATCTGTTTATTCATATTTATGTGTTAGTTTATATTTATATTTGTTGTTGCATGATATTTTAGGAAGGATGCAATATTAATTAAAATTTTTACCACTAAGCTACAGTATATCATCTCAAGTGCTTATTTTTGTTTTTTTTGTTCCTTTAATTTTCAGTGTGCAGTCACTCTCTGTTTTTAACCGAGCAGCTGAGGGGTACCATTATTTAATTGCCTGGAACCACCCCTCATTATAATTTAGTTCCCGGAACGAAGGGTTTCTTTTGAACCCCTTAATTGTTTCACATTCACTTACAACAATATGCATGCTGGCTGTAGCACTGATTTTTATTAAATCTTGTTGAGCTAACTCTTGTTTTACGTTAATTATGTCCTTAATTATTACTAAAAAAGCCATTTAAACTGTAGATGTATTATTGTAAGACAACAGGAACATTTGTTGAACAATGTACCAAATAGTTTGTATATCTGAAATAACATGAATATGTTTCGTGTAAAAACATCTGCATTAAAACTGTCTTAACTGAAGCGAAATGGTGACTTAACTGATCTGTCTGGTTTTCAGGTCTGTGCCCTGTCACACTCTGAGAAAGGCACATCTAAATCTATTGTCACACAAGTGCGATGTGATTGGAAAACAGCACAGCAAATGTGAAATGCAATATACTGTAAAAATATATTTCCCACAAGACATCTGTAGGTGGATTGATGGCCTGTCCGCATTGTGGCCACATATAGCTGAATGCTGTTTTTCTACTTTGTCTCTATAACCTTAAAATGTGTAGTTTAGTTAATTTTTTTCTCTCATTCTAAATGTGATTATTAGTGAACAGTGAGAATTGGGACACGTTTGAATGAATTTCATATGTTTAATCATACGTTGTTACCAGGAAAAATAGTAATGTATTTAAGGAGTGAAGTTCTCATTAGTATCAGGTCTCCTTGGTTCATATTCAAATACCGACATCATCATTTATTTATAATGCATCAATTAGTGTTCCAACAGTGACAATGACACAATTGTGTGCTATTATTCTTATATGGCTCCATTTATTATATATTTCTCTTTTTTTTCCGATCGTCAGCTATAACAACAATACATCTTACTCTAAGGTTTCTGAAGGATATGCTATGGATCCTGTTTATGAGCAAACCTATCACATGAATTGCTATCACTAAAGCTTATTTAATTTTGAGCGATTACACTTACTTGACCAACCAGTGCATATAAAATAACTATAACACTTTATTTTAGGAAGTACACCTATGAAAAGGCTTGGGTGGAAATGTAATAGCCTGCCAGATGCTGCTTTAAAACAATGGGCAGGCTCCCTGAATCGCGCTGATGCCTGCACTCTCCCTACTCCAATTGTGGATAGCAGCACCAATGTTTTTTATGTACACAGGGCACCAAAATGTGCCTCTGTGCGTATACCCTGCAGTTTCTTCTCTTGAAGATTCCTACCGGCAGAAAGGAATTATCCCATCGGAGACCAAGAACTCCTAGTTACTTGCTAGGAGCCTCGTTTCCCATTTCAGTTTTTACTGACCGTAAGAATTTGCTCTATTTACAGACTGCCAGATGTCTAAATTCCAGACAGGCAAGATGGGCACTGTTTTTCTCCCAATTTGATTTTAAACTCTCCTATCGTCCAGGTCCTCAGAATACAAAGGCTGATGCCTTGTCCCGCTCCCTGGATTCTGAACAAGAGGTCAAGCAGGAACCTCCTCCTCCAATTCTGCATCCCACGTCCTTTGCCTCTGCTAGGCTCACGCCAGATCCTCCTCGGGGAAAGACCTTCGTGGCCCCGGATCTTCGTAAGAAGCTGTTACATTGGGCCCACGCTTCCCGATTTTCTGGACATACTGGAGTTGAGAAGGCTGTCAAATTCATTCCACGCTCTTATTGGTGGCCTACGTTGAGAACTGATGTCAAAGACTTTGTTGCTCAACATAAAATTTCTAGGAAAACATCTCCTGGTCTACTGCATCCGTTCATTGTTCCTTGACATCCCTGGTCCCATTTATCCATGGACTTTATTACGGACTTGCCTCCATCTCAAGGACCTGACACCATATGGGTAGTTGTCGACAGATTCTCCAAAATTCATCATTTTGTGCCGTTAACAGGTCTGCCTTCTGCGTCCCAGCTTGCACAACTCTTCATTAAGGAGATCTTCCATTTACATAGCCTTCCTCAAGATATCATCTCTGACAGAGGAGTCCAATTTGTGGACAAGTTTTGGAGATCCTTGTGCTCAGCTCTGCAGGTAAAACTTAAATATTCCACGGCCTATCACCCTCAGACCAACGGGCAAACGGAGAGGGTGAACCAAGACCTAGAGCAGTTCCTTCGTTTGTTCGTCTCATCTTCTCAAGATGACTGGTTGGAGCTGCTTCCTTGGGCCGAGTTTGCTCACAATGATCACTATCATACCTCCATGGAGAATACACCCTTTTATACCGTGTATGGTCAACATCCTCGCCTACCCGATTTCCCATTGGTTCCGACTATTGATATACCAGCTGCTAAAGATACTCTTCAGCATCTGACGGCTATCTGGGAGAAGGTCCTTTCCTCATTGTTAAAAGCCTCCAGACACTACAAAAAATTTGCTGATCGCAAGAGACGAGCCGCTCCAAAGTTACAACCTGGAGACGAGGTATGGTTATCTACCCGAAACCTTAGACTTTGTATTCCATCCATGAAGTTCCCTCCACCATTCATCGGTCCATTCTCTGTGGAAAAGGTCATTAACCCAGTGGCTGTTAAGCTAAAATTACCTCCTGTTTTACGAATCCCTAACTCATTCCACGTATCGCTCCTAAAACCTCTGGTCTTGAACCAATTTCAAAGAACTCACCCTAAGACACCTAGGGCCAAATGTAATAGGGTGAGAGTTTAGAAAAGTGAGAGTTTCTGACACTTTTTAAACTTTGCCAATGTAATAGAGTCCAAACACAAAGTAACAGAGTGAACTTGCATGTTTTTTTAGACTTAAAAACCTCTCACGATTTAAAATCTCATTCAGATGTTTTCCCATTTGAAGATAAAACTCAACCAATGTGAGAGTTTACTGCTAAACTCTCACATTTTCTAAACTCTCACCCTATTTCATTTGGCCCCTAGTGTCCACACTCAGCGTGGTCAAGAATTAGAGATCCAGAAGGTCCTGGATTCCCGCTGTCGCTATGGACGACTTCAATACCTTTTTGACTGGAAGGGCTATGGTCCAAAAGAGAGAACTTGGATCTTTGCTACTGATGTTCATGCTCCTGCTTTTCTAAAAGCCTTCCATGTTAAGTTTCCTCACAAGCCTAGAAAGTGACCGGAGTCCACTTCTAAAAGGGGGGTACTGTCACAAACCGTGCTAGAGACCTCCGTCAGAGACCCCTGCATCTTTCCATGTGCTGCTGTCATCGCGGCTTGCTGAGTCGCTGGCCGCTGCTTTCAGGGGAATCCAGAGTGGGGCCTATGCCAGAAGGTGGTTCCTTGCATCCCCGCTGTTGCCTAGCTGTTCCTGCTGCCTCTCCATGCACTTCCTGTGCTTCTGCATGCCAGACATCCAGATCATGGGCGCAGCCATCTTTGATCAGGTCAGGTGATCCAACCCCATCCAGTCAGCAGCGCTCTCCAGTGACTCCAGCCAATCACCATCCGGCCAGGGGTATAAAAGCCCTTCCCTGACTCTGTCTCATTGCCAGTACAATAGTGCTCTTGCTCTAGTCAGACCTATGCTTCTGAGCCCTGCTGTTTCCAGTTCACCTGCGACTCTGTTCCTGCGTACTCCAGCCGGGAGTACTCCTGCCCAATCTAGCACACTCCATCCCGGAGTGCTATTCCAAGTGCTCACCCAATCCAGCACACTCCATCCTGGAGTTCTATTCCAAGTGCTCACCCAATCCAGCACATTCCATCCCGGAGTTCTATTCAAAGTGCTTTCCCAATCCTGCATACTCCATCCAGGAGATATATTCTACTCTGCTACAGTATTCAACTCATCTACAAGTTCTACAATATTTAACCCTGCAATTCTCCTCCACAGTACCCCCTGAACCTCAGAGACTTTTGTGGTTGTTTTAAGTATCCACAGTTGTGCATCTCTGCACCAAGGACTTTATTTACCATCACTGTTAGTCCTCTTTCATCTGTATGTTAAAGAATTACATTAAACCATCTAAATTCAAACTCCCTTCTGGTCCAGGTGTCTCTGTCACTCAACCAAGCTCGGGTCCACCCCTTCCAATTTCCCAGCCCGTGACAATGTATATAGAAGCACTGGAGAAGTGTGGAATGGCTTCTATATTTGTCTGAGATTCCTGTCTTATGTCTTTTAAAACCCACAGGAGAAGTCTGTTAGAAAAGCAGACTAGTAATGTCGGCATCTGTGAAAAGCCGGAATTGGTCCTGGGGGTGTGGATGTGAGGAGAGGGAGGGCTCCATCCACAGACCACTCCAGGTCTTGGGCCTTTCAGCCTGGTAGAAGGCTCATTAGGGCTTCCACCTGGAACTGGCTGATTTCAGCTGGGTTTGTTTGTGGCTGAGTGTCTCATACCTGGGGAGCTGGCAGTCTAGCCTGTTCAGAGACACTTGGTTAAAACCCTGTAAGTACTGTGCACGTGTTTTGCTGATGGTAAGGGCAATAGGCCCTACCATTGTTGTAGCAAGGGAATCTGCTGTGTAGTTAGTGTCCAGCCGGGCTAGGCCTTTTGTTTATGCTTTTGTTTATATTTTTGTGTGTGGCACAATAAAGACTGGCGCCGACCGATTTGTACGAGATTTCCAAACTTGTTTCCTGTTTCTACGGCTGTATGTAAAGAGGGAGGCCATCTACCCCCGGAGAGGGACCCCTATCCCAACTGTGTCACAATATATATATATATATATATATATATATATATATAGTGTGTGTATGTATATATATATATATATATATCTCACATCTGAAGGTCCAGCACTCCCACTAAACCACAAATAACTGTGACTGGTACCCTCACAAATAGGAACAATGGGAGTCAGCACGTGCGGCACTCAGCTCCATAAATAAGTCAAATACACAACTGGGTAAATCAAAATTTCAGTGTTCACGACACTATCATCAGGATAGTATCATCCTGATGATTGTGTTGTGAACACTGAACCGTTGATTTACCCAGTCGTGTATTTGCCTTATTTATGGAGCTGAGTGCCGCACGTTCTGACATATATATATATATATATATATATATATGTCAGAATGTGCGGCACTCGGCTCCATAAATAAGGCACGTGGAGGCCACACACACTACTGAGCCTCAGTTTGACTTGTTTTAAGGACATTACATCAAAGTTGGAGCAGCCTGTAGTGTGTTTTTCCACTTTAATTGTGAGTGTGGCTCCAAAACTAGACCTCCATGAGTTAATAAATTTGATTTCCAATCATAATTTTTGTGTAATTTTCTGTCAGCACATTCAACTATGTAAAGAACAAAGTATTTAATAAGAATATTTCATTCATTCAGATCTAGGATGCATTATTTTAGTCTTCCCGTTATTTTTTTGAGCAGTGTGTATGTATATGTATATATATATATATATATATATATATATATATATATATTTATTTAGCAGCCACCAACCGATGTTAAGGAAACATTGGCAGTTGTGGTCACAATCGATGTTTCTATTGATGGCCATCACTATTTTATACCATAAAAGGTGCCATTTTTATGGTTAACAGCGTTTAAAATTTTTTTGATTTTTTTACAAAATCGTGTTGCATAAGTTTTAAAAAGCTGTTCCTGACCTAATTCAATCATAAAAAAAACTCGACAATTTCGGAGCGGTTTTTGGAAAAATTTGTCAGTTAAGTGGTTAAATACAGAAAGGATGACATAACCCACATAGTGAGCACTAAAGGGGTTATGCATTGCTGTAAAATGGGGCCCTCAATCTGAAAAATACTAAAAAAAATATCATACATCTGTGTGTGACGTTATATTTAACCGTTAGCTATAGTTAGGGCAGCTAGGACACGCCTACATGACATGTGTGTTACCACCGTCCCCCCCCCCCCTCGCCCGCAGCTGAAAGTTGAAGCCAGTTGCGCGTGAGCCTGATGCCCCACGTGAGCTAGCACGCCGAATGAGCGCTCGCGGCCGGGCAACAGTTGGTGCAGGCGGAGTGACGTCACGGCGCGTCCCCCTCCCGGCCCGGGATGCAGAGTAGGGGAGGCGGGGGAAGAGCGCGGCTGTCAGGTGAGGGGGACATGGGATACCGGGGTTTCCAGGCAACAGGCTGAACGCGTCCCGGCCTTCCGCTGCGAGTGACACGGAGACTCCCCTCTGTGTATTGGGGGGGGGGGGGGACACGTACATGATTTGGCGGGAGGGTTGAACGCGGCGCCTTGTCCCTGACTATATCGGGAGTGTGCAGTACACAGCGGCCAGTGTGCGGCGGCCGGGGACACTCTGCTTCTTTCCTAAACTTACTTGCTGCGTCCCCTACATCTACACTGTGCCTCGTATTGTCTCTATCATCCCATCTGTAATTCCGAGACTTTATTATTATACTGACTCTGCTGGGACAACAGTCTCCATGTATAACGCGATGTCCTATAGTGCTCTGGACTGTTACTCTGACCTCTCAGTGTGTGTTGTTTTATACCAACGTCTTTGTAATCGCACCTCTACAAGATTGGGGTTATTTAGACCGGGTACACATCAGAACGACGCGATGCTCTATGGAAGCATATATCGGGCGGCTGTAAACACTGCACGGTCTGGTGTACGACAGCATGTTATACCCTTATGGTGCGTACACACTGGGCGATTAAAGTGGACGACTGAACGATAACGATATCGTTATCGTTCAGTCGTCCACTTTATCGTCCATTTTTAACACAAAAAAGATGAACGATGACGACGACGCGCGTTCCCGCGAGTCGTTCGTCATCATCGTTCATCGCGCTGACATGCAGGCCAACCTGACGTCCTCGTCAGGTTGCTGCATGTCAGGGAATGGGTGAGAGAGCCCGGCGCTGAACGATATCGCTAATGATATCGTTCAGCGGCTGTGCTCAATGTCATGAACGACATTGAGCACAGCATGCCGGGGACACACTAGACGATATCGCTCAGGGAGCATATAGTCTAGTGTGTATGCACCTTTACATTCACCTGTATGCCGTCGTCAGCGACGTCATCCCATCTGATGTGCAGCACATCAGATGTGCCAGTGTCGCCGATGATGCACGATTGAGGGTACACACTGAGCGATATGGGTGATGTATGGTTCCGATCCGCGTCCCAGTAATATAATGTCTATTATATCGCCTGATGTGTACCTGGGCTTATAGTGATATTTTAACATGATTGTTTTGGTGTATTATTTTCACTGTTAACATCTTAATAAAGAATTTACTTTTTTCCTTTAATTTAATTTGAGCACTATTGAGGGCCAACTTCATTCTTTGAAATTGTCCTACAATTTTTTTTTTTTTTTAATACTATGTAAATTTTAGTTAGCACAGAACCATACATGGCTAAAGCATGCATTATCTGAAACCAAGTTTTGGTTGGGCCTGTTAAATGTTAAGGCCCCCATACATCAGCAATCGATTGTGGCAATTCTGCAATTTGCAATCAATTGTGTATAAAAATCTGCAATGTATTGGTTTCACAGATCGCAGATTGCAACCAAAAAGTGATTGGAATTGTTAAATCAGATCGTCCAACATGTTGGATGTCACAGATGGATTGGGGCTGTAGATCGCTAGTGTATGGACATGGTCACCAGATTTGCAGACAGTTACCAGTAAAAGGATGGGCCTTTCAAGATTGGCAGATCTGTGTTTGCTGCAATCGATCTGCAAATCACTGAAAAAGATCTGTGATGTATGGGCGCAGATTGCTAGATTGGGAAATCCTAACATAGGGCAATAAATCTTCAAATTGTTAAATTGTGGTTTTCAGATTGCTGATGTATGGGGGCCTTAAGTCTTTCTCCTGATTTACTGAGGGTGATTCTACAGTAAGGTTTTATAATTTTCTGCATTAGTGGCATATTTCCATGCTGGACTGACAGAGGTGCTGCTATATAGTAGGGAATGCGTCACTAGTTGGCTTCAGAACGCTAGGTTTTCCTGCTTGGAAGTGCACAAGTGATACCACCGTTAGGAGTTTATTTATGAAGCAGTGATTATCCCGTACTACTGGGGTGCCTCTATTTTTTTTCGCACAAGAGTTTTCTTTCTGCCATTGGGTGACACCTTGTTTAGATGGTGTTATCTATACCTCAGATTGGTGGTCCGAAGAAACAGTAGAGGATATACAGAGAGCCATAAATTGCCATTAATTAATCGCCACTATAATGTATGTAGAAAAATACAGAATTCACTTCAGTACACATACATAGTGCTGTGTGAGATGCAGTGGATCATATGATGCACCAATGTTTCTGATGGTTAAAATAATATACTTACAGAAAAGAGAACTGTTGACTAGTACCAACAACGGATTTTTAAGTCTGTACCCCAGAACCCTCCATTTTGACTCCTAGGATACCAAGCAACTCCCCTTTACACATTCCCCAGACTGCCAAGTCCCACATTCCTGGCATTGACAGCATACGGTCGGTCATTTATGTAATCACTGCAGGCGGTGCATTGAATGTGTCATCTGTGTTCTTTTGGCATTGATTGCACCGAATGATTGGTCATTTAACTGCATGATATCAATGCCAAGAGCGCAAGAGTTTGGGGCAGGTCTCAGCCCCGAGTGGTGCATATATATTGCTGTCGGGGATGTTATTAGGTAGAAATGTAGAATGTCGACATTATGTCCATGTCGACATGATGACTAGATAGGCATATCATACCACACTCCTGTTGCTGTTATGGTACAGCTTCAGGCTTCCTAGTTTCCTACCTCTGCCTGACACTCATTGTTTTCTCTGCCTGATGTCCGCTATACATAATGAGAGGTAGAAGTTAGTAAAGCTAGAAATGTTAGTATAACATAATCAGCTGCTTGATAGATAAGAATATTAGGAAGTAGACGACATACCTTACATAGTTGTCTTTAGGTCTGAAAAATGCTGTGGGGTCAATTTTATTGTCCTAAAACTTGTTTTATGTTTTCTAACAGTATAGTTTAGTACTAACGACCACTTAATGTCTAGTAAATCCATAAGTATGGCTAAATGTGATGGGGACTTTGGACGGGCATAAATATGGAAAGTTAGATTGTTTTTCTCCCACTGCATTTTCCTGTCTAGATTTTGTTGATTTTCTTACTGCAACTAACGGCAAGATATCAATTCATACTTTGCAGATTGGTAAAATGGGGATAGAATGGGTGTTGACTAAAGCAGAGGTTCCAAAACTGAGCGCAGTTGATTTAAGCTACACATTTGTCCAATCCGCGGAAGATCAGACCGCGGTTCAGATCATTTATACAATCATACCGCAGACCTGTTCGCAGATTCTACATTCGAATCTTGCTACTCATCCAATTTTTCAGCAAACCAGTCTGTCTGCTGGAAGAGGCATCTGGTTCTAAAATATACAGGGAACAAAAGTAGCATATTTTTAGAACCAGCACCAGGTTCCACTAGCAGGGGGGGAGGGGGATAATGCCATAGCCAGGGGACACACTTGACTGGGTCCCCCAGCCAAAGCATTGTCACCCTAACTATTCAGTCCAGGCTGGGGATTCCTGGGGAAGTGGAGTCCCCCCTCTCCATGGCACCCAAGGCCTGGGATGAAGCACAGGGCTATCCACGGTACTCCTGGGCTGTAGGTGGTGGATTGATAGCAGTTTGAGCAAAAATTGAAATATTATTCTTTACAGGTGGACTACAGGTCCCAGCAGGCCAATCTCGGCATGCCATCACTTGGAGAACCACAAGCGCCAATGTGCCCGGATATAAAGGAACTGCTGGCACCTGTAGTCTGCCTGTAAAGAAAATATTAAAATAAATACACATCACCGAATGTTTTAGTAGTTTTTCACTGCACCCTCACTTGGGTAGTGGCGGCCTTTAAGCTCTTTTGCATGTCTGCCGCCCCCTCAGGACTTCCTTGGCATCTTCAACCTTCAAGCGCTCTTCTTCGCTCCGCCGCCGGACTGACTCCTGTTGCCTTGCGCTGGCTAATATACGGCAAAAGAGGGCGGAGCGATGATGCGGCGAGCCGTGATTGACTACCTTGAATTAAAAAATTGGTGCATCGTGCTGAAATGTGAATTTTTGAAATGGGAAGTCGCGTCTGCCGCTATTATGCCCACTGCCAAACTCTGCACAGGTAAATATTTAAAGTCCCTCCGCTGCCGCTGCCATGGTTTCCGCCGTCTCACCCCACAGCGATTCCCGTAGCGTCCAGCAGCGCAGATGGTTGCGGGAGTCTTTCGGATCCCGCTACGCTGATAGTTTGCTGGGCTGTCTGCACTGGATATTGGTTGGCAGCACTGGTCTCTGCAGCCTACACACTACAATATCGTTTGCCTGGTCGGCAGTTGGGTCTCCTAGCTTTTAAGCTTTTTTAAAAACCAGGAGACCCGACAAGCGGCCAGGGTCGGTCTGTGGCGGGAACACACTTGTCCAATGTCGGGCAGACCTGTCGGTCGGGAGTTGGATCTGCCGAGGATTGGACAAGTGTACCAGCTTTAGTCAGTACCTCAGTCAATATGATTTAACAATCTGGACTCAAGCATGGATATCCTTTAATACCTGGACTGTAATGGCGGAGTTTGGAAACCTCTGGGCTAAAGTTTTGACTAAGGCAGTGGTTCCCAAACTTGGTTGTCAAGGCACCCTAACAGTCCAGGTTTTAAGGACATCCATGCTTAAGCACTGGTGACTAAATTAGTACCTCAGTAGGTTTGATTATACCATCTGTGCACAAGCAAGGCTATTTCTAAAACGTGCACTGTTGGGCTGCCTTGAGGAACGAGTCAGGGAACCCCTGCACTAGTGTATACAATTCCTATCATATACCACAAAAGGAAAGCATGTATCTCGCAAAGGTACAAATAACTGTATTATTGACAATGTATAAGGTATTTTATAACATTTATTTTGTGCTTTAAAAAGGGATTAAATTTTTAAAGATAAAGACCTCAACTGATTTAATTCTGGTACCGCAATGGCAGATGTTGTTGACCATATTAATTGCTGTATTATGACAAACTACTGTGGCTGTAGTTCTTATGGTCACTCATGGTCCTGAGAAATTGACTGCAGTTTGTGTTTCCAGTTTAATCCTTGATATTATTTTGAGAGTAGTGAATTTGTTTCTTTGCTTGCTGCTTCTGTGTAGGTAATGTGGTGGGAAAGGACTTTCTGAAACTAATGGCAGTACAGCACAGGTAGTCTATAGTGTACACTAGCCTTTTGCTGTTTCTGATAGTGTGTCAACAATAGATTCAAGATTCAATCTGGTTATATGCGAGACATGGCTTCTCACAAGTGGATAGTTGTAATAAAGGAGATTTAATTTTTCAAGTTGTGAATTCTTTTTTTCAAAGTTCCACCGCATCAAGAAACCATAAAAGTAATACATTCGTGACAAATACAAATTTAGATTTCACTGCTCAATGATTGTAAACGGTTTCATCCTATAAACCGTTGGCGTGATGAAAAGTTTCCTATAACATTTGTTTATTTTATTTATCCTTACCTCTTGATATATAATAAATAGTACTAGAAAAGGTGGTTACATTTTTTCTTTTTTTTTTTTCTTTTTTTTTACCAGTACATAGACAAATGCGTCCCTTTTATTTGATTGTCTTGTAGCTTTGTAAGTACAGGTTGAGTCTCCCATATCCAAATATTCCGAAATACGGAATAATTTTGGCATGACAGATAATGAAATCTTTGATTTTTGATGGTTCAATGTACACAAACTTTAAGGCACAAATTATTAAAAATGTTGTATAACATTACCTTCAGACTGTGTGTATAAGGTGAATATGAAACATAAATTAATTATGTATGTACACAAACTTTGCTTGAACCACAAAATTATTGAAAATATTGAATACATTTACCTGCAGGCTGTGTGTATAAGGTATATATAACACATAAATGCATTCTGCGTGTATATTGGGGTCCTATTCCCAAGATATTTTATTATGAAATGCAAATATTCCAAAATACGGAATATTCCGTTATCCAAAATACCCCTGGTCCCAAGTATTCTGGATATGGGAGACTCAACCTGTATTGCTATTTGGTCTCTCTTCAGTAATGTCACTAGAAAAGGCTGTGTTAAGAATAAAAATATATTTAAAAATAAAACAAAAGCCCTCAGTAATAAAGCACATTGTTTGAACTGTCCTTGTAATGTACTATAGTGACGAGACCATTGTTGATGTTTTTTAATGTTTATTACATTATGAGCTTTTACATTGCTTACACTGAAGTAAATGTTTTATTTTTAGTAGACAAATAGGGTTTTCTTTGGCTAGAAATGGTTTAAACATTAAAAATGTCAATGTATCTAAAAATAACAAGCAAGCTATAATTTTTCCCTGAAATATATTTATACTTGGTTTCTTCTAAAGCTGGGTACACACTAGATGATATGTTTTCTGATCTCGTAGATTGGGCCAACATATCGGGAACATGTCTAGTGTGTACACACTTATATGCGCTCCCGTGGGTCGTTCATTGGTGTCTTTCCAACTGCCTGCCTGCATGGCTGATTCAGCGACCCAGCTGCCGGCAAGGTCAATGGTGCCGATGAACTAAATATCGGGTGGTTGTTCATTGGATCGTGCAGTGTACTGACCGTGCAATATATTGTTCATCGGGCATTGCATTGGCGGGTCGCTAAGTGTATACCCAGACTTAGTGACAGTTAAATATTTGTTTACCAAAGTGGTGCATTAAGTGGCAGATTACTGTCTGATAGTTCATGTTTGGATTCCAGGAGTAGAAAGCTGTTAATTGCGCCTGTGCCCACTGTAGCCTCCATTCCTGATCTTGGCTAACAGAAGTGGTACCCAGTATGGCAGGGGTGGCCAAACCGATCCTCAAGGACCCTAAAACTAGGTACACACTAAACGATATATGGGACTATTTGTAGTTTTGGGACGAATCGGAATGACAAATCTTCCACATCGTCCAGTGTGTATGTACTATTGCGCACTCCCGTGTGTCGTTCGTCGCATCTTTAGTTGTGTGAAATATGTCCTGTAGCAATGCTGGGTAGAGAAGTTAGCGTTTGATAGGCAGAAAGGATAATACCTGGTGTACTTTGTTATTCCAAGTAAACAGTTGACTTTTAGAGTGTATTCATCTGACTTGGAATTTGCAGGGGACTATTCTACCAAAAAGAAAAATGTGCCTCAACATGTTGGAGAAAATTGATGTTTGGTAGCTTGTATAGCAGTATGTGTAAATGATAAATTGCTTGTTTTAAAAGATAAATTGAACCTTTTCTTACACCTGGTTTTGGCCTGTTTCACAGCTATTTACAGTCTGCTTAATGCCGCATATTTCTTGGGACAGGACTCTGAGTTCTTTAAAGTCTATTGATCAAGTTTGTGATGCTGAAAATAGTACTGGAAGTGAATAGATCTGTACTCCCACATACACAATGACAAGCTTTTGCTTTAGCTCTGCGTCAATTGCTTTAAAATGATGTTCAATCCTGCAGGGAATTGGGTAGCAGTCAATATGCTGACCACGGGGGTTCCGGCGTTCAGACTCAGAATGCCAGAATCCCAAAGGTAAGTAGCGGGGTTGGAGTTAGGGTTAGGCACTAGGGGGAGGGTTATGTATAGGCACTAAGGGGGAAGGTTTAGGGTGCTGGGAGGGGGGAGGTTAGGTTTAGGTATTAGGGGGTAGGGAGAGGGGAAGGGTTAGAATACTGACCGACTACTGTCTGTATTCTAACCCTGTCGGGATTCTGACCACTGGGATACCAAGCACTGGCATCCCGTACCCATCTCCAGGGAAGTTATTAAATGTTATGAAGTATGCTTTTAAGATGTGAAGTCTGGACATAGGGCTAGGTTTGTGTGTACTGTATCTGAAGTTTTAAACACCTTTGTGGTCTTCTTGGCAACACTTCATAAGGCAGTTGAAAAATGACGACACTTGGCTTCTCACCAAGTTATCTTACATTTATGGGTTATTTGTCACCTCATGTAAGACTTAGGGGGGTATTCAATTAGGTGCGAAAAGTCAGTTTCTGCGGAAAAGTTTCGCCGGGGACATCATTTCGCCAGGCGAAAACTTATCCCCATATTCAAATCCAAAGACTTTTCACGGGTGCGGAAAGTCAATGCATTGGAATCTGCGAAAAAGATTCGCCTATGATACCTGATGGAAAAAAGTGCAGAATTGGGGTTTCGGGGTGCAAAATTGGGGGAACCATCCAGCACCCTTGGGACAGTCCCACAAAGGTTAACTGTAAAAAAAAAAAAAAAAGTTTAAAAACACCTTAACAATACCCCAAAAAATTACTTTGAAAAAGTACAAAGTTGGGGGACAAACTTAAAAACTAGTGAAATAAACTCCAGGGGGGTCCCCAAGTATGTCCCAGGTGTTTTTAAGTTTGCAGGTGTTTGCAGAAGGTGGATTTTTACAGTTTTTTTTAAAACTTCACTTTAGTAACTTCAAAATATGCTAGCACCCATTTTCATGTACCCCAAACTTGCTGGAACTACTTATTTCCTGCATAAAAGCTGCTAAATGCCATTCCTCACTACTTCTGCAAAGATGCTAATTAGCAGCTATTGAGATCATTTAAGTACCCCAAATACCTTCAGCAAGCCTATTTGGGGGTATCTAGTGATCCCCAATGTCAGTGCATCTTTTGGGGGTGTCGGGCTGATTTCCCCAAATCTGTCAGGACTTTTCTCCAGGTCCGAATTCGCCGGGGACGAGCGCAATACTTTTCCGCATTGGAAAACCAGTGATGACGGCGAAAAGTCCGGTACTTTTTGCACCTAATTGAATACCCCACTTAGTGTTCACTCTAGGGTGAACATCAGGCAGGGCGCCGCCCAAGAGAAGGGCTACGTCTGTGCGCACGCTCCCGAAAGGGCGTAGCCGGAGGGTTGTGGCTTCATGCTACGCCCCTTTTTCATCACTCTAGAAGGCATGCCCAGCACTTATGGCATGATAAGATAACTCGGCATTATCTGTATGACACCAAGTGGTCGAATCACTTAGGGGCAGTGTGCCTTATCGTTACGGCACAGCTAATCCATCTGCATCATATCTTTTCCATGCATCCGAAAGGGGGGAAAAGGAAAAACAACTACGTAAATGGTACCTTAGTGGGCAAATATTTGCACATCGTCCCTAATTGAATTGACTCCCAAGAGTTTTAGTCTAGATTAGTTAGTAGTCTAAAGCTGGCCACACACTAGACCAACTTTCATCCAACCGTCCAACTAGTTGATTGGTTGGAATGAAAGTCTGGTAACGTATGGGAGTAAATGATGATCAGCAATTTGCTCCTAAATGCCAGAAAACAGATGAAAATGGCCGTCAGACAAGTTTTGTTAAATGTTTGATCTAAACAATTTGTTCAAACAACAGTTTTTGTCCATTTTCCGGCGTTTGAGAGCAAATTGCTGATTGTCATTTGCTTTCATCCCTTACCAGATTTTCATTCCAACCAATCAACTAGTTGGCTGGTTGGATGTAAGTTGGTCTAGTGTGTGGCCAGCTTAAGAAGCAATATGATGCATCTTTTTCACTGTTATGTGCCAAATGTACTATGTTTTTTTTTTTCAACTAACAGCATGAACTGAAGCTCAACTGCTTTCTGTGATCTTTCTCTGGGTAGATTCAAGAAAGGTCTGGACACCTTTCTGTGTAAAATAAACCGGAATACTGACGTTGATGTAAAACACATGCTAACTTGTTGATCCAGTGAGAAGTCAAATGTGGCAGTATGGTGACAGGAAGAAATTGTTCCTTTCAATTGAAATCGGGCTTTTCTCTACTGAGTTTTGCTGCCTTCTTGATCAATTTGCTGGTTGAACTTGATTGATACATGTCCTTCTTCCCCCTCCTCCTTTAATAACTATGTAATGTCCATAGTCTGGATAATGTTTACATTTCTGTCCTCTTTTTTTTTATTTTTTTTTTCCTGCCTCTTATTACAATATGTACTACTTAGAATTCTATTAATGGTTATGACAATTTTCCCTTCTTTGTTATCAGGAATAACAATGCAGGACAACATCAGATTTGCTTCAGCTGGTGATGATATTAAAATATGGGACTCCTCATCCATGACTGTGCTGGAGCAGTTCAACCCACATAGTACATCACACCCTGTATCATCTTTGTGTTGGAGCAGTAACAGTATCCTTTGACAGGTGCACAGTGACTGTTCTGTTGGCGCCTTCTTTTCTGTTGTGGATGTGTTACATTTACTTATGTGAACTGAATTAATGTGTGATTTCATCAGACTCCATTTGAAATGTCTGTAAGGCACTCAAACCATGTTTTTCTTTCTTTTTTTTTTTTTTTTTTTAGTCTTTGTCTAAAAGAAATATTTACAGAAATGTAAAATCATGTAAAGAAGTTATGTAATAAGCTTATTCATTAGCTTGTAGAGCTCCCATTTACTTGGATGTCATTATTTTTCTTTCTGTGTCATTCTCATCTCCCTTTACCTTCCAGTCAGATTATATTTAGTCATACTCTCCCAATACATCAATATCTTCAAGATGTGGTCTAATGGTATGGTTTGGCCATGGCACATTACAGGTGTGATGTGATGTATCTAAGGGCATGACCAGTGTAATAAAGATAAATTAATTATGAGCAAGCAAAGAGAAATGGACACAAAGCTATGTACATATTGTTATTTGCAATATGTTGTATTGAATGTGAATTTTATATATTTATTTATCGGTGAATTCAGATGACAGCTTTTTTTTGTCACCTCCTTCCTTGAGCCTGTTTTAGCACTTTTGGGCTGTCCCATTCCATCAGTTTGTCTGTACTAGACAAGCTCAAATCATATCTTTTATTTATTATTTGTTTTCTAGTAGACTTTCATGTACAAAAATAGAATTGCCTTTATAACACCTGAGATAGGACCTGATTCTGAGATGGACACATCTTGCTATTCTCTGCAGACTGCACATGCACCCAATACAACAAACTATCTGCGCTTGTATATAAAAAGAAAAGGTCAAAGTGGTCAGGATCTTCTTATTTGTCAGATCTCAAGTGGGCATAGCCCTCCATGAAATGGGAGTGTCTGGGTGGTTACCATGCGTACACACGGGACAGATGCGTCTTGCAAGAATGGCTTGGCCCTGTTGCCTGACTACTATAGGTGTTTGAGATGTGCGGACTGATATGGGCCTCCTGTTTCTGACTGGTGTTTATGTACCCAGCATGGGGTGGGTGCAAGGGCCGATACACAGAAACTGCGGAGGAGCGATGCATGAGCCACATGGACGTTAGCATAGACAGATGGATACTCGCATTATCCATCTGTCTGCCGCTTTGCGTCCAACTCAGATTCAAAATAGCATGGATATGAATTGTAAATGTAGTAGTAGTATTATTGTTATTATTATTATTATTTTTATTAAGTATCTATATATAAATATACTTTTTTTTTTTTTTTTTACTAGCTTGTTTTTTTTTTTACATATGAGGCATAAAATGCTAATAAAATATGACATATTTGCATAGCTAGGCACTCCACTTAAAGATCTAACCATCCTACTGCATTACATTAGGAGTCCTACTGTTAGAACCAGAGTCTTGGATACTCTGTTGTTCCAGAGCGTGGCTCAGTAGTGTCTAAATTAAAAATGTTAAAATCGCTTACATGATGAGGACTGCAACACCTTGCTAAATAGTATTTGAACTGTGTATTCTGTGAAGCTGTATTCATGAAGCGCAGCATATGTTATTACCGGCACTTCACCATGATGTAATGGAATGGACAGTGAATAGTAACGTGTGTTTCTGTTAACTTAAAAGTGAAAATAAGTTTCAAATCTCCATGGTTATTGTGATTTGATTAGATTGCTTAAGCTATGATTTATAAAAGTTAAGTTTTACAAGTCCTAAGCTTTTATGCATAAACTAATTGCATGTGTGTTAACTTTGAGATGGATGCAGGATTTGACTCCGCACAGGACTATTTGTTTAATATATCACAATATTTTCTACTTCAGGGTCCATAGGGTTCCACAGGATACCTTGGGTATAGGTGTGACGTCAGTCGCAGGGCACCAAAGAGTTAAGCTTTCAGCCTCCCAGGATGCACTAGGTCCCCCTCCTATACCCCGCCCCCGGGCCAAGGCACCTCAGTTTAGTTTGGTGCCCGGCCGGAGTCGGGTGCACCTGTTGGAGTGGGGGCTAGAAGAGCCCCTGAAGCTTTTTCTTCATGCAGCTGTGGCTGCACATCTGGATGAACAGCATGGACAGTCAGTCCTGACGTCCATGCTGTCTTCCCTACACCCCGCCGGTACCAGAACGCCGGTACTGATCCGGGGATGCTGGTGGGCGTCTGGGGTCACAGCTAGCGGTGACCCCAGATGCTCCGGACCATGGCCGGATTCAAGGGGGACAGAGGTAAGCAGCGGGGTCCCGCGGTGGGTCCCCACTGATCACATGGTCCTAAGTCCCCAGGCAGGGGGCTCCCTGGGGACTGGCTGCAGCGTGGAGCCAGGCGACCAACCTGCGCTTCCACTACCCCCTGGGACAGCGGACCGCAGCAGAGCGGTAGCGCTGCGGCGTCCCAGGGGTTAAATGCATGCCAGGGGAGCGCGCCTTCCCTGTCTCACAGCCGGCGCCTCCCCCGCTGCACACAGCCCTCTCTGCACTGTGCTGACTGGTCCTGTGTCAGCGCTCCTCCCCCAGGCCAGCTTCTCTCTGCTCCTCGGCGGCCATCTTCTCTGCAACGCATGGTGAACGCTGCTGGAAGTCTGGAAGGAAGCATCGTGGTCTGGGTCCCCCCGCATACCTCTCCTCCGCTGTGGCTCAGGTCTGTGTATGCAGCGCTGTGTCCTACCAGGCCCTGTGTCTGTGTAGTTGAGTGATCAGCGCTGTTAGTGCAGGAATTGTTATTTCTCTGCATTGTATGTGACTGTGCTAGCGCTGCCTGTAACTTTTCTTCTCTAAACTGTCAGCTTTATTACTGTCCCTGTTCTTTCTGCTAAAGCCCTTGCGGTGCGGTGCTGCAGGGTGGTCTCTCGCCTATTTAATACTTAATTGGTGAGAGAGGTCACATACGTGGTGCCATCATGTCTGAAAGTGATTTTCCCCTCCGGCTACAGTGTACCACGTGCAAAGTACCGTTAGCGGAGGGGGAGGGTAGCGCGGAGGGCCTTTGCCGGCAGTGTTTGTCCATGGCGCGGCCTATTACGGTTACAGCACCGGTACAGGAGCCGCCCTGGGCTTGTTTCGCTCAGGCGTTAACAGCTTTAGTGGGCCAGTTAGCTCCGCAGCCCGCGTTTACTCCGATGGGTTTGTCCCAGCAGTCTGTGGTGTCGTCACCCATGCAGGGGTTCCCACGACAATTGGTGGTACCCCACAGTCTCCCTATTTCCCCGCTCCCGGGTTCTCAGGAGCCAGCGTGGGTTAACTCCCTGACGAGTTCTGTACAGCACTTGTCGGATGTGTTGCAAGGGGAGTCTGTGATGCGGCCTCATAAAAGGCCGGTGGCGTCTCTGTCCGCTCCTTATGAGGATGACGAAGGGACGTCTGATGATGGGGAGATTCTGGATCCTTACGATCAGGAACCTTTCCATACTAAGGACGCTGATGCTAAGTCCAAAGTATATATTCCTGGACTTATTCGGGCGGTCCGCACAGCCTTGGTGATTGAGGACGAAGTTCCCCCAGCGGCTAAATCTAAGTATGCCTTTTTCAAAGATGTGAAGGGCGATGCCATAGTCTTTCCTCTTTCGGGTCAGTTGGTGGACCATTTAGAGGAGGCGTGGAAACAACCTGGCAAAAGATACCAGCCGCAGAGACGCCTGGCGGTGGCTTATCCGTTCGCGGATAATTATTTTGCTAAGTGTGAATCCCCTCCACAGGTGGATTCTCACGTGACCCGTCTTGTCCGTAGTGCCACATTGCCGATGCCATCCATGTCCTCCCTTAAGGATGTTACGGACCGCAAGGTAGAAATCTGCCTGAAGTCCGCTTATTCCCTTGCAGGGGGGGCAGCACGGCCGGCTATGGCCATTTGCTGGGTTGCCAGAGCGATGGAGCGCTGGGCGGATTCATTAGAGGCTTCTTTTGAATCCGACTGTCCGGCCGAACAGGCGGAGTTGATTGGCAATCTCCGTGATTCGGCCACCTACATCAACGAGGCGGCTCTAGACATTAGTACTCTGGTGTCTAGAATTTCTTCAGCAGCGGTAGCTGCTCGTCGCACCTTGTGGCTGCGATCCTGGAAGGCGGACGCAGATCCAAGAAAGGTCTGGAAGCGTTGCCGTTTACCGGAGAAGTTCTCTTCGGTCCGGATCTGGATAAGATTGTGGCCACGCTGGCGGCAGCCAAATCTGCTTGTCTCCCGTCGGCCGCTGCTCCTTCTGGTTCTGGACCATCGTCCTTTCGGTCATCTAGGGCCCAGGGCAGGCCCAAACCACAGTCGTTTCCTCGACAGGCTGGCCCTAAGAAATCGGTCAAGCCCCGGAAACAGGCATGGAGTACCAGACGTCCGGCCCCCAAGCCAGATGACAAGCCTGCGGCCTGACGGTCCGGGTCTCCCCTTGGGGGATCCCAGGGTGGGAGGCCGCCTGCTGCAGTTCTCCCGGTGTTGGTCGTTCACTACGACAGACACTTGGGTTCTGGAGGTGGTCTCTCACGGGTACGCCCTCTCCTTCCGGCACAGACCCCCGGCTCGATTCTTCACCACGGGTCTACCATCAGACCGGAACAAGGCTACGGAGCTGCGGAAGGTATTGCACACTATGCTCCAGGCTGGAGTTATAGTGCCTGTTCCATTCTCCCAGAGGGGCCAGGGTTTCTATTCAAATCTATTTTTGGTACAGAAACCCAATGGGTCATATCGTCCGATTCTCAACCTCAAAGCACTCAACAAGTCTTTGCGGGTCCCGAAGTTTCGGATGGAGACCCTACGGTCCATCATTCTGGCGCTGGAACGTGGGGACTACATGGTGTCATTGGACATACAGGACGCTATGGCGGTCATGGCGGCTTCTCTGCGGCTGCAAGGAGTCCGCATGTTGCCGTACTTGGACGACCTGTTATTGGTGGCAGGATCTCCAGAGCTCCTGTTACACCACTTGGACCTGACCATTGCACTGCTGCAACGGCACGGCTGGCTAATCAACTGGCAGAAGTCCACTCTAATCCCGTCTCGGAGGATTCTGCATCTTGGAGCCTTATTGGACTCGGGACAGCAAAGGATCTTCGTGACGGAGGACAAGATCTCTGCTTTACAGTCAAGGGTGCGCAGTTGTCTGCACAGCCGCCGGGTGTCCTTACACTCGGCGATGAGGTTACTGGGCTCCATGGTGTTGGTGTTCGACATGGTGGAATACGCCCAGTTTCACTCCAGACCTCTGCAGCACCTGATCCTGTCCAAGTGGAACGGGCTGCCTCAGTCTCTGAAGTTCCAGACGATTGTGCTCACCCCGGAGGTTCGCCTGTCCCTTGCGTGGTGGTTAAAGACGACCCACCTCAACAAGGGACGTCCGTTCTGGGTTCCAAATTGGGTCCTGTTGACAACGGACGCCAGTCTTCGGGGCTGGGGAGCAGTTTCGGGTCCACACTTGTTCCAGGGCAGGTGGACACCGACAGAAGCGGAGCTTCCAATAAATATCTTGGAACTCCGTGCGGTCTTCAATGCTCTCCTGCAGGCACAGCGGTTTCTCCAGGGTCACCCGGTGCAGGTCCAGTCGGACAATGCTACCACCGTGGCCTACATAAACAGGCAAGGAGGAACTCGCAGTCGGGCGGCTCTCGTAGAGGTCTCTCGGATCCTGGTTTGGGCGGATCGCAATCTTCCGGCCATATCAGCGGTCTTCATCCCGGGAGTGCTAAATTGGGAGGCGGACTTTCTAAGTCGCCAGGACGTTCATCCAGGGGAATGGTCCCTGCACCCGGACGTTTTTCAACTACTGGTGGACAGGTGGGGTCTTCCAGAAATCGACCTCATGGCGTCCCGGCACAACAACAAGTTGCCGGTGTACGGGTCTCGCACAAGAGACGAAGGGGCGTCTCTGGTGGATGCTCTGTCCGTCCGGTGGACGTTCAGGTTCGCATACCTGTTCCCTCCGGTCTCCCTTCTTCCACGGGTAATCCGGAAATTCAAACAGGAAGGAGGGACGCTCCTGTTGATAGCTCCCGCGTGGCCCAGACGGCACTGGTTCTCAGACCTTCAGGGTCTGTCCGTGGACAGTCCTCTGCGGTTGCCGCTACGACCGGACCTTCTGTCTCAGGGTCCTTGTCTTCACCCGGACCTGACTCGGCTGTCTTTGGCGGCGTGGCTGTTGAGACGGCCATGCTGAGGTCCTGGGGGTTTTCCAGCTCTGTGGTGCGTACCATGTTACGAGCTCGGAAACCGTCTTCCGCGAGGATATACCATCGCGTGTGGCATACGTTCTTCCAGTGGTGTCGACCGAGAGGTTATGCACCGCGGGAGTTTCGTCTGTCTCGGATTCTCGCCTTCCTGCAAGCGGGACTAGATCATGGGCTTCGCCTTGCTTCTTTGAAGGTACAGGTTTCGACCCTATCTGTCTGGTTTCACCGTAGGATTGCTACAATCCCGGATGTGCGCACCTTTATGCAAGGTGTTCTCCGTATTCAGCCGCCCTTTGTTCCACCTGTGGCGCCTTGGGATTTGGCTGTGGTCCTGAGGGCTCTCCAAGGACCGCCGTTTGAACCACTGGGCTCAGTGGATATTAAATGGCTAACAGCTAAGACTGTTTTCCTTCTGGCCGTTGCTTCAGCCAGACGTGTTTCTGAGTTAGGGGCTCTTTCTTGTAGACCCCCTTTCTTGGTTTTTCATGGGAACAGGGCAGTGCTCCGCACTCGGCCCGAGTTTCTTCCCAAAGTTGTTTCCCAGTTTCGTGTTAACGAGGAAATAGTTGTTCCGGCCTTTAACTCACCGGGTCTTTCCGTGGGTGAGGCCTCTTTGGATGTTGTGCGGGCCTTAAGGACTTATGTTGACCGCACTTCTTTGTTTAGGAAGTCGGACGCTTTGTTGTCCTCTATGGCTTCTGTAAAAAGGGTTGGCCTGCTTCAAAGCAAACTTTGGCAGCCTGGATCCGTATGGCTATTTCTGAAGCTTATCTTCATGAAGGCCTACCGGTCCCTCCTTCTCTGAAGGCTCATTCCACTAGGTCTGTGGGTCCTTCGTGGGCAGCTCGACGTGGTGCCTCGGCAGTTCAGATCTGCAAGGCTGCTACGTGGTCTTCTGTCCATACCTTCGTGAGGTATTACAGGTTTGACACCTTCGCCTCTCAGGATGCTTCCTTCGGGCGGCGGATTCTCCTTTCTGCACAGGAGCGTCCCCATCCTTAAAGGATACTGCTTTGGGACATCCCCAAGGTATCCTGTGGATACCCTATGGACCCTGAAGTAGAAAATATGAGATATGGTAAGAACTTACCCTTGTTATCTCTATTTCTACGAAGTCCATAGGGTTCCACAGGACTCCCGCCCTGTCGCACCTGTGCTGCAGATGGGCTTTGCTCTGGTCACCGGTTTTCCGTCTCCCTCTGGTGAGAATGTGATTCTTGTATGTGTCCAGATCTTTGTTCTCTCTCTTCCTTCTCCTCCTCCGGCCTATGGCTTGGTAACTAACTGAGGTGCCTTGGCCCGGGGGCGGGGTATAGGAGGGGGACCTAGTGCATCCTGGGAGGCTGAAAGCTTAACTCTTTGGTGCCCTGCGACTGACGTCACACCTATACCCAAGGTATCCTGTGGAACCCTATGGACTTCGTAGAAATAGAGATAACAAGGGTAAGTTCTTACCATATCTCATATTATTTACTATATATTACTGGATATTATTCAGGTAAGAAAAAATAACTCTTGAGTTGAGAGTGCTCCCTCCTCAGTGTAATTGTCATATTAAATGACAATTACCCACTCGTTTGTGGGTCACTGTTTTTATTTAATAAAGTTTAAAATATAAGACCTTATTTGAATGCATAAAGGAAATACACGCACATAATCATCTAAAAATGAACATAAAAAAGTTTAAGAAGGTATAAACTGGACTATTAATCATACAATGGTATTGACAGTTTATACAATACTAGGCATAATATGTGTAGTGGGTTTCGGTATAATTTTGCTGATGGTCAAAATGTTGATAGTCACATTGTTGAATCCATTATGTTTACATGTATAATGTTGACTTGCAACATGTTGACTTTGACATACAGTAAGGTCAACATGTTCACAATGTTGACACCTATTTTCAGCATTGTCCCTAACGCTAACCCTAAGATTTCTATTGTTGAAATTCTGAATATATAGACATCATATGTCGACATTTTAACTAAGTCAACATTGTAAAATTTGACTTTGAGGTGTCTACATAACGACTGTCTTTATGATCATTGTCATACTGCATACATATGTCGTGACATTGAAAATACATTATTAACATTAGATATACAAAGATGTGTAGGTGCTTACAGATGTGTTCACATACACCTTAACCTCTTGCAGAACAAGTTGCGTTGCACATAATGCATGAGTGTGTGTCGGTGGCGCCAAGCGTCTTTTCATGCAACTTTTTACCTTCAATGCGTCTTATTCACAAAGCGATGCTATTATGACGCACAAGAAGCTTCTGTTGATTAGAATATGCGGCATGCCTATATTCTGGGGTGTTTCTGCATGTGAAATGTGTCAGCAGCTGTGACACTAATGTAGCATTTTGCTTGTAGATACAGTTGCACGCAGAATATAGGCATCCCGCATTACAATTTAATCAGCATGCAAATAGGACGCATTTGAAGGTAAAAAGTTGCACGAAAAGACACTCAGCGCTACTAAGCCACAGCATGGAGCGACTAGAAGGGCTGTTTAATGTGCAAGGAGGTTAGATGTAAGTGGACACATCTGTATACATATTTTTTATAGGTATGCAAACATTGTGTTCATGCGATTGCAGAATAATAGACTACAGCTTTATTTTGAAGGACCAATAAATCTATAATACCAATTGCTTTTAAAATAATAACAAATTAACTTTTAAATGTCACTCATTAGAATGAATAATACAGTATTTCAGATAAAAATGTAATTGTGATGGGAGATTCAGGCTTTCCCTGCACACAGCAGGCCTCCTGTCTGTAATCCCACTGAGGAAGAGCCTGTATTAGCAAAAACTTATGCGGCAAATGTAAATTGAATGCTAAGGTGTGTGAACTTCTATAAAATGATACAGAAATAAATAAAACAAATCCAAAGCTCTGGTCTATAAGTGGTTAAAATGTTTAATTCATTCCTAAAATAACGCTTGCATGCCGTGTATGTTTCACATCACATGAGGACCAGTATGTTTTGTTGTGGACAGAAAGATAAAGTAAATGGTAAAGTTAAAGCATTGTGTCAAGTGCTAAAACACAGTCTAGGTATCTATATTGTTCCAAACTATTAATTAAAGGAAGGTAGATTAATATAACTTTCTTTGCAGTGTGATACCTGCATCAATCAATCATGGATGGAAAGGGAGCCAATTTGTATTAGGGCAGTGGACCATTTCTGCTTAGAACACATTTTGTTTCCTTTCAGTTTGTCTCCAGTGCAGAATAAACAAACATCTGATGCTTTAGTCACACCGTGCAATAAACATTGGTCAGTCCATCGACATAGTATAAGTAATTGGCATTGTAATAGTTTTATTTATTTGTTTTTCAGTCCAATTACTCTATGTTCAAGCTTGCTGTAAATCTAATGTCTAGTAACAGTCCTCGGCTTAAAAAAAATTATTATTTTATTGTTTGATTATTATTCAATTACTGATGGGTAATATAGTACTTTGTGTGTTGGAGAGAGATAATCGCATGAGGTTAGTATGTTTCACCTTGCCAATAATATTTTTGATAAATTACAGTAGCTAATGAAGTCCCGGCGGCTGAACAGCTACCGGTTCATATCGACGCCAACAGCTGAAGGGCGACAGGGCAAGTAAGTACCCTAACCTAACCATCCCTTAGTGGTGCCTAACCCTAACCTCCTCCCTTACTGCACCCTAAACCTAACCCTCCCGGGTGCCTGACCCTAAGCCTCCCCTCTAGGGGTGCCTAACCCTAACTCTCCCCCCCCCCCACAAAAAAACGAGAAAAAAAAACCTAACACTAACCTCGCTACGCTCCCTAAACCTAATAATCCCCCCCCGTGCAGCTAACGCTAAGGGCTCCCCGGACTTAACTCGGGCTGGCATCCTTCGGCGTTCTGGCGTCAGGATTAAGATAGGCGTCAGTATTTTGACTCCTATCTTAAGTCCCTTGTCGGTATTCGGATAGCGGTATTGAGACTGGCGGCCTTGAATCTTCTAACTAAATCCAGTTTGTGTATGCACAGTATCTATATAGTGGGCAAGCAGCCAGATAAATCAAAAATGATCTGTAAGCTTCACAGAGCAGAGTGTTCTAGCCAGGTTACAGTGCCTAAATGGTTTGACACCTGGCAATAAATGTTTGCGGGTTCAATGGTGCATAGTGTTCTGAGAATGGACTAATAAGAAGTGGAGAAAGTTGATTGAACATTCTTGTTCCCAACAGACAAGTGCACTTGTGCTACCAACATCTCTAAAGCCCGAGTGCTTGTTTCCAACATGGGATGCAGTCAGGAAGCCGACGTTCGAAATGCCGACCGCCGGCTTCCCGACTGTCTAATCCCAGCAGGGGTCTAATGACAGGCGTCGACATCCCGACGCCTGTCATTTTACCTGCGCCGGGAGTCCGATATCCGGCATACCAATCGAGGGTAAGCCAGGCACGGACAGCCACGGGGGGAGGGGTGGAGGGTAACGTTAAGGGCTCCTGGGGGGGACTTAGGGTTAGGCACCCCCCCGGGAAGGATAGGGCTAGGCTAGGAAAAGGGAAGGTTAGGGTTAGACACCTCCGGGGGGAGGTTAGGGTTAGGCAACCCCCGGGAGACTTTTAGGCGGCAGGGAAGGGGGGGTTAGGTTTAGGCACTTACAGGGGGTGTTAGGGTTAGGTAAGTAATAATAGAAATACTTGCCTGTCGGGATCTTCACTGCCGGTCTTCCATGCGTCTGGCTGTATTTCATACCGATCCCTCCAACATTAGGGTTCTGGTGGTTCCTAATGTTATGAGGCACATTTTCATTGCATGGTTTGGATGCAGTCATACCCTTAGAAGGCAAAGTCAATGCTAATTGCCCCTATTAATATTGGGTGGTCATCTTCACCCCATGTTTTAGTATTTCTTCAGTTAAGGTTCAGATTTCTGAGATATTAACCATATTCTGTCCTTCTCGTCAATCAGATGTGAACACAGTTGATCATTTATGTGATGTCCTGAAATGACACTTGAAAGAACATTTTAAGCCATTCTCAGTCAGGTGTCAAAGCGACTTTCTTGTGTAACATCTCTGCAGGACAATTCCAGATATTGGTAGATGCAAAGCAACAGTGCATACATGTCGCTATGGTAATCTATCACACTATAAAGTGATTTTTATAGTGGTGTTTCTATATATCTATATATATATATATATATTTTCTTTACTTAAGTGTACATTTGTCACAGCTATATCCACACTCCATGCACTCCTGGTGCTCACCAACAAAGAAGCCATATCAGTTACAATGTACCTGTTTATGCCAACCAGTCACTACTTACCTGGAGCATGTGTCTGATTGCACTACACTTGCTGCAGAGGCCGCGGGGAGGGGAGCTCGACGCGACACCTGGCCAGCGGGACATGCAGACAAATGATGGTTGTTCAGAGTGTTTGAACAACTAACAACTGTAGATATACCTGCAGATATATGTTAGGTGTGTACCCAGCTTAAGAGCTTGCATATCTGTTGCCTTCCTTTTGTCATTGGAGAGTTTTCTGCCTAATTATCTTGTAACCCAATAGGACTTTGCATAGGGCTGCAACTAGTGGGTGTACTCCATATTGAAGGTCAAGAAGTTTGTGGAGGCTTCTGGTGAAAACCACATTAACATATAGCTTCCTTGCCTCTGCAGAGCTAGCACCAACTATGTATAAGTTAAGTTGATTATTTATTCACATTTATTGATCTAGTGCCATATTGTTCTGCAGCTATTTACAAATAACAGAAAACATAGTGTTTATTGAGCTCCAGACTGCCACTCCCACCACTTCTTTAACATCTTACACACCTCTTGGCTGTCAACCATAGAGCAACTCAAAAGGGCTAAATCCAGTAGAAGCTTAGGTTATTTACTGGCCTTTAACATTAAACAGGGGATGAGGGTATCTCAATACCTTTTTATTCCTCAGCATATGTTCTTTTGAAGTGCTCTGCTAGGCCATTAGGTTGATGGACTAAAGTACAAGCCGCCTCTACCCCAGGAGCTGGCATGTCCATCAGTTTGGATATTAAATTAGTATTCTGATCTGTGAGGATCCCCTTATATAATCACATGTGAGTAAATGTCAGTACCAACTTTTTAGCTATGGTACTTAATTCTAGTTCTGGTGCTGGGCAGGGCACCGGACTGTAAAAAGGGCATTGTGCGCTCCTGAAAATGGGTTGTGGCCACAAGAAAAGAGGCATATCCTTAAGATGTGGCCTCTTTTCTTCACTCTTGGGGGCGCGCCCTGCACTTACGGACATGCTGGCCTGCCCTCAAGCTCTCCTCTCTATTCACAGGCGGTGAGCGCTGCACAGCAATTTTCTCCCCCACAGGGCACTGCGAACCACGGTTGGGGACTGCACTCCTGCACACCCGACAGGCTGCGCCTTGCATGTTGTTCACATTTTTTTCCATCTTAGTTACAATGTGTTGCGACTAAGGCGTATCAGGAGACTGCACTGATTCATTTGATATTTGACACTTGTATATCTGTGTGCAACTGAGTCTGAATCTGTATATGAAGTGCTACGATGCAGCGGCAGTGTCTTTTTTTATTTTCACTTCACTGTTCATTTACAGACTCAGTCGAAAAAAAAATTGTGATGTGTTGCATATCAAATTAATCAGTGCATTCTCCTGTTGCATCTTAGTCGCATTGCATTGCTACTATGCACAGGACCTGGCGGCCCACTCATCCCAGGCGTCTCGTCTCTCATGACTTATTGAGGCTAGGTGTATGAGGACACATCTGTATATTGCTTAATGGCAGAATCTATCACTACCGGAATATACTGATCTCCCCGAGCCACCCTTCCTATTGGACCCACATTCCAATACACTTAATATCTATTTTTACATTCCTTTTAACAGGGCTCGGTGAGTTGGCATAGGTTTTCTGAGAGACTGGATCGGACATGTGCTATCTCTTAACTGCCAGCACAGTAGAACCTATGGAAGACCGGTGATGTGTTTGTCTTCCCCAAGATGCCAACCACATTTATGGAATATGACAGAGGTTCCCAAACTCCCTAACGATCCAGCTTTTAAGGATGACCATGCTTGGGCACAGGTGACTTAATTAGTACCTCAGTCTTTTGATTTATCCATCTCTTTTCAACCATTGATTTCCTTAAGACCTGGACTGTTAGGGTACCTTGAGGGCCGAGTTTGGGAACCTCTGCTATATGGTGTTTTTAGTACTAACGAAGCATGTACCTTTGAAAACCCTAGCTGTTTTATCCTCTCCCTTTTGATGGTACCACATTAGAAAGTCCCATTCCAAGATAAGGGGATACGGTAGCTTTGGCACTATGGTGGCTACTACCTTGATAGTTTATTCCGTGATTGTAACTCGTAAGATGGTCCTGCAGTGAAGCTCAGTGGTTCGGTATGTGTTCTGAATACAAAGAACCTGAACTTTAGGTTGTCCTACAATCACAGATTCAAGTAGGACAGTTCTAGGGACCAGGGAGAGTTTTCTACTAAGACTAACACCACATTTGTGTACAGTCATCTGAAATGACCAGAACTTGTTTGCTTCTCCTAGTGCAGTTCCCAGGGTAGACTGGACCAGAACACTAGGCAAGGTATAGTCCATGGGCTCCTGCAACATTAGACCCACAAATGACGCACACGTACACTTTCAAAACTTTCCGGCCTGGTTTCCTCTTCTAAAATATCTTTTAGCATCTCCTCCATTTTGTCTGTTAGGCCTAGTATGAAGCGGAATCTGGCTTCCTATAGCATTGTATGATAACACCACTTATGGCACGGACATCTTAATAATGACGCTCACAATGTATTTTTGAAAAAACAAACTTGCAATTTATTGCTAGAATGTCACACAACACCCCCCAATCTTCAGTTCAGTCCTTAGTGCTAAGCTAACACTCTCTATTAGATTGGGCAGCTTGTCCAGCTCTACCCTGTCTTTTTGGCAACGGTAGCAGCATTCAAGACTTGGACAATAATGACAAAAGAATTATCCAACATTTCATAACTTAATTTGGTTCTTTCTTCAGGATTCAGATACCTATATCTCTGTGGAGAAAAATAGAGTTCTGAAATGTTGAATAATACCTATTATCTTCGTCTTGTCGGCCAGCTACAGTAGAGTCAACATTGCATGTTGCCTCTTTCACCTCTATGGGGTGAAAGGGAAAACTTGCGTTGCAATGTGCTGCTCCAGAAGGGCACATCGTGCTGAATTGAATCTGCCCCTTTATCTCAGTCTGCTGATGCTGTGGTCATCGCACCGCAGTGGTTCCTTTTAAATTGAGAGATAACCAATTTGATCCTTTTTATAATCTAAGGTCTTTGAGGAACTCTACTAGACTTCTCCTGCCAGAGATTTGTTTAGTAAAAAATATTTTTCCTGAAAGGTAATTTAAAAGATGTAGATCAAGCTTTTTTGGCAGCATTCCCTGTTTACCAATGACTATAATGCATTCTTTCTCCCAGGCATTAGTCTTCATTTTTACAAATGTTCTGAAGTAGCGCAAATTGGGTTTCGGACGGTACTTTCAGTGGCAAGCCTTTTGCAACTACATCTGTGTATGTGTTTAGATTGCAGCAAAGGGTGTATTTCTGTTATACACTGCATACCGTGCTCCGTTAAGCTCTTATTTCTATTTTAGAATATTCAGAACAGTAACGTTCAAATACCAAAAGAAGTGTAGTGTGTTTCTGAGGATGCAATACTGTTTTAGCCGTTGCTTTTGAACTCCTATCAAAGTAAAACTTGCAGACCAAAAGGACAGTGGTAATAACAAGTTAACAAATTCTATTTTATGTTGTTTACAACTTTCAGCTATTTTCTAGATTATCTAGTCTGTCGTCAGCTTTTCATTCTTTGTACTTGAACTTAAATCTGACCTTTGTTGATAGAAATGCAGGTTAATACTAGCTTTCCTATTTTGCACTGTCTGTAACAAATTTCACCTATTACATTGCACAGACCCTAACTATAAGTTCAGATCATTTTCTGGTCACTGCTTCTGGCATTGGTGATAAAATTGTTGTTTCAAGCTGTAAGTCTAAACCTGTTCCTCTTTTGGAGCTGGCAGAGGGGGTAAGTAATATGTTGGTATTATACGTTTGGTATCAGTTATAATACTAAACTGGAATAGCTTTGTGTATTGTCGTTTTTTTTTTTCATCCTCCTTTTTATATCTATTTAGTATTTGCAACCTGGAGCAAGGCACCTGTACCATATTACGTTATCTACGTACTGTGTGTATAATACTACTACTGTATGAAGGGGTTGGGTATGAAATACCGGCAGTCGGGATGCCTGCTGTCAAAATGCTGCCAGCAGCATCCTGATGCTCTGTATCTCGACAGTATACTAACCCTACCCCCTTCTCCTAACCCTCCCCGTTAGTGCCCAAATTTAACCTTCCCCCTTGGTGCCTAAACCTAACCGTACCCCCACTTAGTGCCTAACCTTAACTCCCCTCCCCCCAGTGGTGCCTAAACCTTACCCAGCCCCCCCCCCTCCTTCCCCGCGGCTAACAGCTAGGATGCCCTGGTGTACCTTCATTCGGGATGACTGCTGTCGAGATTACCGCGTAGGGATATAGAATGGCGTCAGGTTTTTCAACGCCTATCTTTAGTCCCGGGTCGAACTTTCCGACGTCAGGATTTCCACGGCCGGCATACTAACTACATCCCATATGAAGTAACGTATAGATTGAACTGTAAACAAAGCAGTGGGGACATTTTGCAATATTGCTTTGTAGTTTTCTAGTTTGCATCTGTACAGTATATACTGCACAGCGATATGAAAGCACATGTTAAAGCTGGAACAAAGTTATGGCCATCATTAAGCAGGTCACAAGTGTTCAGAGCTGCTAGCAGCATGCATAGAAATGTTTCTGTTACATTTGTCAGCGAGAGGGCATATTGTTTTTCTGGGTTTAGTCTGTAGACTTAAGTTTTGATTTCGCTTTAGTTATGGGCTAAGATTCAGTTTACTAAGGGCCGGATTCAATTAGCTGCAGTAATTAACAACGGGCTAATGCAGTGGCCGGGACTATTAAATTGTAGCCTGCGACAGCCCGCAGGCTGCACTTAAAGCGGATTTCTGTTCGAGTGTGAGGGAGTCTTGAACAGAAATACACGGAAATTGCTATTATCACGGATTCCGTGAATGCGTTAACCCAGAAGTTACTAAACTCCGTCCGTTACAGTCCACGTTTTAGTGATATCCATGCTTAAGTCATAAAAGTCTGAAGCTACTAGCACTTTTCCTTGCGCTGTAATTTTCGTGGCTAATTGAATCTGCCCATAATGTCGTCTTTTTTTTTTCATTGGAAAATAACTGATTAATGAATTGGGCAGAATGTAACTGGTGGCAATAACTGGATTTTTTTTTTTTTATATATACTTTTGATTGTAGCTCCTCCCATATGCTTACACAAATGTTAACAGACATTTTGGTACTGATCTATATATTGTTTTTACTTTAGAAAAAACAGACTTGTATAAATTTGAACTCCAGTTCTCTGTATGTGGTCAGTGGAGGCCTTGATAATACTGTGAACATCTGGGATTTAAAATCTAAAAGACTTCATCGATCCTTAAAGGTAAGTGGGTTTTTTTCAGGCTACTAAGAGGGATATGTATGCATCCTTATAAAGAGGACAAGTGGTGAAGTTGTCTCTGCAGACAATCTGCTTCTAGCTATCATTTATCAAGAGCATTCTATAAAATGATAGGTATATTCTGATTGGTTGCTATAGACAGCTATTACACCTGTCCTCTTTAGAAGGGTTGATATACAGGTCTCCCATATCCAAAATGTTTGGGACCAGGGGTATTTTGGATAACAGAATATGTTGGATCTTGGGAATGGGACCCCAATATACACAAATAGTGCATTTATGTTATATATACACACAGCCTGCAGGTCATTTTATACAATATTTTCAATAATTTTGTGGCTCAAGCAAAGTTTGTGTACAGAAATGAAATTCATTTATGTTTCATATACACACAGCCTAAAGGTAATTTTCTACAATATTTTTAATAATTTGTGCCTTAGACAAAGTTTGTGTGCATTGAACCATCAAAAATCAAAGATTTAATTATCTCAGTCATGCCAAAATAATTCCGTATTTTGGAATATTCCGTATTTCAGAATATTTGGATATGGGACCCTCAACCTGTATCGCCCCTAATCGTGGAATATTATAGCATTGTCTCATGCTTTGATATTTTAAATAAGTATGTTTAAGAGTAAATGTTTCACTTTATATCATATAGGATCACAAGGATGAAGTAACTTCTGTTCTATTCAATGGCAATGACAGCTATGTAGCCTCAGGCTCTATGAGTGGGGAAATTATATTACATAATGTAACTACTAATTTATCCAGCACACCGTTTGGTCATGGAAGTAGCCAGGTATGTCCTTCATTCTCACATTGTGTCTCATTTTCTGTAATTAACATGAAAAAAGTAAATTGAGTGTTATACTGTCTGTTCCTTCAGCCAATTCGTCATTTGAAGTATTCATTTTTAAAGAAGTTTCTGCTTGGTTCAGTGTCTGACAGTGGTAGTGTGACACTCTGGGACGCCCATAGTCAGAATCCATTGCACGTGTTTGATAATGCGCACAAGGCCCCTGCATCAGGAATATGTTTCTCTCCTGTAAATGATCTACTGCTTGTGACTGTTGGATTAGATAAACGAATGATCTGTTATGACGTGTCCAGGAAAATGTAAGTATTTGTTGGGTGTTTTTTTTTTTTTTTGTTTTCATTTAATTGAACTGTCTCGATGGTGTAATTATTGCAGCAGCTTCATGTTTTGTAAGCATAATTGTTTGGTTTAGTCCATATGGAAGGGATGGTTAAAGCAACACAAAAATTAATATCCTCCATTTCTCAAATTCTTGGCTCATAATTTGCATGTTTGGTGAATTTCAACAGGTCGATTGTATGCAGTGATTTCTTCTTGACGCCAAAATTAAATTTTAGCTAATAAATTATATCCTTTGACACAGATAGATATTTGCTTTGCTATTCACATATTTTTATTATTATCCTTTATTTATATGATGCCACAAGGGTTCTGCAGCGCCTAACAAAGTGCATAAACAATTGAGCAAAACAAGAGAACTGTGACTTAAAGCACAAGACAATGCAGGATAAGTACATGGTATATTAACAGTGCTGCAGCAGCGGGCATAACCCTTAAATAAGTAGTACGGTGGCAGAAGTCAAGGGTTATGTGGCGTAAGTAATAGTAAGGGAAGGAAAAGCCTATGGGGGAAGAGGACTCTGCTCGTGAAAGCTTACATTCTAAATTACATTCTAAATGGGAAGATTCGGCAATGCTGTGTGCTTTGATAGGCCATCGATATACGCTCTTTTCAGTGACTAAACAACCAGAGACCACCTTGACCGCCACTTGACAGCCATATACACACTAATCTTCATAGAATAAGTAGTATGCCAGAAATGTAAAATTATTAGAATTGCAGTATGATTTTATATAAAGTAATCCAATATTTTACTAGCAAATGCTTTATTAAGAAATTGCAGAGAAATGGGAAAAGTCACACAGACATTTTTTCTTAGTGCCTACTACTAAAGTAAGTGTAAGGATTAGAGTGTTCTCCCCAGGCTGTTTTTTTTGGGACGATCCGCCGGGCAAGCAGCCCCCTGCCGCCCGGCACTTTCAGCAATGTGTTGCGTTCCCTGTCACCTGCCACTCTTGCCATCAACTATTTCTGGACGCAGGAAGGAGCCTCCAAGGGGATGGAAGATGGCACTGTTTGTCGGTGCAGCTCGACTTTTGACTGCGTCACAGGGCAGGGCGGCGTCAGGCTGTAGGGCAGAGATCCCTCCTCTTTAAGAAAAGCATTCGCCTGAGCACATTGAAGAGTGGTCCTCCTGCGTCCACTTTTTGTTCTATGTATCTGGGAGCTGTAAAGAAAAATCTGTGTAGCAAGCAATTGGGAGACAGTATCTGGGAGTTTCTGCAGCGGGTTCCATAGGGTATACTCTGCCGTCGGGCACCACACAGTTAAAACTTTGGTCCCAGGATGCACCTGGACCTCCTCTCCTATACACCTCCCCCAGCCCAAGGCACCTTCAGTTTCGTGGGTGCCCGGCCGGAGTCGGGTCACTGCACAGGGGGGCTGCTGAGACAGCCCCTGAAGATCTTCAAGAGCGGTTAACACTACAGCCCAGAGGACGTCCGTGCTGCCGCTCCGACACCCCCGCCGGCGCCGACCACCGGTACTGATACAGGGAACTTGGGGGCGCTTGGGGGTTCCAGCTAGCAGGAACCCACGAGGAGCCCTAGACTGTAGCCGGAATGCAGGGGGACAGCCAAGGTAAGCAGCTGGCATCTGCGTTAGGCGCCCGCTGATTCGCTAGTCCACTATCCCCAGGGCTGGGGGCTCCCTCGGGATGGCAGTATAGTAGAGCCAGGCACTGAGCCTGCGCTCACACTAGATCACCAGGGACGCGGGGCTGGAGTGTTATAGAAGCGCTTCAGCAAGCCGGGGGTTAATAACCTGCCAGGGGAGGGCGCCTTCCCTGTAGCGCACAGGAGGCCCCCTCTCCCGCTGCTCTCAGCGCCTTTCCACTGCGATCTGCCGGGCTGAGGCAGCGATCCTACTCCTGGGGCCGCCTCCTCTGTCCTCTCCGGCGGCCATTTTAGTTGAGCATTACATGCTGGTGTCAGAGTGCGGAAACTGGGTCCCCCTTACATACCTCTCCTCCATGTAAGGTTAGTGTATGTATCGCTATTCCTACCAGACTGTAGGTCTGCGTAGTTGATAATAGTGCCATCTCAGCAGAGTGTGTGACTTTATGCTAGCGCTGTCTGCCTGTTGTTCTACTGTCAGCCATTTTACTATCCCTATATCTTCTTTTCTCTCAGCCTTTACGGTGCCAGTGCTCTCAGGGTGGGAATTTGCGTCACAGTTTGAAGTATTTCTTACTGTGCGGTGGGTCACATACCAATATGGCTAGTCAGGATTCTGTGTCACTTGGTGGCCCTCTCCTGTTTTTCTGCTCCAAGTGTAAAGCAGGTGTGAGGGAGGAGATTTGTACTTCAGGATGGTTTATGCACGTACACACAATGTTCCCCCTCAACAGAGTCTCTCCCAAACAGAGCCTGTCTGGGTGAACCCTCTGTCTGCCACGGCTCAGAACCTAACGGATCGGTTACTAAGAGACCTTTGTTGTGTCGCCCCCCCCGACTACACAGTATGGGGAGGATGACATATCATCCGATGAGGACGAATTTGCAGATGTGTCTGACACTGACACCCCACAATCAGAGGTGGGGGTGGAGTCCAAGATATATATTCCAGGCCTTATACGTACGGACAGTCTGTATGGCCATGGTAGTTACGGAAGACAGATTGCCGGCAACTACACCTACATATGCGTATTTTAAGGAGGTTTAGGGGGCTGCTGCTGTCTTTTTCTTATCTGGTCAGCTAGTGGATCATTTAGAGGAGTTGCGAAGGGAAACTGTTCCAACCGCAAAGGCGTCTGACCAATGCATACCCCTTTGCGGAGAATTATGTCACTAAATGGGAGTTGCCTCCTCAGGTGGATTCTCATGTGACGCACTTAGCGAGGTGCCGTCCATGTCCTCTCTGACTGATGCAACGTACCGTAAGGCGGAAGAGTGCTTTAAGTCTATCTGCTCCCTCGCTGGAGGGGCCTCCATACCGGCTATGGCAGTCTGCTGGGTGGCTCTGGCCATGGAAAGAAGGGCAGACGCCTTGGAAGCTTCCTTATATTCGGAGATTGCCCACAGCCTATTCACTGGTAATCTCCAAGATTCCGCTGCGTACATTAATGAAGCAGCTTTTGATGTCAGTCTACTGACTTTAAGGATTTCGGCGAAGGCAGTGTCGGCTCGCCGATCCTTGTGGTTACGTTCTTGGAGGGTGGATGCTGAATCCAAGAAGGGCTTGGAATACGTACCTTATAATGGTCAGGTCCTGTTTGGCCCCGATCTGGACAAGATCGTAGACACACTGGTGGCAGCAAGATCTGCATGGTTTCCATCAGCACTGGTTCCATCTAGGTCTAGAACCCCGTCTGTTCAGCCCTCTTGCCCAGATTAAGCCTAAGGTGCAGTCCTTTCCGAGACCGTCAGGATCCAACAAACTCTCAGCATGATGGGACGGGCCTCCCCTTGGGGGATCCCAAGGTGGGAGGCTGACTTCAGTAATTCGCCTAGACTACCACAGACACATGGGTAAGGGAAGTGGTCTCTCAGGGGTATGCCCTCTCATTCTGCAGCAGGTCTCCTCAGTCTTCACTGCTGGCCTTCCTTCAGATCAAGAGAAGGCTCGGGCAATTCAGAAAGTGGTGCAGTCTATGCTCCACATGGGGGTCATAGTGCCGGTCCCGTTAACTCTAAGAGAAACGGGGTGTTATTCCAACCTCTTTCTGGTTCAAAAACCGAACGGTTCCTACCGCCCTATCCTCAACCTCAAGTCCCTGAACAAGTTTCTAAGGGTCCCTCGGTTCCGGAGGGAGACTCTGCGTTCCATTACATTAGCTATGGAACCTGGGGATTTTATGGTGTGTCTGGATATTCAGGATGCCTACCTGCATATCCCTATTGCCAGGGCTCATCAACGTTTTCTCAGATTTGCTGTACTAGACCACCATTACCAGTTTCAAGCTCTGCCGTTTGGCCTCTCTACGGCACCATGGGTGTTTACCAATGTAATGGCGGTCATGGCGGCTACGGGGGGTTCGCCTGCTACCCTACCTGGACGACCTTCTACTGTTAGCAGGGTCTCCAGAAGTACCCTGCAGCCATCTGCAACTGACAATTTCAGTGTTGCAGAACTACGGCTGGCTGAAAAATTGGAAGAAGTCCTCCCTAACTCCATCCCAGAGGATGACCCGTCTGGGTGCACTGTTGGACTCTCAACAGCAGACGATCTTCTGTTGAGAAGATCTCTGTGTTACAGACAAGGATACGTACTTGTCTCCAGGGTTGCTGAGTATCCATTCACTCAGTGATCTGATTACTGGGGTCCATGGGGTCGAGGTTCGACATGGTGGCGTATGCCCAGTTTCATTCAAGACCTCTGCAGAGGTTGATTCTCTCCAGGTGAGATGGATTACCCCATCTGATAGACACAGACGATGGTGCTTTCTCCGGAGGTGCGACTGTCTCTTACTTGGTGGTTACAGACGTCTGATCTCAACAGGGAACGCCCGTTTCTGGGATCCCAGACTGGGCTCTCCTTACAACGGATGTCTGTCTTCGGGGCTGGGGCCGCTGTGAAAGGTCCGCATGTCTTTCAGGGTCAGTGGAAGTCAGTGGAGTCTGCTTTCCCGATCAATATATTGGAACTTCGGACGGTGTTCAGAGCGCTGTCACAATCAAGACTCATTCTGCACGGAAAGCCTGTGCAAATTCAGTCAGACAACGCCACCACGGTGGCTTACATCAACCGTCAAGGAGGAACTCTTAAGTCAAACGGCCCTGCAAGAGAGATCCCGCATTCTGACTTGGGCGGAAGGCAAACTCCCAGCCATCTCGGCAGTGTTCATCCCAGGAAGTCCTAAACTGGGAAGCGGACTTCCTCAACTGGCACGATGTGCATCCAGGGGAATTATCCCTTCACCAGCAGGTATTTCAGATCCTAGTGGACAAGTGGGACCTTCCAGAAATAGACTGCATGGCCTCCAGACACAACCGCAAGCTGCTAGTGTTTGTGTCCAGAACAAGAGACACAGAGGCTCTCCTGGTAGACGCTCTTTCGGTACGGTGGACCTTCCAGTTTGCATACCTGTTTTCTCCGTTCTCCCTTCTTCCTCGAGTGCTTCGAAAGTTCAGGCAAGAAGGGGGTATGATCCTGCTGGTGCCTCCAGCATGGCCCAGACGTCACTGGTACTCAGATCTTTGGAGTCTCTCCATCGACACTGTTGCCTCAACGTCCGGACCTGTTGTCTCAGGGTTCTTGCCTTTACCCGGACCTCGGTCGTCTTTCTTGACGGCGTGGCTCTTGAGACAACCCTCCTAAGGGTTAAGCGGTTCTCCAGCTCTATGGTGAACACCATGATCAGAGCTCGGAAACCCGCTTCTGACAGGATTTACCACGGGCTGTGGCATACCTACTTTGAATGGTGCCGCCACAGGGGATATGATCCCCAGGTGTTTTGGATATCCAGGGCTCTGGCTTTCCTACAGGCAGGCTTAGAAATGGTCTCCGCCTCGCCTCCTTGAAGGTGCATGTTTCAGCACTGTCAGTGTTGTTTGCGTGGGATTGCTCCGCTTCGTGATGTCCGCACCTTTTATGCAGGATGTCCTTCGCATTCAGCCTCCCTTTGTCCCTCCAGTGGCTCCTTGGGATTTGGCTATGGTCCTTAGGGCTCTCCAAGGGCCTCCATTTGAACCCCTAGGCTTAGTAGACTTCAAATGGTTTACAGCGAAGCCCGTATTTCTCCTAGATTTTGCATCAGCTAGAAGGGTGTCAGATTTGGGGGCTCTCTCTTGTTGCCCTTCCTTTTCTGATTTTTCACAGTTAACAGGGCGGTTCTTAGGACTCGCCTTGGTTTCCTTTTTAAGGTGGTATCTAGTTTCCACATTAATGAGGAAATTATAGTACCGGCCTTTAACTCACCAGACCTTTCAGCAGGTGAGGCCTCATTGGATGTGGTACGTGCTCTCCATATTTACGTGGGCCGTACCAGTTTCCTTCGGAAGTCGGATTCTTTGTTTGTCCTCTACGCTTTCCATAAGAAGGGAGGACCTGCCAACAAGCAGACGTTGGCGAGGTGGATTCGCATGGCGATCTCTGAGGCTTACACTCATGAGGGCATTCTAGTACCTCCCTCTGTTGCTGCTCATTCTACTCTGTTTGTGGGTCCTTCGTGGGCAGCTCACCGTGGCGCCACGGCTGTTCAGCTTCGTAAGGCGGCCACGTGGTCCTCTGTCCATACCTTATGTCAATTATTACGCTTTTGATACCTTTGCCTCTCAGGATGCTTCCTTCGGGCGACTGATTCTCCTTTCTGCACAGGAGCGTCCCCGCCCTTGAGGGTACTGCTTTGGGACATCCCCAAGGTATCCTGTGGATACCCTATGGAACCCCGCTGCAGGAAATAAGAGAGATGGTTAGAACTTATTTTTGTTATCTCTATTTCTGCGAGGTCCATAGGGTTCCACAGCACTCCCACCCTGTTGCACCTGTGCTTCAGATGGGTTTAGTTCTGGTCCCCGGTTTTCCGTCTCCTTCTCTTTGAGAATGTGAATCTTGTGTGTTCCAGACTTCCTTCTCTCTGTTTTTCTCCTCCTCCGGGCTATGGCTTGGTACGTAACTGAAGGTGCCTTGGCCTGGGGGCGGGGTATAGAAGAGGAGACCCCCGGTGCATCATGGGACTAAAGATTTAACTGTGGTGCCTGACTGCAGAGCCATCGCCTATACCCCAAGGTATCCTGTGGAACCCTATGGACCTTGCAGAAATAGATATAACAAAGGTAAGTTCTTACCATGTCTCTTATTTTTAAAAAAATCTGTGTAGCCAGCAATTGGGGGACAATATCTGGGAGCTGTTAAAAATATTATTTTTTATCATCCAAAGTACAATTGGGCAGTATCTGGGCACCTAAAAATGTATTTGTTTCCATGACAAAGCAAGGTAGTATCTGGGCACTTATAAAACGTTTTTGTGTCTATGACAAAGCAATTCTATCTTAGGCCCCCACATTATTTATTTATTTATTTATTTATTACAAGTTATTTATATAGCGCACACATATTCCGCAGCGCTTTTACAGAGAGTATTTGGCCATTCACATCAGTCCCTGCCCCAGTGGAGCTTACAATCTATATTCCTTATTACATGTGCACACACATACACACTAGGGTTAATTTTATGTTTTGGAGCGAATTAACCTACCAGTATATTTTTGGAGTGTGGGAGGAAACTGGAGTACCCGGAGGAAACTCACGCAATCAAGCACAGGGAGAATATACAAACTCCACACAGTTAGGGCCGTGGTGGGATTCGAACCAACGATCTCAGTGCTGTGAGGCAGTAACGCTAACCATTACACAGTCTGTGCTGCCCACATGGCTACTTCTTGATGCCACCCGGTCTGGAAAAAATTTCTGGGACGAACTCTGGATTACTATAAAACAATTCAAGTGGAGGAGGAATGTTGGGAAAACAGGCACCGTTTTGTCACTTGACATCTTAAATCTTCTGATGCCTCCATTTGTGAGAGCATATTATCTTCTCTTTTGCTTGAAGTATAATTTTCTACTCATGAGTTGAAATATACAAAAAGTCCATCTAGAGCAGTGTTGGCTAACCTTGACACTCCAGCTGTTGTGGAACTATATATCCCAGCATGCCCTGCCACAGTTTTAGCATGCCCTAATAGCAAAACTGTAGCAGTGCATGCTGGGTTATGTAGTTCCATAACAGCTGGAGTGTCAAGGTTAGCCAACACTGATCTAGAGCTTAGTTATTGGCCCTTTGCTGCTCAAACTGAATCACATTGGAGGAGTTCAAGAAAGTGATATTTTCTTATTTAACATCTTGCCTAGTTCAACTCAAAACTAAACTTCGTTTTGGATGAAATTGTCTATAAGTTAAGTGGCATATTACAAGTGGTAAGTGCCACACCTAGTTATACATTATTTAAAAAAAACTTTTTCTTTTATGTAACTTTTCCACTTATGGACCTAAACTACATGTAGTATACACACTTAAATTGTACTCCCTTTACCAAATTGCAAGTCAGCCTGTAAACCATAACAAACCAGAAAATCCTTGGTTTTCACATTTTGAAATTGGATATCGATTATACTGTATATATTGCCCATGATGGTTATTTGATATTCACTAAGCTCTATTTTCAGGGCAATGCACATCATTGATTTAATCTTATCCTCTTAGTGAATTAAGCCCAATCGATTACACACCGCTCTTGGAAACAAAATATGTACGTTCGCTTATAAACTATTTGGTTTTAGTCCTGTTTAGTCTCACATTGTAGACTATTAATCTCTAGTGAAGACCAGATTTTCATATATAAATACTAACACTGGATGTAGAGTGTACAGCAGTCATGGCTCAGATTGAGCAACTCTGAAAGTGCTGTGGACCATTACTGTTGGCTAGTTAACTCTTGATAAACTTATAAATACTAGTTGTGTAAACTGCAAAAACAGACAAAAAAAGTAATCAACAAGATTTTTAGATGAATCTTATTGAATTAAAATTCCATTTGAAAATAGTATGTTTTTGTAAAAGTTATATAATTGATATCTGCACCACTGTCAGACCAATTGGGCTATTTCCACCGACTATAGTAAAACCCAGACTATATATAAAATATATAGAAAGCGCTGCTGATTGGATAAATTAATCAGACTTTTAATGAATAATTTCAATACATTTATTGATTATAAAAGGACTGTGGCCATAGACATTAATAATAATAAGATCACATAAATAAAAACACATAAGTAAAAAAAATGCACCGATATAGTTGTACACAATAAATTCAATCACTAATTACAATTTAAATGTCAATCCTCCATACTATTTCCTGTATGAATATATACTTGGCTTATATTATAGGTATAGACGCTCTGTAGCTTTAATAAATTGTATTTTCTCCACTATTGCTTATTTTCTTTATTAAGAGTCTCTCTTCGTGTTTAGAAGGTAGATGAATAAAAAATCCTCTGGGTTACTTCCTAGTCCAAACTACATCAGGTTGATCAAATGGGAGTACAAGTAACGCATTTCCCCGCCTCTTGGTCATTCTCAGTGGCTGAGGAAGTCGCTGAGACTGACAAAGAGGCGGGTAAACGCATTACTTGTACTCCCATTTTTGCTCTCCGTACATCCATGTTGTGCAGGACGCTCTGGTGAACAACTTTTGATAAGTACAGAGATTTTTTTTTTAACTCCTAGTGAGTATATTGTTCACCTGGATGGTGATGAGGCTGTTGATTATATGTTCTGCACTGGAGAAAAAAACAAATATGCCAGGCTGCTTTGTTTCAATGTGAATGTTCCAAGCTTGAAGAGGATTAAGGGTGTACTTATACACTGATTTAAGCACCATCTTTTCCTTTTACTGTTCTCCATATATCCAGGTGCTCTGTTGTTTATGCAAATGTTCTAAGCCTAAAAGGATTAATGTTGTACTGTACCTATACCATACCTCCCAACATGACCCTTTCCAGGAGGGACACAATGCTCTGGTCCTGGACTTCCCTGGTAATTTATGATTGGTGGCAGCTCCAGAGGGGGGGCTGCAGTACAGACCAAAACTCAAATTTGTTGCATCGTGTTGTGACTTGGATGCACATTCAAATTAGGGATGTGCAGGCTCGGTTCTACTCTGTTACGTTCGTTTTTTTTTACCGAATCTTATTGGCTATCCAAAACTCGTGACAGCTGATACCCAATAAGATTCGGTAAAAAAAACCGAACGGAACCGAGTAGAACCGAGCCTGCACATCCCTAATTCAAATGAAAAAGACTCACACCGAATGTCGCTGAAAACTTGCGCCAGGCATCTCGCACCGCTCGGGGTTTGGAGGCTAGGTATTTGAGGAAACATCTATAGGTAAACTTTTATCCGTAAGCCTAATAGGTTGTGTCATTAGTACATTAAAACAAGAAGTGCTTGTGAGCAACATCAGAAATGTGTCTCCGGGTGAAGTGCTGTGCCTTATGGCAACTGCTTTTGAAACGATTGCATTTGACATCCTGTACAGTATGTGAAGACTGCGGTTAAGCTTTCAAGTAGTAATGAACAATGATACAGAGTATCAAGGCCATCTGATTCCTCTAACAAAGAAGTAAAACAGCTAAAAAACTAAAGTGGTCGTCAGAGAAATACCTTACCCTCTCGGTTGCTGGGCTTCCTATTACAAAACCTACAAGAGGATGCTTAATAACGTCTCCTGGGATAGATTATGGTATAGTACCTGCTTGGAATATGTTTCCAACACTGGACGATGCCGTATGAGATCCTGGATTTTTTTTATTTTAGGTCTTCCAACTGTCAGCGGCTTCCTATATCAGGAGATACGTTCTTAAGGGACCTCCTGTAGGCTATGTATGTATGTATGATCTATCTGCAGATGATGGTTGTTTGTACACACTGAACAACCATCATCTGTGCCTGGCCGCAGGTCCCGCCCCCTCCCTGCGGCTGCCGCTGTGTGTGTACGGGTGGTCTGCAGACCGCTCGTACATACCTGTCGATGGACAGATATGTCTTTAGACATATCTGTCCATCGGCTGTGCCGCACAGCACATTGGCCGATCAATTGATTTGCCAATGTATCTGTCAGTGTGTACCCAGCTTAAGAGACTGTGTTTACCCTAGATACATGTGTAAGTTATCTAACAGAGATTGATGACCTTTTGTATGGATGACCTGGAACATACTGGGTGTCACTAACTGCATGTTTGCACTAATGAAGATGCTTTTTTGGAGAGATAATATAATTTTCTTATTGCAATTTATTTTATCTGAAGGTTTCCAAGTTCACTATCTGGGCTCTAGTTTACTCTCTATTATAATTTGATAATTTACAAATATTAGACGGGGTTCGATCTAGAATTAAATATTTTTTTTTATAAGTTATGTTTATTTTGAGACTGATATTTTATTCTATACATTTTTGCACTGGCAGTGTGAAGTTAAGGTTTATATTTATTAAATTATTAATCTCACTCACAGAGCTTCATTAATTTCTGCTGAGCGTTTTCTCACCCTTGTGCGGAGTCCATTTCTCAATGTTTGTGCTTGTTAAATTCCAATATCAATGTATATATATATATTTTTTTATGTAATCCATACAAATTATACCTAATTTTTTCCCCTCAGAATACTTTGTAGTTTTAGAAAATACCATTAGTCTTTTTACCCATTGTAACAATTCAAATAAAAATAAAATGGGCAAAAATAATTTTTTTGTGAAATTTACAGAGAAAAGTAAACTAATAGCAATTTATTTAGAAACTCCACCAAGAAATGCTTTAGTTCTTGCTTCAGCATTATCCCCCTTTTAAAATGGTAAAAAGCAGGACTCTACGTGGTTAATTCAATTAGGTGCGACCTAGTTGCGGCCGTGAGTAAATGCACCTATATTCTCCACCTTACGGTACCACCAGACTTGTAGATTTTTGTTCGTAACTCGGGGCGAGTCCTTTGCGATATCAGCAATTGCCCCCCTTGGTCCTAATTTAATTGACCCCTATGTGTAGGTTTTGATAATGCATGTTTTTTTATTTTTGCTACTTTTCTTTAAAAGCTTTTTATGTGTAGTGATATGGTAGCTTTAGACTGCCTTTTTTCAAATGTGGATGCCTCTGCAGTTGCCGGTGTCGTTATGGGGTGATGGGTCACCCCCATATACGGAAAACTTATATTTTGTATGAGGCCATAAGGTCAGATTTAACCTCTTTTGTAAGGTGTTCTAATCTTTTAATTTTACATTTGTCATTCATTGGTTACAGAGTAACTTTTTTTTCTTATCAATATATATTATATATACCACTTTCAGACATAACCTTTTGCTGGACTTGCGGCTCAACCCCAGTCTCTATGTGTGAAGAGAACCAACCTGAGTCTGATATGCAGGGTCTGCGACCCTGCTCTATACCATGGTTATTCCCGGAAACGACCATTGTTGACTGTTGTGTGAATGGTTCGACCTGGGTTTTTACACCCGTTTGCGCTGAAAATACTAGGTTGGCTGTTTGGAGCGTTTGCCCGATGACCTTATCTGCAGGCGACAGGACACATGACAGTGGTGAAGACACTGTTCCTGACACCATGACTCACTGGAGTGAAGATGAAGCGCCCTTCTCCTTCTGAAATTACACTCTGCATTGTAGTACAGTGTCAACAGTTGCATCAGTCTAATGTGAAACTGCAAAAAAAAAAACCCACTGAAAACCGGGCTACTCGGTAGTAACTCGTTGGCCATGATTACAACAATGCAGTCTCCACCCAGCAGCCAAGTCACCACCCAGTTTTTCATGAGCTCATTATTGTGAAAAAAAAGCGTCCCCTTTCAATGACTCACTGGTTGACCTGGGAATTTCCTGGGTCCAAGGTGTAGTGTGAAAGGGGGCCCTAGCTAAGACACTGGTTGGAGCCCTGTGGTAGCCCTGGCTCATGTCTGAGAGAGGTATTAATCTTAAGTGACCTTTGTATAGTTTTTATCTTTTTCTTACAATCGCTCAAGCATTATCTCCATCTAAGAACACCGGACAAGTTTTAATTGCGTGTGTATTAAAATATGTGCTAATATTGGTGTGAATCCCCGCATGATACACACAATTGTTCCTAACCCTATACAAAGGAATGCTGTCACTGACAGCCTGGTTCCTGTGTTTGATTTAGAGGGTGGTGCAAGTAGTGTCTATACGTACCTGGATGAATGAATGCATTGGCCATCATGTGCTGTATGGGGGTGTAAGATTTGGGCAATTGTTGTACAATGTTTGATTTTTCGTTAGGCTGTAAACTGTATTTCTTTTAAATTCAGTCTTCTGCAAACAATAGTCGCTGAATCGCCTTTGACCGCTGTAGACTTCATGCCAGATGGAGCAACTTTGGCAGTCGGCTCTTCGCGTGGAAAAATTTACCTTTATGATTTAAGAATGTTAAGTTCGCCTGTTAAAACAGTCACTGCTCATAAGACTTCTGTACAGTGCATTCAGTTTGAACACAGCAGCACCCACAAGGTGAGTTCCGGATGTTTTTCTTTGTGTAGAAGGTTAATGAATCTGCATTTAACTCCTTTTTCTCAATTAATAAAATAATTTGCATTTTGTGATAACAAACACATAATCTAAAGCCGCCATACTCTGATATGTACACCTGCCCTTCAGAAGTTTTGTTGGAATTAGTGCTGTACTTCTAATTAAGAGTAGCAAACAGTCCTTGTTTAAGGTTTATTGGTATTACTACAATAGTACATTTGGAAAATAATTTTAAACCAATTGATGAGTACTTATCACCAACATGCACATTATTTGTAACCCACAAAAGATTTTACATTTCCAGTATGTTGTGGTTGCTTATTTTAAATTCCTCTCTTAATGTGTCCACATGATTGTGCATCTGCTAGGTACATGTAAAGTGTAATGCGCATTTTATACGGAGTATGTACTGGCAGTAGCATAGTCTTTGTGGGTCCCCCAGCTTTCAGCACAAAGGCTTTGATTAATAACACAATGTTCTCAAGAATCTACTCCTATGTGAATGGTTGATGTAACCTCTTGATGTCCAGTAGCATTTTGTAGCTGTGTGACCATAAAATGGATTTATGCAGTGCCATTGTACTTTGCAGTGTTCTACAACTGGAAGCAAACATGGAAAAAAAAATAACAATATGATTTTTTGCACATTTCTTATTAGTAGTAGTTTTAAATATGTTAAAGGCTAGTTTAGCCAACATTAGTAAATATACCTTTACAGAGGTAATGTTTAAGTATTTAGTGTACCCCCAGTCTAAAATGTCTGAATAAATAAGACAAATTAAAACAATTGGTGAGTTTCTCCAGTGTTTGCATTTACAACCTATAGTGCGGTCCCGCAGGACATGCTCAGGTCGGCCAAATTATGATGTCCTCTCTCTCCTAGCCAATGGCTGCCTCCTTGAGGCATACTTCCTCCTAATATGGGATGGCCAGTCACCAATCATTTAGGAGACTAAAGGAGAGTGCACTCCCTAGCTAGAACCTGATTGGTTGTAATATACTCCCAATTTTTGTTTTTCCAAGTTTTAGGAGATGAAGCCCAAAGCGTTTCAGCTGTTTGGTAATGCCACCGTAACCTATTACCAATTTAATGCCTACTGCAATTCTCATCTGCCAATGTATCTTATTACAGTCTTTTTGTCCAAAAGATATCAATGTCTTTTTTTTTTTTTTTTCCTTTTAGCCTACCAAAAGTTCAAGTAAATCGTCTTTGATAACTTCAAATGTCAACAAGAAGGTTCCAGTCAAATCAGCTGCTTTTACTGGCGGAATACATACAACAAAAGATTTGCCAACCACTCTACCAGCATCAGCCATACCAGTGGACAGTAGAGGTCCTGAAATAAGTGAGGACAAATTGGGTAGGCCTAATGATGATTTTCATGTTTTAATTTTAAAGCCTTGGCTAGCCATTTTTGCTTAAAAATTTTTTGTGCGTCCACCTTGTACCTCTTGGTTTGTGTATGTGTGTATAATATATATATATATATATGTGTATATATATATATATATATATATATGTGTATATATATATATATATATGTGTATAATATATATATATATATATGTATATATATATATATATATATATATAATTCATTAATGCTGTACCAAATTGCTCCTAACATAGCAACCCGTTGCAAAGGAGTAGAGGTGCATATCCACTACACGAGAAAAATCAGCGATTGAACGATTACGACATCGTTATCGTTCAATCACTCATTAATCGTGCAGTGAATATGCCGGCAACGACCAGCTATTCGCGCTCCCACTGGTCATTGTCGGCATTTGTCATCGCATGAACATGCAGGCCAACCTGCCGACATCGACAGGTTGTGCATGTTCGGGGATGAGGGAGGGTGCCTGCACTGAACAACATATCGTTCAGTGTGGGCACATAATCCACTGCACAGGATGGAGAACGATTACGATGGTGGATATGCACCTTGAGATAGAGCATGATGGTCATACAGAAGTACAAATCCTTTCATATATACATTTTTCAGTTAGGAAATATAAATCCTGTCATTGATGCTGATGGTATACAATGAATTTTCTTGCTCCTAGCTCCCCCCCTCATGAAGGAGTAAATCAATTTTTTAGCCATTCTCCCCTATCATTCACGCAAACCAGATTGACTGACTTAATGCCTGGAAAAGTACCTATAACATCAGACATCTATTTACCAATTTCCAAGTTCATTTTGACCCTGTCATGTCTTGAAGTCTGTGGAGTGGGAGTACTTCCCGGTAACATACTGGCAGGTTAATCCGCCTTGGTGTGTGTTTTGTTCTTACTGATAAATTGTATTGTAAGCTCTACTGGATCAGTGGCTTGTTTGCGGAAATAGAAGATTAATTTTCTGAACAGTGTAATAGGTTGGCACTATATATAAATCAAACTATTTTTTCTTTAGCCATGACCTCTCCTTCCTGGCTCCATGCTTTTACTATATTATAATAGTTTCTATAATCTAACTTAGATTTGCATCTCTGATCCCTTAAAATAATCTAACCACAATATCATTTGGGCTCAGAGGTGTGTTATCTTCTGGTTCCACTTGTTCCCTTTTAAAATCTGTAACATATCTGTTTTCTGCCAATTTTTATATATAGAAAGAGGACTGTAATTTATTGATATAATAACATATATTGATGGGTACCATCTGCGCCATATGATTTATTCTAGTATAGGGGTGGCCAACCAGTCGGAGGTAAAGAGACAAAAAAATATCTGTAATCAAACTAAAGAGCCGATAGCGTTTGTGCGCACGCAGAAATGGCGCGTGGCCTAGCTGTCACAAGGCCGCATCCCATTTTTTTCGGCGCACGCCTTTGGTATGTCATTTGCAGGAGCATGACCTTGTGTCACACCCCCGGTTATAGTCTCACTGGGGGCAAGCCCAGCACATTGAAAATAAATGAAAGAAAAAGCCAGAGCAATATAGAAAACATTGAAAAAGCCACGTTCTCATAAAATACACATAAAGTACACTGAAACAAGCCATAACCACATAAAATACATTGAAAAAGCCACTCGCACATAAAATACAATAAAAAAACAACCACAGCTCTTACCATGCTGCAGTGTCAAGTCTTGGAGGGTTCCTCAGGACGTCACAGTATTCTGACTTCACAGTAGTTCACGTTGTTAGCGCACACACACATTCGCCGTGGAGGTAACTGTTGAAGTGAAAGAAAAAGCCAGAGCTTTATAGAAAACATTGAAAAAACCACGTTCTCATAAAATACACTGAAACAAGCCAGATCCACATAAAATACATTTTAGAAACCACTTCCACATAAAATACATTTTAAAAACCACATCCACATAAAATACATTTTGAAAGCCAGAACCACATAAAACACACATATCATGTCACTCCAGCCCCCTCCCTATTCCAGCCCACATTCATGTGTCATTGCAGCCTCCCCCCATGCCACTGCAGTGGCCCCTCGTGTCACTTCAGCCACACCCACCCCTTGGAGTTATCTCAACAGCCCCACTCTGCCCCCATAAGCATGAAAGCAGGCAGCATCCCTCCAGCTCTCAGGCTGCCCCCCCACTGGCTCTCAGGCAGTAGTGCCCATTATGCAGTGCCCCCTGTAGTTTTGCCCCTTATGCAGTGCCTCCTGTAGTCCCTCCTTATGCAGTACCCCCTGTAGTTGTTCCCCTTACGCAGTGCCCCATATGCAGTGCCCCCTTCAGAAATTCCCCCAGCCCAGTACTTGCCCGACCATGCTGGCTTTGGCTCTGGCTGCCTCTGACTGGATCTTACTAGATCCAGCAGGCGCGCAGGGCAGGCTCCTCACATTCCTAGTGATGCAGAGGCTTCTTTAGCCTCTGACCATTTCATAGGTCAGCATTCACAGTACCAGTGGGGGGAGCCGCATCACAAAACCTAAAGTGCCGCATGTAGCTCGAGAGCCGCGGGTTGGCCTCCCCTGTTCTAGTATTATTTAATAATTAGTAATAACTAATGGAATGGAACCCATGGTCCCCCAGTGGTGCAAGGCCGCACTGGGGCCATAGGTTCCATTCCATTAGTAATTGGCGGTCTTCTGGACAATGGAAATCTTCTTAGGCATATGAAAAAGAGAGACCTTTAAGCATTACAATGATGTTCAGGGACATGACCTCTATGCAAGAAACAGATGACCTGGGTCTAGAAAGATGAATTATTAGAGATGCACACTTATTATAGTAGGGTGCATGGAAATGCTGCATAGCCCCAAAATATTCTAATGTAGAATATAATTCTACCAAAACTACCGATAGTAATGCAGCAACAAATTGTAATTGTGGAGTACAAAAATAGATAAACATGAATGAAAGTTAATTACATATGTACATGAATACATGCCAAATCATATACCACAAATAAAGGGAGGTTTTCTGAATGTCAGTTGTTTTATAATTTTTAGTTACTCCTGGCGTAATGCGACTAAGGGTGCAATTTAATTAGCTGCGATAAAATGTTATGTTAATGTGTGTTAATTCAATGCGCCTATTGCCCGTTAATGTCACTTATCGCCTGTATATGTGCTCCTGCTTTACGTCCAAATCATTTTTAAAAGACATCTTCTGGCATTTGGGCGATAATTCATGTAGACAACAAACCAACGATCAGAATCTTAGCGCTAATGAAAAAATAATATAAAACAAACAACATAAAATATTAACTAATGAATGACTATCTTCAAGAATAATCTTTCTAATTCGAGCAGCAGATAAAAACAATGTGCCTGTGGCAGCACACTAAAATACACCTGGCAACCAGGTGTAGCGAAGATAAACACAATAAACTAGAATATCTGCGCTAATAAAATAAGTATAAAGAGATTCCAAAAGGATTGATACAAGCAGATCACCACAAAGACAAGGATTACAGTGTAAAAAATAATAATTTTTACTATAATAAATACAATTTGACCGGTCAATATAGAAACAAAAGTAATTACATACAATTAGTGATAGCAATGCTTATAGGCTGAATAGCAAATGGATTACTAATTAATACCAAAGTTAATATCACACTAGTTAATAATGATATTGATCAGAAAAAATCGCTGGAGGAGGTGGATCCAAAAAATATATATATTATTATTAACATTAATGTTGATCCATAATGTCCGCATCTATATTAAACAATCTTCAATCTCACCAGGTAAGATCAGCTGTTTGTTAAAAAGTCACAGATTGCCTGTGTCCTCACTCGTAGTAAGTATGTCACATGCGTAACTTACAAATCATATTCAAGCAGATAGAAAGCTGTAAGCGGCGGAGGAGGCTCCGGAGAGACAGGGTACAAGCGGTTCCTTACTATTCAGATGTTAGTATCAAACCGGCCGCGTCTCAATCCTGCCTCAACTCCTGGCTGCCGGCTGATGTCCGGCGGGACCGCGAATCTCTCGTACTGGTGAGAGGATGATAGAATCGAATATTAGATGCAGATGCATAGTTCATATGGGTCCGAAAATGAGTCCTCTGACGTGTTTCGCTCCGCAAATCTGGGGCTTTTTTAAAGAGTGTAGGTGTAGCTTCATGTAGGTGTTACACGCGTTAAGTATAGGTGAAAATGGGGAAATCAACCTGTACCCCACAAAAATGCAAACTAATATAGGATAACTGTATAGAGGTCGGTTAGTGGCCCAAAGCACACTATTTGTGGTTCTTAAAGTGTGTCAAATGTCTGTTGAGCTTTTTTCAATAAATGTGCAAAAAGTCATTGGGCCTGATTCAGACCCACTCGCGAGCGGCTGTCCGCTCGCAAGTGGGTCGATGTTATGGACTGAGCATGCGCACGACGGAGGGAGCTCCGTCGTGCGCATGCGCCAGACGCGGCGAGCGAAGGAAAGTCCTTCGCTCGTTGTGTCTGATCAAAGGGGGCGTGCTGTCGATGTTGATTGACAGCACGCCCCCTTTGGTAGGCGTGCCGGGGGCGTGCCTCCCTGACGGGGGCGTTCCCACGGGAACGCCTCCCGTCAGAAGCCGGCCCACTGACATCACTAGTGATGTCAGTGGGAGTGATTTTGGCTCTGATAGAGCCAAAATCACTCCGGAGCTTGCGGTTGAAAACCTCAACCGCAGGCTCCGGCTCGCAATTTCGATGGTCGCGATGGTCTCGACCATCGCGGCCATCAAAATGCACGCTCGTATAGCCTGTGGGTGGTGACCCACAGCTATACGAGCGTCCAGAAGGACTCTCCATTTTCATGGAGGCCGGCCCTCATTCAGAGCGTGCGCTCTGCTCCGAGCGTACGGCTCTGAATGAGGGCCATAGTAAGCAAGTCTTTTTTCAGCAAATTTAAATGCTGTTGTAGAATAAGGGGTGCAAAAAAAGGAATCTGTATGATTTACTGCTGGCCACATGGCCGTTGGTTCCAATTCCGACAGCGGCAGCCCAACAGAGGAGGAAATCCTTATCGTCCTAAGGTAAGTACTAACTAACCTAATTATACCCCTAACCCTCCCTTAAAGGTGCCTAACCATAACCCCCCCTTCCCCGCAGCCTAAACCTAAGTCCTCTGGGGGGTTGCCTAACCCTAACCTAGTCCTCCTATCCCCCCCCCCTGCGGCTGTCCGCGCCCGGCTTACCTTTGATCGGTAAGCCAGGGTGTCGGGCTCCCGGCGTAGGTCTAATGACAGGCGTCGGGATTTCGACGCCTGTCATATTAGTGCCTTGCCGGGATTAAGCAGTCGGAAAGCCGGCGGTCAGCATTACGTCCGTCTGCTTCCCCATAAAAATGCCTGTCAGTTTATGTTTGGGTCATTTTAAGCCACTGTTAAAAAAGGATGAAACACCTGTAACTGCCACCTGCAATGTTTAAAACACATACACTATCCATACAGCACCTCCTACATAGTTTAACCCATTATTCTGCACTTTGCAGAATTTCACCCCAAAAATGACGTCTTTATTAGGATGGTATCCCAGTGGTTCTGAATCACGTCCCAACATTTGTACCTTTTTAAAATAGGGATTTTCTCCAACTTTTCACCTGCTCAGGGCGTCCCAATGTAAAAAGATGCGTTAACTGGGTAGCTAATTGAATAGGGCAAAATTTTTGTTTCACCCGAAATTCACTTTTACATGTGAAAACGGGTTATCGTGGCTAATTGAATTCCCCCCTAAGACTCGCCATGAGACTCCACTGATTCATTTGTTATGCACCAACAGAACTGTAAGTGGAAAAAAGTTGTGGCCACTGCATCATTGCACTTCGTATACAGATTCAGACTCTGTCGCGCACAGGTACAGATGTGTGACATACATCTTCCTTGTGTGTTAAACCAGGGCTCGACAAAACGTGGGGGCCAGGTCGCCATGGCGACCAGATTTGGTGCCTGGTGACCAGATTTTCAGCAACCCCCGGGCCCTGTAGTGCAGACCGCGAGCGCGGTCCACACTACAGAGTAACAAACACAGCCGCCAGCGACGGCTGTATGTATGTTATAGCAGCCAATGAGTGTGTGCAGAGGGGGGACTACTACTGGGGGCACTGTGGAGGGAGGACTACTACTGGGGGCACTGCATAGGGGGGACTACTACTGGGGGCATTGCATAGGGGGACCACTACTTGGGGGAAAGCATATTCTTGCATCTGGGCCCACCACTCTCTAGTTGTCCACTGCCAGTGGTGGCTTTGCTTGTCCGGGGTTTTTTGGCTGCGGAGGGGTGGTCTTTCTGGGGGATGGTTACCTGGAGAGGCGGGTTAACTGCTCAATGTGGCTGTGGGAGGGTGGTTTACCCTGAGGTACACAGTTAGTGGTGTGGCCATAGGGGTTAGTTGTCTGGGGCGTAGATGCTCAGTAATGCTGCCTCGGGGGAAGGGGGGGGTCTGGCTCCTACACTTTCATCCTGGCTCCTAGGTTTTAGAAAAATTTGTCAAGCCCAGTGTTAAACAGCCCTTCTAGTCGTACCATGCCGTGGTGTGACTTGGTAGTGCAGAGCGTCTTTTTGTGCGACTTTGTACTATTAAATGCCAGTTTACAGTGTCAGAGGCTGTGACACTGTAACTTAGCATTTCGCATGTAGATAGACCCGCAGTTGCACACAGAATATAGGCATGCCACATGTTATTGCAATCAGCAGAAGTTATTCACATCACTAAGAATAAGATACATTTGACGGTAAAAGGTCGCACAAAATAGACACCGCGCTACCGAGTCAAACAGCGTAAATGTGTTATGTTGAACGCGACTTGAAGCACATGGAGGTAACATATAGGAGGACACATCTGGATACAAGTGTCGCATATCAAATTAATCATTGTATCTTGTATCACATTACATTATGACGAAGATGCATTTTCAGGCAATAAGGCGTTCGGCGCAAGGATAGTCATATGGCAGCTGGTGTGCCAAGCGGGGCTGTTTGACTTGAGTGCAGCAGCAATATATGAGGACACATCTGTTTTCTGTGTGACTTTGGCATAATGTGCCTGATGCAGAGTTGAACGTACACCCATTTGTAGAGCATGTCTTGTGTGAATTTGCACTGCGTAATCTTTAGAACCAAGCATATGCAAGTACATGCAATTCAGAGTCCTACGCATTTCAATAGCATCTTCTCTTGCAACCTAAGGGGTGTAATGGCGTGTTGTCATGGATGCAGATTTCAGAGGGCGGGTGTCTCTAGGATTTGGGCTATGCAGAGTTGGCCAGAAACCTTAATAGGTCTCTTCTCAGAGGGCTTTTTTTGGACAATGTATAGGCTAAAGTAAAGGTTACCAAAGTACCAAATCAAGTGTACTGATAGGGGGACAGGTTCACTGCATACGTCCAAATATACTCAGCAAGTTCCAAGTATATAGTGCAGGAGAATCTACATATTGTTTACATTGCACACTGCATCCAGTCCAGTGCATTGTTCTCACCATGCTATACTGTATTTCTTGGGCAGTCCGTCCGGCAAAATGTCTCTACTGCCTGTCACTGCGATGTGACCGAAAGTCACGCTGCACTGCGATTTCTATTAGAACCGTCAGCGCAATGCTACTTATTGGCCGCTTCACTGTGGAGCTCGCTGCTCGGAACCTCCCCTGCCAAATGGAGGAAGCCGTCCACCCCTTCCGTCTTGACCTCGGCCTACCTCTTGCAGCCGCCCCTGCTGGAAGGAGGATGCCGACCACCCCCTTCACCTTGACCCCGGCCACCCTGCACTGGAGGCAAGCATTGCAGCCTGTCCTACCTAGTGCCCGCCAAACAGTAAGATGCCCTAGTCCGCTAACTCACTTACTTAAGCTCACCTTGGGGAGTTCTAGTATCGGCTGAGTACAGCAAAGGCATGTTTTTTGCTAGTACTGCTAGACTATTTCTCTTTAGTGCCTGCTATAGGGCAAGCGCAAATCCGCTCTAAATGACTGGCCATAAATCGGACCCATATGCTGCCGATGTGGAGTCATCCCGAGAGGTGTACTGCTTTACATATCTGTGGAAATGTAATATTTCCTTGCACTCTTTTTTTTTTTTTTTTTTCTTCTTTTGAGTGATTTATGCCTATTTTGCCGCAAGTAGATGTGTGTGGCTATAGAGATGTGTGCAAATGTGTATGTAAATTATATATGATAGTATTTAAATGAATTGAAAGCTCTATTACAAAAGGGCAGACAAGAGGGTATACTTATTCAAGATGAGTATAATAATTATTTGTACAATGAATGTCCTAGAATAGCTATCATAAACCATTTGCCTAAGCTACATAAGAATCAGGACGCCCGATTTGTATCTGATATAAAATCCCTAGCATTGAGAGTATCTGAATACGTGGACATATATTTGAAAAATTATGTACCTATGCTAACCTCATATATAAAAGATTCAACTCATGTCCTTCAAATATTAGAAATTTTTAAATGGAAAACGAGTTATAGATTGTGTATAATTGATATTCAATTTTTGCACACGTCTATACCCCATGAAAAAGGGTTATATTGCATTAAACAAGTGTTGGGGAGAGGTCCCATGTTGGATACGAATTGAATTTAATTTTTAATTGATTGTATTAGATTTGTTTCACAACGCATTTATTTAACTTTTTGGGAGGATTTTTACACTCAAATTTGTGAGACGGCGAAGGGGACAATTTGCTCCCCAAATTTCGCAAATATATTTCTGGGAGAATGGGAACAATGTAATTTATCAAGACAACACTTTTGGAGAGAATGTAATTTTCTTTAAATGGTACATAGACGATATTTTGATTGTGTGGCAGGGGTCCAATAAGATGTTTTTAGAGTTTGTAGAGTATCTCAATATTTAAGAGTTTAATCTAAGTTTTAAATCTTACTTTCAAGAAAATGAAATAGAATTTTTGGACCTAGTTCTGAATGCAAAAAATGTAAAAGATTGTGAGTGCGTTGATACGTACACCTGTTTTAAGCCAGTAGATAGCAATAACTAAATCTACCCTACTCAAGATTAATAAGATTAAGACCTAACTGCAGGACTATAGAGAAATTTGAGGAGCAGTCTAAAATCTTTATATCAAGATTCTTGGAAAAGTTTCATCTTCTCTCATTAATAAATACAGCGGTAGAAGCCGCTGGGAAATTAAATAAAAAAGAGTTGGTCCAATATAAACCACCAGTATCTGGGAATAAGGCAGAAAACAAGAGGTTTAAATGTCCTTTTGTGACCCAATATAATGCACAAAGTAATAATATTTGGAAGATTTGAAATAAGTACTGGTATATTGTTATAATGGATCCAGTTTTATCACCTGTTGTGGACTCAAAACCTGAAATAGTGTTAGCTTTTTAAAGTACTTGCCCATCTATCTATCGCCCAGTTTATTGCAGCCCCTGAAATCAGGAAAACAAGACGTGACCCTCAATAGAATACAAGGTTTTTTTCCTGTGGGAAATGTCAAACTTGTCTGTATGGTTTGGCAGGTAAAAAAACATTTTTAGGAAAGGATCAAAAGAAAGAGTGTAAGGTAAAGGGATTTATTAACTGTAATACCACATATGTGGTTTATATACTAATTTGTGGCTGTGGAAAAAGATATGTTGGGAAAACAAGAAGGGCATTAAAAATTAGAGTCCTCCAACATATCCGGAATATAAAGAATAATGTAGAGAACCACAGTGTGCCCAGGCACTTTAAAACCTGTCAGGGTAGTGATCCTAGTACAATGAGATATATGGGGTTAGAACATGTCTTAAATGAGAGGGGTGGTGATAGATTTAACCTGTTATCCAAGCGGGAGACATACTGGAAAATAACTTTAAACACACTGTATCCTTATGGGTTAAACAAAGGATTTGAAATCACACCTTTTTTAGAATTTAAATTTTTTTTTATTTTTGAATGATGATTTTATATATATTTTTAGAGATCTAGTTAGTAATAAATTTGTAAGAATGAGCATTGCAATTTTTTGCTATTTTTACTTTTTAGATAAAATGCATCCTTTTTATTGTATAATGTATTTTGTATTATATGTACTGCTATGGTAATATATTAGATTATTGTGTATCTGAAATGCATTGCAATTTGTAACCAATGTATGTTATGTATTGAACAACATAGCACTTTATATAGTGAGAATTTATGTTACACTAACTGATTAAAATGCTGTGTGCAGGATAAAGAGATGATTATGCACACAGGTGATCAACAGCTAAATAGTATATATCGGAGATGCCGGGCCAGTCCTCTGACGAAGTCCCAGTGACAAAACTAGTAGGGGCGTGGCCCAGTTTTGGAAGGAGACAGACTTAGAGATCATCCTGCTGTATTGCTGTGGATGTTATATTTTTCCCGCTGCTATACTTGCGGTCATTTATACCGCCATTTTTGGTACAAATTTTTTAGAATTGTTTTAAAGGTGTGCTGATTAAATTTGATCGATTCATGCACTATTGGCGCACCCTTGCTTTATTTTAGAAAAAAAGAAAATATATATATATATATGTGTGTGTGTGTTTTAATGAGCTTTGACTCTAAGCCTCTACTAAAAAGTACAAGAGGGAGACACAGAGATTCCAAAGATTATATACTACATGCCTGTTTTCTAGGGCATTACGGTACGCATATTTAGTGTGGATGATGCAGGCATATAACTATTAAGCATATTACACTATGAGGCGCTTGTTTTTCACTTTTTGTATTTCATGAACAACGGGAAACTTACGACAAAGGTCCATCTGGAAAAACACGAGCTGCCACTGTTGATACCAGGACCATAGTGGAAAATCATATTGAATGACTCATTTGAATTAACATTTGAACAGAAACCTCTGAATGGTTAAGCGCTGTGACTGTGTGTGTAGGTAGCGTTCCCGCTAGGCTGTTTTAGCAGGGTGCGGCACCCTGCCCTCCTTCTGGAGGGCAAAAAGCACCCTGCCCTCCAGAAGGAGGGCAAAAAGCATCCTGCCCTCACAGGCTGCGGGTGCAGTCTTCACCCGTGGGACGCAGTGTCCCGCGGGTGGAGAAATGTGCGGTGACCCGGTCACCGCCGCAGAATAGACGCCGGGCGCATGCACCCGGCATCTGTTCTCCCTGTCTGCAGCGCTTGGGGGCTGCCCGGCATGTCCATAAGTGCCGGCCACGCCCCCAAGTATGATGAAAAAGGGGACGCGTCTTATAGACACGCCCCCTTTTATGGCCACGCCCCCTTTTCGCCCGCGCGCACAGAGTTGCCCTCTCTAGCTCCGGCACCCTGCCTGCCGCCGGAGCTAGAGTGAACACTATGTATGTATGTATGTATGTGTGTGTATGTATATATATATGTGTGTGTGTGTGTGTGTGTGTGTGTGTGTGTGTGTGTGTGTATGTATATATAGCACATTGCAAGTATTTTGTTGCAAGCAAGCCCGATAAACTGTTAGCAATGTTCATGAACACTTTTTTTTCCACAATGTTTGAAGTCAGTTTCTCATACCTGTTTAATTTCTACACGTGTTCTTATTTAAGCTTATTATTTTCTTTTATTTTTCCTCTACAGATATGCCACGCAGCACAAGTCTTGATGTCATCCCATCAAAAGAAACCGATTTAGTTAAAATATCAGATATGAAATCAATAGATACATTTGGGAGAAGCAGTTTAGGTGACATATTTTCTCCAGTCCGTGATGGTAAGCTTATTTGATCCAAATGTAATGACATAATGAAAAGATTGGTATTCATAATATGCATTGAGATCTTACTGTATCTAGTCTAGTGGATGGCAGTATTGTTGCTATTATCCCTTTTATGTACATGAACGTAATTATTTTTGTTATTTTTTCTAAGATGCATCACACGTAAAAGGGATGGAAGAGTTTCTCTCTAAAGGAAATGGTATGTGGCATTATTTTGCAGTGAACATTATAAATATGCTTGTCCCATGTGCATTTTGTGAGATAGTGTGGTCAAGCTGTTAAGATTGTATTTTTTATGAGCAGCACAGAAAATATCTTCAGCAAGTGGTGGCCTGTATAGTACCGTGTGAGATCATTAGCTGGCCTATGTGCACAATTAAGCAAAGTTGAATATATATACTGAAACTTTGAATTACATTTTTGCTTATGTCAAAAGTCCTGTAGTGTCGTGTATTCACACCTGTGGGTTTGCACCATGATTTTGTATTCTCCTCTACAAAGGCACGCAGGTACTGTAGCTGTTCATAACAGGAGGAGTGCAAAACCACTTAGTAATTGTTTTTTGTTTGTAGATCTGGATTACCTGGCCCAATTCACTGCAATACCTGGAACAAGACGGCATCCTGTGGGTGCAAATTCCCAAGGATTGCATTCTTCTCCTTTGAACTTCATTTTTGGAAGTCCAATTAAAGAAGAAGATGAGACCCAAGATGTGGAGCTGAAAACAAGGAGGCCACAATTTATAAAACAAGATCTAAGGGAGGGTGTGAAACAGGTAATCCGAGTGATGAGTACTCCTGTTCTGTGCATCTAATAACTTAATTGTAGCTTTATGCAGAACCATGTGATCAAGAAGCCTTATGGTAAAACCTAGTGTATATATTAAGTCTATCTTTGTCTACTTAATTTGATAGTCATATAATACTGCCTTACAGTTTTGCATTGTATTGTCATATACACAAGTACAGAATAATGTATCTACATATTAAATCAAACACAGGCATTCTTGCATTTCAGTAATGCTGGGCATATACGGCAAGATAAAATGTCTGTCAGAGAAATCTCACAGTGTATAGCCCGACATCTGCGCTCCGCCCCCGGGGGAGGAGACATTTCCCTGTTCCTTCCGTAGGAAGGAACACAGGAAATGTCTGTCTGTCGGCCGCGCTGGGCATACACTGCCCGGTGCGGCCGACAGTTACCGGGTAAATATCGCATCGGACGGGCATGCTGGACAATCCAGCATGCCCGACCAAGCAATATTTAACCCTCGGTCGCCTCCCCCCACGCTACCATTATCGCGGTGATCCGCCGATATCGGGCGGATCATCCTGATAATTGCAGCGTGTATGGCCAGCATAAGGTGGAATGAAATTGATGATTTCCATTCACAAGATGACTTTATTTTTTTTATAACTTCTTAAAGCCTTCAAAAGCATCAAGCAATGAGCAAATTAACTTCAAAACTTCCCCTATCCCAATTTCACGGACACAAGAAACAATTGAAAGAACAGGAAAGCAAACTCTAGCCCAAATAAAACCAGAATTTTCTGCAAATGGTATAAAAGTGACAAGTGAGTATCGTAATGTTTATTAGAATATTTTCTGTTTGCACTAATAAAGTGGAATTTCTTTGAATGAGAATTATTTTTGTATTGTTTGAAGACTTAATATTTACTATACGTTTTGTTGCCTTGGCCACTTTTTCTTTTTTTTTTTTTCTTTTTTAAGACTGCATGCCTTAAATGTATTATTGTGTATCATATTATTTAATATAGAAACTGACTAAAATTAATTATTGAAAATATTAAACGTGGTGGGTTGTAAATTCTGTAAATCTTTCTCCATGAGTTGCCTGTCCTCTCTTGATGATTTGAACTTCAGGAAAGTTCAAATTGTGCTTCCAGTCTCTTTTTACATTAAAAAGATTATTACCATAGATTTTATACATCGGGCTAGCTTATACAGCCATTTGTGGGGAATATTTAATAATTCACATAAATCCCTGATCTAGTGAAAGTTATATTCAAAATGATCAACTAGCCTATTGCACACACACTCTAATATTGCCATTACTCGAACCGTATATTTTTGGATTGTGTGGTAGAAACACATGCAAACACTGAGAACATACAAACTTCACATAGATTGTTCCCTGGTTGGAGTAGGACTAGTGCTCTGGTGCAGTGAATTAGCAGTGCCAAGAACACTGCTACTATGCCACCCAAATGTAACTGTTCCTCCTGCTACTTCAGTTGTTTATTTATGCACCATAAAGTGCATTGGTTCTGAAGTTATATCTTATATTTAAGGTTCAAAATTGCTTAATTTCTCATTCTGTAATATCAGGTCTCATTATTTTACACAACACAAGAAGCCCAAACAAGTATTTAATTACATATATACTTTAAAAAAGAGCCATTTGTTTTTCTCGGCTGCCAACAGTCATATTTTTAAGTGCAGTGAGCTTGTTCTTAGGAAACTGGAAGAAGTAATGTGTTAGTTAAAAAGTCCCTTGTTGGTACCAGTGGGCCCTTAATGCCCCGCATGCTGGTACTTATGGTTCTCCAAGTACCAGCATGCTGGGGAGGCTTGCTGGGACCTATAGTTCAACTGTAAAGACAATGATGAAAATTCTAATTTTTACACTACACCTAACACTATCAACCTTCCACCCACCACCCAGGGGTGGCGGGGATAAGCCCCGGGCTATCAGCCTAGGCCAGGGGTACCCTGGAGAGGGTGACCCCTTTATTGGGGGGGTCCCCAACTCCCCAGGGATCCCTGGCCTGGGCTGACTAACGGTCAATGCTGATGCTGCGGGTGGGGACCTGGTGAAAGGGCATCCCTGGATGTGGCATCAGTCCCCCATTAGAAAGGGTCCAGGGCTGGTTTTAAATATACGGGGTACCTAAAGTCAATTTTTTTCTCCGTATATTTAAAACCAGCTCTGTCCCTGGTGCCTGGTGCTGGTTCTTAAATTACAGTGGAACCCTACACATTTTTTTCCCTGTAATGTTAAGAACCAGGACTTGCTGGCATGTCCGGGGCTGGTTAGTGTTTTGGGGGGGACCTCACGTCGTTTTTATTTAAAAAAAAAAAAAAAACATCTATTTTTTATACGTCTTAACACTAGCAGCAAGCACATATCTCACTGATACGTGCTGGCTGCTACCTCGGGAGAGATTTGCAGAGAGAAAATACTGCAATCTCGGGTGAGTAATCCCCTGCAAAACGAGTTACTCGGGAAAGCTATCTCGTTCTGCTTCACCATCGGCAAACTCGTTTAGCCTCAAATCGCCTGTTGGTAAATTTGGAATAAAAAAAGGGATTAAATCACCCCAGTTTTGGCGAGTACCAGCGAGATAAATCACTTTCAAAATCGGGGCCATCTCGAATCTTAGTAAATTTACCCCATAACCTCACCCTAATTTGTGAAGTAGGGAGCAGCTTTGTTATATGCATCCATGGTTTCTTTTACACTTAAACTGTTCTTTTAAAAATGCCAGTAGTGACGGTTGGAGCATAAAAGGGGTTGGGTACGGTATGCCGGCGTTCAAAATCCCAATGCCGCCATCTCGACAGGGTTTGGATACTGACACCTGTCGGATGGTATCCTAACCCTCCTCCTCTATTTACCCCTAACCCTCCCTTCCCAGTGCCTAGACCTAATCTCCCCCACTAGTGCTTAAAACTAACCTTTCCCTCCCCCCACCCTAAACCTAATGGGGGGTATCCACTAAGTGATTTAAACAAGCGATTGCACGATAACGATGTCGTTATCGTGCAATCGTTTGCAAATCGCGCATGCATCGGGGATGTTTTGGATGGAAGCAACCCGCAACACACGCGTGCCTGCGGGTTGCTTCTGACATCGCCTGTACATGCAGGTCAACCTGACGATCTCGTCAGGTTCTGCATGTGTGGGGATGAGTGATGTGCCAGGACTGAACGAGTGAACGTTCAGTCTAGGCACATCACTAGCTATACAAACGACAGCACGATTGCAATGTCGCAATCGTGCTGTCGTTTGTGTATTGCTAAGTGGATACCCCCCATAACTCTCCCTCTTACCCCCCGCTACTTACCTTTCAGGATCCAAGCACAGGGATTCTGACAGTTGTCGGGATTCCGGTGCCAGCACCCTGCCCACCGGGATATTGACCGCATCCCCATAAAATTATGTCTGGCATTAGCACATGGTTTCTTTTGGTGGGTTTACAATACAAGGAAGCATATCTTTTTCCTTTTTTCTGATGTAAACTCCATATTCAAATAGTGTCTTCTTGAGAATTTGCAAGGGTACGTTTAATACTAGGATGAGACCTTTTAACATTGGCATTCATAATTCTAGTGCTTATAATAGCCTAGCCAAAAAGAGAGAACATCACAACTCACAAAATGGATCCTAATATGCTTGCAGCCCTAGATATTATTGGTAATCATTTTTCATGATCACTCCTGAAGATCTTTATGAATGCATATAAAAAATCATTATCAAATGTAATGTCAATGCAGATTAAAAAAAAATTGACAATTCAATAGATCCTGTTGAAGCAGTGCTTATTCCACATCACTTTTATATCCTTGTTTGCACAATGTAGGTCAAATGGTATATAGCCAGTGTAAAGATATAGGTATATTAGGAGATTTTTGTGAGTTATTTTTTTATTTTAACTCTTCCTCACACTTGACAGGTAATCTGAATGGCTTTATGTTCTTTTGATGTACTGTTATAATTATGTCCACACAGATAAATAGGAAGTGTAAATTACCTTTAGGATGCCTTGAGGTGATCCTGTGTCATTTCATTAGTATGCACATTCGTTATGATCCTGTGAGCAGGATACTGTAATCATCTGTGCAGACTAGGTGTCCCAGGTAGAAGGGATTGGTAAACATACAGACACTGTCTAAATAAAGCTTACATATTACTGTCAGAGGTGAGCTGCCACAGCTGGAAAAAACAGACTGCAATCTATTAAATGGTGACTTCATACTGCGATACAAAGACAAAACCATATGTTATCTATTTTTGCAGTAAAATTAATATTTCTGATAGCTAGGAGCTTCCAAAATCATAGAGAAATATCTGGAGTCTATACGCAGGTTGTGTGTTTTGGAAATCCCTCTGATTTGGAAATCCGGGTTTTGGAGGAATGAGAGATCCAACCAATGCCACATCACAACTACGTCATATTTACAGTTTTATTATAGCTTAAAGAATATGAACATACCATATTTTATATAGTTATTTCACAGGGGAAGTGATGTGTAGTTATTGGAATGGGTAAGTAAGGCCGGCTGTCGGGATGAAGACAGCGGCATCGGAATTAAGATAGGCGTCTGTATTTCGACTCGTATCTTAAGTCCCTTGTCGAGATTTCAGTGTAGGTATTAAGACCGGCGGCATCGCGGCTGCTGGTCTCATAACTACATGCCTAGTTATTTGTACGTTAAGTTAAAATTAAGTGGGCAGTCACAGTATGGAGCCAAATAATTTTCACCAGCGCCTGGAACTCATCTGTGATACAGATTATCCTGCGGCAGTTCAAAGCAAGGAGATAATTGATAACTATATAGGCTGGAACTGCGCTGGATAAACCTAAACCATCAAACGTGATATTCTTTTTTTTTTTTTTTTTTTATTATATATGTATATATATGTGTGTATGTATATATGTATGTGTGTGTGTGTGTGTGTATATATATATATATATATATATATATATTATGTGTTTGTGTGTGTATATATATATATATATATATAATGTGTTTGTGTGTGTGTGTGTATACATATATATATATATATATATATATATATATATATGCAGTACTTGTCAAAAGTCTGAGCACACCAGTATATTTTAAGGAATTTTCAATTTAACTGCACAGTAACCAAATATAACCTGTTTTATTGGCTTTGTTTACAAATTAAAAAACTGAACAATAAGGAAAAAAAAAAACCAACTTGTTTTGACTTCTAGGAAAGTTTTATTTAGGTAGTCTGCTTTCATTGAAGTGACGAGCCTTAGCTTTGATAAGCACTTTGCATATCCTTGGCATCCTATTTACTAATTTTTCCAGCTTTTGGTGATCCATTCGACTCCAGCAGCTTTGAAGAGCCTCCCAGAGGCCCTCAGTTTTGGTAGGCATCTGTTTTCTGACTTCCCTGTCTAGTTCTTCCCACAAAAGCTCCATGGGTGAAATATCTGGTGATTAAGGAGGCCATTTAATTTTTGTTACGACTTGAGCATCTTCTTTCGTTTGCAAATAATTAGTCCACAACTTGGACGTATGTTTTGGATCGTTATCTTATTGGAAAACTTAAGTTCTGACCCACAAGTCGCCTTCCGGAGGGAATCGCATGACACACTAATATGTTGTGGTATACCTTTTGATCCATTATTCCGTCGATTCTGACTAAGTCACCAACTTGGTTGGCCGCGAAACATGTAGAAAAGAGAGGGGGGTTTAACCCCCTATTGTTCCTCAGCACACTGAATTATACTAGCAACAATATATGAACACTATATGGTAATAGAATTTCACAGATATTAGTTGCATGAATTTGCAAATACATGGGATGCTGCTAGGACTCGTCAAGGCTTTTCTGTCACTAGCAGTCCCTACACTAAACAGTTCACGTCCGGGGCGCAGAGCACCCCAAATTAACGTCCAGCCCAGGACCCCCCCCCCCAGGGCATCACACGAAAAATGGAAAAAGAGTGACAGTGCAGTGTAAAGTATAGAAGTGTGCAAGTAATTACTAAGTGTTAAGGGGTTCAAATATATGTGAACAATTGCATGAATAATAAACAAACATAAAAAAGTGATGTGAAATGTAACTATGTGTATTAAGTGGTGATGCCCTCGGGAGGTCCAGCCAGAGCTGCCTCGGGGGCCCTATGCCCAAACGCTCAACCATTTTTCCATTTTTCGTGTGATGCCCTGGGAGGGGGTCCTGGGCTGGACGTTATTTTGGGGTGCTCTGCGCCCCGGACGTGAACCGTTTAGTGTAGGGACTGCTAGTGACAGAGAAGCCTTGACGAGGCCTAGCAGCATCCCATGTATTTGCAAATGCATGCAACTAATATCTCTGAAATTCTATTACCATATAGTGTTCATATATTGTTTCTAGTATAATTCAGTGTGCTGAGGAACAATAGGGGGTTAAACCCCACTCTCTTTTCTACTTGGTATGACCCCTCCCTTTCACGCACCTGAAAAAAGTACTACCAGATTGATTGAGCAGCTGCCATTTTTTTGTTTGCCTGCGAAACATCCCCAAACCATCACATTGCCTCCTCCATGCTTAACTGTTGGCGCTACACAGTCTAGGAGAAAGCGCTCACCTGGACGACGACGCACAAAACCCCAGCGATGCGAGCCAAAAAGTAAAAATTTTAGTCTTTCCAAATCACCCTCTTCCACTGTTCCTCAGTCCAATTCTTATGCTTCTTAGCCCATGCGTACCTTTTTCTTACCGCAACCCTACCACTAAGGCCATATTCCTGCAAGTGCCTGGCCACCGTCCTATTGGACACAGCCTGGGAACGACTTTTCCGCAACTCCCTTCCTATTTCCGGAGCAGTCAAATGTCTATTACGCTTGCTAGTAGTCACAATGAAGTTGTCCTCACGAACAGTTGTTTTTGGACAACCAGTTCATTTTCTTGTAACATTTTGACCAGTTTTTGACTTTCGTTCAGTAGTCCGACGCAAAGAATAACTGTGGCCATTATTATAGTATACTAATTTTGTGACACATTTCTATCGATTTTCCGTTGCATCAGTACGGAAATAATATATTTTGTTATTTTTTATCATACTCCATTCACACACAAGTAGCAGAATGTACGATAAACAAGCTTCTTTTCATTTTCAGGGGGATGTGCTCAGACTTTTGACAAGTACTGTTTATGTATATCAATGATAAATACGTTAGTTGTTTGACGCTAATTGATGTAGGTAATTATCGATAGTGACTGACATAGTAACTAAATGGTTAACATCAGGGTTTACTCTGGCTGTTCCAGCTGATTGCTTAGCAATCATGACTGTTTATTGATTGGTTATATTGTTAATAATGTTTTATGTATTCTGGACTATGTTGATTTGACTAAGTGACGGGGACCTGATCTGACTTCCAACCTGTCACCCAGATAAAATTAGTGGGTGTTTATGACTTATTATTTGTTACTTGTGATGCCGCTGGACCCGATGACATAATTTCCGGTACGGCGGAACAGACTTGCGTTCCTCCAGTCAGGGGGATACAAATGTTGGTTCTGCCTGCCGGTGATTGCCTGAGGGGATCTGGCACCAGCGACACGAGGGAGGTGTGTTTGACAGGTGAGTACATATCAGGTAATTGGAAATTAGGCTATTTAGATGTTGGTTTGGGGAGCTCATTGTATGGCATACCCCTTGGGAAGGTGTTAACACACTGAAACAGCTGTCCGGTTGGGATCAAGAATCATGCATTGCCTGTGCTCTGCACTATTGTTGCACTATATCTGCATTTGTTGCACGTTTTTTGGATGCTTCATTAAAATGCATTAGGATTTGCCTATTATGGAGTGCGGATCTACTTCTCCTGTTGCTTCCAACATGTTGAGCTGGAATTGTCATGGAATAGATATATATATATATATATATATATATATATATATGTATATATATAGATATAGTTTTAAATTTTATTATTATTATCCTTTATTTATATGGCAAGTGTTCCGCAGCGCCTTGCATAGTACATAGACCTAATAAGTGAACTAGAAACATGTACCGTACAATACATTACAGTACAGGACAAGGACACAATTTATATACATTAGCGATTAAAGCACTCACAATAAGCAGCCGGGAGTTGGCAGTCACGTGTTAGGTGCCCTTATGGGGAGTAGAGGAAAATGTAAAGAGAAGCACATGATGGGAAGAGGTCCCTGCTCGTGAGAGCTTACATACTAAAGAGGAGGGGCAGACAGACAGGCGTGACACAGAAGGGGAAGATAGGGAGGAAAGAGCATGAGGTGGGTTAGGATGAGTGCTGGAATGCCTTGATGAAGTAGTGGGTCTTGAGAGCCCGTTTGAATATTTGTAGAGAAGTGGAGAGTCGGAGAGGGAGAGCATTCCAAAGGTAGGGAGCAACATGGGCAAAATCTTGGATGCGGGAGTGGGAGGAAGTAATCAGTTGGCAAGAGAGGCGGCATGCATTTTTTGAGCGAAGTGGGCGTGCGGGAGTGTGAGGGGAGAGAAGGTCAGAAATGTATGCAGGAGAGAACTTGGTGAGGGCTTTGTAGGCGAGTGTAAGAACCTTGAATTGGCATCTGAAGGGGAGGGGAGCCAGTGTAGGGCTTGAAGGAGAGGGGAAGCAGATGTATAACGTCTGGAGAGGAAGATGAGCCGAGTAGCAGCATTGAGAACCGATTGTAGTGGAGAGAGATGAGAGACTGGGAGGCCAGCTAGGAGAAGGTTACAGTAGTCCAATCTGGAGATGACCAGTGAGTGGATGAGGGTTTTAGTGGCATCCTGGGTGAAGAAGGGTCAAATCCTGGAGATATTTTTTAGGTGGAAACTGCAAGACTGCGGGAGGTGCTGAATGTGTGGTTTAAAGGAGAGGGAGGAGTCTAGGATAACTCCAAGACAGCGCACTTTGGGGCTAGAGGAGATAGTTGTGCCATCAAGAGATAATGAATGTGTGGGAAGTGATGTAGTGGAAGAGGGTGGGAAGATGATCAGCTCAGTCTTAGATATGTTAAGTTTAAGCGTTGGGACATCCATGAAGAGACAGCAGAGAGACAGTTGGAGATACGGGTAAGGAGCTCAGGGGTGGAAAGGTAAATTTGAGTATCATCAGCATAGAGATGATATTGGAGGTCAAAGGAGTTTGAGTTCACCAAAAGAGGGACGTATATAGGGGGAAAAGGAGAGGTCCGAGTACAGAACCTTGGGGAACTCCTACTGTTAGTGGAAGTGGGTGGGGGGGGAGGAGTCATGAGAGGACACAGAGAAGGAACGATCAGAGAGGTATGAGGAAAGCCAGGAGAGGGTAGTGCCACGTAAACTGAGAGAGTAAAGGATTTGCAAGAGGAGAGGGTTGTCTACAGATTCAAACGCAGCAGAGAGATCAAGGAGAATGAGCAGAGAGTAGTGGCCCTTGGATTTGCCAGCAAGGAGGTCGTTGATGACTTTCGTGAGGGCAGTTTCAGTGGAGTGGAGAGAATGGAAGCCAGACTGAAATGAGTCAAGGAGGGAGTGGGAGGAAAGAAAGGTGGCAAGGCGGTTGTAGGCAATACTCTCAAAGAGTTTGGAAGCAAAAGGGAGAAGAGAGATGGGTCTATAGTTGGAAAGTATGTTAGGATCAAGGGTATGTTTTTTAAGAATGGGGGAGACAAGGGCATGTTTTAATGCAGAAGGGATAGTGCCAGCTGATAGGGAGGGATTAAGGAGGTGAGCAAGATGAGAACAGGCAGAAGGAGACAGGTAGGAGAGGAGACGGGAAGGGATAGGGTCAAGAGGGGAGGTGGAAGGAGGGGAGGACCAGATGAGGGCCATGATTTCCTCTCCAGAGGCAGGTGAGAAGGATGTTAGAGTTGGTGAGACAGAAGGGGAGGGGTGCTGAAGGTCTGATGGGATATGATGTCCTCACGTATGGAGTCAATTTTAGATGTAAAGTAGGTGGCAAAGTCGAGGGCAGAGAGCGAGGAGGGGAGGCGAGGAAGGGGAGGGCAGAGGAGGGAGTTGAAAGTGGCAAAGAGACGCCCGGGGTTTGAGGACTGGGAGGAGATGAGGTTCTTGAAATATGTTTGTTTTTAGAGAGACGGGGCAGCACTGAATAATTTTGAAATGAGGTAGTCAGCCTTAGAGCGTGATTTTCTTCACCAACTCTCGGCAATTCATGAACACTTTTGCGGGTATCTGGTGCATTTGGAATGCCAGGGTTGTGGTGTGCATCTGCAAGGGTGAGTAGTTATTGCCGGAGCAACAGAGTCAAGAGCAGAAGTAAGGGAGGAATTGTACAGGGAAGTAGCTTGTTCAGGACAGGAGAGAGAAAGGATAGGGGAGAGAAGAGAGTCCCATTAGGGAGGAAAAAAGCACTGTGTATATGTGTGTGTGTGTGTATATATAATAAACATGTCCATAAAAATCTATATAATGCATATCCACTACACAATGAAAGAACGATTGAACGATAACGACATTGTTATTGTTCAATCGTTCATTATACTGTGTAGTGGATAATGTGCCCACACTGAAAACAATGTCGTTCAGTGCAGGCACCCTTCCTCATCCCGAACATGCACAACCTGACGATGTTGTCTGGTTGGACGGTATGTTGCTGGCATATTCACTGCACGATTAATGAACGTTAACGATGTCGTTATTGTTCAATCGTCTATTTATATTGTGTAGTGAGTGCGGCTTTAGTACTCGAGTATCTAAAATGTCATTGTAGCAACGTAAAAGTACAAAACCAATGCCATATAAATTTAGAGCATATGAAACCATGTATCTTTATAAACAATGGTTGAATCGATGTATCCAACTGTAGAGTATGGTGAAAGTTAAAATGTCTCACATTGAAAGGAATGGTAATAGTATTCCAAGAAATCAGTTCTAACCAGTTGGAATTTTTCCATATGCATAATTACCTGCTTGTCATGTATCCTGCAGGTTATTTCTAGAAGGCCTTTAGTATAATCCTGTCCGTCAAAAACAAGGTGGGTTTTCTGGTGTTTAACGCACCCGGCGGTGGTTCCTTTTCCACCCGCTGTTAAAGTTCATCTCTCTGCGGCTCACACCCGCTACTGTGTGCCGGAGGCGAATGTTTCTATGCTCGGGACTTAACATGGCTGTCAGTAGTTTGCCCGCTCTGATACCCGAACCCTTGGCGGCTCTCTCCCGCTAATGTGTGCCGGAGAGGTCACAAGTGCTCGATGCTTGGAGTAGCTGACAGGTAATTACTTGCTCTGGTGTTCGGTCTCCTCCCGGCTCCATGCTATAGTTGGGACCCGCCGGCTTTGTTCATACAGCGGTGAGCTGTGGTGTTATTGGAGTTCCGCTGGAACTTAAATTCTCCACAGTACAATAGTAAAAATCCAGGTGATATGGTTGAATAACGTCCGAATACTAACGAAATTACCTGACAGAGTTACAAAGTCTCTTTCAATGTGAAGGACAAATTAGTAGTTAGGGCAGCAACGTGTTTTGTCCAAGCCTTTGGACTTTTTCAAACTTAATTGATCCGTCTTTGAAGAAGTTATTAGTTTGCTAAGGTTACGCTATAACTGTTATTGATTGCTAGAAGCAGGGGAAGACCAGCTAACTGCGTGTTTGTCTGTATCACCAAGCCTGCACGATTGTGATAGTGTTAGGGGACCTGTGGCTCCTTTATATCTACCACATGTGGTGGCAGTAATATGGATTGAAAATTGATTAAAGGGCAGAGTGGTACAATATTTATGGTGAGTTTTCTCCTCTTATCTGCCCTCACTGCATCAGGACTTGGGGTGCCTGCCTGATCACAGTCCTGACGCTAAAGTGGTACAGCCAGGGTGAATCAAATTACCACCTCTGGCCATAGACAATAGTGCAAACATCAGAGATATTTACTAGGGTCCCTGACACCTAGCATACAAATAAATACTCATTTACTTTTATATATTTAATCAGGTAGTCTGTGATGTATATCAGATTAGTAGACAATGTTGATGCAGTTCTCTGCAGCTATACAAATTGCGGTAGATGTTCAAATACTGAACCACTCTCTGTGTTCCCAGGGAATTATCAACACATTTCTGAGTTCCTGATAGATATTGCTAGGACAATTTTACATGTGAATGCTCACTTTGGTTCCAATAATTAAATACTTCTGTGTTTCATTATGTGGGTTAAACAATGATACCTGTTGAGGTGAGAATAACAGAATGTAAAAACAATATATGTAACTTTGGCCCTTACAGACATGGACAAATTTGTTGGTACTCTTCCACGAAAATCTATTTTTCTCTGAAATAACTTGAAGCCAATAATTTATATCTTTTCAGTTTATTTACCTACCAAAGGTATACATGAGACAAATAGCTTTTAATTTCATCACTTTTCAGGAGGAATGAAACATTGTTTCTTTGAACTGTATGGGTACCAACAAATTTTTCCACGTCTGTATTTGTATGATTTGCTGTTTAATTTTAATACTCAATTTGTATTTACATAAAGTGCGGAATCTGAATCTGTGTCCTGCAATATTCTTCTGTGAGTTAAATAACTGGTTTATATTGGACTTTTCTATGGGCCTTGTCATTGGCAGCCCATATGAAGCAGCCTGATAAGATTTCTGAGTTAAGGAGCAGATTTCAGCTTACGGTGTTAATAATGTTTGTGTCATATTGTTCAGATAAACCTTTTGCGGAGCAAAAAATGTCTGACACTACTATAATTTATATTAAAAATCCCTCTTTTGTTTATCTTCAGGAGTTTTTGAACAAGTATAAGATAACTATTGCATACCGCCAAGTTATTCAGCATAGTAGAGGCTTGGCTGTTAAGTCTGAACATTGGAAAATCTGTTCTGAGCCACAAACAGAACAGTATTGGCAAGTATTCTTCAGCTATCTTTGCCTAAAGCCGGGTACACACTAGACGATATGTCATACTGTCCACATCGGGCAGTGTGTACACGCTATGTCGCTCACTATGCGCGCTCCTGCACGTAAGCGGCATCGACCATCGGACCTGCGATATAGGCAGCGGGGCCATGCTGTCAAATGCAGCATGGCCCTCGCTGTTTCGCCATTGCTCAATGCTGGCGAACCCACCGCACGACACATCGGCTGAGTACACATCGTTAAGTGTGTACCCAGCATAAGCCATGAGTCTCCGACTGATTTAAGGCCTTTTCTGGTGTTTGTAAGAAAAAAAAGATCTACCCATGTTAGTCACATTTAGCTTGGAAAGGTTCAGCATAACACAACTTCGGATCTCCTTGGAAACTATTTAATGCTTCTGAATTTGGCAGGTGTCTCCTGTTGGCCAGGTAGAGCTAGGGATGTACTGATACCTCGCCATTTTGTAGCTCTTTAAGTACGGCATCCTGGTGTTGATATTTGAATAACTTTGCCATGAAAGTGGTGGAAAAAGCTTGAAGTTCTGTAGCTCTTAAGAAGATCTGATCTGCTTGCCATGCCTCTAAGGTGGTCTGATATGCTTGCTCCATTGTGAACCTGAAGTATTAAGTTTCTATTTGAGATTTTTATACCTTTCTGTTGCAGAAAAAAAAACAAATGACTAACTATTTCCATGTTGTTTTCACTGCTGCACAGCAGTTATCATAGTATCAGGTCTCCAAAAAGTACGTAGCTTTGTCTTATGACAGTCATTTAATAAATATCTTTTGGTTGGCAAGAAGTATCAGGAAAGCTCCACATGACCTCCAAAATTTTCCATACTGACCACTATTCTTATGGTTGTAGAGGAAAAATAGGTACATTGCTTTTGTCAGTCAAAGTGATCATGATTCTTAGGTCTGCAACTAATCCTGGAGGTTTCCTCCGCACATTTCTTTTACACATCTGTTCCCAGTATTAATTCAGCTGGCGTACACTTCATTCAACTCTGTTCTAACGCTGAGTGATACTGCTGCTATCCTGTAGCCTATGCAGTGTAGTGTCATGTTAGCCACTAAACCATTTACTAATTTGTACTTCCGCTAGCATTTTTGTGAACATGGGGATTCCTTTCAGAAGTCCCTGTTACAGTAAATGACAAATACTTGTGATCATAAATAATCAAAACTCTTAATGCATAGGATCTATGGTCTGAGTGCAGGTATCTGTCAATCACTTGCAGATGAAACCTGGTAGAATAGCAGAGAAATGCAAGTTATTGATGTGTTTAAATAGATGAATAATCACTGAGTACCGTAAGTTTAACTGGGACTCCCCTTTTATACCAGCTAATCACAAGTGTTTTTTTCTCCTTTCATTTTGCAGTAGACGTCTTTAGTGAAAAGTTTATTTAAACAGAGCTTGTCATGCTTAGTGGTTTTCATCCTGGATGTCTCCATCTTTAATCATGTCTATCATAGTTGATCCAGTATTTATAAAATCCAAAGAGTGCTTTAATATTTGTCATGTACAACATTATTTAATTTAAAGTCCTTGATTTGGTGAACATTCTACTAAAGTGTATAGCCATTTACATTGAGAATCATTAGAACAAACTGGTTAATGGCATGTAACTTATTTTTTTGCTGTACTTCTAACTCTGTTTTCATATTGTTACAGGTCCAAAGTTACCTACATCAATCAGTACAGAAGTTGCCTTTTCACTGTCAGAAAAAATAGCTGACTCGTTGGCTAGTGAGAAAATTGGAGCCCCTTTAACATCTGTTCAAATTAATTTCATCAAAAATATGATTGAGGAAACTCTTGATGACTTCCGGTAACTTATGTGATTTTGGTTTGTTACAATATAATTTTGAGAAATAAAAACAGCATGATTTCTTTATACTGAAATGTTGGCAAAATTAATATTTTATAGGAGAACAATGTGAATGTCATTGTTACAAACAGCATTGGGTATTTTCCTCCTGCATTCCCATTGTGGATAGAGGGGCAAGGGGCTTGATTCAGAGTTGTATGTAAATCTGATGGTTTGTGTAAAACTCTGATGGTTGCTGATCGACGCGTGTGCAGGATCTGTACTGCTCATGTGCCGATCAGTGTCTGCCAGATCGCTCGCAGTGTCCCCTAAGCTGCAGCATGATTGACATGCTTCAGCTGTTAGGGGGCGGCAACGGTGACCGTTTTACAAAGCGGGGACGTGTCAACTCGTTTTGCAGGCTTGTCGAGGTCAGCGTCTTCTGATGCATATTTCCTGGCCCCAGAAAAGGAGGTACTTCGGCCATTTTGAGTAAGCTTAGGCTTATCCTGTGACATTAACATTTTTTTTTGCATTGCTGCTGCGCCCAAAGACACAGCAGCGATGCAAATAGCGTGCAACTCAGTCCCAATGTTAGAGAAAATTCTCATTTAAGGAGATTGGAGACAAGTAAAAATTAGTAATGTATAACGTGCGGTCACACAAACAATGCATATATGCTCACAAGAGCAATATTCCATGTTTTATTATACCCAGATCTTGAATATTATCTCACCCTTTCACAAAAAAACAGGAAACGGCAGGATAACTGAAATATGGGAGATGCTTCCCTCCATCCTTATTCGGTTTTCCAGCAAACTGCTATACAGTTAGGATACATTTACAGTCAATTGCCATTGTACTACTTGCTACCTACATTATTCAAATAGACCCTTACTGTTCCCTGACTATGAGAGGGGGAGAGTCACTTTTTTTTTCAAATTGGTAAAATATTAAATTTATATTGCTCGCTATAGAAATGTTTTACAGTATGATTTTTTCTAATAACTATTGTGTTATCTCTTGGATATGTTTTAGTCAAAGTGATAAATTAGATACTAAACATTTATCTTTATGCTTTACCATGGAATGATAATTAGCACTAAAATATGTTTAAGTGATTGACTCTGGGTTGACTGAGAGTGAATGTTAGAGAACGTTCCATTTGATGTTTACTAGAATTTTGAAGAGGTTTTTTTTTTTTTTTTTTTGGTAACGTATTAACTGTACCTCATAAACAAATATACCATTTGTACATAATATACCAAACAATTTGTTGCAGCATATCGAAGTCACTGCTTTGTCAGGTACAATTATGTTGTGAGTACCTATGTTTTTTGTATCTAGCGCTATCAACATTTTGGTGAAAAACCTACAGACTGATACGCAAGAGAAAGTAAGCAGACTGAATCTAATTACGGAATTACGGATATGGATTCATTTCCTATGCCATGCCTCTAGAGTAGGTGTGGGGAATAAGCGGCTCTCCAGCTGCTGATGAACTGCACATCCCAGCATGCATTGCAAGTGTTTTAGCATGGCCAAATAACAAAACTGTGGCAAGGCATGATGGAATGTGTAGTTCTACAACAGATGTGGGGCTGCTTATTGCCCACCCCTTCTCTAGAGAAACTAGGATGTTGGCAGGAAGGGGTGTATCATCCACAGTTACAGCTAGAAGGCAATTAATGTTACTTCCTGGTCAACAGATCAAAAAAAACATAACATTGCCTCTTTTCACACCAATACAAGAACAAACAAACTTCCTGTTTATGCTGCTTAGACCACAGTTCAGAGAGGTAAAAACACATTGTCCTGGCGGACAATATATAAGATAAGTAGCAACCAGCCCTGGCAATTTTGTATTTACGGCGATGGTCTTATAAGATTGCCTTGTTCATGACATTAGTCATTTTCCAGCTGATGTCAACATGAAAAGATTTAGTTTTGTCATGAGGGCCAAAGTGCCACATAAAGTTGTCCATGAGCAAACCAGTCTCCACGTAAGTCAACTTCAGCCACATTAAGGTTCTGTCTCTGTGCTTTATGTATTGTCATGCCAAAGCAGACTTTTACCGAGAATTTAAAGAATCGTTTTCACATAAATGAAATAGTAACGGTAAAAAAAAAAAGGGAAAACCTGAAATTTTGTATCCGTAAACAAGGCTTACAGTTTTTCTGGAGAAACCGGATAATACGGATCAATATCTACATTGTATAAAATAAGGTCCATCGTTGTGATATATCTTAACTATTTGGACAATGTAAGTCAAAGCATTTGGATGTCCGTTTTTTTTATGGACTTGCTTCACTAAAGTAGTCACTGCTTGGCTCCCTTTTGTCATACATCAATGTTTCATACCCCTAAACCTTCCTCAACAAATGCTCTATAGAATAGTGACAACTGCATCAAAATCCGTTCAGTATTTTTTGAGATTAGCCCAAACAAACAGACAGATGCCTACCAAGGGCTTTATTTTATACTATGTATAGATTACCTTTTTGTTCTTTCCTACGGTAAATGACGATTTTGTTTGAATTGTGCATTTTGAAAAGCCCTTTATAATAAACTTTTAAAAATACATTGTTTATGAAAGCGTTATATTAAGTTACTGACTATGACCTAAAAGGACCTTTCCTGGTTTTGCACTATATTAGACAGTTTAGCAGATGGGTTTGTGTCTGAAAGTTCTTGAGAAGAGAAGCGACTGACAGTGGGAGTCTGTGACCCGTTCCAATGCTGTGAGCTGTTGGGACTCAGGAGGGCTCTTCTGAACAGATAAAAATCTAACCAGCTGTTAGAACTTGAGGCTTGTGAAACACAGAGCTAAGCCCTTCCATATACTTATTTCCTCTAAGTAAAATCCTTTAATCAATATTGCAACTGAAATTGCAGTGCTAATATGCTGCTGATGATGTTATTAAACCTTTCCATCATGTATCAATATTCCTTAAATTAAATATTTTCCCCATCCACTGCAGAACTCCATTTAAGCTGCAGTTCTGAAGCCTTACAGCTGGTTCTATTGCCATAAAAGTCTTTAGTATTTATGTACAAACAAAGCATATTTTGTACATGTTAAGCATAAAAGTGCCATTTTGATTGATTTATTCACTGCATCCATGCAACTACACTGTTTGATACCAAAATCTTTTGCTTAGTTACACACAGGCTCATGCAGTGGTTCATTTTGTATGAAATATGCACTTTTACTGATACTATGTACTTGGTCTTTATCAAATGATATGGTAAGAGGTCGTAAATGTTACTCAATTATACAGTGGTAATATAATAAGTTTATCAAACTGTTGGGCAAGTGCCCATGTACAACATTTGGTATTCACTTTTTTTTCTTCTAAACTATGTAAGAAAGAAAATAATCTTGCTGATACGGGCAACACCATATCTATTTCTAAAATCTTGGTGACAGCTGTTACGTTAAATGGGTGGTATGTCCATCTTCTGAGGACTTTATCTTATTGTACAATACATACTTCCTGCACATTACGTATGTAAATGTATTGTTTATTTTTGTTGCCTTGGAATAAGACACAACAGCTGTGCATTCTTGATATTGGATGCAATTTATCCTGAAAATAAAGTTGTTTTTCCCAGGTCAACAAAAAAATAAGAGACACTTGTTTGATGATACAAAGCAATGATAAAAGCATAGCAAAATGTCAGTTCTTGATTCAGACTAAAATGAGGGTGAAAGACCCCTTTTGTCTCCTGTGCTTAAAAAAAAATCAAAGTGAAGTTTTAGATCATCTTGTTTGTTTGTTTTTCCCCTTTCTAGGGAAGCCTGTCACAGAGATATAGTCAATTTACAAGTGGAGATGATAAAACAGTTTCACATACAATCGGTATGTATATAGATAAATGGGGTTTTCAGCTCAAATGGAGATGTTAAAAGGTTTATTAAAAAAATATTTAGAAGCCAGTTTCTGAGAAATCAGAACTGTTTATCAATTTTGCGACACTACGCTGTTTTGGTTGATTGGATGGAATACATTGACGTATTGATCTATTTGTGCAGCGTTGATAAAAGCAACACAGGAATTTTGTGTACTGCAGTTATGAGAAATATTTAAATGTACCAGCGGAAGCAACACTAATGACATGCTGCCTCAGCATTTGTTGAGGGAAAGAATTGTAATAAAACTTAATAAAAGGAGAACTGTGAAAAAAGCAGTTAAGAAATTGTATAACATTTCCATATAAGTTACTTGTAGTTAATATTATTTTAATGACCTGTGCTGCTAAAAAGAAGGTTCATTTCACAGCATGTAATAAGACAAGGAGACAGTGCTAGGAAACCATGGTGCAATGCAGAGCTTGTAAAATTAGAAAATGTTGTATGGCAATATATTGCAATGAGAATCCTAGGAGCAGCAGCAGGTTATGCGAGTTGTTGCAGGTGTGCGCTGTGCCTAGTCTGAATCTGGAAGACTTATTCTAAACAGATACTTTTCTAATGCATAACTAGGAGAGAGAGAGAGGTATATTGTCATACATTTTGTATAAAAATGCAAGATTTTAAAATAGTTTTTGCTCACTTCATATGTCAATCTTGCATGATGAAAAACATGGAATGAGTTTGTTGATGCAATATAAATACACTACATATATATGTAAAACTTTCATGCAATGCTGTATCTGCATAAGGAGACAACACAATTAAGCAGCACATATATAATAAGGCAAAATTAAAAAGACATAAAATATCTCTTGCCAACACATTTTATTTTTATTTGTACTTTTCTATTTCATTTGAAGAATAACATTCTTAATCTTTTTGGCACTGATTTCAATACATTTGGAAATCATATAATTTTTGAATTTGTGTACAAACTCCAGTAAATGAAGGTGCATCAATCCTTGCAGACAGCGTAACCTGCTGTTTAACTATCTTTTGTCCCAGAGCTTTTAACATGTTTTCTTTTCTCTTTTTTTTTGGTAAGAGAAATAAATATCTAAATGTATATATCTTTAATATATATAATTTTTTTTATTTATCTATCTGGTCGCAGCTTTTATTTACATGTGTGCATAGTTGTATGTAAATAAAGTGGTGTTTATAAGTAATACATTTGTTTATCTCCACTGTTTCTATTGTATTGTGTCTATACTTTCATTATTTGCTTTTCTCTTTTAGAGTGAAATTCAGATGTTACTCGAAAGATACTCTGTAAATGAAAATTTAGTTGCAGAGATAGAAAAGCTGCGAGAAGAGAATAAAAGGTTACGTGCTAACTTTTAAAAGGAAATTAAGCTTTATAATATAAAAGGGATATTTTTATAGGGGTTTTTCACCATTGTTTTGAATACTAATAAACATTGCTTTGTCACACGGACATAATCCTAGTTGCATAATTAACTGCTTTGGCGTGTTCAACTTCTATGAAGTGTTCATTTGCACTTGTAAAACTTTTTAAAAGTGATTTTGCAGAGAACTGTGACAAAGTGGCACTGTGTGAAAACGGAAGCAGACTCCATATTAAACCTGGATTTCATAATGATCGTGCTTAAAGACAAACATTTACTGTGTGGTATTTTAGAAACTATGTAAATGAATATGTAACTTTGTTTCTGAAATTCACTTCGGTGTCAGGGAGATAGTTTACATGCATACATAAGTGCCTGCTTTTATATGCGGGGTGGTTAATATTTAAAACACCTATTTTTTTGTCTTTATTTTTTTGCCATAATGTTTTTGTGTTTGATGTCCAAAATACAATTAAGAATATTAAAAATCGAGGATTTGAGAAAAAAATCAAACAAATGTCAATATACAGGCGTTTAACATAACTTTGTATTTATTTAGATAATATTGTAAAATATCATTAAATCCACAACTTATTAACATGATCTTGCATATGTTTCTGTTTTCTAAAGTGCAACTTTTGTATTTTGAAATGGAAAAATCCTACTCAATACTGTTTTTTGTTTATTTTAACTCTGGTAGCCGAAATGTGTGAAAGTTAATGTCTTTTGATTTTGTTCTAATTACCCTAAAACTTTTTTTAAATCTGATATGGAAAGTAATTTTATTTAATTCATAAATATAAATGCCATTTTAATCCTCTTCAGCACTACATCAATATTATGTAATAAGAGAAGAAATGGTACTGTGGCTAAGTCTGATTGATGTCTAGTGAAGCATGATAACAAAAATTAAAAGGTGTACCTAGAGAATCAAAGTGCCTTTTATACTGATATTAAATCATTGAATGATTTAATGACCTTGAATTTTAATAAATTGCTTTTATATTCAATCATAGTGATTTTGGCACATTTTCAAGCAGGGTACTTTTTACAGCTCATTATCCATAGATGTTAAGAACAGGTTTTGGAAGCTTATGCTTTTTATGTAACGCAGAAATCACACCAAACTCTTTTACTATTCCATATATCCTTATGTATATTGCATGTTGGCTACCATTCACTAATATTACGCCTAATTAAGTGTACCTGTAATACAGTTATGTTATTGGAAGGAAGAATGATGTATGCAAATAGACATTTAAAATATTTTTATTTATTTTTAAAATTATCTAAAATATAGTATTTTTTTCTTCTATTTTGAAGTGTACCTGTTAAACTTAGGTTTTAATTTTTCTATCATTTTTAGATATTTATATATACTTTATATAGTATATATAATAATTTGCATCATTCCCTCTCCCAATTGGAGCTTGATCCAAATTGATTACACATACTAGTGTCCATTATAAAAGCTTATTATTTTTTTTCCCTCAAAATAAGCTACTATTGTGTTTTTGTATCATGGCTGGATGCCAGAGCACCCGAGGTACACCCATGAAGATATGGAGAGGACATTGTCATGGTTCCAGTGCTGTGTGCTAATGTTGCATTTCCTCCACTTGTTTGACATCTGCAAGTGTAAAAATAATGTTGACCCCCTACCATGTTGGTTTGGTGAAGTAATAAGTAATACCTTTCCATTTTTAACATAAAGCCATCTAGGAAAAGGTTTAAGAATGCAAATCTAGGTTATTGTTGAGACGACAACCATACAACTTAAAATTAATTTTCCACCTTCAGATTACTTAGTTTAATGCTCTGTACATGCCCGGTGTCTAGTTTCCTAATGCAAAATACAGAGAGAAAACCTTAACCAAAGAAATATACAATATGCAGTCCTCTGTCCTATACACTTTTTAGTGAAAATTGTTACGCTCAACTGAATATTAAATGTTTTTTCTTTTTAGAGATTGTTCCAGTTTAACTTAATAAGTCCAACTTTTTCAGTGTGAAATCAGATGTCTAAAATGAATTGATATTGAGAAGACGCTGAGGTGTGAAGTTCATGAAAACTTATAATTTTTTTTAGTTTTTCGTCTTTAGCCTTCTGCTACTGTGCCCATTCACTGACTGGACACTGAAAAAATCTTGGCATGACCGAAAACGTGTATCAGCAAGTCTGAAAATTTGTGGAAATAATTGAAAGCAGCCAATGAAGCTTTAATCCCTTTTCTACAACTGCTCTTAACAGATGCTTGAATTTAATCCTCTGTTTAGTTCTCTGGGTTAAACATAGCATGTGGATTCTACAAAGTGTTTCCATACACCTATGTAAAAGTGACTACCGAAGTGTCAACTCCCAAATTACAGTTTCTTGGAGAATAATATTCTTGTCAGTTTTTTTTTTTTTCTTTTTAAACTTGGTGCTTTGCAAAAGTATTCAAATTATCAGTCAGTTAGGTAGTTAAAGGGCGGTATCCAATTAGCCCTGAACTTCGTTTGGGCGCTAATGGATTCCCAGGGGCTAACCAATTAGCCCCGAAGTCTGCTCGATGCTGGATCTTATCGGGACTTAGAACGGATACTGTGTTTTCTAGTGAAATATCCTATTTCGTCCAAGGTAATATCATAAGGGGAAAAAAAAAATCAGCAAAAAACGGGGATAATCTACGAAAAATCCCTGTTTTTCGCCGATTGCTGCTAAGTGGTTACCCCCCAAAATCTAGGCTAGATACAGATATTTAAATGACAGATTACTCCGTTATTGTTTTTAAGTACTGTAACAATGTTTTTCCTATATCTATCAAATAAAGGTTCAGAAATTGATCCCCTTATTTTGCTGAGTTGCTTAATGTCATCTGGAAAAAAGATTTTTTTTTTTTTAAAGTTTGCTGTGTTGCAGTGAATACACTATGGTGTCTGGTAATGAAAAATGATCACTGGAAAATATCTACTAAGGAGTAGTAGCCATAATATTACTGGGAAATTCAGGTTCTGTTAGTACATCCTCATCCTTGGAATATTTCTCATTTGCTATAACATAGATATCAATCGACAATGGGGTCTATTTACTAAGCCTTGGTTGGAGATAAAGTACCAACTAAGCAGCTCCTGTCATTTTTCATACACAGCCTGTGACATGGCAGTTAAGAGCTGATTGGCTGGTACGTTATCTCTGTTCACTTTATCTCCATCCAAGCCTTAGTAAATAGACCCCAATATTTGTTAGTCCAAACTGTTGACCCCATGTGAGATTCTTTTAAGCCTCCCATTTTCTTGGTCTGGGATGTCATTGCATGTTTGTGGGATGTCACAGGCTGCACGCATTTCTGACAGTGGATGAATTAATTACTTGCTGGTCTGTTGCCTTTGTTATTGAGTTTTATTTCCCCCTGGAGTATTGTGTGCTGCAGTGTATGAGTGGAGATTGCATGTCACAGTTGGGCTGTGTCTAAAGAATGACTCCTACTCAGTCTTGGCAGTGAAAGGGTTAAAAGGCATATGGAAATGACAAAGTGGTTATGGGTTGAAACTGTTTAGTCTGTCACATTGTTTGAAATGAAACCCAACAAACATTAATCAGAGTTTGGGTTTTGAGATTCTGTGTTTCACTTCCAAAAAGTCAACACCCAGTTTTAATCCATCTAACATTTGATGTGTGTATGATGATAGAAGATCGCTTCTAGTGTATTGCACTACAAGCAATGTATTATCAGTCTCACTAGTCTAATAAAGAGTGAGCATATGCTAAAATGAATACTAAGCGCTGGTTGTCAGATTAATTTCTCATTATAGATCATATTGAATTACACTAGCTGTTGGGTGGTGTTTATATGTATCATAAAAACGATAAATTCATAGTCTTAACAAACATTCACATTAATAACAACAATTGTCATTCAAGGGTAGTGGGCACAACAGAGCAGGACAGATGCATTTTCACATTACATGAGTTATTTTGAGTTCATTTTTTTTTTTTAACGGCATATGATATAATCAAAAACAGTAAATAAAAAAAAATTAGCCCCGGGCAGAACAAACATCAAGGAAATAGTATAAAATAATTGGTCATGTACGTTACATAAACACACCCACACACACAAAAACTATAAAACATAGAGAAGTTCAAACCAAAGGTATTGAAATGCTAGCCGATTATTGTTGGAATTTAAGTATTGATGTTTTAAATAATGTTAACCATAATACTACAAACAATGGGGCAATAGCTAGTATAATTTTAATAGAGACAATTATACAGTAGATATTAGAGAGTAAAAAAATAACAGAAGCAGAGTAGAAAAGTAACAAACTCTCAGCAGAGCGAATTTAAAATGAGAATAAAGAAAGATTAAACAAAACAGAGAAGAGGGAAAAAAAAGAGGGTAAGAGAAGGATGGGGGGGGGAGCACATACCCTAGCAGAAGAGGGTCAAAGCATAGTGACCCAAATGCTGGTGTGAGGTGGAAACCTTGTTGGATCCAGGCAGCAGAGTATTCATTAACTGGAACCATGAACCCTGGATCTCATGGAATTTAGGAAGTGGGATGTTCTGGATACTAGTAATATTTTCCACGGAGTCTAAATGCGTTCTGGGGTCCATCTCTCTTAGAGATTTAGCAGCATTATGATGTGGATGAGTAGACGTTCACAAGACTTACTAATTTGTGTAACTGGGCGGATAAGTGAAGCAACTGCTGGGTCCATGGGAAACGTAATGCATGTAAGGCATGTGATCAGGGTCCAGGCTTCTGTCCAGAAATGGAGGATGGGAGAGCAAGACCACCAAATGTGGTAAAAAGTGCCAACTGCTCCACATTGCCTCCCAACATTCCCCAGAAGATCCAGGAAATATAACGTGCAACTTAACGGGCGCTAAGTACCAGCGGGAGTAAACCTTATAACATGTCTCTAGTGGCAATGCTGATTGAAGCTTTTGCAGTCTGGAGGCCAATGGAAGCCCTCATCTCGCTGTCTAGAGAAATCCCCAGGGGTGATTCCAGGCAGATTCATGAGGATCATGGAGACGGATATCTGGAGCCAATGTGGAGTGGTAAAGCACTGAAATATTACCCTTACGGCTTTCAGTGTAGATGCAGTCTTATGAAGGGGCAGCGATGCATAAACGCTGGGACGCTGTATAAAACTATGAATTTGGCAATATTGGAAATAAAGTTTGTCAGAAAAGTGGCATTTGCCCTGGAATGAAGTGGATGCAAGCTTACCAAGGATGTGTGTAAAACTGGTTATGTTATTCGATTTCCATTCGATTTCCAATGGGCTGCCATGCAATCAACACAGCCTGCGGAAAGAGAGGGTGTTTCCAAATTGAGGTGAGGGGAGAAGGGTAGGGGGCTAAATTAAACAATCTACGTTGAGGCTGGTCTGCAATTGGTCTGAAAGTCAACAAATAGTGTCGATATGGCATAAAATAAAGTATAAACTAACCTAACCCTCCTTAGGGGTGCCTAACCCTAACCTCCCCACCAAGTGCTTAACCCTAATCCCCCATTCCCCGCTGCTTAAACCCAAGTCCCCCCGGGGGTGCCTAACCCTCCCGGGGGGGTGCCTAAGTCCCCCCCGGGTGCCCTAAACCTAAAACTCCCCCCTTCCCCCCCTGCTGCTGTCTGCTCGTGGCCTTCGATCGAGATGCCGGCCTCCCGGCATCTGGGAAATGTCAGGCGTCTACATCTAGACGCCCAGCATTTCACCTTTGCCGGGATATAACAGTCGGGAAGCCGGCTGTTGGTATTAAGGCAGCCGGTTTCCTGATTGAATACCCTCTCCTTTGGTGGCCAGGTTATACAGAGTTCAATATCCTACTAAGCTTTTGTGCTTTTCGTAGTTGACTAAGAGCCTATTACACATATATATATATACTGTGTGTATATATGTGTGTGTCACGTATGACGTCATCCGGTATTCCCAGAGTCAGCGGTGGTCCGCTGAATTGGTATCTGCAGCATGGCCTGTCGATTACACCAGGATCCGGAGGACCGTCCATGGTGGAGTTTGATGTTTTAAACTTTGATGTACATGAGCAAATGTTATAAGCACCTGAACAGATCATTTCTGGACATTTCAATCAAAAGACTTCATGCGCATCAGTAGGATTTCTTTGTTTTTATATATATATATATATATATATATAATCAGGTGACACTCATGACAAAGATATGAAGGTATTGCCATACCTGGTCTCCTGCCATATCTTTGTCATGAGTGCCGCCTGATTGTTGTTCCATGCATCGTGATCCCTTAAGGAGTCTCATGTGAGGAAGGCATCGGCTGTTCTGAGAGGTTCTGGTTCTGAGAGGAGTGCTGCTGGAGCGATTTGTTTATATATATATATAATTGTGATATCTTGGGGTAATTAGCTCGGTAGAGGGTGGATTGGTGCAGTGTTTAGGTGCTTAATGAGGGCGTCTAACTCACTTCTTCCTCTCTATAGCTAGTCTGCCAATAAAGTCTCAGCCTGCTTCTCTGCAGGTCTATCGCCGGCTCCAGCCTGGCTTAACTGCCACAGCTATTCAAACACAGTCAGTCAGTCTCTGTGCCTTCCCTGTATCCTCCAGGTATACAGTATACCCTGGCTTCCTCAGCCTGCAGATTCACTGCTTTTATTTTCACACAGTCTGAGAGTTCGGGGTCCCTCCTGCAGGTACAGACCCAGGCCTTCTGGCCCCCCAATGGCTTGCTCAGCTTCACTGGGCTCTCTGGCTGCCACAGTCCCACATAGACTGTCTCCAACAGCAGCCTGACTGGTCTGCCTCATCAGCCCACACCTGAGCGCTCTCCACAAGGCAGCCCATACACATCTTCCCACAATGCTTTTGTTCTCTGTGTAGGCGAATCTCTCCTGCCACACACACAATCTGCTGCTCACCAGCACCATCTCTGGTGATACTGCCACTATATATATATATATATATATATATATATATTTACACACACTACCATTCAAAAGTTTGGGGTCACCTAGAAATTTATAGAACTGGCCTTCCTTTGAGCTAGTTGAGTATCTGGAGCATCACATTTGTGGGTTCGATTATACTCTCCAAATGGCCAGAAAAAGAGAGCTTTCATGTGAAACTCGACGGTCTATTCTTGTTCTTAGAAATGAAGGCTATTCCATGCGAGAGATTGCCAAGAAACTGAACATTTCCTACAACAGTGTGTACTACTCCCTTCAGAGAACACCACAAACAGGCTCTAACCAGAGTAGAATGAGAAGTGGGATGCCTCTGTGCACAACTGTGCTAGAAGACAAGTACATTAGAGTCTCTAGTTTAGTTTTAGTAATAGACTCCTCACATGTCCTCAACTGGCAGCTTCATTAAATGGTACCCTCAAAACGCCAGTGTCAATGTCTCCAGTGAAGAGGCAACTCCGGGATGCTGGCCTTCTAGGCAGAGTGGCAAAGAAAAAGCCATATCTGAGACTGGCCAATAAAAGGTGAAGATTAATATAGTCAACAGAACACAGACATTGGACAGAGGAAGATTGGAAAAAAGTTATGGACAGACGAATCGAAGTTTGAGGTGTTTTGATCACACAGAAGAACATTTGTGAGATGCAGAACAAGTTAAAAGATGCTGGAAGAGTGCCTGACACCATCTCTCAAGCATGGTGGAGGTAATGTGGTGGTCTGGGGCTTCTTTGGTGCTGGTAAAGTGGAGATTTGTTAAAGGTAAAAGGGGTTTTGAATAAGGAAGGATATCACTCCATTTTGCAACGCCATGCCATACCCTGTGGACAGCGCTTGATTGGAGCCAATTTCCTCCTCCAACAGGACAATGACCCAAAGCACACCTTTAAATCATGCAAGAGCTAATTAGGGAAGAAGCAGGCAGCTATTATTCTGTAATGGAGTGGCCAGTGCAGTCACCAGCTATCAACCCCATTGAGCTGTTGTGGGAGCAGCTTGACCATATGGTAAGCAAGAAGTGACCATCAAGCCAATCCAATTTGTGGGAGGTGCTCCAGGAAGCGTGGGGTGAAATTTCTTCAGATTACCTCTACAAATTAACAGCTAGAATACCAAAGAGCTGCAATTCTGTAGTTGCTGCAAAAGGAGCATTCTTTGACGAAAGTAAAGTTTGAAGGACAAAATTATTATTTCACATAAAAATCATTATTTCTAACCTTGCCAATGTCTTGACTATGTTCTATTCATTTTGCAACTCATTTGATAAATAAGTCAGTTTTCATGTAAAACATGAAATTGGATAACCCCAAACTTTTGAACGGCAGTGTGTGTGTATATATGTATGTGTGTGTGTGTGTGTGTGTGTGTGTATATATATATATATATATATATATATATATATATTTTGCATTGTTATGTGACTTATGTAAGTTCTGCTTTGTGTTATACTGCCTTTTTTTATTCCTGAATAGCTGTCAGTTATAACTATCACTTCTATTTCTCCTCATAACCCTCTGCTACAGGTGTGTGGGTTATTTTGGGGTGAGCACTGTCACATTGTATTGCATAACATTAACTTTATGTCTAAAGATAGGGAGAAGCAAGAGACTAAAGCCCCTGTGTTGGTTTCATGTATGGCCTGTCAGATGGGCTTGTCCCCTCAGGATTTCATACAGGATGGATTGTGTGGTTGCTGTTATATGAAGCCACCACATCATTCCAGCCTATCAACTCCAGGGCAGGAACCACCTTGGGCTTCCTTTTCTCAGATTAAGGTGCAGGTTGTGAACCGTTTATCTACTTCCACGCCCACCCCTACTATGGGGTACCCTCAGCAGCTACAGTCTGCGATGTTCATGCCTCCTATGCATCTGTCCTGGATGGATGTTTATGCCCACTCAAGCCAGAGTATGACTCTGTACCCTACTGCATTTGAGCAAATGCTGCAAGCAGACAGGCCGGTAGTACCTAAAACCAGAAGGCAGTTGGCTTTTTCCTATTAGTCCGTCCAGCCTGTAGATTCTGATGCATCTTCAGATGAATTTGAAGAGGTAGGCTCCTCTCATGAGTCTCTCTCAGGGTAGGAGGACCATCTAGCAGCAGTGGATGTTCCCTCCTTGATAAGGGTGGTCAAAACTATTTTAAACATAGATAGTGAAGAGCCAGAACCTAGGAAGGCTCCGTTGTTCATGTACCAGAGGGTCGTTAAGGCTGAGTTTCCCAAATCTGAGCAACTCTCTCAACTTATGGGGGAAGCATGGAGTTCTCCTGACAGACTATTCCATGTTACAAAGAAGGTTACAGCTTTATACACTCTCCCACCTCGCAAATGTGCTAAATGGGAAGTTCCGCCTACTATGGATGCTTTTTGCCCATACCATCTGCATTCTCCCTTAAGGATTCCACAGATAGAAGGCTTGAGGCCTGTCTCAAGGTATTTTTTTCTCTGTCAGGAGCTGTTACCCGCCCGGCCATGACTACGACCTGGTTGTCTAAGGCCATTGAAGAATGGACAGAGGCACTGGTAAATACTCTTCCAGAGGCTTCCAGGGAGCAGCTGACTAGTCCTATATCAAAGAGGCAGCCTCCTATTTTGTGGAGGCGGCATTAGACGCCTGTGTTCTGGCTTCTAAGGCTTCAGCTACCTAAGTTGTTGCTTGCAGAGCCCTATGGTTAAGGGCCTGGAAAGCAGATGAAGGTTCCAAGAAGGCTCTGGAATCCCTGCTGTTTATGGGAGGCATACTGTTTGGCACAGAATTGGATAAGATTGTGGCTACTCTGGCAGCTTCTAAAGCGACCGGTCTGCCTTCATTCACTTTTCCTTGGGGTAGTCGTTGGACCGTCTTCCATTTAGAAACCCACGTCTCGTAGGAGACCGCAAACTAAGGTTTTGGGCAATCAGACGTCCGGCTTCCAAGTCAGACTACAAACCCTCGGCCTGATGGGGCGGGCCTCCTCCTGGGAAGGCCGACTTCTTCAGTTTTCAGATGCCTGGCATCAGACAAGACGCCTGGGTCCAAGAAGTGGTCTCTCGAGGGTACGCCCTTACTTTCTGGAAAAGTCCCTTGCAAAGGTTTTTCGGCACTGCTCCTCCTTCGGAATCTACCAAGGCCTTAGCCCTCCAGCATGCCATTCGTTCCCTGCTAGGTTCATGTGTGATAATCCCAGTTCCGTTGAATCAGCAAAGAAAGGGTTGTTATTCCATTCTATTTTTGATCCAGAATCCCAATGAAAGGCCTCAACATACAGTATTTATCCGGGTGCCCAAGTTCCATATGGAAACTCTTGGGTCAATTGTTCTGGCATTGGAACCAGGGGATTTTATGGTGTCCTTAGACATTCAGGATGTGCATCTACATGTGCCATTTATACCTTCCTACCAAAGGTTGCTGCGGTTTGCTGTTCTGCAGCAACATTTCCAATTTCAGGTGCTGCCTTTTTGTTTGTCAACAGCCCCGCGGGTCTTTACCAAAATAATGGCAGTAATGACTGCCTACCTCAGGCGTCAGGGAGTCAGAATACTGCCATACCTGGACAACCTCCTTATATTGTCAGTCTCCAGATGTATTACATCTCAGACTGACGATTGCCTGCCTACACAGACCCGGCTGGATTATAAATTGGAAAAAGTTGTCGCTTTTTCCAGTACAGCAAATCGTGCATTTATGTACACTCCTGGATTCTCTGGCACAATGGATATTTCTGCCAGTTGACAAGATTTTGGCCCTTCAATTACGGGTTCACAGATTTCTCCGCAATCAGATATTGTCTATCCACTCAGCAATGCAGGTTCTGGGGTCCATGGTGTCCACCTTCGACATGAGAGCTGATCCTCTCCCGGTGGAGCGGAGAGTACCAGTTAACGAAGTCACAGACGATCCATCTTTCTCCAGAGGTTCGGCTTTCACTCTCATGGTAGCTGAAGATGTCTTGTCTTAACAGGGGTCGCCCCTACTGGATTCCAGATTGGGTGCTCCTCACTACGGATGCCTGCCTCCGCCGATGGGGCACAGTGATGGGTCTTCACACCTTTCAGTGAAGATGGATGACCAAGGAGGGTCACCTATCCATAAACCTCCTGGAACTTTGTACAGTATACAGGGCACTCGTTCAGGCACAGGATATACTAAAGGGCAGGCCTGTCCAGATACAGTTCGAAAATGCGATTGCAGTAGCCTACTGTACCTCAACCATCAGGGAGGCACGGGAAGTCTGGTAGCCATGGCGGAAGTGACAAACATTCTGGTCTGGGCAGAATGTCATCTTCCAGCAATCTCTGCAGTATTCATACCATGAGTCCTCAACTGGTAAGCGGACTTCCTAACTCGTCAGAATATACACACCGGGGAATGGGCTCTTCATCCGGATGTCTTTCAGATCCTAGTGGACAAATGGGAACTACCGGAGGTAGGCCACAACCACAAGGTTCTCAGGTACGGGTCCAGAACCAGGGATCCTTCGGCTGATTTTGTGGACACTCTAGCAGTGAGGTGGGACTTCAAGCTACCGTATCTTTTTCGTCTAATCTCCCTCCTCCCAAGGGTCATCAGGAAATTCAAGCAGAAGGGTGGAACAGTAATACTAATAGCCCCTGCTTGGCTCAGACGTCATTGGTTCACCGACCTTCAGAGTCTCTCCATAGACACACTATGGCCGTTTCCTCTAAGGCCGAACCTGTTAACACAGGGTCCCTGACTGTATCTGTCTTTGACGGCGTAGCTCTTGAATCTTCCAACTTAAGAGCCAATGGTTTTACTACTTCTGTAATTCCGATGATGCTTAGGGTGCTGAAGCCTTCCTCTGCCCGAATCTATTACAGAATTTGGCACTCATATTTTCAATGGTCTAGTCATCGAAAATATACTGAAGTCTTTAGGGTCTCACGAGGGCTTACCTCCAGGCTGGGTTTGACCGGGGTCTCCACCTGGCCACCCTGAGAGTCCAGTCATCTGCACTCTGTTTGGTTTCAGCAACGGATTGCCGCGCTGCCTGATGTGAGGACATTTTTTTTCAGGGTGTTCTGAGGGTTCAGCCTCCCTTTGTCCTTCTGGTAGCTCCGTGGGATTTGTCTTTGGTTCTCAGGGCTCTACATGCTCCCCCATTTGATCAACTAAAATCAGTAGACCTTAAGTGGTTGACAGCGAATATAGGTTTTTCTTCTTGCGATCTCCTCTGCCCACAGGGTCTCTGATTTGGCTGTGCTTTCTTGTCGCTCTCCCTTTCTGATTTTTCATCAGGATAGAGCTGTTCTTCGTACCAGGGTGGGTTACCTTCCTAAGGTAGTATCCCACTTTCATGTAAATGAAGAAATAGTGGTTCCAGTCTTCAGACCTCTCTGTAGGTGAAGCTTGTCTGGATGTGGTGCGTACCCTTTAAATATCTACGTGGATAGTGCCAACTCCTTTAGGAAATCGGATTCTCTTTTTGTGTTGTATGGCTCTCATAAGCGAGGCTGGCCAGCTAACAGACAGACTAGATGGCTTCTTATGACGATTTCTCAGGCTTACACACAAGCTGATCTCTCTGTTCCAAACACAGTGACTCGATCTGTGGGACCATCGTGGGCATTTCGTCATGGTGCCTCTGCTTAACAATTGTGCAAGGCAGTCACGTGGTCTTCTGTCCACACTTTTCTCAAATTTTACGCCTTTGATACTTTTGCCTCTCAGGATGCTTCCCTTGGGCGCCGGATTCTACTTTCTGCTAAACTGGAGTGTCCCCACCCTTAAGGGAACTGCTTTGGGACATCCCCAAGGTAGTTTCTGTGGACCCTATGGAACCCGAATAAGAAAATAAGAGTTATGGTATAACATACCTTTTTGTTAAGTTTTTGTTAACAACTTTTTCGAGGTTCACAGGGCACCCACCCTAACGCCCCTGGTGTTATTGGGTAATCTTTTTTTTCTTTTTTATTTCAATGATTCCCTCTTCTTAGAGTGTATCTGGTGTACAATTGTCCTTTCTCCTCTTTCCTTTTGCTGCCTTGGGTTTGGTAACAAACTAAGCGCCTGTAGCGGGGTATATATGGAGTGCATCCTGGGAGCTAAAGCTTGTAACTTTGGTTTGGTGCCGGGATCACTCCAACCACATACCCCAAGGTAATTCCTGTGGCTCCTATGGACCTCGAAGAAGAAGAGTTAACAAAGGTATGTTATACCATAGCTCTTACTATACATTTGTGCAGCATAATAGTTGTGTTGGATCAGCAGGCAGAGACCTCCCACTGATACAGGTTTAGCCAATTGAGAACTGGATAGTCTAGTTTTACATACACAGCAAACAAAGATATTATTGTTTCTACAGTATTTTCAGCACTGAAGTCATACATAGACTGAGGGGGTCTGGGGGAGATTAATTTTAATAGTATTAATTAAGCCAAAGGAAAAAGTGCTGTTTCCAACTGTCAGTCACGAAACAATGTGCAGAAAAGAGGGGAGTACAGTAATTGGCCTGATGCAGTGGAGAGTCAGATTTAGTGAGGATGCTGCCCAGGTAGCGGATGGAGGAGAGCCTCCACTGGAAATTTGGACTTAAGAATAGAGAAGGCTGCGAGGGACGCACAAGGCCAGCGTCTCCGACTTAGATTCATCAATTTTATATCCCGACATGGAACCATATTGGACAAGTACCGAATACAGGTTAGGGAGGTAGGGTAGGGGATACAACAAAGTGAGCAGATGTCATATGCAAAAATAAATGTTATACTTCCTGAAATCAAGACCAATACACATGATTTTTTTTAATTCACATTAATTTTATCCGTCGGGCTCAATGCATATAGCAAACAGTAGGAGCAAAAGCGGGCAACCCTGACACTTCCCATTTCCCAAGCCAAACCTGCCTGAGCTGATACTGTTTGTCACAATAAGGGGTTGTGATACAAGGCCTGTAGAGCATTGAGAAAATTGCCACAAAACTAAAAAGCTGACAGTGTGTGAAACTATCAAATGCATTCTCCGCAGCTAAGGCTACAACAACAGAAGCTGTATTTTAGTGCTGATGTGGTGGATTAAATTTATAGTCCGTCTTGTGGTGTTGAAAGCTTGTACTGGGAACAAAAGCCATTTGGTCAGGGTCTGTCAGAGAAGCTAAGATCCTGTTCATTCTAATAGCCAAAACCTAAGAGTTTCATGTAGCAGGAAAATGGGACAATAATTAGCACAATCTGTGGGATTCTTGCCTGGTTTAGGGACCATGATAATGTGGGAGACTGGAGTCAGGATGAAAGGGAGCCCCATGAAGTACAGTGTTGAACACCTGAACCATGTGAGGAACTATATTTGGATAAATAATTCATAATCCATTGGAAACCCATCAGGGTGGTTTCTGCATCTTCAATACATTGGAAAGAATCCTCCTCAGTAATATCAGTGTTAAGGGAGTTGATGGATGCCAGGGACACTTGCGGTAAAGTACAGGTCTTGAGGTGCTCAATGTCTTTCATGTAGGGCAACATCTGCTGACAAGTCTATATTATGTGTTTGTAAAAATGACAGTGTGGTTAATGTGGGAGGGGTCATAAAGTAAATCACCCTTTTTATGTTTGATGGCATTTATTGCCAGAGTGGATGTTTTGCTTTTAATTGATTTGTCTGAGAGTGTGTGGACCTTGTTCCCTTTGTCATAAAATGTCTGGTTGGCCTACTGGAGACTGCGCTCCGTACGTTCTGCCAGAATGTTCTGCACTTCAGATCTGAAGGTGGTGAACTGACAGAAAGGTAGACGAATGGGTGCATTTTTTTTTCCTGCTCTATTTGGGCAATTTGGATCATGAGAGCATCAAATTAGACTGACAGAATTTTCTTATGATGGGGGGAAGCAATTGTAATGATTTTGCTGTGAAAAGCCACCTTGTGTGCCACATGGTGGGGTCATGACATCTTCCAGTTAGATTGATCTCAAATAGTCTTGAAGCTTAGACTGAATAAGGTCCTGGATGTGTTTGGAGCTTCAAGAGTGTTTTGTTCAGTCTCCAAATGGGTCTTCCACTTCTGCCTTCCAAGTAGCCGAAAGTTGCCAAAAGAATAGTTTTCATACTGAGGTTGATTTGGGAGTAATAGTATGTCATGGGGTTGGAATAAAAAGTATAATTTCAGATGTTAGGGTTAGAAGCCCTCCAAATATCAAACAGACCAGCCTACCCAATGCTTGGGGAACAGTGTGGTGCCCAGAGTTATTTAAGGATGGTGAGAGGACAGTGTTGATTAAAAAAAAAAAAAAAAAAGAGCACAGAGGTTAGCAAGAGTTAGTTCTTTGCATCCCATCCTACCAATTAACATGAACTTAACATGAGATACCAACCCTCTAAATCCATTTTAGAGCCCGTAAGCACAAACAGAACGGAACTAAGGATAAATATAGCTACACCATTGCACTTAGACATGGCTGGAGTAAAACACTACTAGGAAGTGTCTCTAGGTCAGTGATAGGTATTCACCCTTCTTAAAATGTTTCTTGCAACAAAAAATGTTCCCAGATAGTGATCTAAGCGAGGAAAAACAGATTTGAGAGTTTCTGAGGGTTATTTCACCCTTTTGTATTGATAGACATATAAAAGGCATTGTGGGTCACTATTCCAACGAATAGTGTGGTAAGTAGGGGAGTTGAAAAGGTGAGAAAAGGAAAAATTTTATGGAAAATTAAAAAAGCAGCTCAGAATCCCAAAGTTAGGAAAGTTTCCACTCGGAGCCCGAGGGAGAGAGATGCAAGAAAACTGGAATAAATGCTGGTTGTCTAGGCCCCGCAGCTTTTGGGACAGTAAATCCCAAAGTGGGGAGTTTGTGGCCTAAATACGGGCGGAAGGCACCCACCCAGAGTAAAATAACCAATCCGTTCTAGAAGGACAAAAAGTGATTAACTAGATTTATAACTAATCAGAGGAAATAGTATAAACTGGAACATATTGCCATATGGCTGGCAGAATATATAGTTAACACAAAGATAGTAGTAACAATATTGGTATTTTAATGTTAAATATGTATAAGGAACATTAGTAATGTATATACATATAGGAAACAAAGAAACAAAACTTGCATGTAAGATTGTGTCAGATGATTTCAGTCCATGATCTAGGAAATGACCATTATCTGTAACTGAGCAACTTTTAAGAAGAGCAGATCCATAAAGTCAGTCATGTGGTGTCAGTCTGGCATTCTCGGAATGGTGATGTGTGGGCTGGGATAGCAAGTTGAGTCTATGGAGCTTGCCTCATCCACTGTGTGAATGAAGTGCTACCTGCCATTAATCTGGACTTGTAAGCGGATAGGCAACCTCCACTTGTATTGACAGCCCAGATCACAGGGAACAGCAGTTATTTCCTTGAGGTCACAATGTTTGTCGATGTCGGACGGGGCCAGATACTGAAATATTTGGATTTTAGTAACCTTCAGAGTTCTGGCTTGACATAGAAGTTTGATGTTTGGTCTTGTAGGAAAGCAATTTGAGGAGAACATCCCAAAGAGGTTCCTGTCACGAAACTAGGAGTGATAGTTGTAACCGTGGAGTTAGAAGTGAGGGTTTAGGATGAGGAGGGTATCTAAGGCAAAGAACCTGTATATATGTCTTCATCCACTAGCACCAGACGTTGACAAGACCTGGTCAAAGGTGTGGAATCTAACCTATCGGGAGGTTTCTCCAGTGACCCCTCCAAACGGGATATGGGTTTTAGCTGCAACCGATAGGCAGGTCACGGTCCTTTGGTCAGGTGTCTGATGCTAATGGGGACAAATGGATAAACATATATACAAACTAGAGGACACAGGTGGACGTGCTGATAATTGTAACGTGATCTGTGATGAGAGCCGAAAACAGTGTGGGAATAAATGAGAGAGTTCACTAGTACTGGTATCAGATGCAGAAGACAGAAATAAATACTGAAATCCTGGTAACATGGAGTGCTAATAACAGCTGGTATCTGGACGCATGAGATAGTGATAGGATTTCACTAGTACAAGTATTCAAACGTGGGAGATGATAAATACTGAGGACCAATTGTATACGGAAAGAATAATACTGGTACCTTGATGCTTATGGAGATAATAGTCCGGAGCACTGGTATCTGCCATGAAGTCTGGAGCTAAACACTGAGTAAGATGCACTCAATTGCATAGAGAAGCAGAGAGCTGAATGCAGACATGTGCTTGAAATGCCAGAGGTTCAGCTGAGAACTAATTAGCAATCGGCAAGTAAGCTGACACCACAGCACACAGGGAAAAAGTCAGGGAACTGAATAGCTTACTATAACAACTGATAGCTGAGGAGTAAAGGAATTATCCACACTGAGAATTGGAGACAACCTAGGGAATACTGAGTACCATGGCGTGTACTGCTCTGGAAGTCCAATGAAAGATCACCGGTAATCCTCTCTGAGAACTGGAGACAGCCTGGTAAACACAGAGTACAATGGTGAAGCCTGGAAGCATACACAGTAGTAATCACTGGCGAATTGAAGTTGTTCAGGCAACTATCTGCTTCAGGAGACAGACTTAAATACCCCTAGGCAGTTGGTCATTGGATTGTGAGATCAGCTGACAGACCGCAGGACTGCCATTGTGGGAGACTAGTCAGATGACAGATTACCATGGCTGCGCCCATGTCCGCCACCACGGAACCCAGGACGCACGCATGAAAGCCCTAGCACTCCTTGGGGAGACTACTCAGCCCACCACTCACCTCCACGCCTGGCGTCTGGACACCTGAGAGCCCGAAGACTCCGGCACAGTGGTAAGTAGCGACCGATCCCAGGCCGCATTCCTGATGGTTCCGTGTACTTAGGCTTTGGACGTAAGGCACGATGGGCCATTTCAAAGGACGGGATGGCCATCAAGGGAAGGAACCAGAGCAGTAAAGAGATGAGTTAGATAAGAACCTAGATCTGCAACAACATCTGACGCTGGGATGTTTTGGAGCCAAAGATTGATATAGCGTTCTCTAAGTCCTCATTCTTTTCACAGATTAATTCCAACTAAATAGTCCAGATCTTCAGTAGTAGAAACTTGGAACTCCTGGGAAAAGCCAGCACATGACTCAAGGGCAGCGGTGGAGTGGTTTAAGGCAGCAATTTCAGACTTTAACTCCCCAAATGCCTGTATAGGAGACAACTGGAGAGAACACACTGGAAATGTTGCTAGTTGCTTAAGAATTCAAGAGAGTATCTACAAAAGAAATTTCCAAATGAAGCAGCTTGTGAATCCAAAAGAGTACACAGAAGGAAGGTCCAAATGAAACCAGCTTGAGAATTAGCAGAGTCTCCACAGGAGGAAGAATATAGTACAGGACTGTAGCAGTCAGGCTGTCTAGCATAAGTTCAGACAAGGATCTGACACTGCTGTGAGAGAAAGGGGTTTAAATAGAGAGCTCAATCAGAAAGGGAGAACCCCATTGGAGCACGGCTGATAGTGGCATGTTCCCCCCTGTCAAGGTTACTTGAGTTTGCTCCAACAAGATTGCAGCTGCTAGAGTCCAAAGAGGAGGAACTGCTGGCAAGTTTGGCAGGAGTGTAACAGGACCGCAAACCAGCCAGGTCTGTCGCAAATTACTCTGACATTGCCAGCATGACAGTACCTTACCTTTTAAGGGTGGACCCTGAACAGTCTAATAAAGTTGTTTTTTTTAGGAAACTCTTGCTTACATTTTTTAAGTAGATGGGGATGGATTAACCGAAGAGCATTATTTGAGGCCATATCCTTTCCATTCAATAAGGTTTGTAGTTTCCCATGAGGAACCCTAGAATCTAAAAATATGTTGTACTTCAAATTCATTAGAATTTTTGACAGAAACCACAATCTTCTCATGTAAGAAGGAATAATAATTAATAACTAGATGTTTAAGTAGCGAAACATGGAAGGCATTGGGAATACAAAGTGATGACATAACTAGCTTCAAGGCAACTGGATTAATGACCCAAGTAAACTTGAATGAGCCAATAAATCTTGGGGCCATTTTCATAGGTTGCCCCAAAGATTTTTGATAGACAACCACACTGTGTCTCCAATTTCATAATTTTGGGAGCCTCACCTTTTTTCAGCAAAGAAATTATAGTGAGAAGATCTTCTTGAGTTCCTCCTTGACTCCTTGCCAGCTTTGGAAAAAATGTATGAGTTAAGAATTTGCTGCTGGGACCTCAGTTGGTGTTAGAGGAGGAAGATGGGTAGGTTGGTGGAATGGAGTCAAACCCAAGGAGGAGTGGAAATGAGTGGGCAAATTCAGCCCATGGTAGTAGATCAACCCAATCATCCTGGAAGGCAGATATTAACAACTGAAAGTAGTATTAGAGATCCTGATTGACTCTCTGTTATTCAGTTGGTTTGTGGGTGATACTTGGAAGAGAAGCTTAGAATCGGTAGGCTTTCATATATAGCCCTCCAAAACTTAGTCAAAAATTAAAAAAATAATTTCTTTGGTACAGCCAAATATTTCCTTAAACACCAATTTAGCCAGGGTAGGAGCAGAAGGAAGGCTAACAAGGGGAATGGAGTTGGCCAGTTTAGAAAACTGGTCTTTTACCACCCAAATGGTTTCAAATTTCCCTGATTTAAGACTGTCTGTAATAAAATCCATAGCAAGATTAGTTCAAGGTTTAGTATTTAATGGCAAAGGTCAGACAGTGGATTCTGTGGAGTCTTGAACTGTGCGCATTTGTCAGAAACAGAAATATATTTAACATTCTTGTAAAGGGACAACCACCAGTAGTCTCACTAAAGGAATTTAAAAGTTTTCCACTCTGCAGCGTGTCCAGAAAATAGAAGACTGTGCCCAGCATAATTTGTAACAAATAAAACCTTACTGGCTGGGTGGTGACCAGATACAGAAGATTGATAAAGTATAGTTACAATAACAGTGGTCAACTTTGATTTTTTTTTCACAAAACAACTGAATAGTGACTCTAGTGCAGTTTTAAATTCTGAACTCAAATATGTGATTACAATTTTTTCCATCAGGCATAGTGTGTTTTTGACAGTTACTTTTCTTTTCTTCAGATTTTAGTGTTCTTTTTGGCCTGTCATACACACACACACACACACACACACACACACACACACACACACACACACACACACACACACACACACACACACACACACACACACACACACACACACACACACACACACACACACACACACACACACACACACACACACACACACACACACACACATATATATATATATATATATAGTCCCCCTGTAGTCCCTCCCCACTCTTTCCTTTATGTGAAGCCTCCAGCAGCTTCCTCCTCCATGCAGCCTGACCTGCTGGTTTAGCCATGACCCCCTGATGCATGTGTGCTGGGCTTAGCACGTTGTCCTGTGACCCCTGGGTGTCTTTCACCATATCGGAGCCTGTTAGCACAAGTATTTTTTTAATTAGTTGTTAGAATTCAATAACTGCAAGAAAATTTTAAAATCATCCAGACACTTCAAATCTCAGAGGCGAAATTTCACGCCACTTGTAAAAAAGTGTTTTATGAACTTTCTTCGGGTGTAAAGTTGATCTGGCTAAGAACTGGGCCCACATATATGCTGTGTATCATGTGTTAGGCTTCTCACTGTTTGGAAAAATGGTTCACATCATATACCATTTGTAATTCCTATGATTTGGAGGGAACCAAAGGACTATAAAACTGATTTACTATTTCTGCTTAACTAACATTAGAGCATTACATCTAAAACAAAATATACAGTTAATTATCCTAACTTGCCATCTGCAATGAGGCTTGTCTTACATAGTGAAGAGTTTCCTGTACCAAAGTGTACAGTGTGTGACCTTAAGTGATAACTCTGACTCTGAAACAGACATCAATCCTACATTCGAAGCATGTTGTTCATCAGCACCTCACTTGTTATCTCAAGGAGATCTTAATGATCTTATTCAGGATTTAAACTTGTCTAAACAAAGGCCGGATTCTACTTTTCAAAGATGTAAAAATATGCAGTTATCATACCCACCATAGTGATGTCAAAGACTACATCTCTAAAGAAAAAGGTGTAGTTTTTTTCTTCTCTTAAGGAGGCTCTTGGACATCAATACTGGCCAGGTGAATGGCAATTGTTTATAGACTCATAAAAAGTTAGATTGTAGGCTATGCTTCTGCATAACGGCAATAAATTCCCATCAATACCTGTAGCTCATACAGCTGATATGAAAGAGACTTATGAAAATATGAATTTGCTTTTAGAAAGAATATATGTGGTGATTTGAAGGTCATTGCTTTATTGTTTGGTTTGCAACTTGGGTACACTAAATTTTGCTATTTCTTGTGTGAATGGGACAGCAGGGGTAGGAAGTTTCACTATATTATAAAACAATGGCCTAAACGTGAATCTTATTCCTGGGCAGATAAATGTGTTAAATACCCCTTTAGTGGATCCTAAAAAAGCATATTTACATCCACTGAATGTAGGACTGAACACACAATTTGTAAAAGCAATTGATTGAAATCTAAATTTCCAAAAGTAAGTGATGCAAAACTAAAAGAAGGATTTTTATAGGGCCACAAATAAGGTTAGCAATGGATGATAACAATTTTTAGGAACTGTTAAATTCACTGGAAAAAGGAGCCTGGTTGTCATGCAAAAATATCTGTTCTTGTTTTCTTGGAAATCATGAAGCAGAAAACAATCATGATATAATGAGTGATCTAGTGAATTCATACAAAGCTATGGGATGCAACATGTCTTTTAAACTTCACTTCTTAGCCTCCCACCTAGACTTCTCCCCAGAAAATCTTGGACTGTCAGTGATGAGCATGGGAAGCATTTCCATCAAAAGATTTCTATGATGAAAAAGCGGTACCAAGGCAAATAGAGTTCCAGTATGCTGGCTAACTATTGCTGGACCATGAAGAGAGACATCCCAAAGGCGAAATATGGCCGAAAGTCATTATCTACAACTTTTTAGGTCAGCCAGAATGAGGTGTATATTTATAATTTAGATGTACATAAGTACTAATTTAATAAAACTTTAAACATATGTCACAAAACATAAACCCTGTCCGATGGAAAAAACTGAATGCTTATTCAAATTCAGCACGAAAATACATTTGGATTCAGTTTAAGATAATTTGGACACTATGAATACCTATTGATCTTTATACGCAAATGTCGCTATTTATCGTTGTAAGTCGCACAAGAAATAACTGCTTTCCAGACTTTGATTGTGGTTGCAAAGCACAAAAAGTTATTCACATAAAAGCATATAGTTACACGCCTTGATCTACAATACAATTAGTGCAAATGTTATACAGTTACAAGGTACAGTCGATACATACGCAGGCGCTCTGGATTCAGGTTTCCCGGCATCAAAGGTGAAGCCTCCGTCAACAGAAAAAGATGACTGACTACTGAAAATAGAGCGTCTGTATATATACCCTTACAGAGCGTGGTAATACAATGGAAATGAGTTGGCATAATCCCTTTGGTTCTTCTTCTTGGTTCTTCTGTTACAATGTACTTCATAGGTCAGTTTGTACAGTTGTAGTTCAGCCCTCCAACGGCTCTTTGTGTATCTTTTCCCGCCGAAGAACAAGTCTAAACTGGCTAATATACATTACATTACAGAGTACATTTCAATACCTAACTCTATGATTCATAATTTGCAGACTGGAACCGGAGATCTGCAAATAGACAGTGGTTTAGAATAGCACCAAACACGGTCTGCTTATCATGTACTAAATCCTAGATATCAAATACCTGCATTTCACAACATAATTGATAACAAGTAAAACCTCTCATATTAACCTTAATGCTAGGGAACCTTTATGTGTAAGTGTGAAATGTGTCGGTGTGGGGATATTAAGACGCTAGTATGCGTTGTGCGTCTACGTGTTTGTGAAGTACACCATGGTACGTGCTTTGCTGGGTTGTTCATATTATATGTATTAATGTACGTATTTGTATAATGAGCATTTTTAACCTAGGTCAGTGGCAGACGCACGATGCTAATAATCTTAATATAGCGCTGTACATTGGGTATCGTGTAGACAACTCAAAATGGTGTCGTGCAGATATTATTGTTCCAATTTAGGTCTCAGCCAACCATCCGGCTTCGACAACACGATTATATCTAATGCTGTGGGTACAATAAACACATACTGTATATATTTCTGCTTAAAGGATATGTTTGCAGATTACCTGATATGTAAATAAACTGTATAACACTGCATGTTAACCCAACCATGAATATGGCTGCCAGAGACTTTTTATACAATATATAATTCACAAAATAGCTATAGCCTATGAATAAGACCATGATCCTCAGTATATTATTAACCACAGCCGAGGCCACATATGGCCACTGCTCATTTATACTGACTTTTGGCTATAGGAATAGCTGCTGAACTCAGTGATGCATGCATAGAGAAGCTAGTACTAGAGAATACAGTTTGAGCTCTAGTGGACTAGTGCACATGTGCGAGCGGCAATACCCAAAAGTCATGGGAAAGCAATTGGAACATTACTAGGCTATAAGCCTTTGGCTGGAGTGCCAAATTCAAAAGTGCACATTACATTTTAAATCTAATTTTGGTGTTAAACTGAAGTGAAACAGAAGGAAAACAACCTATCTACACTCTTTCCACAACCTAAACTATATTTGGACATAACCAGCACTTTCATCACTAGACTCCCTGTTTTGGTCTCTACAACAATCTTGTGCCTCACTTGCTACTATTTGTGCTGGCTTTGTACTTTACATATAATCTTAATGCATACCTTATCTGTGTTAATGTCAGATTGCCTTTCTAATAATATCTCTTTAATTTAGCTCTTGCCTAGTCTTACATCATCTAGCTACTACCACTGTCTACTTTAATATTTCTCCTCCCATCAAATCTCCACTATTAATATATTCAATAATAAACTTTTCTACTTCAGGGTCCATAGGGTATCCACAGGATACCTTGGGGTATAGGTGTGACGTCAGTCATCGGGCACCATAGAGTTAAGCTTTTCAGCCTCCCAGGATGCACTAGGGTCCCCCTCCTATACGCCGCCCCCGAGCCAAGGCACCTCAGTTTAGTTTGGTGCCCGGCCGGAGTTGGGTGCACCTGTTGGAGTGGGGGCTAGAAGAGCCCCTGAAGCTTTTTCTTCATGCAGCTGTGGCTGCACATCTGGATGAACAGCATGGACAGTCAGTCCTGACGTCCATGCTGTCTTCCCTACACCCCCGCCGGTACCAGAACGCCGGTACCGATCCGGGGTTGCTGGTGAGCATCTGGGGTCACAGCTAGTGGTGACCCCAGATGTTCCGGACCATGGCCGGATTCAAGGGGGACAGCAGGTAAGCAGCGGGGTCCCGCGGTTGGTCCCCGCTGTCACATGGTCCAGAGTCCCCAGGCAGGGGGCTCCCTGGGGACTGGCTGCAGCGTGGAGCCAGGTACTGAACCTTTGCTTCCACTACCCCCTGGGACAGCGGACCGCAGCAGAGCGGTAGCGCTGCGGTGTCCCGGGGGTTAAATGCATGCCAGGGGAGCGCGCCTTCCCTGTCCCAGCCGGCGCCTCCCCCGCTGCACACAGCCCTCTCTGCACACTGCCGACTGGTCCGGTAGCAGTGCTCCTCCCCCAGGCCAGCCTCCTCTCTGCTCCTCGGCGGCCATCTTTCCAACGCATGGTGAACGCTGCTGGAAGCGCTGGACGGAAGCATCGTGGTCTGGGTCCCCCCGCATACCTCTCCTCCGATTTGGGTCAGGTCTGTGTATGCTGCGCTGTGTCCTACCAGGCCCTGTGTCTGCGTAGTTGAGTGATCAGCGCTGTTAGTGCAGGAATTGATTTTTCTTTGCATTGTATGCGACTGTGCTAGCGCTGCTGCCTGTAACTTTTCTTCTAACTGTCCGCTTTATTACTGTCCCTGTCCTTTCTGCTAAGCCCTTGCGGTGCGGTGCTGCAGGGTGGTCTCTCGCCTATTTAATTGGTGAGAGGGGTCACATACTTGGTGCCATCATGTCTGAAAGTGATTTTCCTCTCCGACTACAGTGTGCTACGTGTAAAGTACCGTTAGCGGAGGGGGAGGGTAGCGCGGAGGGCCTCTGCCGGCAGTGTTTGTCTATGGCGCGGCCTATTACGGTTACAGCACCGGTACAGGAGCCGCCCTGGGCTTGTTTCGCTCAGGCGCTTACAACCCTAGTGGGCCAGTTAGCTCCTCAGCCTGCGTTTACGCAGATGGGGTTGTCCCAGCAGTCAGTGGTGTCATCATCCATGCAGCGTTTCCCACGACAATTGGTGGTACCCCACAGTCTCCCTATTTCCCCGCTCCCGGTTTCTCAGGAGCCGGCGTGGATAACTCCCTGACGAGTTCGGTACAGCACTTGTCGGATGTGTTGCAGGGGGAGGCTGTGATGTGGCCACATAAATGGCCGGTGGCGTCTGTCGGCTCCTTATGAGGATGACGAGGGGACGTCTGATGATGGGGAGATTCTGGATCCTTACGATCAGGAACCTCTCCATACTAAGGACGCTGACGCTAAGTCCAAGGTATATATTCCTGGACTTATTCGGGCAGTCCGCACAGCCTTGGTGATCGAGGACGAAGTTCCCCCAGCGGCTAGATCAAAGTATGCCTTTTTTTAAAGATGTGAAGGGCGATGCCACAGTCTTTCCTCCTTCGGGTCAGTTAGTGGACCATTTAGAGGAGGCGTGGAAACAGCCTGGCAAAAGATACCAGCCGCAGAGGCGCCTGGCAGTGGCTTATCCGTTCGCGGATAATTATTTTGCAAAGTGGGAATCCCCTCCACAGGTGGATTCTCACGTGACCCGTCTTGTCCGTAGTGCCACATTGCCGATGCCATCCATGTCCTCCCTTAAGGATGCTACGGACCGCAAGCTGGATACATTAGAGGCGTCTTTTGATTCCGACTGTCCGGCCGAACAGGCGGAGTTGATTGGTGATCTCCATGATTCGGCCACTTATATCAATGAGGCGGCCTTAGACATTAGTACTCTGGTGTCTAGAATTTCTTCAGCAACGGTGGCTGATCGTCGCACCTTGTGGCTGTGATCCTGGAAGGCGGACGCAGATTCCAAAAAGGGTTTGGAGGCGTTGCCATTTACTGGAGAAGTTCTCTTCGGTCCAGATCTGGACAAGATCGTGGCCACGCTGGCGACAGCCAAATCGGCTTGTCTCCCGTCGGCCGCTGCTCCTTCTGGTTCTGGACCATTGTCCTTTCGGTCTTATAGGGCCCAGGGCAGGCCCAAACCACAGTCTTTTCCTCGACAGGCTGGCCCTAAGAAATCGGCCAAGCCCCGGAAGCAGGCATGGAGTACCAGACGTCCGGCCCCTAAGCCAGATGACAAGCCTGCGGCCTGACGGTCCGGGCCTCCCCTTGGGGGATCCCAAAGTGGGAGGCCGGCTGCTGCAGTTCGCCCAGTGTTGGTCGGTTACTACGACAGACACTTGGGTTCTCGAGGTGGTCTCCCACGGGTACGCCCTCTCTTTCCGGCACAGACCCCCGGCTCGATTCTTCACCACGGGTCTACCATCAGACCGGAACAAGGCTACGGAGCTGCGGAAGGTATTGCACACTATGCTCCAGGCTGGAGTTATAGTGCCTGTTCCATTCTCCCAGAGGGGCCAGGGTTTCTATTCAAATCTTTTTTTGGTACAGAAACCCAATGGGTCGTATCATCCGATTCTCAACCTCAAGGCTCTCAAAAAGTCTTTGCGGGTTCCGAAGTTTCGGATGGAGACCCTACGGTCCATCATTCTGGCACTGGAACCTGGGGACTACATGGTGTCACTGGACATACAGGACGCTTACCTGCATGTCCCTATTCTTTTGCGCCATCAACAGTTCCTCAGGTTTGCGATCCGCAGTGACCACTTCCAGTTTCGGGCGTTACCTTTTGGCCTGGCGACAGCAACACGTGTGTTCACCAAGGTGATGGCGGTCATGGCGGCTTCTCTGCGGCTGCAGGGAGTCCGCATGTTGCCGTACTTGGACGACCTTTTATTGGTGGTAGGATCTCCAGAGCTCCTTGTACGCCACTTGGACCTGACCATTGCGCTACTGCAACGGCACGGCTGGCTAATCAACTGGCAGAAGTCCATTCTAATCCCGTCTCAGCGGATTCTGCACCTCAGAGCCTTATTGGACTCGGAACAGCAAAGGATCTTCGTGACGGGGGAAAAGATCTCTGCTTTACAGTCGAGGGTGCGCAGTTGTCTGCACAGCCGCCGGGTGTCTCTACACTCGGCGATGAGGTTACTGGGCTCCATGGTGTCGGTATTCGACATGGTGGAATATGCCCAGTTTCACTCCAGACCTCTGCAGCACCTGATCCTGTCCAAGTGGAACGGGCTGCCTCAGTCTCTGAAGTCCCAGACAATTGTGTTCACCCCGGAGGTTCGCCTGTCCCTTGCCTGGTGGTTACAGACGACCCATCTCAGCAAGGGACATCCGTTCTGGGTTCCAAATTGGGTCCTGTTGACAACGGACGCCAGTCTTCGGGGCTGGGGAGCGCTTTCGAGTCCACACTTGTTCCAGGGCAGGTGGACACCGACAGAAGCGGAGCTTCCAATCAATATCTTGGAACTCCGTGCGGTCTTCAATGCTCTCCAGCAGGCACATCGGGTTCTCCATGGTCGTCCGGTACAGGTCCAGTCGGACAACGCTACCACCGTGGCCTACATAAACAGGCAAGGAGGAACACGAAGTCGGGCGGCTCTCGTGGAGGTCTCTCGGATCCTGGTATGGGCGGAGCGCAATCTTCCGGCCATATCAGCGGTCTTCATCCCGGGAGTGCTAAATTGGGAGGCGGACTTTCTAAGTCGCCTGGACGTTCATCCGGGGGAATGGTCCCTGCACCCGGACGTTTTTCAACTGCTGGTGGACAGATGGGGTCTTCCAGAGATCGACCTCATGGCGTCCCGTCACAACAACAAGTTTTCGGTGTACGGGTCTCGCACAAGAGACGAAGGGGCGTCTCTGGTGGATGCTCTGTCCGTCCGGTGGACGTTCCGGTTCGCATACCTGTTCCCTCCGGTCTCCCTTCTTCCACGGGTAATCCGGAAATTCAAACAGGGAGGGACGCTCCTGTTGATAGCTCCCGCGTGGCCCAGACGGCACTGGTTCTCAGACCTTCAGGGTCTGTCCGTGTACATTCCTCTGCGGTTGCCGCTACGACTGGACCTTCTGTCACAGGGTCCTTGTCTTCACCCGGACCTGACTCGGCTGTCTTTGACGGCGTGGCTGTTGAGACAGTCCAGGGGGTTTTCCAGCTCTGTGGTGCGTACCATGTTACGAGCTCGGAAGCCGTCTTCCGCAAGGATATACCATCGCGTGTGGCATACGCTCTTCCAGTGGTGTCGACCGAGAGGTTATGCACCGTGGGAATTTCGTCTGTCTCGGATACTCGCCTTCCTACAAGAGGGACTAAATCATGGGCTTCGCCTTGCTTCTTTGAAGGTACAGGTTTCGGCCCTGTCTGTCTGGTTTCACCGTAGGATTGCTACAATCCCGGATGTGCGCACCTTTATGCAAGGTGTTCTCCGCATTCAGCCGCCCTTTGTTCCACCTGTGGCGCCTTGGGATTTGGCTGTGGTCCTGAGGGCTCTCCAGGGACCGCCGTTTGAACCACTGGGCTCAGTGGATCTTAAATGGCTAACAGCTAAGACTGTTTTCCTTCTGGCTATTGCTTCGGCCAGACGTGTTTCTGATTTAGGGGCTCTTTCTTGTAAACCCCCTTTCTTGGTTTTTCATGGGAACAGGGCAGTGCTCCGCACTCGGCCCGAGTTTTTTCCCAAAGTTGTTTCCCAGTTTCATGTTAACGAGGAAATCGTTGTTCCGGCCTTTAACTCACCTGGTCTGTCAGTGGGTGAGGCCTCTTTGGATGTCGTGCGGGCCTTAAGGACTTATGTTGACCGCACTTCTTCGTTTAGGAAGTCGGACGCCTAGTTTGTCCGCTAAGGCTTCCGTAAAAAGGGTTGGCCTGCTTCAAAGCAAACTTTGGCAGCCTGGATCCATATGGCTATTTCTGAAGCTTATCTTCATGAAGGCCTGCCGGTTCTTCCTTCTGTGAAGGCTCATTCCACTAGGTCTGTGGGTCCTTCGTGGGCAGCTCGACGTGGTGCCTCTGCAGTCCAGATCTGCAAGGCTGCTACGTGGTCCTCTGTCCATACCTTCGTGAGGTATTACAGGTTTGACACCTTCGCCTCTCAGGATGCTTCCTTCGGGCGGCGGATTCTCCTTTCTGCACAGGAGCGTCCCCACCCTTAAAGGATACTGCTTTGGGACATCCCCAAGGTATCCTGTGGATACCCTATAGACCCTGAAGTAGAAAATATGAGATATGGTAAGAACTTACCCTTGTTATCTCTATTTCTACGAAGTCCATAGGGTTCCACAGGACTCCCGCCCTGTCGCACCTGTGCTGCAGATGGGCTTTGCTCTGGTCACCGGTTTTTCCGTCTCCCCCTGGTGAGAATGTGATTCTTGTGTGTGTCCAGATCTTCTTTCTCTCTCTTCCTTCTCCTCCTCGGGCCTATGGCTTGGTAACTAACTGAGGTGCCTTGGCTCGGGGGCGGGGTATAGGAAGGGGACCCTAGTGCATCCTGGGAGGCTGAAAAGCTTAACTCTATGGTGCCCGATGACTGACGTCACACCTATACCCCAAGGTATCCTGTGGAACCCTATGGACTTTGTAGAAATAGAGATAACAAGGGTAAGTTCTTACCATATCTCATATTTTTGTTGTGCAGACACTTTTCCTACACTGTACTTTAACCTGTATTTCTGAAAATCTACACTTTCTTTTACATTCTTTCTACATTCCTACTTTCAACTTTTCCTTCCCCTATTTACCTCAACCTTACCATGTTTTCCTTAACTCCCCCCTTCACTCAGTGTATACCTAATATTTTGTTCTGCCCCCTGGTTCCATCTGTTGTCCTCCTCCACTTCTTCCTCCCCTTATCTCCCCTCCTCTGTCTACCTTCCTCCCCCTCTTCTCCCGTTACTCAACTTTCATTATTTTACACCCCACCGGTGTCCTACTACCCCACTGCTAATCTCTCCTCCCACCCTCTCCTTGTCACTTCACTCCACATCTCATTAATCTCCCTCCCTGCTCACCTCCCACAGATTTCCCTCCTAGAACTGGAGCCTGCATGATCACTACACTCTATTCATCTCTATGCTACAGCAGTCCTGATAATCTCATTCACATCTCTCCACCAAACTCTGTCCCTCTATTCTGTGCCCCCTGGAATGCCAGATAAGTCTGTAATAAACTGTTCCCCACCCATGACCTTTTCATCAACTCCCTGAATCTCCTAGCCATTACTGAAATCTGGATTTCACCCTCTGACACCACTTCTCCTGCAGCTCTGTCTTCTAGGGGTTTCACCTTCTCCCACACACCCCCGGCCTGGGGGTCACCAGGATGGTTGTTTTGGAGTCCTATCCCCCGGTTACTCATACCAACTCATACCCTCAGAACCATCCCTTATATTTTCTTCATTTGAAGTTCATGCTATACGCCTCTGCCAGCCATTACACCTCCGAGTAGCTGTCCTTTATCATCCTCCTGGCCCTCCTTCCAAGTTACTTGACAACTTTGCTTCCTGGCTCCCTCACTTTCTCTCCTCAGACCTTCCCTCTATTATCCTAGGTGACTTCAATATTCCAATAGATATCCCCACAGAATCCTCTGCCTCCAAACTCCTCACCCTCACATCTTCATTTGGCCTCTCCCAAAGGACCTCCTCACCCTCACATGTGAGTAGACATTCGCTTGATCTGGTCTTCACTCATTGTTGTGATATTTCTGATTACTCCATTTCCTCTTTCCCCCTCTCTGACCATCATCTTCTCTCTTTTAACCTATCCCTCTCTCCTTCCCCTCCTCTACCTCCTAAAGCCACCATCATTAAGTGTAACATTGAAGCTATCAACACAGTTTCCTTTTCTTCCCTGCTTGACTCGCTTCTCTCCCCATCTTTTCTTTCCTGCCCTTAACAAGATGCTTCCCTTTACAATGCCTCCCTTACTTCTGCTCTTGACTCTGTTGCTCCGGCCATCACTACTCACCCTCCTACCCACACAGATCCACACCACAACCCTGGCATTTGAAATGTACCAGATACCTGCAAAAGTGTTCACGAACCACCAAGTGACAGTGGAGAAGATTACGCTCTACGGCAGATTTTCTCCATCTCAAATGTATGCTCTCATCCTACAGTGCTGCCCTTTCCCTCTCTAAACTGTCATATTTCAAGAACCTCATCTCCCAGTCCTCAAATTCCCAGCGTCTCTTCGCCACCTTCAACTCCCTCCTCTGCCCACCCCCTCCTTGTCGCCCCTCGCTCTCTGCTCTTGACTTTGCTACCTACTTTACATCTAAAATTGATTCCATACGTCAGGACATCATATCCAACCAGTCTCCCAGCTCTCCACCTCCTTTCCCGGATAACCCCTCCCCATCCATTTTACCGACTGATATCCTTCTCCCGTGTATCTGGGGAGGAAGTCATTCATGGCCCTTATCTGGTCCTCGCCCCCTTGACCCTATCACCTTTTGCCACCTCTGCTACCTTTCTCCTTGTCCCTGCTCCCATCTTGCCCACCTCCTTAATCTCTCCCTCTCATCAGGCACTGTCCCTTCTGCATTCAAGCATGCCCTTGTGGCCCCCATACTTAAAAAACCTACTCTTGATCCTAGCATTCTCTAACTACCGACCCATCTCTCTCCCTTTTGCCTCCAAACTCCCTGAGCGTATTGTTTACAACTGCCTTTTTTTCCTCCCTCCTTAACCCTTTTCAGTCTGGCTTCCGTTCTCTCCACTCCACTGAAACTGCCCTCACGAAAGTCAGCAGCGACCTCCTTGCTGCCAAATCCAAGGGCCACTACTCTCTGCTCATTCTCCTTGACCTTTGCGGCTTTTGACACTGTGGACCACCCTCTTTACATCTCTGATCTCCTCTACCTTCACTCTCCTGTCCGCCCTCTTCAGTCAACTAATGCACGCCGCTTTTCATGCCAACTGAATACTTCCACCCACTCCCGCCTCCAAGATTTTGCCCGTGCTTCTCCCCTCCTTTGGAAAGCTCTCCCTCTTCCCATCAGACTCTCCATCTCTCTACAATTATTCAAACGGGCTCTCAAGATGCATTACTTCATTAAAGCCTTCCAGCCCTCATCGGAACTTTCTGCTACATGTATCTTCCTCCCAGTGTGCTCCATTGTGTCCCACCTGTTTGTCTGCCTCTTCCTTTTAGACTGTAATCTCTTACTTAAAATCTTTCGGAATATGAAATTTGTATCTTTATCCTTTTTTGGAAGAGGATCCCAAGTTTTGGGAAATTCCACCCGTGGTGGATGCTCCTATTGAGATCGTGCCTACACACACAGCAATGTGCTCACGATCCGACATTGTGTAACATTTCCACTGAACTCCTCCCGGGAGCTCCCCGGCAGACGTGGTCACGACTAGGTAAAAAATAACATCCAATTTAACACATGATCTATCGAGAATCGTGTTGGAAGTCCAAATCGTGAGATCGTGCACGATAAATCGTGAGTTTACCAAATAACATCCGAGGATCTTCATGATTCGTGGGAAATTTAAATAATGGGTGGGGCTAGCTAGGGGGTATAAAAAGCAGGTGCCATTTTAACCCTGTGCACATTCTGCTCTGCTACTAGTGAGGCTAGGGGTATACCTGCTGAACCCTGTACATTGCTACTGTGCTCTGCTTTGTATTTGGCTTGGCTTTTACAAAGTGTGTTCTACCTGCAAGTGTGTGCTACCTGCATTCTATCCTGTTCCTGGATTCTTTACTGATGCATCCCTATCAGTATAAAGTGTTGGTCGTCCATGCTGGGGTCAAGGTGATCCAGGAGAGGACCCAGCGAAGGAGGAGGAGAGCATGCTGGACCAAGGAATGGCTGCTGCAAACAACTACCTTCTGAGTATGGTGACCCCCCACATCCAGAGGCAGGACACAAAGTGGCGGAGGGCAATGCCTGCTGAAGAGACACTGGTGGCTACCCTGAGGTACCTGGCTACAGGAAGGACACTGGAAGACCTGAAGTTTGGGGCCTTCAGCCGCACGACACTTGTCAGCAAGCTCCGACACACCAACAAGGACGGGTGAATTTTACCAGATGAACACCAAAGATCCAGGTGCATTTGGGAGCGGTGCTGCACACTGATCCCAACGAGCTCCAGCGCACTACAAGTAACAACCAGGCACTATTTACAAGAGTGTTGCCAGATACTTTCAGCGTTTATGTGAGAGCGGTGGTGAGCATACAAGTATCAATTTTTATCAATTTACCACTAAAGGATCCAAGAATTTTAGTGGAGACGTTGTATTTCGCTAATAATTTGAATGGTCAGAATAGCTGTTGCAACAAAGACATTAATGTCATCTTATCTTAATAGAAGCTGCATATAGATGTTGTATTTTTATTGTATGTCATTAAATATTTATTAATCAGAGAGGCTCAAGTACTTCTTTAAATCAATCAAGTATATTCAATTAGATAGTCCACAGCAGCGCAGTACCTCCTTCTTTTTTTCTTTATTCACTTGGTGAAGTTTTTGTCAGACTAGCAACTGACATATAGGTTTTGCAGCGCTGTGTACATCAATTTTTGATCAACCGTATTAGGAGTATTGTAGTATTCAACAACACATCAGTGTTCTATTGAGCGCCAGGATAACTGAGGGTGCCTAGATGACCCACCTCAGTAATTTAAAGTGCTGCAGTACCAGTATTGTAAGGTAAGAAAAAAAAAACACACACTACACATTTGTTTCTTGTGAAAGAAAGAAAAAAAGTGTTTTTTTTTTTAACTCTTTATATAACTGTTGACAGCCAATAAGGCTGCATTAACAAGACTGTGCCAGCAACACTGCACAGTATTAAATAAAAAAATTTAGTGTTTTTTTTTAATATATAAATTTTACATTTTGTATATAAAATGTAGAAAATAATATCACCAAATTTTATCAATATATAGGTATGCTATAGGTAGGCTGCTGTATATTATATGATGGGTCAGACGCCAGATTGAACAGGCCAATACACACATGGCACAAGTACATATTGTTGCTCCGGCTTCCATCAATCTGTGCTTGTGTGTAGTGACCTTGTCCAATCAGCGTCATCACCACCGTATACCATACAGCACCTATTGGGAGTGATAAAATTTGGTGATAGTACAGGCAACAATAATACAAAAAAAATACCTAACAGTTACGAATAACGTGGCATATCATCCTCTGCCTCCAGCAGAGCAGTATAAATAGTCTGGCTTGTGGGTGGGGTACTGGGTGAGGGAGTAACCTCCATCTGGGCTGGGGGGGGCCTCACATAGGCTGTTGGGGCAGGTGAATACAGAAGTGGGTCTGCAATGTAAGTTGAGTAATGTAAATTACTATTCAGTGACCTTATTAATAGCTCATACACGAGCCTGTGGAAATTTTTCTTTGTTTGGTTATCCATTTTACACATTCTACTGTTGATATGCACTGTGAAATCATCAATGTCATCCGGCCGCTTCTGAAGGATGCGTTCCGCTTGTTGCAGAAATATGATCTCCTGCTCTGTGTACTTCTTCTGCTTTTTCCCGTTTTTTTTCTTTTTTTGTTGGAGAGGTGTGGAACATGATGGGGCGGGTTAGAATGGTTGTTGGGACTGGGGAAGAAGTTTCCACCTCGCTGTCCCCGATCAAACTTAGGTCCGGCATGGAGGACATATCAGGCTCTTGGGTGGGAGTCTATATAGGAAAAAAAATATTATAGTCATGTTTTAACCCATTTTTTTATATTTTTCAGTTTCCAAACACACTGGAGAAGTGGATGAGCATCGCTGAAGAGTTTGAACAACGTTGGAATTTCCCTAACTGCGGAGAAGCCATTGATGGAAAACACATACGCATAAACCCACCTGCCAACACCGGATCATATTACTACAACTATTGTTAGCATTGTTCTCATGGCAGCGGTGAATGCCAACTACAATTTTTTGTTTTTGGATGTTGGCAAGATTGGCCATGCTTTGGATGGTGGGTCCCTCAAACAGACGACATTCTACCAGAGACTCACCAACAAAACCCTCAACTTGCCATCACTGGACGAGACACAGCATGGCCTAAATTAGGTTTTCATTGCAGACAAGGCTTTTGCTTTACATGAACATCTGATGAAGCCAATTGCACAGAGGTGCCTGACCAGACAGAAGAGGATCTACAACTATCGTCTATCCCGTGCACGACGCATTGTGGAAAATGCAATTTGGAATACTCAGCAACCGGTTCCACATTTTCCACACCACCATAAACCTACGTGTGGATAAGACAGACTGGGTTGTGATGGCGTGCTGTGTGCTGCATAACTTTCTGTGAAGAAAAACTACGCAACGAGGACCAGTCACAGCTAGACGAGAAGATGCAGTACATCCGAAGGAGATTTGCCCAGTTTGCACCAGTGACTGCACCTCCAATTTCAACAACATCAACCGCATGTGCCAAAGAAATGAGGGAAGAGTATATGGCCTATTTCAATGGAACAGGTGCGGTGCCATGACAGGAGGACTGTCTGTGAACTAACTGACTACAGTGGACATTTGGGATTAATAAAAAACAAAAACAGGTTTTGGTTTATGAACTGTGTTGCAATTTACCAAAATCTTCTTAGATGGTCCACTCACTTCTGCCACCTCCTCTTCTCCCTCTCGCTCAGCCATCAGGATGACAGACTGGCGTTGTGGCTCCTGTTCGCCGATGAAGCTTATCAAGTTATAGTACCACAGCTTTAGATGATACACATCGTCAGTGCCCGCTCCGGACCATTTTGATTCGTCTACTTTTTCCTTCTCCTTGATATACACTGCACGCAAGTTCTGGATTTTCAGGCGGACTGTTTTGAAGGTTGCATCCGCAATAAACTTTTTGGTGTACTCCAACACCTCCAAAGCTGCCAATTTGTGAGACCTATTATGGTATTGTCTACAGCTTATCCGCCATAGACATTCTTTTGGTCTGTAGGATCTCGAGTGATCCAGTCACAAACTCTCATTCACTATCCATAGACATTCCTAGGAAGAAGAAAAATATGGAGATATACATTTTTAGCTATAATTGTAAATTGTTTTGTGATTTTTTTTAATGTTGTTAATGTTAAATGTTTTAATGTTTTGTTATTTTTTTACAGGGCTTTAATGTTTGTAATGGTATTTTAATGTGTTTTTTTTTTTTTTGCAGGATTTTAATGTTTTATTGTATTGTAATATGCTTTTTTTACAGGAATGTTATGTGTTTTGTATTTTAATTATTTTTTTTTTTTACAGGTTTTTAATATATTTGTTTCTGCTGATGTAATAGATTTGTCTATGTTGTTGCAATACATTTATTTATGATGTTATATTACAACATCTTAAACAGATATATTACTGCAACATAAACAAAGGTAATATATTTGATTATGCTGTTGGAATTTATTTTTTGTTGTAATGTAATTGTTTGTTTTTGTAATGTATTTGTTTATCTTGTAATATATTTGATTATGAAATTTTAATATATTTGGAGTGTTTTCATTTTTCTAGGTATTTATTTAGGTGGCCTGTAAAATTGGTGGGCAGTAAGTGGGTAGGTGGGTGGCGCACATTGGTGGACATGGGAGGTTAATGCATGACCCAGCCACCGCCCGCCTCATTCCTTCAAGCGGTGGCTAGGTCATGCATTTATAGTTGGGTGACATCCATTGGTGAGTGGTGCACATGGGAGGTTAATGCATGACCCAGCCACCGCCCGCCTCATTCTGGTGGGCGGTGGCTGGGTCATGCATTTATAGGTGGGTGGCACACATTGGTGGGCAGTGGGGTTGCATTAATACAGTACTAATACTCACCAAAGTGCAGAAAACCAGACTTCAGGTTTGCAGGCTCCCAATCGTGCGTCCTTCTTCTATACACGATGCTGCACAAGATGGTGAATGGGCGTGTACAGGGTCCTGTCCGTCAAATTCTGCGACGTACGATGAATCATGAAATACATCGTGTGTAAAAAGTATTCACAATCTGCACCACATCATGTCCCGGATTCGCAAATCTTCCCTACAGCACGGCAGATCTGAAGATGCGATATATGACGAGTGGGGACGCGCATCGGCATCGTGACTGTGTGTGGACACTCACGATTTGGGCATTATTTTACATGATTTGTTGTCACGATTTGTCGAAATCAGCCAAATTGGGTAAAATATCGCTACAGTATGTGTAGGTACCTTGAGGTTGGTCAGGAATACTGTTATTTCCACAACACCATCTGTAACTCCTAAAGATCCTATGGATAGGAAAAATTAGGCTGTACTTAAATCTTTGTTAGGAGTTTCGCTGCAACTAATTCTGGCCAGCGCTTGGGTGATAAAGGCCATCAATCCCTGGATGAAGCAGGCGATTACTGGATTTCAATCAGGGGATTTGTCTGAAGCTACAGTAGTTTTTTAGCTGATCAGGTTTTGGATACTCTAACTTCTATAGGTGATGCTTTAATAGATACTATTCAGGTACAGTCTAATTTTTCGGCTTTGGCCATTTCCGCCAGGCGTTCGCTATGGCTTAAAACATGGAAGGCAGACATAGAGTCCAAGCATGCTTTAGATGCATTGCCTTTTGAAGGAGGCTTTTTTGTTTTTTGGTCCATAATTAACTATATTATTTCTCAGGTCACATGAGGAAAATGTCCTTACCTTTCTGTAACACCAAAACCAAACTTCCGTAGGTTTTGTTCCTTTTGGACTCAAAGCAAGGGAAGCTTTCAGGCAATCTGGGGTGTACCTAGGGGTCCCCGGAATGGGACCTTCAGGGGTTGTGTTGTCCCCGGCACCAGACGCCCTGCTGCTAAGCAAGCCGGTCAATCTACATGACTGTTACGGGACTGGGACCCACCTTTGGTGGGAAGCAGTCTACTGAAATTCTGGGAAACTTGGATTCAATCCAATCCGGATTTTCGGGTAAGAACCAGTAACCAGGGGTCACATTTTAGATTTGGAGGGTCTTGTTCTAGAAAGATTCTTTTCCACTCTTCTCCCTGCGGATGGTTGCAGAGAGCAGCTCTCATACAGGCAATTTCTGCGCTTTCCGATTCCGGGGCAATTATTCCTGGTTCCGGTACTACAGCAAGGCCTGGGGTTCTACTCCAGTCTTTTCTTGGTAGACAAACCAGACGGGTCATTTCGTCTCATTCTCAACCACAGGGGTTAAATGCTTATTTACATTACATTTGGAAGAATTCAAGATGGAGTCCATAAGGTCAGTCATTTGTTCAATGGAGGAAGAGGAATTTCTGGCCTCTATAGATATCAAGGATGCCTCTATATGGACCGGTCATCAACATCTTTTGCAGTTGCAGTGGGGCATCTGCATTTTCAGTTCCGGACTCTGCCATTCAGTTTGGCCACCACTCCCAGAGTCTTTACAAAGGTTATAGCACACATGATTTACCTACTCAGGAGTAGGTGGATAAATGTGTTGGCTTATCTGAATGATATGTTGCTAAGGGCACCCTCAATAGCCCTATTGCAACAACATCTTCAGATTACTGTACCTTAGGCATGCTCTAGAGATTCGACTGGATCATCAATTTTTTCACAAATCAAATTCATCTCACAGGATAGTATTTTTGGGAATTCTCTTCGACACCCATTGTCAGAGTGTTTCTTTCGCAGGCAAAGATTCAGGATCTTCAATCCAAGATAAGGACCATTTTACAGATGTCTCATCTCACTCCTCAGGGCTATGCAGCTACTGGTGAAAAATGGTGGCTTCATTCGAAGCCATTCCCGACCCACTGCAAAACCAATTGCTTCGATGGGTGAAGCATGACCCTCAATTAAACAGGCAGATGTTCAGATTATCTCTGCAGACCCGACAATCACTTCTTTGGTGGCTACAGGATGCAAATCTAAACAGGGGTTGCCAATAGTCAGTAATAATTTGGATCATTGTCACCACAGATGCCAGCCTAACAGGCTGGGGGGCTGTGGTTCTATAGACATGCACCTACAGGGTCTTTGGTCTGTCCAGGAAGCTTATCTATCTATAAATATACTGTGTGATATAGTTGGGGTAGGGGCCCTCTCCTGGGGTAGATGGACACCTCCTGACACACAGCCGCCAGGAAACAGCACACCAGTCCAGGATTTTCATACAATGTATGACCTCGTCCATCTTACCGCAAAATGGCTGCAGCCAGAGACTCTAACAGGACCACAGATCGTGGAAAGGGTCATTATGGATCAATATCTGCAGTCTCTACCTGCAACTCTGCGCAAGTGGGTGAGTCATGCAGACCCTTAAACAGCAGACCAAATGGTTGAACTGGTGGAGAGGTATGTGTCGGCTGAGGAACTGTTGAGTGTGCCCCACCAAGCCCCGATTCCGCAACGGCGATCTCCTGTGATCACTGGTTAGAGTGTTCCAGGGGAGAAGGGTGCTGGGCGGTGGAATGTATTTAAGACTGAGGGTTTGGAACCTGGAGATAGGCCAGGAAGGTTCCTACCCCGTAATAGACTTGATAATAGTATGATTCAATGTTTCCAATGTGGTGGTTTGGGCCATATTTCTGCTAACTGTTCACTTACCTCTGAACCTATGCAATGTGATACTGCTTACATCAATCACAGAATGTCTTTCTTTGCACAACCAGCCTGTGCTGCTGATCGACAGGCTGGGACAGATAAGCAAATGTGTATAGTTACTGTAGAAGGCAACCGAGTAGAGGCTCTGTTAGATTCTGGTAGCCTGGTTACACTTGTGAAAGTTGAACTGGTGAACCCCTTGAAGCATAAAGGAAAAACTGTTGGTGTGACCAGCATACATGGGGATACTCGCTGTTATGTTACTGCAGAGGTGAACATAGAAACACAATGTGGTTCCGCGATAGTCTCTGTGGGTATGATGCATGGCTTGATGTATGATGCAATATTGGGGAGAGACTTTGCTCACTTCTGGAAGTTGTAGGAAAGCTGATTTGTTATAGAAGTAAATAACCCCGACCCATTTGAGAAGGTTACTGATGCAGTAGCAGAGGGAGTTTCTTCAGAGTCTGAGAATGATGGTGGCTCACTAAGTGATGTGCCTCCTACTGAGATGGGAAACATTATTGAGCCAGTTGGTTGTCTGCCTGATCTTGAAGTCAGAAAAGAGGTCTTTGCCGTGGAGCAGTTAACTTAGCCTACTCTGATAAAAGCCGGGGAAAATGTAAAAGTGATTGATGGTAAACTCGTGGACCCTGATAGTCCATATAAAACGGTTATTGAGCGTGTTTCCCAAATGCAGGAAAGAATTGCTGCTGTAGTGCCGATAGTGAGAGGGCACTTGGAACAGGCCCAACAGGCACAGCAGAGGGTGTACAACCACAATGCTCAGTTACACATCTTTGCTCCTGGGGACAGAGTGTTGGTTCCCACAGTAGAAAATAAACTTTTGGCAAAGTGGCAAGGACCCTTTGAAATTCTAGAAAAAGTGGGGGAGGTTAATTATAAAGTTTACCAGCCTGTCAAAAGAAATCCAGATCTGATATACCATGTAAATCTTATAAAACCTTGGAAGGATATAGCAGCTCTGTCAGCTGTCCAAGCCCTCCAGTAAACCCAGGGCCCTTGGTTCACAAAGTGACAGTAGCTAAAACCCTGTCGGCAGTTCAACAGCAGGAAGTTAAGGAATTTCTTAGCAGAAATAGGGATTTGTTTGCAGATAAACCGGGCAAAACCACAGTCAATAAACATGACATAATCACTGACCCAGGAGTTAAGATTAACCTAAAGCCATATAGGTTACCAGAAACCCAAAGAGAATCTGTATCTAAAGAAATTAAAAAAATGTTGGAATTGGGTGTAATTGAAGAATCGCATAGTGAGTGGTCAAGTCCCATTGTGCTTATACCAAAGCCAGACAGGAGTGTGCATTTCTGCAATGATTTCCGAAAATTGAACAGTGTTTCAAAGTTGTATGCCTACCCTATGCCTATGGTGGATGAACTAATTGGAAAACTAGGAACAGCCAGGTATTTAACCACTCTAGATTTAACCAAAGGGTATTGTCAAGTGCCGTTAACTGGGAATGCCAAAGAAAAGACAGCCTTTTCTGTACCAGAAGTGTTGTTCCAATACAAGATGTTGCCCTTTGGGTTACATGGGGCACCGGCTACCTTTCAAAGGGTGATGGATAGAATTCTAAGGCCCCATAGGCATTATGCTGCTGCTTATCTAGGTGATGTGGTCATTCATAGTCCTGATTGGCAGTCTCACTTGCCCAGAGTGCAAGCAGTGTTGGACTCCATCTATAGGGCAGAATTGACAGCCAACCCAAAAGGATGTTGCCTAGGGATGGAAGTAGTAAAGTATCTCTGATACACCGTGGGTGGAGGTTTGATATAGCCACAGCTTAATAAAATTGAGGCAATATAAAACTGGCCATGACCCCTGAATAAGAAGCAGGTGAGAGCCTTCTTAGGGATTACTGGGTATTATAGGAGATTTATACCCAATTTTGAAACCATTGCAGTCCCACTAACTGACCTTACCACAGGCAAACAGGAAGTCATGGTTAAATGGAGTCCTCAAGCAGAGAAGGCTTTTCAGGTTTTAAAAATTGCATTGTGTACCCAACCAGTTCTGATGACCCCTGATTTTGACATTGAGTTTGTTGTGCAAACTGATGCATCAGATGTAGGCAAAGGAGTGATCCTGTCCCAAAGTAAAGAAGGTGAAGAACACCCTATATGTTACTTAAGCAGGAAGTTGAATGTACATGAGAGAAACTATGCTATGGTCAAGAAAGAAGCATTGGCCATAAAGTGGGCATTAGAAACTCTCAGGTACTACTTGATGGGAAGGAAGTTCAGGCTGATCACTAACCATGCCCCTTTGAAATGGATGTTGGAGAACAAAGTGAGCAATGGGAGAATAACAAGGTGGTTCTTGGTGTTGCAGAACTTTAAGTTTACAGTTGAACACAGGCCAGGAAGCCAGCTGGCCAATGCAGGTGCTTTGTTGCTTGTTCATTGTTTGGGGGCTGCAGTTGTTCCACCCCACAGGTCAAAACAAAGGGGGGATATGTGATAGAAGCACTAGAGAAGTCTGGGATGGCATATATGTGTGTCCCAGATTCCTATCATATGTTTTTTAAAGACCCCAGGAAAAGTCTGTTATGCTTAAATGACCAGAAGTGTCAGCTTTTGGTAAAAGCCGGATAATGGGTCTTAGGGGTCTGGATGTGAGAAGAGAAGGGAGGGCTCCATCCACAGGCCATTTCAGGTGTTTAGCCTTTCAGTCTGGGAGCAGACTGATTAGTAGTTACACCTGCAAGTGGTTCATATAGCACTTTCAAATATCAGTGTCTCTGAACAAACCTCAGTGTCTGTTCTCCCCAGGGTATGTGAGCCACTGAATCAAAACCTTAACACAGCTTTATGATCCACTTGCAGGTGTAACTATTAATCAGCCTGCTCCCAGATTGAAAGGCAAAACACCTGAAATGGCCTGTGGATGGAGCCCTCCCTTCTCTTCTCACATCCAGACCCCTAGGACCCATTATCCAGCTTTTACCAAAAGCCGACACATCTGGTCTGTTAAGCATAACAGACTTTTCCTGGGGTTTTTAAAACACATATGATAGGAATCTGGGACACACATATATGCCATCCCAGACTTCTCCAGTGCTTCTATCACAACTGGAATTAAGGCGATTCTGTATACACTGGTTCAGACCACGGCAGTTGCTTATATAAACATTCAGGGTAGCAAACGCAGCTGGCAAGCAATGAGGCAGGTTTCTCACATCTTTTATTGGGCAGAAAATTGGGTTCCAGCTATTTCGGCAATTTACATTCCAGGGGTGAACAACTGGGAGGCAGATTTCTTAAGTCACCACAGTGTGCATCCAGGGGAATGGGAATTACACCAGGAGGTGTTTGCGGAATTAGTTTCCAGATGGGGATCACTAGACATAGATCTAATAGCTTCTTGTCTCAACAAGAAACTTCCAAGGTACGGGTCTCGGGATCCTCAGGCATCTCTGGATGACATAACAGCACCTTGGGTGTTCCAGCTGGGATACATCCCTCCTCCTCCAGTAATGTTACCAAAAGTAATTCAGAGAATTTGTTCATTCTGGTGGCTCCAGAGTGGCCGCATCGTCATTGATACACAGTTCTTCAGAACATGCTGGCAGATGTTCCGTATCGTCTGCCTCTGCGTCCAGATCTGTTACTTCTAGGTACATTCCGTCACCCCAATTTGCCTCGCTTGGCTTTGACGACTTGGTTCTTGAATCCAATATCTTGAGGGCCATAGGGTTTCAGAATCTGTTGTGAAAACCATGATACAGGCTCGCAAACTAGTCACTTCTCAGATGTCAAAAAGTAACAAGAATTGGAAAAACCAATCATCAGTATAGTGATTCCTTCGTGGGGCACTCTTTTGTTCCCCTGGAGTTCTAGTTACTCGATTCCAGGGAGCACCTCCAGCATATTAAATTTATCTTATGATAAAATTATGATATAAGATATGATAAATATGGTACCTATTGCTGGTTTAACTTATAGATGTGAAATATAACACTGGTTATTATTCCTGTGCGGGATATTCTGGTTTATTTGGGATAACTTCCCAGATGTATAATCAGATATGAAAGATATATATTTTTTGGTGTGAACCTTAAAGGTTCCGAGTGTTTCATCTCTTTTCTTTTCTGCAAGAGGGGTTGGTTAAGGGTCTTAGATTGTCCTATTAAGGGACAAATTTCGTCCCTATCGATTCTATTTCAGAGGAAATTGACCTCCATTCCTGAAGTTCAAAACTTCTTGCAGGGGGTTCTTCACATATAGCCTCCTTATGTTCCTCTGGTTCTTCCTTGGGACTTGAATTTAGTTTTGGAGGCACTTCAAAAAGCACTGTTTGAGGCTTTGGAATCTGTATAATTGTGATATCTCACTTTGAAGGTTGTTTTCATTTTGGCCATTGCCTCGGCCAGAAGGGTATCTCCGTTAGTGGCTCTTTGTTGTAAATCTCCGCTTCTCATTTTTCATGAGGATAGGGTAGTGTTACGCCCTAAACCTTCCTTTATCCGAAGGTGGTTTCGGCTTTCCACATTAACCAGGATATTGTCCTTCCAGCATTTCGCCAGGACTAGTGAAGCTTATTCTTTAGCACTGTTGGATGTGTATGTGCGTTACCCATTTACTTGGAGCGTACTGCGTCTTTGAAGTGTACGGATTCCCTGTTGGTGTTGATTGATGCACCAAAAAGAGGCTGGCCAGCCTCGATGGGATCTATTGCTAGATGGGTCACTTTTGCCATTTAACAGGCACATTTGTCTTCAATTGTGATGGTTCCGGCCTTAATTCGGGCCCACACGACTCGTGTTGTTGGGGCTTCTTGGGCTGTACGGCATGGTGCCTCGGTTGAGCAGCTGTGCAAAGTAGGTACCTGGTCATCCGTACACACTTTTACAAAATTTTACCGCTTCCATACATTTGGAGCGAGGGACGCCAGTGTTGGGGGGAAAATTCTTTGAGCGGTCGGTTTCAACGCTCCCCCCTTGCTTTTGTATATCCCAGAAGTAATGGGCATCCCCCAGATGGATGAAAAAGGATATTCGATTTTTACTTACAGTAAAATCTCTTCCTTGCAGTCCATCTGTGGGATCCCTCCCTTGTTTGGTTTCATACTAGTTACCTGTTGGTTTCTGGTTTTTCTGTTCTTCCGTGGGTCTTTACTGTAAGCAAAATGTTGAAACAGCAGGGCTCCTACTCCATCAGTGTAGCATCAACTTCTAAGAAAAATGGGAGGTAAACGTTGGATTATAGAAGTTGAGGAGAAGTACATCGATGGTAGAATTGCCGCCCAAGGCTCCAGAGTCCAATGTTTGGTATTGGCTTGTGTTTTTGTTAAGTCTGTAATGGGAGCCACAAAAGTGAAGTACCCCTGGATGAACTATATATATTTAGCAAATCCTGAGAATCGTTGGATTGCTTTTAGATCCTGTGGTGTGTCCTATCTAAAATTGTATCTTCTCAGGGTCTTTTAGCCCCTTACCTGATGCTATATAGTATATACACAAGTAATGGAATTTTAATTTGCTTAAAGAGATACAATTCCAATTTGCAGTATAGATGGTGTTTTTGCAGGTGACTCTGGACTTCTGAAATGTGGGCACAAATACTCTTAAGATCTCAAAATAAAAGTAGGATGTCATCCAAATAGACTACCAAGACGTCATGGAAAACTTTTGTTAAGTTTTGAAAGGTAGCAGGTGTGTTGAAAAGGCTGAAGAGCATGACCAGGTACACACGGCCTGATTCAGAGCCGGGCGCTCTGAAAGAGCGCTCGCTCTGAATCAGGGCGTTTTTTTTTTTTTTGTGCGGCCTCCTGGCCGCTGGCATAGCTGTGGGTGACCACCGGCCAGGCCAGGATGATGGTCACGATGGTAAAGGCCATCGCGACCATTGGGGCTTGCGACAAGACCCTTGTGGTAGGGTCTCGTGGCCGCAAGCCCCAGAGAGCTTCCGGCTCTATTAGAGCCCACAAACGGCAGGCGTTCACTTGGGAACGCCTCCGTTTGTGAAGCCACCCCCCCGCCACGCCTACAAAACGGGACAAGCTGTCAATCAACATCGACAGCCGCCACTTTTGTAGTGAGCCACAGAGAAAAATAATTTTTCTCTCGCTCCGGGGCTTCCGCACGCGCAGTTCGGCCGCTGCGTGTGCACAGAGCCCACCATCGACTCGCTTGCGAGCGGGTCTGAATCAGGCCCATAGTGCCCATCTTGAGTAATAAACGCAGTCTTCCATTCGTTGCCTTCACGGATTCAATTAAGACTTAAATTTACATGCAGGTTTAATTTTATTAAGATTGAAGCCCCTTTGATATGGTCAAACAGCTTGGTAATGAGCGAAAGAGAAAATAGATTTTTGAATGTGATCGCATATAAACCACGGTAGTCTATGCATGGTCTAGGAGAACCATCCTTCACCAAGTAAAAAACTGCTGCTGCAAGAGAGGAAGATAAACGAATAAATCACTGTTAAAGGTTTTGAGAATGTAATAAGATGTTGCATGACTTTTGGGGAGGAAGAGTGGATAGACTTGGCCGCAAGAAGTTCCTAAACTCCGCCATTACAGTCCAGATTTTATGTATATCCATGCTTGAGTCCAAATGGTTAAATCAAATTGAATGAGGTACTAATTAAGTAATCTGTGTTCAACATTGACTGTAATGGTGGAGTTTGGGAACCCTCTGCTCTAGGAGTAGGGTTGGAATCATGAGCATGCTCACCAAGGTAGAGGGGCCCTAGATTGCACACCCTAAGCACAATGTGCGGTGCTACCTGCTGAAACTTTTAGTGCTGCAAGCAGAAAACGAAACAAATGCAGGTACACGCCTGATGGAGGTCACCTGGATATGGTGGGCAGGTCCATAATTATGGCCATCATTATGCTAAGAGCCTCTTTGATGCAATTTAGCAGTATTATTATTAGATTCATCATGATTAGAGTGTGCACCTGCATTTGTTTAGTTTTCTGCTTGCATGCTGACCAAGGTGGAAGTTATGAAGTGCTCTCTTTCTTTCCATTTACATATTGTGGTATGTTCTACGCATGGTGCTCTCTTCGTGCCAGAAGTGTGTGTGTGTGTGAGTGTGTGTATATATACAGTCAGGTGCATATATATTGGGACATTGACAGAATTTTCATATTTTGGCCTCTATTCACCACCACAATGGCTTTGAAATGAAACAAACAAGATGTGCTTTAACTGCAGACTTTCAGATTTAATTTGAGGGTAATTACATCCAAATCAGGTGAACGGTGTAGGAATTACAACGGTTTCTATATGTGCCTCCCACTTTTTAAGGGGCCAAAAGTAATGGGACTATCAACTCAAAAGCTATTTCATGGACAGGTGTGGGCTATTCCTTCGTTATTTCATTATCAGTTAAGCAGGTAAAAGGTCTGGAGTTGATTCTAGATGTGACGTTTGCATTTGGAATCAGTTGCTGTTGACTCTCAATATGAGATCCAAAGAGCTGTCACTATCAGTGAAGCAAGCCATCATTAGGCTGAAAAATCAAAACAAACCCATCAGAGAGATAGCAAAAACATTAAGTGTGGCCAAATCAACTGTTTGGAACTTTCTTAAAAAGAAAGAACGCACCTGAGAGATCAGCAACACCAAAAGACCCGGAAGAGCACGGAAAACAACTGTGGTGGATGACAGAAGAATTATTTCCCTGGTAAAGAAAAACCCCTTCACAACAGTTGGCCAACTCAAGAACACTCTCCAGGAGGTAGGTGTATATGTGTCAAAGACAAGTCAACAATCAAGAGAAGACTTCACAAGTGTGAATATAGAGGGTTCACCACAATATGTAAACCATTGGTGAGCCACAAAAAGAGGAAGACCAGATTAGAGTTTGCCAAACAAAATCTAAAAAAACCCATTACAGTTCTGGAACAACATTCTATGGACAGATGAGACAAAGATCAACTTGTACCAGAGTGATGGGAAGAGAAGAGAAGGAAAGGAACTCATGATCCAAAACATACCACCTCATCAGTGAAGCATGGAGGTGGTAGTGTCATGGCGTGGGCTTGTATGGCTGCCAATGGAACTGGTTCCCTTGTATTTATTGATGATGTGACTGCTGACAAAAGCAGCAGAATGAATACTGAAGTGTTTTGGGCAATATTATATGCTCATAATCAGTCAAATGCTTCAGAACTCATTGGACGGCGCTTCACAGTGCAGATGGACAATGACCCGAAGCATACTGCAAAAGCAACCAAAGAGTTTTTTAAGGCTAAAAAGTGAAATGTTATGCAATGGCCAAGTCAATCCTCTGACCTGAATCTGATTGAGCATGCATTTCACTTGATGAAGACAAAACTGAAGGGAAAATGCCCCAAGAACAAGCAGCAACTGAAGACATTTGCAGTAGAGGCCTGCCAGAGCATCACCAGGGATGAAACCCAGCGTCTGGGTTATATATATATATATATATATATATATATACATATATATATATATATATATATATACATATATATATATATATATATATATACATATATATATATATATATATATACATACATACATACACACAGTGGTGGCCAAAATTGCGGACTTATGATGTTACTGTCCTATCGGTATTTCATTGGGTATCCTTTAATTTTCAAGACAGCAGCACAGCAACGTGGCATTGAGCCAACCACTATTTGGATCTCTTACTACTTTATTATGTGGTGCCATAAGACAATTATAGCCTCAATTAATTGTCTTTTATTGGATGGACGCCTCAGATGTACTAGTTTTTTTCAAACGGAACCACAAATGTTCTATGGGGTTCAGGTCTGGGCTGTTTCCTGGCCATCCCAGCACCTGTATGTCATTCTCCACTGTTTGCATGTCCGTGCAGTGTGGCAGGGAGCTGAATCCTGCAGGGGAAAAAAAAGTGCATTATCTGGAAAAAGATCCCTGATAGAAGGTAGAAGTTTTGGTTGTAGGATGGTGTCAATGTACTTTCTGCTGTTCAGTGTGCCATCTATAACGTAAAGGCGGCCTACAGCATCTTCTGTCATACATGCCCAGATGATAACACGTCACTTCCACGATGTGACGTCTCACATATTTACTCCCATAACTACCAAATATCTATATCTTAGTTTTGTCACTCCATATCACTTGTTTCTACTTCAGGGTCCATAGGGTAACCACAGGGTTGACCTTGGGGTATAGTTGTAACTGGATCCACGGGCACCACGCAGTTAAAGCTTTTGCTGCTCCCAGGATGCACTGGGTCCATCCTCTATAACCCGCCCCCGAGCCACAGGCACCTCAGTTTTAGTTGGTGCCCGGCCGGAGTCGGGTCACCCTTACTGCAGGGGGGCTACTTATTTTATTTTAAGATTTTTAATTTCTTTTTTTTTTTAATTACCCTTCAGAGTGGCAGCATCAGACTGTCCATAGGACGTCCAAGCTACCGCTCCTACACCCCGCCGGTGCTGTGACGCCAGTAGAGATCTAGGGATCATAGCGGGACCCCAGAGTCTGTACTAGCCGGACTCTGGAGGAATCCCTGGGCTGCTGCCGGATCACCGGGTAACAGGTAACTCACGGGTCACCGCTTGCAGTGACCAGCATGTGCATGCAGTCTTCTGTCCCCAGAGACCGGAGGTCCTAGCATTTTTGGCGGGCCCCCTCTCTCCGGATGAATACCCCGCGGGTCCACTAGACCATCAGGGATACTTTGCAGCAGCGGGAGCTGGCATCCCGGTGGTTAATTGCTAGCCAGGGGAGACAGCCTTCCCTGTTTAGCGGCTCCTCCCCTCAGCTCAGTGCGCCTTTCCGCTGGGGTCTGGCGACGCTGAGCTGCATTCCTCCTGCGGCCTCTCCTCCTCTGAGGTCTCCGGTGGCCATCTTCCCTGGCAGCATCGCAGATCTCTCAGGTAGCGTGTGGACCGGTCCCCCTGTGTACCTCTCCCATACGTGGACAGTGTACACAGCACTATAGCCCTCCCAGACACTGAACCTGTTCAGGTTGATTGTAGTGACTTTCTGCTTTGTATGTGAGTTTTGCTAGTGCTGACTGTCTGTGCTTTATTTCAAAATACTGTCAGTCTATACCTATCCCTTTCCTTCTCCTAGAGCCCTGGCAGGTGTGCATGGGAAGGGTTTTTCTTGGATCTCACCTATATAAATTCATGTATTTCTAAGGTCGGTCACATACAGTTCTGTGCTTCACGGTGCCATATCTGTGGGCTTGTGTGCTGCATGCTTGTGGGTGCACCAAGAGTACAACACTGAGCTTCCCTGTTGTGTTGAGATATATATATCTATATATGTATTTTATCATGTCTGATGAGGAATTTGAGCGCTCTGCGGCTCCCACTCTGCTCTCCTGCAGACAATGCGCTGTAGGGGTAAATATGGAAGATTTATCACAGGATGGGCTGTGTGTGAGGTGCCCTCAGTTACCTGGTCCCTCTAGTTCCCCAAATATGGGACAAAACCCTCCTTGGGCGGTGTTTTCTCAGGTGCTGGCTTCCATCGCAAACCTTCTGGCGGTCGCGACTACTCTCCCCCATATGGCGTTACCCCAAGCAGCCATCCCCCCTTCTCAGGGTATACCGCAATTATTGCAGTCTCCCCCTGGGCCTCAGACTTAATCCATATACAGGGTTACCTATGTATATTCAGTCTTCTCCGGTGACGCAGCAGTCAGTCATTCCCTTCCAGGGTCTCCCTCAGGCGGGTCAGCCACCATGGGTGGATGTGTTCTCCACTTCAGTCCAGAGTTTGGTGGCCTTATCTTCAGCCTTTCAAACTGTTGCGGAGTGACAAGCGCCAGAAGGTGTCTAAACGCCCTGTTATGTCATCCCAGTCTGCGCAACTATCAGACTCAGATGCGTCATCGGATGAGGGGGAATTGCCTCAGGACTCTGACTTGGATTCCCCTGTCTGGGAAGTGGAAACGAAATCTTCCATTAATGTGCCGGCATTGGTGAGGGTGGTGCGGTCTATTCTTGATATAGAGGATGACGCACTGGCCCCTAAGTCCAAGTATCCAAATTTTTAACAGCCAAAAGTGACTTATCATATGGTGGAGGCCTGGCAGTCGCCTAGTAAGAGGTTCCAGCTGCAGAAACGTTTAGCATCTAGTTATCCGTTTCCTGGAAGTCATTGCAAAAGTGGGAAACCCCCGCCTGCGGTGGATTCTCATGTTACTCGCTTAATCAAGATTGCTACCTTGCCTATACCTTCCCTTTCATCTCTAAAGGATCCCACAGACAGGAAGGTGGAGACTTGTTTAAAATCAATTTATTCTCTCTCAGGGGCAATGGCCTGTCCGTCCATGGCCATCTCTTGGGTGGCTAAAGCTGGGCCAATGTACTGGAAGATACTTTTCTTCAGAGAGCTTTAGTGGAACAGATGAGGGTTGCCGCTTCCTGTATTGGAGAAGCGTCTTTGGATGCCAGTCTTCTGACTTCCAGAGTTTCAGCGGCTGCGGTCTCTGCTCGACGGTCTTTGTGGCTCCATTCTTGGAAAGCAGATGCGGATTCCAAGAAGGGCCTGGAGGCCTTACCCTTTAATGGGGAGATTTTGTTCGGAACTGACCTGGACAAAATTGTTGATACTCTGACAAAGTCTAAGTCTGTGTTTCTGCCATCAGCAGCTGCGCCTTCTAAGGTTAGGACCTCTGCCTTTCGGTCCTTTCGTACTCAGGGGAAGTCCAAGGGTTCAGTCCTTCCCGAGGCAGTCGTCAACCAAGGCTGCCCCTAAACCTAAGAAGCAGGCCTGGAGCACTAGACGCCCTGCTTCCAAGCCAGAGGATAAGCCTTCAGCCTGATGGGATGGGCCTCTCTCTGGGGGATCCCAGAGTGGGAGGACGACTTCTTCAATTTGCCCTGTGCTGGTGCAATACCACCACGGATGCTTGGCTACGAGAAGTGGTCTCTCAGGAGTATACCCTTTCCTATCATCACAGACCCCCTTAACAGTTCTGCATGAGTCTTTCTCAGGACAAGACCAAGGCCTTGCAGATTCAGGGAGCCATAGAGTTCTTGCTGAAAGCAGGGGACATTGTTCCTGTTCCGCTTTCTCAACGCTGGATGGGTTGCTACTCTTCTCTGTTTCTGGTTCCGAAACCCAATGGGTCTCATCTGCCTATCCTCAACCTGAAGTCGCTGAACAAGTTCCTCAGAGTGCCCACATTCAGGATGGAAACTTTGCGTTCCATCATTCTGGCTATGGAACCCGGGGGATTATATGGTCTCCCTTGACATCCAGGACGCCTACCTCCATGTTCCTATAGCACTTTCACACCAGCGGCATCTGCGGTTTGCTATACGCCAGCTTCACTTCCAATTTCAGGCTCTGCCCTTTTGGCCTTTCCATGGCTTTAAGGGTTTTCACCAAAATGATGGCTGTCATGGCTGCCCATCTGCGCAGCCAGGGTATACTGTTTCTGCCATATCTGGACGACCTCCTATTGCTGGCATGCTCTCCGGAGGTACTTCTACAACATCTGCACCTGACGATCGCTTGTCTGCAAGCGCATGGGTGGCTGAAAGACTGGAAAAAGTCCTCCCTGATTCCATCACAAAGGATGGTTCATTTGGAAGCCCCTCTGGACTCTCGTCAGCAAAGAATCTTTCTGACTCCAGAAAAGATTTCCTCCCTACAACTATAAGTGAGCAGTTGTATGAAGAGTTCTCAGTTATCTGTTCACTTGGCAATGAGGGTTCTGGGGTCCATGGTGTCGGCATGGTGGAGTATGCCCAGTTTCATTCCAGGGCCCTGCAGGGACTGATTCTATCCAAATGGAACGGGTTACACCAGATCAGGACTCAGATGCTGGTGTTGTCTCCGGAAGTGCGCCTGTTGCTTGCTTGGTGCCTTCAGATGTCACATCTCACCAAGGGTCGCCCCTTTTGGGTCCCAGACTGGGTCTGCTCATGACAGATGCCAGTCTTCGGGGTTGGGGTGCAGTGACTGGTCCACTTTCTTCGGGCCGTGTACAGGGCCTTCCAGTTGTCTGGTCAAGCTCTTCAAGGAAGGGCCGTGCAAGTTCATTCCGACAAAGCCATGGTGGCATACATCAACCATCAAGAGGGGACTCGCAGTTGAGCAGCGATTTCGGAGGTGTCACGCATCCTGTCTTGGGCGGAGTGCCACCTTCCGGCCATCTCGGCAGTCTTCATTCCAGGAGTCCTCAATTGGGAAGCGGACTTCCTCAGTTGTCACGACGTGCATTCCGGGGAATGGTTGCTTCACCCAGAGGTATTTCAACTACTCATGGACAGGTGGGAACTGCTGGAGGTGGACCTCATGGCCTCCCATCACAATCACAAGCTGCCCGTGTACGGGTCCAGGACAAGAGACGCCGGCACAAGCCTGGTCGATGCGCTGTCAGTGAAATGGACGTTTCAGCTGTCGTATCTATTCCCTCTGATATCCCTGCTGCCCCGGGTTCTCCAGAAATTCAAACACGATGGCAGCACGCTTCTGCTGGTGGCTCCTGGTTGGCCCAGATGTCCTTGGTACTCCGATCATCGGAGCCTCTCCTTCGATGCTCCATTTCTTCTGCCTCAACGTCGGGACCTGTTGTCTCTGGGGCCCTGCCTTTACCCTGATCTGGTCGTCTGTCTTTGACGGCGTGGCTCTTGAGACATCTGTCTTAAGGTCCTGGGGTTTTTCCAGCTCAGTCATCAGCACAATGCTACAGGCGCACAAGCCTGCTTCCGCCAGGATCTACCACAGAGTGTGGCATATTTATTTTCAATGGTGTGAGTCCAGAAACTACGATCCTCAGACGTTTCGTGTTTCTAGGGTTTTGGCGTTCCTTCAGTCTGGTTTGGACCTAGCCTTACGCCTAGCTTCTTTGAAAGTTCATGTGTCTGCACTATTTGTATGGTTCCAGCGTAGGATAGCTACTCTACCAGATGTCCGCACCTTTTTCCAGGGTGTTCTCAGGATTCAGCCTCCCTTTGTTCCCCCAGTGGCTCCTTGGGATTTGGCGGTGGTGCTTCTGGCCTTACAGGGTCCTCCATTTGAACCTCTTGAGTCGGTGGACCTCAAGTGGTTGACGGTTAAGACTCTTTTTTTTTTTTCTCCTGGCGATTGCTTCCGCCAGAAGGGTTTCAGAATTGTGGGCGCTTTCCTGTCGTCCTCCTTTTCTGATTTTTCACCAGGATAGGGCAGTGCTTCGCACTCACCCGGGTTTTCTACCTAAAGTGGTTTCTAAGTTCCACATTAATAAGGAAATTGTTGTGCCGGCATTTCAGTCACCTGATCTCTTGGCTGGTGAGGCTTCCTTAGATTCCTAGTTCCATTCGGAAGTTGGATTCCTTGTTCGTCCTCTTTGGTTTTCACAAGAGGGGTTGGCCTGCTGGCAAACAAACTTTGGCCCGTTGGCTTCGTTTGGTTATTTGTGAGGCTTATGCACAGGAGGGTTTGCCTATTCCGGCCTCTGTTGAGGCTCATTCTACTAGGTCTGTGGGTCCATTGTGGGCTGCTAGCCGTGGCGACTCGGCTGTTCAGCTGTGTAAGGCGGCCACGTGGCCTTCCATCCAGACCTTTCTAAGGTTCTATGCCTTTGACATCTTCGCCACTCAGGATGCTTCCTTTGGGCGCCGGATTCTCCTTTCAGCACAGGAGCGTCCCCGCCCTTAGTTGAACTGCTTTGGGACATCCCCAAGGTCAACCCTATGGACCCTGAAGTAGAAAACAAGAGATATGGTAAGATCTTACCTTTGTTATCTCTGTTTCTACGAAGTCCATAGGGTCCACAGGGCGCCCGCCCTGACGCACCTGGCTTTATATGGGCTCTGTGGCTGGTCACCAGTTTTCCATCTCCCTTTCTGTGAGTATGGTTCTTGTGTGTTCCAGTCTTCCTTCTCAGTTTTTTCCTCCTCCGGCCTTGGCTACTTACCAACTGAGGTGGCTCGGGGGCGGGGTATAGAGGAGGATGGACCCAGTGCATCCTGGGAGCAGCAAAAGCTTTAACTGCGTGGTGCCCGTGGATCCAGATCCAGCTATACCCCAAGGTTAACCCTGTGGACCCTATGGACTTCGTAGAAACAGAGATAACAAAGTTTTCCACTGACCTTCTGTCCATGCAATGTGTTCTTTTGCCCACTGTATTCGTTTCAGCAATGGCTTTTTTCGGGGAATCCTACCTTTTAGGCCAACCTCCGTTAGTCTTCTCCGTACCGTTCTTGCACTGACAAAATCACCATTTGCACTCAGTTCACTGCTAATGGCCGCAGATGACATTCATCTGCCCCTGACACAATTTGTTTTTATTCTACTATCATCAACAGCTGTTGTGCTTTTTCCGGCGTTTTCCTTCTTTGTTTTGTATAGATTGTGTTTCCTGATAGCGTAAACAAAACTTTCGTACTCCTGATGTCACATTCCCACCAACTTCTCTTGCAATTGCTGCATACGAAAAACCATTTTCACGTAACACCACAATCCTGGTTCTCTTCCTGGGTGACCAGTCACCACTTTGCCTGGACGACATTGTTGTATTTATTTTTACACCATCAATAGCACTAAACAATACACACAAACATCGAACTGTAATTGCGTTGCAGTAAACAAGTTTATTCTGCAAAATGAAACAGCCAAACTGACCTTTCCCACCTTTGAACATGACCTTGCACATGCTCATAAACGACAGCTGATTGGTCCTCAGAACGACGATTCCCATTGGCTGGTAGTAGCTGTTACTACAATCCGCTTCTTGATTTTGCACGCATCTGTGCTTCTTTGTCAGACTGAAAGTAGCATAACTTCCCTTGTAATGCAAATATTTGACCTCTGTTTATTGTGTTGAATTCAGCATTCACTTCCTTTCGTTTGATATATGAATCATTGCACTGTGTGAAGTGAAACAGTTTTTATAAGCATTCGAAGTTGAAAAACATTCAAATTTCAAAATGTGTCTGCAATTTTGGCCCCCAGTGTGTGTGTGTGTGTGTGTGACACACATTTCTGTGTGTTGCAAAAAGTACACTAGCCCTCTAATCGTGCAGCTGTCAGCGCTATGTGATCGCCCTATTAACAATATGAACCAAGAAAAATTGTAAATACATTTCTCATTAGATAAATACATGGCTCTCAGGTATAACAATGCACATACATAACAATATAGGCGGGGAGAAACTTAGCTTTATAAGGTAAGACACCTGCATACACAGGTTGATTGTTTTGTTTACATGTTGTGTGACCCATCCTGATGAAAAAGTCTACGGACTTTGAAACGTCGATATAATGTGTAAATGTAATATTTAATAAACGTTTTTGTACCTTCATTGCTGGGAGTGCCGCCTTGTTCTTGTAAAGGGACGATTGGAGATTATTTATGTTTTGGAAGGCACCCCTCCATTGATCTAATTATCCAGAGTGCCAGGCTTCCATGGAATGTGTGTGTATGTGTGTATATGTATATATACACAGTAGTGACTACCAGCTAATAGCCAGATTAACTGCTGTGTGCAGCATGTACAGCAGCTAGATGGGCTGGGAGTGTCTCAATAAGGTGCTGGTAGAGGTTGGCACAGGTATCTGAAGCCATGCTGACTGCAGTGCATCCAACAGCTGCTGGAGGGTGCGTGGTGGAGTATCCATAGAGCGAACACAGCATTCGAGGCGGTCCCACAGATGTTCAATTGGATTCAAGTCCGGGGAATTAGGGGGCCAAGGAAGTACGTGGAAGTTTTGGTCATGTTTGTCCAACCACTGTTGAAAACATTTCTAGCTGTGTGACATCGCATTGTCTTGCTGGAAGATCCCATCCGCCTCAGGGAAGACAATCAGAATGTATGGGTGTATGTGCTCTGCAAGGATGGATTCATAACTAAATCAGTTGAGGGTGCATTCCACATAGATGAGTTAGCCCAGAGAATGCCATGAAAACATTCCCCAGACCATAACGCTGCCACCACCAGCTTGTGTTCTTCCAGCAATGGTTGCAGGGTGTTTGTTCTCTGATGTATTGGGCCTGACACGCCAATATCCATCCATTTGATGAAGCAGAAAACGTGACTTATTGTAGAAGGCTACCCTTCACCAATCAGCAGAGGTCCAATTCTGATACGGACGTGAAAATTGAAGCCTTTCCTTCGTTAGCATAGGTGCAGTGACCATCTGTTTGCTTCGGAGCCCCATACGCAGCAGGGCTAGCTGAACTGTCATTTTAGACACACATCTGGTGGCCCTCTGGTTCTTTTTGACAGTGAGCTGCTTCACTGTAGTGTGTCGGTCGGCCCTCACACACCTTCGTAGCCGACGTTCACCTCTCACATAAATGGCACATGGTGCCCTGCAGTTTCCACGTCAATTCATCGCAATGGTGCCATTCGTCCAGTCACGATACACCTTCACCACAGCAGCACGCGAACAGTTCACAAACTGCACTGTTTCAGAAATGCTGCCACCCCTGGCCCGAAAGCCAATAATCATCCATTTTTGCAACTCTGACAAATCGCCCCTTTTACCCATGACCACAATGAATGATATGTGTGTAGATGGCCTATCACACACCAAGCTAGCGCACAGCATGTGGTGTATGTCATGGGCTACGCGCTGCTGATGACAAATGTAGGAGGTGGTCATAATGTGACTGTGACTTGACTGTGTGTGTATGTGTGTGTATATATATATATAGCCCAGAACTGACGGGGATGTAAGAATGCAGGGTATCAGATCCAGGACAGGTATTATGTGTGCAAGTCTGAGCAGTAGGCTTGGTTGCAGGCACCTGTCAGTGGCTGGTAAAAGAGCTTCAGACACAAAGAACATGGTTTCTAACGATGGGCAAGCCGGCCAGGCAATAGGCTGGGGGTTTGGGCTACGCTAGGGGCCAGAGGTACTCTGTACCAACTTTGCTAAGAAGATTGTAACCTGTTATGCTGTGACCTGTGTTGCTGTTTTAGCTGCCTGTAATACCTGACCTGTGAAATCTGCTTTGTCCTGTGCAACCTGCCTGTGGTGGAGAATGAAAGTGAGTTGGATTCTATTGTCTTTGTGGTCCTTATCACAATACACACACGTGTTTTAAGAGAGGAGGGAGCCATGTGCAGCCTCTGTTTGGGCCCGCTCCTCTCTGTCAGTGTACTGAGCGCTGTAGATTCTGAGCGTTGTCCGCTTCATGCCAGAATCTACTGCACATGCGCGTGTCTCTGGGAAAATGGCGCCCACACCTACTTTCCCGGCGGACATCTTTTCTGCACACGAGCAGATCACTGGGAAAATGGCCGTCGCCATTTCCCAGTGAGTGTTTGTTGCTCTGTAGCGCTGGTCCGGCGCTGCGGAGAAGTACTTCGGATCCGATGGAGAGGTAAGTATAATTTTAACTATAGGTACAGGGTGTGTTGGCCCCTCTGGACCTAGGGGCCTATGTGCACCGCACACTTTGCACCCATAATAAGAGAGCCTATGCGCGCACACATACTGTGTGTGTATGTGTGTGTGTGTGTATATATATATATATATATATATATATATACAAATGTATATCTAAACACACATACTTTAAATTCCCACCCAGTTTTGATGTCTGCCCAGACATACTGAGCAAACAATTGGGAAGTGTATGTGCCTACCAAATCTGTCACCCGATCTGCATGATGGTCGGCCGGCCACTGGGTTGCTCAGGTGTGTACCCAGCATTCCAGTACAAAATGGTTGAACATGGACAATGTTTGTAAACATTGCTCCTGCAGCATTCATAAGTCCCAAATAAGTACCAGAACAACCATCCCAAAGGTTTGGTTCTGTTGTCAGTGGGGAGGAGATGATGCTATAAGTAGAGGAAGATAAAAGCACATGAGGGAAGAGGGCCCTGCTCATGAGAGCTTAGAGCAGGCCTGGCCAACCTGTGGCTCTCCAGCTGTTGTGAAACTACAAGTCCCAGCATGCCTTGCCAGAGTTTTAGCATTCCCTAATAGCAAGACTGTGGCAAGACATGCTGGGACTTGTAGTTTCACAACAGCTGGAGAGCCACAGGTTGGCCAGGCCTGGCTTAGAGTCTAAACAGGAGTTGCAGACAGGGAAGTCACAGAGGGGAATGTATGGTACGTGTATGTATGTAGGTATATATAAATATACATATAAATAAATATATATAGGTAATAGAGACAATCCGGCACTCACCCCAGTCTCCACAGCATGCCCAGGTGCCTCTCCAGCAGATAGATATAGTATATACAGTAGTGAAAGGATGGCACTCAGGTTCTCAACAGTACTTCTAATAAATAACAGGCACAGCCAGGATATATAGTCAACGCTGGCTTTTTTATCAAGACATGCAGTACAATGAACAAAAAGAGACATAAATACCTGTGTACCACCCAGTGAGAGTCAAGTTCCCCGCCCCTGCCACACACACTGGAGTCCTGGTAACATTATCAGTAAGCGACGACACCCGGGATCCAGCAGGAAAGTGTGGTTAGGGCTGTGCATACCATTACCCTGGTGACGAAAGAAACTAAAAAACGGAGGCATAATCATACATGAAGAGCAGCAGCAACAGATAAACTTATGGAACATTACAGCGGCTACTCAGTAGAGGTGCACACATCAACCACATTGTGCATATCTAACATTTATACCCATCGCAAACAATCAAGTAAAACCATGTAAAATGGATCTGGGTGCTGGACACTCCAAAATATGGTACTGACCATAAACTAACTAAGTGTAAACAAACTACTGGGGAAATAAGGAAAATATCACCTATATAATAAAATAATTCCAGCTATGGAAAAAATATTATTAATGCACACTCAAAGAAAAAGATTCAAAAAGGAACTATGGAGGCAAAAATGTACAACGACAAAAATTACAAGAAGCAGGTAAGAGGTAGAATTTCATTCAGGCCCATTGGGTGAACAGTTTGTAAGATACTGTATGTATCCATTTAGCTTCTGCTTGCAATAACACACATCCACGATTGCCTCCCGTTGGATTGGGTGGGATCCAGTCTATAATTTTATACCGAATAGAAGCAAGATTGTGTTGAAAATCTCGGAAGTGGCGTGCCACCGGCTGGTCAGAGTTCTTTCGTTCAATACCCGCTCGTATGCTGGACTTGTGTTGAGACATCTGTTCTTTCAATCTGAAACGTTGACTATATATCCTGGCTGTGCCTATTATTTATTAGAAGTACTGTCGAGACCCTGAGTGCCATCCTTTCACTACTGTATATAAATATATATATATATATATATATATATATATATTTTTTTATTATTTTTTTTCACATGACAGAGGAGAATAGAAGGCCTAATAGTGTATATTTGTCATATAATCCACCGCTATCACTATTTGGTGAACATATAGTGATAATTCATATTACTTATCTTCGTCGTGGTTTATTTGGTCATATGAATGTCCATATATATCAGCATATAAAGCATAAAACGGTTACAAAAAACCCCCACAAACCTGAGTGGTTATCTGTCCAATAGAGGATTTTCAGGTGCAGTATCATAGTCCTGACATGTTTTGTCCAATATTAGTCATCTGCCGTGTACATATCTGTCTTTGGCGCCCAACAGGATGGATCCCTCTCCACCTGGTCAGGTTAATTTATTATATTTACTATTTTAATTATTAGTATACATTTGTAATCTTTACAATGTTGGTTTATGTATGCTGCTTACTATTACAACTCTATATGCTGATACTTACTAACCTCTTAAATGAACATGAAATAAATAAATGTAAAGACAATGCATCCTAATTCATCACATGAAAAGTCAGTTTGATTCAATGCTAAAAGAAAAATACAATAAAGTTGGTATTCCAGCTTTTCCTTTTGTATTTGCAAAACAAATATTCCAAAATGTGCCACTTTGCTTTAAAAATCCTTACAATGTTTGGTACAGTAGTACATACATTTGGGAATAACTGTTTTCCTTAATGAAAGCTAGCAAAATGGACCAACGGTCAAAACTGACAGAACACAGCTAGTCACCCATGCTGAAAATTGCATTGTCATAACAGTAACAACATACTTGTTTTGGGAAAAAAAATTGCAAGTTATACTATTGCTAATCATATGACCAATAATTGCATTGTTGACTCTCCTTTTTCTATGAAAGTGTGATGTTCAAAATGTTTAATAATCCAATTTATACTAAACAGGTGTTTTTATAAAATAATGCATGTTACAATTTCAAGTGATGTTTAGGGAGGAGCCCCTTACACCTTTCATGAACTCAAAAGTGGCCTCAGTGAGAACTTAAGCTTGACATGGCTGCTGTCGAGAGTACTTGACTGTCTAATATGTTGTTCTGAGATATTAATGTTGAAAGCCAGAGAACACTGTAATATAGAAACGTGGGTTTTTGTGGTGTGTGCAAGAATTACCCTCAGTCCTCCATTTGTACTCATACTTTCAGCAGCCACAAGAGAAGCAGGATGTTTAGAAGTATATTTGCAAAGTGATAGCTGGGTGGGTTGTTGGTTTGAATACTGTGAATTATTGGAGAAAGAGCAAAACAAACAAAGGCAGCTAGAATGTTGTAGTGCATAAACTTGTAAACAATTGTTTGCATGTACTGTTGCTGTTTTATTTATTGTTCATGCCATGTCTTTGTGCATCTGTGTTGTAGTCAATCTGTGTCAGTTATTCACAAGATAAACTGTATGTCAGCTTGCCTGATGTGATAGTGTAATACAGTTCTTTAACCACTCGCCTGGCATGATTGCATCAGATGCGACCACACCAGGCTGGGCTTTCCCTATATGGTCGCATCTGATGCGACCAGTTAGAAGTGCCCACTAGGCGGCTGTGGGAAACCAATCTTCCTGCAGCCACCTACATCAGATGAACCTGCTGATCTCTCTGCATCCGTGGCTGGCCCTCCTGTTTGTTCCGGTCACTGCTGGCCACAGTGATCGGGCACCTGGCAGCACCCTCTCCCAGCGCGGCTGCAGGCTCCAGTGTATCCCAATCACTGTGGCCAGCAGTGATCAGGCAGCCTGCATGACACTCCTTCCTTGCATTTATGTGAGCAGAAGTCGCAGCTCCTGAAGTTCCCCCCGGGCTGCCGGCACTGCATTATTTACTCCCGGTGTGGGTCCCAGCTTCTGTGTCTCTTGTCCACCCCCTCCTAGTGTGGCGGCTGCATCCCTGGGCCGGCTCACCCTCCGCCCCCTCCTCCCGGCGTGGCTGCACTGCTGCTTTGTGCCTGCAGCCTGGCCCCCCTCCTCCCGGCATGGCGGCTGATGGTTTGTGCATGGCCCACCTCCACCCGGCGCGGCTTCTCCTCTTGGCCCACCTCCTCCCGGCTTGGCATCTCTCAGCCCGGCTTCTCCCAGCCCACCTCCTTTTGGCGCAGCTTCTCTGGTTTGTGTCCGGCCCACCACCTCCCGACTCAGCTTTGTCACTGGCTGCTTGTGTGAGTATGGCAGCCGGCATCATCCATATCCCCTCCATTCTATTCAAGCTCTGCCTCTGTCCTGATCACTGCTGGACACAGTGATCGGGTAGTGTAATGTGTAATATATATGTATACGCAGGTAGCTTTGCAATTTTGTCATTGCAGGTTGGGAACACCATCGCGACCATCGATGGTCGCGATGGTGGACGGCATCGGGCCGTCGGCCAGCCTCAGCTTACTCAGACTGGCCGGCTTGTGAGGCCAGGAAACTGGTTGACGCCGTCCCTACCCTTGCCACTCCCAGAAAACAGGCGGACGCCGGAAACCCCCGCCCCTGAACCGCCGTCAATCAAGCAGAGGCACAGAAGGGGCTGCGTACGACTATGCAGGACCCATTTTGCACACTCACAGGATGGGTCCTGCGCATGCGTAGATTCCCGATAATTGGGAATCTATTCAGCATTGCACCCGTTGAATCAGCCCCTAGATATGGTGCTTCCGATTAGGGATGGCCTCTGACCATCAATGGTTTGCAAACCATCGATAGCCTGACTAGTTTTGCCATCGCTGACGGTCAGCATTGCTGCACTATCAATGGCAGCCCCAACCGATGTTAAGGAAACATTGGTGGCTGCGGTCTCAAACGATCAATGGTTTCTATCGATGGTTGAACCCACCGGCTATCAATAATACAGCTCACAATGGTCATCACTGCAGTATACCATAAAAATTGCTATTTTATGGTATACCGTGATTAAAAAAATATTTGTTTTTTATAAAATCGCGTTGAGTAAGTTTTAAAAAGATGTTCTTGACCTAATTCAATCATAAAAAAACTCAACAATTTTAAAAAATTGTCAGTTGAGTGGTTAAGGATAAGTTTAGGTGTGACACTTGGAGGTAAATCTAAAATACAGGAAAGAATGATAATAAAATTAAAACATCTTAAAACAAGGCTTTCCTGGATTCTCTTTCAACTCTTATGATCAGCCATGTTTTTTCAATTTTCCATCTATAGTGTGCATACAGATGTGTCCTCATACACCTAGGGGTATATTTACAAAAATGTTTTCAGAAGTGGAGATATTGCCCAATCAGATTCTACTTAACATTTATCTAGCACCTTCTATAAAATAATAGCTAGAATCTGGTTGCTATGGGCAACATCTCCACTTCTAAAACCCGCACTTTAATAGATATACCCTCTGGTCTCAATAGTCCATGCAGTGCGAGATATCAAATTAATCAGTGCATTCTCTGTCTACAACCCTCGGGTTAGCGTACATCTCTGAATCAGGCCCTATGTGTGTGCCAAATTACTCACTATTTACCATTTCCCAAGCTTTACCCAATGCTGTCTAAGCTAGTCCAAGGAGAATTAATTTGGGATAATGAATCTCAGCCTTCCGTTTTTGTGTGCAAGCAAAGGTTTTTTTTTTTTAATGTGGGGCAGCGGGTTTAGGGGGGATGATGGAAATGCGCAGAGCTGAGCACGGCTAATGTTCAGTCTGGGGTCTCTGGGCAGAGGGAACCCTGGACATGTGTTTAACATACATAATATTTTACTAAGTTGCTCAGTACTGCTCTGTGAAATTAAACCATATTTTAACTGGGATCCAAAAAGCTACAATTACTGTAATTATTGGTATACATGTTGCACTGAAACTTAACTAATTTGTTTGCTAAGGAAATGTGAAGTAAAAAAAGTGAAAACCTTGGACACTTCTAACCTTCTCAAAATAGGTAATTTGATTTTTTTTTTTTGTTTTTGTATTAATGTTTGGACCTTCTGATCTTCTGATATTACTCTGAAACTATTGAAAAGGTTAATTAATCTATGAATGTTATATATGCAATCGTTAACATATTCCACTAATTATGTAAATTTGCTGTGCTTTTCTTAGCCCCATTATACTTATTGTGTTTGTGCAGTGCTGACATTTTTAAAAGCCCTAATTATATTTAAAGAAATAAAATCCCACCTGACAAACACATGAACAAGAAAAGAAAATGACAACTTATCACATTCTCTTAAAATGTGTTGTAGAAAAAGAAAATTCATAATGTGCCTACTTATTCCACACCTTACATTTTGAATTGCTCATTGTTAATTTTCATCAATTTTAGTTTTTCATATATTGCTCTAAAAAGAGAAGCCGTTACATTTTGTATTCAACAAAAGTTTGTTTTCTGAAAACATTTGCAGTATACAACGGACACTAGGGGGTAAATTTACTAAAGTGAGAGTTTTTAGAAGTGAGTTTTAAAAGTGATGTTGTCTATAGCAACCAATCAAATTGTAGCTATTATCTTCTAGAAGGTGCTAGTTAAATGTTAGGTAGAATCTGATTGGTTGCTATGGGCAACATCACTTTTAAAACTCACTTCTAAAAACTCTCACTTTAGTAAATTTACCCCTAGGAGTTTAATGAAATTAAAAACATTTTAAAAAAGGACAAGGATTCTTTTTAATTAGTGTGATTTATTATTATTTTTTTTAAAATGGGGACTAAACTTTGGCCCTTTGTTTTCTGTCATTGTTTAAGATGGATTATGAGTTGACTATACTTGTGAGTTTTGTTTTAGTCATGTTATATGATTTTTTAAATAGATACTTCAGATTTAAGTATTCATCTTTTATGTAGTTACTTTAGTGGCTGATACAAAGTTGGTGCTCATGCAAGTGCAAAAATTTTGCCTCCTAACAGGCATACTTTATAAGTGTGTTTTACAAGATTTTAATGTAACTTGTTTTTTTAGATCTCATTATTTTGTACAGGTTATAACAAGTTATAGATTAAGGTTTTTGCACTTTTTCTTCTATGTACTGAGGATACAAAAGCATTTTTTTTGTAGACCACTTATTCACTCAGTGTTGTTTTTTTGCTTCTAAGAATGAAGTCAAAATCAAACAATACTATTTTTGAGATTTTGTCCTCTTTACTGGTTTACATGTTTTGCCTTCAGAAAAGACAGATCCACTGAGGAGGAAAGAGCAATAAACAAACTTAAAAGCTGTACAGCAACCAATGCCATATGTCTCCACAGTGAACGACCTATAAAAACCTCCCAGGAAGGTCCCAATTTTCTGGGCTCTTCAACTGTATTCTCCAAGAGTATAATTTTAATATAATTTACAGTCCAGTAAAGATTGTGGTCATCCCCAAGCAAATTAGAGATACTTAGCTTGTTACTGTGGAGTGCTGAGAGTGCAGTGTTCCCACTTTGCTAAGTGTGGTTGATATAGTTCTTATACTTTTGTTTTGGACTGGTAGGCTATTTCAAACAGACATTCGTTAACATCTGGGTTCTGGTCAGGGTGAATGGAGAAGAGAAACAATAGGGTTAAAAGATGAAAGTGTGAGGTATAACCACAGAATGAAGCTTGTGTATGTTAGGAGATGAGTACAGAGCAGCAAGGCACACACTGACCTGATTATGGAAAAATAAGTTAAGGGGTGTTTTAACCACACATTTGTAAGTGAACAGATGGTATATTGTGATATATAGTTAGAACATTAATAACCAATGCCAAACAGTACTTGTCCAAAGTAATGGTTCTTTAGAATGACCATAATCTATTTAAAATCTTTCTCAGAGTTTTTAATCCAATATGTAATGCAAACAAATACATTGATTCCACAGAGGAATTGATATCCCTATGATGAAACTACACAAATCTGCTTGATAAACGCATCTGGAAATTACAAAGCTATAGAAATTGTCTATACATTCACTTCTAAGAAGCTATGTTTACCTAGACACTAGTGTAAAGCTGTTTTAATTTGATTTTAAGAGCATGGATCACAAATATGAATTTTGGAGGACCAGTAATTCTCCACATCTATTTTGTTAGTCCCTCATTAAAAGATTAGTATAATCACATTGATAATTATGGGCCTAAGTCAGAGTTAATGTAGGAAAAAATCAAAAACAGGAGAAATGTGCACTTTGGCAAACCATATTGCACTGTTGGTGGGGCAGATTTAAAATGCGTAGAGAGATTTATCAATGGGAAGGCCTGATGTAGCTTAATTCTAAATTTCAGTGTAAAAGCAAAACTGCTCAGCATTTGTTTGCTACATGCAAAAGTAGACATTTTCCCTGCAAGCAAAAATAAATACATTTACACCCTTGCTTTACAGCATGGTTACAGTAGTTCTAGGAGCAAATCAATCTTTTTTTTTTTAAATAAATTCTTTATTTTTGAGTTTCATGAAAAATGTTTTTTACATGCAAGTACGATGACATAACATTGGGAAATAGGAATGATACAAAATATAACATTTCTTAACAGACAGAAAATATACCATACAAGATCACAATATATAATCAAAATGGCTTGCAGTGATAAAGAAAATTGCATATAAATAGAAAGCCGACACATGCAGAAAAAAAAGTGCGGAATGAGGGAAAGGGGAAGCAAGGGGATCCAGAAAAGACTCTAGGTTACGCAGGCAAATTGTGAGGCTGAATATTTGTGATGATCAAGGAGGTCAGAATCTAGACAGGGTATGTCTATGCTTGGTGATGAGGCACTAGGGCTTTATAGGTAGAGGAGGACTAGAACTATGTCCAGCTAAACCAAATTGCAACAAAGTCTGTCTCTCTAGAGGTGTGTGGAAGACATCATCCATATGCATATAAAAGTTCAATTGCTGACACCAATTCCAGACTGAAGGGGCCACAACAGGATGCCAGCGAACCGGGACCACCGCTCTTGCTGCATTGTTAATATGTTTGAGGGATCTTTTGTATCGAGATATAGGAATGTCTGAGTATGAAAGTAACCAGAAGTCAGATCCCTTTGGGACTTGCTAACCCAAAGTCTCGGATGACAGCAATATAACTTTAATCCAAAACGGGGCAATTATAGGACAATCCCATCACATATGCATCAGGGTACGCCTATCTTTGACACCAGACAATCTCAAACACTGAGGAGACACAGAAGGAAAAAACTTATGTATTGTAACCGGACACCTATACTACCTAGTCAAAAGCTTATATTGGGTTTCAAGAGCTGCAAGTCTTGAAGAGCATGCAGAAGTAATTTGACATACTTTCTCCCAATTAATATGTATACAGTGATGTGCAAAATCATCGTCCCAAGCCTCACAGAAAGCTGGGTTTTGATATATAGCAGAGATGAGATGAGTGTGAGCCGTAAAATGGGAACACGGTTTTAAATGGCGTGAGTGTCCTATTAAATCAAGAGACTCCCTCACTGTGAGGATGCAAAGTGGAGCACCTGGAGGTAAAACTAGAAATCTTGTTCAGGGATACCAGCAGACGCACAGAGTTCTGTAAAAGACTTTGACACCCCATTGGTAACTAGATAAACCATACTGGTAATGCCTACCTCCCTCCACTTGGACATCATCTGACCAGACATCCTAGGAGGGAAGAGAGGATTGTCAAGAATGGGCATGAGTGGATATATCTCAGAGGAGATCCCTGGCTGAAGGCGCAGTTTTTTCCACATTAACAGAGTGGGACCCACCGTCGACTGATCTGAGACCAGAAATTTATAGCACTACAGCAGATGATGAAGGCAAAGATTTATGTAGAAGGACTATAATTCCACCCATTTCTTCCCTCACGCACCTCTAGTGCAATCTAGGATCCTATTCAAAACTGAAGCCTGGTAATAGGCTGAAATCATGGGCAATTGCCGGCCACCCTTAGTTTTTCATCTGAAAAGATTTCAATGTTTACATCTAGGTTTTTGTCCACCCCAGACAAAATTACGGCTAACCTTGTGAACTTTCGATAAGGTGTGTGTGTGATGGTTCAGGGGGACTGCTTGAAAGAGAAATAAATTATGGGGAGTACATTAATTTTGATTGTTTACTTGCCCTATCCAAGAAAATGTATGTGGAAGTCATTGTGTTGATTCCTGTCATATTTTGCTAAGAGGGACGCTGCTCTTTTTAATTTTTTTTATTTGCTCCAATCAATCAGGTCCTACATCGACACTCATTTCACATAGTTAACCATTGTGAATGTTTATTTTTTATTTTCTTTAATACAAATTTTGAAGAACAAACACAAAAGAAGTTTCCATGTGAATATAAAAATTGATTAAGCACTTAATAGTTAAATGCATTTATTTATTATACATCTGAAATTGTTTGACTGGTCTACATTATATATATATATATATATGTATAGACAACGTGGAGTGTAACATAAGCGCCTAACTATATCAAATTAATTAGTGATATGGTAACACGTGCAATATTAGAGAAAAAAATCGACACTACTTATCTGGTAGTGAAAGCTTCGGTCACATGACCACCATAGGAATAAATAATATGTAGAAGAAAGAAAAAATTCAACATAGTGTATACTGTTTTCAGTGATTCATAAATATTGCTGGACACAGCTTCATTAGGAACATATCAGTCCCAAAAAAACATCCACTTCACAATATATGAAGAGTAAAAGACATTTAATTACACAAAAAACAGACAATGGCTAAAAAACAAACGTTCAAGATGTATGACAAAAAAAGGCTTATCTGTCCATAAAATGGTACTCAGGTAATGTAGTCCCAACGCGTTTCGTCTATCAACTATCAGACTTCATCAAGGGGATAACAATAATAAACTGGAGGCTGTATTTATACCTATATCTCTCAATTATAGAGAAATGCCAATTAGGGTGCTTAATGATGATGTCACATCCTGAGAAAAAAATTCTAAATAAAATAAATAACTTTAATTATCAATACACTGCATAGAATTAATATGGAGATGAAAATCGCTATCTAAACTAACTTTACCTAAACATATGCCAACTGTTAAAAAGGTTAAAGGCTATAAAACCTATCTAGCGCTACCGTGGAACGCAAATGGCCGTCATATCCGGCGAGCCAGACACTGCTGGAACGCATCGTCTTTTGTTTTGTGCACCTGTCACTTTAAATAAGAAATTCTGTATTAAATAGATTTCGTACACATGTCACTTTAATTTTTAATTATCTATATAACTCTATATAATTTTGAAGTCTAATTATGGTTTTCCTCATTTCTATAGTTGGAAAATGCACATCCGTTGTGATTTAAGATTTTGGGACGTAATATTGGAGTTCTCTAAAACATCTAAGTGTGGTGGAACAAAAGACCAGGTTCTAATCATCTTTAATAATGGATATGTAGAATGGTGCAATTTGGTCTTGAAGAAAATGACTGCTATCACTAAAAGCGCTGGTAGTGAAAGACTTGGTCCTGATCTATCCCAAAATGGCCACGCGCATTGGTGTATATGGATCTCCAAGAAAATGGCCACGTCTCTTTATAAAGAAACAAATAGAGACTATTCTACACTGGGACTTGTGTATTCGTGTATAGAAATGGAGATGTTTTTTATCAAGTCTCTGTGCTTCGTTCTGTAAGGAATCTGAGGTTTTATACAATAGCGCTTTTGCGGAAGTGACGTCGATCCGGAAGTGATGTCATATGATGATGCATTCCAGCAGTGTCTGGCTCGCCAGATATGATGGCCATTTGCGTTCCACAGTAGCACTAGATAGGTTTTATAGCCTTTAACCTTTTTAACAGTTGGCATATGTTTAGGTAAAGTTAGTTTAGATAGAGATTTTCATCTCCATATTAATTCTATGCAGTGTACTGATAGAGTAAAGTTATTTATTTTATTTAGAATTTTTTTCTCAGGATGTGACATCATCATTAAGCACCCTTATTGGTATTTCTCTATAGTTGAGAGGTATAGGTATAAATACAGCCTCCAGTTTATTATTGTTATCCCCTTGATGAAGTCTGATAGATGATAGACGAAACGCATTGGGAATACAGTACATGAGTTACCATTTGATGGACAGACAAGCCTTTATTTGTCATACATCTTGTACATTTGTTTTTTAGCCATTGTCTGTTTTCTGTGTAATTAAATGTCTTTTAATCTTCATATATTGTGAAGTGGATGTTTTTTTGGGACTGATATGTTCCTAATGAAGCTGTGTCCAGCAATATTTATGAATCACTGAAAACAGTATACACTATGTTGAATTTTTTCTTTCTTCTACATATTATTTATTCCTATGGTGGTCATGTGACCGAAGCTTTCACTACCAGATAAGTAGTGTCGATTTCTTTCTCTAATATTGCACGTGTTACCATATCACTAATTAATTTGATATAGTTAGGCGCTTATGTTACACTCCACGTTGTCTATTTCGTTCTTTAATGTGTACACCAGCACATGTTTGTACTGTGTAATTAGCAGCCACTCATTTATTCACATGAGAAGTATCACTTATTTTTACCAATTATTACACACTTTATGATTTATTATTTTTTATTTGAGCGCCACCACATATATATATAAATGTATATGTTTTTTTTTGGGGGGGGGGGGGACACAATTATTTGTGCTATTTTTTTTTAGTTAGCACTACTAGTCTTGTTATATATTTTGAAATCTTATTAGCAAAATATAAACATCAAGATTATCTTAAGAATTATGCTAATGCTAAGTATATGTAAAATTTGCCCTTTTTAGTAAGGGTTATGAGTTTTATCCTTAAGGTACCGTAGCTAAATTAGCATTCTGTCTGCTTTTTCAATAATATTGAAACTACAATATAAGGAGTTCTTAGGTTTAAATAAAAGAATAAAACAGCTTTCTCTCAAAGCTTGTATTTTACTCCATATGCTCTGACTGTTATCTGGTATCCATTTATACAGACACTGAAATGTCTGTATAAATGGATACCTTTGTGTTGTCCAGTCACTACATAGAGTAGGAGGTGATAAATAAGGTCAAGTGTTTCAACATCTTTGGTGAGCTCAAGCCAAGAGGTGCAGCAATAGGTGCAAGAAATGTTTGGCATTTTGGGCAGTGGAAACATTTCCCTAAACCAAGTTTATTTAACCCTTTTTCTGTGGAGGATGAGTGGGGATAATTCTCCACATATACAATAAGACTGCAGAGGATGAGCCCTACTGTGTGCAGCAGAAAGAAGGGCCAATACAGCTCCATAGAAGCACAACTGAGCACCAGACAATTTTGCTCGGTGCTACAGAAAACATTGTCTGGTTATCACCTGTGATCACAAAGCAATATCCCCCCTGCACTACAGAAAACAGGTTTTCTATATATGGCGAGAGGACACATTATTCCACACATGGGGCAAGGCCACAACTAGGGGGGGGCTGGAGGTGCACGTGCACCGCTGCACCTGGCGCCAGTGTCCTCCAGCCCGGCGCTGCAGAGAGGCTCCAAGCCGGACGCCCACTGAGATGTTATTACCAGCGGGCGCCCGGCTCCTTCTCTGTAGCGACGCGGTGGAGCCGGAGGCTGGAGTTCTCTCCTGAACTCCCAGCTTCCGGCTCTCCCCATGGGCACTATGGGAGAGACATCATGATGTCTCCCCCATAGTTCAGAGGAGCAGCCGGGCGGACCGGACGCGGCGCTGGATGCAGGAGCAGGGTTCAAGGTAAGTATTTTTTTTTTAATAAGCTGCACTACAGGGGCATTACTATGGGGGCATGGACATTACCACAGGGGCATTACTATGGGGGCATGGCCAATACAGGGGCATTACTGTATAGGCACTATAGGGGCAGGGGCATTACCACAGAGGCATTACTATGGGGGCATGAGCACTACAGGGGCATTACTGTATGGGCACTCCAGGGGCATAACTATGAGATCATGGGCACTACAGGGGCATTACTATGGGGGCATGGGCACTACAGGGGCATTACTGTATTTGCACTCCAGGGGTATTACTATGGGGGCATGGGCATTACTATGGGGGCATGGGCATTTCCACAGGGGCATTACTATGGGGGCATGGGCATTTCCACAGGGGCATTACTGTATAGGCATTACTAATGGGGCATAAGCACTACAGAGGCATTACCACAGGTACATTACTGTCGGGGCACTACAGGGGCATTACTATGGGAGCATGGGCACTACAGGGGTATTACTATGAAAGCATGGGCTCTACAGGGGCATAACCACAAGGGCATTAATATGGGAGCATGGGCACTACAGGGGCATTACTGTATGGTGGGCACTACAGGGGCATTACTGTATGGTGGGCACTACAGGGGCAATACTATGGGGGTATTAACATATGGGCATTACTATGGGGGCATTACAATATGGGCACTACTACAGGGGCATTACTATATGGGCTCTACTACAGGGGCATTGCTATGGGGACATTATCATATGGGCACTACTACAGGGGCATTACTATATGGGCACTACTACAGGGGCACTGATGCTGGGGGGAATTACCAGAGAGGGCGCCAAATTACTGTCTTGCCCCTGGTGATAAAAATCCTAGTTTCTGCCCTGCATGGGGGCACCTTTGTTTGAAAGTCAGGAATCCCCTTATTTCAAACAATTTGTCACCATAGTGGTCATACAGTAGCTAAAACTCTGCATAGAACCCTGCTTTTTGCAATTTTGGAAAGGTGGATTACAGCCAGTGCATGAACCTCAACATATTTCTTTGTAGTGGATATTAAAAAACAGAAATCACATTTGCCTTTATTTAAATTCATTTACATTTAAGTAACAAAAAAACAACACTTTTTTTTGCCCAATTTCGGAATAATTTGGTATATGTGTGTGTACTCTTAAAAAAATTATGATATTGTTGGAATGTAATGAGAACAAGCGTCGATAATTAGACTTATGTTTAGTTGTTAAATTATAGATAAAGAAAATATATCAGTTACAAAAATTGTATAGTTCTGTTTACCTTCAGATATTTCTAAACAAACAAAGAAGTTTTCAGAAAGTGGTATTGATGTACTAAAGGCTGTGAATGGCATGTTAGTTTGTGTGGTTAAAGAAGTGACTAGTTATAACATACCAATCTCAGTACTAAGGGTAAGAAATGCGGATTATGGACCTGATTCAGAGCCGCTCGTAAGCGGCCGCTCGTTCGCTCCAAGCGATGTTTGCCCAACTGCGCATGCGTACGGATCGTTATACGCATGCGCGAACCAGTCAGTGCGGCCGAAATTCATGTGCTCGCAAAATAGCGAATGCCTGATAATTTGAGTGACAGGATGAGGCGTATGTGGGTGGTAACAGGGGAAGGTGCTTGAAAACGGGGAGTGGAGATCCGATCGCAGGCGTGCTTAAAGGTCAAAACGGGCGTTTTATGGGTGTGCATAATTAAAACAGCAGCGTCATTGACAACGTCACTGGGTTATTTTATAGCCAGAACTGCTCGCAAAATTGTGGTAGTAAAAACCAACCACAAGAATAGCGAGCAGCTCATACCCTGTTGGATGTACTCGATTAATCAAATAAATAGCGGACATGACGTAGGATGCCAGCGGCCAGGGGGCGTAGTTTCCCAAAAAACAACCGCAAGTTTTGTTCGCTCATTCAGACCTAGAGGCGTGAACAGACCGCAAACAGCGAACGGTTCATTTGAATAGCCACCCCTATTTTCAGGACGAGCGAGCGCAAATAGCGACCGGCTCTGAATCAGGCCCTATATGAGAGTGTAAACCAATAGATTTAAGACAGCATTGTGTTTTACGTTTGAACAAACGAAGGATTGACTACAGTGGATAAAATTTCAGTGACTGAATAGTTTGTGCAAAAGATATTTGGATGAGCTATTTTAAGAAACGTTGTAGATCAAGCTCAGAAGGAATACGATAGAGAAAAATGATTAAGGGTAGACAACTGTTACAACAAGAAGCAGAAAGTACTAGACTAATAAAATTGGCTACTTTCATTACTAGCAATACATTATTGCAAGGATCCAGAGGTAGGGGATGGAACTTGCTCCTATGCAGTGGCGTAGCCAGCTTTGAACATGAGTAAAGATAGAAAAGTAGGCCCCCCTGGCCAACCATACTTTGATATTATTGAAGTTACACACATATATTCCTACCAGCCATACAAATGTCCTCTTCTACGCGTGCCCCTTTTGCCCATCGCCCTTCCCCCATTGTATTTTATATTGAATCAATCTCTGGTTCAAATTTTTTACAAATTTTTGTTATAAATTATTTTACAAATAATTTTACACTTATTTTTACTGATTTCTAAGATCTCACTGTTGACTGTCCTGTTCTCGCCGAACTCTAAGACCTCTTCCCTCCCCTCACGGGTGGCAAGCTATCTACACTGCGCAGCAGATCCTGGGTTGAATGTGTCTCCTCATGAAAGCAGCAGCAGATCTTTTCCACACGAGAGCTGCGCTTGCTTTGCTGCATGCTATCATCAGTCTCATTACCCGAACTGAAGGAGACCATTGGGACCTTTAGTTTGTGTCACTGAGCAAAGACAGTGGAATCAGTATGACCAAATACAAAGTTACTTTGTAACAACAGCTGTCTAGGCACAATTTAATTTTTTTTAATTTTTTTTTAGCAGGTGGTGGCTATGCCATGGCATGCCACTGATACAGAGCTGGTCTCAGTCAGCAGGTTTGTGGGAGGCCACCAACCCTTCATATGATTCTATTATACCCAGTAAATGCATATGAAGAAAGAATGCCGAATGAATTAGTCAGATAAACAATTCAGGCATATGAACACAAAATATCAACAGTTAAGCAATATAAACCCTAAAGCATGTGTTCTATAATACATAATACAAGAATCTCTAACGTTTCTTCCCACTGTAGCTCTGATTATTTTCACCCCACTGTGGCTGGGGACCCTAGCGAAGATGGCTACCACATCATAAACTTTCATGCTGCGGGACCATCATCAAAATGTTGATTCTATGCACTTAATGTGGAATGCATACGTAATCGTGCAGCTGGCCATGATTGGAAAATGCTTTAATATAGATTAACATATTGAATGCACTGTGCGCAGTTGTACAATGGTATAAATGCATAGTTAAATTTATGGACTCTGCACTTTTCAAAGGTATTTTGTTTGATAAAGTTTTACCAGTTTGATTAGATTTGTGCACAATTGGCAATATTTAGGTTATTGTTGTGGAGAGTAAAAGTTATGTAAGTGGACATGCATGCACAACTTTTGGTGCTAATTTAAAAAATTGCAGTGCTAAGACTTACATGCTTTTACTTTTGTAACGGTATGAAGCGAAATTAGGCAAAAAAAGTGTGTTGCATAAAGCTTAATTTGGAATAAAGCTGCCTATATCTTCAAAGGTAAACATCATTTTGCTATGAAATCAGTGTAGCTAACTGCCCAAGTGGACACCATCACAGTGGTACAATATTAGACTCCAAAGTACTTTAGTTCCTGTGATGATTGATGTTACCTAAATTTGCTCTCACAAATCTCGCTGTGAATTTTTGCCCATTTTTGAAGTCCTATAGCAGAAAGGAAGCATGCTGTAACCTATGTTTTTTTTTTTTCCTTCAAACAACGTTCATTAACCACTTACCTGTCTAATATATTTAAAAAAAATCCCCAAAATTGTTGTATTATCTATTAGCATTTTATATAAATAAGAGCTATTTAAACCTGTTTCAATATATATCTATTTTTAACAAAATGTAAAGTCCTGTTTAAATAGCAATTAATTACATAATGTGATAATAAAAAATGACCATTTTGGTGGCGTTTTTGAAAAAAAAATTACTTTATAGTTTTTGTTTTAAAAAAACGACATTATATGTGTGTGTATATATATATATATATATATATATGTGTGTGTGTGAAAATATTTACATATACACATTTATTTATATATATATATATATATAAAAATGAAGAAAGGTGGCACTCAGCGACTTACATTTGCAGACAGAACAATTTAATCTGACGTTTCGGGCCTCTGCCTGTTATCAAGGATAATACATGTACATTATTGTTGTGACATTTAAATACTTCCCCTTCCCCTCATTAAACCCCGCGATCCTACTCACCTGGACTGCTCCGGCTGGCGACTCTCACCTGCGTGGGGTTCCCATGTCCATGGTGGCGCACACTGGTAACGTCATTAGCCGTGCGGCCCAGAGCTGGTCGATTGTAATAGCCATATATATATATATATATATATATTATACATACAGTATTATGAACACACTGCCTGATCACTGTGGCCAGCAGTGATCGGGACACATAGGGGACAGAGGTGGAGCTGCTTCTTCTAGAAGACATAATGTGGGGGTGCTGCCGGCTGTCCAGGGGCACAGCAGTAGCCGTAGCTGCCCAGAGCCACAGCTGCTGCTTCTATTGGAGTCACAGCTACCCTGCAGCCTCGCTGGGAGGGCGTTATGCTAACTGCCTGGGGACACAGCAGCAGCTGTCTCTACTGTTTCATTTGGAGTCATGGCTGCCCTGCAGCCACGTTGGGTGGTGTCACCGGCTGTCTGATTACTGCTGACCACAGTGATCGGGACACTGCAGCAGTTGGCCAGGTGCCTGATCACTGTGACTAGCAGTGATCGGGAGACACTGGAGGGGTAGTCACAGGTGCAGGAACACCAGCAGGTCCCCCTGGCATAGACGGCTGCTGGAAGATTAGCTTCCGGCAGGCGCCTAGTGGGCATTTCTGAATGGTCACATTAGATGCGACCATGTCAGGAAAAGCCCAGATTAGCATGTTCACATCTGATGCAACCACACCTGCAAGATTTGTCTAAAATATTTTTTCTGGATAGGCGTTTGCCAATGAAGGTGAGAATACCAACCTTAAAATAAGGTCTCTTTCAGCTTACTCAGCAATATTATGAGCGATTAGGTATTTTCCAGTGACTGTTATTATAAAGCAACAAGAGCTTAGAACTCTGTGTTTAGGTGTCTTTGTACAACTTTTGGTGGTTTCAAAATATTTCATCTGGATTCATACAGAAGATTTTTTTATTTTTTTGCAAAATAAGCTGAAAGTTGTCAAAAAAATAAGTTGCAAAAAGTCTGACAGATTTTAGTATTTGTTGATGTTTAACAAAACATTAATATTGCTTTTGTCCATGGTGGCTGTGCCACAACCAATTCTTAAAGAATTGGTAATCCCATTGCCTATGGACCATGCTTGATAGCTATGCAATAACAGAGATGAGTGGTGGGTCTCTTCCCACATGTTCCCAAGCCTGAATTTTGGATAATTTTTGGTTCCCAAATGCGAGCAGTTGTTGAATTCATAGCAACGGAATTTTTTTTAATCGATACTATTTTTGCTTGCTACAGGCTGCATTGTTGTCACATTGTTGTTGCTGAGGTACTGGAATTTTCCAATAATATGATCTTCTGGAACACATCAGGAGTCGTTTCTTGCTCGCCAATAGAATGATTGAGCAGGACCACAAGGGTTCTCAAGGATGAGTAACTTCCTCCATGTACAAACCTGTAAATGTCTGGTTAGTGAGGTCACCCAGTCACCGCTACAAAGATGTGTTAAAACTGTAAATGATGAGGCTAGGGAATTAAAATGTATGCAAAGTTACAGAGGTCAAGTGCAAGATAGCACAAACAATTATTTAATGGAATCTACACCAGAAAAATCTGATGACAGAGGGAGTATGTGCCTCCATCCTCCGTAGCCTGCCTTGCAATTAATTCTGAAGGTAAAGGATGGAGGGAGGTCAAAGGGAAAAATGTTAGTAGATACAGGTGTTGCTGAATCAGTCACAAGAAGAGCCTTCCTTATGTCATAGTGTTTGTTGCTACCAGGAGAGAGAGACTTGTCTGCAGAAACCATCAGATACACACCAGATCTGGCCAAGGTGAGAGGATGGGTAGGACAAATCTGAAATTGCTGGGTTTTGTGATGGTAGAATTGGGAAGGCGGAAGCTGAGTCTATGGTATGTGAAGTGGACAGGTGCATCAGGATCCCGGAGGACAGGGTTGTTGGTAACTTGGTGAGAGTGCATTATGATTGACAGTAACTCTTGGTTTCTCTTGTCATATTTGACCTTGACTGCAAAGTAGGCGCAAGAGTGAAATACATTTTTGCCAGTCTGATAAAGCTTAACTCTTGGTCCAATTGCAGATCCATCAAGTTCTATTTATGTGACTGACTGAGGTGGGATACCAGGAGATGGATGCTGAAGTGAAGAGATGTTTTTAATGATGTAAAAATGCTTTTGTGTTTCGGGAATCCAAGTGTCCTCAGGAGTCTCTTGTTTTGTCAAGGCATTTATAGGGCCATCAAATGTTGAGAAATTGTGGATAAAATGTTTGTAGTAGTTGCTAAACCTCACAAACCTCTAGATTTGGGTTACCAAAGTGGGTAATGTGTGCTGTCCATCCACAGTTCCATTTTGCAGGAAAGTCCTAATCTATGAAATTCTCAATTTCTATGGAATTCATGAAGGCCAAAGTGCAATTCCACCTAGCACAGGACAATGGACAGCCTAAATTATGGAAATAATTGTGGAGGTAGTATGGCCCAATTCTCACCAGGCTTAAAACATTTTCAGTGAGCAAACTAACTTTCTGACATTGCCAATCTTTCCAAATTTGAGCACTTATTCCTGTGCCTTCAGAGGTCACAATATAATTATGCAACCATTTCTCAGCACTGAGCATTGTCATTCCACTGAAGCAGACTCTCCTTAATGCATGTTTTGATCAGTGACTCATTGGTCCATTCAATCTCTCCTGTGAGAGTCTGTAATTCAATGGCATACTTGGGCAACTTAGTTGGCATCTTAGCAACCACATTTCTGAGTGAGGCACTGGCAGTGAGACCTGGAAAGTCAAAGTTGCCTTCAATGTGGAAAAAGTTTTCTTGCTGATACCCATCAACTGCTTATCCTTTTTGTGGATTGATGTGGCCCTGGCCACAGGCTGGCCAGTCTGCAGGAGTGATGACATATCCATATTTTATCCACTCTGCAAATCTTGTAGCTCAGACTGCAGGGGACTCTGGAATCCCCAGCACCTTTTGAGGAAACCATGAAAATGCAAGGATGTAGTAATTTTAAGCTCCCAGACAAAAATGACCTGAGAGTCTGTTATCAGATGATCGAGTTGACCGTCACTCACAAAGACCGCTTTCTTCAGGATGACAGTTTTTGCTTGTTTATGTCTGGGCAGTGTTGCAAAGCATCATACTTTGCCTCTCCCCCAGCATAGTCCATATTTGGCAAAGAGCAAAATAGAATATTGTTTGCACCTAGAAGAGATCCACTTGGTTATCTATGAAAAACAGTGTCCAGCCAAACTGCTTGTCCTAAGAAAACAGGTCATGAGCGACAAAGCTAAAGTTGATGGATTGGGGAAGGTACAATTATTATGGATGAAGCTAAGGTCAGTGGTTGCAGAAAGTAGAATTGCAAAGGATTAAGTTGATGAACAGGCAACAAAACCAGACTCTTGAGCACCGACAGAGAAATATAAATCCAAATTTTGCTTGTGCAAAGCATTATAGGATTGATGGTCTTATAAAGGCTGGATATACTGTAGGTGAGTTCTTTTAGTAATGACTGAGTTGACCTTTAGCAGAAGTACTGATTGCAGTAAGTGATAAAGGGGAGATGTATAAAACTTTTAAGAAAGGTAAAGTGGAGAAGTTGCCCAAAGGAACCAATCAGCTTCTAGCTATAATTTTATTTAGTGCAGTTTATAAAATAACACATAGAAGCTGATTGGTTGCTATGGGCAACTTCTCCACTTTACCTCTGTGAAAGGTTTGATACATCTCCCCCAAAAAGTGGAGTTGTCAGTATTGATTGTGCACTGCCACTTGTCTTCTATATCTGGCATTGCGGTGGATCCTGACACCTCCAGGTAGAGGGGATTTAATTAGTCTCTAGCTCAACTGAGCTCTCCTATAAATGTAATATTCAAAGGTCTATAAGGATTAAAGAATAAAGGATTTTTCTGCACATACTGGGCTGATTGATAATTTTTCTAGAGAGCTTATAGTTATATAGGTTTGCTACTTTACTGATAGAAAGAACCTCCAGGATACCGTTGATTATCATCTTGCCCAATTGATGCAGTACAAATAATAGAGTGGAATAAAAAAATGAGAATATGGAAGAACAAAATATGCTCTGATGAAAGTAATTATCACAAGGAGAATATTTACTGAAGAAATACAGTACTTGATTGGTCAGTTTACATCATGTGGTTGCTATCTAGCTATGATGTGTTTTTCTGCCAGACTAAACTATAATAACAAAAAATATTGCAGGGTTTCTTAATATGGAGCTATACTGGAGGCTTATTTCTATACTGTATTATACCTGCATTTGCCAATAATCAAGATCATAGTTAATAGCTGTATGATCTTAACTACCTAAAACATTTTTGTATCCATCATTTAATGTTTTGAAACAGCATTTCTCTTTGTATTTCTCCGTAACAATTTAACCTTTTGTCATACTTCTCTGATGCATTTTCCTCACCAAATCCAAACTAGTAAGTAGTAAAAATTGTTATTCATACTGCTTGAAATATCGCGATGTTGAATAGCCCCAGGAAGGAGGTCCCAGAGCTATACAATTCACTGACTTAAATGATTATAGACGGATTAAACAGCTGTTAAGTCCAACTAGAAGCACTTAAGTTGGAAAATTCCAGTTAGCGCGACTAATGCAGGGTGTTTAGTCGTGCTATCCTGTATTTTCTGACTTAGGTGCCGGCAGTGATGCTGTTAGCCACACTAAGCTGTAAAACAGCTTCGCAGCCAGCAATTTAATAGGATTTTTGCTCTCACCTCAAGAGGGTACGAGCTGAAATCCTCCATTACCCGGCTTAATATCGCAGTCAATTGAATAGCCCCGGGACCTCCTTTCTGGGGCTACTCAACATCATAATCAAATTCTATCCTTCGATCTATCAGACCTGGATGTACTCACTCATGTTGAGTCCTACAGTATATTAAATGTGTATATGTAAATAATGTGTACAGTATATAACATAAATGTACTAAGTCTGTTAGAAAGAGCCCTGAGGTAATGGAAGAGGAGAGGACCTAATAGGAACCTATGCGGTGGCGTTGATCTGAGGCCCTGTGGTGCTTGATGTGGCTCCCCTGTGTGGGTAGAGCCGAGGGTGGATCAGGAGGCGTGGCTGGTTAAAAGTGGAGGCTGCCCAAGCACTCCTTCCCGGCCATTAGTGTGGACCAGGGAATTAGCTGTGAGGCAGGAGAGTGCTGAACCCAGCACCTGAGGAGAAATCGGCAGTGGATACAGCAGTTCCCATCTAAGAGAGAGAGATCTGTAATTACCCATATGCACAGCCCTCACTACAGTGTCTCTGTAGTCCAAGTTATTAGCTACACATCTGTATAGCACAGCTGTGCAGAACATAAGCAGTCAGAAACATTCTTATAAGAGACTAATTAGCCACATAGGCAACCAGACAGCTTAAAGACTTGTAGTCCCCTCATGCTGCTACATTCTCATTCCTCCCTAGTCTACCCCATCTGTGGCACACCCGTTTGTCTGCCCCTCCCCTTTGGAATGTAAGATCTTGCGAGTAGGGCTCTGTACCCTCTTATGCTTCTCCTTACTTTTCTTTCATCTACTTCGTACTCCCCACTAGGGCACCTAACACTTGGTTGCTTATGCTCTGTTGCTTATTTGGGTGTTATGGTCGCCAATGTAGCAATATATATTATCCATGTCCTAGTCCTGTATTGTATTGTACTGTAAGTCACTTATATGTTTATGTACTTTGTAAGGCACAGCGGAACACTTGTGGTGCCATATAAATAAACAATCATAATAATAGGCCATCTAATGTATAATAGCATAGAAAACTCTGTTGACTCCTAATATCCTAAATGTATCTTTCACCACCACAAGCAGGGAGAAATTAAGCTGGGCTGTCCAGGTTGGTAACAAAGCAACTTCTTTTCGTCTTTAGTAAGGACCTAACAGTGGGCCTGATTCAGAGCTGAACGCTCTGACCAGAGCGCTCGCTCTGAATCAGGGCCATCCCAGCTAAATTTGGAGCGGCCTCCTGGCCTCTCGCATAGCTGTGGGTGACCACCCACAGCTTATGCGAGCGGCCAAAAAGATGGTCGCGATGGTCAAAGACCATCGCGACCATCGGGCTTGCGACGAGACCCTGCGGTAGGGTCTCGCTTCCGCAAGCCCAGGAGTGATTTTGGCTCTATCAGAGCCAAAATCACTCCCACTGACATCATTACTGAGTCAGTGGGGCCGGACTCAGATGGTAGGCGTTCCCATGGGAACGCCTCCGTCTGGCAGTCACGCCCCCGGCATGCCCTCCAAAGGGGGCGTGCTGTCAATCAACATCGACAGCATGCCCCCTTTGGTGCGAGACCCTGAGCGACGGAGAGCCCGTCACTATCCGGGTCTCACGCATTCGCACGACGGAGCTCCCTCCGTCGTGCGCATGCGCAGTGGTGAAACATTGACCCATTTGCGAGCGTCCTTTGCTCGCGAACGGGTCTGAATGACCTCCAGTATCCGCTCTTCTCCCCATATATAGTATGTGGATCTATCTCTAACAAGGCTAAGACATTTAGCAGCTGGAGAAGAAGAATTACAAGTGTAATAATTATCAACAACTTGCAGAGTATTGGTTATTAGCATGTGACCACATACTGTGGCAATACAAACCGGAAAAAGAACGACAACTCTGTATGTGCACCACCTATAAAGATTCAGCTGAACTGGGTTTACTGTGAAAAGTTTATTGTTTACCATATTGCTATTTATGGTTTATTCTTGTTTTCATTTCCGTTCACTGTATATAGATATATAGAATGTGATAGTTTTATCTTATTTCCTATTTTTTCTTGAAGGAGCATTCGCCCTCACTGAGTTACTGTAAAATAAATAGTTGTAAGTGTCCATCACTTGTAAATGTTATTGAGTTGTATTTAAATGTTCTATCAAAGCTGCTGTTATAGTAATAATAACCTAAACTTGTTCTAAGAACAGCTTAATTGAATAAAGTGAAACTTATTTGCAAACAGCGGCTGTACCCTTTGTGTCTGGATAACTCTTCTTACCTCTCTGACTGGAGAAATCAGTCACTTTGCATCTGAGTCAGAATCTGTTCTCTATAATGAGGACTAAACTTTGATAATGAAAAGAGTCACAATTTGCCACAGGGTTAAAAAAATACATGTTGCTTTCTACTCTAGAACCATGACCTTTATTAAATATCTCATCATACAGTGTATCTTAATAAAGAATTCACTTTGTCTTGCATTTCAAATTCACAATAATCAGAAGGTACTTTTTGGGTTGTTGGAGAAAGACAAAACAACACCTTCTATTGTGTCTCCTCCAATTCTACATTGTCCTGCTTAGCGTGTGTGATTACAAATTTGTTAATAAGCCCAGCAAGTTCCTGGTCCAGACTGGGTTTCAGTTAGAGTGAGTGGGTTGCAGGCTCTGTTTCCTTCAGGTTTATAAAACTGTTATGGGCAATTTTTGCACCACAACATTGATCAGTGGCAGAGACATTCAGCTGAAGACATACTATCATAATTGTCGACTTTGTAGCTGCCTCCTCTAAAACACGCCATTGACTGCTCACTTTACTCATGAAGAGGGTGGTACCGGGTGGACGCGAGTCAGCTTCTGGGAGACTGGAATGCTCTTCCAGGAGCCCGTGAGCAGCACCAGAGATTTGGGAGCCTCCTGGTGGTTTTGAGAGAGTATGCAAGTATGCATACCATTGACAGGTTAGCACAGCTGGATTAAACCTATAATTACTTTGTGTTCATAGCCATCAGTATGTGCATGGACCTATTTTTACAGAAGTCTAGTCTGCTGCCTCAGAGGTTTTAGACAATTGATCGAATCAAGTACCTCTGTGACTGCCATTTACTAACGGACCCAATGCAACATATTCTCCCCTAAATTAATGGATAATTGGAGGGGGGCTATGTTTTGTATTTAGATGTTTCCTTCATTGCTTGTGTGAGTCATCTCTTCTTGATACACTTCTGCCACTTTTTTTATGAAACCATTACTGTTATGCAGTGTGTTCCCACTTTTGTATCTCCCTGTTACAGTATAATCCAGTTCAGGTCTGGTTATCTCACAACAGAGGCTAATACATTTAGTTGTCCTATACTATACAGGCCATATGCTCCAACACATTTTACAAAATATCCAACAATGTAATAGTGATTTAAAATGATTTTATACCAACATTATGATGTGCATAGTAAATGTAACATTAAAAAACTATTAGGTGTGTAAAGAGCTTGCAAAATTGGAGAAAAAGTGTATGTATTCCTAATAGCATTCACTTAAGTAACCACAGCAGTGTAATGATTCACTGTAACCAGGGTGCCTATGAAGAATCTGCCCTTTATTACAACAAGGAGTCAATAACATTGTAATGGTATTATGCTGGGAAGAACATGACCTTATAAAACACATTCCTGAATACCAGTTCCTCCAAGCCATCTCATCTTTCTGTAATTCTACCTAGATTTTAAAGTCTCTTAACAAGTTATGTATTTTTTTTACCAGCACCATAAGTACTAGATTATATGTTTACAAAACACATTAATGATTTGTAGCATAGTGTAGAACACCATTTTTATTTTTTATATTTCTGCTTAATCATAAATATAACTATTCAAATTAGACTTTGTTCCATAAGGAATTATATTTTAATCATATTGGATCTAATGGGACGCAAAACAATGTTTTTTAGACTAATTAACTTAAATATGGCAGAAAGTTAAAATATGCTGTATATACCGAATATATTTCCTACAGATGAGTTCTTATACACTATTGCTGCAGTCGCGCCAAAGAGCCATTCTCTGTGCGCCAGGTCCCATGTAACTTGGCTTGTGCCAATTATCTTTTTTTGCTCAAATGTGTTTCTTAGTTGCACAAATGAAACCATAAACTGCAACAAAACTGCTTAACGAGACTGCACTGATTAATTTGATATGCGACACACAACAGTGTGCGAAAGAGTCTGAATCTGTATACGTACCATGCAGTGCCGCTGCTCTTTTTCACGCCAACTTCAGTTGTGCTTCATTTGAAACCTTGTACATAAACTAATTCCTGGGCAGTCAAAGTTGCATCCCGCCATCTTTGGCACAGATTCAATGGTGTTTTGCTGTGTCTGCGGTGCAAATAAGATGCAATTTTAAAGAAAAAGTCACTATGCTACACCGTTTGGCAGAGCTCACTCACGCTGCATGATGTTTTGAGGCTTGGTGTATGAGGGCACATATGTACATTGGATAAGCAGGAATACATTTATATTACAAAATGTAGGATCATAGCTGATACACTGGGTTGGTATATTACGAGAACAATCATAATTTCGACATGGTCGTTATGTTGACAGTGAACATGTTGACATGTACTTCAGCATGATTACACTGTTTACATGTCAACATGGTCAGAATGTCCACAATGTGCAATTGTGGTAAGTCTATCCCTAAACCTAACTCTAAACCCTACACTTAATGCTAACCCTAACCTTAATGGTAATGTTGACAATCTGTCCATGTCAACAAAAAATATCTAATGGTATAATGTTCAGAAGTCTGATGTAAAGAAAGTTAATATACAGTATAACATACTTCTACTTATTAATATAGTGCCAGCAGGTTCTACAGTACCTTACAATTAGGCCTTACTTGCATTTTCCCAATACTGTACGTTGGACAAATGAGATTTTGATACATGAAGTTATATTTAATAGATTGCATATATGACTAGTCAGATTACAAATGGAATTAAGTGCTATGTAGGGCTATCTGTACCAGTCACACAGCAATGTTGGTTTAGGGATAAGTAGGTTTTTTTTTTTTTATAGTTAACGGATCCAACTTTTCAAAATGATTGGAGGTGCTGAAGTACCCCTATAAGACTGAAAACTGCCAAGGATATTAAAATAAATAATATTTCGGTTCTCACGTACCCACAGAGCAAGTTTGATTATAGAAAGAGTATAAATATACATTTTGTCAGAACTCTCATACTAGTCTACTCTCCTGGAATTTCCAGGAGATTCCAGAAATTGGGGGTACATTCCCAGGAGAGTAGACTATGCTTCTGGATCCCTTTCCCTTCCCCAATGTAGTGAGTTGGATAGGGCCATGATGATGTGATTCACCCACTACTTGGACCTCCACTGATCTTATGGAAGTCAATTGTTTCCACATGAATATCACACATGTAGGTAACAAAGCTATTTAATACATTATATATTGCAGATGTCTCCTGTGTTTAAGCCTTATACCACTGACTACTACCAACCCCAAAGTCCTGTATGGGAATGGTGCTATTCTACAATTTAATAAGCTTGTCTCTGATAGTAACTTAAAATCTTGTTTTTGTGGACTTACTCCAGGAGCTGATGTTTTAATAGGATCAATGGTAGCAACCAGGAAAAAAAAGCTTTAATTGGGCTTTTATTTAATGTCTTTGCAATTTTAACATCATTCTGTCATCCTATGATCCTTAGATGTGTCGTAACCTTAATGGTAAATGCTCTTATTTTGGATAGTCAAAAAATAAAGAGGGAAAACCAATAATATCCACCATGTTGAGATGTTGTAATCTCTCACTCTTATTGGTACCTGCACTCACCTTTTTAATGCATAAAAACACTCATTAGACTGAATTGCAGCTGCCAATCGATGGTTGTCACACAGTGAAGAAAGCTCTGTTTATCTTGGTGCATTTCAGTTGAAAGCAGCTTTGGCAATTTCCTGAAGGAAGAAAATAGTGCATCTTAATGGACTTCTGTGGAAATTTTTTATAAGTTGATGTGGTAGACACTCACCTTTAAATGAATAGCATATGAGTGTTCACTAAAGACACAAATATCCTTCAGTGCTTGATCAAATGTTTTCTTTAGTGTAATTCCCAAATGCTTTGGAAAGCATTGTACTCCAATACACAGGAAAAAAAATTAAGTTATTGTTAGGTGTTATGAAGTATTACAGATGGCTGGTTTCAAAGAGTCTTTCAGGGCTTAGAAGCATAGTATATGAATAGTCAATTACTTTTGTAAATCACGCCAAATTGAGGTAAAAAATAAACAATTTTGAGATAAAAAATTGCAGAAGTTTTTTTTTTAAAATATTGTATATTACAATATTTGTAAAATATTCAATAAATATATTGACTTAGCATATAAAACTTTGTAAAACATAACAATTGGCATGAAAATAAAATACTTCATAAGGGAGAAACTGAAGTACACCATGATGCGGTGAGAGTAATGGATAGCTATACTGCACAAAGGGAGATTGTTATTTATTATTTGTTAACATCTGTTTATATAGCGCACAGATATTCAGCAGTGCTTTACAGAGAATATTTAATCATTCACATCAGTCCCTGCCCCAATGGAGCTTACAATCTATAGTACCTAACACATGTACATACACATATACTAGGGTTAATTTTTGCCAAAAGCCAGTTAACCTTCCAGTACGTTTTTGGATTGTGGGATAAAACCAGAGTATCCAGAGGAAACCCACACACTTAGGGCCACTCTGCTAAGAAGAACATGTTTAATATCTGATACTCCCTTTCGGACTGCAGAGTTTGGACTATATACATATATATTTACTTTATAACTTATAAATATCTTCTTTGTATTCTGATCATTTTTATAGGCAAAACGCACCAAAATTGCAGCACTCCCTGGAAATACAGGGACAGATGAGACAGTAAGAGCTCAGCCTCACCTCTGATAGCTCAAACATTGCCTGGAGCTGGGGGCTGGGCCACGAAGCAGCCAATAAAACACAGAAAAAGAGCTAATGGAGGCATGCCTCACTGTGAGGGTGCATGCCTTGAGCTCTGTTTTACACTTCCGATGATCAGGTGACCAGCCCAGGAAGTACTCAGGCATCCAAATATATACACAAAACCAGTGCTAAATAAGATGGACAGTGTAATGTAAACCACAAAGTTTTATTTAAAAAACATAAATACCTCAAATAATAATTGAATGAATAAAAGTTCACGATAGAACAATATAAATGAATGTCTGTTCCTGTGTAATGAACAGACATCTGGAATGCTAAGGATTGTGCTGGTGATTTACACACCACCTCATGGTAATTAAGTGTTGCCTTCATATATCTATTCATCTGTATGAGACGTATTGGAGGTTGTCCCAGCTGTTCATTTCACAGGAACAGACATTCATTTATCTTGTTCTATTGTGAACTTTTATTCATTCATTTTTTATTTATGTTTTTTAAATAAAACTTTGTGGTTTACATTACACCGTCCATCTTATTTAGCGCTGGTTTTGTGTATATATTTGTATGTTGTTTCCTTATAGGGACTGACTATCCCTTTATCACCAGCTGCTTTGTGACAGCGCGTTCATCTCCCCTTTTTATATAGTGCTCAGGCATCGAGCTCAGCCGCAGCACTGAGGAGGGAAGGAAATTGGCATATGCAGACAGGAAACACAAATGCGAAAAAGGTGAAGAGGGTCCACTGCTAGGGGGAGATCTGTGTGTGTGTGGGAAATTTTTTGTGCTAGGGGAGATCTATGCTAGTGGGAGATGTGTGAGGGGCATCACCGCTATGGGTAATCTGTGTGTGGGGGATCTATGTGAGGGTGAGATATGTGCAAGTGGGGCAGGTTCATATATGTGTCTGTAAATCTGGCTCTGATACTAGCCTAGTGCCTCCCCATCCATTGACCTCACCGCACATGCCTGGGGTGGGGGTCACACTTTCTTCCAGGGGGGGAAGGTGCCTTGGAGGAGACATTGACTCTGGACACCAGCAGTAAACTTCAGCCACTGTCTTGTAACATCAAACAGCAGGATGAATGAAGAGGGAAGAAGCATGTTTAGTACCTCACTTGTGATTGTTTACAAGTGTAGAAGTGACCCATGATAATGACATAAAATGTAAACCATGTTTGATAGAAGCCAGTCTTGTGACCAAAGTAACATTGGACTACCATGTCACTGTGGAGTTCAGTATATTAGATCAATAGTAACCATTTTAACATGGTCATAATGTTCATCATAAAAATCTTGTCGACATTCAGCATATCAACACTGAAGACATGTCAACATGGTCACAATGTGGACAATTTAGTTTTGAGGTATGCCCAATGCTAATGTTGACATGTTAACAATGTTGACATGTCATATTGACATTTCCCAGATGTAAAAATTAACATGTCATATAATAATTACCGACATTATGTACAGTATGTTGACATAGTATGTGTCTGTTCTGACTGCATACCGCCACTGTGGAAGACAAGTTGTGCTGAAACAGTATGTGAGGAGCGACGGAATATGTAGCACAATATCCCAATGTTTAATGGTGTTTGAGACCTATGGTTATAATTAAATTGTGAGAAATTGAATGGATGTACATCCAGATAATTATTAAAAATAAATATGAAAGAATATTAAAAGGTGGCAGAATGTGAAAAAAGTTAACTAGGAAAATGGGAATGGTGCTATTCTACAATTTAATAAGCTTGTCTCTGATAGTAACTTAAAATCTTGTTTTTGTGGACTTACTCCAGGAGCTGATGTTTTAATAGGATCAATGGTAGCAACCAGGAAAAAAAAGCTTTAATTGGGCTTTGGCTTTGTTTCTTTATTCTGTCACTGTGTCTTGAATTATAGTATTAAATACTTTGTCAGTCCCCATGACTTTAAGGCTTGCAGTATTGTTTTCATGTAATTTCTTGTACGCTTTATTTGGAGGCCTTTTTATTATGCAATTCTGCAAATGTCTTGAGCTTTTTCCAATGTACTGTAATCCGCAAGGGCACTCTAATATGTAAGACAAAACAGCAACTGCAGTTAATTATGTATTTGATCTCATATTGTTTGCCACTGATCTTAGAGATATATTTTGTGGTTCTACATCCAAATTTAAAGGCTTTGCTGTTTGTACATGGGAAAAAATATTTGTTGTGAAATCTAAGCCAGCTATCAGAATTGCCTTTCTTCAGTTTTAGGATTGTGGGTGCAAGAAGGCTCTTAATATTGGGTGCCCTCCTGAAACCCATTTTTCAATGTGAGTACAGGTTTGAGAGCTGGGTTGCTAAATATCAGCCAGTTTAATACTGAGTAGACCCAGTTTTATTTATGTAAAAATCAAGACTTACTTGAGACTCAAATATATTTTATCCTGGAAAGCATCTTTCATATTAGAACACAATTATTTTAAACTTTTAATCATTATATCTGCAAATTTAAGGGACTGCAATGGGGACCAGGTTTGACCCAAGGTCCATGAATTTATTGGGGAAACAACTACATCTTGAACTATAACCCATATGATGGAAACCTGGTCCTTAACCATCAATACATTGATTATATATTTGTTTTATCTAGTGGGGTGATCATCTAAATATTAATATTTAAAACTATATCATTGACAACCCACTCAATTTAAAGTTGAAACCTACTATCAGTCATGAGAAAATTGTTTTCTTGAGCTTGAAGACTTACCATGAAAATCATATGATCAAGATTAAGTCATAATTTAAAATAAGTCCATTCTAATAACTATTTTATGCCTGGCAGCTTTTAAATCCCACTCTTGATCAAAAAGATCCCTAAAGTCTAGAACAGAAAGATCCATAATAAATTAATAGAAAGTTATGTACGATGAACATAACAATTTTTATTTATCTAATCAATTTAAGGAAGGCCTTTCAAATCACAACTGCCAGATATATACCTGAAAGAATGAACATCTTTAACAACAGTATTTTACATTATAAAATACAAAAATCAAAGAATAACAAAATAAGAACAAATCAATCAGAATCCATTTCACAGAGTGCAACAATTGTATATTGTATACAAATTAATCTGCTGTTTTTGGCTATTTTTCATCCATTTGTTATTTGCTGTTTTTAATATACTGATTTATTATCATGAAAACTAATTTCTCATTGTAAAGGTTGTGATTATCCCTTCATAATAATATCATATCTGAACATTAATCTGATAATTTCCTATGGTCTTATTGCTTGAGTGAAAATCATCTAGATAAATTATATTAAGTTTTTTCTTATTGCAAAGTTAGTAATCATTTTTCTGTAAATAACAAGTAGGGATGTGCAGGCTCGGATAGGTTCGAGTTTGCACGTTGAGTTCGGATTTTTCCCTCCAAAAAAACGGAACTCAGAAAGAGGCAAAACGTCATCTTACATGGACGAACATCATCATTCCTGATGTGAGTGTATTGGGCTCTAGATCTGTAATCATCTGTAATGTGGGCATAAAACACTGTAGCAATAGAGGGGGTATTCTCATGAACCAACCCAATAGCATATTACAATCTATGCACAGTGGTAGGAGAAACCACCACCCTAGCCATATACACCATAAATCTGCTAGTGTGATCTACCTGTATATCGTAATCATGGGTCATAAAAAGAAGATGATGCTTCAATGTGTCAAGGAGAAAGTCCATCCATTGCCTGTGAACAATAAGCCATTAGAATCTGCCTACGAGAAATCCACTAGCTACATACACAGCCTCAATGGTATGGCATTTATGTTCCAACTCCTCTTCCCACTCTCTATGAAAGACCTAAAACTACCTGAGAAATCTAGAAGTCCTATAAAATTGCCTGAAAGGTATCCCAGACTAATGGAGCAGAAGAGGAGAATAGATTATTGTCAAAAACTTCATCCATGCTGCAAGGAGCACGGAAGCTGCTCCCATTTGGATGAACAAGAAAGGTTTAAGTCTTCAAAAGTAGGCACCTTTTGGAAAATCAAGATTCAAAGTCAACAGCAGGGAGGAGTGGTTTGAGATTCAGTTTGACAATTATTCCACCTTAGTAACCACATTGATAGGGAGGTCAGGGGCATGTGAACTTCAGGAAACCTCTGGCTCCATGCATATATCAATTGCATTTCCAAAATCAGGTATGGAATAAGGGTGTACCCCCCCAAGGACGTCTGTCCATCTATCCAGGGATTCATCTAACCTAGTTTTAAAATCCCCAACAGAAATGTTTGGAGAGCTGTAAAAGGAATTAACAACCTTTAGAAAGGACATCAGAATTATATGACACACATTGCTAATAAGATAAGGGGAGAAGTGTGTATGGTGCCTACAAGAAAAGCAAATCAGCCCAGCTGATCCACCTGCACTCTGACAAATAATACTCATAGACTTGTGTACTTGTGTAAAATAGATGCCTCACTTGATCTAGTGTGAAAGGTAGAGTGAAATGCCCAGCCTACTTGCATACCAACCCCAAAACCGGTACGCCTAAACCCTAACAAGTAAAACAAACTTTTAGCTATACTAATTGCCCAGTGTAGCAAAAAAAAGTATGGAACAACTTCACTTACAGTATGTACCCTAAGGTCATTGTGCCTCCAGCCCAAGAGAAAAAGGCCAATGAGGAACTCTCACACAAATTTATAAACACTTCAACCAGAGAAATAAACAGAACAGTGTGTATAGAAATGTGATGAGAGAAGAACAGTGTTTTAAGGGAGAAACCCTGAAGGTATGTGAATACCTACAGTCAAGATAAACCAAGGCATAAAACAGCAAGAAAAAATATTAAAACAAATATAACATTTAACCTCAAAAAGAAGAAACAAGTGAAGAGATCAAACAAAGGCAATACTGAGGCAAAAGCACATCTGAGGAAGTCAAGGTGGAGCAGCCCATCCCAAACCCTGCAAGTCAAGCCACATGAGGAAAGTAAAAGAAGTGAGTACAGCATCTCACAAACAAGCATGAAATAACCTAAGGTAAGGAAGAAGAAGGGCTCACAGACATTTCTGAACTTGGATAAATTGGGAGCAGCTTTTCTGAATATCAGGAAAATCAGCAGAGAAGTCTTGGAAAACTACCATGCTCTGACAGTTGTATTCCTAAAGGACCTTTGTTTCTTGCCAAATGAAAGACAGGATCACAGTCCTCGTAGTGTGAAGTATTTTAGCAATGAATATCTGTGGAAGAGGCCTAGTGGGAAAACAATGGGATTGTTCAATAACAAACTGCAACGTTAAGGAGTCTCTTCCAAATACGGACATTAGCCAGGATTCCAAAAACTGCTCAGGAGTAGTCCCATCAGCCTTCCAAGGCTTCCCCATGAAGCTGACATTAGTGTGTGGAAGATGTCTCTTAATGCCAGTCACCTTTTGCTGGTATCCCACCATCTGAGATTCCAAAGAGGTCAGCTTTCCAGGGACAGGGGCACTGCAGTACAAAGTGCATAGTTTTATATTAAGGAAACAGCTGCACCAGATGAGCAGTATTAAGGAGCCATTGAAGACACTCAGCAATGACATGATAAATAAATCAGTAGGACTCATACTTGAGAAGTAGGCTCATGCAGGAGCAGCCTCCACTATAGCCGCCAGGAGCTTCTCACAGCCAGGGACCAACATTTAATATGGCAGCGCCACTCTGGAGGTCCAGTCAGCCAGACAGAGCAAAGGGACACTAGGGATGAGGAGCCACAGGTCTGGTACCAGCAGTTCAGCAGCAGAAACCAGTGACCAGTTTACCACTCAGAGCAAATCTGCTGCTGGTTGAGAATGCAGCAATCGGCGGGAGAGGCAGCCAGAAAATTCCATGATGGCCACCACATTGTGGAGGTCCAGGCAACCAGACCTGGTCCAGATGATGAAGAACCATAGGTCAGAGGTAGGTGCCCCCAGGTCAACAGCGGGTGTCAGTGGCCAGCTGACCACCCAGATCAAATGGCCACATGTGAAAGAGCCACAATCAGCAGAAAGTCATAGGGGAAATTCCAAGATTGTGCCCCGACATCTGTAGCAGGGAGAGACTCCAGTTCGGAGATGAGTAATAGCAGCAGGTAGGCAACACTAGAGCCCAGCATAAGCACTTGCAGGGTAGCAGAGAAGCTTCCCACACTAGGAAGTGGTGAGAGAAGGTCGCCGATGGCAGCAGGATAAACGCACAGGATCAACAGTTGAAGAGCACTGTCCAGGCCACACCTTCATTCATCCTGCTTTGTTTTCTGTTAAGACAGTAACTGAACATTACTACTGGAGCCTGGATCCAATTTCTCGTTCGAGGCACCATCCCTGAAGACCAGTGTAAACCCCCTCCCCCAAAGTTGAAGTGCTGCAGGGGGCAAGGATGCCTGACACCCAGTGTATATGGCTTCATGCTGCTCTAACACAGTGTGCTATCCAGGTTGTGGGTCATTGTATTTTGGAGGTGACTTATCACCTCTCTATGTCCCCTGGTACCTGTCATACATTATCAAATACTTCTGTTTCACCCTAGAGTGACGCCACTGTTCCAAGAATCGGCTCCTGCACAGGCACTGTTCAGTCGTGCACACACCTTCCTCTTTCTTCAAATAAAATATAATATATATCCTTAAATAATCTAATGTTCCATACCATGATTGTCACAATTATTGTTTTTACCAGTTTTATTGAACCTATGGGCACATTACCTAGGTCACAATCATGGTGCTGACCACACACTCCATGATGCTATATGTTCTGATATCCCTTTGAGCGTAATATGCATCCTTTATGCTCGCCGTGCTCTCTATTATGAGTAATGATTATGCTTACTCTTCTACCAACTATTATTTGGTTATGTAAAGTGTTCTGAAACACTCTGTCAATCATTGTTCACAGTTTGGATGTTATGCCACTGGCTTCTCACTTTTTCATTACGACCCTGAACAAGCATACAGTCCTGTCCTAGAAACGCAGTGCTATAACATGAAGGAAAAGTATTTTATTCCTATACCAACTTTTATGTTTTACAGAGTTTTATATGTGAAGTCATGATTTTATATGTGAAGTCATGATTGATTTCATAGATCACATTATAATACATAATTTAATATTTTATTAAGTAAAATATATATCTTGTTAATTCAATATGGTATTATTTACCAAAGTAATTCACTATTATACTATGTTTTTTAACATGAGGGCCTCATTGAAATCATCCATTTTTAATACTCAATAAGATCAAACAATCACTTAATTTATTTTCCTATTGGTATTGGAAACAGTAATTTTGAGGAATTACACTAAATAAAATATTTGCTCAAACACCGATGGACATTATTGTTTATCCCTCACATACCATTTATTTATTTTTGAGGTGAGTGTATACCACATCAACTTATAAAGGATTTCCACAACATTCCTCAGGAGTGCATTACATTCTGTTTCTGGCATCATGGGAGTGCTGAGAATTGGCAAAACTCCTTTCAACTGAAGAGCACTTATAATCACCAATGTGCTGCAGTCCAATCTCCTCTTATGCATGTTTTTTGCACTAAATAGGTGAGTGCAAGTACGAATAAGACAAGATATATTATAGCTACTATACACAGTTCACGCTGTTTTTATTTTTTGTATATCCAAACAAAAAATGTTAAAGGAGAGCATTTGACATTAAGGTTACGACACATCTGAGTATCATAGGGAAGTCCATTAAAAAAAAAAAATCTCTGATTCAGTAGGTAGTACCATCTTCAGATGATGTTAGCAGATATTTCCTATAGACCTCATGCCCAAACAGATCCAAAGTAATCTTTCACCACTGCAATCAAAGGTAAAATAATAACTTTTGCCATTTGCTGTGAGCAGCGGTAGACGAAGATGTTAGTTAATGGGGAAAATCTCCAAAGCAGTATAAATAGACCCCAAAGGCCTATTAGAAATAATTACTTGATCATAGTCATCATCATTGTGATCATTGTTCTATAAAAAGAGACAGAACATTACATATGGCGAGAGAATAGGTTTTCTTCAAAATACACCAATACACACACACACTATGAAAAATCAGACCTTCAAAAGCACAATAGTAGTTTGATAACATTTTATTTTCTTTTTTTTACATCTATTGTGTATTTTGTACCTGCTGCGAACTGCAAGTAAGCTTTTTTTCAATAGCGTAGTTTGATAATGAAGCTGCCTTTAGTATTCTGAAAACAGGATTGTATTGCTAGCATAACATCCTCAGTGATTTAATGACCTTGCACTATGTTTTTATTCCATAGAAATTGTGAGAGTCTTAAATTGTTAATTTGAAAATTTATTGACAACCGGGGACAAAATACAATACAATCCAAAGGGGTTTTATTTTGCTTTTAAACTAAGCACTGTAAATCTGCTTTAGTGTAGGACAGTATATTTATGTAAATGGAAATAAAGTTTGACAGTATTAAAACTTATCTTTGTTATTTGGATGGTAGGTTGCCTGAAGCCTTGTTCTAGACATCATTACACTGTATACTTTAGGAGCTAAGCTGTATTGCTCAGCTGGAATTTGAAGCTGTAATATATGCACACTAATGATAATGAAAGATGACTGTTAATTACAAAATATGTAAAACCATTTTAAAGTGAGTTAGATCCTCAGGCAGATTAAAAAAAAACTAGAATGAACTGATGTTTTATAACATAACAAAAATTATTTTTTTCAATGTTTTTTTTATACTTTGGTTATGGTTAGCCACTTCACATTTGTCTTCATTTCAGGCCTGTTTGGATTTCTGATTTGAGAACAATGATATAAAGAAATGAGAGAAGTTTACCATGTGTACCATGTGTACCTTGTGTACCATGTTTTGGAAGTGCAGAGCTGCTTTAAAACACTAGTTCACCGATACATAGTGAATATTGCAGCAGTTGGTGTAAATTGTATACGTTTATGCTAAGTTTGTAATTCTGTCACTTGCACCTGGATAGGTTCCTGGGTAGGAGGGATGGGACTGTTCTACTGTAGGAGTACAGTAGGGGCATATTTGCACAATTCTGACTTAAAAGACATTCAAAACTGGACAAAGATGCATATATGTATGAGAATGCATGTACTAAAGTCAGGGAGTCATTTCTGATTTATTGGAGAACTTTTTTTTTATACTTAATAGTGACTTGTAAAAATGTGTATTTCACAAGCAGAGCAAATGGTAAAAAACATGTATGTGATATGTGGCGGGAGTAAGCTCGATATGAGAACATCTCAGTATATGGTATGATATACACTATTTCTGCATGCGGTTCTTTAATGTAAATTTTGTGACCAACTCTGCATCACCCCTACTGTAATTGCCCATGAGGCCCATGGTTAGTGCTTACTACGGACTCCATTAATACTGTGCTTAGGCCACTTGTGTAATCTTTCACAGCAGTTTTATGTTAGGAATTTGTTTATAAAGGAATTTGACACACAGCTAACAGATTAAACATGGGTCAAATTACATTTCAATATATAGTAAGTGTATAGAAATGTATATAATCTAACAGTTAAAACAAAGAGTTTCATGTAGAGTTTTTTCATAAGACCTACTTGGTGTATAATTAATATATCGGCAGGTCAAGAAATTTTTACATATTCCGTCAGAATGTTGACATGTTCATAATGTTGACTTGCATCTTTATATTATGAACATATGAGGGTAAGGCTGTGGTTAGTATAAAATAGTACTGTTGACATGTATACTGTCGGCAGGGATGTAGTTTAATTCCCAGCTGTCAGGATGCTGGCACCAGTCAGAATCCCAGTGCCAGCATTCCGACGGTAAGTAGTGGCGTTATGGGAAGGGTTAGGGTTAGGCACTAGGGGTGAAGGGTTAGGCTACAGGGAGGGGGGTTAGGTGATGTTATTTATAGTAATACAAGTGCCAGCATCAAATAAAAAGGAAAAACTTTCTAACGCCAATCTTGTTCCAATCATGTAGTCCATCTTTTTTTAACATATAATGATTTTGTGTATGTTATCGTCTTCAGTAGTACCACAGTTCCTCAATTCAGATATATAAAATAAAATCACATAAAAAATATACCAATCAGAGAAAAGATATAAAAATCCATGGATACACCTCGAGTGAGAATTCTAAAATCACACAGGTAAATGTCCACCAAGAATGTGCTCCAATAATGAATATTTCACCATGAATAATCACCTATATTAGTGAAGTTATAAACGATGCTCACATTAGTGCTTACATAAAACTGGTGTCAGATGTTCATATAAAGGTTTATTTAACATAGTGAATACCAATACTAATGAAGTAAGGCACACACACACCATGTAAAATGATATTGCAGTTGATGCTCACATAGGTGAGGATTACATATATCTTGCAGAGCACTGAAGGCACTTTTAGAACTACATGGTCTGTTGTGACCTGTAGTATACCATGTAGAAATGCTTAAAAACACACATCAGATATAAAAACATAAAGTAATTTTGTGATTTTTATTCTTCCATTAATAGGTTATATTGTTTAAAGACAAGAAGGGGAGTGTAGATAAGTAATTGTGGGTAACAATACTCTACAGAAAAATTTAAGAGCAATCGTCGATACCATCAATAAATTTAAAATAGTATGGGGCAGCATTATAAATATTAAGAAGGGGGGTAAACCTCAGTTATTTTAAAGGAAGAGCCCATTATAATTATTTTAAAATATATGGGGAAATTATTATTTATTATAATTTATTTAAAATATATATTAGGTCTTTATAATTACAATTATTACAATTAATATTGAAATAAAAATATAAGGGTCATTATAATTATCAATAATACAAATGTTGGCAATTTCATGACAATTTTACAATTCCAGAGAGACACATTTTATTTTAGTACAGTATGGAAGCATTGTGAATTGGAGGGAGTTTTTTTTTTCTTTATGGACGCTATTAATGGTGGTTTACTCTACTCTAATACACTTATGGTTGGGGCTAAACAGCATTCAATTTAGGGGATTCAAAACCACTGCACATTAATGACAGCTTATGTTTTTTTCATCCAAACATCTGGATATTAAATTTTATGTTTTGGAGTTGAAAACCATGACAGTGGTTGCTGCAGGGGCGTATCTATAATGGGTGCAGGGTGTGTGGGGAACACGGGCCCCTGGGTCCAGGGGGCCCTGCACAGCACACCCTGCACCCAGTGCCAGATTAAGGTCCACATGGGCCTGGAGCTGACCTTTCTGATGGGCCTATTTGTGCTGCCGCAGAAAGTGTGACCAGCACAGCGGTGGTGTGACTACTGATGTGGAGAGCGGGGGTGACCAGTGCTGTGGGTGTGTGGTCTGCACAGGGGGTGTGGCTAGCACCATGGAGGGCATACTGTAGCTACTGCCTACTGTCAACCACCTCAATCTCTTTTCCACACACACACGTATGTATATATACATACAGCGATCACACTGACAAAAATAAATTACAGTATGTGAGTCCAAGGGTCCCATAATATATAAAATTTGAGAAAAATAACGAAACAATAGTGTATAAAATGTATCACTGATCAGTGATCACCATCAGTTGTTTTTAGTAGTGACCCCACACATTATGCCAAATAGTAGTACCCCAGTACACATTCTGGACCTGACTTAGAACCTTGCGCAATGCCAATGCTAATGGAGTTAAGCAATAATGCGCATGCTCCAAAATTTCTAAACATCCCTGCGGAGCATGCGGCACACAAATGGTGCTTTTGTGATGGAGACCCACAGTATTAGGGAAAGTGATGGGCGATCCTGTGTGGTGACTGGGAGGTGGAAAGAAAGGCACACAAATATGGTTTGTGTAATTGGGCGTGTTACGCGAGGGTCGGTGAGATCAGCTGTGTACACAGATGCACAGGAGGCCATGGTCAGATGGAGAAACTGCACCTGCCATAGGGGTGGTGCGACTGAGGGTGGCGTATATGGATGCACCACTCTGTATTACAGCATGCACAGGCGCTTGATAGTGCATTCGGCAGCACTAATGTAGACAAGGGAAACAGTTTGTAGTGACATTTGTATAAAGTGGCAGGTGGGTGACCACCAATAGACGCTGCTGCATGCGCTTCTCCATCTGACTCAGAATCAGGCCTTATACCACATTTTAGTACCCCCGGAACACACTATGTCACATTATTTTACATCCTAGTGGCCCCGATGCACATTATAGTGCCCACCGATACACATGCCACATTGTAATGTCCCAATATACAGTGCCACATGTGGTGCCCCCACAACACACATTATGCCACATTGTAGTGCCACTAATACACATGCCACAATTAAACCCACTTTATCTGGGGATTTTCTATATCAATCCAAGTTAGAATCCCCACCCACTCACAGCTGTTGTGGAACAACAGTTTTGTAGGGCATCAGCTGCAATGCAAGGTTGTGGCACACATCTCAGCCAAAGGCTCCTGCACGAGCCGAAACGCGCGTCGACTAGGAAGTGTGATTCTCTTTTCCATGATCCCCTGTGTTGAGGTATGTCTGCATAAGCTATGGTGATACTACTTTTGTGAATATTTATTCACAACTTTTTATCGTGACATTACCCACAAGGGAGATTTTATTTTATTTATATGGTTTTATTTATTTATTTTTGATGTTTTATATCTTGTACTGTGCGGTATTGGAGTTTATATTGACGAATAAATTTTTTTGGATATGGTACTCATCCATGATTATTTGGAGAACACATTATTAAAAGAAAAGGAAGAAGGGGAATAATAAGAAACTGCTATGAACACATAACCACTAAACTGATTGTGAGTTTGGGTACGCCTGTTATAACTATCCATCAAAGAAACCTTTATATGTGCTGTTGCTACCTGTTTGAATGTGAGTTACGGTACGCAGGATTTTCTCCTCGTTGTTTTCTATGGAATCTTTGGGTGATGGTACCTATTAAAGAAACCTTTTGAGGAATACACACCTTCTCTCTGCTGTGAGTGGGGTACGCTATTACGTCATGAGGGTTTCTCTCTGTTAAATTGTGACCAATATCTATTTGAAGATTGATACCTGGATATATTTCTCCACATGTCAATCTACGTTGAGGAAGAGGCCATATATTTTCAGGTAAATCATAATGCCCGCATGTATCACACGGGCATTATGATTTACCTGAAACCTGTTGATACAGGAATTTTTTCCTAGGTATGGGACACTCTGTGTATTTATATGTGTACTTGTCTCAGTATGTTGATTTAACATTTAGAAGATTTGGGAAACTAGTTATCCACTGGAATGCATTTTTTAAAATATACATAAGGGGTCAATATAGATGTGGGTACATGTTCCCCCTATTGTCTCTATACCATAATTCTTTAATATTTGTTATCAAGGTTAGTGTGATGATCCATCAGTTTGAGATCTTTCCATGTTGTTTTACTTGACTAGATTGTTCCATTTAGTAAACATTGGGGACATCATTAATGTGTATTCCAGTCTATATTAAAATATTGAAGCTTAATGATCTTTTGCTGTCTTCTATAGAGATCGATTTTCAGTGATTATCCTGTTGCTAGGATTATTGAGTTCACGTGTCTCATGGTATGTTGGCAATATGTGTTCACTGGGGGAGTTTAAATAGAATGGGGCCAGATAGACGTTGTCTTATGATAGTGATTTGTTTTTTTTGTCTCTGTCTCTTTTCTAGATGTTTATTTGTGATGTAGTGTTACAGACACTTGTCTTGATAAAGATCTATTAACAGATCGAAACGTCGACACATATGGAGTGGTGTCTGACATTTAAATTGAATTTTCATCCATCATGTCTCAATAAAATGAAAAATTCTTTAAAGTGAGTGCCTTCATCCAACATTTATTGGAAGATACGATTTTTTCTATATTTATGGACTTTCCGTCTTGAAGTGCACCCTGGACAAAAGTTGTAATAAAGGTGTGAGTGCAGAGTTTTCTTGGATTATATATATATATATATATATATATATTCATTTATGCATATATACATAATAGTTGTGTAAGGCTATCACATGTTCTTAATGCACGGACCCCAATTGTTCCCAGCCTTTGGATAGGGCCTGCTGCTGAAGTAACTAAGGGAGCCCGGGGTGTTGGGAAGGAGCCGCGAAGGGGTAGCTGGGGGATTAGGATGGAGCCATGGCAGGGAGGGGGGTGGATGGAGTCACAATGAAAGGGAGGTGAAGGGTGGAGTCCTGGAGGAGGCCAGCAGAAAGATGGTGGGGCTGAGCAGAGGGGAGACAGAGCTTGCTTGGCAGTCAAACTACAATATATACATACACACACAAACAGTATCTCTCTCTATTTACAAAGACTGCATATATACATCACATTATCCACACATTTATGAAACTAGATTAAAAAAAAAAAAATTGTCAGAGGTTGCATACCTTGCAGAAGCACTGACTGAGGCTCAGTGATCAGCAACCAGCAGAACATTCCTGATCAGCAGTCAGCGTCTCAGCTGCACTGCAAGATTGATACTGGACAGTCAGTATCAGAAACCCCCTTCACAGAAATAAGTTCCTGCTTAGCGGGGGTGCGGTGGTGGCAGCAGCACTCATGAAATCACGCGGCGCGGAGGAAGCACCGAGGAATGGTTAGTGATGCCTTCCTCCGCGCCTCATCTCTGGAGAGTCTGGTCGCAGGTGTTTGAACAGCGGGCGGCCAAAGGTGGAGGCGGGCGGCCAATGGTGGGGGTGGGAGGATCTCAGTGGGCGGAGTTTTGGACGGCCGCTGGCAAGGCAGGCTGGTGCAGCAGTAAAAAAAAAAAAATGGGGTTCAGCAGCCCAGCAGATTCTGCTGTGGGCCTATCTTGATGGGCGGCCTGGAGCTGCAGCTCCACCCGGCCCATTGATAATCCGGCCCTGCCTGCACCCATAATATTACTTACCTCTCCGAAGTCCCATGTCGGCGTGGGGGTCCGGCATTGTAAAACGATTGGAAAATGGCCGCGGCGGCCATTTTCCCATTGTTTATGCATGCGCAGTACAGGGAAAATGGCCACCGTGGCCATTTTCCCGGTGACCTGTGCATACATTATAGACTCTGGGCACACTCTAGTGCCCAGAGTGTCTAACTCCAGCACTGGCAATGCACAGCTCAGTGTGCAGCCGGCCGCCGAATGGAGAGGAAGGGGCCCATGTCGGAGACTGCACACGGGCCCCCTCCTCTCTAGAAACGCCCCTGGGCTGCTGGTTTAAAACCACTGCACAATTTTTGTTATATATATATATATATTTCACCCTTGGTCTCATAGTCCTCTTTCAGTTAGCATAGTGTGCTATTTCACTGCACAATAGTGTTAGGGGCTCATTGTACTTCTGCTTTCCTTGCCAAGGTAAACCACTATAAACAAAAGTTCTACAAGCTGTAAGGAAAGGTAAAGAACAGGGGTTGAGACAATTTGAAGTTATTCTGACAAAATTCATTGAACCTCACCCATTCAATACTTCCACCAGTAAATTGTCAAGCCATAACCAAAAAAAGTATTGGCATGATGAAAACAAACTTAATATGGGCACAGTGTAAAGCTCTTGCTGTTTAAACTAGAAGAACTTTGCACTTCTGGCCTGGGAATTCCAGATCATATAGGTACGAAACAAATAATTCAAGTTAAACTAAGTTAAAAGTGTTTGTGAACTACAGTGTATAAAGACTACACCTTTCTGTTGCTGGAAATCTAAGGAAGTGCTCTTAAAAGGCCATGTACAGTATGTTACGTTTTCTTCCAATTCATCCCTAAAGATAGATTTCAGACTAACGTTGTATCACTGCAAAGTAGCCTTGCAGGAATAGGACTGACTTTTTAAAGTAAGAAGGCTACACACAATCTTTATAGTAATATGTTTCCACCAAATCAATGTATTCCATGGCCTTGTATATTCTGCAGCTTGTTCAGTGACATGCTTTAAAGGACATGAATAAATGTAAGTTGGGAAAATACACAATGCTGATTTCTCTAATTGATGTGAAAAAGGAAAACTCAAGACTGGAACTTACTTTGGGTTTCTTTTTCTAACATATTATGCTGGCCATCTATTTGTATGACCTGCACTTATTTAACCTAATCTCAAAAATAGTAACACATTGCTGGAGGCTAGGGGCAACATATTGTTTTATACACTTGAACTACCGCTGGAAATCCAGCCTCATTTTGCGATTCATACAAATTTAATGCACCTGCTGTGGCTCATATGAGGCAGCAGGAAGCATTGGAAGATAAAAGTTTAAGGCAGAATTGAGAAAAAATAGACTGAGCTGTGGGATCTTTTGGTGTATTTTAAAATCTAATAAATTAAAGATTGGCAGACGAAACAGGATTCTAGAATGCTGAGCTGAATCATTTTTGTTGGCTGCACTTCTCTATATCAAACTATATATTCTCATCACTCAAATTCATGTACAGTAAAATATGGTCTGCAAAAACCTTTTATGTTTACTGTCTTTCATATCTTTTTTTACATTTGGTTTCTGTTATGTTATGGTGTTCTGTAAGTAGGCAGGAATGTCAGCAGGAAATGAAGTCCAGCAAACTTTGTATAGGTATCACTTTTTTATGACACATGGTATGGAGACAGGGGATTTAAGACGGGCAATTGTACAAAGACACAGGGGAGAATAAAAAAGCCGTTATGATGTAATAAGGCTGGCGAGATCTGGGTAGTAGTGGGGCATAGAGAAGACGACAACCTAAAAGTCACATGAGATATGGATACAAATAGTCATAGAGCAGTAGGCAGCATGTTTAGGAGGAAAGGTGAAATATGTTGGCATACATGCGAAAAGGTGTTAGGTGTGACAAGGAGGAGCAGAGATTGGGCAAAGAGGTAGTGTCCAAATGAGACGTTTGAAAACAAGTGGTGACAGATATAAGACAAGATGGAAATGAGGAAAAACACAGTGAAGCAATTAAAACATACATTCTGGGATAGAAGACAGAGGCGCATTTTATTTAGGAAGAGAAAATAAAACATGACAGATGAAAAGACTGTATAACAGCAACTGTAGGTTTTTATATGTATGCTGGTTATTGGGAGTAGGGGTCTGCATGTTGAGTAATAGCAGCATGCAACATTTACAACTGTGTCTGGATGAACTTTACGCCACTACTGTGGTGCCCAACAATACCTCATTTTGGAGATGATTCAGAGTGGAGGACAGCCGTGTCCTCATACACCTATTCTTTTTGCGCTATAGTGTAACTTAGATGCTTCGCTATGGGTAGTGATTCCTAGACTTAAATACTTTTGCTAAATAGTGTCCTAATTACAGGGCCTGATTCTGAGTCACATGCAATGCCGATGTTCACATAGTTGAGCGTTTCTAGCAACTGCACTTGTGCAAATACTTCAGAAAGCTTTTATGGTTCATGCATGAAATAGAGTGTAGGCACAAAGATGCCGTTGTGGTCGGGACTGACGTATCAGAAAGGGTGTGGAAAAGTGATAGGGTTCCTGGGCCGTGACTGGGATGTAGCTAGAAGTGAATGCAGGAAGAGTCCATCTCATGGGCATGTCAGTGAAAATGGCTGCATTCACAGCTGCAGCCATAGGATGGCATTGTCCAACAGAGAAACGAGACCTTTAATGGGGCTGGTGCAAGTGTTGATGGTGCAAAGCAAAACATGCGTTATTCTTAAAGCTACACTTCCAGGTTCTCAAGTAGCACTCATGAGACTCAGCTACTGAAGGACACAGCTGCTCACGGGGAACTCCAGCTCAGACCGACGGATATGGGGAAGACACTCTACTACTCATAACTATCTAAGGTATTTCCAACTTGTCCTCTCATTTGATGTATTGTATGTCAATTACTGTCCCTGCAATGTGACCCCCTACCAGGGACAGAATTGGTACTTCATCAAAAAGTAGAAGCATGCACTTTTCTTTCTCATTCTATGCCAGGCTGGTCACCTTCTTATTTATCCATCCACTGCTATTTGCACACGGATTAACAGCAGAAGTGTCCCACCTACAAGGCAATAGGATTATTCATCTCCTCCACGTTGCATGATACAGAATATTTATATATATTACATGATTGAGAAGTGCATAATTCTAATCGATCATATCCTTACCCTGTATTTGAACATAATATCATACCAAAGTTGTTATTGTTTAACACTGCCAGAATTGAATGTGGATGAATAGACTAATTTATTGTGCCTCCTTTTAATAATATATACCATCCAGTGTGAGTATTATCAATGTTGAGAGAAACTTTATGTATTGATTTATCCTCCAGTTGTGGCATTTGAATAGTATCCATCGCTGTCGCAGTGTATTATGAACGTTGACCTATAATGGTAAAAGAAGGCTAAGACACATTATATGTTTTACATTTCATTTGCTTGAGCAGGTCTCCATGACTCCAATTGTAACCACAAGTAAGACAATAGGAATTTATTACCTATGATATTTTTGATGGGTTTGGGTTAATATATTCAGCTGCATCCACTGATGAAAGGAATACCTGATATACATATAACTGTGAGTCCTCTTTCTACAAATGTAATCATTGAAGATGTTCACTATAACACTTGCAATTTATATTTTCACCTTTAGAGCTGACAGAAAGCTTCAATACGCTGATTGCAGCTCCCATAGAGCTTTTTTCTATATATATAAAGGTGCATACACACACAACGATGTTTTGAACGATTAACGATATCGTTTATCGTTCAATCGTTGAAAAAATCAATCACTTTCTGAGTGAAAACGATGAATGATTATCGTTCATGCGCGTTCATATTTGTACTCTTTAGTTTGTAGTTTGTAGCTGTAAGCTGGATACACACACACAACGATTTAGTAAATGAACGATTTTAGTAAACGATTTTTGTTCATTTTCTCAAGGGAAAAATTAACGAAAATCGTTTACTAAAATCATTCATTTACTAAATGTAAGGAACAATTTTTTGAACTACAAAAGATTTTTGCATATTCCCTTACTGAAAATCGTTGAGGTGGGCAGTCTGACTGAACTACAAACGTGAACGCGCGTGAACGATAATCGTTCATCGTTTTCACTCAGAAAGTGAATGCTTTTTTCAACGATTGAACGATAAACAATATCGTTATCGATAATCATTCAAAAAATCGTGTGTATGTATGCATCTTTAGATATATAAAAACATCTACAGTAAATGTATGTGTATATATACTGTGTATGTGTATATATATATATATATATATATATACAGTGTGTGTGTATATCTATATATATTGTGATAGGATCACTGGTAAAGTGGTCTGTGGCAGGTACATTTGTCCCAGATTTTGTCTTATGTGTTTTAAACCCCCAGGAGAAAGTCTGCAGTGTAGCAGGCTTGAGTCTCGGCTTTTTGAAAAGCCGGTTTGGGACCTGGGGGTTGTGGGTGAGAGGAGAGGGAGGGCTCCACCCACGGCCACTCCAGGTTTTGGGCCTTGCAGCCTGGTAACAGGCTTGTTAGGGTTTCCACCTGAGAGTGGCCAATATAAGCCTAGTTTGTTTAGGGCTGAGTGTCTCACCTGGGAGAGCAGGCAGGGAGTTTGCTCAGAGACACTTGAAAAACCTATCTGTAAGTGCTGTGCCTTTGTTGCTGGTGAGGGCATTAGGCCCTGCCAGGTTCTTGTAGTGAGGGAACCACCTGTAAAGTTAGAGCCCAGCCAGGGCTAGGATTTATGTTTATGGTTTCTCTTTGTTATTTCTGTTTTGCACAATAAAGACTGGCGCCGACCAGCTTGTACTCGAATCCAGACTGGCGTACTGTTTCCCAGCTGCTGTGTGTGTAAGGAAGGAGTCCTCTACCCAGGAGAGGGACCCCTAATCTGACTGTGTCACAATATATATATATACACACATCTTTATCTGTAATAAATAATGTTTTAATTTATACAACATTAATGTTCATTCTAGCACCCTCCACCTGTCACAACCTGTGCAGTTCCTCTTTCCTGATTGGGGTGTCACTCTCTGCTATGGTGCTTCTAGCACACTCTGATCTTTTGCATCAGCTGAGTGTGCTAGAAGCACCAGAGCAGAGAGAGACACCCCAGGCAGGAAAGAGGGATTACAGTGGTTGTGATGGGTGCCTGGTATAGGATGAACACTACTTTACATGAGGAGTGCACCGAAAAGGAGTTCAGCTTTTGGTTCCCAACTGTGAATCACCCCCCTTAAACATAGGTGCTGCATTGTATACTAGAGGAATCTAGGAATCTGGGTTTTAATTATATAAAATGTGATGTTACACCACCTAAAAAAATTGTTCTGCTTTCAAAGGGTGTTATTGAATATCTGCATTGTTACATTGAACTCAAGTAAATCCACATGATAGCGGGGAGTTGAAATCTTAAAATTAGAATGCTTTCTTCTTTCTAGATTAGCCTGTGGTCCACATAACATGGATACTGCTTTACCAGTGTTCAAAAGCAGTTAGGTTTAAGTTATGCACTGGTCTACCTACCTGAGAAAAATCAGAATTTAGTATATTGTTATAGTCTGAGAAGTTTAAAATGTGCATAGAAGCTGAAGTAGAAGCTGTTGGCTGGTCATTTACAAATAAGCAAAACAATAGTGATTTCAAAGGAGAACAGCCTTGAAACACATTGTTGTAGGCCAGAGGTTCTCAACTCCAGTCATTAATTACCACCAACAGGTCATGTTTTGTGTATTTCTTTTATCATGCACAGGTGAGTTAATCTATTTTGCTGGGTCAGTAATTATCCCACCTGCTTCCACAGACAGAAATCCTCTAAACCAGTGGTTCTCAAACTCAGTCCTCAGGACTTCACACAGGTCACGTTTTCCAGGTCACCAGGCAGGTGCACAGCTGTACTCATTACTTGCTGACCTATAAAATATCCACAAGTGGAGGTAATTATTTTACTTGATTACGTGAGGAGACCTGGAAAACATGCACTGTTTGGGGTCCTGATGACGAGTTTGAGAACCTGTGCCATAAAAATTACCTGTTGGAAAAAACTTAAGTGTTGAGATTGAGATCCACTGCTGTAGGTTATTTTTCAAAAAAAGGAAATATGCCACTTTTCCCTTCATATTTGCCTTTGTATATACACCCTTAAGCATTTTTTTTTGTATATTTATAAATACTGTACGTGGAGACTAAAACTGACCCCATGTTTCATCTGCCCTCTGAATGCATATGCAGTAGTCACAGTGAACCAATAGATAACAGAATTGACCTATATCCACACTGCTTGTCTAATTCAGCACTTGGTGATCAATTGTCACAAACAAATGTGTCTCTAGTGCAGAAGCCATAGTGAGTGAGCTATTTACATAGGCCTCAGTGTATTTTTGTATCGCTTGTTCAACTCAGCCAGTATTAGAGAAACACTGTAAGATGAAAGTTAATTTAGCTGAATGATGTTATGGCAACAGTTTATTTAGGAACTTCTGCTCAGCAGAATGAACAAACCTGGAGCTATTCTCAGTCTGTTCTATAAATTGCATGTCTGTCTTTTTTGTGTGTGCAGTTTACTGTCTGTCCTGTGAGTATGTGCATAAGACATGGTAAAGGTGGTGACATAGAGAGGATAGCACTTAATATGTCTTTGTATTTTACTAAATAGTGTTAAAATGCATCTAAAATTAGGGCTAAAGTTAATTTAACCCTATAAAAGTCTTCAGGGGTCATTCTGCTACATTTATCATACTGTGCCTTCTAAATTTTCACTATGACAATTGTATATACAGATGTGTCCTCATTTCACTATCCTTCTGGCCTGACTTAGTGCATCTTTTATTATATTCTAAAGAGAAAAGCAATCTCCTGATAAGGTATCATAAGATAGGATTATATTTTACTCTGTAGAATACACACTTGAGACACCTTATGAGTTGTTATACTTTATTATGAGATGCCTAGCATATCACAAAAGCCACAGAGATGTCCAGTTGCAAGGATTTATAAATGATGCATAAGTGTGCAAATTTTGAGGCATGTTTAAAAGTTGTGGTAGGATCAGTATGTTAAAATTTTGTTTCATTGCCTGGGAAAAAGTCCCCAGAGGAAAGGAAAAAACACCACATTCATAAGAGAATGAGGAAACTGTCTGCCCAGCCTGGTGAAATGGTTCAAAATTGTTATTTTTTTGAGCTCCTCTTATACTGCAGTGGTCACAAACTTAACAATTATTTAATTTTACTTGAACTTGTACAGATATAGGGAATTGATCCAGACTACTTTCATAGTGGCGACTTTGTTTTACTAATTATAATATCCTTCGCACATATCAAAGGCACACTCCATACTAGATTGTTTTAAACAACTTGAATTTCTCAGAGGAATTGTTTGTTCCAAAATGAAAGGTTTTTAAACTGTATGCTTTACACTTCCATACACTTACACAAGTGACACATGCTATTTCATACAAGCTTTATTTTATGTATACCCCTTATTTCTGGAATAATTGAATTCACCAGTTCTAGAAATCTGTTTCGTAACTGCTGAATTTCTACCAGCTGTTTGCCTTTTAATTGTGTGCATGCCTTTATTAAGAGTTAGCTGCTCTGTTTCTGTATGGAGCTCCTTTACTAATTGTATTATCTTTTTTGTCACATTGTGCTTTTATTGACATATGAATCTGTATAATATTTGTGTTTATTTTATCTTGCATTGGTTTCTATTTGTTATAGTTAGAAATACATTGTATCCCCTCACACAGCTGCCAGCTTGTTCTATCTTGACTCTGTATGAGGACATAAACCATAAAGTTAACAAAAAAAAATCTATTTATTACAAAAGTGTCTAACATTACATATACTATAAAATCAAGAGACATCATTAGAAAAATTTTTATTAAAAAAAAAAAAAAGGCTGATCTAAATACCACACGTATTTGGCAATCACTATTCCGAATGTATATGTTGGCAAGTCATTCTCAATCCAAAGCTCTCACACCAGTTTTGAACTACTGTACTGTTTATTAGTTCCTCTGAAAACTTTATATCAAATCACAGCTACAGTAACTCAGATGAGTTACAGAGCTATGGGCTAAGGGAAATGCACCTAGAATGTATTACTGTACATAGTCTGCCATATTATATTGTATATGTAGGTGGGTATGGGGGAATATATTAAAATACTTTGTAAGATTTTAAAATATTGAAATAAATGTGTTTGTATTTTTAAGTGAAAAATGAGAGATTTTTTAAAAGTATGTAACATAAACATAGCTTAGTATGGACCAATATTTTACCGGGGAGGTAGTTGAAATCCTGACAGCCTGGATGCAGACGCTCACAATGCCGGCGCTGGAATCCCGACACCAGTCAGAATCCCGGCACTTGCATCCTGACCGCCGGCATCCCCACTATAAGTAGTGGGGTTAGGGTTAGGCACTGGGGAGCAGCGTTAGGGTTAGGCACTAGGGGGAGGTTAGGTTTAGGGTGCAGGAAGGGTTAAGGGTAGGGTAAGGATACTTACCGACAGGTGTTGGTATCCTAATCCTGTCAGGATATTGGCGTCAGTATTCTGACCGCTGGCATCCTGTACTCAACCCTTATAGAGGTCCTCTGAAAATTGTATTGATCCAGGGTCTTTATATAATGTAGTAAAAACACATTTATCTGGAGTCTCTACAGCCATGCGAATGACACAAGCATTTGTTTTCACAAAGTTTGCTGCTTCAGAGTTTTCAGACCTTTTTGTCAGATGTTACTATGGTATACTGAAGTAAAATGACAAGCATTTCATAAGTGTCAAAGGCTTTTATTGACCATTACATTAAGTTTATGCAAAGAGTCAATATTTGTAGTGTTGGCCCTTCTTTTTCAGACCTCTGCATTTCACCCTGGCATGCTGTCAATCAAGTTCTGGGCCACATACTGACTGATGGCCGCCCATTCTTGCCTAATCAATGCTTGAAGTTTGTCACAATTGGTGGGTTTTTGTCTGTCCATCCGCCTCTTGAGGTTTGACCACAAGTTCTCCATGGGATTAAGGTCTGTGGAGTTTCCTGGCCATGGACTCAAAATTTTGATGTTTTGTTCCCCAAGCCACTTAGTTATCACTACGGCAAGGTGCTCCATCATGCTGGAAAGGGCATTTTTCGTCACCAAACTGTTTCTGGATGGTAGGGAGAAGTTCTCTTGGAGGATGTTTTGGTACCATTCTTTATTCATGGCTGTGTCCTTAGGCAAAATTGTGAGTGATCCCACTCCCTTGGCTGAGAAGCAACCCCACACATGAATGGTCTCAGGATGCTTTACCACTGCAATATTTATCACCAGCATATACAGAGCCGGCATTACCATCTGCCGCTGTGATACAACTCGAAGCTCCATTACTGTGGAGTCCATCCTGGATCTCCTGCTGTTCTATTTTTGGGACATTGTGTACCAAGCCTTATCAAGTATTTATTGGTCTCCCTGTGTTGTTGTCTGGGGCTGGCGCTGAAGAAGATGTGCAGATTCCAGGGCTGTGGTCAGTGTGCAGAAAACAGTATAAATGCCGGGGTGATCTTGTCTCTATGTGCCTGAGTTCCTAACTAGGGTCCAGTTCCAGGTCTTGCATCAGAGCAGTGACAGAGTACTTGCTTCCTTAAGCTGTACTCTGCATACATTCTGTAGAGTCAGATTCCTGGCCTGAGTTCTGAGTTGCACTCTGCCAGTATTATACAGTATTATCCTGAGTTCCGGGGTTGTCACCTTTTGTCACTGGAGTTTGTCCTTAGCTCTTCTGGCCTTCACAGGTCAATGGGCTAAAGGCCACCCAGAAAGCTTTAGAATGATCCTCTTTGGTTTCAGGTCCATATCCTGGCATACAGCTCCAGCCCGTGGTTCCTATCTGTGTCACTAGTTTGCCAAGCTATCTGTTTGACTCCTGAGCAAGAGCTACATACAACCTCCTTGTTTAACCTGCACCCCAGTTCAACCCAAGGTTCCCGAACCAGAACTACAGAATTCTCAAACCATGACACCAGGAATGTCCTCTGAATTCCACAGATCAACAGTGTATAGAAATGCAATTTTGCTACTACTGGGATCAGAGCTAAGTTAAGGCCCAAAACTTGTGATATTAGAATCTTTATCTCCTTCTCAAAGTTTTAAACCCTGATACAAGTCTAAAATACATGACATACACTATGCAGACAAAGTTATTGGACACTGACTGCAAATAGATCAACAAGATTTTATTGACATCAGTACTTTGTAGGTCCACCACGTGCAGTGATTACTGCAGACACCCTTCTTGGCAAACTGTCCACAAGTTCCTGGACAACAGCAGGCGGTATGTTTTGCCATTCTGCCTTAAGTACAGTAACCAACTGTGCCACTGAAGAAGGTCGAGTCGGCCTAGAATGCATCCTTCACTCCAATCCGTCCCAGAGGTTTTCGATGGAGTTGAGATCTGGACTCTGAGCTGGCCAGTCCATCCGGGTTGCTGAATTTTCTCTATACCAGTCCAGCATTGCCCTGGAAACATGACAGCTGGCATTGTTATCATGAAACAGTTGTTTCCATAGAACGACAAGTGCATGGGCCTCCTTATGAAGTGTTCTTGTCAAAAACACACCAAAGCTTGCCATTTGGAACTCGTGTACAGTGGTATGCATGGTATGCATTCGCTTGCGCGGGGGAGTCCAATCACTTTTGTCTACATAGTGTATGTTACCACCATATCCAATTGCACCAACAGAGCTTGTTCTGTATGGGCCAAATTGTATGCTGTTTTACCAGGGTGAGGTACATTCTGTGACAAATTTAATGAGCATCTGTACCATTTCTCACCCTGGATGCTACTAAGCCTCTCATCCACTCACTGGTCATCTCCAGATTGGACTACCTTAACCTCCTCCTATCCGGACTTCCTCACTCCCACCTATCTCCATTCCAATGTGTCCTCAATTCTGCAGCCAGGCTCATCTTCCTCTCCAAATGTACTACCCAATTCAAGCTTCTCACACTCACTTACAAAGCCCTCACACAATTCACTCCCATTTACATCTCTGACCTCATCTGATGGGGTTCATTTTGTTGGATGGGCCCACATTTTTGGCCAAATATGAGCTAAAAACCTCACTTAGACACCATGTTAATTGTAGCATGTTTTATAACTGTTTTCACTGCTTATAGTGTGTCCTGCATGGCACTACAAGACTCTAGCACCTTTTATTATCTTAAAACTAAGATGTGCAGTCCAAGCCTCCCCACCCTTTCCAGAGTCAGAACATGATTGGTAGCATCAACTGATTTTACTGTTACCTGTAATTTTTTATCAAAACCAAGCATCCCCTGTTTCTATTATAAATAAGAGTGGTTTTCCCTCAATTTGTAACTATATAGAATGTCCAGTATTGAGACAGAGTAGTAAAGGCTATATGTGAGCTGCAGTATCCTAACATTGGGAAAATTCTTTCTCTTGGCTTCGTACTGTTTCAGTCTTGTAGACTGTGACCTCTGAGGTTTTCATCCATCTCTAATGAAATGTCCATATCCCTGAAATTTGTAGCAAATTAGTTGAGACTTATCAAACTGTATTCAGGATTGTGGTGTTTGTTTGGATGGGACACTAGCTATTTTACAGTTTACCCTACAGTTTTATTCTGCATATTCATCAGTTTAGTGGAGGTATTTCCTTCCTTGTGGTAATATCAGCCTCCTGAGATTTTGCCATGAAATTAAACCTGATAAATTCAAATCTTTCCAATGTCTCTGTTTTTCTAATGTAGTTTTTATTTTTGGTTTGAGAATATCAACATTGGCAAATGTGGTGAACACTACAGGGTATATTTTATCTTTGTCAAAAATATTTTACATCCCACTAAATCATTTAACTTCCATGTGAAATTTCCCTGAAAATTCAGCAACTTTCTTTCATATCCTGGTGGACAGACATTATTCTTCCCAATATACTTTTCCTGGGAACTTAGGCCCTGATTCAGAGCCGGACGCTCTGACAGAGTGTTCGCTCTGAATCAGGGCTGGTCATTTTTCTTTTTGGAGCGGCCTCCCACAGCTATAGCGAGCGGCCAGGAAGATGGTCGCGATGGTCAAGATCATCGCGACCATCGGGCTTGCAATGAAACCCTTGTGGTAGGGTCTCGTTGCCGCAAGCCCCAGAGAGATTTCGGCTCTAACAGAGCCGAAATCTCTCCCACTGACATCACTCGTGATGTTAGTGGGGCTGCCCCCAAATGGAGGCGTTCACATGGGAACGCCTCCGTTTGGGCAGCCACTCCCCCGGCCTGCCCACCAAAGGGGGCGAGCTGTCACTCAACATCGACAGCTCGCCCCCTTTGTTGCGAGACCCGGAGCGACGGAGTGCCCGTCGCTATCCGGGTCTCGCGCATGCACATGACGGAGCTGGCTACGTCGTGCGCATGCGCAGTGGCCCACCATCAACCCGGTTCCGATAGCACAGCGCTTGTGACCGGGTCTGAATCAGGCCCAAAATTTGAACCAATGGGTTAGTAAATTGTGTTTCTATAGCTGCTCTATCTGCTGGATTAATTTTGCAGTTCATCCCATTGCTATATACCAGGCAGCAGCCTCATTTATACTGAATACACTGGATATCAAATGAACTATATCTTTAAAGGTAGGTTGATGAATTATAACTACATAGACAGCTCAAATAACCTAAACAACCTAATGCATCTGGGGAGATGAATCGGAATGGCCAAACAAATCCAATGATTTAATCTCACCCACATACACATCAAATATGTAACACATAAACATATATTTAACAAAAAATATATGAAAACCATGGTACCAGGTGATATATAGTAGAGAGCCATTAGCAAAGCTGTGTACAAATAGTGGAGGGTTTGGTATGATCTGTCGACAATCAATGTCCACATTGGAACATCGACCATAGAATGCTGACTTGTTGGTTAAAGCATTTTAATTGTGGCAACATTACAACTTTTAACACTGTTAAAATGCTTGAAATAACAGTGCTACCATGTTAAATTCTCTGCTTGACATTGTGAATGTCGACAACCTGGCTCCCATATGTGATATTTAGGGGATAAAGGGAGTGTCTCCTTTATAGTGTAAAGGCTCTTTTTAGAAACAACAGTTCATAGCAGCAAATTTGAAAAAGATGATAAATAATTCCTATTCCGAGAATTTCTCTAACTCGCTATTATCTCCAACCTTGATGAAATAAGAAGGTTTATTGCAGTTCAGGAATAATAGTATGGAATTATGGATTAGCAGAGGTAGAATGTTTAAATAGCATACCAGCACATCCAATAGTAGTATATTTGGCAAGTTCATTACTGGCTTTCTCTGTGGGGTTGATGTGACTAAATGAGAATCAGATAAGCTACAATTTATCACTTTGGGAAACTTTAGGGTCACTTAAATCTAATAAATGTTGTTGATCACCTATTGTCATCACTTACTTTGGGTCACTAATATCAATGTATGATTTATTCTGTATTAATGTATGAGCGAGGGGTGGTCGTATTACTGATAGAGGTTGATGATTTGTTTGTTTATTTAATTATAGATTAATTGCTGATAAATTCATTAGGCGGGTCCAAGGTCTTGTTTTTTTCTTATTTTTCTCTGTTTTCAAAAAACATGGTTGGTTGTCAAAATTCTTTCCATCTCACTATAATGTTTATAATTTCCCTAAAAATTCTTAAAAACTTTTATTTTGTAATCTTCCCTAATATATACTCTTACTGGAAACTTAATCTTAGCCAATGCGTTACTACAGTTTATCACTTTGGGAAACTTTAGGGTCCCTTAAGACTAATAAAGGTTGTTGACCACCATTGTCATTGCTAACTTGGTGTCACTAACATCAAAGTTCAATTTATTCTGTATTAATGCATAAGTGAGGGGTGGTCATATTACTGATAGAGGTTGATGATTTGTTTATTTAAATCTAGATACATTGCTGCCAAGTTCATTAGGCAGGTCCAATGTATTGTTTTTCTTATTTTTATCTGTTTTTATAAACATGGTTGGTGCTATGTAAGGTGGAAGCTTTGATGTGGTACTATATTTTTACCATATTGCATAAGCTTTTCATTCTTTGATATCTTTTCTTAGACAAGTTTTTAATTTATTCAATTTATGTCTTTTAAAAGATGCTGTCAAGGGTATTTTTATAATGTTTCCGATTCCAATGTCAGATATATTTAACTGCAGCCATTCCTTATTTAGCATAAACAAAATTAGCTGGAATATCCAATGAATTTAATTTTGTCCCATGACAATTACTTAAACAATTATTTTATGCTCCAGCTGATTAAACAAAATAATCTGTTTTTTAGGGTCTCATCCCTATTTTAATATAAATTACTTCCTTTCTTATTGGGATCTCTGTAAGCGAACAGCCAGTGTATCACACACATAGGAGGATATATTTTATTATTACAACAATTAAAGCAGCTTTTTCTTCTCCGTTTATTTAGGCAAAGTAGGAAGCAGTAGCGTCAATATGTATTAATATGTTGGCCGCTGGAGTGGGGAACAGAGAACTCCCTCCTCCAGCGATCTCAACACGTCCTGTAATGCATCACTTAGTCCTGATACAGTACATCATGGCTCATATCCTACACCAATGTGCATTAGCGTGATCTCTCAAAACCTCGATTACATATTGCAGTGAACTGTGTATGCATGAGAAGTCAGGAGCCAGTGATGGGATTGGATAGGTACAAATTCTCAGGTGGTGCTATGTGTTTGTGGACAAGTGATAAAAAGCTCAGATTTTTAGTCTCATAGTAAATGCCCCTTAATGCTTTACTGCCATACCTGGCTATGGTGGCGGCATTATCTGTGATTTCTCCAGAGTCAACTTTTTAATACTTTCTAGAGAAGCGGTAACAATTACTAATATGAGAAATGCACCAAGAAAAAAAAGTTGTCACCTATTATTATGTGTACTCCTAAATTATTTTGGGACCTGTGACAGTGTTTTTCAAATTAGGAATATTACTAGAACTAACTCACATAGAAAATGATCTCGTGTTATGATCTGCACAATGTTCGTGTCCAGATTCTGTCACCGTAAAGGCTTAGCCACTGACTCCTCGTATGGCAGCCTCAAGTACCTCAGACAGCCCTTCGTCATCACAATCAGGAGTCTCAATTCGCACTATTCATATCTGTACTCAAAAAGGTTTATTTCTAAGAATATGAAACAGAAACTAAAAATGTTCAAACAATTCAAAACTACAGGACCTTAATAGATGTGTAGTGTACATTTTGTGCTTACTACATTAAAAGTGTCCTTAGGTGGACTGATGACAGGAAAGACAAAGTTAGAGATGTGGACCCACAATTAGAGGAACATTAAAAGGCAATTAAAGTTAAGCTTCCAGTGCTCTTTTGGTGCTCTCATCAATTGCTCATGTTCTCATTCCTTCTTTATCTTCCAGACATCTAATTCCAATGGGGCAAGAAACACCAAAACAATTGTTTTTGCAATTATTCCTCAAGGGAATAATGATTTTGAGGTATCTTAATTATGTGAATAGTTTACACATCAAGGTCTGATTATGAACTCCTGCAGAACAGCCACACAATAGCAATTAATTTATTATATTTATCGCATTATATAACATTTAACCAATTAAATAATACATTGTGACTACTCTCTAAAAAAAATCCGGACATTCTAGTGGAATGAGTATGTTTCAAACCTGTTAGGTAAATTAAAATTTAATTAGGAAGTGCAAGCTTCTACTTCTTTTGAAATTATACCCCCCCCACAAAAAAAAAGTATAAAATAAGGCCTCTCCATGTGATAAATCTTTCACTCTGCCTTCACAATGATTCCATTCCTACCCCTTTGCATAGATCTCATTGTACAGAACCCTGTTAAACTCTTCAAATTCCAGTTAGATTAACCTGACTACTCCCCCAAAACACATTGTATACTTAACTCACCACTTTACTACAAGGGTCCTATTGCAAGTCACTTTACAAATATCCCCTATCCTCATATTTACCAATCCCAAAATATTTTTTATTTCTATTTCTAACTTTTCATAGATTTCACTCTTGCCTTTACTCCAATTTCACTTAATGGCAGCAAGTGGTAGTGGAGGTGGTCCAGAAGTGTGGTGTTCTTCATTTCCCCTCAGCCCTTTAGGTAACATTTGCATCATACATAAGGTTCAGAGCAAATTAATGTTAATATTAGCAGAAGTGTTTACAAATTTAAAGTAGAGATTACTAAGAAATACTGTGTATGTTAACAAATAATATAAATGTTTTGGAGTGCTGTATTAGTAAGAAATCAGTATACAGGAGAATAAGATAGAAATTTGTCTCAGCAAAGAAACAACAAATATCCACCTATTTATAACTGTAAACTATCCTTGTTCATAAACATTTGCACAAAAAAATAGAACTAGATTAATACTGTAACAAAATATATATATATTTTTAAATCTCTTTATTTAGAACAACAACAAAGAAAAAGGCAGTGAAGGAAACAAATCACAGGCACATGTACAGTACAAACTGCATAAAATGCACAGTAAAGTAATCAACAATCACACACCAATAAATTTGGATTGGTAAAAAATGGTAATAATGGGGTACAGTAAATAAAGAATAAAAGTCTGTGGTGAGGTAGTTTTGTGGATTTTATGTTTAAAACATGCTAAAATGAGAGGAGCAGGGATAGTATTAAGGTGCTCCAGAGCTCAAGCAGCCAGCCAAGAGAGAGCCTGAGGAGAACCTGTGGTTTAAGGAAAATGACAGACATGCCAAATAACTTTAACAAGTACCAGGGAGCAAGGACTTGTCTAGGGATTACCAAGGTTCCCAGACCGAAGTAAATTTTCAGTCTCTATTGTGGATCACACTTGTAATGTAATCTATCATAGCATCATAATTCAGTGAGTCCTATTCTTCCAGTCTCTAGCAATTTGAAAATCATGTTGCACCAGTTTATCAGGGGGTCTGTCAATAGACTTAGGGGGTAAATTAGAGGTGAATGCAGCTGGATATAGCTGTGTCTTCTAATGCCGTGGTCGATTGGCATCCTATTGAGATGCCCACCAGCTTCAGCACAAATCCACCAATGTGCAAACAAAGGTGCACCATCGGCCAGACCAGAGGATATTGCACCTGCCTATGGCTGGTGCAGAATGAATGTGTCCATGGATGCCAGTGTCAGTGCAACTTCATCTTTAGGTGAGTCACTGACACCAACAAGCCCATGACTCTTAGCCACACCCCTGTTACCACCCAGAAGCGTCCATTGAAATTACATGGATCTGTGTCTCCCGGCGGTAAACATTGGTACGAATGCACAGTGCATCTCAGACGCATGTGCAGATCGAAAGCATCGGGATGCATACACAGAGCAGAGGGAAAACATTGGGTGTTTGCGTCCGATGCTTTACCTGTGTCCACCTCTGAATCGCCCACTTAATGGGATAGCATAGTAGCATGACAAGGAGGTCAGCAGATATTGTGGCACCAACAAGTCACTCTAATATGGCTGATACTTTACTTAAAAAAATGGATACACAGTAACTTTACCACCAAATGTGAAACTAAGTATCGACATGACCCCATTGCTTCCACATTGTCTGGTGTAGTTTGAAAGGACCAAAATACCATCTTGTTTAAATCTTAAATGTGTTTTCCCTCAGAGAAGTATTGATAGAAGATTTAGCATCCCACTATCTAATGAGCGAGCACTACTCCTGGTCAAGGGGTGTATTCATGTCTCTTACCGTCAGCCTAAACAATTCTTGGGGATGAACAGCAGGCGATAGAGCAGAGTGACAAAGGGGGGTATGGCTCCATCACTACCCATAGATAAAAAAATAAAAACTTTTAAGGTCAAAGGGAGAGAGTCGCTGGAGCTTAGAAGACCTGATATAGTCTTCTATGATTTCCTTCAGTTGCAAGAATTGAAATTGTATTGACGGGGAGAGGTGATATTGGTCACAAAAGTCAGAGCAGAAGTTTTGGAACATATCACCAGCAAAATGCCTGAACCGTGTACATTTGTTATGATGCATATCAGTGTATCTCATTGTTGTCTATAAGCTAACACATACTACTTTTTACACAAGGCAGAATTAATGTCCCAATATACAGTCTGGGTCTTTTTTTTTTTTTTTTAATGATTTTTCTTCCTCAGCCCCTCTTGTATTGCACTTGCTTACTGGGTGAAAATAAGCCTTCAAATCCTTTTACCAATCTTTAACCTTCTTTTCTCCTCTTTTGTAGATACACAGGTTCTGCTCGGTTGTTGGAAGTGAATAGTGGACTCAATTGTATGAAATGGGGCTGATTCAGAGGTGGACACAGCTTCAGTAGTGGCTGCGGCTTTTGCCTTAGCTGCTACTTCATCTTTATGCTAATTCTGCAGCCAATGGGCGTCCTAGTCAGACACCCACCAGCTGTGGCACAATTCCGCTGATGTGTGCATAAAGATGCATCACTGGACATTGCACTTGCCTATAGCAGGTTCAGAATATCTGAGAGACCATGGCTGCTGGTGTCAGTACAATTGTGTCTTTAGACGCAGTCACTGACATGTCTGCAACACTTAGCCTTCCAGTTACTGCTCAGAAACACCCAACAAATTGCATGGATCTTCATGCACTTTCGATCTGTGTCTACCGGCGGAAAACATAGGCACGTATGCGCTTTGCAGCTCGGACGCATGCGCAGAGGTATAACCCGATGCTTTACCTGCGTCCACTTCTGAATCACCCTCAATAGGAGAAAAAAAAACTTGTGTATTAACTTATTTAGGCTTAAAAGATTTATTTAAATTCCAATATATGCATTTACAAAAAGCTATATTAAAACAAGCATATTACAAATGTTTCATTTGGGAAAGTATAGCAAGCCCACTTACCGTACCAAAAAAGCAGTCAACAAACAGCATTCTAATTTGTATGAAAAATGTTAATTCCCCAGGGTTAGATCACAGTTGTATTAATTGCTGACTCAGTGGAGAATAAAAATGCCTCTAACCTACCCAGCGTTTTGACCAGATGAGATCTCTTATCAAGGCGGTGAGAGAGGGATAAGGCTGGAGACGTAATATAGAGTGCTAAATTAGCATAATCACATGAGCAATCCATGCTGCACATTTTGCAAGTTGCTTTAACACTTAAATATCTTTTAGAATTCTACTAAAAATCAATGTATAATGTTAAATCTTCAGATTTATAAAGTCCTTAAAACAGTGGCTCCCAAACTTTTTTTGAATCGCGGCGCCCTAGTGCATCAGAATTGTTTTCACACCACCCCTAAGCCAAAAGTTTGCTATTCAGAAATTCAGAAAAAAAATGTAGTGAAGTCAATTGTGCTTACCTGTCATCCTTAGGTTCATTTATGTAGTGGGCGACAGGTTTGCGCTTCTGTTTGTCCACATTACATTGGCCATAAATAATTTGATTTGTTGCTGGACCACCAACCTGAGGCACCCCTGCAAGTGTCCCGAGGCACCCCAGGGTGCCGCGGCGCACAGTTTGGGAACCACTGCCTTAAAATACAAAAATGAATCTACAGTATATATAAATATTGGATTGTTGGCATGCCCATAAGTGTATCCGAGAAACATCAGGTCTAAGGACTAAATCTACTAAGAGGCATTTTTGGTTTTGCAACCTGCCGATTTACTATGGCCAAAACTGCCATAAATGCACTAAGAAGCCATACTTTAGAACAGAATATTGTTGTCCCATCTATGCTTTAGGCAATCAAAGAATAGCATAGAAAATCCTGATTTAAGAAGCAGTGGTTTTTAAAACCACAGGTGACTACACCCTGAAAAAATGACTAGGCTCAGACAGGTCTGATTGCTGAAACAGAAGGTTATTTAATTGATTTTGACAGTCAAGATTGAATGACAGGAATATCATGCAATCGGGCTATGAAGGATTATGATACCTTTGACCAGATTGATGGGACTTCATCAGAAACACCCAGAAAAGAAATATGCACCCACTTGTTTTTACCCATATAGGGCTGTATTAAAGTAGCCTCAGTTAATTCCCGTGGGCTAATTGATCTGCTGCCTTCTGAGTAATTAATCATACCTAACAAATATAAAAAATAGGAGCGCTTGTGCACGGCTGCTGGTCTGAGAAATATTACAATTTATTACACACAATACATTAAAACTTCTTTATCACTCAAAATACGCAGATGGAAAATGTTTTATATGGCTTAATGCCACAATATATATAATGCATGGATCCGGCTTTAGAAAGTAAACATTCAAAATATAAAAAATGTTTTTTAGCAGATATGTATATAAAAAATACACATTTAAAAATCAAACACCGGTCTTAGTAGCAGGGGATTAGCAACAACAAAGCATGAGGTGTTAGTGTTCAGTCACAGCCAATTATTATGCAGGTGGTAGGGTTAGGGTTATGCAAATTGGTGATACAGTCACTATAAATCTTATAGGTTTTAATCCTTAGTACATTACCATCCAACAATTTCCTTTTGAGAGTCCAATGAGACTTAAGAAGATGGTTCTAACCTCTACCCCAAAGAGGAGGACGACGCTCAGAACTCCTGACTGAGCAGATGAAACAATTGCTGGAGACTGGGTAATGATACTTCCACTGTATGCACCAAGCGATCCAGGAATGCTTGGGTCCTCAGGCAGAGGGGCCTCTACTGCTGATCGCGGCACCCCTCACCGCTCACAATGCTGTGTATAGCTGGAATGCACTCATAACCGCGCGCTGCGTTACTTCTGGTTTCGGACTTCAGGCTTCTCATTAATTATATTAAACTAGTAATAATAATTATTAAGTAGCGCCCACTTTTTCTCTCTTTTTTTTTCTTTTTTGTTACTCATACCTGTCTGATAGTTGCAATGGTGATCCGATGCTGCATCTTCGGACGCATCAGCAGATCACAGAAGACTGCAGTGGGCGTCTAATTACACAAGACGCCTCCTAGTTTGCATATATTTGCACAGCCACTACGTACAAGGACACCGCGGCAGTGCCAATAGTGTCTGTCTCTGAATCAGACCCCTTACTCTTTTAACTGGGTTTACCTTTCGATCCAAAACACTCACCTCAAATGTAATCAAATACGTTGTCAGAGTAGCTAGTATGAGCAGACATCCTCTGATCAAGTACGAAATAACTGGTGCTTGAGGCTGCACTTGCTGGGATGAAAATAAACCCACGGAACTACAGGTCCAAATATCATATTGACAGTAGACTTAATTAACTAGGAACAAGAGATCTAGGTCTATACATGAGAGACCACTTCAGCCACATGGGATTCCTGTAAGCGATACAGGACAAAGCACTACTTCAGACTCACAGAGATAAGCATGTTTATATCATTGTGCACATATATCTCACCTGCTTTATTTCTATTTGGCCAAGTTTTGCATCATTTAACTGTAATCTGCATACCTGTGTATTAGGATCAATTGTTCCAATTCAGGTCTCGCTGAAGTACCTACAGTACCCTTGGGTTCTATCAAATTTTATATTTAAAATGTTCCTCATTATATAAATATTTCAAGTGGATTTATTAAATTTGTCTCAAGTCTGGCACATTTCATTACAGCTGTTCATTCATAGGACATTTATTACTCCATTCGTATCCTGAATTTAGTTCTTTGCCTTTTTGTATTTTTACCCTGCCTAAGCATTGTTATATTATTTAAAATTATTGCTTATGTTTTATGCGGGTTTTTTTTAAAATATAATCAAGGAATAAATAATGCTACAATTTTTACTTTTTATTTTATTCCAGCAACTTCAGGGACAAGTTGAAGTTCTTTTATATTCTATTGTGGGTTTGGCAATGTCCTCTTTTATTGTGGTTGCATCTGCTGGTTATAAAAGTTACCTAATGACATCACGCCTTACATGCGCTTGGGTTCTCTTTTCTATCCTCTGATCATATGATCAGTTTCAAATTTCAATACACCTACATAGTATTTTAATAAGTGAAATAGCAGCCTGATTCAGTTAGCTACAAATTTTAGCCTTTGAACAAATCTAACTGGGTTGCAGTGAAAGTGTAGAGCATGGCTGTTATTGTGCTGCTGCATATTTACAATGAATAATCTAATTATTAGAAAATCTAAACAAATTAATATGTAATGAGTATAATGTGTCCTGTTAATTCAGTTCCTTATATTAAAGACCGTGTACAGTAGCGCATGCAGGGGGGTTTCTGCGTACTCAGAAACCCCACGACAGACTGGACAGCGAGCACCATGTCAATAAGCCCCGTCACGGCAATGGGTCAATGGATAGGAGGCGGAGCCAATACGATGCAATTGCATTAGAAACCAGTCATTTGGCTCCGTCCCCTCCCGATTGGCTCACAAATCACTGCATTTTACCGCAAGGGGGCAGGGCTTATTGACATGTTCTCTGGTTCCATCCCCATCTACAACCTGCAGGTAAGTGTGTGTGTATATATAGATATATTATATAGTTCAAGTTGTGTGTGTGTGTGTATATGTGTGTCTATAAATATATATATATTTATATATATACAGATAGCTACAAAAAGAACGGCGGCACACAGAGAATTCAATAGATATTCAAAAGATGTGTATTCAAAAAAACATCATGGGACACCACCGTTTCGGGACCACAATGTCCCTTTATCAAGGTAAGTAACTCATATAGTGAAAAGACTGCCTTTAAATAACAAGTGAGGGTCCACCCTGACAGGGCCGCAGCAGGAACCCGGAAGCCCCGAATCCCTCAGCGAACACCGAAAGTGACGTCAAGATGCCGTCTGCGTTCCATTGCCCTAGCAATGCGGACTCAGTACGGAAGCCCTGGAGGGCAAAAGATGTGCACAAGTAAAAGCGTTATCACACCCACGTGACATAGAAAGAGGAAGGGGATCACTTTTGGGAAATAGTATCAACAATGAATGCATGTTCCAGATGTACAGCCTGGAAATCACTCAATGAAGAAATACCAACTGGCAAAAAACAAATAGATGAAAAATAAAAATCAAAACAGAGCACTGTTAAGAAAGAAAGACATGTGATAACGTAGACCAGAGGGTGCGGCATAATTCATGTACACATATAGTGGGACAAATTGGCACACCAATAATAGCAACACAGCTATAGGAAGAGGCTAACTAATGGAGTGAAATACATATTAAAAAGGGGTGAAATTGTGTATATGAGCTCAACTGCCTTAAATAGGGCACAATAAATAGGGGACTATGGTGCAAAAAGTGTGTGAAGTAAACATGTGACAGTGAGTGGAGAATGTAGATAGAAAAAAGTAAGAAGTGTCAGTAGGAAAAAAGAGAAATGTAAAAAGTGAATGTAAAATATATGGACTAAATAAGTGAATATGGACAAGGACATTGTCGGAGATGAGTAAAAAGTGACGTGTATAAAACAAGTGAAATGAGAACATATGTACGTGAAGTCATATCAATGTATAAGAAAAAATGCTATGAAGTGTAATAAACTCATGACTAATCAACATGCCATTAACCTACTGTATGACAAAGAAGTAATGAAAAAGAAAACCAAAAACAAACAGAAAAAGACGGGATAAGTCCCTTTAAACAGTCCCTTGAAAAAGACTTCATTTAAAAATACTCCATTGGATCTTCTCATTAAGTCCCTTGGGACTGATGGTATTGAGATTGAAGATCCATAGCGCTTCGACCTGTAGCAGCCTGCCGGCGCGGTCGCCACCTCTAATGTTCCTAGGTACATGGTCAATAAGCTGATGTTTGAGATCACTGATTTTATGCTTCTCAGCAAAATGTCTCGCCACCAGTTGCTGAGAAAGTTTCCCTGATAATGCAGACTTAATGGCAGATCTACGGAGAGCCTTTCTCTCCCTCGCTGTACATATAGACTTGCCTACGTAAGCCAACCCGCAGGGGCATGTGATCAGAGACACTATATTAGTGGAGGTGCATGTTAATATGTGGTTAATACTGTAACTCCTATCACTATGAGGATGCTTGAAAGTGTGGCCTACTAGCATGTTGTTGCATGTAGTGCAGCCAAGACACTTGTAACTCCTCGGTAATCTACCCAAGAAATTGGATGGTCTGGAGATAGAGGTAGGATGTTCAAAACCTGTGATGCCGGTGTGAACAACTCTTTAATGTTCCTTCCTCTGGTATAACAAGTGATAGGTCTCTTATGTTTAAAACATGGTAGATTCTTATCCGTAGAGATAATGGGCCATAATGCTCGAGTGGCCCTATGCACAACCGGGCTTGAAGTGTTATATTCATTCACAAATGGAATGCAAATGTATGTATATGTATGTCAGTGAGTGTGTATATAAACTAGGGGTGTGCATCGGCCACTTTTCGTGTTTTGTGTTTTGGTTTTGGATCTGGATCTTTCTTCGTGTTTTGGATCTGGATTGGTTTTGCCAAAACCACCCTTCCGTGTTTTGGGTTCTGGGTTTTGTGTTTTGGATCTGTATTTTTTTGAAAAAAAGCATAAAAACAGCTTAAAATCACAGAATTTGTAGGTTTTTCTGCTCCTATGCTATTATTAACCTCAATAACCTTAATTTCCACTCATTTCCAGTCTATTCTGAACACCTCACACCTCACAATAGTGTTTTTATGTCCAAAAGGTTGCACCGAGGTAGCTGGATGACTATGCTAAGCGACACGAGTGGGTGGCACAAACACGTGACCCATCTAGGCGTGAAACTGCAGTGGCAGACAGGATGGCAGTTTGAAAAACTAGGCCCCAAACTGTACATAATGCAAAGAAAAAAAAGAGGTGCAAGATGGAATTGTCCTTGGGCCCTCCCACCCACCCTTATGTTGTATAAACAGGACATGCACACTTTAACAAACCAATCATTTCAGCGCCAGGGTCTGCCACACAACTGTGGCTGAAATGATTGGTTCGTTTGGGCCCCCACAAAACAAGCTGGCAATTAATCTGTCCCTGCACAAACTGGCTCTACGGAGGCAAGATGTCATCCTCATCCTCCTCATCCACCGATTCCTCACCCTCTTCAGTGTGTACATCCTCATCCTCACAGAGTATTAATTTGTCCCTGCTGGAACCACAGGTCCCTCTGTATGTTCAGGAGGCTGGTCTCCCTGGAAGAGTTGATAATTCATTTTATGAACATCATCTTCTCCACATTTTGTGGAAGCAACCTCCTACGCCTTTCGCTGACAAGGTTCCCGGCTGCACTAAACACTCTTTCGGAGTACACACTGGAGGGGGGGCAACTCAGGTAAAATAGAGCCAGTTTGTACAGGGACCTCCAAATTGCTTCTTTTTCCTGCCAGTACAGGTACGGACTGTCTGACATGCCTACTTGGATGCTGTCACCGATGTAATCCTTTAACAGACAGACGCACGCTTGTCGCTGCTGCTTTGAGGATGCAAGTGCGGCTACAGCCCACACAATTCACAAAGACAGAAAAAAGAAGAAGAATATTTTTATTGTTTGTGTAGCACACTTTGAGGGTGTCACCACCCTTTAACAGACAGACGCACGCTTGTCGCTGCTGCTTTAAGGATGCAGGTGCGGCTACAGCCCACACATTTCACAAAGACTGAAAAAAAAAGAACAATATTTTAATTGTTTGTGTAGCACACTTTGAGGGTGTCACCACCCTTTAACAGACGCACGCTTGTCGCTGCTGCTTTAAGGATGCAGGTGTGGCTACAGCCCACACAATTCACAAAGACAGAAAAAAGAAGAATATTTTTATTGTTTGTGTAGCACACTTTGAGGGTGTCACCACCCTTTAACAGACAGACGCACGCTTGTCGCTGCTGCTTTGAGGATGCAAGTGCGGCTACATCGCACACAAGTCACAAACACATTAAAAAAATAGTTTTTTATTTTTTGGAGCACTTTGAGAGTTACACCACCCTTTAACAGACAGACGCACGCTTGTCGCTGCTGCTTTAAGGATGCAGGTGCGGCTACAGCCCACACATTTCACAAAGACCAAAAAAAAAGAACAATATTTTAATTGTTTGTGTAGCACACTTTGAGGGTGTCACCACCCTTTAACAGACAGACGCACGCTTGTCGCTGCTGCTTTAAGGATGCAGGTGCGGCTACAGCCCACACAATTCACAAAGACAGAAAAAAGAAGAAGAATATTTTTATTGTTTGTGTAGCACACTTTGAGGGTGTCACCACCCTTTAACAGTCAGACGCACGCTTGTCGCTGCTGCTTTGAGGATGCAAGTGCGGCTACATCGCACACAAGTCACAAACACATTAAAAAATTTTTTTTTTTTTTTGGAGCACTTTGAGAGTTACAACACCCTTTAACAGACAGACGCACGCTTGTCGCTGCTGCTTTGAGGATGCAAGTGCGGCTACAGCCCACACAATTCACAAAGACAGAAAAAAAAAGAACAATATTTTAATTGTTTGTGTAGCACACTTTGAGGGTGTCACCACCCTTTAACAGACAGATGCACGCTTGTCGCTGCTGCTTTGAGGATGCAGGTGCGGCTACAGCCCACACATTTCACAAAGACAGAAAAAAAAAGAACAATATTTTAATTGTTTGTGTAGCACACTTTGAGGGTGTCACCACCCTTTAACAGACAGACGCACGCTTGTCGCTGCTGCTTTGAGGATGCAGGTGGAATCTAGACGGGATTTGGAACCGAGGACACACTACCTCCATCAATTGTCTAAATCCCACTGCACTAATGGCGGATACCGGACGCACGTCTAACACCAACATAGCAGTCAAGGCCTCAGTTATACGTTTTGCTTCAGGATGACTGCTGTCGTACTTCATCCTCATCACTAGGGACTGTTGGAGGGTCAATTGTTTAGTAAAAGTAGTGATGTTCCTACTTCCTCTCTGGGATGATGAACAACTCCCAGCAGCAGCAACAGCACTAGGAGGAAGTGGTTCTTGATCTTTCCCTATTTTATTTTTATTGGAGAAAGTTTGGTCCTCCATTTATGTTATATTGATATATACGTGCGGCTAAAGCGCACACAAACACAGAAAATATTTTTTTATTTTTGCTGGAGAGTAGTGCACTTTGTGGGTTACACCACCCTTTAAGAAATGAGCCAGCCGTCTCTTTACTTATGGGACACAGGCGCACGCTTGGCGCTGCTCCTTTGTTGATGCACGTGCAGCCACAGTGCACACAAGTCACAAACACAGAAAATATATATTTTTTTGTTTTGGAGTGTACTTTGGGGGTTACAGAACCCTTTAACGGTCAAGCCAGCCGGCCCTTTACTTATGACACAGGCGCACGCTTGGCACTACTTTGTTGATGCACATGCGGCTACTGCGCACACAATTCACAAACACAGAAAATAATTTTTTTTTTGGTTTGGACTGGAGTGTACTTTCGGGGGTTACAGCACCCTTTAACGGTCAAGCCAGCCGGCCCTTTACTTATGACACAGGCGCACGCTTGGCACTACTTTGTTGATGCACGTGCGGCTACTGCGCACACAATTCACAAACACAGAAAATAATTTTTTTTTGGTTTGGACTGGAGTGTACTTTCGGGGGTTACAGCACCCTTAACGGTCAAGCCAGCCGGCCCTTTACTTATGACACAGGCGCACGCTTGGCACTACTTTGTTGATGCACGTGCGGCTACTGCGCACACAATTCACAAACACAGAAAATAATTTTTTTTTTGGTTTGGACTGGAGTGTACTTTCGGGGGTTACAGCACCCTTAACGGTCAAGCCAGCTGGCCCTTTACTTATGACACAGGCGCACGCTTGGCACTACTTTGTTGATGCACATGCGGCTACTGCGCACACAATTCACAAACACAGAAAATAATTTTTTTTTGGTTTGGACTGGAGTGTACTTTCGGGGGTTACAGCACCCTTTAACGGTCAAGCCAGCCGGCCCTTTACTTATGACACAGGCGCACGCTTGGCACTACTTTGTTGATGCACGTGCGGCTACTGCGCACACAATTCACAAACACAGAAAATAATTTTTTTTTGGTTTGGACTGGAGTGTACTTTCGGGGGTTACAGCACCCTTAACGGTCAAGCCAGCCGGCCCTTTACTTATGACACAGGCGCACGCTTGGCACTACTTTGTTGATGCACGTGCGGCTACTGCGCACACAATTCACAAACACAGAAAATAATTTTTTTTTGGTTTGGACTGGAGTGTACTTTCGGGGGTTACAGCACCCTTTAACGGTCAAGCCAGCCGGCCCTTTACTTATGACACAGGTGCACGCTTGGCACTACTTTGTTGATGCACGTGCGGCTACTGCGCACACAATTCACAAACACAGAAAATAATTTTTTTTTGGTTTGGACTGGAGTGTACTTTCGGGGGTTACAGCACCCTTTAACGGTCAAGCCAGCCGGCCCTTTACTTATGACACAGGCGCACGCTTGGCACTACTTTGTTGATGCACGTGCGGCTACTGCGCACACAATTCACAAACACAGAAAATAATTTTTTTTTTGGTTTGGACTGGAGTGTACTTTGGGGGTTACAGCACCCTTTAACGGTCAAGCCAGCCGGCCCTTTACTTATGACACAGGCGCACGCTTGGCACTACTTTGTTGATGCACGTGCGGCTACTGCGCACACAATTCACAAACACAGAAAATAATTTTTTTTTGGTTTGGACTGGAGTGTACTTTCGGGGGTTACAGCACCCTTTAACGGTCAAGCCAGCCGGCCCTTTACTTATGACACAGGCGCACGCTTGGCACTACTTTGTTGATGCACGTGCGGCTACTGCGCACACAATTCACAAACACAGAAAATAATTTTTTTTTGGTTTGGACTGGAGTGTACTTTCGGGGGTTACAGCACCCTTTAACGGTCAAGCCAGCCGGCCCTTTACTTATGACACAGGCGCACGCTTGGCACTACTTTGTTGATGCACGTGCGGCTACTGCGCACACAATTCACAAACACAGAAAATAATTTTTTTTTTGGTTTGGACTGGAGTGTACTTTTGGGGGTTACAGCACCCTTAACGGTCAAGCCAGCCGGCCCTTTACTTATGACACAGGTGCACGCTTGGCACTACTTTGTTGATGCACGTGCGGCTACTGCGCACACAATTCACAAACACAGAAAATAATTTTTTTTTGGTTTGGACTGGAGTGTACTTTCGGGGGTTACAGCACCCTTTAACGGTCAAGCCAGCCGGCCCTTTACTTATGACACAGGCGCACGCTTGGCACTACTTTGTTGATGCACGTGCGGCTACTGCGCACACAATTCACAAACACAGAAAATAATTTTTTTTTTGGTTTGGACTGGAGTGTACTTTGGGGGTTACAGCACCCTTTAACGGTCAAGCCAGCCGGCCCTTTACTTATGACACAGGCGCACGCTTGGCACTACTTTGTTGATGCACGTGCGGCTACTGCGCACACAATTCACAAACACAGAAAATATATTATTTTTTTAGCACTTGGGGGGAGCACCCCTGATGGACAGAGCACCCCCTGGACAACACTACAGCACTCCTTTAGGACTGGGACACTGCACAGGACTTTGGAGTGGACACAGCCCCTATGGAGAACTGACTGCACAACACAGTCCAGCCAGCCCCTATGGACTTTGAAGTAGTGGACACAGCCCCTATTAACAACAGCAGCACAGCACAACACAGCCAGCCCCTATGGACTTTGAAGTAGTGGACAACAGCAGCACTACACTACACTACACTACACTACACAGCCCTAACTCCCACCCTCCCTCTTCACTGTCCACAGCCGAGTGAGAAAATGGCGCCGACGCGGGTACCTTATATAGGATCCAAAACCCGCGAGACTCGGAAGGCGGGATGATGACGTTTTGCCTCGATTTCAGATCCGAGTCAGGCGGGAAAAGTCGAGCCTGACTCGGATCGGACTCGGATCGGGGGGGCTCGGGGGGGTTCGGATTTCAGAAATCCGAACCCGCTCACCCCTAATATAAACTATATATATTTATATATATATATATATATATATATATATATATATATACATATACATATACTGTATAAACATGTAGAAAGGCACTCTAACTAAATAAATCAAATAGCCGGGGTGCCTTCCTAGTAAAGCATATACCTAGCAAAGTCTTCGATGAAGAGAAGCAGGCAGCACTCCTCCGTTCTTATAAAAACGATGTTACTGCATCTTTATTGAGGCCGACATTTCAAAGTCGGAGAGGCTTTGTCATCAGGGCGTGAATACAAAACTCAAAGTGTAACAGTGCTTACCTTATATAACTTACATACTGGGGTGAAGAGGATGGCCATTCTTGCCTGTGTTTGCCGGGCGCTGCTTTCTGATGACATCATCAAATCGAGCCTTGATGCAGGGCCTTCTGGGGCGGTGACCATGGACGCTGTTGGTCCCGTCTAGGCTTCAGAGGGGGTTAGCAACCCACTGCGGCACCACGGCAATCGGGCACTAGAATGGGCAAAAATACAAATAAGTGATCACAGTTAAGAAACACTGAATAGCAAATGTTAAAACCATACAAGTATTGTGCAATCTATGCATATATGGAAAATATGGAAAATATCGGTGTGGGGCAACACAGCAGAAAATGACTTAGTAGCCATTCTAATCCTATATAACAAGAATATGCTAATGCATGCTAATAAAGACTGTCTAACGAATACCATCTAATAACTCTCCTTCACAAAATACAATAACCTCCTGTCATTACAAAAACACAGACCATATTATTTTATACTGAAGTGTATCAGCGTTCAACGTTTCAGTCTATTCGACTTTTATCAAGAACTGAAACTTCTTCAAAAGGTCCCGTGAATGCGGCGGTTTTTCCTGTTTCTTGTATTTGGATATTGTTCTAATATCCCTCTGAAGGCACCTGGGCGATTACTTTATATATTTTTGGAGTGCTGGTGTCAAACCTATATATATATATATATATATATATATATATATATATGCAAAGGTAGATGCCGGCACTCAGGCACTCACTGAATGTAAGTAAATACTGCACCGGTGCCTTCCTCAATCAATTCACACGAATGTGGAGAGACATCATATACATATATGGAGGTGGCACTCGTAGTGACTGGCTTGAAAACAGACAAGTGTCCCCTGTGGCTGTAATGCAGGATTTTTAAGGGGGGTTTCTAAAATACATATACAGTATATACGTCCTGCGTTTGCCCCGGTGTGCTTCATTGCTTTTTTGCTCTTCCTGCCTGTGACTTATTATGCAAAATGACTAAATAAACTAAACTTTAATATTAATCAGCACTTTGTTTTTTTTCTAATCCATATTAGGTCTACCTTTTAATGAATTATATCTTCTCTTAAATTTGGTATTCTATATTTCTTGGTAACAAACAGTTATCCTCTAGTCGTGCGTGCCATACCCATTCAACAGTCATAATGTCGACAGTCAATATATCGAAATGGGATGTTGACAGGGTCTAAAAGTCAACATTTCACATGTTGACATTCACAATTGGCATTGACATCACATAATGCGTTTCAATAGTGAGAATGTCAACCATACTATCTAAGCCTGACACTAACCTTAGCCTAACCCTAATTGTGATGACGTTACAGTATGTTCATTATGTAGACATTTTGAACATGTCAACAGTTTGAACAAAGTTGTTGACATTCTGAATGTCGACTTTCAAAACAATTTGACATTTTAGTATCAACATTGTGAATGTCGACTATACTCTTCGATCATGAGTTGTCTTAACCAACATAGAATAATTTGATTTTTAAATATATAATGCATAGAGGTAAAAAAAAGGTACAACCCACTTTAAAAATTCTAATCTAAATTCTGGACAAAGATATATTATGACAAGTTTTAGGTGGAAATATTATAGCCTGCTTAAACTGCCGGTGTTCGAAAACTATCTCTGTTCCGTTCAGATCTCTTTGCATAAATGATTACTTTTTCATATCCACGTGTAAGTCCCCTTATAGATATGATTTAATACTTACAATTGTGAAATGTTAAAATTTGCAGACCCCATTGTTTGTACTAGGACTGTCTTACTGAAACTCCTCTTCATATATGGTTCAATGATCATTGACATGGATGGGAGTATATTTTTGATTGTATTAAGGATACTTTTTAATTGTTTATCAAAGGACTCTCCATTACCCTAGTACTAGATTTTCATGTGTATGATCTTCTATTTCATTTATGTATTGCCAACTTTGAATGTTCTTCTGTTAAAAGATAAGAGAAACCATTTTCATTCAAAGTATAAATTGAAACCACCTGAATTCAGTGTTTTAAGTTCATAAATTCACTTCACATCCTTCCAGGAAAGGATCTGTTTCTTCAATACTACAATACCCTGTAATTTGTTCTAAGGCATTATAAAAATATTTCAGTCTATCTTTAAATGTTGGGATCCACTGATTTTCATCACTTTTTTTTACGTTATGCAAGGGTTCAACGGTTGTTATTTACATTTTATAAGTAATTATTGTTTTATGTAATCTGTTTCAACTAAGGGTTAAAGGACAAAATCACAGATCAGTGGGAAGGGAAATACAGAGAAAATCCCATTAACAATATAAACATTCTGAAATACAAAGACAACAAACACAAAATGCATGAGGTGTATGAAAACAGAGAATCAAGTTCACCGACAATGATGTCTGAGGGTAATGGTGAAAATAATAATGTTATACCAACCACTATGTTGACTATGTACCTAATGTGTATAACTAAAGGAAGTGGGATACAATTGTGGCAGGGTTTGCAGGACACAGTGACCAGTCAGAAATCAAGCGGCATAGTGTTCAACACTGTAATGTCCTTGGAGAGCTCTAATAGAATGTGTCAGTAGTTGGCGTGCCTTAAGTGAAGATGAAAAATGGTGGCAGGAGCTGCATCTGCTTGCAAATTCACTGTGTTGGTTTTTACACACTGGAGGGGAAGAGAAGACAGGTGGACACCATCCCATGGCTGAAGATTAAGGTACATGCACAGGTGGTGCAAGGTAGAGCCATTTGGCCTGTTTCCCTTGGCTAATCGAATAAGCAGCCATAGTGGTCTGTAGGACACGGAAGGCTGCATGGCTCAGAGAAGCTGAACACAGCTCGTCCACTAAAGAATGGAGATCAGGGAAGTGGTGCAGAACATTGTAGAGTCCCAAAGAATTAGTCTAAATATATTTAATGTAATAAACTAGAAACAAGATGGTTTGATGGAGCTGAGAAGTTGTGTCCGAGTTAGATGACCACCAAACCACACCACGCCTACACACAAGCCTTTATAATTTTAATGGTTCTTTACTAATTACATTGTATTTGAAGTTAATTATTTTGCTTCCTTCATATTTTATCATATCTACAGACAATACATGTTCCACAAGTGGCAAATATATCTCCTGTAGACGGACTCCAGCAGATTTAATGTTTTTATTTTATTTATTGGTTGGGAAAAGCACTATTTTCTGAATTTTTTTGTAATTTTTTTCTGTGGTTGTTTTGTAAATAATTAATTTTTTTCTGGAAGATTTAAAATGCATTTTTTTTGTTAATATTTTCCAATGTCTGACTGGGATATTTCCAATTCCACTGTACTGTATTGTGAATTGAGTGATAAAAGCTCAGTCATATTAAGATGATTTAGCTTCCATCTCCTTAATTCTTAAAATGGTTTCTGTCAATTTGTTTTTCAACTTCCCCTATGCCTATAATATTGCTTTTGGTGTACATCGTTTATGAAGAATTTGTTGCTTCATAACATTAGCCTATTTTTTGACTATATCCTTGTTTGTACAGTTCCTTTTTATATGTCTAATTGGCCCACAGGAATTTCTCATAACCAGTTCTGATGATAATTCCTGTCTGTAGGTTTTTTGAAATATTTAGAGCATATCTACTAATTTTTAACATACATATTGAGATCTAGAAAATCTATACAAATTTTACTTATAGAATCTGTTAGTTTAATATTTAATCAAATATTAATGAGGGTGTGACAGAACTGTCTTGGGAGTATATTACCTTAGTGTCAGTTTTAGGGTTTTGCAATCTGCTGATTTTTAAAGTCCAAACCATTGAGAAAGCCATGCTTTAGAATAGAACATTGGTTCTACGTAAATGTTTTTAACCTTACAAGTATAGAAACCCTGTATTTACTAAGCATCGACTTTACAATCTGGAGAAAAACTACCAACAACCCAGACTTGCAAAATATCTTTAAAAGTATGCTGTTTTGCTATCTGGTCAATCAGAATGATAGGAATCACCATACAGTTATAATGAAGGCAATTATGTATTGAAAAATGAAGCAGATATTGTAACATGGTGGAAATACTAATTTATTAATATATTAGTATGAAAATTATTGCTTAATTTTATGGAGAGCAATCTTATTTATTAATTATATTTTAGGGACAATATTAAGTAATTATTAATTGAGGTTTAAAAATGTGTTTAATAGTGAGGATGCATTATTTATTTCATGATGTAAGTAGTATTTAGTTGCCATAAAATAATAAATGCTTCATCATTAAAACACATTTTTAGATACCAATGATCAATTACTTATTATGCCTTTAATATAATTGAGTGTCTCTCAATAAAATGTAACAATCATTTTTTCAGTAATTCAATACATTAATAAAATGAAATTTTCTTCCTAATATAATTATCAATGCAACAGATTTTGACTTTTCTCAATATAGCAATTGCCTTCATTATAAGTGTATTGTGGGCCTGATTCAGACCCGCTCGCGAGCGCTGAGCGCTCGCAAGCGGGTCAATGTTGCCCAAGTGCGCATGCGCACGACGGAAGTGGCTCTAAGCCGTCGTTAAGGGTCTCGCACCAAAGGGGGCGTGCTGTCGATGGTGATTGACAGCACGGCCCCTTTGGTGGGCGTGCCGGGGGCGTGGCTGTCCAGACGGAGACATTCCCATGGGAACGCCTACCGTCTGGGGCCGGCACCACTGACATTACTAGTGATGTCAGTGGGAGTGCTTTTGGCTTTGATAGAGCCAAAAGCACTCCAGGGCTTGCGGCAGCGAGACCCTATCGCAAGGGTCTCGTCGCAAGCCCGATGGTCGCGATGGTCTTGACCATCACGACCATCATTTTGGCCGCTCGCTATAGCTGTGGGTGGTCACCTACAGCTATGCGAGCGGCCAGGAGGCCGCTCCAAAAAGTAGGAGGGACGGCCCTGATTCAGAGCGAGCGCTCTGTCAGAGCGTCCGGCTCTGAATCAGGGCCTGTGATTGCTATCCTTCAGATTGTCCAGATAGATGCATTGGGTTTACATTGGTTTAACATTAGTTTTTCATCTGTTCTTTTGCACGTTTTAAGTCTGTTTGACCAAAATATAATTATAAAAACTCCAACAAAACTAAAGTATACAGATGCACCTTAACGGTGGTTTACAAAACCCTATTAAAAACTGTGAATAGTAAGTACAGTGGTTTGGTAGTGTGAACAGGTTTTAAACTCCCTGAAAAACTAAAACATTGTAAATTGACCTCTTGGACTCAAGTAATCACTTCTTCAAATGGAAAATGGGAAAAATATAGTGACTGTAAGTATTTCAGGACTACAGGAGTGTTCCAGATAAATATTAAGTTAGTAGTGTGATTTTAAAACAACTGGCAGATTTTATCTATTTATTTCATTCATTAATACTGTTAGCATGTTTGAAATTTTGTTGCATGGTTATACATGTTGAAAAGGATACTTAAATAACATTATACCTAACAATGACCAGCATATAACTGATAATAATGATAATAATATTAATGATGATGTATTATCTACAGCATAAACCAGTATATGACCAAAACATTTCTATCACCCAGGGAATACAATATATTTAGTTGTGTGACATTTACATTACCCACTTTCTGACAGCCAGATAACAAGAACAAATTAGCATGAGATGTTTAAAGTACATTCACAATATATTTACATTAGTCAAATACTTGTATTTAGTGGTCAAGCAGCACAGCTGACATCTTCTGCCACATAGGGAAAGACCCAGGGGATAGTTGCTTTCTTTTCTCATTGGGAACAAACTCATATGGTTTCTTGCTAAGGCACTGGAAAAGGGGATGTTGGTGACAATTACAGGTTGAGTCTCCCATATCCAAATATTCCGAAATACGGAATATTCCGAAATACGGAAAATTTTTGGCTTGACTGAAATAATTAAACTTTTGATTTTTGGTGGTTCAATGTACACAAACTTTGTCTAAGGCACAAATTATTAAAAATATTGTATAGAATTACCTTCAAGCTGTGTGTATAGGGTGTATATGAAACATAACTGAATTTTATGTATGTATACAAACTTTGTTTGAGCCACAAAATTATTGAAAATATTGTATAAACTTACCTGCAGGCTGTGTGTATAAGGTGTATATAACACATAAATGCATTCTGTGTGTATATTGGGCTCCCATTCCCAAAATATTTCATGATATTATGCAAATATTCCAAAATACGGAATATTCCGTTATCCAAAATACCCCTGGTCCCAAGCATTTTGGATATCGGAGACTGAACCTGTATATAGGCCAATGGTAATACATGCTGACATAAGATATGATTACAACCTTTTCATATAAATACTAAAAATACAATGCTTTCTTTAGGATATATTTTTATAATTACAACTAAATATTTTTTAATATATATTTTTAATTAGTCTGTGCTACATATTTGCTAGCTGAGACACACTGTTAACCCTATTTATCTCCATCTGTACTTGATGTAGTATAGATGCTATGGAGAGATTATTCTATTTGTCAGCAATGACTATAGAAAGCACTGGATAAAAAGACTGCGGCCAATTATAATAGCCTGAGGGATTTGGAAAGTGCAGAAATTGTGTCGATTTAGCAGCGAGATTTAAAGCAGCAATTTTCTGTAAAGTTGTTGATTTTATGCTTGTTGCTACTGTATATTTGCAGGAGTCACATCACTTTCCATATCATGCATGCTATTACATTTGGCCCATTGACTCTTAACCTGTAAGACTGCAGAGAAATATAATCGTTTAAAAGATGAAAAGTTGATCATTTTAACAACATAAATACAGGTATGGTTTCCATTATCCAGCAATTTTGGAATATTGGAAAGAAACAAAGTAGAGAATGGTTGCTGTTATGTATTGAGGCTAGCGCTCCATAAAGATATATAATTCAATTGCAGTTTCTGTTTTGGCTATTGTTATACACTGTTTATATATACTTGCTATTCATGCTTTACTATCACTTTGAGTAAAGTCTCTGCCATATGCATCACACAGTTCCTGGTCAGTATTGCATGCTATTGTGTGTGTGCGCACATACACTACATTTTCTGACCAGAATTCTACTATACCCAGACAAGCAAGACAGCACATGGTGTATTGCCATGTACCTGTGAGTTTCCATTATCATGGCAGCATGTGTTGGGAAACTGGAGGTGTTCTAACTCAGAGTGGACAATTGGATGCTCTACATTGAACTGCTGGAACAATACTTTGTGGCAGTCTTATTGAGCGCTATGGGTGGAAAAGCTCATGGCTTTCTGCACAGTCTTTTAAGCCATGAGAAGCCAGTAACAAAGTCATATGACGACTGTCACAAGCTGCCACACTGCGTATGCAGGATGAGGCGAACGCCGGACGAGTGTTTGCTGAAACTCCTTCTACCTCCCGTCCATCATGCTGGGATTGATCTGGATTGGCTCCTGCTTCAATTTTCTCCTGGTGTGAATGCTGCCTCGATGCTGGTGATAGAGTTTCACGTGTTTCCGGTTGTGGTCAGTCTCCTGTTGTTTCCAGTTGAGTTCCAGTTATCCTGTCAGCCTTATGTCTTGCCTGCCATTTGTACCATCGAGGCGGCATGGTCCACATAACATCTGCCACCTGACGCTTGTTTCATCTAGGCGGCACGGTGCGCATTCCAGCTCCCAGCCGCTTGTGCTATCCCGGCGGCACAGATTGTACTCGCAGTCCTGAGTGCGCAAACCAGCATCCAGCGGCTTGTGTCAACCTGGGGGCACAGGTCGCAACTCAGTGTACCATCGCCAGTGTCAACCCAGCGACATAGGCCATACCTCAACGTCCTTAGTACGCAACCCAGCATACCTACCTGCCAGCCCTCAAGGCTGCTACACGGCCCAAAGGCTGCATCTTGCTCACAGCCCACAGGCCGCAATCAGCCAAGGTTTTCAGCCCTCAAGGCTGCTACAGAGCCCACAGGCCACGACCAGCCAAGGTTTCCAGCCCTCAAGGCTGCTACACAGCCCAATGGCCGCATCTTGCTCACAGTCCACAGGCCACAGTCAGCTTAGGTCATCTGTTACAGCATTACCTTCCTTGACTAAACCTCTGATTCCTAACAATGACATTGTAAAGATTATGCAGTTACTGATAGCAGAGAACTACAGGTTCCATAAGCAAAGTCAGACCAAAGGAGAATCCATTGCAGCATTTATGGCAGAACTGAAGAAGTTGTAGGAGCATTGTCAGTTTGGCACTGGGCTGAATGATGCCTTGCGGGATAGATCAGGTGAATTGCAAATGAAAATGTGCAGAAATAGCTTCTGACCGAACCACAATGGAAATGCAGGTTCAAAATGGCATCCTGTAGAAATTATCGCAAGAAAAGATACATTGAAAGGGTCTCTCGTTCTGAGTTATGTCGGGCAGTGTAGGATGTTCACAGGAAAAGGCAAGCACAAAACACATTTCCACTGGAAGAGGGTAAATTGGATTCAGACATGGTTAGTTTAGAGCTGTTTACTGATATGAGACCTGATAAGCAGACTATTTAGCTCACTCCACAGGTGATATGGAACTGGACACTGGATAAGCTGTGTAAGTGATGTCACAACAAGAGTTTGAACAGCATTATAAGGGTGCCAAGATGTAGGCAACTTCAGTGTTATTAGAAACATACACATTGGAGCGTCACATAATATTAAAGGTTGCACTAGTGACAGGAGCAGTACCCAAGTTTCATTAGGCACGACCTGTCCTCTATGCCATCCGATGGAAAGTGGAAACAAAGATAGACTGTCTGGAGAGCTAGGGGCTCTTGTCCAAACTAGAATGGAGTCCCTGGGTGTCAGTGGTTCCAACTGTAAAGAAAACTGGCTCAAAGAGACTGTGTGAGGATACTAAGATCACTATAAATCCAATGTTAGAAATGGATCAATACTAATAGGATATCTTTCCTAGCAGGGGGCAAAAATTCATCAAAATTAACCATGCAGGTGCCTATTTACAGATGGTCATGAAGACTCTAAAGAGTTGCTGATGATCAACTTGCACAAGGGACTGCATTGTAATAATAGGTAAGTGTTTGGCATCACTTTTGCCCCTGCGCTCTGGCAGTGTTCCATAGATCAGGTGTGGTACAGGATTACAAGTATGCAATGCTCTTTGTATGACATTGTGACAGGTGTATCAGACACAGAGCATCTGGAAAACCTGGCGCTGAAACAATATGGGCATGCGAATGAAATTAGACAAATGTGATTTCTTTATGATTTCCATCACATACTGCGGGCACACGCTCAATGCAGAAGGGCTACAGAAATGTCAGGACAAAGTGACTACAGTGCTTAAAGGCTCCCCCCGCCAAAGGACGTTTTCCAATTCTGTTCCTTTTTGGGAAACGTGAAATATTACCATCAATTTATGGAGAACCTGGTGACCATTCCATTGCATCTATTATTACAACCAGGACAGGTGGCATTGGTCCACAAGCTGTGAGTGTGCTTTAAGAAACTGAATGAACTGATCACATCACATACTGTTTTGATGCACAATGACCCTGCACTACCAGTGAGATGAGGTTGTGATGCCTCTGTCTTGTCTCATGTCATGACTGATGGAAAAGAGCATCCAATAGCCTTTGCTTCACAGGAATTGTCCAAAGCTTAACAAAACTATGCACATATGGTCAGTTAAGCTCTGAGCTTGGTGTGGGCCTTGAAGTGGTTGAAACAAAACCTTTAATACCTTTATGGAAAAAGATTCACACTTGTGACAGATCGCCAACCGCTGCTGTCTATTTTTCACCCCCTAAAAAGCATTCCTGTGACTGCAACTGCTAGGATGCAATGCTGGGCCCTATTTCTAGGTGGTCATTGTTATGAGATTGAATTCAATTGGACAGTAATTTATGCAATCGGATTGTCTCATTTACCTATGGAGCAGCCATGGGCAGGCTGGGCCGGGGGGGCAGGGTGCCATATGCCCCCCGGGCTGCCTCAATGAGGGCCGGTATCACTAGTGTACATGTATAACTGACAGCGGGTGACAGGCAGAAAGTGCTCTCAGTAGCTCCGACTATAGCAGCATCAGAGCGGCTGGGCAGCATTCTCTGCCTGTTACCGGGCTGTCTGTCACTCACATCTATGCAGCTTGTGGCTGCACACTGAGCAGCACTCCTTCTGTGGCCGCTCCGCTGCAGGGGCTGTGCACCTACCTCTCTGTGTCCTCTGTCCCTTCCCTCGGGCTCCTTCCTCTCCCCGGCTAAGGCCCTGCCCCCTCACCCCGAGTCTCCACCCTTTCTCTAGTCTAACCTGTCTGTCATCTCTTCCTGTACCCTGGAGCTCCGTAGGGACCAGAGACAGAACAGCCTTCCAGGCAAGTAAGTGCCAGGGGAGGTGTACATGTTTAAATGATATTTAAGGGGGGGGAGGGTTGGAATAGTTATGCAATGGGGGGGAGGATGTTGTTGTTTTTATCTTGGGGGGAGGGGGTGTTTTAATACTGTAGGTGCTGGGGGTGTTGTAATAATGTGTGTGTATATGGGGGGTATTATTATTGAGTGTGAGGGCTATATTCATAATATCTGTGTTATATGTGGGTCACTGATGATTTCTGCATAATCTGGCGATTACGGCATTATCTGGCAGCCATTACGATGCTCCTTGATCAGGTGGTCACTGCGAACCTCTCTGCATTCTATGGCAGTCACTGCGACGGTCCCTGATCTGATGGTCACTGCGAACCTCTTTGCATTATATGGCAGTCACTGCAATGCTCCCTAATCTGACGCTCACTGGGACCTCTCTGCATTATAATTTATATGGCACATCAATGCGACACTCCCTGATCTGACGGTCACTGCGAACCTCCCTGCTTTGTATGGTACATCTTTGTGATGCTCCTTGATCTGGCAGTCACTGCAAACCTCTCTGCATTATATGGCAGTCACTGCAACACTCCCTGATCTGGTGGTCCCTGCGAACCTCTCTGCATTCTATGGCAGTCACTGCGACGGTCCCTGATCTGATGGTCACTGCGAACCTCTTTGCATTATATGGCAGTCACTGCAATGCTCCCTAATCTGACTCTCACTGGGACCTCTCTGCATAATATGGCAGTCACTGCGATGCTCCCTAATCTGGCTGTCACTGCAAACCTTTCTGCATTATATGGCAGTTTGTGACTCTCCCTGATCTGATGGTCCCCGAGAACCTCTCTGCATTATATGGCACATCTCTGCGACACTTCCTGATCTGATGGTCCCTCTGAACCTCTCTGCATTATTATATGGCAGTCTCTGCAATGCTCTCTGATCTGGCGATCACTGCAAACCTCTCTGCATTATCTGGCAGCCTCTGCGATGCTCCCTGACCTAGTGGTCACTGCAAACATCTCTGCATTATCCAGCGGTCACTGCAATGTTGTCTTCATTTTATGGTGGTCACTGCAAACCTCCCTGCATTATATTGTGGTCACCACAATGCTCCCTGATCTGGCTGTCACTGCACACCTCATTGCATTATCTGGCGGTCACTGCGATGTTTCCTGCATTATATAATGGTCACTGCAGTGTTCACTGTATTATGGTGGTCACTGCAGTGCTCTCTGTATTATATGGCACCCAATGTGATGCTCTCTGTATTATATTGCAGTCATTGCAATACTCTCTGAATTATATAGCGGTGACTGCAATGCTCTCCGTATTATAAGGTGATCACTGCGAGTCTCTCTGCATTATATGTTGGTATGTATTATATAGTGGTCACTCTGATGCTCTCTGCATTTCCAGACTGTTGCTGTTATGTTCTCTGCATTATATGCTGGTCACTATGAAGTTATCTGCATTATATTGTCATCACTGCAATGCTCTGCATTATCTTGTGGATATTGTTATGATCTTTGAATTATATGTTGGTAACCGTAATATTCTCAGCATTATATTGCTCTCACTGTGATGTTACTTGCTTTATATGCGGGTTGCCATAATATTCTCTGCATTACAATAGTGCTCACTGCAACAGCGCTCACTGAACATTATATACCGGTTACTAGCTACTGTTCAAATCATCTAAAGTCTCTCCTGTCCTGTGCTACAAAAATAAATATGGAAGGTGAAATTAACAGGGTCTTCGGGGTGCAAAAATGTCTCGGTATGGCTATGTGTGTGAGAGTGCGACAAGTCAAAGTACATAGCTCTGTGAAAGAGTCAGACCCAATTCCAGGATCTTGGGTAGGCTGCTCATATTTACAATTTTTTTGCTAAACTATTTCAAGTCTGTGAATGAGTAAAAACATGCATTTCACACTTTTGCTGCTGCAGCCATTGTTAGATGCGCTGAACTCTTGCTTGACTGTGGCCTATAAGTTCTCATATAAGGGTGTTAATAAATTTATATTTTCCGTTCCGTCGCCTTTGAACTTATCAATGAAAACAGTACTTGTGCTGCAGCTTCATAGCCTATGAGCATAATGCAGATATTCTATCTGGGATGTTTGCTTATTGTTCACTTAGAAGTAGTAGAATACATTATTATTATGCCACATTCGTAATGTTTTTATTTATTTTTTACTTATAGAAAGGGAATTTATTAACCATACTTTTTATAAATGATGATAATCACAAGAATGGTCCCTGTATTGTATACCAGTCACTGCAATAATCCCTTATATTATATGCCTGTTACTAAAATTGTGCCTGTATTCTATATTGGTCACTAGAATGGTCCATGCATGATATATCGGTCACTAAAATGGTCTCTGAATTCTATACCAGTCACTTGACTGTCCCCTATATTGCGTATCAGAGACTAGAATGGTCCCTTTATTATATATCTGTCACAAGAATTGTCACTGTATTGTATATTGGTCACGAGTATAATCCCTGTATTGTATGATGGTCACAGGAATGGTCCCTGTATTGTATAATGGTAAGTAGAATAGTTCCTGCATTGTATATCCGTCACTAGAGTGCTTTGAGCATTTTGTAGCGGTCAGTAGAATAGTTTCTGATTTGGGATAGGACTGGTCGTTGCATTTGTTTATAGCTCTTTGACATAACAATTTTTCATATATTTTATTGACTATTTAAAGCACACCCAAATTAGGCACACCTTACTTACAGAGGCTATTATCATGTGTCTTTTCTCCATTGCAATGCGCTGGTGGAGAAACCGGGCCACTTACTTGTGTCTGCCCCCCAGGCCAAAAGTTGCCAGCCAGCCCCTGGGAGCAGCCTTCACAGATGGAGGAAAGCATGAATGCTTGGGATGTTTTCAGGTTAACTAAAGTAGAAAGCTTGCTTGTCTATTACAATGTGAGACTGCCAGAGACCCAATATTGGCTGAAGTGCTCACTGCCATGCAAAAGGGATGGGCCAGACCAGCACAAAAGCAACTGCGACCATGGAGATAGGAACTGACTTGATTCAGGCTGCTTCCTGCGGGAACTGAGAACTATTGAGCCTGCTTAACTGAGGAAACATCTCCTGGAGGAGTTGCATGTGGGGCACCTGGGAGTGGTCAAATTGAAAGTCCTAAGTTTTGTTTGGATCAATAGCTGGAAGATGTTGCCACAACATGCCTGGGCTGTCAGCAAGTACAGAACATGCCTGCACCCTTGCATCCATCTGTCTGCTCTTTAGACTTTACCATGCTATTCATGGAGGCCATGCTTTTAGTGGTGGTAGATGCTTATTCAAAATGGCCAGAAGTATTCTTTATCACATCCAAGAACGCATGCCATGCCATCAAAGTGTTGAGGAGTCTGTTTGCTAGAACTGGGGTACCGGAACAGCTTGTGAGTGATAATGGGCCGCAAATCATTGCAGAGAAGTTTCAGATGTTTTTGAAGAGAAAAAGGATACATCACATCAACCAGCATTTAATGGGTTAGCCAAATGTTTTGTACAAACACTCAAGCAAGCATGGCCAGGGCCTAAATGCTAACACAAATCAAATCCCAGAGATGTTGTTCCTTGGAAGGAACTTGAGGTCAAGACTGGACTTGCTGAAACCAAATCTGAGTGGCTTAGCTTGAGACTGCCAACTTAAGTAAACTGGTAACCAGTGCAACACTGCAAGTCAGACATTGGTCAGACTGTGTTGACACAGGATTATGGAGGAGATCAGAAATGGGCTGTCACAAAGCATTGACATATCCACTGACTTACTTTATGAAAGTGAGTCCTGGTGTGTTGCAACATTTATATAAGTTCTGGGAGCACAGTTTGCCAATTGATCAGAGTCAAAATGAAGCTGCTGCAGATGTTGCTGTTTTAGAACCAGTTCCAGTCCTTTTGGATGAGGACTATCAGAGGGGGACAATCTGTTACTGTTGAAGATACTGCAACAAGTATGGACGCTGGCAGTGCCTTAACTAGGGGCGCAAGTAAGTGTTGCCATTTCACAGAACGCAATGCCTTGTGGGCATCACCATCTCTCACCCATGGCTGCTGCATCTAGCAGGTTGCCTGAAACGTGCTCTGGACACTCCATGCAGGCACCCTGCAGCTCTTAAAGCCCCTTGGATCATCCAAAGGATGACCGGGGCTGGCAGACCTTCTACCTTTACAAGATGTCATGGTCTCGGGGAAGGGGGGGGGGAGAGGGGGCGAGCACAGGGCATAGAAAATGTCTGATATGGTCCTGGGGGATGAAAACCATCCATTTCCATGGTAACTGACTGATTTACCAGTACCAGGAAAACATTATTCTCTGTGAGTATGCAATCCACCACAGTGACTGTACTTGTAATTGAACTGTCTAACTTAGTTTGAAAGAATTGTTATGAATTGAGGCCTATATTTCAGTTGCAGTTTCTGTGTTGGCAACTGTTTGCAGCTTTTATGAACTGTTTATATGTACTTGCTGTTCATGCTTTACTTCAGTTTGAGTAAAGTCTCTGCCATATGCTGTGCACACAGTTCCTGGTCTTGGCGTCCGTATTGAATGCAAGTGTGTATGTGCACATACACTATAGTTGCTTTCAGTGATATTGTAATTAGAGATGAGCGGGTTCGGATTCCAGAAATCCGAACCTACCCGAACTTTGCAGATCCGAGTCGGATCCAAGCCGGCTCGGGTTTTCCCGCCAGACTTGCACTCAAAACGAGGCAGAATGTAATCATCCCACTGTCGTATTCTCACGGGTTTTGGATTGTATAAAAGATCCCGCAATTGCCGCCATTTTCATTCTGTCTGTGGAGAGTGAAGAGGGAGGGGGCTGTGTGTAAATGTGATTGCTGTGCTGTGCGGTTGCTGACGCTGTGCATAGGGGCTGGCTACTGTTGTCACTCAGGGGCTGGCTGCTTATGTCCATAGGGGGTGGGGCTGGCTTTTGTCCTGTCCACTCCATAGGGGTTGGCTGGCTGTTGTCCATAGGGGCTGGCTGTTGTGCTGTCCATAGGGGCTGACTGTTGTCTATAAGGGCTGTCTGTGCTGCTGTGTTGTCCAGGGGGTGCTCTGTCTATCAGGGGTGCTCTTCACCCCAATGTGGAAAAAAAAATATGTGCCTTAGCCATACTTATTAACAACGTAGGTGCGCAGGGGTGCTGCCTGTGTCATTTATCAAGGGGCTGCTGCCACATTCAAGGGTGCTCCAGTATGAAAAAAATAAAAAAATGTTGTGTGTGTGAGTGCGTTAGTCACACTTATCAGCAATGTAGGTGTGCAGGGGTGCTGCCTGTGACATTTATCAAGGGGCTGCTACCTCATTCAGTGGTGTTTCCCCACCAGTGCGAAAAAAATAAAGTATTTTATGTCTGTGTGTGTGTGCACATTAGCCACACTTATCAGCAATGTAGGTGTGCAGGGGTACTGCCTGTGTCATTTATGAAGGGGCTGCTGCTTCGTTCCGGGGTGCTCCCACCCCCCTTCCAGTGTGAAATTTTTTTTTTTCTGTGTGTGGTTGTGTGCGTTAGCCGCAACTTAGCTGCACTATAATTGCTTGGTAACACTGCTGTAAGACTGCAGTGAGTATGGAGGACAGTCACATGACAGGAGAGCAGGATCCACATACCAGTCTTGTAGCTGCCGGCAGCAGTCATAATGATGATGCCAGGCCATCAACATCATCTATGAAGGCCAATACACCAGGGCTTAAGTCGGGCCATGTAAAAAAATCTACTTTTAACCTTAAAAATCTAAAGCTGTCAGCTTCAGAGAAACAAAAAATTGGCAATATGCCATTCACTACATGAAGTAGCATGGAAAGAATAAGGCCTTGGGCTTTATTTATGACTGGTGGTTCTAGTTGTGATGATCTAAGCCCTTCTGCTTGTAAAAGAGGTACAACATTTTTTTCTAAATTGTCTCTGAAAAGTCACAGATCCCAGAGGAGAGTCCAAGTGTGTCTGCGGTTGCCATGTGTGAGCCTGACATTTCTAATACTGTACTTGAAGAGGGTCCTCCTTCTACCATTTGTGTGCCCTCTACAAATGTGGAGATGAGCAGCACAAGTCAACATGCTGACGTAGAAATCGAGAATGCTTCTGAAGAATTGCACCCCATGAGGATGAGGAGGATATTTACATAGTTGGTGATAACAACAAGAATGATGAGGGTGTTGATGATGATGAGCATGTTGATTGTGAGGATGTTTGTGTAAAAACTGTAAATCAGGTAACAGTTGTTGCCCATGGTGGGAAAAATCCCATTGTTGCCATGCCTGGGCAAAGGACCAAAAAATCCACTTCTCATGTATGGAATTATTTCCACCCAAAAACTGTTGCCATGTAACAGTGAGTAGAGGTAAGGACCTTAACCATCTAGAAACCTACTCCCTGTTACATAACTTGCAGCACATTCATCAAATTGGAAAGGGTATTTCAAATTCTGAAACTTTGGGGACAAAAAAACGTACAACCATCAGTCCAGTGTCACCTAGCTGCTCCCTTCTATCTGGATCCAAATGCCTGCAATCTCCACCACCAACACCTGCATCATCATCAACATCCTCATTCGTGATCGGAAGTAGTCCAGCATCCAAATTCATAAGTATGACTGACTACTCTCCTATCCGTGATTGCTGTTGCTGGAGGTGGATCTTCATTCCAGAAAGGGACCAAGAAGAATACTACTAGTAGTAATTTAAAAAAAAAATACACTATTAAACAGTCCTTTGGTAGAGGAAGTAAGTATAACAGCTGTCACCCAGTTTCACAGCGGATCACTGATGTCATGATGGCTGTGCTAGTATTAGATGGTGAAATAATAGAAAATGAGGATTATAGTGTGTCCTATCTAATGCTAATGAGAATGTTGACGATGAGGATGTTGTTTGCATAAATCAGGCAGCAGTTCTTGCTCATGATAAAAAGAAAGCCAGAAAAGCCACGTCTTGGGTGTGGAATTATTTAAATCTAAATTGTGGCAATAATTGTGAAGACATCTGTTCCATTTGTTAAGCCAAAGTTAGCAGAGGAAGTCACGTTAACCATCTAGGCACCTCCTCCCTCTTACGTCATTTGCAGTGAGCTCATGCAGTTTAACAAAATTATAATAATTTGTAATTAAATTAATAACATGCAGTCCAGTATCAGCAGTTTGGACCAGCACATGCAGTCTCCACCACCAACACCCTCATCATCAACCTCCTCATTAATAATTGAAGGTAGTTCTTACAAAAAATGTTTTGTGCGGGCCCAAACAATCCAATTAGTTCAACCACAAAAGTGTCAGTCCTAGTCGCTAAAGTGCTTGGTTTGTTAAACTGTGCATGTCCTTTTTAATATCCCACATAAGAGTGTATGGGAGGGACAATTCCATCTTGCACCTTTTTTTTTACATTTTGCACAATTTGGGGCATTGCCGACTGACATTATAGTTTATTAAACTGCCATCCTGTCTGCCACTGCTGTGTGGCAATGTTTCATAGATGTCCTATATTTTTTTAAACTGCCGTGCGTTTGTGCTGCTGCTCTGTGGCTTACTTTAGCCAGCCAGCTCGCTGCAGCCTTTGGTCTATATTGGTGAAAAATAGTGAAATCAATATTGTGTGGTGGTTAAAAATGCATGGAAATGTCTGGAAATGATTGTTATTAAGGTTAATAATACTGTAGAAACAAAAACAGGCCCAAATTATGTGGTTTTAGCTGTTTATATAATTTTTGGGAACCAATACAGATTCAAAACTAAAACAAAACACCAAGGTAAAAATTCCAAAACCAGATACAGATCCAAAACCAGGGGAGATACAGATCCAAAACCAAAAACGCAGGAGTCGGCGCACATCTCTATTTGTAATACATCTTGACAATAATACATCAACCAATCAGAGTCTAGCTATTATCTTCTAGAAGGTGCTAGATAAATGTTAAGTAGAATCTGGTTGCTATAGGCAACATCTCCACTTCTAAAAACCCGCGCTCTAGTAAATATACCACCAAGAGTGTCTTCCACAGGTAATGTGAGCAGCACTGATCAATCTTACTATAAGGAGGGGTCTGTCATGACAGTGTAAAGAGAAATAGTGTTTTTTTTTAAAGTAATGTACTATATTTTATGTATGGTGCTTTAAATGAAAGAAAACCCCTTATCCAGAAAATCCGACATCTCAAGCATTCCAGGGTAATAGATCCCATATCTGTTTTATTATTTCAGAATAATGAGGACAGTGAAGCATGCAACATATTTGCGTGGAATAAGAATTTGCTCCCAGTTTCCCTTTTCATAAAAAGTATGATCACAGAATAATTTAGCACCAGACACTTTACATGTTAATGAACTGGATTGATTTTTATAAAGGTGCAAGAACAGACGCTGTATCAGGGCTGATTAATTTGGCTATTTTAAGGTTTTTCTCTTTAGACTCCAGTGAGCAGAGTGGCTGTGCATATATATTAAATTGCAAGATCCATATCTATTAATATGAATACATAATTGCTATATTTATTTTCCATGTGAACAGCTACCATTACAAACAGGAGCAGTTGTCAGCTCAAGTGGCACATGGTGCGGACACTTTTTCAGATTCTCTTACAAATTGCTTCTGTCTGAAAATAAACCTATTAGAAGAAGAATAATCACACTGATGTTGATTCACCACAGCACACACACGTCATATATTATTATGATATCTGGTCAAGATTAAAAGATACAAACAAATATCTTGCTATCTCATAAAACATTCTACCACATTGTCGTAGATTATTTTACTGGGAACAAAGACATTTACCTCAGAATCCTTTTGAATACTGGAAGGAAAATAAAGTTACAGTATACAAAACTAATGTTACAGATCTGCAATGGCCTACCTAAGCTGCATAACCTTAAGTGTGTACTAGTGTTAAGTACAGCCAGCAACATTGTGATTGTCACAGGAAATTAATGTTTCTGACGGTCTCAGGGCAACTAACTTGTTGGTTCCCTACCAATAAAATTGTCAAAATGATATACAGGCAATGTTATTAAAAAGTATAGTATGTTAAATCTCCCAGTATTGTGCTCTTTCTCTCATGTTTATGCCCTGTAGTGTGTACTCCCCCAATTCTATGTTACATATTGTGCTCCCCCCATCGCCATCTGAATGTTTTATATTGTAGTTTACCCCTCATCTGTATACTGTACTTTAAATTGTGCCCCCCCATTTGTGTATTTAATATTGTGCTCCACCAGTCTTTTTGTTTTGTATTGTTTCCTCTCCCCCCATCTCTGTTTTCTATTGTTAGCTCTCCCACACCTGTCTCTAAATCATATTGTGTTATTCTCATAATTGCTTCCCCCTTACAGAGGTTAATTTTCTGACTCCTGCTGTCCTCAGTTTATGCTCTTCTCTGCCTCCAAGTCTGCTTCTCCAGTATTCACTGACTGGCAATGGCACAACTTCATTGCATCACATCCACAGTGCTGCTGTAGATGGGAGCAGGACAGGTATTGTAGGCAACTTGAAGCTTGTTGGAGACTCAGGAACCTCTCCAAGGCCCACTGTCTTACAGTACTGTGGGGCCAATGTGTTTGGGTGTCCATGGTTGACAGCCCTCATTGATTAATGAAATAAATCAAAATGAACTATGACAGGACCATTGATACCAGTAGAGTTGAGCTTTTATAAATAGTGTGAACTTGACATGAATGCTGAAGCTGATGAATATGGGTGGTGAGTAAATAGAGAAAGGTGCCCACTCTGAGACTGAACCCTAACCCATATTCCACTATCCATAATCTTTTTTTATTTTTGAGTTTCCACACAATCCAAGCACTTTAAGTACAAAGACACATTGCCTATTGAATGAAACGCTTGATTTCTTAAACTATGTGAATGAAGATGTTTTATCTTCAAGATATGGGTGGTTGGTAGGGCCCTATGGACAATGGCATATTTGTGTACTATTATTTATCTGTATCATTTATGTCCAATGTCTAATTTACTTCATTGTACAATTATCTTTTATTATTAAATACCTAGATTTGTCCACCTATATCTTTTAATTAAATTGTTCTCCTTATTTTTAGCTTGGCTCTGTTTTTTACATCTGGTTCATTTACATCTAATGCTACTGTATCTGTATTTACTATTATTTTTAAAAACTAGGTTTTGTCAATCTGTATCTTTTCCTTAAATTACCTGTGCTGCTTTTTTGTCTGTTTCATTTACATGCAAAGCCATATTCCTGTCCTATTAAGAGATACTGGGTTTTCACACTTGCAACCTTTAATACATTCCCTTACTACTGCCTAGAAGATGGCACTCTTCCTCTCTGTTGCATTTGCATCCAATGTCATCTTGTTTAACTAGCAGACAATGTATCTTTTACAAAAATGCCATCTTACTATTGATCTTTGGCTGTTCTTCCTCTGTATTTTATTTGCATCCAATGCAATATCCTAGTAAGAGAAAGACCTAAAACTTCCCTGAGGCAAGAGATTTGACTTATAGGCAAGAGGATAAGATACTGTAGCATGTAATGGATGAGAAAAGACAATAGTTTTAGACATAAAACCAAAAATGGAGTGATCTGCTGCTCTCTAGTAAAAATATCTGGTTTGTATGCTAATGCCGTCACATTAGCTACGAATGTGTACGCAGCTGCTATGCGAAAATCTGCAAATGTCACAGCTGCTGGCAGATGTATTGTGACGCCCACCTGAGGCTTTTCAAATCAAAGCATCTGCGTAAAATGTTGCAGCATCTGCATAGAAAGATGCAGCATCAGTTGCAGATCACTCCATTGTTGCAGTCCTGAGTGAGTCTATGGTCACGCAGAATGGCTGTGGGAACTGAAAATCCAAATCCTTGTGTATGAGATCGAATTCACTGGTTAACATGCCCCTGATATGGTCGCAACACGCCTGCGTTCTGTGCTGCCACTCCCTGTTACCTCTGCCAAACACTCCTTGAGTTGCAGTCACACTGCTAATAAATAGTCGCTGACAGTGACTATGGTAATGTACCTTGATGCATGCATATTGTGACTTAAACACGTGTGTTTTACTGATAAATGCTCAACTCCGTAAACATCAGAATGCCGTACAGTTCTGAACCAGACCCATTGTTATAAGTGCTTGAAACTAGGGTAAAAAACATCTAATTTCTTTCTTTTCATCATTTTTTTAGCAGATTGACACCATGTTTAATAGTTGGTTATTACATACAGTTCAGCTCTGATAAAAAATGGAGAAAAGCTGACATCAGAGGTGGTGGTAATTGTGTATTGGTAGTGTAATATGTTTGGTTAATCTTTTATCTCTAAATTGTAGGTTTTGTTAGGATTTAAGCAACTATCTGTAATTTTCTTGCACGTGTTCTAACATATTATGCTCTCAGAGCTTTTTTTTAGGATTTTCTTTCATTTCAATGGGCTATTTTTCCCCATTTTTTTACCTATTCCAAACAAGGGGCTAAATGTAATAGCCTCGGGGTTTCTGACGCTGCAGGGATTTATGCGAGTCTCCTTAGTTTGATAAAGTGGCAATCATTTTAAAGGCTAAACCAAGCTGGTTTAGCCTTTAAAATGATTGCCACTTTAAAAAAAACAGGGATACTCTCATAAATCCCCGCAGCATCGGCTATTACATTTAGTCCAAGATGTCTTTTTCTAAATCCCTTACAAAATACACAAATCTATGACCTTCTTACAGACGTTCTGCTGACCTAATCAAATGTAGAATAAAATATAAGAATTAAGTACTCAAAGGTGTTTATGGCAGTGTGATAAGCAGCTGGATAGTCCAACCACTATCTTGCCATGCAGATCCAGGGCATGATCTGGATGGATTGTGGATGTGGCTTAATGTGTCCTCTTTTTTGAATAGGAAATGTTGGGAGATATTTATTTTACTATAGTTCGTGTTTTGATGGTAGAATAACTAATTTAATTGGGAAACCACTTATGCTCTTCGTATATATTATACCCATAATGTTGGTGCTCACAACCTGTGAGGGTGAGAAGACCAGACGTAAATCAAAGACATTACATAATATTTCAGCGAAGATAGATTGGCATAAACTGTAATAGTTATTTTACAGAATGCTTAAATTTGGATTTGTACTATTGGTTAAATTTAGTCTATATATTCATTTATTTGGCAATAATTAATTAAATTAAGACATTTTGTAAAAAAAAATAACTACTGAGTCATAGTAAAAATGAAACAATAATAATATTTTATTATGAAACAGAATATCTGTCAGGCAACTTATTTCACTCTTAAAATGACATAACAATTAAATTACACGGCCGGTGTACCACGTAAAATAATATAAAATCACAAATATAAACATACAATCAATAAATCGGAGGCATGAAAAGTGATTATACAACCAAATATGTATAAGGTGGCGCTAAACGAGCATTTACCCCAAAGACGCAGAGGTGCTACTCCTTTGGACTGTCTCAGCTCATACCCTATTCCACCTGGGCGCTGTCTGCCGTGCACGACTGCATTGGAGGCGGTGTGTCCCTGCGGCTAGGAGTGGAGACAGACGACTCGCGCTGGTTATTGTGCCTTCATCCCATGTGTGACTGTGAGTAAGCTCTGCCATGAACTTTACTTTAACATCTGCTACAGACATTGGCATATAATTGGAGCTTACTGTGCTCCGCAGCACAGAGCCAGTGCTGAACATATTGTGCCTACGACTTGGCACACTGCTGGAGTACATTGGGTCTGATACCTAATAGCTATTAAAGAATCTGCTCAGCAGATTACACGGATACAGTAGCACACCTACTATTTTAACATCAGCCATAAAGAGGTGCCTCTTCTCATTATATATATTTTTTATTTTTCCCAGGACTGTGAGTAAATGGAATTCCAATGATACACTGAATATATGCACAATGCATTTCTAAATCCACTTTATTGGAACTTTAAAACATCTGTACACTAGCACTACTGCAACATTGTATGGTAGCTTTTTATGTGACACATTGTTGTTTTATTTTCTTGTACACATTTATTAGAATGTGGACACATTAGTGTCTTATTTCATAGGATTTTGTGCCAATTCAGTACATTATTTGAGTCATAGTGAGGAATTGTTTTTCTCTTTAATATGGATATGTCCTAATGTCATTTTTAGATTGTATTTTATTTACTGTTATATCGTAATTAAAATAAGATATTATATTATCTTAATGTTTTGTGTCGTTTAGCGCCACCTTATACATTTTTGGTTGTATCTTTCTTTGTGAGAAGCTTGGTTAAGCCTCTCGTATAGGTGTGCTGCAAATTTTGACACTTTATCCATATACACCACTGTTAGCGCCAGGTACCTTTTTGTTTTATGAAAAGTGAATATATACAGTAAACTGGTATTGTTATATATTGTCAATGTTTGTTAGTATATGGTTAGTGGGATAATTAGACTGTCCAGTGAAAGTCACTCTAATTTGCAGATATCCACTCCAATAGCCAGTGTATTTAGTAGAAAATTATTAAGCAAAGTACCACTCATCCAACACTTTCAATAATGCCATCTGTGGCTAGTATATTTTACATTCTATGCAATAATGGAACTTGAACTCAACACTTGCAATTTGCAGCAGTCCACTCATTCAACAAGAATCTAATCTGCATAAGTAGGTCATGTTAGTAAGAGGTTAATAAGCATGTATTGGTTAATCCCTTGGAAATATTACCTCCGAATCCATAAGTGCTGTAAAAATATTCATTCATCCTGATTTAAACAATATTGATAAGCAGTCCCTTACCTCCCGACTGCTGGGGGCTTCCTATAATGCAGACTAGGAGGGCAGCTTGTGGTATTCATTTCAGGATTTAGAAGAAAAGTGGCAGCTAGCAAGGTATCCAAATGGCGTTCCTCCTGGGCCATGGTAACCACTTAACGTGTTTCTCCACTTGTAGTATTTACTCAGTGCCTTGCTCAGAAGGAAGTTGTCACACACATTGTGATTGTGGTCCTGCGATGTTGGATGCAGTGCAGCTGCAATCATCAGTTGATTAATAGTCTGCTGCTGTTTGGGGTCGGGGGTGGGAACGTAGCAGAAAACATGGGTGTTTCGGCTGCTTTCTCAGACGCAGTTTCACTGGCCCCTGCTGCAGTGTTTTGACGGATATCCTGAGTGATCTGAGGGTTACTCAGATGTCCGATGGCCTCCCCATTCACTCAGTGGATCTGATGCTGCATCTTTAGATGCAGCCAGTGGATCTAAAGAAGCCAGCAGTGGGCGTCTTTTTACTAAATACACCACCTGCTGCAATAGCATATACAGTATACACAGATTCTCTGCGTCCAAAGTCACAGCACTGATACACACTGTGTTCATCTCTGAATCAGGCTTTATGTCCTGCTGTAATGTCACGTACAGAGTCTCGGACATGGCAATAGAGAAAGAGACAGTGCACAGCACACTCCCCTCTCAACACCCCCCTCCCCCACTCAAGGCTGTCTCTGGTTACACAACATAACATTGCACATTTTGTATGCCTTACCTGTAACCGACTATTTTTTTGTAAATATGTTGAAAAGTATTTTCATTCATGATAAACTTTATGAAAACAAGAGCTTACTTTTAATAATATATAATTAATGGAAATTAGTATTTATTTTTATTAAACAAGATCCCCAGCAATTTTCTTGTTCTGCTAACAAATGACTTTATGAATGAGTAATCTGCGTTAGTTGGCATAGTATAATGGGAACATTCCTATGTTCTACCTGCAGGAGGCATAGCTGCTTCTAATTTGGGATGCTGTTTAGTGATTTTCATTTATCTTAACATAAATGTAAGAGCTGATTAGAAAGGTGCATCATGGCCTTTTCGCTTTCTGAGTCATAATTTGGCTTTTTCATTTATACGGTCTTTGCAAGAACATTTCCAGCAGTGATGGCACTTTCCAATATTTCAATAATTTATTATTATTATTATTATTATTAGCAACATTTATTTATATAAAATTAGCATAGTACACACTGTTAATTGGAAGCAAATGCATTAATAAGAAAATACTGAATATTAATAAACAAAAAGGTAAGAGGGCCATGCTTGCAATATTACAATATTTAGGACAAACAAAAAAATGGTATATAACTTGAAGTATGACAGATTGTGTACTGGTACAGCAGTTTTATATTATGCACGAGTGCTTAGTGGGGCTATGTACTGTACTCTAGTCACAAAGAAGTGTTAATTTGGTGACCAGTAGCTTGTTTGAATATAAAAGATATTACATATAAGTACACCTGAAGAGTGGTAATTGGGAAAGCCTAGCTAAAGTGGTGAGTTTTCATGCTAATGCTGGAAAGCTATAGGAAAGTCTTGTATGAAGGAGGGAAATCCATAGAGTTGGTGCAGCACATAAAGCCTGTTTGTAATGGGAGTAGGTAATGAATGTGGGTGAGAGGCACAGATTTTGCACAGAGTGGAGGGATTACGTTTGGAGCTAGTATAAAATAAGTGAAGAGATGTACGTTTTTGCAATTTTGTTGGCTTTGGATTTGTGTGTTACTAGAAGGATTTCCATCTGCTACTGTAGCAAGTCTGTCTTGTACTTAATTTTCCTTATCTTCATCTAGAACTTTTTTCTTTTCTTTTATGCAGAATACCAGAAGTGAAATATAGTTATATATATAATCCTATCACTATGTGACAGAAATGAACATTCAAGCTAATCTTGTGGGGCAGGGCAGTGAATTTACAATGGGGCACTTGTGGTTTTTCTCTTAATATTCTCTATCTAGGGGCTCTATTTACAACAAATACCAATATCCCATGGTTAGAAAATCATTGTGTCATTCCCAGGGGTCCACACTTGACCATATCCGACCAATATTGATACAATTTTACATGAAGGTTGGAATTTATGTTAGACTAACTTTGGTAAAGTTCTAATTCACAATATGCAATAGTAGCAAAACTATGTGGAAGTGGGTGCAACTGTCATCAACTCCACAGTACACAATCAGCAGGTTGGGACGATCCTCAAAATTGTTCCACTCAATATAGAATGACCCCATTGTGAACTATACATTGCATTAAAATATCTCTACTATCAGTCACCTTAACTGATATCCCTCAACTGCCAGTAACCTATTGCAGAGATACCTCGAAGTTTCCAGTGACTTGCTAAATAGATACCCCACACTGCCAGTCACCCGTTGGCCAGCTATTCCCCTACTGAAAGTCACCTGTTGCACAGTTACTCTACTACTGTTAGATACCTATTGCACAGGTAACCCTCTAATGGTCTACCACCTATCACACGTATACTCCTCTACTCTCAGTCACTTGCTACACATTTACTCTCCTACTGCCAGTTTCATGGTTTACAGATACCCCCTCCACACACCCATCTCTAGATGCTTGTTGCACTGATAATCTCCCAACTGACAGACATGTGTTGGACAGACTAACCCCATCCCCTCTCCCTTACCAGTTAAAATGGGTCCTCTTCTAAATATTCCAAGGCTTCCACATGACTCTCAAAATACCTTACCTTACACACATCCGTAATACTTTGCAAGTCTGTGAAAACATCGGTAACATCGAGTACAACCGGAGCCTCATGCACACTTGCACAAGGTCAAATCTTACTCAGGAATTGCTAACCTCATCGCATGCAGTGAAAGCCCAAGCTGCGTATGACATCGCAGTGCCTAATTTATGCAAACCCCTGCAATGGCATTCAAATGCTCTGGCCGATTGCATGTGTAATCACAGTCGCAATGCTTGCTGAATCAGGCCCATTAGTCGCAAGCCTGGGCTTGATACTGTAAATTTCACAATTTTGTTAATTATTACAGCAACTAGGGGAGCTTGGCATATTTAACATCAGTCTGTGCTCTTCTCTTTGTGTCAGTTGTGTTTGTTAACATTGCTCTTTAATAAAGCCTCCTCAAATGGAAGCGAAACGCGTCAGTTATATTGGCCACCAGTATCTTGCCGGACATTCATGTAATTACAGCCAAGGACTTTATTATACCAAGTGGGAGACATTCTTTAACACATCGGAATGGAGCTCTAATAACCAGACGGAAGCAGCAGCTATCAAAGGCGGTCACAAGCTGACTGAATTACAGCCTTGAGAACTGCGCTCATTGGAGTAATTAGGCTTTATGCCCTAAAGCTGGGACTCCGCACTCTGTGGACATAAAGTACCGCTTACATACTGTGTCCTTTTGTGGTACAGACATGGAGGTCTGACCAAAGTGGACAATAGTTGTTTCCTTGGAACAAAAAGTCCAGGGGGAAATTAGGGTCTGAATAGACTGTTTTAAGAAATTTATTGTTGGTTCCTATTGAGGACTTTTTTCATATATGAACTGGTCATTGCATAATATATTTTTATATATATATTTTTTATTATTACCAATGTTGATATTAATTGTATTGTAATACTATGTATAGTGCATGAACTTTCTTGGTATACGTTTTTAACCACTTTCTCCTAAGAATTTATCCAGCTCCAACATTGACATGTAATAATATCACAAGTACTTAGAAGATTTAGTAAGGAGCTAATAAACTTTTAAGACTTTAGCTGTCAGAGTGTTACTGTTATACCTCTGGTGCAGTAAAATGTATTAAGCATTCAGACTTCTGATCACTGTTGAATATTTGAATAGCCTTACTCTGTCCTGCCTGGCTTCAAATATATTTTGTGTTTTACTATGGGTGGTATTTCCAGCAGCATAGTTACTGTCCTTTATTACTGATATGGATATGCCCGTGATATACTTTTCAGGTAATAGCGGTAGCCCTTGCTTTTTAGTCTCCCTCTCCGCTTATGAGTCACTGTCAGCTACAAAAGACAGCTATCCTGAGTCACAATATATGAATAGGGTTATGTGTGACTAATCCCCAATGTGCATATAACTCTATAACCTCTCCAGCCGCTCTCCCACCAATGACAGGTTGATACTTCACAGAGACAGTCCCTCTTCAAACTGGACCTCCCTCCATTCTGCTGTCACTGACACCTGGCAGGAACCACTTGCCAATATTGCTGAATAGATCTACCCCCACTATGCTGAAGGCCACTGCCTTCTGCTGTCCATTTAGCTCCTAAGCACCCAGTCTGTCACATCTGGAGTTGGTTCCTCCAAAGTTCTCCCTAGACCGCTTGTACCCTCAGATAGTCTGGCTCTCCACTACTCTCTGGGGCTCGGGCAGTGCTAGTCTTTAGCTCTGGTCTCTCAGGCAGCCAGACTTTGACTTTGCCCAGTCTAGTGTACCATCTTTGGGGAGAATCTCCAGGCACTCCCCCTGTTTCTTCAAAGTTGCTGACTAGGGATGACTGTCTCTCTTCTCTAGAACTTGGATCTGCCTTGAATAACCCCCATTTCTTCACTGGATGGTGGCTCACGCCCCTTGATTCAGCAGCTGTCATCTGTTTTGTTAGGGGGCCCCTTGCTATGTGACAGGTGGCTAGTGGCAGGACTGTATTTGGGTACACTCAAGGTGTAGTCTCCGCTCTGCTAATAAGTACCTCACAACTCTCAATGCTCCTGCGCTTTAACCCTTTCCCTGAATCTCTCTCCCACCTGGGGCATGCAAGGCTCTGGAAATTCTGGCACCTTCTGGGCTCATGCCACTATACATTTATATGCTATAAATACATTTAATATACCTCTGAGTATATTTGTAAAAAAAATATTTATAATCTACATCAATGTACTTTCCGTCTATTCCATAGACCCCATTATGTTGATAGGGGTTACACAATGTGAAAAACTAGAAGTACCACTCTGATGTTCATTCAGACCTAGGAACATTGACCTAGTAACATTGAATTGAATGAAGCATATCTGGCTGCAAAATGAATATGGTGCTAGAGAACTAGTGAATAATCTTTTTGGTATGCAGGTTAATGAAGCTTGCAGATGAAAACCATTAGTTTGTGTGTGCATTAAGCTTATATGTACAGGTCCAGTTTTCTAGCTTACAGTGTTCATTACACCCTGGTTAATGCATATTACCTAGAAAAACAAAATACATTTCATTGTTTCAACATTTTGGACTTACACAAATGCATTTGGAGCACATTAACGACGTGTGCATAAATTGCTCTGAGATTGTGCTCAAGAATAGCTTCCAAGAAAGTCTGTAGAGCAGGGGTTCCTAACCATGGTCCTCAAGGCACCACTAACAGTCCAGGTTTTAGGGATAACCACACTTCAGCACAGGTGTCTTAATTAGTACCTCAGTTATTTTGATTTAGCTATCTGTGCTCAAGCATGGATAGCACTAAAACCTGGACTGTTAGTGTGCCTTGAGGACCGAGTATGGGAAATACTGCTGTAAAGCTTCAACTTTCAAATAGTCCACAAAAGATGTGTAGTGCTGCTATCTCACAATACATGAGGCATCCGGATCCTACGTAGCCTAATCTTGGTCTGGCACTGGCGGGGCCTCATATTTTCATACAACATATGCTTTAAGTAAATTTACATTTCTATTTTCTTCTACTTCAGGCATCAAAGGATAAAAAATTAACTAAAAATTTGGGGTCCATCAAAGTTTGGGGTCCAAGCAGTTGTCTTGGGTGCCTAGGCTTAAAGCTTGGCCTGTTCATGTAAGCTATTTTCTTGCCTTGAGCACTAAATAAATATAACTATTCACTTGTATAACTAAACTAGAAAGTTATCCTGGCACTGGGTCATGATGACTGTGTGTAGTTTAAAATGTAAAACCTACCAACTAATTCATCTATAAACTGTAACTTTGGAGGAACAGCATTATTTTTAAGCATCACAGATATTATTTGCAGCTCACATTATAATTGTTTTTCATATACTCACTATTTGCATTATAGGAATTCTCTTTAACCAACAGACCAGTGCCAGATTAAGGTCTACATGGGCCTGGAGCTGAAACATAGGAAGGGCTTATTGTGTGCTGCTGCAGGGGGTGTGACTAGCACTTTGGTGAAACCCATGCAAACGAACATGGGGGACATACAAATTACACACAGATCCACCATGACTCATAATTCATGACCTCTGTGCTGTGAGGGGGATGTATTCGCCTCCCGGCAGTCGGGGTGCTGGCGGTCAGAATACCAGCACCTGAATACCGACAGGGTTAGAATATCGACACTTGTCGGTCAGCATTCTAACCCTCTTCCTAACCCTCCCTCCCCGGTGCCTGACCCTAACCTCCCCCATAGTGCCTAAACTTAACCTGCCCCGCCCCGCACCCTAAACCTAACCGTCTCCCCTTAGTGCCTAACCCTCCCCCTAACCCCAGTACTTACCTTTGGGATCCCAGCGGTCGGAATCCCAGTGGTCGGAATCCCGGTGCCAGTATTCTGACGACCGGAATCCCTGCTGTCAGGATGCTGAATGTATCCCCATATATACATGCATACAGACACATAAATATTCACATATACATACATATATATACACACATACAGTGTATATATATATATATATACACACAAACACACACACACAGACTTTGATATTTATATATACATATATATGCCAGGCATTACACTGACCTGTCGGAAGGTACAGTACTTTGTGCATGCTGGATTTTACTCCTGGCTGGTGACACCTTTCCTCAACGCGCAGGGCATGCTTTTTTCATAAGATGTGGGTGAAGCCTGTGTGGTTTTGACATACAGTAGGCTGGTCTCTATGTGGATTATGTGCAAGCAAGTTTACATTGCACGGTTTCATTAAATCCTAACTTTATGGCATTAATCTGATTTTTATGGTAAATTTATGTAGGAATGACAATAGTTTTGCAATGTCATTAACAAGAAAACAGGTATTTTATTCACGATGTGATGTGCAATCGCATATGCGAGGTATACTTATAGCAAACTTGGACAAGCTGTGACTTTTTGGCTAGCAGGGATTGCAGGGCCTTGCAGTTCCACAGCAGCTGGTGACCCACAGTTTGCCACCATCTGCTTACCAGGAGACATTTAGTGCCTGATTCATAGGTGGACAAATCGCAATAGTGGCCACTGGCAAAACACAGGGAGCGATAATATGCAAATGCTAATCTTTGCCTTCCCCATGTGCAATGAAGAGTACAAGTGCTGAAACGCCATTTTTTTGTTTCTGTGGACAGTGCAACTGGGTCAGTGGTTCTCAACACTCCTCCATCAACGACAGCCTAAGAGCTGCTCAGTGTTTCCTTCTCAAATTTGTGTTAACGTGGCCTCTGTGGCTGTGGATCTACATTTGTAAATACAGTTCACTGACACGTCCTTGACACTACCATAGCATGCCCATGAGACAGTATTTTTTTTTTTGGCAACACTTAAGGCCACCTCCCAGTCACCACCCAGGAACGCCCAGAGTAGTGCGCCTCAAACCTTATTGCAAGCGTCTGTGTATGCAACTGTGATGTCTGCATCAAGTCAGGGTAACACACATACCCAAGGAGGTACTGGCAGGTTGCGCCAGAGTCCGCTACATGGGTATGATCACAAATGAAATAGGGAGAATAAGCATTATAAAATCGATATGGCATCCCAGGCATTGAGGAAGTATGGCAAAAAAGAAAAAGCACTCTCCCCTTTGCAATTTTTTTTTTACAATTGGTTATGTACGTTATTTTAATAATGAATACATCATTTAATTTCATGGATATATATGTTTAGCTGTATTATTCCCATGGTGTAGAAACGATATTGATATCAATAAAAATGATGCTCCACCCACCCCTGTAGTATATGCTGTCGTCTGAGAGACAGGGAAAACTAACCACAGTATATACACTATCACAGTTTAAACACAATGTAGGTTCAGTGTAAAAACGAATAATAGTACTATACTGCTTACATTTTATTAGGCAATAAAAATATACAGAGAATGTACACCCATTTGCTGCCAGTCTGCCATCTGTCAGTATTTTTTTTGGCCCTCATAACAGTGAAAAATAAATGATTTGACTCACTTACCCCTGAGGTGCTGTGCTGATCGCTCTGCTGCTGTAGGCTGCGGCTCTCTGCTGTTTTCCGACCCCTGTCTGAGCGGGCTGTAGCATAGTTCTCTCTGGGTGGAAAGCTGTGACTGGAGGAGCTCAGCCTCAGCATCGCGAGAGTACAGCTTCTTCTCATGAAGCAGAGAGCTCCTCTGAGCCGCGGCCTGCTGACAGGCGCTGGCGGGTTGCCAGTGCCTGTAATAACAGAGTTGTGCTGGGTGAATGTCGCAGCCGAGGTACTGGGGGTGGGGCCACATACAGCAACCGGCCCCATAGTTCCATCGGCTTCCCGGGAAACGTCCCATAGAATTTAACTTGCAGGGGATCCTGTGGGCCTATTGTCAAAGGTGGGCCTGGAGCTGTAGCTCCACCCGCCCCATTATTAATTCAGACAACAGACAACACCATCACTATGGAGTGAGAAGACAGCGTAGGTATGTACAGTATGTTACTCAATAATACATAATATATATGTTTAGAATATATTTTTCAAAAAAGTTTAAGGGCCAAATATAATAGGGTGAGAGTTTAGAAAATTTAAGACCTGGATGAGAGTTTAAATCTTGAGAGTTTGAGTCTGAAAAACATGCAAGTTTCCATTTTCTGTGACTTTATTACATTGGCTGAGTTTAAAAATGTGACCGTTTTCTCTCACATTTTCTAAACTCTCACCTTATTACATTTGGCCCTAAATGTTTAAAGCTTATCTGAAGGAGACTGTGATATACTTAAGAGGAAGGACTTATCCCAACTCCTTTGATTTAGAGTAGTCTTACTAGAATAGAAAATAGACTAATTCACGTTTTTGCCATTAGCAACAAGGTAAGTGGACTTTTGTAGCTCTATTAGTGTTGTAATGTGATTTATGAATCATTTTTTTGTCCAATAGTTCAAACTGAAATTAAAGGGAAGCCTTTATAATTGTAATTTTTATGAAGGTCAGATTTGATGAAAACCATATAAACTACGCAGTACTAATGATTTCTTTAAAATTGATTTTCAGGTTGTAAAAGTGGTTTCTAAAGTCTCTCCTGTTGATTAATGGTGTACTTGTGTCTTATCTATAAACTCACATAATTTAAAATAATGATCACTTCATAGCAGATATGGAGAATTTACAAAGTTTTTAAATGTTTAAAAGCTGAAGGAGTATGAAATGAACTAAGACACGGTGCTGTAATTGGCAAGCTAGACTTCTGAAAGTGTTGGGACTATTTGGTCTTATTGTCTTCAGTCAGTAACCATGAAAATATGTGTTGTGTTAATCAGATTGCTCTTTTCTATGTTTGGGATGCATTAAACACTGTTTCTATATATGTAAAACACAAACTAAACTTGTGTTACTAAAAATATGAATCATCCTATATGTTCCCCACTATCCCCTTTTCTCTCAATATTTGGGACTGTTCCATTCAGACAATTAAGCTTTTGTCTTCTCCTACATCTCTTACTCCAATCTTGGACAACCCAGCTTTTCTCCCTGGAATGGATCATGGCACTTTCACTTTACAGATCAAGCAGGGCTTCTTTTCCTCACAGATCTGCCCTTCTCTGAGGCTTTCCCACCTATGCAGACATTATAGACTGGTATCCTATTCCTGTGATGAATGTATTCCTTATTATCAGAACTCGTACTTAACTACCTTCAGTTAATATTAATGTTGACTCTGCACAATACAGTATACCACCTTTTTTTATCAACAGGAAAACCATCAAAAGAATCTCACACTTTACCATGAGAGCAAGTGGTATGTAGTCAACATGCTGATATTCAGAATGTCATCACCATAATGTCTACATTCAGGATGTTGACATTATAAATGTTGACAGTCAGAATGTTGACACGTAGTTAGGGTTAGACTGCAATTAGGGTTAGGGTTAAGCTAAAATAGGACTTTCAACATTCTGACTGTCGACATTCATAATGTTGACATTTTGGACATTATGTCAATGTTGAGATTATAAATGTTGAGATTCTGAACATGTCAACATCCTGAATGCTGACATTCAGACCTTGTCTATATTATGATGTTGACATAATCAAGGTTGACATTTCATACCACACCCCAGCAGGATGTGAGAGAGATCCTTCATCTGGGCACATGGACAAATGTCTAGGCTAACATCACATCATCTTCCACTTGAATTTGCTGGGGACAACTCGATCCACCATCCATGAACTCAATCAAATAATGCATATGGGTGGTTTACAAAATGGAACATACAGTCAGGGGCATAACTAGAACTTTGTGGGCTCCATAGCAAAATATTTAAAGGGCCCCCCAACTCCGGTCTCAACCTGAGTGTATACATATATATAAATGTAACATGGGGTGTAGAAATGAGGATTCAGACAGGCAGGTACTCGGTAAAGCAGTGTCTTTTAATGGCAGCAGACAGTGCACTTTAGCATACATGAGCTTAGGCCTGGACACACACAAATAAAGAAAGTAAATGTCCCAGCACTCCTCATACTTACCACAATTGACAATGCTCTGCCAGCATAGCCCTTAGTCCCTGGCAGTACAACACTAAGGCCTACTACCTGGCCGCTAGACAGCATCAGGGCCAAGAGTAACAGGCAGATGAGAATTTTAAACTCTTCCTGTTCTCCAGTGATTATTCCAGCTGGATTTGTGCAACTGTGAAAACCTGGAAGTCCACACCTCCATTGCTATAATGCAGAACACACAGGCTTCACTCCAGCCTCCCATGGAGGGAGTTGATCCCACAGGAATGTGGGCAATTCAGGTCAGAGACAACCCCTCTCACCACAATATATATAGGTTCATTGATCAGGGCACTCCTAAGCAACTGATGCAGAAGGAATAATAAAAAAAAATCCCCACATTATATCGTAACTAGTATTGTGGTCAACTAGTTATTGTGGGGTAACTAGTAAGAGAGAGGTCAACCCACCTATGATTTGGAGTCTTGCAAAATCATATGCCGTGGTCACTTGTCTCCTCAGCAGCAGTAGCTGTCTGTAACTGGCAGCATCCTCTTGCTGCTGCGGCCATCGCTGTTCCGTTATCAGCTCCTCTTCATACTAGAGTAGGGGGTGCGATGATGTCACATCACGCTGTGTGCATCCCCGCTGACGGCGCTGAGCAGCCTGAACATCTGATCTTCTGAGTCTGAGCACATAGCCATGCAGAGTTACAAAAAAAAAAGCAGCAGTGATGGCGATTCTAATGGATGGTCCTGTGCACGCCCTCCTAAGCCACCAGTCCCCATAGCAAGTGCACCCCTTGCACCCTCTACAGTTACACCACTGCATACAGTATATCCTGCGTTATTACTAAAGCCACAATTATCTGCTTTTTGGGAACCCTGACTAGAATTCCACCACTCTTGGAATTGAATATGGAATTGAATCATATTGCCGACTGGGACCCAGAGACTGGGCAGTCTACCACCATCCCCTGCATAAATAGAAAATAAATCTAAAAATATATTTTAAAATGTATAAACTTATAGTGTTCATTCTAGCACCATGCACCTGTTAAAACCCTTGCGATTCCTCTTTCCTGTCTGGAGTGTCACTTTCTGCTCTGGTGCTTTTAGCACACAAACTATTAATCTCAGGAGTTTGTTGCATCAGCTGAGTGAGCTAGAAGCACCAGATCAGAGAGCGACACCCCAGGCAGGAAAGAGGAACTTTACAGGTTGTGACAGGTGCAGGGTGCTAGAATGAAGACTACACTTAGATAAAATACTTTATTTAAAATAAAAAGCATTTTTCTATAATTTTCTTCTATTATCACCATCTGGAGACATGTGCCATCACAATTTTGTTAGATAGGCTTTCCCATGCCTTGTATGGGTAAACAATCTCTGGCAAGACCTTCTTGATATATAGGGCATTTCCGGTGGAAACACTCTTTCCCCGGCCTAGGGTTTTTTGACCTTTGTTACATACATGCCTAAATAATAATGTAAATCAATGTACTCAATTACGAGCTAAACAAAGAATTATTTGTTGAGCTGCTCTATCAATTATTGTTAAATATGTCAATAGATGCATGTATTCCTAGATGTTGTCTCCTCTGTCCTGTCCTGTTCCTGATATAATTATAAAGTGTTCTTTCTCTGGTCTGTGAAGATCAAAGCGTGAGTAAGCATACATCTACAGTACATACCACTTATTGGTAGTGCTTTTTAGAACTAATCTGTCTATAGATGTTTGAGTTTCCATTATCTATGTTATGTTCCTTATAGTACTTATTTTTACTATTACAAATAGAATAAGCTGAATGTTCAATATACAATCTTATTTATTATACTGTAGAAATGTATGCAAATCAGCTGCTGTTAACATTTAGATGCTCAATTGACCTAGCCGCTTCCACTTAAAGACTACCTGCACCTGGGCACACTGAAGTTGTGGACTGTTATTAAATTGTAGTAGTGGCTATAAAATGTTCATCTTCTGCTCATATGTTTTACCACATTTTGAATAATGAATACAATAGGTGTTTTGTCCTAGCCAAACACATCTAAAAATGTGTAAATTAAAAAGGTATACAGAATCTCCAGCTGCTGCTTTAGTATAGGGAATCCCTGACATTTTAAATTCATATTTAAAGAAAATCTCCCCCCAAAATATTATTTAATATTTATTCAAAAGGAGTCTCAATTGATACGCAGGTACTTGATAAGCAGTCATGGACCAGTTGAAAGATTTTCTTCCACTTTTCCTCTCTCAAATTTCCCCCCAGGTATAAGTACAGTATGATGCTATAGAGTGGGAAGCCTAATTATCATAGAAAGTGGCGACACAAGTAATTCTGCTGTCCTCTGATAGCTAACACCATCTCAGGCATGGCCAGGTTAATAATGGGGCTGATGGAACTGCAGCTCCAGGCCCACCTTTAGAATAGGCCCACAGACAGTAGCATTTACTATGTGCTGCATTAGACAGGATTTTTTCCCCCCTCTACAGCAGCCTGCCAGGGGCTGCCCGAGGCCCCGCCCCTGGCTGCGCAACCTCCCCTCTTCCCTCCCACCGGCCCTCTCTCCAGCCCGGATCAAAAGCCAAATGCATAAACATTACAGTGGCGCATGACGGGCTTCACTAGCCCTCTCAGCAGCGCTTACGCCCAGTGACAGTGACTTGGTAGTGGCATGCCTTTGCACCAGGTGACATCACTGCGTGTGATGTCACATGGATGCCACCACCGCGCCTTGAAGCAGCCCGGCCCGGTTATGTCCAGATGTCCACGAGGCACCAGCACAGGCAGGCTCACCAGCACAGCAGCTCCGTGAAGGCAGCCTGACAGCAGCAGTCCTTGGGTGAGGTGCTGTCCAGGCTGCATGGCTGCTGCTGTATAGTAGTATAAATTGTACACATAATACAGGGCAGGCAACAGGCTTAGTTAGTTACTTATGAAAGTTTAGTAATTATATATAAATATTATATATACTCCAAATATTTATAATAAATACACATATTTTTATGTATGTATATATACTGTGTGCGTGAGAGATAAACGTCATTACATTACACTTGATACCGAAACCTCTGCAGCCACTGACTCATCATTGAGTGAGTCAGAAAGTGCCAGGGGATCATCAGATGCATCATAGAAACCCTCTTTAGGGGTCACTACCAACGCTCAGCGGGGTATTTCAAAAGGAAGAGTACCAGGCAAGGGGACCAATAGAAGAGGCAAGAGAGAGGGATGGGGCAGACAAACCTAGTGTTCAATTTATCATCGAGGGTCTTAACGGACCTTGAACTGAAAGTCCTGAATAAAGGACTCCGTTTTGTCCCTACTACCCATTTTGACGAGTTCCAAGATTGATTGTATGTGCCTTAATCGACAACTTCATCTCAAAGAGCACTGTGAGGTGACACAGACCCAATCACTCTTTGAGGGCCCAATTTCTATACGTCCATTCTCTACATTTGACCCTATATCCAACAACGCCTCAATCAAGTGCTTCTCACACCTTTTGGACGCTACAACTTGCAAAGTTCACAGTCAGCATCAGACATTTCATCCCAACTTGTCGAAGGGTGAATTAAAATATCTTAGAGGTTACTCTGATATTGTCATTAGACATGCTAATAAGGGGGGTGGAATTGTCGTACAAGATCTATCTGCCTATAAAGATGAGATCTATTCCAAATTAGGGGATCAATCAGATTATAAATCGTTGGCAGAAGATTCCACTGCTCTCTTCAAACAAGAATTGGATGGGTTACTCAAACTAGCTGTAGATAATGGGGTCCTCACCAAAAATATTGCTGTAGCATTACAGGAGGATTGGCCAAGAGTTCTAATACTGTACACCATCCCCAAAATTTACAAAAACATCAATAAACTGCCGAGGCGCCCCATTATCGCAGCGAGGAGATCTTTATATTATTACGTTTCCCAAATACTTCGACCTTTTCCTACAACCCATTATCCAACATCAACCAACTTTTTTGCAAGATACCACTGCATTCCTTAATAAACTCAAGGAAGTCTCCCCAGTGCCTATCAACAGCTATCTCTGCACCCTTTATGTGTTCAGCCTCCATACAAATATCCCTCACGATGCTGGATTAGATGCCATGAGCAGGTTTCTTAGCACTAATTGTCATTATAAAGGCCCTGATATCACTCTGTATATGGAGCTTTTGGAATTGACTCTGAAAGAAAATTATTTTCTTTTTGCTAGCAAATTTTATTTACAGCTACTGGGCTGTGCGATGGGGTTCTGTGTGGCCCCATCATTTGTTAACATATTTATGTTCCAGATGGAACACAAATTCTTTTTTGAGGACCCTTCCATAGCCAGCCATATACACTTCTTCACCTGCTACATAGACGACCTGTTCATTATTTGGACAGGTACCAAAGAGCTGTTTGAGGTATCCAGGAGTGCCATCAACCAGATGGATGAACATATTAAATTCACCTGGGATATACAGATCAGTGCGATACACTACCTCAATGTATTGGTATCCAAAGTGGACATGGATCTACACACCTCGATTTTTAAAAAACCGACAGATAGAAACACCCTTCTGAGGGGTGATGGTCACAATCCATATCCACGCAGCCTCAAACGGGGCTTTCCTTTTTCCCAGCTCTTGAGAGTACATTGCATCACAGATAACCCAGAAAGTGCCTCAGTTGAAAGGGACAATGTGATCACGCAATTTGTTGAGTGAGGTTACCATCCACAGGACCTTCTAGACATCAAAAAGAAAGTGCTGTCCATCCCCAGGAGTGATACTCTGAGGACCACTCAGAAAAAGCAGAGGAAGAATTCCGTCACCTGGATGAATAAATGTAATCCTCTGAGTCACCACATCGCTAAATCAGCAAAAAACCTATAGCACATTCTTGCAGAGGATTCGACTCTACCAGCGTTGAAAGGCACACCATTAATGCCTTGCTACAAAAGACCTAAGAATATCAAGGATTGGGTAGTGAGAAATGATGTGTCAGGCTTAGGAACTGTTCCAACTGCTAATTTTTTGAACAAGAAGCCTGGATGTTATAGATGCATCAATTGCATGACTTGTAGTTTTTTGGAAGTTGGGAATTCTTTCACACACCCCCACTCTGACAAGTGCTATTTCATTAGACATGTGCTATCATGCATTTCCCATTTTGTGATATACTTCATTCGTTGCCCATTTCGGCTTGTGAAACGTGGGTAAAACCACCAGACAGTTCAAGGAGAGGGTGGCCTTACATCGCTCTGTGATCAGGGCAGCACTGGATGGGAAAGAACAGGACCAACCTGTGGCCAGGCACTTTAGGGAATTTCGACATGGCCTTGCCACCCTCAAATATAAAATGATCGACTGTATCCCCCCTTTAATCAGAGGTGGTGATAGGAACAAAGCCTTACTACATTTGGAGGCAAAATGGATACATACCTGGAACACTGTGACTCCATTTGGGCTCAATGAATCTCTTTTGTTAACTTGTTGCTTATAATGCATCCTATCTACCCATTCTTGTTGTATTAGCCTGTTAATTGAGCACGGACTGCTCAGGTTCTTTATTGTTGTTACATATACCACATATCATTATGATTGTTGGCAGATTGTCTCTATTGACATTTTACACATTTTACACAGTCTCGGTATATTTCTTTATTTTCGTTTTCTCTAGATTTGCTCTTTTATTAGGAGCAATAGTTCTACCCACAAATAGCTCCCTGTTGTTGGAGCACGTATCTGCAGTCCTGGTTCATGTCCAGGTAGGTAGCTCTATTATTATTATGTACATTTCCTCTGACTTTTCAACCCTTTTAATATGTCCCCATTGTTTATACTGTTTTATGTGTATTCTGTGTTTCATGAGTGGTTAATCTACAGATGGGCCCAGCTAGTTTGTTGCTCATAGTGCGCCATTCAGGCCTCTGTGTCGCGCCATAGAACGTTACGTGATGGCTGGACTTTGGCGTACCGTGGTATTCTTTAATGAAATATATGCTATGGCATGTAATACACCGCTTAACCGCTGGGTGGCGAGTGCTCCACTGATGTAATTTGTACTGAATACCATACTGTTAAATTGGATGGATATAATATTCACGCAGTGTATTTGCATATTGCATGTTTGCACAACCAATCAAATGGGATGCAAATCAGTACACATACTGTACATAACTGTACAGTAGTGTAATTGCTGTGTTCTTATGATGGTATAACCGATACTATACATTAATGTGATGCACACACAGCTTTCAATGAGACGGGATTAATTATTCTCTAATGGTGGGGTACTGTGTATATACTGTATGTACTAGTATAATATTTTGTAAGGAATTCACATTTTGTTATTAAAAACAGCAGTGGGTGGGTGGAGTGCACAAGGATGAGCCCGCTATTGACATTGTACACAGTGCCTGTGGTAATTCGCAGACGTCACATCACATACATGACAGGTGCAGCTCTTGATATGGCTGGCGTGTGGGCTAGCAGTTAGGTGATCACCTTGCTACAGTGCTTGTTCCGTGGCTTTAAGACCTGGAAAATATATATCTTTTTTTTAAAACTTCACTACATGATTAAAAAGAAATCACTTGGTGGTGTGTGAGTTCTGTCATTTATACAGATATCTGTGTTGACCAAAAAGACACACTACCAGCATTGCATAAAGACCAAGCTATTGAAGTTCAGTATTGTTATCCAACCCTTACTGACTCAATACATTATCCACAACTTCTCACCACCTGGCATTCCTATGCTACTTTATGCCAGTGTGTTCAAGAAAGTGGTGTACGGCGCTCCAATACAGTACCCACATAGCACCATGCTAGTTGTGCTATGGAGTTTAGAGTCTCGTAGTACTGCACATGCCCAGTGTGTCGGGACTCACACACTGCATCCAAACTATAGTGATTTCATGACTTCAGAAACTAGTAGTGGGTCTGTTTAAAAGTGGGGTCTCCGTATTACAAACTGACTGTGCGTTTTAATCCGCACACTTGCGGCACTGTCAGTACGTCGGTGCTGTGGTGGCTGCCAGCTCGGGGGGTTGCACATGGGATCTCTGGCGCATGCCCAGTGGAGCTGCTCCATACGCCATGTAGCACCCTGCTAGTCGCGCTATGCTAAGGCGTATGAAGGCTCATTGAACTGCGCATGCCCAGTGGATCCGGTCGGGAGTCACACACAATGCATCAGGTCCCTTCCCCCAAAGCAAGCAAGAGCCTGTCATTACCATAATAAAGGACGCTTTGTTAGCCATTTAAGCAGTCAGCTCAAGGTTTGCCCTCGTGTCCTGAATTGGAACGAATAATTGGTTGTTACACTACCATTGTTTCTTTTCAAATCAATTAAAACAAATTGCCACAATTTGGAACATTGGATTATATTTTAGTTTTTTGAGCTGCATATATTGGGTTTTTCATTGAATATATGTACAACTATGGGTGTTCTTTAAATGTGTATACCTATTTACTAGGTTAAGCCTGTAATAAGTAAATTGCTGAATTTGTTTCTATCTTTATCCCCAAGGTGTAATTTTTATGGTATATGTGTGCTTCTACTATTATTATTATTATTATTATTATTATTATTATTATTATTATTTTTATTTTCCTTTGTCATTTCTATTTTTTACTCATTAACATTTTATGTCATACATTTTTTATTCTTATATTGTGGATTAAAATTGTATAACTGATTTAGCGCCTGACAGTGTTTTGTGCTTAGTATCTGTAATCTGTGGAGGGTCCAGTTTCCTCCCTAACTGATGGCTGCTATCAGTAATTAGGACAAATATATTATTTCCCAATACAATTCTGTGCTTATTATCTGGAGGATAGCATGCCTAATGCTACTAGAAAACAGCTGTCTTCCCGCTGTCAGATGCGAGAAGCAGCTATATATATGGGGGAAGCAGTCATTGACGCAGGTATCTTAGCTTCTAGGGTATCGGCAGCTTCAGCTGCAGCTCAAAGAGCCCTTTGGCTAAAAACTTGGAAGGCAGATACAGGTTCCAAGAAAGCCATGGAATCCTTGCCTTTTGTTGGCAAGGCTACTGTTTGGACCAGAGCTGGATGACATAGTGTTTTCTCTGGTGATATTTAAATCTGTGGAGTTGCCTTCTACGACTACCCCTAAGTATAGGCAGTCATCAGCTTGGTCCTTTTGCCCATAGAGTAGGGCAAAGGGACAGTCTTCCTCTAGACAGGATAATTCCCCCAGGAGATGGCAGACCAAGAAATCCTGGTCAACCAAGCATCCTGCTTCCAAGCTGGATGGTAAGCCCATTGCCTGATGGGGCGGGTTTCCCCCTGGGGTCGTCTCAGGGCTGGAGGCCGACTCCTACAGTTTTCTCAGGCCTGGCATCAGACCACGACAGATGTATGGGTTCCAGAGGTGGTCTCTCAAGGTTACGCCATCACGTTCCTGAGGCATCCCCCTCAAAGGTTTGTTGGTACAACCGTGCTTTTAGACCTGATCAGGTCCTTGGTCTTCCAGGAGTCTGTTGGGGCCTTTCTGAGGACAGGAATCATAATCCCCGTTCCTGTGACACAACAGGGAAGGGGTTATTATTCAAATTTGTTTTTGATTCAGAAACCAAATGGGTCACATTGCCCTATCCTAAATCTGAAGTCTCTCAACAGATTCATCCATGTGCCCAAATTCCCTATGGAAACCCTTATGGTCATTTATGCTTGCAAGGCTGCCTGGAGATTTTATGGTCTCCCTGGACATACAGGATGCATATCTACATGTTCCGATTGCACGATCCCACCAAAGATTTCTAAGATTGGCAGATCAGCAACATTACCAATTTCAGGCTCTACCCTTCGGGCTAGCCACAGCCCCTCAGGTATTTACCAAAATAATGGCAGTAATGACGGATCATCTCAGATGACAAGGGGTCAGGATACTGCCATATTTGGATGACCTCCTGATATTAGCACAATCACAAGAGTTATTACAATGTCATCTTCAGATGACCATTGTCTGCTTACAAGAGCATGGCTGGATAATAAATTGGAAAAAGTCCTCTCTTTCTCCAACTCAGCGCATGGTGCACTTGGGGTGCTGCTGGACTCTCTGGGCCAGAGGATTCTCCTACCAAAGTACAAGATTGTGGCACTACAGTCTCATGTGCGCAGTCTACTCTGCAAACAAAGTGTGTCAGTTCACCTGGCAATGCAGGTGCTGGGCTCCATGGTATCCACATTTGATATGGTGGTGTATGCCCAGTTCCACTCCAGGTCCCTGCAGCAATGGATTCTGTCTCATTGGTCAGTATCATCGGATAAAGTCTCAGATGATCCGCATTTCGCCAGAGGTTCGGCTCTCCCTCGCTTGGTGGCTAGAGATGACTCATTTAGACAAGGGTCGCCTGTTATGGATCCCAGAGTGGGTACTCCTCACTGTGGATGCGAGGATGGAGAGTGGTGACAGGGTGACACACCTTTCAGGGAAGGTGGATGGCTCAAGAATGTCACCTGCCAATAAATACCTTGGAGCTTTGTGCAGTGCACAGAGTGCTCAGTCTGGTGCAGGACCTTCTTCATGGCAGGCTGGTCCAGATTCAGTCTGAGAACGTGACCACACTGGCCTACATCAACCATCAGGGAGGCACACGAAGTCCAACAGCCATGAGGGAAGTGGAGAACATACTGCTGTTGGCAGAATGTCATTGTCATGATCCGGTGCAAGTGTTCCTCTGTAGAGGACAGTGAGCCGGGGGTTCGGGTGAGTAGGGAAGTGACTGTAACTAGGTCTCCTTGTTGTGGCTGAACCCAGGTTTGGCTAGACCTGCCCAGAGGCACGGAGTCTAACTCACTTGGTGGTTTTCTCCAGTGACCCCTCCAATTGGGATTTGGTTTTCACCACACCAAGTGAGCAGGTCGCAGCCCTCTGAACAGGTACCTGGGAATGGCAGAAGACCGGAAACTATATTTAATTAAATAAATGCTAGAACCCTGTTAGAGATCCTAATCACAGGCTTGCTAGAGAATAATGGAAAAAGTACTGGGAATTACTAGAAATCCAGGTGCTGATTTGAACAGAGAAGTGTGGACACAGGCATATACTGGGAATTGTTACATATGCAGATGCTGACAGAAAAACACAGAGAGATGTGGACACAGGCATATACTGGAGATTGCTAGATATGCAGGTGCTGATTTGCACAGACAAACACAGAGCAGAGTGGACACAGACATATACTGAGGAAGCTAAGAGATGCAGCTGGATGCTAATCACCAATAGCAGGTAATTTGATACCTCAGTAACACAGGGAAATAGCAGAACATAACAAGACTCACAGGCATAGAAACACAAAAGACAGGAGCACTGGGAGAGAACTAAGGGCCTGATTCAGAGCCGTTCGCTATTTGTGGTCGTTCGTTCAAAAACAAGGGGTGGCTATTCAAATGATCCGTTCGCAAATTGCAGTCTGTTCCCACCTCTAAGTCTGAACGAGCGAGCAAAACATACGCTCGTTTATTTGATAAAAACGCCCCCTGGCCGCACGCACCATACGTCATGTCCGCTATTTATTAGATTAATCGAGTACATCGTACAGCGTATGAACTGCTCGCTATTCTTGTGGTTGGTGTTTTCAACCGCTATTTTGCGAGCAGTTCTGAGTTAAAAAAAACCAAGTGACGTGGTCAATGACGCTGCTGTATTAATTATGCACTCCCTTAAAACGCCCGTTTTGACCTTTAAGCATGCCTGCGTTCGGATCTCCACTCCCCGTTTTCAAGCACCTTCCCCTGTTACCACCCACATACGCCTCATTCTGTCACTCAAAATAGCAGGCCCTCGCTATATTGCGTACCAACGATTTTCGGCCGCACTGACTGGTTCGCGCATGCGTACTAAAAACCGTACGCATGCGCAGATGTGCGAACATCGCTCGGAACGAGTGTACTGCCGCTAGCGAGTGGCTCTGAATGAGGGCCTAAGTCTCAGACTGAAAGTAGCATGGAACGTAATGCAGGAACTCTAGAGGACTGTAAGTGGGCTGAAGCAACACTCTGAAGGGAAAACACAGAGCAACACTGGTGAGAATCACAAGTCACTGGAACAGCGAAGTTGAGCAGCAGTTTCCTGTTCCTGGAGTTGGAATTAAATACCCCTGGGTAGCTGATCAGAGGATCAGCTGAGTGACCACAGGAATACCATTGGGAGAGACTAGTCAAGCGATATGAACCAACATGGCTGCGCCCATGCCCGGCACCCCGGAAACCAGGACGCTTGCACGGAAGCCCTAGCAGACCCCAGGGAGAATACTCAGTCACCACTCACCTCCACTGCCAGCATTTGGACACCTAATCCCAAGGACACCAGCGCAGAGGTGAATAGCGGCTGATCCCAGGCAGCATCCTGACAGTCATCTTCCAGCAATCATGGCAATATTCATCCCAGGAGTCCTCTACTGGGAAGCGGACATCCTATGGACCTCGAAGAAAAAGAGTTAACTAAGGTATGTTATACCATATTTCTAATTATGTGTTTATAAATATATATGTATAATGTATTTATATATAATATGTTTAATGTGTATATATTATAAATATATAGAAAGAGCATGTTTTATTACAATGGCATGTCTGAAACAATGGCAAATAAAAGCACAATATTTGAATGAGATAGCAAAGGGCAGGCACAAGACTCAAATTTTTGTCATGGTGCATACAAACATAATTACCAAGCTAACCCACACTGGGCCAACAATGGCACAGCAGGAGCCAGATTACATTATTTGTTTACACCCCCCCACATCACTGGTCACACCTCCATATCAGTAGTCACACCCCCTGGGGCAGCACACAATAGGTCTTTCATAAATTTCAGCTCCAGGCCCATGAAGACCTTAATCTGCCACTGATCTCAGGTACCCTTTTTCGTGTGTTTAAAATATCTGCATAGGTGTTACCATATAACACATCAGCAAGTGAGCTATACCCTCTAAGGGTTTATAGTGAGACTTCATCTAAGAGTTAAGTAATTGACCTTTCAACCTGCCTTGAACTCACCTTGTGCTGCTAAACTCCATTGCTCATTGTGTTTAATTTGTGTACAGATCTTATCTGCCATCTGATATAGGTCTGCATTTCTTCATTTGCATGTTTGATATTACTGTGAACCAACCTAACTTGCCTTCTCACCTTACTCTAGAAATCTCCATCTCGCGGTTCAGAGACTGGAGATAGTGGTGTGCTACACAGGATATTTTATATTGGGGTTTTTGTGTTTTATGCAAAGGTAGATAACATCCCATCAGATATGAGAGAGGACTCAATTCAGCAGGATGTGCTGCCGAACATCACCACAAGTTGAGGAAACCTCACCACAATTATGCTACATAAGGTTCCCTCAACAGCACTACTTTTCTGCTATTGGGTATGAGGAAAAAGTAACAATGTTGCTGGCAATATTGTATCTTTCCAGAATGACCATTGTGTTTAATTTAATTGCCCCCATACAATTTACAGTTAATGTCAATCAATCTGACTGAGTACTGTATGTTAAGATTTTAAGATTAAGAATCTAGTTATTTCAGAAGTGGCTTTTTTTATTTTTGAAGATCATTGTATCATCATGGTGGATCATATTGCGACATTTTATTGTGGTTTACTGTGTATTCAGATACCACCAAGAGCTGCACATATATATGCATATTTTAATATTTAGTATTTATTTGTCTGATTAAAATGTATGCTTATTATACATGTTGATTGCATTTACCTTATTTTGAGTGCTGGTATATTGCATTGTCAGACACATGGTAAGACTTAGCGAAATACATTTTCCTCTGCCCAGCTTTTTATCAATTTGTTTAATAGATGATCGCACCATTTGCTATCTTTGTCCTGTAGACCTGCTCATTGCACTTGACTTGAACATACAACTAGACCAAAACGATGAAAAGATACATGATAATGTACAAATACATTTTCTAAAGTTGACTCTTTTGTAAGAATGTTTAAATGCACTTAAAAAAGAACATTCCTCAAATAGTTTTTCTTGTCCAAATATAACAATATATGGAATGATTTAAGTAGAGATGTTAAGAAGAGATTGAGACACCATGGTGATGTCATGGTGACACAGTGGGGAGTGTGTTATCCCCATGAGAGCATTGTTTTCTTCTGGAGCTGTAGTTCCAAAGTCTTGGAATTATTGTCTTCTGAATAAATGGACCCTAGTGTGTGTGTGTGTGTGTATGTGTGTGTGTGTGCTGTGGTAAAGAATTAAGCCTGTAAGCTCCAAGGGACATGAACCAATATAATTGACTACATATTTTCTATAAAGTGTTACATAACACAGTGACATTAGATATACTGCTAGAATGGATAACAAAAAAAGTTGATACTGTATAAAATAAATGCCAGAAATTACCCAAACAAATGTTAATAAAAGGCATTCATTAGGCATTCTAGAAATGTAAAAAAGTGAAATGGACCATGTCACTTGAGCATTAACGGACACCTGATAATTAGAGATGAGCAGTTCGGTTTTGGATGAGATCTTCTCGCCAAATTCGGATCTCAGAATGATGCAAAACATCATGTTTCACACACAAAATGTAATCTTTAACTGACATTTGTGCCGAGATGTTCGTGATAGATGACATTTTGCTTCATTCTGAGATCCGAACTTAGCGGGAAGATCCGAGCCAAAAGCGAACTCATCTCTACTGATAATGCTTGCTAAAATTTGGGGCCCATACATTAGCAACCAACTGGGGCAATTCTGCATTTTGCAGAACAACTGGCGATGTATGGGGTTCACCAATTGCTGATTCCGACCAAAAAGTGATCGGAATCAGTAAATCAGGTTGTCCAATCAGGACTGTAGATTGCTAGTGCATGGTACCGATTAGTCATTTTGCAGACCATTAATGGCAAAATTATGAGCCTTTTCACGATTAACAGATATGTTCTTTGGTGAAACTGATCTGCAAATTGCTGGTACATATTGGCAATGTATGGGCGCATGTTGGTGGATTGGAGAATCGTTAAATCATGGGGGAAATGCAGATTTGGTGAATCTTTTTTTTTTTTTTTTTTTACTGCTTATATATGGGCCCCATAACTGATCAAGGTTCATTTCCCTCATACTCTACTTACAGGTGAGATGTATATATTTTAATTGCAGGAGAAACATACAGCCATGGCCAAAAGTTTTGAGAATGACACAAGTATTGGTTTTCACAAAGTTTGCTGTTTCAGTGTTTTTAGACCTTTTTGTAAGATGTCACTATGGTATACTGAAGTAAAATTACAAGCATTTCATAAGTGTCAAAGGCTTTTATTGACAATTACATTAAGTTTATGCAAAGAGTCCATATTTGCAGTGTTGACCCTTCTTTTTCAAGACCTCTGCAATTCGCCCTGGCATGCTGTCAATGAAATCCTGGGCCACATACTGACGAATGGCCGCCCATTCTTGCCTAATCAATGCTTGGAGCTTGTCAGAATTTGTGGGTTTTTGTTTGTCCACTCGCCTCTTGACCACAAGTTCTCAATGGGATTAAGGTCTGGGGAGTTTCCCAGCCATGGAGCCAAAATATCGATGGAGGAGAATAAAGTCTGAGGCGCTGGAGTGGATAGCAATCAAGTATGACAATATGTTTAAATCAAAGAATGAGGTCTGGGAAAATTTTCCTCGAACCAATTGAGTGAATTGATGCACCAATAATAGGCAGCAGTTATACTGATGGTGGAAAACCAATAAACATACAAGAAAAAAGAAAAACTGATAACCGCGCTCTTATTGGTATAAAACAGCAGCACCGTGTGATTATAGATATAAAAATTAGATTTAATACAAATATAAACATAAAAAACATATAATAATACAATATACTGAGTACCACAAACAAAAATGTTACAATTAAATACCCATCCAATTCGGTGATGTCAGCTGATTGCTAAATATTCTTTGTATTGAAATTGCAGAAACAATTTCCCTTGGGATAGATTTAAAATATGTTCCGCATGAATATCCACAGTGTCTTAAATGTTCCTAGCCAATTAGCCGCGTCCGGCTAAGTGGATCATATATAGGAAGTTCACCAATGGATGTGAAATAGTAACAATCCCTAGAGAAAATTTGTAGATTGCCAGTATCCACTTTTAATCACAATACTGTGAAACGGAGTGAGCAGAGAGATTTGTATGTCACTTTCAATAGTAATTGTTTTAATATTGTCTATATAACACAGCGCATTCAATTTAACTCTGTCCTTTTGTACGGGGATATATTGTCACTCACCCGGTTCTTGTATGTTTGGACCAGAGGGGATAAACCAAACTGGAGGTGGTATTCAGAGCACTGACAGCACTATGTTGAAAGCTCTTCAATCACACAATGTGAGTGGCGGACACCGCTCTCCCATCTCGACGTTGTGAGAGCGCCGGTCTAAATAAGTGGGTCTCATCGTGGTCTAAGTGTGAGGCTGGAAATGCTGGACCAGGGACCACCGTTAGCGTAGGGAGCTCGCGTGTCCTGGAGCTTGATGTGTCTGGCTGGTCCATTTTAGTGGCTGGCGGATTATATTAAACAGTCAGCTGAAGCAGAATGTTCTGTATTATCTAACGCGTTTCTTCCCCGGCTGGGGATTTCTTCAGAGGGGTGTGTCCTATATATATGATCCACTTAGCCGGACATGGCTAATTGGCTAGGAACATTTAAGACACTGTGGATATTCATGCAGAGCATTTTTTAAATCTATCCCAAGGGAAATTTTTTCTGCAATTTCAATTCAAAGAATGTTTAGCAATCAGCTGACATCACCGAATTGGATGGGTATTTAATTGTAACATTTTTGTTGTGGTACTCAGTATATTGTATTATTATATGTTTTTTATGTTTATATTTGTATTAAATCTAATTTTTATATCTATAATCACACGGTGCTGCTGTTTTATACCAATAGGAGCGCGGTTATCAGTTTTTCTTTTTTCCAAAATTTTCGATGTTTTGTTCCCCTAGCCACTTAGCTATCACTTTTGCCTTATGGCAATGTGCTCCATCATGCTGGAAAAGGCATTGTTCCTCACCAAACTGTTCTTTTATGGTTGGGAGAAGTTGCTCTTGGAAGATATTTTGTTACCATTCTTTATTCATGGCTGTGTTCTTAGGCAAAATTGTGAGTTGGCCCATGCCCTTGGCTGAGAAGCAACCACACACATGAATGGTCTCAGGATGCTTTACTGTTGGCATGACACAGGAGTGGACAGGACTGATGGTAGCACTCACCTTTCCTTCTACACACAAGTGTTTTTCCAGATGCACGAAACAATCTGAAAGGGGATTCATCAGAGAAAATTACTTTAGCAGTCCAATCTCTGTACCTTTTGCAGAATATCAGTCTGTCCCTGATGTTTTTCCTGGAGATAAGTGGCTTCTTTGCTGCCCTTCTTGACACCAGGCCATCCTCCAAAAGTCTTTGCCTCACTGTGCATGAAGATGCACTCACACCTGTCTGCTGCCATTCCTGAGCAAGCTCTGCACTGGTGGTGCCCGCTCCCACAGCTAAATCAACTTTAGGAGATGGTGCTGGCACTTGATGGATGTACTTGGGCACCCTGAAGCCTTCTTCACAACTATTGAACCTCTCTCCTTGAAGTTCTTGATGATCAGATACATGATTGATTTAGGTGCAATTTTACTAGCAGCAAAATCATTGCCTGTGAAGCCATTTTTGTGCAAAGCAATGATGACTGCACGTGTTTCCTTGCAGACAACCATGGTTAACAGAGGAAGAACAATCATTTCAAGCTCCACCCTCCTTTTAAAGCTTCCAGTCTGTTGTTTTAATTCAATTAGCATGACAGAGTGATCTCCAGCCTCATCTGTGTTAATGAGAGTATCACTGACATGATGTCAGCTGGTCCTTTTGTTGGCCCGGGCTGAAATGCAGTGGAAATGTTGTTTTGGGGATTAATTTCATTGTCATGGCAAAGAGGTTGCAATTAATTGCAATTCATCTGATCACTCTTCATGACATTCTGAAGTATATGCAGATTGCCATCATAAAAACTGAAGCAGCAGACTTTGTGAAAACCAATACTTGTGTCATTCTCAAAACTTTTGGCCATAACTGTATGTTGCTTATCAAATGCAGCTTTCGTGTTTATCTGCGAATTATGTTTTTAAAGATATTAGACACCAAATTTCCTTTTGTACTGTTGTGTCCCTTTATATTGTTATACTTTGTATGGAAGAATAATCTTTTGGGTCTTATCCAGTGCTATTTTTCTAGAAAAATAGGATCAGGAACGCTGAGAGGAGAGAGGCCGGAGGCCCCAGAGATGGGAGGAGCTGTGTGTGTGATGTGGGTAGAGCTACAGCAGGGGTGGGACATTAATTGGTCCAAATTTGGGCTGTTGGGGTGATATTATAACATGTCCATCTATGATATAATTTATAAAACTATAGATATATAAATATAGGAGAGAAAACTGCTAGAAATTCATAAATACACCAACAGAAAACCAGAATGCATTCAAAATATATAAGGAAAGCGACATTGATTCTTCACAAAAAAAGGAGAAACCAAATTATTATGAAAAAACTAGATTCATATAAAATACATTGAAAAAGCCAGATCCACATAAAAAACATTGAAAAGCCAGATGCACATTAAATACTTTCAAAAAGACAGATACACATAAAAAACATTGAAAAATGCCAGATCTGCTGTACATACCGTATATATTCGTGTATAAGGCGACCCAAATATAAGCAGAGGCACCTAATTTTACCACAAAAAACTATGAAAACTTATTGACTCGAGTATAAGCCTAGGGTGGGAAACGCAGCAGCTACTGGTAAATTTAAAAAATAAAAATAGATACCAATAAAATTACATTAATTGAGGCATCAGTAGGTTAAATGTGTTTGAATATTTATTTCAAAGAAAAACAGTAAACTAGCTCTGTAAGTGGAAAAGAGAGTTAACAAATCTAATATGGTATCAACAATAACTTTAATAGTACAAAAACCTTAGCTCAATCAGCAACCAAGCTAAAACACAAGTTAAAATCCTTCAAAACTGGATTCCTCCTCATCATCTGTATGTCCAAACAGAGCTTCAACTTTACCCCACTGTCAGGATGTGCGCATTGCAACTAGTGAGGGCATCTCGGCTTCTCATCAGCACCCCTCGCCGCTAACTGCTCTGTCGAACGGTCTGCGGGGGAAGGGGGTTTGCGGGCGCCGCTCACCTAGCTCACCCGGAAGCAGACAGAGCAAATGGCTCCACAGGGGAGGGCGGGGGTTTGCGGGCGCCGCTCAGCCAGAAGCATACAGAGCAGAGCAGGTCACCAGTGCAGTGGAATCAGACAGGGCAGAGTACCCAGGGGATATCTCACACTGCTACCGCCGGCCACCTCAAGCAGGTACTTTTCGTTGTGGTCCTGGAGCATCACTCGAGTATAAGCCGAGGGGGGCTTTTTCAGCACAAAAAATGTGCTGAAAAACTCGGCTTATACTTGAGTATATACTATAAACATTGAAAAAGTCTGATCCACATAAATGCATTTTGAAGGGGCCCCCAATGTTTTTAGAAAGAAGGAAAATTGTGCGTACCTGCCATCTTTATGTTCAGTTATGCGGCATTGAACACAGCCTTGACTCTGTTCACCGATGCTAGTAATGACCAACAGCCACCAGACTTGGGTAGGAGGCAAAGACACAATTGGGGATGGCAGTGGGGTCACAGTAAGAGATGGGGAGGGGAGGGTCAGAAGCAATCACAATGATTGAACACATTACTCGCTTACTCGCCTCCTATCCTAACTCTGGAAATTACTGTTGGTTTGACTAGAGAAAATAAAATATATTGAATGGTACCAATCCTTTCCCCTCACACATATCAACATTATTTCTGGGGCTTCTGCAAACTAAGAGCTACCCTGATTACCCACTGTGGCTAATAGGTACACAGACCCTCCCCACAGACCAGTGATATTGCAGGAAGAACCTGTCTGGACCTGGAGTGGGGGTCCATATATTTGTACAAATGTCAGACACATAGATGATGAGTGGGATGGTGGTGTGTGAGGGGCTCTAGGTGTTTTTACATCTAGTGATGGATCAGAGAATTAGTTCATGTGTCACCCCAATTCTATTCAATGTCTGACATTCATAGTGGCGGGCATGGGGAGTGCAGGAACACTCCTCCCTCATTTGAGGTGTGGTTATTAAATATCGAGACTGTACTTGTAAAAAAAAATAAACCATACTGTATGAGTTAAAAGGGAGTGAGGAAACATTGACCTTAGACTATTCCGAATCGTTTTTGAAAGTTTAAGCCCTCTCAACCAAATATTTCCGTATGCTAACCAAACTTTACAGGTATATTGCACAGTACGTCACGTGCACGTCTGTTGGCACCAAAGATTTAGTGATGGTTTTGAGGATGTCGAAGATAATGAACATCCCAGAAGGCCTTGCACATCAAAAACAAATGAAAATGTGGAAACAATTGAGAAATTTGTTCGAATTGAACGTCTACTCAGCATGAATCAACATTACTACAAAAATGTTCTAGCAACTTTGTGGGAAAGAATCAGAAGGAAGAGGCCAGAGTTGTGGAAAAATGGTTTCATCCTCCATCAGGACATTGCACTAGCCCACACTGATCTCTCTGTGAAGCAGTTATTAGCTGAGAAACAGATTGCAGTGCTAGAACACCCTCCATACTCACCAGACCTAGCACCATTTGGCTTGTTTTCTTCCTTAAAGCCAAATCTGTACTCAAAGGAGTTGCATCGGAGACGTCGAGACAGCTGACAGATAATGAGCTTCTGCATGGCTTTGACCAATGGAAAATAAGAATGCAGTGGTGTGTGGATGCAGAAGGGGAGTGCATAGAAGGGGAACGGAGTTAAAATATACTTGATAAAATAAATATTAATTGTTATTTAATAGCCACACCCCGTATCCCAAACTAGACTCCTTTGTTCCCTGTGACATTAATCCAGACAAAAGGTGCCAATTGACAGTTGCTGAATAAAGACATTTCTAGCTAGATACAGTATAAGTGTCTTGGAGGGGGAGGATTTATAGAGAGATTAGAGAGATCCACAGAACATCGCATCCTGGATCCATGTTACATGAGTAGATGGAAAGTTAGGGACAGATCTGCCACTGGCTAAGAATATATATAACACCTGAGTATTGGGAGACTGTAATGCAGTTTGGCCACCGCCGGAAGCGCTGCTTGTCCCTGACTACAGCGGTGCCAATACAGGTGGGCGGCAGCCATCTTGAGGAAAATGGCTGACTGCTCAGTGTCCTGATAGGCTCCTGTCAGGACCCTGAGCCGCTAGCAAGATTCCTAAAGATTGCCGCCACCTGCCCAAGTCAGCATCACTGCAGACAGAAACAAGCTGCACTGCAAATGGCAGTCAAACTGTATTATTTCCCCCAGCGCAAGCTGCACTGTACTATGCAGCAAATATTAAATTAAAAATAAAACTTATAAGTGCCTTCCAGAATGCCTTTAAATATGACGTCATTTTTCACATGCAGTTCCGGAATGGCGTTCCAGCAGAAATGTAGCCCTGGTCTTATCCGATTATTAACCTGTTTTATGAAGACACACAGCATTCCTTTTCTATAATAAGGACCTTTCTTTTCTTAGGTTACAGATTGATACTATCATTAGTTGGGAGAACACTGTGCTTGATAAAATGATGATTGCAGTGTTCTAATTGAATAGCTAGCTCATTTGTCACAGACAAAGATGTTCAATACTGATTAAAGTCGTTATTTAGTAAACAGCCTCCCATATGCTTTAGCGATTTTTAACAGATATTCCAAAACCTGACATGCTGTATTTTATTAATTTGCACTACATTGGTGTGGAAATGACTGTTTTAGTGCTAAATAATAAGAAATGGTACTTTGCAAGACATAACAGGGAACATTGTAAAATCACAGCCTGTGTTAAAGTGTATTCTAGTTGCACAGAGCCACAAGAAGAACATTCTTGTATAATAATCCTCATGCATTTTATCACCCATTTATGATACAGAAATTTTCTATTTTGTCATGAACACCGGTACACTGGCTTCAGATGTTTGTATATGTTTGTATAAATCTGTGTAAGTTATATCTTTTACACAGCAGCAATAGTTTTTTTTTTTGGAAACGGCTCTTCCTCCTTTCACTTATGCTGTTGAAGACGCTGCTCTAATCCCTTGCCAATATGTTTCCATAGTAACCAACTACCTGCACACCTGCCTCACAGTTACAAGGAGAATAGAGAATACAAGCTGGTCGCACTCAACATTGAAATGGATAATAAAAATCCCAGAAAATATTAATATTTCATACATATGTATATCTTTTAGCCAAGGCTTCATTTTTCCCACTGCAATGAAAGGATTCTCTTCCTGCTCAGTGTTGTTCGCCTTATTATAAAGTCTTCAGTAATAATACACAATAGGCTTCTCTGCATTAGTGGGAACCATAGAAGTTAAAATGAGGATTGATTTTGATAATATGTAAAAAGATGCTGAGGACATTTCCTTGCCATTACATATCTCCATAGTGTTCTTATAATTTCATGGTTATCTCTGTGGTACAGAGACGTTGGGAAGTATAACCCAAATGAAAAATGTGAGCCTTGTTAATTACTGTGCTATATTTAAATTATACATTATGTGCTGGATAAAATTAAAGATGGTATACTACCTGCAGCAGCTTATCTTTATCTCCTGAATTGATTAAATGTGTTACACTGAACGTTACCCAGCCACTGTAAGAAAAAGGTCTGGAGTTTCTAATGTTATGTGAAATTTCCTCTTTTGAATTTAGTCAATCACTTACATTTCTCAGATATTTTTATCTACATATATACAGTATATACCCATTGCTCTAGATTAAGGCATCATATTGTTTTGGTGACATTCTAACGACACACCCCAGCAACATTATTGTGTGAAAATATGTGAGTGCAGTTCTTCTTTGGACTAAATATATATATATATATATATATATATATACACACATACATACATACAATGTTTCAAGAGCGGCATTCCTCAATAACGCAGTGAGCAACAGAGGATGTTTTACTATCCGGTGCCTTCCAGAACCAACATGAGACCTCATGTAGCCACATCCACAAGCTTCCAAGTCGGCGGCACTCAGGAAAAAATGATAGACACTGCTGTATGTGAACAAACAAAAATGGCAGCTGCTCAATCAATATAACAGTACTAATCAGGTGCATGAAAGGGATGGGTCATACTAAGTAGAAAAAGGAGGGGGATTTAACCCCCTATTGTTCCTCAGCACACTGAATAGTACTTGCAACAATATATGAAGACTATATGTTCATAGAAATTCAGAGATATTAGTTGCATGCATTTGCAAATACATGGAAAGCTGCTAGGCCTCGTCACGGCTTCTCTGTCACTAGCAGTCCCTAACATTAGGAGCTTCACGTCCGGGGCGCAGTGCACCCTGAAAAACGTCCAGCCCAGGACCCCCCAGGGCATCACACGAAAAATGGAAAAAGAATGATAGTGCAGTGTAAAATATAGATGTGTAAGACTAATTAATGAGTGGGCCCCCTCATGGCATCACCACTTAATACACATTGTTGCTTTTTACATCACATATTATGTTTGTATTTTTTCATGTAATATTTCACATATATTTTAACCCCTTTTTTTCAACACTCATTAATTAGTCTTACACATCTATACTTTACACTGCACTGTCACTCTTTTTCCATTTTTCGTGTGATGCCCTGGGGGGGTCCTGGGCTGGACGTTTTTCGGGGTGCACTGCGCCCCAGACGTGAACCTCCTAATGTTAGGGACTGCTAGTGACAGAGAAGCCGTGACGAGGCCTAGCAGCTTTCCATGTATTTGCAAATGCATGCAACTAATATCTCTGAATTTCTATGACCATATAGTCTTCATATATTGTTGCAAGTACTATTCAGTGTGCTGAGGAACAATAGGGGGTTAAAATCCCTCCTTTTTCTACTGCTGTATATGAACCAATGTTTCAATGCTCTTATTGTTGCATTTTTGTCAGGGTGTAATTTAAGAAATAAACATAAAGCGATTTCCTCACTGATGGAACAGGAAGTCTGCAAATACACAGTGGTTTAGAATAGCACCAAACAGATTCTGTTTATCATGTACTAAACCTGAGATCTGAAATACAGTCGCTTTATTACATACTAAATAATGAATAAACCTTGAATATTAACCTTAATGCTAGGGAACCTTTTTATGTAAGTGTGCAATGTGTAAGTGTAAGAATATTGAATAGTTTTGCTAATATGTGTGGTGCATTTGTGTTTTGTGCTTTGATATATTTATGTTTTATTTAATGTGTGTATGCATGTAAGTCTGAATGTGTATTATACATGTAAGTCTATGTGTGTGTGTTATGCAATTCAGTGTATTTATGATGGATTTAATATATATACATATATATATATATATATATATATTATCCCTTCCTAACATATTTTAAAACTACAGTGCAAGGTGTTACAAGCAGTGAGGTTCACTTTCAAGCAGGGTGGATACCCCCAGCTGATTGCCGTTGCCACTTTGTCTGATAGCTAATTCAGTGGTTTTCCTCTGCCTATTTAGAATACACTTGTCAGTACTTCTTAAGCAAACCTCCGACCATTGTTCCTAACTTCTCATTCAGACAAATTCAATTGTGCATATCAGTGTCTGGGTTATAATTCAATTGCCACAGCCACACTTGTCTGTATGCGGGGCCTCCCAATCCACATGTAAAATACTCACAGTATCCTGGATCTATACGGGACCATGGGCAAGATGTGGGATCTCATCGAACGTAAAAGAGTGGAGTGGGGGAAATGGATACTACATTAACTAGGATATTTAAAGGAACATTTGCAATATTTTATCATACATGACCAATCCGAAGCAATCACCTGATTGTACACTCTAGTTCAGGATTGTAATACAGTGTGTCATTTACCTTTGTATCCATATTATTGCTACTAACCACTATTATTTCATTCTCCCTGTTAGTTTTAGAAGTACCTTTTCCACACTTCATCACAGTAGGATCACATCTGACACATAAGCCAATTACTAAGATGACAACCAATATGAGGATCAGGAGTTTACCTATGCTAACAACTATTTCCTTGACCCACTCTCCTAGACCAGAAAACCATTTCACTGGGTTCAACCAAGAAACCCATTCCTCTACTTTCTCCTCTACTTCAGCCACTAAAGCATTATGGTTCTTCCGAAATTCCCATTTTAACTGCAGAATTTCATCCATCTTCCAGTCTATCACCTCCTTAGGGTCACTAGTATTATTTGTAATATATGTGAATCCCTTTACACCAAATTGGGTGGCCAAAGTTACACAATACCCTCCAGTGACATCTGTTAAATAATTTAATACTAATCTGTGTTGCACCAGTTCTTTCTTATAAGCTTGTAACTCCCTACCTGTATACCTAAATGTGTCATTATACATCTCGGTGATATTATCTATTAATTTAGCAAGATCTTGGATATATCTAAAATTTCGTGTACCCCGAGCGATCCTGGTGTGGCTTTATGTACATCACCAGGTATCATATTTCTTTTGTCTCTGTGTTCATACTGTGTGTGAAGATATGGTGATGGTGTGTTTTTATGAATACCAAGCATTTCACCATGTGTAAGGGTCATAACCTCTGGGAGTACTCTTCCCAGATAACACAAACCTTCAGAACTCAGAGAGAACCACTTATACGCTTTTCTACCACATATAAAATATACATCATCGGGGAGAACATAAGGAATAGAATGCATCATGATCATCCAACACATTTCCCTAACAAATGATCCTATTTCAGGTTCTCCCATCTGGCTAATACATGTTTCTGGTTGTATAACCCTGGCACAGTACCCCTCTGGTACTCTGCCAACCATTTCTTCGGTATCACTTAGTGTATATTTATACTGGAAGTGTCTTCCACCCAACCTAATTGTCCGTAACAGTTCAAAATTTATGGGTTCATTATCAGCTCTTAGTGAGAAGGTCATCGTCTGGTTATTCCCCGTCACCTCCCAACTTCCTGGGTCATTGGAATTGGCGATGCTCAAACATAAAAGTGATTTATCTACTTGGTACTAGTGGAGTTTAAAATGAGGTGGTTTGGTGTTAAGAAATTTTCCATCCAGCATTTTCCCTTTTTGTAATTCTAAAACCTCAGAGACATTCAATGGGAATGGCACTAACCCTACATTATGCTATCCTTGAGGCACGTGAGAGCACGCCCAACAGTCAGTTTGGTTTAAAACTTTGCCCACCATGGTATGATACTCCTCTAAAGGATACCCACCCCAATACTGGTTATACCTAGGTTGGCACCATTGGATGCATCTCTCATCGACTACAGACCCACAGAACTCGCACATACAATAATCCTCAGATGATAGACTTTCACACTGTCTCCGAGTGTCCATAATAGCAGATCTCTTAATTACTGTACTGGGTTTGGTCAGATACTCCCCCGGTTGGTTTAGCACTCCTTCTCCCAACTCCACTCCATTGATATCACCATCAGCTCCCCTCTCCATCCTCTGTCCTCCGTCACAGAAATGAGACAAACCAAAATGAGAAAAACCCAGGAAGAAAGACCCCCCATAATCACAGCCCGCCACTCCATTGCTGGAATAGTGGTCTGTATATTTCTCTAGTTCAGGTGTTCCACTGCAGTCACCAACTCTCCCGGAACAGGCTTGCAATCGACAGGTCCACGTTATCTGCCTCGATTCTGCCTTGTATCTCCTCTGGGTGATTAACCTGTCTGCAGTGGCTGGAATGGACCCAGGTATCTCTCTCTGCTACTTTCACAGATGTCGTACTTGTCAGCAGCACCCGATACGGTCCTTCCCACCGGTCAGTCAAACAACCTGAATGCAAGAAATGACGGATCATTACATATTCTCCAGGTTCAACATCATGACAGTTTGTCTCTGGCATATCAGGTGACAATATTTTCAATTTCTGCTGTTGTTGTTTCCATTACTTACTCATTTTTATAAGATACCTCACAGTAACCTCGTTGTTACTCTTTAAATCATCCTGTGGACTTACAATCAAATGAGGTTGCTTACCGAACAATATCTCAAAGGGGGACAGATTAAGACGCGGCCTGGGGGTGATCCTGACGCTATTATTACCCATCAACTTACACATGTTCTGGAAGACATTACCTGTGAAATGAGTACCCCTACTACTTTCAATAATTCTAGGGAAACCGTATCTGCATACAAACTCCTGTACAACCTTTTTGTCAGTGAAAACAGCAGTATTAGTGGCAGCTGGATATACCTCTTATCCAATTAGAAAACACATCTGCACAAACTAATACATACTTAAGATTCCTGCAGGGTGGTAATTTGATGAAATCAATTTGTATTATCTGAAAAGGTCTGTCTGTCGGAGGGATATGTGATGACTCAGACAATATTGTTTTCCCAAAATTTTTCCTCAAGCAGGTCAGAGTCAGACCATGCACTGCCTCAGCCAAGCTTGGGTAGTACGCCTTGGGAGCCACTGGCTTACCTTGTCCATCTCTCCAGAGTCCAGAGGACTCTGGCTCACATCCCTTTGATCTCCAGACTGCCTTTTCCTGAATGGAACACAAATTTTGCATCTCAATTAATTTCTGCATATCACCAGTTTGAAAAACCACCATTTGATCAACCATTATATTTATTCTTAAACCTGCTGCCCCTTTTTGCAGCTTCATCTGCCCTGTTATTGGAACAGCTGTTAACAGTAATGTTGTAGCCCCTGAGTTTAGACAAAGTCCCAAGTATTTGACCCAGGTCTGGCATAACCGTAGTTTGTCCTTTGCAATCTTGTGCCCTGTTTATGAGAAATTAAGCACAACAGTGTAGTATCATTAAACATGATATAAACAAAATCAGACCACAACAATAGATCATCTACATATCAGATCAATTGCTTTAAAAACATGCCCTGTATAGTTTCACTGCAGATATACTGCAGGGGTTAGTGTGCTATAGTTCTTAATCTCAATGTTTACTGTAAACAAGAACACTTGATTTTACCAACACGTACAATGTCTTGAGGCTTACACACACTTATTACATTTCCTTAGAGGTGCAATGTCCTAGAGGTGACTTAAAACACATTATTATTATTTTTTTTTATTGGAATTTAAGTGCTAATAATATTCCCCCTCCTGCCACGCTCTACACTACTCTCACTGGTTTCAACTGCTGCCCCTGCTGGTTGCAGATTAACAGCATGGGCAATGGCTGAATTTATGGTGGATTCATCATCATCTATCATTACATTTAGCTGTGGGTGACTTAAACCAGGGTATAAGTTACCTATTACGATTTTTTTAGATTTTTTTTAATGATTTTTGAGATTGACTGTACCTATACCCCCCTCCACCTAGGGCAGAGGTGGTGCGTGTGAACTACTGACATTACCTTCCGCAATGCTACCTTGCTGTGCGTGCAAACTATTTCGGGGTGTACACACAATGCTGCTAAGCGCTGTGTGCGCACTCCCCTGTATCATGCACGCGATGCTGGTTTGCATCGCATGCACACCCCTAAGCCACGTATCCCCCTCGTGCTGCCACAACTTTAAACAATCGTTATACTTTATCTTTTTCTTTCGAGAGTGCACTATATAGATGCTATCTTGGACATTGTTCAATACCTCCTTATCAAAGCTGCCAATTCTGGGAAACGGTTTCACACTCTTCCTCGTCATTTTAAACCATACATCACAGTACCTAGTTGCATAAGCACTGTACCTAGTATGCATAATATGCCGTGCTGACCTGATTGGCGCTTCCAAAAGCAGCACATTATCTAACATCTCTACCGTTTGCTTGGCTCCCATCTTGGGAAAATAGCACTAAATTTTTCAATAGAGATTTAAATCAGTGAAAGAACGTCAAGGCTACTTTCACTTACCTGTGGACGATATTAACAGGTTGCACCCACACACCTATGGAAGAATAACCAGGCTGCTTCCACGCACCTAAGCCCTTTTCGAGTACTTTGTACTGCTAGAATTTAAGCATTCCAATAATGCTTACCCTTTTCAGTGATTTCGTCCACCACTGCTCAGTTCACAATCACAATATTCCACAACTGTGCGGTTCAATCACAATGCCCAATAACCCTAACTTATCACTGGATACTGCAATCACACTGAGAGCTGATACCTTCAACAAAACAACAACTACACCTGCTGTGTGTATAGACTTCGGTATCTACTACCGAGCCATTCAATTGTGCATATCAGTGTCTGGGTTATATTTCAATTGCCACAGCCACACTTGTCTGTATGCGGGGCCTCCCAATCCACATGTAAAACACTCACAGTATCCTGGTGTATATATCTTTCAACTACCTTTCCCAGACATGTATACAGAAGCTGTTTCTCATTACTAACTAGACCCTGCATGACTATTGTGCTTGTCAGTGTGAGAGTGTTGTATAATATTCGCTATTTAGTGTTGTGCAAATGTGTGGTTACGTGCACACACTGGGTGTGAGCGCATGCAATGGTGCGTCATGGATTGTACCAACATAAATTGGACAGTGGACGACCAAATCGTCCGATAACAGTTGAATTGCGGTCGCATGCAATTATTCGACTTCGACACCAGAATGCATCGTACGGTGACACAGAGACCACACCACGTGTATACACAGCCAATGGGAATGGCAGATGGGTCTCTGTGGTGGACAATGTAAACAAAACAATGTGCATAAGCTATATTAACAAGCATAGGACATAATTTGAGCAGATGTTAAACACATATATGTAAATCTGTGCACAAAATATATCATGTGTGCACGTGTGAATTCGTTATAAACAGCATCTTAAAAAAAGGATCTGGCAGAAAGACACATTATGTGTGACAGTGTCGTAAACAAACAAAAAAAATATATTTTTTTAAAAATAAGTGAAAAACAATAAATCACAAAGGCACGAGTAGTGCCAAAGAGTACAAAAAATAACATAATCACATATATAGCTATGACATAGCTATAATATCCAAAATGGAATGGAAGACTCTATAGCAAGTGATTAATAAAAAACAGGACAGTCCCAAATTTCCATTGAGCCCCTAGGAGCCAAAGTGTCCAATCGGAATATCCAACGGAATTCAGCTTTCAGCAGCATCAAAGATCAGTCTCCACCTCTCGTCGGAATCAGAATGTGTTCTATGATCCGGTATCTCAACGTGGCTAGGCTTCACTAAAATGATGGGCCACTGGTTGGTCGCTGGATCCTGATGATGGAGCTGGTTTAATGGATGACCGTTGTGCAGCCATGCGCTCTTAAATGCCCTCTCTGTTTTCCCCACATAATGGCGACCACAGGGGCAACTGACAAGATACACCAAGGTGTATACTTCAATGGTGCAAGTCACTCATTGAAGTATTTTGAATCTTTTGCCAGAGTATGGATGAAAAAAAGAGTCACCAGTGACCATATAAGTGCAAGTTGCACAGCTAACACACTTAAAGCAACCAGGTCGCTGGGAGCCCAAAAAAACTCCCCTTGTCTTCTGGAGTGTATAATTTTTTACCAAGAAATCTTTCAAGTTACAGCCTCTTTGGTAAGTTGTCATGATCTTTTTTCCCTGTAAAGATGGAAGGTTTGGGTCAGTGTTTATGATTGGCCAGTGGAATTTGGAGATTCTATTGATCTCTGAACTGAAGTTGTTATATGCATTGACCCAAATGAATTTGTTAGAATCATTTTCATGTGAACAAAACTTCTGGACCATCATATCTAAAGAATATATATATATATATATATATATATATATATATATATATATATATTAGTAGATAGATATTGATATAGATTAGAAATATTCGCCAACGCACGTGTTTTGGTTTTGAATCCGGATTCATCTTTGTGTTTTGGTTTTGGATCTGTATTTTAAAAATTTATATGTAAAAAAAAATATAAAAAATAAAACGTCTAAAATCACATCATTTTGACCTGTTAGCATGGAAACCAAAACAGAGTACTGTTTTTAACTCCAAGTCCCGAACCACAGGGAGATCAAAACCGGCACTTGGTTCGAATCTGTACTCCAAAGTGATTCCGAACTCTGCCTCGGTTCATTTCGAAACCCCTAAATTCAGTTGTTGTCAGTTATAATGATCTTGGCTATAAAAGAATACACTACACACTGTTTACGTTCCTGCACTCAACAATTTTAAATTTAACATAATGCTTTTAATATGCCCCTCTATTTATAGGAATTGCATTACCGAAAAAAATAACTCCAAACTATTGTAATCTGCTGGTGCCATGATCGGGAAACTTTCAAAATTGAATTTGCTGCTAATTTTAGAAAAGTTAAGTGACAACTGTTTAACCACTTTACAGGCTAATATTTTTTCCAAAAACTGTTCAGAAATTTTTGGGTTTCTTTTATGATTGAATTAGGTCACGAACATCTACAGATGTGTCCACAAACATCTTACCTCCGTGCGCTATAAGTCGCATTAAACGTAAATGTGAGCGCCGTGCGACTCGGTAACGACAAGCAACTTTTCATGCAAATTTTTACCTTCAAATTCATCTTATTCACTAAGTGATGCATATAGGAGGCACAAGCAGCTTCTGCTGATTAAACTGATATGCCTATATTCTATGTGTGACTGCAGGTGTATCTGCATGTGAAATGCTGTGTTACAGTGACACTGTAACGTAGCATTTCGTATGTAGATACACCCGCAGTATTTAAAACTTATCCAGCATGATTTTATAAACAACAACAAAAAAGCAAGCTTACGGATCGCTTTGCTTTCTGTTTCGGACCCAGCAGTCCTATTGCCCATGTGCATAACATAATAGTTGTGCTATGCATCGGATCCAGCTACAGACCTTCAGGAAGTACTGTAATTATATAGAGGTAAGCGGTTAATGCTATGATGGCATTACCCTAAGCAGACAAGCTCAGAAAACTTGTAATTTTCAGAGCTTGTTTCATAGCCCTAGTGCGATGTCTCCACACATTGTATGGGGACTGCGGTATGCTGCAACTTTATTATCAAATGCGGGAGATACAGTTACTGAAATATCTCCTGTTTTTTGCTAAATATATAATTTACCTAAATAATGCATAACTGCTGTTTCCACATTATTGGTGCAGAATGGCTTGCTAACTATGCCAACAAGAGTGCTACAAATGTATGCCGTTACAAATGAAGGATCCAAAGCAGTGTTTGTAAGGAGGAATGAACCAAAAACTATCAACTATGATTTAAGAAACTGGTAAACTCATCCAGAAAATGACTGTTTCAAGTTAAGTGGTTCTATTTGCTACTGATTCATGCCATGTACTTACTTTTCACAAATGGCTTCTTCATGTTGGTTTATTTTTTATTAATGACAAAGTTATATCTGTTATGGGTTATTTGTCACATTAAATTCTATTTTTTTCACTGGGTTAGGACTAGATAATTGTTATTTATGTTCTGATGTTTAAAGACAGATTTAAAAAAAATTGTATGTTCTTTTTCACTTGACTGTAGTGTACAATAGTAAAACATGCACAAAGATAATAATATAAAACAATATTATTGTACAAGTGGAGAGATAATTAAAAATCCATACACAAACCACCAGTCACTGCTTCAATGCTAACCACCAGACACTGCTTCAATGCCAACTACCAGACACTACCTCAATGCCAGCCACCAGACACTGCTTCATTGCCAAACACCAGACATTGCTTCATGTTTTTGTGATGTTAGAACCTACTGTATGTATAAAATTACAAAGGAATCTATTTTATTAAACACAGTGGAGCTGATGCTGTGCTGCACGCAAAGTAGCTGCAGTTGCGGCACCCGCAATAGACTGATATAGTACATTATACTAATGCAAGTATCGGGTCATCTACCATTTGATTTTATGTTGACCATTGCAACCTTCATCATTAGTATCTGCACAGGCTAGATACATGAAATATGTCAGAAACAGGCTACACTTCTTCATATGCACGAATCACACAGAGCTTTAGATACACTCACATGACACTCTCATTGGTCACCCTGGGTGGCTATGTGTTATTGCATTATCAACAGAACCACCCAGTGACTGCCATACAATGCACAGAGCAACCCAGTGACTACCATATAGTACACACAGCATCCCAGTGACCTCCATACAGTACAACAGCATCCCAGTGACTGCTTAATAGTCAGCCTTCCATCCCAGTGACTTCCATACAGTTCACAGAAATTAAGTAAAAATATGGGGGGCACCCACCACTATGCATAATTTGTATATATATTTTAAAACCATTGAAATGAATAACATTGATTATCTCATTACAATGGCATCTATCAAGGGTGGTATATATTAGGCAGCAAGTGATTACTCAGTGCTTGAAGTCAATTTGTTGAAGCAAGAAAAATGGGCAAGCATAAGGATCTCACAGTAGAGCTACTGTAGCACAAATTGATGAAAAAGTTTATGCTTGCTATAATAGATATTGTGGCTTGCTGCGTAGTCACTGACCATTCACAGTGCTATCACTGACCCCTGTTCACTGCCGGAACTGGACCAGGGAGCAATGGAAGAAGATGGCCTGGTCTGATAAATCATGTTTTCTATAACATCATATGGATGGCTGGGTGCATGTGTGTCATTTACCTGGAGAAGAGATGGCACCAGGATGCGCTATGAGAAGAAGGCAAGCCAATGAAGGCAGGGCAGGTATGAGCAATGTTCTGCTGGGAAAGCTTGGGTCCTGGCATTTATGTGGATGTTACTTTGACACATAACACCTACCTAAACATTGTTGCAGACCAAATGAACCCCTTCATGGCTGAGGTATTGCCTGATGGCAGTGGGCACTTCCAGCAGGATAAGGCACATGTCAAAAATTGTTCAGGGATGGTTTGAGGACCATGAAAAAGAGTGCAAGGTGTTGACTTGGCCTTCAAATTCCCCAGATCTCCAGTCGATTGAACATCTGGGGGATGTGCTGCAAAAACAAGTCTGAGCTATGGAAGCCCCACCTTGCTACTTATAGGACTTAAAGGATCTGCTGCTAATGTCTTGGTGCCAGATACCACAGGACACCTTCAGACATCTTGTGGAAGCAATGCCTTGATGGGCCAGAGCTGTTTTGGCAGCATGAGGTGGAATTACACAATATGGGGCAGGTGGTTTTAATGTTATGTCTGATCGGAGTATAATATGTATAGTATGCGTGTGTGTGGGTGAGCTGAGTGATAGTTTATAACAATGCAATGTGTTAAGTTCCTCAAATTATATAGCTAGTCTGCATACCATTGTTTAAAACTAGAAAGCATACAGGGTTAAATATAGTCATTCAGAGTTAATGGCAGAGTAGATAAAATTAGTGCTTATGCTGAGTGAAGACTCACTGTGTTTGTGATGGTCTCCATGAGGCTCCTGATACTGTGGTGCTCTCCAGGGTTGAGTCTCCACAGCTGGTCCGAGGAATGGATTACCCATTCTGTCCATTTGGTTTGCTGTGGGAGGGGGCTGATGCATCCTTTGGTTGGATTTGTCAACAATGCATGGGCAGCCTCCACTTTCTGAAGAAACGTATCCACATGTATGGCAAGCTCTAGCAATAGTGACAGTGCGGAGGAGCAGAACAGTGAAGCATAATTCTTACTACAGTACAGTGCAATACAATACAATATAGCAGTGCAGCAGCACATCAGGCAGGGAGAGAGCAGAGTCTGCTGCTGCTCATGCTGCTGTGTGCTGGGCTGGGGAGTATCTGGGGAGACTGCTGATCACTCTTATTCCCAGTATACCCTACTGGTCCTATTGCCTTGAATAGAATATGACAGGAAGAAAGAACTCCTATCAACTATCATATCATCTCATTCCTCGACTACTGCAGTCTCCTCCTACCCTCATCCATCTGTCACCATTTCAACATGTTGTGTCAATATTAATCATCTTCTCTCACCACTCCACATTCACTGCAGCTCTCTGTAAATTCCTACAATGGCTTCCCATTACCTCCAGAATCCAATACAAATTACCATAACCTGCAAAAGTGTTAACATCACCACTCATTCACACTACCCTCTTATATCTACCTCTGGACTGTACCTTAACTCCTTTCTGATAACACATTTATGGGATTTCCTACCACATCTGATCAGATGTTACCCAGCCTTTGAATCTTTAATAGAAGTCAGAATTCCCATCTTCTTTATTAGAGATTTGTTTACCATGATCTCACCTATGATACTCACTCTGGTATACCCTCCCAACTGACCCAATTACCACTCTGACCCAATTGCCAGATGAATTTGCTCCTCTTACAGCATTTTAACTGCACTTTTTCCCAATTAGATTATAAGATCTCTCATGTGCAGGTCCCTCCATACCCTTTGTTTGCATGTCTGCATTTATTTTCTACCTTGTATTTATTTGCCTGTTTTATGCTTGCCCTGCTTTCTTCACTATAGGATAAAATTGAACACCCACAGTGCGCTCACTAGCAGCCTTCCCTTATGATATTCGAGAGAAATCACCAAGTTCTCAACATCGATCTAAATTTCAAAATAAATTGAATACCACACTGGGATTGGCGCTAGACATATACAAAAAAAGGGAACATTTTCAAATCACAAGGATTAATGACAATAACAAAGTTTCATATATGAATGAATAAATGCAGAGGATAATCTTCTCCACAATAATAAATAGCATATACTTAGTCCTTTGTCAGTCCAATATAAGCAAGTTTTCAAAGACTAGATATCTAGTGAAATTCCTCCACTCTTTATTCTTCTGAGTCGTATTCCTCAAACATGGATGACCAAAAAAGAAAAGCCAGAAAATATGTTCATAGTGTAGTATGTTCTTTACTTGCTAAAATATTGAGTCTCTCTTATCAACACATAGTGAAGAGCGTACCCCAACTCACAGAAATAATCACCACTGAAATCATGTAAAGGTTTCTTTAATCTCCACCTTAAGTTGTGTACCCCCTCAAATGGTATACATAGACGTACCACACTTTCAAATTAAAGGTACTGGAAGCTCCTATCTTTTTTATAGGGATCTCTGTTGTTCACTTCTTATCCATTCATTCATCACCCAGGGGAAAACCGTAAACCTCAACCAAATATGGAGAAAACTTGTATCAGAAAACAAAATGCTTCTCCTTCCAAAAGGAGTTTAATTTTTTGGTAAAAACAGGTTTATTTATGATGAAAAAAGATACAAAAAACATATATAAAAAATTCAGGACTCCAAACAGTAGCGAGTGAAAATACCTGACCTGTGCAAAGCTGTTAGTATAGTCCGGACTTCCAGGTCAAGAAAACCACTACAGCCACCACAGACGAGTCCAAAATAACAGAATAAGTCCTCTCCCACCGATGCATTTTGATACTACTGTATCTTCCTCAAGGTATGGAGAGGACTAATGTAACATACCCTTTTATACCATCCTTCCTATTCCTAAAAACTAGACATGGATCAACTATGCTAACCCAATCCACCCTCACATAACCCAAATAAGCGTGGAAAAGATCCATCTCAGGTATTACACCGGATCCTCATAATAGTAAAATCCCACTCTTTTTTCCTCCAATGAGGCTCTCTCCTTCTGTGTGGGTAGCCGGAAGTCCTCCTGTCCTGCCCGCATCACTATTACTGACATGCTTCCAGTTCACATCACCGGAAACAGCGTCCTCGGGGCGCGTGACCGGAAGTGACGTCCCGTCAGCCGCGTCATCAATGGGAGCCTCTCCATCCACACTCCCTCAGGCAGGACCTCCGACATCTCCATCGCCAGGCTCCCAATTCATTCTACCCTTGTGACATCATTTATTCCTATACAGTCCGGGGCCATTTGTCGGAGCTTAAACGATTCTAAACAGCGGGTGCCATTTTGTAATAGATTTTCTTATTCACACACTGATCCTTTCAATCCCCGGCATGAATGAATCTTTAACTCAAATAGAGATCCATCAGTGTACCCATACAAATATAATCAAATACATCCCATAAAAAACAGTGTGAGTATACATAAAAACACATTTAAAAAAATACTAATCATATAAAAAACAAAAGAAAAAAACGAGTGGAATATAATAAACCTGAATAATAAAAGAAGAAATCCATAAAAATCATTTAAGCTTGAAATGCTGGTATATTAATACCAATAGAAATATACATAAACATACTTTAAAATACTGATCATATAAATACCAGAAGGAAAAAACAACAAGAGAAATATGATGATAAAACAGAGTAGTAAAAGGAGAAATTCATAAAAACCATTTAAGCTCGAAATCAAGATTTCGAGCTTAAAGGTGCTAAAGTATTAAACCCAAAGGTGCTAAAGTATTAAAAGGTGCTAAAGTATTAATACTAGTAGTATTAAAGGTGCTACTAGTAGTATTAAAGGTGCTAAAGTATTAAACCCAAAGGTGCTAAAGTATTAAAAGTATAAATAAGTCTAATTTCTTCCTTAGCTAACCTTTTAAGAGTGTCTTTGCACCTCTTTGAATCCTCAATTTTTCGAATACCATAAAAGTTTTTAATATCTTGTACCGATCAATTATGTACTTTTTTAAAATGATCAGAAAGGGAATGGGTTTCTAACCCCTTCCTTATATTATTCAGGTGTTCCCCAATTCGTACATTCAAACATCTTGTGGTGCAGCCAATGTAAAATTTTCCACATCCACATTCTACCACATATATCACATTTTTAGAGTGACAAGTAATAAAATCCAACACTTTTAGGGTCCTCCCATTAATGATAACTTCATCTATTTTCTTTGTGGTAGTATTTTTTGGTATATTCCTACATCCAATACAAACCCCACAACGGAAGAAACCAGTAGATTTAATTTGTCCCCCCTTAACCCCTATAGATGGATGTAGGCTTCTCACCAGCTTAGTTTTCAGATTGGCCGCTTTTTTTATATATATGCATCGGTTGTGATGGTAAAGCTTTTCCTATCACTGGATCCTTCATCAGGATGGTCCAGTGCCTCTTAAAGATCTTTTCTACTTCCTTATATTGCGAGTTATAATTAGAAACAAAGGCCCACTTAAATCTATCATGTTCCCCAGATTTAAGTTTAGGAATCAATAAGTCTTCTCTATTTACCTCATATGCTACTTTGAGGCCTTCTTTCACTTTATTTTTATCATAACCGCACCTTAAGAAGGACTCTTCCATCTTGGTGGCTTGACATTCAAAAACCTCTAGATCTGTACAATTCCTGCACAGTCTTTTAAACTGCCCACCTGGTATGGAATCAAGCCAATTATTATGATGACAACTGTCCGCCTGAATTTACGCCATAGAATCTGTGGGTTTTTTATATGATTTGGTCTGTAATTTACCCTCCTCAACATAAATAGTGATATCTAAAAAATTCATACTTTCATTACTAATATTGAAGGTTAATTGAATACCTTTATCATTATTGTTAAGATAATTACAAAAATCATGTAAAACACTCCTCTCCTCTTTCCAGATAAAAAAGATATCATCAATGTAAAGAGTGGAGGAATTTCACTAGATATCTAGTCTGTGAAAACTTGCTTATATTGGACTGACAAAGGACTAAGTATATGCTATTTATTATTGTGGAGAAGATTATCCTCTGCATTTATTCATTCATATATGAAACTTTGTTATTGTCATTAATCCTTGTGATTTGAAAATTTTCCCTTTTTCTATATATGTCTAGCGCAGTGGTCAGGGAACAGGGGTAAATTACCCCACATGGGGTAAAAATGAAATTCCTGGGGGTAATGGACGGTCAGCCGGGCATGCATATGAATCATTCTATAATAAGATAGGTTCTAAGGTGGACGCTCGCTGAGATGTCATTACCAGAGGGCGCCCGGCTCCTTCCCTGCAGCGCCGCGTTAGCTGGAGACTGGAGTTCTCTTCTGAACTCCAGCTTCCACCTCTCTCCATGCGCACTATGGGAGAGATGTTATGACATCTCTCCCATAGTTCCAAGGAGCAGCCGGACGGACAGGGCATCGGCGGATGCAGGAGCGGGGATTACGGTAAGTGTTTTTTTTTTTTTTTTTTGTACAAGCGGCACTACTACAGGGGCATAACTATGGGGGCACTACTATATGATTTCCTTCCTTTCAAATCAAGGGGATAATGTCGGCGTATCTAAATATTTTTTGGTGTAAAAGGTAAAAAAGTTCCCTGACCCCTGGTCTAGCGCCAATCCCAGTGTGGTATTCAATTTATTTTGAAATTTAGATCGATGTTGAGAACTTGGTGATTTCTCTCGAATACCATAAGGGAAGGCTGCTAGTGAGCGCACTGTGGGTGTTCAATTTTTTTCTATAGTTTTTTACCTTTTACACCGAGGATACCCAGACGGTTGCTGCAGGATGTTTTGCTTTAGGGAAAGTAGGATGAATAGATTTGAAACAGCATTCTGTGATGATAAGGTTGATTTAGTTGATGAAAATTTGGAGAATTTAATGTCGAAACTTGAAAAAGATTTGATAAAAGAATGTAAGATTTGGTGGGACATAGCGACTCTTGAAAGATATATGTCCCACCAAATTATTCTGAAAGGCCTAAAAATAGACAAAAAAGCCTCATTTATCACAAGTACTGAACAATTTAAAAAGGATTGGGATACTATAATTAGGAATTGTTCATTCTCACTAATGAGTCTAATTTTAGAGGAAAGAAGGGGAGAGTTAAGGAAATTGGAAGAAATAGAAATAAACAAAACCCTTGTATCCCCATTCCTTGAACAACCAGAATGTATAGGACTAGTGGACAGAATAGAACATAATGTCAATAGATTGGAGAATATTTTGAAACAAAAGAAATTGAAGAAATTTAATAGAGATAAAAATGAGGTTCTAACACAAATTAAGGTGACAGATAAGTCATTGAAATATAGACATGTACCTAAAAGAATGGAGACAAGGGATGATGAGTATTCAGAAGAATACACCTACCACCAGAAATCACCAGAAATTTGGTAGAGAAAGAAATGAAAGGGGTTTTCCTTACAACAGACGGTATGGGAAGGTTCCGTATAGATCACGGGATTATAGAAAGACGAGGGACAGATATTCTACAAATTGGAGAAATGAAACAGATATAGTCCTTTTAAATTACCTCTCTATAATCGATTCAATCACTTTGCTAATACTGAGGAGGAGGGTTCATTTAAATCTGATAATTTTTTAGAGGAAAGAAGGGGGAAGAAATACCCAAGATAATTAGGAAATATATTAACTATAAGAAAAGGGGTGTTAGGGCAGGGAAAAAGAAACTCAGAAAATTTAGACCCAGAAGGGAAACAAGAAAACATGTGAGGAAGGATATGACTGGAGAAATAATAGAAATGAAAGGAAAAATGGTGGGATAGTAAAAATATTCAACCTCAGTTCCCATTGTTTGAATAATCATGAAGAATCACTAATACAAAAGAGTTTGAAATATGCCACAGCAGTGAAATTGAATCAGTTTGAGTTTTATGTTAATCTCCAGAAATATGTTCGTAAATTAACGATTAAGAAGTTTTTTATGTTAAAAGAGGATGATCAGGATCTGGGAGAGATAAGAGATGGGTCCACATCTATATTTAAACCTAGATCATCATTTTTTCCAGCCCTCCTGAAAGGGGGCTTTATTGAGATGTTTACAGCACAGGTATTGGAGGATGTTAAGGCACTAAATGATAAACGGATTAAATTTAATTTAAAATATAAAGAAAGAATGGCCTTAAAGAGTCTGAGAGAAAAGGAAGATCTTATTATAAAACCCACAGATAAAGGGGGTGGTCTAGTCCTTATGGACATTTCTAAATATGAAAAAGAGGTGTTTAGACAGCTGGAAGATAAAATTACCTACAGGAGACTCAGGAAAGACCCCACTGATGAGTTTCTGAAACAGTTAATGGCTCTCATAGATGTATATGTAGGGAATGGCACTCTAACACTTCCAGCCCCTAGTCTCTTTTAATAAATCCCATCTAAAGGATACCAGGGAAATTTTAAATAAAGTATATATATATATATAAATGGGATACTGATTACATATTATAAAGAAAAAAAAGGGAAGGAATCCTGGTGCCTAGCCAACCAAGCACTTATGGATACAACCAATATGTTTGCTGCAGCTATCTGTTGTGTGTAAGGGAATTACCAACCCTTCTTAAAAGATACAAGTATAAAATAGTAAAATTAACAGACAGCGCTGCAATCAATAGGATAATCCACACAATGATTTCAATATATAATATACATATTTATTAATACAATGACAATAAAAAAAAAAAATAATAAAAGTGTCCAATAATAAAAAAGAAGAAAAAACAGTTATATAAATTGAGCAGACATAATATGTAATATTCCACTTGTTCCAGTTGACAATGGATATAGACTACTCTCTTTAAAAGAAACACCATTAATATGGTACCATCAATTAGTAGCTATATGCTCCACACATGCAGAGACTACACATTTAAAAATAAACACATATATTTTAAATAATCAGCATTTGCTGATCATGCTTTTTCTGTGTAAGGCTGTTGGAAATTCCAAGAATAATGCAAGGTCCTTGAGAAAGGCTTTACATGAGCAGAAACGCGTTGGTGAGCTAAGGAGTAGCAGTGGGAGCACCAGGTGTTGAGGTTGAGGCATAGCAACCACAGGATAACAACTAGGAGGACTGCACAAACCTATCCCGGGAGGTGACTGTCTAGACCTCCTCGTATGCTATTTTTGGGGTGCATGCTGTTCTACACCCCCATCACATCTGGTACGCTGCCTCCTATTTGTGTTTTATGGATGTTTTAATGTTAGAATAAATTGTACTTCACTATATACTATTTCTTATACCCTTTGTTTGAGGAATATTGAACCAAAAGTGATATATCCACTATTCAACACATCCGAATGCATGAAAGATTGTGAAAAGGAACACTATAAGAATTAATTCTGTGATATTCCCTCATCTACACACTTTCTGAATTTTTGCAACCACCCCAGTGGAGCACAGGACTGCAAGTACTGTAATTTTGTATTGGTGTAAACAGGGTGTGAGTGACCACCCAATGTTTTCCCTATGATCCGTTTTTTTGGGAAATATAGAACGCAAAATGTAAATTTCCAATTCCTCAAATGGTCAGCATAATAGATAATATCTCAGTCCTTTTAGTAATTTAAGAGAAAAACATACAGTCCAGCACTTGGATGGTTAGCACACTAGGATGCAAGTCTCAATAGTTCAGTTATTCAAATGATCAGCATATTAAATAAAGACTTACGATCCAGCGCTTAGATGGTTAACACACTGTGGTGCAAATCTCAGAATTCAGAATAGTGAGAAGAACATGAAAACACAGAAAAAGCATGATCAGCAAATGCTGATTATTTAAAATATGTGTTTATTTTTAAATGTGTAGTCTCTGCATGTGTGGAGCATATAGCTACTAATTGATGGTACCATATTAATGGTGTTTCTTTTAAAGAGAGTAGTCTATATCTGTTGTCAATTGGAACAAGTGGAATATTGCATATTATGTCTACTCAATTTATATAACTGTTTTTTCTTCTTTTTTATTATTGGCCAATTTTATTATTTTTTTATTGTCATTGTATTAATAAATATGTATATTATATATTGAAATCATTGTGTGGATTATCCTATTGATTGCAGTGCTGTCTGTTAATTTTACTATGAATACATATTAGTTAGTGCGGATGTCAGTTACCTATATACGATTATTAAACATATACAAGGTAAAGAAGTGGTTGTAGAATTTTTAAAGAGATCAGATTTGAATAGTCAATTACAGGATATTATCACTAAGGGGATAGAGTTTATTTTAAATCATAATTATTTTCTTTTTAAAGATGATTATTATTTACAACAGGTGGGTATGGCAATGGGCACCAGGTTCGCCCCAAGTTACGCCAATATATTTATGGGCTTCTGGGAGGAAAAGTCCGTTTGGCACAATAATCCATTTGGGGCGAACCTGGTATACTGGTCAAGATTCATTGATGATATCTTTTTTATCTGGAAAGGGGAGAGGAGTGTTTTAGATGATTTTTGTAATTATCTTAAAAATAATGATAAAGGTATTCAATTAACCTTTAATATTAGTAATGAAAGTATGAATTTTTTAGATATCACTATTTATGTTGAGGAGGGTAAATTACAGACCAAATCATATTATAAACCCATAGATTCTATGGCGTAAATTCAGGCGGACAGTTGTCATCATAATAATTGGCTTGATTCCATACCAGGTGGGCAGTTTAAAAGACTGTGCAGGAATTGTACAGATCTAGAGGTTTTTGAATGTCAAGCCACCAAGATGGAAGAGTCCTTCTTAAGGTGCGGTTAAGATAAAAGAAGGCCTCAAAGCAGTATATGAGGTAAATAGAGAAGACTTATTGATTCCAAAACTTAAATCTGGGGAACATGATAGATTTAAGTGGACCTTTGTTTCTAATTATAACTCGCAATATAAGGAAGTAGAAAAGGTCTTTAAGAGGCACTGGACCATCCTGATGAAGGATCCAGTGATAGGAAAAGCTTTAGCATCACAACCGGTGCATATATATAAAAAAGCGGCCAATCTGAAAACTAAGCTGGTGAGAAGCCTACATCCATCTATAGGGGTTAAGGGGGGACAAATTAAATCTACTGGTTTCTTCCATTGTGGGGTTTGTATTGGATGTAGGAATATACCAAAAAATACTACCACAAAGAAAATAGATGAAGTTATCATTAATGGGAGGACCCTAAAAGTGTTGGATTTTATTACTTGTCACTCTAAAAATGTGATATATGCGGTAGAATGTGGATGTGGAAAATTTTACATTGGCTGCACCACAAGATGTTTGAAGGTACAAATTGGGGAAAACCTGAATAATATAAGGAAGGGGTTAGAAACCCATTCCCTTTCTGATCATTTTAAAAAAGTACATAATTGATCGGTACAAGATATTAAAAACTTTTATGGTATTTGAAAAATTGAGGATTCAAAGAGGTGCAAAGACACTCTTAAAAGGTTAGCTAAGGAAGAAATTAGACTTATTTATACTTTTAATACTTTAGCACCTTTGGGTCTTAATCTTGATTTCGAGCTTAAATGGTTTTTATGAATTTCTCCTTTTACTACTCTGGTTTATCATCATATTTCTCTTGTTGTTTTTTCCTTCTGGTATTTATATGATCAGTATTTTAAAGTATGTTTATGTATATTTCTATTGGTATTAATATACCAGCATTTCAAGCTTAAATGATTTTTATGGATTTCTTCTTTTATTATTCAGGTTTATTATATTCCACTCGTTTTTTTCTTTTGTTTTTTATATGATTAGTATTTTTTTAAATTTGTTTTTATGTATACTCACACTGTTTTTTATGGGATGTATTTGATTATATTTGTATGGGTATACTGATGGATCTCTATTTGAGTTAAAGATTCATTCATGCCGGGGATTGAAAGGATCAGTGTGTGAATAAGAAAATCTATTACAAAATGGTACCCGCTGTTTAGAATCGTTTAAGCTCCGACAAATGGCCCCGGACTGTATAGGAATAAATGATGTCACAAGGGTAGAATGAATTGGGAGCCTGGCGATGGAGATGTTGGAGGTCCTGCCTGAGGGAGTGTGGATGGAGAGGCTCCCATTGATGACGCAGCTGACGGGACCTCACTTCCGGTCACGCGGCCGAGGACGAGGACGCTGTTTCCGGTGATGCGGACTGGAAGCATGTCAGTAATAGTGATGCGGGCAGGACAGGAGGACTTCGGGCTACCCACACAGAAGGAGGGAGCCTCATTGGAGAAAAATTTTACTATTATGAGGATCTGGTGTAATACCTGAGATGGATCTTTTCCATGCTTATTTCGGTTATGTGAGGGTGGATTGGGTTAGCATAGTTGATCCATGTCTAGTTTTTAGGAATAGGAAGGATGGTATAAAATGGTATGTTACATTAGTCCTCTCCATACCGTGCGGAAGATACAGTAGTATCGAAATGCGTCAGTGGAAGAAGACTTATTCTGTTATTTTGGACTGATCTATGGTGGCTGTAGTGGTTTACTTGATCTGGAAGTCCGGACTATACTAACAGCTTTGCACAGGTCAGGTATTTTCACTCGCCACTGTTTGGAGTCCTGAATTTTTTATATATGTTTTTTGTATCTTTTTTCATCATAAATAAACCTGTTTTTACCAAAAAATAAAATTCCTTTTGGAAGGAGAATCATTTTGTTTGCTGATACAAGTTTTCTCCATATTTGGTTGAGGTTTACGGTTTTTCCCTTGGTGATGAATGAATGGATAAGAAATGAACAACAGAGATCCCTATAAAAAGATAGGAGCTTCCAGTACCTTTAATTCATAAGTGTGGTACGTCTATGTATACCATTTGAGGGGGTACACAACTTAAGGTGGAGATTAAAGAAACCTTTACATGATTTCAAAGGTGATTATTTCTGTGAGTTGGGGTACACTCTTCACTATGTGTTGATAAGAGAAACTCTATATTTTAGCAAGTAGAGAACACACTACACTATGAATATATTTTCTGCCTTTTCTTTTTCGGTCATCCATGTTTGAGGAATACGACTCGAATAAAGAGTGGAGGAATTTCACTAGATATCTAGTCTGTGAAAACTTGCTTATATTGGACTGACAAAGGACTAAGTATATGCTATTTATTATTGTGGAGAAGATTATCCTCTGCATTTATTCATTCATATATGAAACTTTGTTATTGTCATTAATCCTTGTGATTTGAAAATTTTCCCTTCTGCTTTCTTCACTATTCGGTGCTACAGATTACTGAGGCCAATAAATCATAATAATAACAACAACAATAATAATATTAATAAGGTATTGAAACCGTATATGGCCAAAACAGAAACTTAGATACGTTTTTTTAATACATTATGAAACCTAATAGTGATTTATTTATTTTGCAAGCAAAATAAATGGTTAAAAGCATGGATAAGTGTATGTCACATATGTGTAGTGTGAACCCACACATCGGGCGAAATGTGATAGGGTGCGAGAACTGAAAATATGCAAAAGTTTTGCAAAAAAAGGTGCAAGTTGCAAACTTGAATATGTAACAGGCTGCGAGAACATTTGAACTTGATTTCAATGGTGGGAATGAACTCACTAATCCAGAAGTTCCCACCATTAAAGTCTATGAGGGAAGCATTTATTTGATGAAAGATCCGGGGGCTTACCTCTCTCAGCCAATGAATGGTCTGCCCATAGACTTCTGTGGGAAATGCCATGGCTGAACCCTCATTCAGGAGGTACTGTCCTTATAGGACAGTACTATGTCCAGTGGGCTCGGATATTTTCATTTTATTATATTGCCAAGACCCTATATGGACCGAAGAGAGAATTGTATATTAGCTTCAGCTAATTACTTTGATTTGTGGACTTGATATTTGATACCTGGGAGCACCTCCAGCTACCTCTGTATAAATTAGGATATTATTCAACCTGGTATGAATAAATTGCTGGTTCTTGCACATTCAATAAATCAAATCATCTCATCTTGTGCGTGATAATACACTTTTCTCCAATGGACTGAAGAGGACCTGAACAAAGGAGTGGGTGAGTGTGTTTTTTTTTTTTTTGCAGTCAAGATCGGGGATTCTACCGGAGAAGGGGACCGAGTAGCGGGAGGGAGTAAAGGTAAGTATTTCCTGTGTGTGAGTATGTGTAATAAAATACTGAGGGTGTGTGTAATAAAATACTTCAATATTTGGTGTGCGATGTCTTTATTTTAATATTTCTGTTACAGGAGGACTGCAGGTGTCAGTGGGACCTTTATGCCCGGGCTAGTTAGTATTTGCTGGTCATTCTACAAGTATCTGGCAAGTGGGGCAGGCTTTCTGGGACCTGTATTCCCACTGTAAAGGACAATATTATTATTTCTAATGTTTTCACCATGAATTTTGCACCAACCACCACCATGGGTGCAGAGCATAGCCCCAGGATATCAGCTTTGATCTGGGGTGTCCCTGGGACAGAGGGTCTCCACTTCCTGAGGAATCCCCAGCCTTAGCTGATTAGTGTGGGGTGGTGAATGCTTTGGCTAGGGTACCCCGTGAAGCATGTCCCCCTGCTGTGGCATTACACCCCTGCTAGTAAGAGTCCAGTGCTGGTTCTGGAAATATGGGGAAACCCTAGGCATTTTGTCCCCTGTACTTCCAGGGCAAGCTCAGGAACCTGCTGCTGATTGTTGAAAATACAGGGGACCCTTATATCTTTTTTTACCTTATTTTCACAACCAAGACCGGTTTACATAGCCTGGTGTTTGTTGTGCTTTTGGGGAGGATCCCCACATAATTTTTAATTTTTTTTTAGCACGATCATTCACTTTTAACACAGAGAAGCATGCATGGATCCCACTGACAGGCCCAGACTGGCCCACCATGGAGGTGGGTAATTCCCCTTTGAACCTCACTGATTTCTGTGAGAGGGTGGGGCTTAGTAAGCCATGGGAGGAAAGGGGGCAACAGCATGTTGTGGATCACTGTCAGAACGGGTTGGGTATGAAATCCTTACTGTTGGGATGCCGCTGGTCAGAATACCGACAGCGGAATCCCGACATCCATATGAACGCACATATTTTCCTAATCCCTACCCTAACCACTACCCTAACCATCCCTCCCCAGTGCCTAAACCTAACCTCCCTCTACCCGCATCCTAATCATAACACTTCCTCCCCGGTGCCTAACCCTCCCCCTAATGCCTTACCCTGCTACCTAACCCTAACCTCACCCTAACACCCCGATACTTACCTTCAGGATGCTGGTGGTCGGGATACTGGTGCCAGGATCCCAACCTGTCGGGATTTTGGAGCCGGTATTCAGACCATCAGCATCCCGCATGCCGAGATGCCGACTACATCCCGTCAGAAAACATGACGGGATGTAGTCGGCATCCCGGCATGCGGGGTCTGATTCAATACGGATTGCTATGATTACACACACAGTTTAACTGCCATAGTATGCTAATCCATTGTGATCACTCCGCCATTGCAGTACTACATTAGGATGCCCACTTTACCTTACACACATCTGTAATGTTTAGCAAGACTGTAAATCCAGCTGTACAATTGAGTACCATCGCAGCCTCAGGCACACTTGCACAATGTCAGACCTTACTCAGAAATTGCTAATTTCATCACATGCTTTGAGTGTGCAAGCTGCGTATAGCATCGCAGGGGATAATTTATGCATGCCCCTGCAACTGTGTTGAAATGCACTGGCTTGCCTGCATTTCGCCGACCAAACCCCGTCACCACTCACAAACGGCACTTCCTGTCAATCACTCTGCGATGGGTCTCACAGTGGCTGGTTTGCACACCTGCACTGCAATGCATGCGCAGAACACAATTGGCCTATTGTGTGCATATTAGCAACTGCGATCCTTGCTGAATTAGGCCCCCAGTCTGGACAAAGAGCAAGGTGAGTGAGTCTCTAATTTCACCAGCCCCCGGCATTGCTAGCTAAATAGTTCCTGAGTTTGGTTGACCCCTCCCCTGAGACCAGCCATATCCACCAATGACCTGAGCCATCTGTCTCCCATTCTCCTCTCTGGTGTTGGCTTCCTGCATCCTACACACCACTTGCTGAGTGTGTGTCTGGTATGTTCTGACTGGGTAGGGATGCCGCCTGGAGTGTCAATTACTGCACTCGCAACTTGTTCCCCTCTCAGCTCCTGTTTGGGCCCTAGTACTGCTGGTAAATGGGAGAACGTAAATTTCTCTGCCCATAGCGGGTTCATACACTGCAGCCCACTCATGTTCAGGAGCCTGCATCATATTATTATGGACTGTTAAACCCTCCCAAAAAATGTTCTTTGTATCCTAACAGTCACATTTCCTATTTTAACTCCATTGAGTCCTGTGTTATGATGGTTAGCCCAAAGTAATGGGGGTTACTTAATTGACTGCATACTTAGACCTTGTGACCATACTGTGATGCTATGCAAGATTAGTATGTTCATTTCTATGTCCATTGTCCACCTAAGGTTGTGTTTGTTACACTGCTACTGGTCTTGTACAGCCCACAGTGAGCATGTTAATACCATTGTACATCTATGCTTTTAGATAGAGGTTCCAATCATTTATGCTTTTCATTCAATCAGTGTACTGTTAACCCTGCCAAATTCTATCTGATTTGACTTTTGTTATTGACTTTTATTTTACCTCATCTATTCCCACCCACTACCACCTCACCTCAACTGTCCCTGACTCACACTATCACTCGCTATAGCACTTTCTACCTTCTTGCTCACATCTACTTTTAGTAATTTGTGTCCTACACTGCCTCCTTAGTATTTTATTGACATTGTCGTACCTCATTGCCATTGTTAGTTATGTGTCCTTTTCTATCTTGGCAGCATCAGCAGTAAACATGCACACTAGTCGCAGCATGCAAATTGCCGTGCACCTGCGTGGCACAGTATGCCATGACGCGGGATAAATCGCACCATGTTATCCTACAGGATCAAGGGTGCGAACGCTGCACACGTGCCCACTAGCAGGCACTTATTCACGGCATGCATGTGGCGTGCTGCAGTGCTCGCCAAGATGGAAAAGGAAACATCTGTAGATCTCATTGACACTGTTTTTACCGCCTAACCTATCTCCTGCTACAGTATTCCACCTTCCTATAACGTGCTTATTTAACTGCCATTGTTTATACTTTTTTTGTCTTACCGAATTTGTTTCTTTAACACTGCTCTAATTCATTAGAATGCCTTTACCCTATCACTGCCCACACATGACCCTTATGTCTTCCACCCCCTCCTCATCACTCTGTATACCTCTGACTCATCCCCAGATCCATCCCAGGCCCCCTGACCATCCCCACACTACGCTCATGTTCCCAGGACCACTTCTCACCCTCCTGTTCCACCAACCCTGCCTTCATGGCCATGTGACCTGATGGTGATCAACATGCAGCCAAGGATGGGATGGCTGCTATGTAATGCTATATTTATCAGGTGTGCGGTTAATGTTATATGGGCGCAGGGTGGCTATAAAGTCATTTTAAATTATCAAATCCCATTTCCATTTTCCATACAGCTACTTCTATTTATCTACATCGAGCACTGATTATAATATTGTGAATCCAGTAGCACAGGCAGAGTGCAGCATCTTCTGACCACACTTAACTTAAAAAATGGAAAATAGATACTTTTAAAACCATAAAAATGCATTTTTCCTGTGCATAGCTTCTGTCACTGCCAATCCGAGATGGCAGAAGGAACAGGAGAACAGTCAGTATGAGTATGTACCACGGCTATTTTTTTTAAATAGCATTCCCTATGTTTTGCTTTTCTTTGGGAAACTATCACCAATCACATCTATTTAGGTGACCCATTTTGTTGTTTCAGCCAATATTGGTTGAAATGTGGAGTGCGCTACTGCGCTGTCTCCATAATTTCCCCATAAGTGCAGCATTTCACTTTACCAAGAAGGCCACCCTTGGTTGTTCTGCTCATACATAGCTCCATCTTGTCACTATGCTAGAGTGCCACGGTGGCACATGTATTTGTTTCACTTAGCTCCATGGACCCTGAGTATATCCTGCATATAGCTGCACCGCTACCATCATACATGACTGGCTGGTGCATTGTGTGTTCTGCTCAATCTCCACTCCATCCAGATCTACTAAGTGCATACCTATGAGTGCAGCTGTACAAACACCTCTACTACACTTCTATAAACCAAACACTTGGTGAAGCACTAAGGCTGCCTGTTGTATCTGAATTCCTCTGGTGTCTACTATTAACCTGCATTCCACCACAAATATTACACACATAAACTTTATGTAGCAACATTAGCTTCCCATGTGGATGGACTTCACTCATCTACATTGCTCTGGAATAACTACAGAGGTGAAACTGATCAGCTAGAATACAAGCTGCAAGGTAGGTTGCCTTTAGTCTATGATACCTTTAACAGTGAAAATGGCACTAATAATTTCCTTAGTTTGGCTGAATATGCTACTATCTGGCCACTCCTCTCTACTGGTTGACCACACCTTCTAGTGACAGGCAACACCCTCATGGTGGCATTCTCCTGGTGGGTCCTTTATTCCCCAGTCCGATACTGCTCACTGATCTGTGCAGGCTTCACCTTGTAATAAAACTGGCATTACAAGTTGCCCAAAAAAACTTGCATGGACTCGCATCTCTAAGATGCTCACACCCGCTAACTAGCACTCTATTACATACTGCAAGTTTCAGAACAAACTCGCACCAAACTCGCTACAAGCAAGTGCCAGTTTGCACTTGCAGGAAAACTCGGACCCATATTCTACAATAGTAAATTCTACATATGGATGCAATTGTAGCTATTTTTAGTGAATTCATTTTAGGAATGCAATTTTTGTCGCAATTAGGCCAAGTCTGTATCGGTCCTTTAATTTTTAACATTCTTCCAATTCCTGATGGGTACGAAATTCAGTTCATCCTGTATTCATAACGGTCTGTGTTTCTGCAAACTGTGAATTGATTAACAGACCTGATTCAGAGATATACGCACTGTGGATGTCAGACGTGGTGAAGAGATTTTTTGCTACTACTCATGTGTCCCCATTGTGTCCATGCAGAGACGTAGTTCGAATTTCAGGCACTTGCAGGGAGAAGTGTAATGAAAATGAAGTGGACATTTCTGGGCAATGATAGGGAAGTGTCTTAGTGCATGCACTTATGGGAGTGTCGCGTGCGCGTTGGTGAAAGCAGTTGTGTACATAGATGCTCGACTACTCACCTAGGAGGCCATACTCTGGAAGAGAAACTGCACCTGTCATAGGGCTGGTGTAAGGTTTAATGGTGCGACCAATGGTGGCATCTGAGGATGCACCAATCACAATTACTGTGTGCAGGTACGCTGACAGTGAGCATCTAAGTCCTTGCACATTCACTAGCACAGATGTACACAAGGGAAGGAATTTGTAACAGCATTTTCATAAAGTCATAGACAGCGGCTGTCAACAGGCACTGCTCTGCGTGCTTCTGCAAATATGTAATATATCCAATTAACAGACATTGATAGAGCCCAGCTTAACGAATACTGTTCTACACACTGGAATAAATGTAAAGGAAGGAAGGATTGATTACTTTGGAAATTTAATTTAATCTTTTGAATCTGAAGCACATTTATGAGGGAGGAGGGCAGAGCATGGATGAACATATCCCATGTTTTGCCAAAAAAATAAACTTGGTGGGTCATAATTTTTTTTCAATTAAAAGGGCATGCAGGAGATGCTGTCTGTGGCCATAAACATTTCTGGACATTTTTGCCATTCAGCAACCGCATTTTGAAGATTTTATTGGCTGTGGCAGTTCAATTACCAACATGGCACATCTAGGTGACACTGTAGCGGCAGACAGGATGGCAGTTTATTAAACTATAAAAATGTTTGTTGTCTATGTAAAAAGACAGTCAGCAATGCCGCAAACAGCGCATAACGCAAAAAAAGAGGTGCAAGATGGAATTGTCCTTGGGCCCTTCCACCCACCCTTATGTTGTACATATTAAACAGGACATTCACAATTTAACAAACCACAGAGACTGCCACTTGTGGCTGAAGTGATTGGGTTGTTTGGGCCCCAACAAAACAAGCTACCTAGGGGCAGTTGACATTGCTGGCTATGATTTCTATTTGTTGCCATTATCATCCTCACTCTCATCAGTGTGCACATCATGTTCACACAATATTAATTGTCCCTGCTGGAATACACCATTACAGGTGCCTCTGGACTTTGACGTAATTGCTGGGAAAAGGTCTTCATCATTATCCACATTGAGTCAACTAACAAACAGAATATATTTTTGTTTTACTACTTTTTTTTGTAAATGACAGCTCTTCCTGAATGGTATCACAGTGCTTTTATATGTATGTGTGAACAAACGCAGTGGGTACAGCACACACAAAAATTTGTAAACACTGCAGAGTCACACTGCTTATATGTGAACGCGGTGGGGTATGGCTTGAGCCTGAGGGGACTGGACTGGACAGATAATTCAGCAGCACTGGAGTGGATGGACACTGGACAGATATATGTCAGAAACACTGGAGTGGATGGACACTGGATAGATACTGTATATATAATATATATTTATATAAGTTGTCAGCACAACAGCATTGGATTGGATGGACACTGGACGGTATGCAGTCGGGAAGCCGGTGGACCTAATCCCGACAGCCGGCTTCCCGACTGCTTTATCCCGGCGAGGGTTAAATGACAGGCATTTAAATCAAGATGCTTGCCATTTTATGGACTCTGGGAGACCGGCGCCCGGCATCCCGATCGAAGTGATGCCGAGCGCGGACAGTCACGCAGGGGAAGGGTTAGGTTTGGGGCTCCCCGGGGGGGGGGAACTTAGGGTTTGGCACCCCCCTGGGAGGTTAGGGTTAGGCTAGGAGGAGGGAGGGTGGTAGGGTTAGGCACCCCCCCGGGGGTCTTAGGTTTAGTCAGCAGGGAAGGGGGGGTTAGGTTTAGGCACTTAGAGGGGGGATTAGTGTTATGCACCCCTAAGGAGGGTTAGGGTTAGGGTGGGAGAGGATAGGTTAGTGAATACATACCTAGGGATGATTGGGATTTTCACCCATGTCAGGCAGCCACTGTTGGCAGGGCTGCCATCAGAAATTGTGGGGCCCGGGACTGACAAAATAGGCAGAGTTCTTCGCTCCCCCCAGGGCTCTTACCTTCCTTCCCCTCCCCCCTTTGTTTGCTGCCTTTTTCCTAGAAAAATATGTTTTTGGCCACAAATTATAAAGCTTACCACCACTTCAAGGCAGCATCTGCCCTGTCCAGCTTGTTCCATTTTTCCCCTGGTTTATTATATCACTGGCAGTGACAGTCTGCGCCAGACCAGTACTCTGCCATCTGCCCTGCCCTGCTCAGCATTGTCTCTTCTACCCCTTGCCCTGGTTTATTAGATTAATAGCAGACTGCACCAGACCAGTGCTCTGCCGTCTCCTGTCTGCCCTGCCCAGCTTGTTCCAACCTTCTTACCTCAAGTTATCTCCTTCCTTGAAGAGTCCATTGCTTTCTTCTGACTTCTTTTCTTCCTCTCCTAGGCTCCTCACGCGCCGCAGCTCCTAGCTCTGTCCTCACCCTCCAGTGGCGCGGCCGCATGACGTCATGATGTAACGCGCGCCTTTAACAGCACTTCCTGTAGGTTAGTGGAGTGGCCCAGGCAGACCCTCCTCCTTTAATCGGGAGCGAGCAGTGTGGGTTTGGTGGCAGGCGGTAGCAGCAGCCAGCAGGCCCTCCTCTTTAACTCTAGGAGGCAGTCCTGGCTGTGGGCTGTGCCCCACCCCCCCCGGTCTGACAGTGTCCGGGCCCGGGACTCCAGTCCCAACAGTCCCTCCCTGATGGTGGCCCTGACTGTTGGGATACCGATTCCCACTGGACAGATATACATCAGCAGCACTGGAGTGGATGGACACGACTGATGCTGTATATAATATTTATATGTAAGCACAGCAGCATTAGAGTGGATAGACACTGGATAGATTATATATATATATATATATTTATATACATTGTCATCACAGCAGCACTGGAGTGAATGGACACTGGACAGATACTATATATAATATTTATATGTCAGCACAGCAACACTGGAGTGGATGGACACTGGACAGCAGAGGTGGATTGGGAAGTGGCCCTGGAAAAAAATAAGGAAGTGGACCTATGTGAGTGCTCCTTTGGCACGCACCTGAAAAGGGCATGGTCACATGCCACATGATGTGGCCTAATGTGAAATGCCATGCCCCCAAACAACTCCCCCCCATTTTCAGCATGCTGGGGGCACGCCCACCGCTCCAGGAGCTGATGGGCATGCCCACAATCCCTCTATCCAGTGAATAAGTATAGCAAGCTTGTGATGACTATGAGTATTTTCTTACCTATATGATTTCTCTGCAAAAAGGAACCTATGAAGAAATTGATCATTCCTGGACAGGCAGTGTCTTGAGTCGTTATTCATTATTCATGCAGGATTCATATGGTCTGGAAGTCACCTGTTTGCATAGTAATAAAGCCAATGTCATCCTCATACAACCAGATAATACATAATAACCAAAGTTTTGGGGCAGGACAAAATGTGGGTTTCAAAAACGTTATATTAACAAAATATATTTGCTCATTTGGTACCATATGTATCAGTAATAAGGTTTCATTAGAATTGTTGTCTTACTGAAAATTACTGTCCCCCAGTCTTTTCTTCTAATAGTACCAGTGGTCCTACCATCCTATTTGCGTGTCTACAGCATCATCGCCTTTATTTGTCTCCAGCCAATCCCCCCCCCCCGGTGTGTCTCTCCAGCGCCTCTTAGCACCATCCCCCTGCTTCTCTCCAGCATTATTCTTCTGTCTCCCCAATGCCATCATCCAGCGTCTCCCCAGCACCATCCTCCTGCCCTACCCTCCCTCCACCACAGTAAAATCATCATTCCCCCCCTACACACACACAGACTAGTACAGAATAGCCCCCCCTCACCCCCCTGAGACAGATCTCCATCTCCCTATCAGCCAGTCTTTTAAAAAAAGAAAATGTCCTGACTTCTGGAGCTGGTGTTGATGCAATACAATCATTCAGACTAATTTGTCAGTCTGAGTCTCACATGCAGCCAGCCCTGATTGTCTCCACTCCATTCCCTCTGAAGTTAAACTAAGCCTGTCTGAGTCTACCAGGCAGTCCCCATTGTCTCCACATAATCCTCTGTGAAGTCCATGCCTGTCTCAGCTCCATCCCCCGATTGTCTCCACTCTGTCCACTGTGAACTTAAACTAACCAGGCTGGCAGGCAGCAGCTCATGATTCAGGGCCGCAACTAGGGGGGTAGACTAAGGGGGCACACATGACACGGGTGCCATACTTGAGGGGGTGTCAGGGGGAGACTTCCAGGAGGCTAGGTTGCTGCTCTTGTAGCTTTGGAGCTGCATCTCAACCTTGAGAGGCACAGAGACACGTCAGTCTAATGTGGTGCCGGTCACAAGCCAATCAGTGCTTGAGGATCGGCAGCCAATCAGCAGAGGCTGCCGGTCTGTAAGCTCCAGCTGGTTCACGAACGCCGCCACATTACAATGATGGCAGTACTGTTAGTTTACCAGCGTGTGGCAGCCCCATCCTGCGACACCTCGAGCTCACCCACTGCAGGTAAGAGAAGGGAGATGGGGCCATACTGTAGCTTAATGTAAAAGAGGCCTTACTGTGAAATAATGTGTAAGGAGCCTTACTGTGGCATAATATATAAGGGGCCTTACTGTGGAATAATGTAAAAGGGGGCTTTACTGTGGCATAAGTGTATATGGGGCATTACTGTGGAATAAATGTATAAGGGGCATTACTGTGGCATAATGTATAAGGGGCATTACTGTGGCTTAAAGAATAATGGGCATTACTGTGGCAGAATGCATTGTAAGGGGCATTACTGTGGCAGAATGTGTTGTAAGGGGCATTACTGTGTTGCATAATGTGTCGTAAGGGGCATTACTGTGGCAGAATGTGTTGTAAGTTGCATTACTGTGTTGCATAATGTGTTATAAGGGTCATTAATTTCTGGCATAATATCTTGTAAGGGGCATTACTGTGTCACTAAACTTCACACCCTTTCCGTCCTCAATGTTGTATTTTTTGGGGGCGGAGCCAAATTATGACCTTGCCCCGGGTAACAAAAAACCAAGTTTCGGCCCTGCCCTGTGACTTACCTGCCAGCCATGGACCCGCTGTTCCTCTGTGCTGGTGCAGCTCCCTTCCTGCTGGGTGGAGACTTAAAGCCTCTTCTCCCGATAGAGGTGGACCACGGACATCTGTACTAGCCAGGTGACGCGATTCGGGGGGCGGGACTAAAGATGACAAGCGGCCCCACAGTTTAGACGGCCCACCGGGATCTTCCCACTTAAAGTAAAGGCCAATCTGCCCCTGCTGGAAAGTTACTGTATATATAATATATATTTATATACATCATCAGATATATACGTCAGCAGCACTGGAGTGGATGGATACTGGACAGATACAGTATATAATATATTTACATCAGCACTGGAGTGGATGGACACTGGACAGCTGTATATCAGCAGCACTGGAGTGGATGGACACTGGACAACTGTACGTCAGCAGCACTGGAGGGGAAGGACACTGGACAGCTGTACGTCAGCAGCATTGGAGCGGATGGACACTGGACAGCTGTATGTCAGTAGCACTGTAGTGGATAGACAGAGCACAGCACAGCAGCAGCCACTGGAGTGGATAGACGGAGCACAGCAGAAGCCACTGAAGTAGATAGATGGAGCATAGCAGCAGCCACTGGAATGGATGGATGGAACACAGCACAGGAGCAGCCATTGGAGTGGGTGGATGGAGCACAGCAGCAGGAACTGTAGTGGATGGACACAGCACAGCATAGGAGCAGCCACTGGAGTGGATGAACAGTGGACACAACACAGGAGCAGCTACTGGAGTGGAGGACAATTTCAAACAATCTCTCTGTTTTTTTTCCTGCTTGGATATATAATTTGGGGTTCTGACTGCTGGCCTGTACGTCATCTCTGGCTTTTCATGAATCTATATCTCTGACTATAAGACACATTTTTTGCTTATATCTCAATTAGAGATGTGCACTGACCCCCGTGTTTTGGTTTTGGATCTGGATTCATCTTCATGTTTTTGTTTTGGTTCTGCAAAACCACCCTCAAGTGTTTTGGTTTTGGATCTGGATTTAAAAAGAAAATAGATAAAAAGTTTTTCAAAACAGCTAAAATCATGTAATTTATGTAATCCAAAACCCGAAATACTAATTTAAAATCTGAATTTAGAACCACTGAAAGATAAAAACTGCAACTTGGATTTAACCAGATCTCCTCAGGAGATCAGAACCACGACTTGGACTTACCCGGATACACGAAATTCGGGTGGATTCGGATTTCTGGAGAACTGAACCGCACATCTCTAATCTCAATAGTGGTAGGAGACTATTATTATATATTCTGTTTGTGCCACAGGAATCCTCTGAGGATATCATTCGACTACTGCCTGCTTAAGTCCTGTGGACAACAGAGGAGTGTATATCATACTGTATTAGATAAGGGGCTGTTAAATGTTAACACAACAATTATCCTGGTTCTATAACACTGATCCCTGGTTTTACAAACATAAACTTGTAAATGAGAAGACAATTACTGTATGTAACTTACTTGATAGTAGATAACAAAATAATTATGAAAAAATTAATGTTGCCTCATGCAATGTAATAATGCTTTTATATACACCCTTAGGTACACCTTTCTGTTTTAAGAAGTGTGTCCAACGACTATTTCTACAACTTTCTTTAGTTAATAGTCTATTTTTGCAGAAGCATCTCCAAAGAAGGGAAATTGTGTGCACACCATTAAATGCTCTGGGCAGACCAGCTATGCAAAACCCAGGTAATTTGCTATGCCCACTTAGTACCGCTTGTAAACAAAGTCCAAAGTGTTGCATGCAACTAGTATGGGTTTTTTTTGGACAAACTAAACAATGAGCGCAGTTAGACAATGAAAGTAATTATTATATTTAATAAGACTATAATACCAGACAGAATAATTACGTACAAACAATAGAAACAAACACAATCAATACCTAATAAAGAGAATAAGTGATCCAAAGCTGTGCACCATATATTTTGGATGTAAAGCACTGACATTGGTCAAGAATAGGTACAATAGTATTGTTGCCATTTATGTTAATTAGGAGATCCGGCTTTTCCCCTAGTCCCCACAGCTAACCCTTATCCATCACAGGAGTGAGCGCAGGTTCAATATTAATTCATTCATGTTTTCAGGATGTCCTCTGTGGTAGCAGATGGGATAATTACTGACCCAGCAAAACAGGTTAACTCACTTGTGCATGATTAAATAAAACCATAAAATATGACCTTTTGGTGGTACTGGAGGACTTTCACGCCATACTCTAATAGAAGGATATTAATCAGCAACAGTAGGTTCAGTTCCAACAGTTTATAATTATAGCAGCAGCCTGTTAGTAAGCGGAGCAACAATCTATTGCAGTAATAGGTTAGTTTGCAATATATTCATTTCCAACAATAACCTCTAGTGGAGAGTTCTGATGTTAAATGGCATGCACATATTTCAGAATGCAGGAGAGTGAGTGTTTTAGAGACACTTCCCCTCAGTTGTTGGGGGTGTCCAATTGTAGAGAAGGCAAGAGGATTAATTTAACATAGGGGGAGAAGTGACTGTACTACCAGGAAGAGTGGCTAAAAGGACTAATCCAAATAAAGGTATCCAGGCCTGGATTAAACATCTGTATTACCTACTTGTGATATGCCCATGTAATACCTTGTTCTGATACGCATGACTACCCACCAGTGATATTGCACATACCATTTTTAATTGTTTCATGGTCAATAAAATGGTGCTATGCTATGCCAAACTTCTTCTCCTTGTTTTTGAGGTTTTCCATTGACAAAGCATAACGTGGAAAAGTGGATGACCTATACGTCAAATTGAGGAATACGAGTTAAAGCCAATTGGAACTGTTGGGAAATATCTTTCATCCTTGGATGGTATCTGAACAATAACTGTGTTGTTTCTCTCCTAGAAGGAGCGTATTTTCCTATTCTATATGTTTTTAACTTTGGTGTAGTATTGGTGATACTACCAGGACTGTTGATGCTCCCTGTGTTTTGCGCGATATAGACATATTTGTTTTATTTCAGTGTGTTCTTACCAATAAGTTACTGGACTTTTCCTTCAGTTCCATAGTTACCTCAGTTAATCAAGACTTTATTTTAGTTCTGTCACTGATCTGGACATTCGTTTGTTGCATCACTATTGTTCCTTCGGTCACAGATGTTAATCAGTATGATTCTTGTGCTTGTCTACTAGTATTTACATTAAACAACCCACCTTTCAGTTTAAATCTGTTCCGGTATCTGCTCCTGTTTCCACCCCGGGTCCACAGCAAACACAGATCCTAACAACCACCCTGTGTCTATTCAATCTCACTTATCCCCTCCTGTGTCTTTCAGCATCATTCCTCATGTCCTTCAGCAACTTCATCCTGTGTCATTCCAACACATCCCCCTGTGTCTCCCCAGCTTCATCCCTCCCTATCACGTCATCATCTGCCCCCCCAATCTCCAGCCTTGCCCACACTTACCGCTTGCTGAGGCTGCTGCTCCATCTTCGTGGGCAGCTCAGCTCCTCTCCGATCCAGCAGAGCAAAGTCATGCGTGCTGTCCCGGCATAAGAAAACCTTTATTGCTCCAGCTGTTAGACTCCCTCTACTCTTTCAGCCTACCTATGCTTTGCTGAATACAGCAGCGGCACAGACAAAGGGGACACATAAAGTGGACTTCTAAGAATCCAAATTGTCCGAGATCCACGTAATCTTGAGGCTACAAATGCCCCCTTATATAACTTAGTCGCCTGGTCTGGCAATAAGCAATTGTAATTTTATACATATTATCTTCCATGGTACTCTGTATCCATTTATAAATCAAAGATTAAAAAATTAATATGCACATCTAATAAAACACCCAATCTTTTAAACATCATGTATAAACCTATTATCCATATTATAGATTGTACAGGATTTGGACAGTCTTATTAAATAAAATATTTAATGTAATTATCTAATAGCGCTTATTGTTATATCTTTTCTCTGTCACTATCAAGGGTATCAGCAATTTTCCTTATTTGAGCTGCAGTTAGTCTAACTGCAGTTTTATTGTTTATAATCCTATTTATACTTCAGCACACAATATTTTGTTTTTTGATTGTCCAGAAAAACATCACAATTTTGAAAATCTAAGAAAGGGTTTTATTGTTTAGTTTAATTGATATTGGAGATTTGGAGTTTGCTTTGTTAAGCTAAGCTCTAAGGGGCCTATTCATCAACACTAAAATAATGTTTTTAAGGACATTTTCCTTAATTAACGTTATTTTAGTATTCATGAAGAGACTTAACACAGGAGATATCACTGATATCTTCTGGTGAAGTCCCCCTGCGTTGATTTCCACACTCCCCATACATTAGTATGGGGATGTGGAAATTATGGTATTTATCAAATTCCAGAAATTATGTATTTTCAGAATTTGATGAATTTACTATTCGCCACTGTGAGGTGGCGAATAGCAGGTAACACTTACCTGCTTCCAGCTGGTGAGGTCCCCCGGCGTCTCCCTCCAGTGCTTTGGTCTGTCCTCTTGCTCCAGTGGCTGTTCTGAGACGTTCTCCCAGCAGAACACAATAAAGTTTAGAAAACAAAAAAAAAAAAACTTTTTTTTCTAAACTGTACTGTGTGCTGCTGGGAGACCACGTGTCAGTACAGCAGGACGGAGCCAGAGGCGCTGCAGCAGGCAGGTAAGTGCGGGGACGGGGGGGAGGTATGCAGAGGGGCACACAAAATTACCGCATCTGTAGGCAGTGCTGCGCATGCGCTGGTTTTACAGATGTAACAGCGCATGCGCAGCACAGATTCCAGCTGCGGTAAGTTTGAGTGGATAGGAAAAACTATGAGGAGGAATGAAGAATTCCTCCGGTAATTAGGTAGAACTCCATGCGAGTTCTAAACCTAATTACCTCCAGAGAAATTTTAGGTATGATGAATAGGCCCCTAAATCTGAAATCTCCAAAAATCTGCATTGGATAGTCTCTAGAAAAGGTTCTATGTTGTTTAGTGGTGGTCTGGGTTACACTACTGTTTGTATTGTCTTGGTCACTGATATACAATGTGAAGAGCATCATAATGAACTAGGTATAGTACTGCATACTTTCCAGTTGACCTAAATTCAGTTCTGGACAACTATATATGCTATTGATTATTTTTAACGTGGTGTTGGCTGGGATGAGTATTCTCACTCTATACTCAATCTGGAAAGCTCATTTTGCTGGCTCCTAGAATACAGACAGTGTACAATCTTGTGCGGCAGCATAAAATATATACAAGTTGTGCTTTGCAGATTCAAACTTGTTTTTCTCAGAATTTAACGGTATAGCACATAATCAACATATGATTCGTATGGATGCACAGAACACATTTTGTATCCCTCAGTGCAGAACAGGATGCTCCATATGCACTGACAATGTGCTTCTTATTCAAGAGTAATTTCAGTCTGCTCTTGTTTTCATGTTTCAGCAGAAAAAGTACAGCAAAAGCAAGGAGAGTTGATTGCTTTATTCTTCAATTGCAGTTGAAGTGCAGTTTAAACATAAGCTTTTAGGGAAACTGACAGAGCCTTCTAATTGGTTTATTCTGGACTTATCTTACCAGGTGGCCTCTGATACACTTAATATGTTGCACTACAGCATTCATTCTTTATGAACATTCATGAAATTTTACCGGACCGCACAATCATATGATCTGTCCACAAAATGTAGTGTATGTAAATGAAATGGAGGTGGTCAACAAAAACTCCACAAAATCTTGTATTTGCTTTGATATGTAAAATAAGAAACACTGTAGACAAAATGTAGGCATACCAACAACCACAAAATGGCAGCTTTTACTGTACACTTGTATTCTGAGTAGATATACAAGTTATGGTGCATACACACGGTCAGATTTTTCCTTTAGATATGAACGATAACGATTTAAAAATCGTTCAGTCATTCATATCTGAAGGAAAATCTGACATATCTGACATGCCTGAACGATGGACGATCCACAATGCGCGTTCCCGTTTGTTAGATAACGATATCTGACATCTGATGTGTTTGCAGTCAGACTTGGACGATTCCCTTCATTTTAATGCAGTCAAAAATCTTTCAATCGTTCAAAACTTTGGTAAAATCGTTCAAATCGTTCAATCGTTCATCTGACAAATCTGACAAGTCTGACAAATCTGACCGTTTGTATGCTCCATTAAATATAGTGTGGCCAACAGATAATCAGACTGTATAGATAAACTTAATGATGATGATTGCCTTATCTTTTTTTCAAATAAATAAAAAAAAAATATATAAAAACCTGCTTCCTCTTGCAAAAAAGGAAACCAGCACCTGTCTTTACCATGTTGGGTTGGTCACACTATAACCAGTAGCCCACAGTACAGGGTCCCCAGCCTCAACCTGGCCAGTGCAGAATGGAAATCCTTTTGGGACAGCAAGTCATGTGGTGAATATCACTGGGGTTCTTCCTGGCACCTCTTCTCTACACTCTGCCTATAAAAAAAGGCAGAACCAGCCTTCACAATTTATAATACAGTATCTGTGAACATTTAAAAAAAAAAATTCTAAAAGGCAACTCCTGCAGTATAGTTGGCTGTATGTGGCATTTTAGGTTATTGTGTTTAATTCACACTATATACAACATTGCTAGATTTGTAGTTAAAGCATTTCTGGATGCATCTCAGTTTGTCTTTTAAATAGACATCATAAGAGTATTCACTTGTTCCAACCTCTCTCTGGTTTATAATGAAATATGTTGCAGTTTTAAAATCACAAACACAATGCCCGTATTTCAGTAGATATTTTGTCAATGTGGACATCTTAGCATGATTTATAACCTGCATTCCTAATCTTTCTTGGCTTTCTATTCAACTCTTTAAACTGTCTCTAATGTGTCAGTTTCATTTTGCAAATCATTTTTTTCTTTCAATCAATATTTTTTCTTGCAAAAAACCCACAAAACTATGATTTCAAATTCTGGAGTTTGAATATATATTTTTTTTATTATAAATGTAGTTTCTTCAAATTTCAAAGCTTCAAACATGAAGCTTCCTTTTGTTAAGGCAAGCAAATGCATTACCTTTGCATTATCATCACAAGTACAGTATATTGAATACATAACTTATTACAAAATAATTATTTAAGATTAATACTTAATAACCAACTTGGTTTGCACTTTTAAGCTATTGTTATTAGAGTTTAGAGGTCCAATATAAATCAATTTATTGGAATACTCACTCTAGAATTTTAACTGTAGATGTGATTCTTTGAATGTTTTCTTTAAGTAATGATGAGCAAATTTGTGGGCAAAATTAGCATATACATATGGAATATCATGGTATAACGAGTCACCGGCACAACTTCCAGCAGTACAGTCCTCAAGTCTACCTTTGATTCAGCATTCTTTTGAATTTTATTCTGTGCTGCTTCTGTAAATGCTGCATTTTGCTTAATTTATAGATTTAAAAAAGAGCTTGGATGATGTAAATTAATTTGGGTATTTAGCAGTGGTGTAACTAGGGTATTTGAAGCCCAGGGCCAGATGAAAAATGGAGCCCCCCCACACTATATGCACATTAATTCCCCCAGTAGTAGTGCCCCCTAAGGAATGTCCCCTGTAGTAGTGCCCCTTATGCAGTGCCCCCAGTAGGAGTGCCCCTTATGCAATGCCCCCTGTTGTAGTGCACATGATGCAGTGCCCCTAGTAGTGCCCCTTATACAGTCCCCCTTACAGAGTGCCCCCAGTAATGCCCCTTTTGCAGAGCCCCCAGTAGTAGTGCCACTTATGCAATGCCCCATTTTAGTGCACATGATACAGTGCCCCTAGTAGTGTCCCTTATACAGTCACCCTTACAGAGTGCCCCCACTAGTGCCCCTTTTACATTGCACAAAATAAGTGCCCTTTTTTTAGCAGTGCCCCAGTAGTAATACCCCTTATACAGTGCCCTGAGTAGTGTCCCCAGTAGTGTTCCTTATACAGTGCCCCAGTAGTGTCCCTTATACAGTGCCCCCCGTAATAGTGCATCTTACACATAACACACACAGACAAAAAAAAATTACACTTACCAGAATCCCCGCTCCTGCTGCGTCCACTGTTGTCCACTCCTCCAGTCCCTCTCGGCACTATGGGAGAGATGTCATCATGACATCTCTCCCTTCACCCACTGTGGGAGCCAGAAGGCGGAGCTCATGAGTGAGCTCCAGCCCGGCTCTGGCCTCAGGTGCAGCAGCCAATAAGAGTCTGTCTGACTCTTGTTGGCTGCAGTGCTAAAACAAACACACTGCATGTTTGTTTTAGTGTGTAGTGCCGTGGACTGCACTGCCTTGGACTGCGGCAAACACACACACACCCCACCGAGTCCGACAGTGCCCAGGGCACGTGCCCCACTTGACTGCCCCTACATTACGCCACTGGTATTTGGTATGTTTTTGTGTAAATTATGGAATTCTATGTTGAATAATTATGCTGCCCAATTGTGGAACAATGTTATTCTGAACATTATGAAATTTCTAATGCTGTATCAGAAATACCAGAAGTTAATATCTTATCTTTGCTCAGTCTTCCTATGTTTTTATTTACAGTGAGAATTCTGACACTGCTATCCCTCTGCTTCTCACACATAATTCTGTATAAACTAATCACAATGAGCTAGTTTGTTGATGTATCTTCTTTTTGAGATGAGCAGTCTGCTATGCCTTTATCTGTATGCCAGACATATAGATTTTTTAAATGAGTTGCTATGATGCCTCTGTCGGTACTGAATGGCAGACATGTTTATTTTTTTAAATGAGTATGCCACAGTTGACATGCCAGAAAAGCCATAACTATAGGTTGGCCTAGATCAGGGGTGGGGAACCATTATTTGTCTGATGGCCATTTTAATATATATAACATTATTTGCTGGCCCTGTGCAGGCCACACCCCCTCCATGTTATGTCACATGGGGGCGGGACCACAATCACTGGTGATTACAGCAATGCCCAGAGCATCCTGAGGATGCTCCGGGGAGCTGTAAGGGCAGCGGTGTGAACGTCTGAAGCACCTTAAGGATGCTCCAGGCTGCACTGCTGCATAGATTTTGGCTGCAGGGTTCCAATCTAGGCACCCTGCTAGCCAGATGAGGCTAGCAGAAAAAAGCTCAGAGGGCCACACCAAATGATTCCAGGGGCCTTATACGGCCCCCGGGCCTGAGGTTCCCCATCCCTGGCCTAGATGATACTTGGCAGGGATGCTTGTCAACGGGGGATATCGCCGCCTGGCTCAGCCAACTACAAATTTTAACCCCAGGGCAGGGATGTTTTAACATGTTTTAACATCTAAAGAGACCCCGCACCACACAATGGGCCCCCTACATACCCGAATAGCTGAAGGCAGTTTCATAGTCCACATAGTACTCCCCCATAAAAGTCCTCCCTGAGGCACCACCATCTTTCCAACTATGTATTTGTAAGATGGCACATGCAGTGGCGTAACTAGGGTATTTGGAGCCCAGGGCAAATTTGAAAAGGGAGAACAACCAGATATATATGCGCGCGCCAAAAAAAATGGGCGTGGTCAACATGACACACCCCTTTATTTTCACGCTGAACATTCCTATCCATATGCACCTTAACCCCAGTAGTACCCATTATACAGTACCCCCAGTATGCAGTTGTGGTCCCTCTTATGCAGGCCCATAGTAGTGTCCCTTATACAGTATCCCCAGTAGTGGTCCCCCTTATACAGCCCCCAATTAGTTCCCCTTACTCAGTGCCCCCAGTAGTGGTCCCCACAAATGCAGTGCCCTATGTAGTGTTCCCCCTTATGCAGTGCCCCCAGTAGCAGTCCCCACAATGCAGTGCACCCAGTAGTGGTATCCCCTTATGCAGTGCCCTTTATATAGTGCCCCCAGTAGTAGTCCCCCCCTATGCAGTGCCCTTTATATAGTGCCCCCAGCAGTAGTCCCCCCCATGCAGGTTTCCCTGTAGTGGTCCCCCTTATGCAGGCACCCAGTAGTGATCCCCCCTATCTAGTGCCCCCTGTAGTGGTCCCCACAGTGTCCCTAGCAGTAAACCCCTTATATAGTGCCCCCAGTAGTGGTCCCCCTGATGCAGGCTCCCAGTAGTGACCCCCCCTATCCAGTGGTCCCTGTAGTGGTCCTTCCTGTTATTGCCCCCAGTTGTGGTCTCCCCAGTGCAGTGCCCCTAGTAGTAGGCCCCTTTTATAATGCCCCCAGTAGTAGTTCCCCCCCAAGTAGTGGTCCCCAGTTGAGGTGCCCCCTGTAATAGCCCCCCCAGTAGAGGTCCTCCCAATAATAGTGCCCCCAGTAATAGCCCCCCCACAGTAGAGGTCCTCCTAATAATGGTGCCCCCAGTAATAGCCCCCCCAGTAGAGGTCCTCCTAATAACGGTGCCCCCAGTAATAGCCCCCCAGTAGAGGTCCTCCCAATAATGGTCTCCCCAGTAATACCCCCCAGTAGAGGTCCTCCTAATAATAGTGCCCCCAGTAGTAGCCACTCCCCCGTTGTGCCCCCACCCCAGTAGAGGTCCCCCCAGTGGTAGCCACCCCCATTGTGCCCCCAGTAGTGCTGACAGGTTTTTAAAAATATATATATAAAAACATACTTACCTGAATCCACGCTGCTGCTGCTCCTCCAGTCCGTGACACCGCTCCTGCCGCCGCCACCCGCCAGTCCTCCCGGGCTGGCGAGCTCAGCATAATGGGACAGACATCATGACGTCTGTCCCATTACCTACTGCAGGAGCCGGACGGAAGTCTGGCTCTTGCAGTGGGTGCTGCAGCAGTCAATGAGAGTATATCTGACTATCATTGGCTGCTGTTTAACACACGCATTGCCGCCAGCGCTGGCGGCAATGCGTGTGTTATGCACAGCCTAAGCCCGCCTCCTGGCGCTATTGGGCAAGCGCTCAGGGGGAGGGAACGGGCTCAGGTGTGTGCAGCACAGGACCGGCGCTGGAAGCCTAGCGCCGGTCCTGTGTAAATGTGTAGCGCTGACCGCACTCGTTGCGGTCGGCGCTACACTGGTGGCTAACTAGGGCGGGCCGGACCGTGGCTGGCTGCGCCCCCCGTGCCGCCGGTCCCACGGCGCCCAGGTCAAGCACCCCGCTCGCCCTGCCCTAGTTACGCCACTGGGCACATGCACAGATAAATGCAAAGACTGACACAAAAACATAGCAGGGAAGATGGAGCCACCAAAAGGACCTTTAGGAGAGGCCGCTGCACAGATTCTGAAAGGCAGATGGTGGATCTTTCATAGTTACAAGGTGTGCAGCATGGGGCCCCACTGGTTCCATGTGCCATGTGCACTTCACACGCTTTACCTATTATATATATGCCAAGGCCTTGGGGTATGACGGCCATCCAATGCTGTGAAGGCTCTTTGCAAATTACCCCTGCCTTGCCTTCCATCACAGAGCATCTATGATGTTAGAGCCCAAAAGTGCAGCACATGCTGAGTAGTAGTAACATAATCGTCTTCATGTCACACATGCTGTATAACATTTAGAATGACATGCTTCATCTTTATCAAACCATTTAACTCTGGCCCCCTTTTGGATATCATCTACTTAATGTCACGATCCGCAGTACTGAAGTCTCCTTCTTACCTCTCTGGTGCCTGTCCAGGTTGGCACAGAGGGCGCTCCGGGTCACATGCCGTGCCTTAACAGCATACACTTGGTGCTCCGCGGTCTTCTACTACAGGTAGGCTTCTCCAGGTTGTTGACATACAGGCCACACGCCGGGTCTCCCTCCAGACCGGAGACATGGGTGCGGCTATCTTGGACTCTGTCACATGACGCTAAGCTTCCACTCAGTGCACGGCCTGTTGAACTGCTGACTGCACTGACCAATCATCCAGGATCCAGTCCTATAAATTCCTTTCACTGACTGGCCTCTGTTGCCAGTACAACGTTCTTACTGAAGTAACAGCTCTAGTGCTGAGCTCCTATGCGATTGTCTTCATCTTCTATCAAGACACCTTCATCTTTTGCTGCAGCTCGTACTTGCCTTTGGGAATTCCTCCCATGTCATCTGTCACAGTCTGGATTTGCTATTGGGAATTATCTCTCAGTTATCTGCTGGAGTCTGGAAATTGTCATTGGGAATTATCTCTCAAATCATCATTGGTTCCTACCGACCATCTTTAATAAGTGTCACCATTGGTTGCCACCCATCATCTCTAATAAATTGCTGTCGGTTCCTACCAATCATCAAACATCGAATCCTCATCTAATCCATTATCATTCCTCAAACATCGAATCCTCATCAAATCAATTATAATTATTCAAACATCAGATCTTCATCAAGTCAATTATCATTCTTCAAACATCGAATCTTCATCAAATCAATTATCATTCTTCAAGCATCGAATCCTCATCAAGTCAATTAGAATTCTTCAAACATCGGATCAGCATCAAATCAAATATTATTCTGTATTTTTGGACATTCATCAACTCTTATCAAGTTGTTCTATTACATTGGACTTTTATTTCAACCACCATATCTTCTGCTAATGCAAATACCAAATCCTCATATAATAGACTTTAGCCTTCCAGTCATCGCCTTTGTGTATCTCAATCATCACAGCATCCTCATATTCCTGTACAGGGAAGTCCTGAATAAAACCATCCACATTTGTGCAAACCACTTCAGTATCCCAGTCCAAACCAAACCTCAGACATGACACTTCAATTACTATACAAACATCCAGTGCTATGCTTGTACATTTCAAAGGTGTTGTTTCTTGTGTTATACTTTAATGTGTTAGTGTGCAGCAGCTGTGCCATCAATTATAGCCAGTTCCCTGCAATCTTTGTCCAGTATTGGTGTAAATATTAACAGTTGTCAGGTGGTCATTAAAAAATTGATTGTGAACGGATGTTACAAATAACTTTTTTTGAAACTTTTTAATGAAATCCAAAACCAAAACACATCAGTGTGTTTTGCCAAAACCAAAATGCAAAGAAGATTTTAGAACCAAAACCAAAACTAGAATTTCTAATTCTGTCTAAAACACAAAAATCTGCAATGTTAAAATTCGCTAGGTGGCAATGAAAGAATCGTAACATTATCATGTTGAGGTCATCAAGGCTAATTGAATACACTAATGAATGTTATTGAATGCTGCCACATGCAAGGATTTTTTTTCATCTTTATGTCTTGTGCTAAAACAAGTGAGTCTGGCAGAGTGGCACCCGTGGCAAAATTGCTTTACCTTTCTCTGAAAACCGGATTTGGCAAATTAGTAAATTTTTCCCTACAAGTTTGTTTCCTTACTAGTTACAGGTGAATATTCTCACTTTTATATTTTCCTATTGGAACTTTGTCACATATCTAATGAATGCAATACTCTGATATTTTCACCAGGAAAATACTCATCTTTCATTCACTTTTTATGGGATTCTCATTCCACTCTTTACTCTCTAATTTCAGACTTCCACCATGAAGTTACCACTGAGACTGCTTCACAAAAATGGTCAATGGTCTACTCTCATCCAATTCGAAGGGTCATTATTCCATTACTCATCCTTATAGACTTTTCTGCTGAATTGACACTACCGATCACTGTCTTCTTCTCCACACCATTTGGTCTTCATGGCACAGATCTCTTGTTTTACCTACTACCTTTCCAACTGCTCCTTCAGTGTTTCTTCCTCTGGCACAACCTCCGCTCTTCTCTCCTTATCTTTCATGGTCCTGCAAGATTCTGTTCACTGCTTTCCCTTTTGCCACTTATTAACAAAAATCTCCCCTCACCAATTAAATAACCAACTGAAACCCCATGTATCATAAGCAAAATAAACTTTTTTATAATTATTTTGTGACACATAAATGCTTGGGAATAGAGAGTTAGGATGAGCGGTGGTAAGCTAGAACAAAAAAAAAAAGGTTTTAAGGACAAGCTTGCAAGTTGTGAGGCTAGATGAAAGTCTAATGGAGTGAGAAAGGGCATTCTAAGGGATATATTTACTAAAGTGCGTGTTTATAGACATGGAGGTGTTGCCCATAGAAACCAATCAGTTTCTAGCTATTATCTTCTAGAAGGTGCTAGATAAATGATAAGTAAATCTGATTGGTTGCTATGGCAACATCTCCACTTCTATAAACCTGCACTTTGATGTTCTTGGATTTAAGCAAGAATACAATATTCTTTTGCTATTTGTTTGTGGTGCTTTTAAGCACAAACATCGACAGCAAACGTTTGCTATTAGAAATGTGATTATATCGTACTGTTCCTCACACAAAAATACCCAACTGTAACCACTTGGATTTTTACAAAATGAAAAGATTTTTAATTATTATTTATTGTGGAAATTTTATGCTCAGGCTACAAATCCGCAACAGCTTTTTGTTGCTTGCTAACAGAGATGGGATGATACTGATGGGATATATCATTCAGTCGTTCAATTTATCTGCTAATGGATAGGCCCCTTTAGATTTTAACAAAAGTCAAATTTACTAAAGTGAGAGTTTTTAGAATAGGAGATGTTGCCCATAGCAACCATCAGATGCTAGCTATTATCTTCTAGAAGGGGCTAGTTAAATGTTAAGTACAATCTAATTGGTTGCTATGGTCAACATCTCCATTTCTAAAAACCTTAGTAAATTTACCCCTTAGTGTACAGTAGGTACTGTAGTTTACAAGTACAGATGCTGCACTTTAGCAGTGTGTCCCCCAGCTATGGCATTATCCCCCTGGGTGGTTCATCCTGGTGCTGGTAATTGGAAAATAGGTGGAACCCCATGCCATTTTTCCTCCCTATTTTACAATACCAGCTCAGGCTAAGAGGTTCGGGACTGGTTAATGATTTTGGGGGAGGAACCCCCACATTATTATTTTTTTAATTTTAACAGTGTTAACTTTTTAAACCTAACAAAGTACTTCGGGGTGTTTGATTGTAGTTTTTTTTTTACTTTTATTTACCATTAGTTTTTGAACTGAATGTTTAAAAGTGATGGACTTTAGAGCTGCAAAAAACAAATTAATTGACATTGGGTTTCAATTGAAGCTGTTGGATTATAAATAATTGTTTTCTACACAGCTAAATGCTGTTGATGTCCATCCGTAAGTAAATTTACCCAAAAGACATTAAAGCATCTGTATCTAACCACTGTCTATACAGCAGTTGATATATTTGTGATAAATAGCATAATGTATCAGAAATAAAGACTGACAAGGGACAGTAGTAGTAGGACATAAATCTTAATGGATCCATCAATATGTGGGGACTAATGTAAGTAAAATGCATTTTTATTGATAAATAATACATTGGTCTGTGCATTCAAGTTTGGAAATGGTTAGCATACTGTATTTGTTGGTGTAAATCAGGGGTGGGGAACCTCCGGCCCGCGGCCCGTATATGGCCCGCAAGGTGAAATCATCTGGCCCGGCCGGCCGTCAGCGGCAGCAGCAGAATCAGCGTAGTGTAGTGGCTGTCAGTGGCGGCAGGTAGCGCAGCGGGAGAGCGGGGATGTCAGGATTGTCATTGGCGCAGGTAGCGCAGCGGGGGAGAGTGATTGTCAGGATTGTCATTGGCAGCAGGTAGCCAATGACAGCCCCGACACACCCCTTCCCCCTGCTGCGCTATCAGCGGGGGAAGGGTGTGTGTGTCAGGGCTGTCATCGGCTATCAGCGGCGGAGGTAGCGCAGCAGTGGAGGGTGTCAGGGCTGTCATCGGGTGGATTAGTACAGGGGCTCCCTCCCTATCAGCGGTGGCAGGTAGCACAGAGGGGGGCGGATCAGGGTGTCAGGGCTGTCATTGAGTGGTATGCAGGGCTCTCTCCCCATCAGTGGTGACAGGCAGGCAGCGCACAAGGGGGGGGGGGAAATCAGGGCTGTCATATGGCTGCCATTGAGCTGGTTAGTGCAGGGGCATGCAGGGTCTCACCCTAACAGCGCGGGCAAGCAGGCAGTGGTGGCACAGCAGGGGGTGTGTACAGTCAGTGCTGTTACCAGGCTGGTTAGGACTGAGGGGGCTGCCTTATCAATCTGCCCGTCACACATCCATAGGGACTGCCCCTCCAGACTCTGCCTGGCAACATACCAAAGAGAAGCAGTTACTTACAGCCATCGCATTAAGGGTGAGTTCATAACGTTTTTAACCAAATATAGGAGGCAAATTTTAAGTTAATAATTTTGTATGGCCCCTGAATGATTTTCTAAAAATCAAAATGGCCCTTGGCAGAAAAAAGGTTCCCTACCCCTGGTGTAAATTAAACCACTGGTGTCATATAAAGTGACAATGTACTATATAAAAACACAAACACAAAGCTTACAACTAAAAAGTCAATGTGCATATTGCAAAAACAACACAACTGCAATTCTATTGCTACCAGTCTTGTAATCATCATAATCTATAGGTATTGATGGCTTTTTTGTACTTTCAGAATTATTGGTTTGTAACTACAGCTTATTAAATTTAAGAAAACACATATTTAGTAAAGACCAATGGAACAAACAATCAAAAATGTATCTATTTATCTTAGAGATAATAACGAATTAACTCTGCAGGAGAATGACTTAGATCAGTCATCCAATTATACTGATTACGATTGGATTAAAGAATGATTTAAAAAGGCATTTTAAATTTAGTTGTAAAGTTTTTTTAATGTTTTTTTTTTTGTTTCTTTTGAAACTTTATTCATCAGTGGATCAAGATCATGACCAAGATTTGTGTTTAGTTACTGGTGTAGGATATAGTTGATCGACAATAGTGGAGCTTCCCTTTCTAGAAAAGAAATGCATCATACTTTCTAAAAATTAATGTTTGCCTCCTCATAAAAAAATATTTTTTACGCCACTTGTCCTTAGCAGTGAAGGGTTTAAAAAGTTTCCAGATCACAACAGGAATACATAGGATGGTTGTGGGCTGCGGGTACCATTAGACAAAAAGTTTTTAAGCAAATGTATAAATTATATCAGTTACAATAAATATTTGAAGGCATATATTTGTAATCAATGAAAAATAAGCAATGATTCCATATTGAAATTAATGTAAAATATAATATAATTGGCTCTTCCATCTTCATAATTTCATACTATATCTTTGACCATTTTGGTATAGAAAAGTCTACTTAAACAACCTCTGTCAGCACATTGGACCTTTAGCTGCTGTCAGGATGGGAGGGAAAGCTTTTCTTAATTTAAAATACAGAGTCTGGAAAGAACAGATATGAGCACTGTATAGGGTAGATATTAAACCCTCTGTCCTATCTCTCTGTTAAGATGGATAATACTGACTCACATAATTTAATAAGTGGAGAATCGCACTATATTTGAATTTATGCCAACAGTTTAGGTAGAGCACAGTATTCAATCCTAAATAACTGGATGAACTACAATGTGTGACCGGAGGTGTAATCTCCACCATCTGAAAGAAAGTGCCTTTTTGTTCAGAAGTAGGATATTGAGCTGACTATAAAAAGTAAATAGAACATGTTAATGGTATCGTCCATATGCCGGGTCTTCTCTTTGCATTACATCTCTGGTGCTAATGTTTGTGCTATTTTATTACAATTAAATATTGACTTCATCATAATTAAATATCCCAGATGTTCCTGTTTGCAGATCCATTTTCCATGTCATAGTATCACAGCTTGGAAACGTTTTTTTTTTCTGGATAATTTTCCTCTCCTTCATGCTTTAGCTTACCCGCAGTGTCTTATGTTTCTTATCATTGTGGATCATTTGCTAACATCGTTTCAAAGGTACATAAACACAGTGGCCCATATCAAGCAATAAGAAAATTGCCTTTATTAATTAATGTTGTAATATACGGATCAAAGTAAATTGTGTATTGGTTGTGATTAGGGGTGAGCGGGTCCGGATTTCTGAAATCCGAACCCCCCCGAGCCCCCCCCGATCCGAGTCCAATCCGAGTCAGGCTCGACTTTTCCCGCCTGACTCGGATCTGAAATCGAGGCAAAACGTCACCATCCCGCCTTCCGAGTCTCGCGGGTTTTGGATCCTATATAAGGTACCCGCGTCGGCGCCATTTTCTCACTCGGCTGTGGACAGTGAAGAGGGAGGGTGGGAGTTAGGGCTGGCTGGGCTGTGTAGTGTAGTGTAGTGTAGTGCTGCTGTTGTCCACTACTTCAAAGTCCATAGGGGCTGGTTGTGTTGTGCTGTGCTGCTGTTGTTAATAGGGGCTGTGTCCACTACTTCAAAGTCCATAGGGGCTGGCTGGACTGTGTTGTGCAGTCAGTTCTCCATAGGGGCTGTGTCCACTCCAAAGTCCTGTGCAGTGTCCCAGTCCTAAAGGGGTGCTGTAGTGTTGTCCAGGGGGTGCTCTGTCCATCAGGGGTGCTCCCCCCAAGTGCTAAAAAAATAATATTTTTTGTGTGTTTGTGAATTGTGTGCGCAGTAGCCGCACGTGCATCAATAAAGTAGTGCCAAGCGTGCGCCTGTGTCATAAGTAAAGGGCCGGCTGGCTTGACCGTTAAAGGGTGCTGTAACCCCCAAAGTACACTCCAGTCCAAACCAAAAAAAAAAATATTTTCTGTGTTTGTGAATTGTGTGCGCAGTAGCCGCACGTGCATCAACAAAGTAGTGCCAAGCGTGCGCCTGTGTCATAAGTAAAGGGCCGGCTGGCTTGACCGTTAAAGGGTGCTGTAATCCCCAAAGTACACTCCAGTCCAAACCAAAAAAAAAATTATTTTCTGTGTTTGTGAATTGTGTGCGCAGTAGCCGCACGTGCATTAACAAAGTAGTGCCAAGCGTGTGCCTGTGTCATAAGTAAAGGGCCGGCTGGCTTGACCGTTAAAGGGTGCTGTAACCCCCAAAGTACACTCCAAACCAAAAAAAAAATATTTTCTGTGTTTGTGAATTGTGTGCGCAGTAGCCGCACGTGCATCAACAAAGTAGTGCCAAGCGTGCACCAGTGTCATAAGTAAAGGGCCGGCTGGCTTGACTGTTAAAGGGTGCTGTAACCCCCAAAGTACACTCCAAACCAAAAAAAAAAATATTTTCTGTGTTTGTGACTTGTGTGCACTGTGGCTGCACGTGCATCAACAAAGGAACAGCGCCAAGCGTGCGCCTGTGTCCCATAAGTAAAGAGCCGGCTGGCTCATTTCTTAAAGGGTGGTGTAACCCACAAAGTGCACTACTCTCCAGCAAAAATAAAAAAATATTTTCTGTGTTTGTGTGCGCTTTAGCCGCACGTATATATCAATATAACATAAATGGAGGACCAAACTTTCTCCGATAAAAATAAAATAGGGAAAGATCAAGAACCACTTCCTCCTAGTGCTATTGCTGCTGCTGGGAGTTGTTCATCATCCCAGAGAGGAAGTAGGAACATCACTACTTTTACTAAACAATTGACCCTCCAACAGTCCCTAGCGATGAGGATGAAGTACGACAGCAGTCATCCTGAAGCAAAACGTATAACTGAGGCCTTGACTGCTATGTTGGTGTTAGACGTGCGTCCGGTATCCGCCATTAGTGCAGTGGGATTTAGACAATTGATGGAGGTAGTGTGTCCCCGGTTCCAAATCCCGTCTAGATTCCACCTGCATCCTCAAAGTAGCAGCGACAAGCGTGCGTCTGTCTGTAAAAGGGTGGTGACACCCTCAAAGTGTGCTACACAAACAATTAAAATATTGTTCTTTTTTTTTGGTCTTTGTGAAATGTGTGGGCTGTAGCCGCACCTGCATCCTTAAAGCAGCTGTGACAAGCGTGCGTCTGTCTGTTAAAGGGTGGTGACACCCTCAAAGTGTGCTACACAAACAATAAAAATATTGTTCTTTTTTTTTCGGTCTTTGTGAAATGTGTGGGCTGTAGCCGCACCTGCATCCTTAAAGCAGCAGCGACAAGTGTGCGTCTGTCTGTTAAAGGGTGGTGACACCCTCAAAGTGTGCTACACAAGCAATAAAAATATTGTTCTTTTTTTTCTGTCTTTGTGAATTGTGTGGGCTGTAGCCGCACTTGCATCCTCAAAGCAGCAGCGACAAGCGTGCGTCTGTCTGTTAAAGGGTGGTGTAACTCTCAAAGTGCTCCAAAAAATAAAAAACTATTTTTTTAATGTGTTTGTGACTTGTGTGCAATGTAGCCGCACTTGCATCCTCAAAGCAGCAGCGACAAGCGTGCGTCTGTCTGTTAAAGGGTGGTGACACCCTCAAAGTGTGCTACACAAACAATAAAAATATTGTTCTTTTTTTTTCTGTCTTTGTGAATTGTGTGGGCTGTAGCCGCACTTGCATCCTCAAAGCAGCAGCGACAAGCGTGCGTCTGTCTGTTAAAGGGTGGTGTAACCCTCAAAGTGCGCTCCACAAACAATAAAAATATTCTTTTTTTTTTTTCTGTCTTTGTGAATTGTGTGGGCTGTAGCCGCACTTGCATCCTCAAAGCAGCAGCGACAAGCGTGTGTCTGTCTGTTAAAGGATTACATCGGTAACAGCATCCAAGTAGGCATGTCAGACAGTCCGTACCTGTACTGGCAGGAAAAAGAAGCAATTTGGAGGTCCCTGTACAAACTGGCTCTATTTTACCTGAGTTGCCCCCCCCTCCAGTGTGTACTCCGAAAGAGTGTTTAGTGCAGCCGGGAACCTTGTCAGCGAAAGGCGTAGGAGGTTGCTTCCACAAAATGTGGAGAAGATGATGTTCATAAAATGAATTATCAACTCTTCCAGGGAGACCAGCCTCCAGAACGTACAGAGGGACCTGTGGTTCCAGCGGGGACGAATTAATACTCTGTGAGGATGAGGATGTACACACTGAAGAGGGTGAGGAATCGGTGGATGAGGAGGATGAGGATGACATCTTGCCTCCGTAGAGCCAGTTTGTGCAGGGACAGATTAATTGCCAGCTTGTTTTGTGGGGGCCCAAACGAACCAATCATTTCAGCCACAGTTGTGTGGCAGACCCTGGCGCTGAAATGATTGGTTTGTTAAAGTGTGCATGTCCTGTTTATACAACATAAGGGTGGGTGGGAGGGCCCAAGGACAATTCCATCTTGCACCTCTTTTTTTTCTTTGGATTATGTATAGTTTGGGGCCTAGTTTTTCAAACTGCCATCCTGTCTGCCACTGCAGTTTCATGCCTAGATGGGTCACGTGTTTTTGCCGCCCACTCATGTCGCTTAGCATAGTCATCCAGCTACCTCTGTGCAACCTTTTGGACATAAAAACACTATTGTGAGGTGTGAGGTGTTCAGAATAGACTGGAAATGAGTGGAAATTAAGGTTATTGAGGTTAATAATAGCATAGGAGCAGAAAAACCTACAAATTCTGTGATTTTAGCTGTTTTTATGCTTTTTTCCAAAAAAATACAGATCCAAAACACAAAACCCAGAACCCAATACACGGAAGGGTGGTTTTGGCAAAACCAATCCAGATCCAAAACACGAAGAAAGATCCAGATCCAAAACCAAACAACACAAAACACGAAAAGTGGCCGGTGCACACCCCTAGTTGTGATGTGTTTTTTGCATTTCAGAACTGTTACCTAATGTGGTTAAATGTCCAGTTTTAATTAGACTCTGAAGTCCTGGACCAATGGCTAAGTGTGCTTTCACACATCTCACTGACAGCTATTGGAGGGTTTTTTTTATAATTGTTTAAAATACATTGTAATTGTGGTAGAGGCCCATTTGCTGCATAAAATAAGTGATCAGCAGCTACTGCTGGAGATCATAACTGTTGATTCTCCTTCGTGCTTCGTAGAGCCTGCCTTGCTGTATGTTTGATTATATGGAGCAGACTGCTTATGCCTGTGCAGCGGTATACGTTCATAATGTTGACATTCAGAATGTCAACTCTAACAATGTGTACAATGACAGAATGTTGACATTATTTATGAATGTTGACAAAAGAATTTCGAATGCTGATTTTAGGAAGATTTTAGGGTTAGGCTGTGATGAGGGTTAGGATTAGCATTACTCACTTTTGCTATGGACATCTGCATGCTCTACATGCCACCTGTCAACATTCACAATGTTGACATTATGGCAATGTCGACATTCAGAATCTGTGGAGAGTATCAATGTCAACAGTCTGAAAGTTAACAAATTGTACCACGCTCCCGTGCAGCAACATAAATGTTCAGAAGTGAATCAATAAACAACTGGCAGGGAAGGCTGGATGCACTTACCGTATAAGGAGGTGTTTGTTATCTCCTGTGCCGGGACCATCTTTCCAAAGACACTGCCAGAATGATGGCACAACTGCACGGTGTGGAGCTTCGCTTGACACATGGGCCTGTATATATTTTGCGAGAAGTACACATATTATAGCTATGCCCTGCATATGAGTAGGTCTCAACATGGTTTTTACAAAATCTAGGCGATATATCGAAGTTAGAAGACACCATACACATATGTATGTGTAACATACTGTATACAGTCAGGTCCATAAATATTGGGACATTGACAGAATTTTCAGATTTTGGCCTCTATTCACCATCACAATGGCTTTGAAATGAAACAAACAAGATGTGATTTAACTGCAGACTTTCAGATTTAATTTGAGGGTAATTACATCCAAATCAGGTGAACGGTGTAGAAATTACAACGGTTTCTATATGTGCCTCCCACTTTTTAAGGGGCCAAAAGTAATGGGACAAACTAAACAATCCTAAATCTAACTTTCACTTTTTAATACTTTGTTGCAAATCCTTTGCAGGCAATTACAGCCTGAAGTCTGGAACGCATAGACATCACCAGACGCTGGGTTTCATCCCTGGTGATGCTCTGCCAGGCCTCTACTGCAAATGTCTTCAGTTCCTGCTTGTTCTTCGGGCATTTTCCCTTCAGTTTTGTCTTCATCAAGTGAAATGCATGCTCAATCGGATTCAGGTCAGGGGATTGACTTGGCCATTGCATAACATTCCACTTTTTAGCCTTAAAAAACTCTTTGTTTGCTTTTGCAGTATGCTTCGGTTCATTGTCCATCTGCACTGTGAAGTGCCGTCCAATGAGTTCTGAAATATTTGACTGAATATGAGCATATAATATTGCCCGAAACACTTCAGAATTCATTCTGCTGCTTTTGTCAGCAGTCACATCATCAATAAATACAAGGGAACCAGTTCCATTGGCAGCCATACATGTCCACGCCATGACACTACCACCACCATGCTTCAGTGATGAGGTGGTATGTTTTGGATCATAAGCAGTTCCTTTCCTTCTCTTCCCATCACTCTGGTACAAGTTGATCTTTGTCTCATCTATCCATAGGGTGTTGTTCCAGAACTGTAATGGCTTTTTTAGATGTTGTTTGGCAAACTCTAATCTGGTCTTCCTGTTTTTGTGGCTCACCAATGGTTTGCATCTTGTGGTGAACCCTCTATATTCACTCTTGTGAAGTCTTCTCTTGATTGTTGACTTTGACACATATACATCTACCTCCTGGAGAGTGTTCTTGATTTGGCCAACTGTTGTGAAGGGGTTTTTCTTCACCAGGGAAATAATTCTTTTGTCATCCACCACAGTTGTTTTCCGTGGTCTTCCGGGTCTTTTGGTGTTGCTGAGCTCTCCGGTGCGTTATTTCTTTTTAAGAATGTTCCAAACAGTTGATTTGGCCACACCTAATGTTTTTGCTATCTCTCTGATGGGTTTGTTTTGATTTTTCAGCCTAGTGATGGCTTGCTTCACTGATAGTGACAGCTCTTTGGATCTCATATTGAGAGTTGATAGCAACTGATTCCAAATGCAAATGTCACACCTAGAATCAACTCCAGACCTTTTACCTGCTTAATTGATAATGAAATAACGAGGGAATAGCTCACACCTGTCCATGAAATAGCTTTTGAGTTGATAGTCCCATTACTTTTGGTCCCTTAAAAAGTGGGAGGCACATATTGAAACTGTTGTAATTCCTACACCGTTCACCCGATTTGGATGTAATTACCCTCAAATTAAATCTGAAAGTCTGCAGTTAAAGCACATCTTGTTTGTTTCATTTCAAAACCATTGTGGTGGTGAATAGAGGCCAAAATCTGAAAATTCTGTCAATGTCCCAATATTTATTTACCTGACTGTATATGTAACAAGTGTAACATACATTGCCATAGCTGTTGCAAAGATTAATATGAAAAGCTGTTGTCATGTCTAACATATGTAGCCATCTCTAATTCAAATATCCTTATCTGGTCCATCTCTACTTTTTAGTCTGCCCACAACTTACATGATATTACATTTGTGACCCTTATTTTAGTACTAAAGCTAAAATGCAGAGCAATATTTCACTGACTGGAGTGCATACAACCCGGACAAAGCTTCCTTAACTGGCATTTAATCCCTAATGCGATCTATATAACTGATTATGGGATACATCCGAACAACTATTGTATCTCATAGGAGCAGGAAGAATATATGTTGTTAACAGCTCTCTATGCTACTCCCTTGCTGGACTTGTGTCTGGGTGCTTACATCTACCCTTCAGAGAGCTCATTCTTACATTTTAACATCTACTGAGTAGACAACTAAAGCCGGCTGCTCTATACTGTACATCTGAGTACATTTATTATTCACAAATATTTTGCTTTTATCATTTGACATCTATAGGACTGTGTCAACCTGACAATTACTTTTTGTTAATTTTTCTTTTTACTAACATTTAACATAGTATATGCTATACTGTACTTTACAGTTCGATTTAGTTGTAATTGAATCTATTTGTATATTATTAACCTAGTGATATCTTTGTATTTAAAATTCCACATTGCATATTTAAGTTAAGAATATTAAACCAAAATGATTTTACACACTAAACTTTGAGATTGATTACTGTAGGGATCTATAGCGCCACTATATTGTTTTTTTTTTCTTAAAACAATATTTCATGCCCAGGTTAATATGCAGGCTCATTTCTGGTACCTAAAAAACAAAAATAAAAAGAATTGTTGTTGTTCGATGCACTTAAATTAAAACATAACCTTTATTGCTCATATAATAAAATATCGGTAATTATTTAATTAAAACAGTGAAGTATAAAAGGATAGAATAGTGTTTATAGAAAGCAATTAGTGTAAATAAAATTATATATAACTATCAGCCATTTGGAGCCTCACTTATTAACCTGTATTGCTGTTAATTATAATGTTCCACAGTGATGAATTAAAATATATACACTGCTCAAAAAAATAAAGGGAAGACTAAAATAACACATCCTAGATCTGAATGAATGAAATATTCTTATTAAATACTTTGTTCTTTACATAGTTGAATGTGCTGACACCAAAATCACACAAAAATTGTGATTGGAAATCAAATTTATTAACCCATGGAGGTCTGGTTTTGGAGCCACACTCAAAATTATAGTGGAAAAACACACTACAGGCTGCTCCAACTTTGATGTAATGTCCTTAAAACATGTCAAACTGAGGCTCAGTAATGTGTGTGGCTTCCACGTGTCTGTATGACTTCCCTACAACGCCTGAGATGGCAGATGGACTCCTGAGGGATCTCCTCCCAGACATGGACTAAAGCATCTGCCAACTCCTGGACAGTCTGTGGTGCAACGTGGCGTTGGTGGATGGAGCAAGACATGACGTCCCAGATGTGCTCAATTGGATTCAGGTCTGGGGAACGGGCAGGCCAGTCCATAGCATCAATGCCTTCGTCTTGCAGGAACTGCTCACACACTCGAGCCACATGAGGTCTAGCATTGTCTTGCATTAGGAGCAACCTAGGGCCAACCGCACCAGCATATGGTCTCACAAGGGGTCTGAGGATCTCATCTCGGTACCTAATGGCAGTCAGGCTACCTCTAGCGAGCACATGGAGAGCTGTGCGGCCCCCAAAAGAAATGCAACCCCACACCATTACTGACTCACTGCCAAACCGGTCATGCTGGAGGATGTTGCAGGCAGCAGAACGTTCTCCTTGATGTCTCCAGACTCTGTCACGTCTGTCACATGTGCTCAGTGTGAACCTGCTTTCATCTGTGAAGAGCACAGGGCGCTAGTGGCAAATTTGCCAATCTTGGTGTTCTCTGGCAAATGCCAAACCTCCTGCACGGTGTTGGGCTGTAAACACAACCCCCACCTGTGGACGTCGGGCCCTCATACCACCCTCATGGAGTCTGTTTCTGACTGTTTGAGCAAACACATGCACATTTGTGGCCTGCTGGAGGTCATTTTGCAGGGCTCTGGCAGTGCTCCTCCTGTTCCTCCTTGCACAAAGGCGGACGTAGTAGTCCTGCTGCTGGGTTGTTGCCCTCCTATGGCCTCCTCCACGTCTCCTGATGTACTGGCCTGTCTCTTGGTAGCGCCTCCATGCTCTGGACACTACGCTGACAGACACAGCAAACCTTCTTGCCACAGCTCCCATTGATGTGCCATCCTGGATGAGTTGCACTACCTGAGCCACTTGTGTGGGTTGTAGACTCCGTCTCATGCTACCCCTAGAGTGAAAGCACTGCCAGCATTCAAAACATCAGCCAAAAAGCATAGGAACTGAGAAGTGGTCTGTGGTCACCACCTGCAGAACCACTCCTTTATTGGGGGTGTCTAATTGCCTATAATTTCCACCTGTTGTCTATTCCATTTGCACAACAGCATGTGAAATTGATTGTCAATCAATGTTGCTTCCTAAGTGGACAGTTTGATTTCACAGAAGTGTGAATGACTTGGAGTTACATTGTGTTGTTTAAGTGTTCGCTGTATTTTTTTGAGCAGTGTATATATTTTAATTGAGTAGTCCTGTATAAATGTTTTTATTCCAATTATAATGCTTATTCCTGTTTCTCTATAGTTGTATTCCTCACAGATACCATGTGCAGAGAAAACAGAGTATCAAATGTATCAAAAAATGAATACTTTGTATCCCTTATATTGGATTATTAACAGGAATGTAGTATCAAATCATTCATCAAGTGATTGTCTAACATAGAGACATTGTTATGTTAGTTTCGGATGTAATATGATTTTTCCATCAACATCGTGAAGAATTACACATGAGACTTAGCGGGATAATAAAGAGATAGGTTCTGCTATATATTTCCGAGTAGCTATACGTTTATCCACTGTAGATATACAGGTGCTCTACTATAATTATATTGCCTCATCCACTTTTGCACTAGTGGTTATACTGACTGTATTGCTAATAAATCTCCTGGTATATATGTTATAGTTCCGGGATAACGTTGGTTAAACTCAGGGGCTTGTTTAATAAATATTGGCGTTTACGATCATTGTTTGGTTGGAGTAGCTTGGGTCCAGCTATCTCCCCATACATCCTTATTAAAACAATGCTGTTTGATTAACTGGAATGTCTAGTATCCTGCTATCTCTCCACACATTGCAGGTGTCAGAGCGATAGTATCAGAAAACCTATCACCTGCAGAGATCCAGAGCAAGAAAGGCACCTCCTAAAACTGGCCATTTCTTACTGTCATAAGAACACAGCATTAATCACATGGGATAGCTTAGCTGCAATCCCTCATAGCAGGCTGCTTGTCTCCCCCACAGTCCCACTTCTCACTATTCTCGAGACACAGAGTTATTTATACGGGAATTTCTATACTAATATCCCTCATTACAAGCCGCTTGTCTCATACACAATCCCGCTAGTCATTTATATACATTTCAACAATTATTACATATATTAGGCATCGGTTTAGGTGAAGCTCCGTGTGGTTGGTACAAGCCGACTCATGTTTCACTGAATTAGCTTTATCAAGGCAAAAAAAAGTTGAAATGTAGTATACCTAAATAATTGAAGTGATTTGATATATAATGGGATAATTAGTATATACAGTATACAATTTTTGGATTTTCATGAGAACAAGTACCTGTGCGGATGATGTAATGTCTCACATCATTTCTGGTACCCATCTAAAATCTACATCAATACCTGGTACCATGAGCTATTATTTGACAGCTATTTATTTGTTGTTAGTCTAATATGTGCCATGTCTAGGGCTCTCATAATTTTCAAATTAAAAATCTCAATTCATATAATCCACCCCATCTTTTCTTTTAGATCCCAAAACAAAACAGAGTGCATTCCTATGGGAATCCTTGGATTTTGTATGTGCATTTAGTAAAATGGGGCACTAAAGTACAGTAAAAAATACTTCCTAAAGTATGCCTACCCTCTACATTAAAATGTGTCCAATGTTTTTCTGTAATTTAAAACCTAGATTAATATTGAATAATCTAATATATTTTATAAAATCTAGAGCACCTTTGACTAAATAACATTGTGCTTTAACCTTTACATTCAGAGACATGCAATTTTAATTTGGATCTTTTACCATAATGAACGATACCTACTACTGTTTAAATGCCAGTCTCGGCTTAGTGCTACAGTACAGATGCCTGATGGACATGTCTTGTAAAACTAAAAAGAATGGCAGCTTGCCTTACCTGCTATGTCTAGCTCTTGGCTGCACAACTTTGCTTTCATCCATAATACTGTATGTAGTTAATCGAAAATCTCAGCCCTGCAGTGCAGACCTCATTTATCACATATACCCAGTTAATTTAACACAAATGGAATGCAGCAGAACAATAGATAGGCTTTTATGTGCTCCAAACAGGTCCTTGGTAAAGAAAATTGTTTTTTTCCCCCTATCTTTTTTTGAAGAACAATATATACAAATTTGTCACCAGTATTTTTTTTGTGAACTAATTTACATTTTTTTCCAGAAAAGTATTTGTCACAGAACCTTCAACTTTTTTATTTTTATTTTTTAAAAATAGAAAGTTGGTTTTCAAAGCTTTTGCTCCTACCACCACAGATTTTTTTTTTTATTACCAGACTTTTAACACCTTTAACCCCAAAGCCAGATACAGGATAATGTTTTTACTGAGGAAGTGAAACACATTACGGGGACCTATTTAACAATCCCCTCTCCATCTAAAATAACATGGACCTACAGGTTGCGCATGATTTAAGTGTCTTTGCTATTTACCAAAATCAGAACACAGGAGATATTCATTATTTCCTCTCATTTCAGCCCACATAAAATCTCACTCAAGCCTCTCTCCCAGTCGAGTTCATGGGGGTGTCTAATGGCCGAGCCAGCAGTGTTAATCTCATTATAAAACATGGAAATGAGGCCTTTTGCAGATAACTGCTGAAAATTGAGCGATTGTATTAAGGTTAGGGGCTAAATTTACTAAGCGGCAGATTTGGTGTCATCTATAACCCGATGGAAACTGCTGCAGATTGACGGCGGCTTTCATGTCAAATTGCTAGCATTTACTAAAGGTTGGGTTTGATGTCTAAACATACTCCGCAATCCCCATCAGATTAGAAATTACAACCTATGGCTTGTTCTACAGTATATGGCAGCAGTCTCCATTGAAACCACTGTGGATTAGAACTATTATATTCATATAATTTAATTTGGTTTTTATAGAAATTACATTCAAACAGACCACTGTGGAATAGAACCTGTTCTATTCATATTCATTTACTTGTGCTTCTCTAATGTAATACAGTAGAAAGGATCAATTGATATTATAGAAAAAGACATAGAATTAGACAGCTGGCAACTTTCACTTTATGGATTTGTGTCTGAGAAGTGGCTAAAAAATTGGGTGTGTGTTATATTATTAAAATATTTTAACCCCTTCTTCAGATACAAGAAAAAATCCCCAGGTTTGCATCCTGGAAGAAAGCCTGGGTAACTGAATATAGGAATTATTTATTTATTAACCGTTTCTTATATAGTACAACATTTTCTGTGTTATTTTATAGTGCTGGGAAAGGGCAAAAGCCCCAAATGAAGCTAGAGAGTGTGAGACTACTGGGTAAGTAATAAGATTTTGTCCTTAAAAGTTTGGGAACCATTGGAGGGAGTATGCCGAGCTAATCCCAGACTTTAAACCTCCATGGTAGACCGTGTTATGAAAGAAGTTGGGTTATTTCAAAGAATGCATTGGGCCATCTGTACGGAGAGATAAGATTTGAAGTTGGCTATGACCTTGCCTCATCCATCAGCCGAGTTTTGGAATATTTTAGCCATATCTTGGGGCACTTTTTTGCCCATATAAATTAAGATGAGTTATAATGAATAAATGTAAATATGTAAGGAGGAATCTGAATTAGTAATGTTTGAAATACTGATGGTACAGGAGCCTAGGGGGGGATGTTCATCTTAATTTCATTGATGCAGCCTGTTCAGGAGATTACACTTGATGCCACTTTGCCATGTCCAAATTTAATGTGAGAGAGTAGATGTAAAAGTTTGATTTCCTAGGTAGGCCAAAAAGCGTTGCCTTTCAACTTGATGTACAGTAGATCTAAATGTGTATTCTCATTTTCCTCCATTATGTGGACAATGCTCTTCTCTTTCTATTAGCATCTACATTTGTGGAGAAACATAAAAAGAGAAAGGTGTAATGGTAACTTTATTAACCTATGTAAATTCCAGCTATCACCAGTAATTGGTGATAAGTAGGCATGTAAAGGTTTCTTTTTATTCTAAATGTATTATAGGTGCTTTCTTTTTATCCTGAATGTATTATAGGTGCTTTATCTGGGATGTGTCTCTTTTCAGAGTCATGTTTATAGAGCGCCTGTAAAATAAAAATTTTGTTTAAAATATTTTTTTTTCACAAAAGTGGGGTTGGCGGAGGAGCAGAGTACAGAAAAGTGGTAGTGATGGGGAGGGGTTGCGATGAACGAGGGGAGAGCTGTCACTTTAAAGCAACAAGCAGTGAATCCTGAGCCTGCCTGTTGCTGAATAGGGTCATTCAGCGCAGTGCATTGTGGGAGATCAGACAGGAGGTGTCTGATCTGATCTAAGGTGCTGGTAATCACAACTACACAACTAAAGGTAAGTAAGGGGGGACATGGAGAGGGGCAAATGGAGAAACATGGAGGGGGCAAAGGGAGAGAAATGAGGGGGGCAAATGGAGAGATATGGAGGGGGCAAATGGAGAGACATGCGGGACAAAAGGAGAGATATATAGGGCAAATGGAGAGACATGGAGGGGGCAAATGGAGGGGCAAATGGAGAGATGAGGGGGCTAAGAGAGAGAAATGGAGGGGGCAAGTGGAGAGACATGGAGGTGGCAAAGGAAGAGACATGGAGGAGGCACATGGAGAGACACGGAGGGGACAAAGGGATGGACATGGAGGGGAAAGGGGAGAAACATGGAGGGACGTGGAGGAGGCATAAGTAGTTTTTCTCTTTAATTTTTTCTCTTTCTGTTTTAAATATTTATTACATTATTTTGACCCAACTACTTAAAAAACTGGTCTGCTCGGTAATTATTTTGCTTAGAGGTGCATCAAAAAAATTATGGAGAAACTAAGGGTGCCTCAAACTGAGAAAGTTTGGGAACCACTACACTAGGTAGTTGAAGTTCCATTAGGTGGTCCAATGAAACACCAAAGTATTTTGAATGATTATCCTTGATCCAGGTGGACACCTTGCTTTTTCTTTGTTCTTCCACATACAGATGTGTCCTGCTATATCTTTGTTGGTGCTGCAACTTGCCTCAGCACGCATGCCACAGGTAGCTCTTGTTCATTCCCACGATCCATAATATTGCATGGTGCAAATGCTGCCGCAGCCAGGCATACTGTTTCATACGTGTGCGCAGATAAGTTGCATCCACTGCAAAAATGTAGCAATACACATCTGTATGTTGATACCATGATGGAATACTTAGGAAAATGAGAATACAGATTTAGATCTATATCAAGTTGAAAGACAGCGTTTTTTTGTCCTACCCATTTGTTGTTGAAACCAGAGAGCGCTACTGCCTTTAGAGAGCTGTCTTGTCACTGTGTTAGAGTACCACAATAGGACTCAGACGTATCCCACTTAACTCCAGAGAGACCCTGCTATTACCATATATTCTATCCTGCTACAACTGCTGATATCACTTGCATCCTGCACTGAATCAGGACATCCGCTGGTGTGTACAACTACTCTGCCATATCACCGCCAATAGTACACACATATTCCAACATTTGTTTCTTCAAAATGTGTTCAGTGGGTAAGTGTTCTTGGGGTGTGGACAAAGCTGCTATTTTGAAACACAGGTTACAATGTTTGTTTTATTGTATGTTGTTCATTTGGTTAGTTGGATAATAGTTGGATAGTGTGTGGCTGGCTTGAACATAGCCTGACCGGTATCATAGGGGGGCTGAGCATTACTTAGCTGCTGAGACAAACATTTCTTGTTAAATTGCATATATAGAATATTTTCGATTGCCATGATTAATTATTTTTTTTTTTAATAAAAAGATCCCTGTATGTTCAAGAGTGGGCAGTAGAATTACGTAGCAGGAGAGAAATTAATTAGTGATTATCTTTGTATAACACTATAAAGAAATATAGCTTTCTTGAACAGCATTAAATTTGAGGTTCACATTGCATAGTAGTCCACTGTAAAACAAGGGGAAAATTAAACTTTTAGTGGAGTAAGAGCTTCACGTTGGAATAAAAGTTTCATACTAAGCAATATATACATAGATATATCTCATACTAAAAACAAAAAGTATGGTGGTCGCTCATATCAGCTTAATGACATTGCACAGGTGCTTGTAAAGGGCGGGGTTTACACTGAACCACAGGAAAAAAAAGATTCCCTCCAGCTAACTGCAGCAATATCAACAAAAAATACTTAAATCCTACATAATAATAGATATTCAGAGGTATTAGTTACATACATTTGCAAATATATGAATAAGCGCCAGGCCATCGTCAAGGCTCCTCTATACTGGTGTCCCTAACATTAAGGGGTTCACGTCCGAGAAGCAGGGTACCCCAAAAAATTCCAGCCAAGGACCATCCTCAGGGCATCACATGAAAAGGGGAAAAAAGGTGATAGTGAAGTGTAAAGAATAGATGTGTAAAGATAAATCAATAAGTGTTAATGAAATGAGAAATAATTAAAATGACATAAATAATAAACAAACAATTAGAAAAGTGATCAAAAAATATCTATGTGAATTAAGTGGTGATGCCCTAAAAAAGGTCCAGCCCAACTCCAGGGGCCCCACTCCCAAATGCTCACCCCAAAATAATTATAGCTACATAATAGTAGCTCATACTAACACTTTATTCATTGTTTATTCTGTGCTGTCACATAATAGGCTTGGTGACTAATGCTTCCTATTAATTAGGAAGCCCTTGGAGCTGTCATTAGTGAATAGCTCCTGCTGCTGTCTTTGCCTACAGTAAACTCCAGACAACTAATCAATGTTAACTGTAGGATAAAGCAGCATTTAGTGATGTCCTAACCTCTAGAACCTGTAGGTAGTATTGTAGGGAACTGCATCCTGGACACTGATAAAAAAATAAAAAATTAGCTTTACACACCTGAGTTGGGAGAGGGATGAGGTGCTGTTGATGGTTATGACCCCACATTGCACAAGAGCCCATTGCCTCAAGTTATACCTGTGGATTGAGCAGACTTACTAAATATACTTTTACTATAGAAGAAGCTATCAACCAATTATACAGCTGGATACTTTCTGCTAGTTGGCATTATTGTACCTGGCAGCAGTTGAACCTCTGTTAACATGTGTGTCATGAGTAATGCAAGATAAAGGGCTTCTTGGCTCAGGGGATGTACACTAGAAATAATACTAAGAATCAAGATTGCACACTGAGGGGGTCTCTAATGATGTCTACAAGGTTCAGGTTGGGTGAGGAGGCGTTGAATGCAAGGCTTTCTCTATAGGAATCCAGTCACTAGTTTGGTCTATTTTTATATAATCGACTTCCAAGACTGGAAAAATCCTGCAGAGGCTTACAAATAATTATTCATGAATCCAAGTTTTGTGTACTGTAACTACTGAGCATTTAAAAAACAATAAAAATGCTGTGAAAAATATCATAGGTATAGCATTTTATCCAACAGTGCAGAAAACATTAAGAAAGAGGCATAATCAGCCAAGCGTTTTAATTATAACTAAATAGTTTTCAGTAGTCATTAGAAGAGTAAAGCAACATCCAGGGCATCTAAAAATATGCAATGAATTATTCTACAAAACCTTTTAATACTTTGCTAGATTTAGAAACATTCCTGATGATAACTCGACAAGACAGTATTGGAAAATGACCTGCCTTCCCCGCTGCTTGATATAAATTTCTACTGATATGAATTCAGTTCAGCTGCAGTGAACTTAAATGCTGATGTTGAATACATAAGGCAACCTGCTGTTAGAAACCAGAAAGATACCTTATAGGCTGTTTTGTTACACATCTAATGCTTCTATAAATGGAATGATTTCCAAGAGCAGATATGCAAAGCTGGCTGTAACAATCCAACAACCGCTGGCTGTGTCATTACAACATAGGATCAGGAGGAAAGTAATGATGCAAACTACAGGTTTTATACGAGCAATATTTACCTGAATATAACGTGTTTGTTTGCAAATATACTGTAAGACCATTTTTCTTTTCTGAGATGTTAAAATAGCAATAAGTAGACACTTTAAAATAACTCTATCTTCCAACACTACAGGAAACATATTATTCTAAAGTCTTTAGTAGCACATTTAATAAATATGAACACTTAGTGCAGGCCTGGCCAACCTGTGGCTCTCCAGATGTTATGAAACTAAAAGTCCCAGCATGCCCTTACACAGGTTTGTTATTAGGGAATGGTAAAACAGTTGCTGGGCATGCTGGGACTTGTAGTTTCACAATAGCTGGAGAGCCACAAGTTGGCCAGGCCTGACTTAGTGCATATCTAATATTCATGTATATGTAGATGTATTTTTTTTTACAATATACAGCCCTATGTTCTTCAACCAACATATATTGTTCATATAGTCCTGTCGTTTGATATTATTACTGCTTCCTTAAAATTCCATGTTCAAATATTTTTGTGTTAAAACTAGAAATGATCAGTTTGGTTTTGGCTCAGATCTTCCCGCCAAGTTCGGATCTGAGAACAAGGAAAAAAGTAATCTTTCACGGACATCTTGGAACAGATGACGTTTTGCCTTGTTCTGAGATCCCAACTTGGCAGGAAGATTAGAGGCAAAACCGAATCACTCATATCTAATTAAAAGTAAAACACTTTAATATGCCAGAGATAAATTAATTGTTCTCTGACAGATGATCTACAGAGTATGACAGTAGACTTTCTACAATTTTAATACATCTGAGATAGATGGATTGTATCAAGATGGATGATATGTATTCCAGTAACCATTGACTATAATCTATATATGGGTTGTTCATTTATAAGGGGCGGGGGGGTTAAGAAAGCTTGGAGAGAGATAAAATTGTGATAAAGTGCCAACCGATCTGCTCCTAACTGTCATTATACAAGCTGTGTTTGAAAAATGATAGGAGCTGAGTGAGTTAGTACTTTATCTTTCACAATTGTATCTCTCTCCAAGCTTTCATGAATACACCCCTTAATATCTGATTGTTTAATACTACATTCTCATAGAATTTAATATTTTTCAATTTGTAATCATTATTATGTAGTGAAACACAGTTATAACCTCTGAAACATGACCGGCAGAGTTTACATGTTAACTGCAGAAGACAAATTCTGCTCGCAGTCTATGAAGGTGTAAGCAGAATCTGCCTACCATAACAGGAAGACAAATGTGCTAATTGAAACTACCCAATAGTATACAAATCTATTAATAAATGTAAATTTACGGATAATCCCACATTATAATCATCCAATATTTTACTTCATCTATACAGATTCCATGGTGTAAATTATTTACTTACTGTTTTTATCTTCAGTATGTCTCCATATCAGAGCCGCAGCTAGACATTTTGGAGCTCTGTGCCAGAAAAAGATTTGGTGGCCCCCCCATCGTAAACAGGGACAGTGCACGCTGCATTCGCACAGGCCAAAAATGGGCATGGTCTCACTATAGTACCCCCAATTCACATTATGCCACACAGTAGTGCCCCTTAATGGCTCCTTGGTGCTGTGCACTCTGAGACCGGACTGGGAGAGACATCACGTCATGACGTCTCTCCCAGTCCTTGAAGCCACCATAGCAGACAGGAGGAGGGGTGGAGCTCAGGAGGTGGGCAGCAGCAGTGCTGCCCGCAGTAATGGGTAATAGTAATGGTGCACCATCAAAGAAGATGCCAGGCACACAGTTACTATTATACACTGCAGCGGATGGCCACTTTAGTGAAGGGGTAATCACGGGTGGTTCAGTCCACAGGGCATGTATACCCCTAACTAAGGGTAGAGGCTCTGAAGGGGGGGTTGGAACTACAAATCCCTCCTGTGCCCTTTTTAACTTATACACCCAGGCTACTGGTGGGACTAGCCCCAAATAGAAGGTAAGCCATAGATAAAGGTAACTGTAATAAGGGGAGACTTAATCCAGTATTTCTCACCCCCTTGCTGTGGCACTTCTGCCTCCTCATGACATCCAGCACAGCCCGGGGTGCAGAGCACCACACCAGGCTGTGCACAGTGGGTCCAGGAAAGGGATAAATCTCCACAGGGTTCGGTGGTGGGTGCCACTCCCTAGAAAAGGTAACGGGGACCTCTCCTCTGGAAGGTGCCCCACGGCTCCAGGAGTTCTTATGCGTGCCATCAGTTTGTCCCGACACCCAGGTATCCAGCAATAGAGTCCTCTGGTCCTTTCTGCACTGGTCCCCTCCCCAGCGCAGTCGCAGGCGGCGTGTTCCTCTTCTCCAGCGGCAGCGGGTACTCCAGGCTCCGGCGGGGTCTGAGGTCCTTTTCACTCTCCATCAGTCAGCAGGCACCAGCGGGGCCGCTCCACCTCCAGGATCCTCACCAGGGCTCAGTCCACTGTGGGCAGGATCCTCTCCGGCAGAAATTTCTTCAATCTTCACCGATTGGCATGCTTCTCCTCAGTAGCAGCAGGGTGTCAGCACCTCCTGGCAGTGGAGCTCCCTCTTTCCCAGGGGAAGATCAGCTCTTTTCCCCCAGCAGCAGGACCATCTGCAGGCAACTCTAGGGGCAATCATTCACCTCCGGGGTCCTCACACCAAGGCCAGTGGTGTCCTCAGTGGGGTAATCAGGCACTGAACTCCGCTCTGTCTGGGCTGCACAATCCAAGGGAACAGCGGGTCCGGCATTACCTCCGCTCCGTCCAGCAATCATTTCTCCCCCAAACCCACTATTATTCAGTACATGGCAGTGGGCAGCCGCTGCCATATGAGAGAGAGGCAAGATAGAGGATGATAAGGCAGCCGGTTCTGCCCACAGGGCATGTGCGCTCTGTGCGGGCTCACCGGCCGCACCACACTAGCTACGGCCCTGCTCCCTATGAGCATCTATGTAATAGCTCTAAATAAACTGAACATAGGAACCGCTCGCACAGTGAGTGGCAAGTAGTCAGCGTTTGGGGGTGGTAAGTTGTAACAGGGGGGTGGTTAGAAGAACGCAGGCATGTCTGACTGTTTAAATGCCATTTCATGGGTGTGCATAAATTATGCATTGAGTTCTCTTTAGCAGCACGAGAGCTTACTGCAAGTCATGAGAGCTGCTGGGTCTGCGGCTGGTTAGACTTGCCACATAAGAAGCATGGCTGCCTTCTGTGCATCGATGGTACCGATGTTTATGCTGTTACACGTCGTCGCACAGATATGAGAAGGCAGCAGTGGGCATCCCTGTTCTCTGCTGTGCTTTGGAAACAGCATATTTTAGCAACTCCGATACATGAGAATATCAGGCACAGGGTATGTAATTGCATATTTATTATCTCCTGATAGTTGTCCTACTGAGACTTATTACAATATACATGATTATACCCTTTGGTTAAGTACATACATTTTCTGGATCTGTTGTGATTCATTTAGTAGATGCAATAGAATTTAACAGTGACATATTGTAATGATTCCTATAAATAGCTCAGTGCCGACTTGTCCATCTGTATGAAGTGGTCCGCGAGCTGTGCTTATATTGATTCACACTGTCATTTCTGTTTGTATCACATAACTCTAACAGGTAATGTAATGCTATGTTCCTCCACTTGGAGTGCTCTGGAGTGGCCTGTAACTGTGACACTATTACTTTTCTTTTTATATCTTCACAGTAATAATACATTATTGAGGATCTGTCGTGTCCATCCACCAGATATCCTCCTCGCACATTAAAGAGGTAATTTTACCCCCTGTCTCCTATAAGGTTTTTATACTATAATATTATGACCAATTCAATGTTGCATGCATATTGATTTATATTATGTCTCATTTATAGCATGTTTCCATATCTGAAGAAGTGGGCAGCCACCCGTGTAACTGGCATTAGCCTATGTTACCTGTTCATAATTACTCCATTTTGGCATAATTCAATATTTTTGTAAGATATACCTTTGTTGGATCATTCAGTCATATTTTTACCACTATTGGTCCTGACATAGGGCCTGATCCTGAGTCACATACAGAAGCGCATGCAGCAGCGTCTATTGACAGTCGCCCGTCTGAGTGTTTATGCAAAATGCTTACAAATTCCTTCCCTTGTGTACATCCATGGAATGTGCAAGGTCTGAGATGCCCACTTTTAGCCTATGCACCATGTAATATGTGTCTGACATAGTGGGGCATTTTTTACCACTGCGCATGTATCACAGCCACATTGAGCAGGCGCGGTGTATGACTTGAGATGCTGGACACAAAGTGAGTGTAGGTAGTGACCATTCAGGGGAGCTAACATGAAGTTGCTACAAAAACATTTTCTGGACGTAGCCTAATCAGCCATTGTGAATTTGTTCACAGTTGGACTGGCTGCGATGCCTTAGTTATCATTCTGAGTCACCACAGACATTCTGAGTCACCACAGAGTTGCTCAGTATTTTGATGGTGCAACCAGTGTTCCCAATGTTGCATCTTTTGTACCTAAGTAACAGATCTGTGAGGCCGGGGGGGGGGGGGGGAACCGTCTCTGTACACAATATAGTGGCTGACTCAGCATATTTTTGCAAGTCTGCTGCATCTGAAATCGCAGTTGCAAATGCAACTTCGTTTACCTCTGAATCAGGCCCTGTATTCCCAGTGAGCCAAGTCTGCTTCTCTCGCTTCCTCTGTAGAGGTTCTGTCCTCATCCAGCAGTGAGAAAGTAGGATTGTGGATATCAGTTTCAGCAGAGCTATCTATGGTATGGTAGGAGAAAAAGATCCTCATTTACATATTTGACTGTGTAATATACAGCACCTCTCAAATAGTGGCTACAGTAGACTGAAACCACCTAAATAATCAAGGACGTTTCATCAACTAGTGTTTAAGAACATTTACCTTACCACATCATCACACTCTAGCTTAACCAGCCCATTCCTCTTGATCTAGATGGTGATATTTTCAGTTACGCAGTTGCAGTGACAGATTGACCCCCATACCAGGACTAAACTAGACTATACCATGAATATCCAACGCCTACCCCATTGCGTTAAATTCTCCATTTTCCACTAACCCTCACCTACACCAAGGCTAAAGATGTTCTAGTAATACCATTAGCATCAAATCAGATCGTGTCCCATCCAGGAAAACTGAATCTGGTCCCTCATATCCTCAATGATTGCCCTTTAAAAGTACTGAATTGACTGCCCCATTCCCCTTTTTTTTCTATCCCTTCCCAGTTAAGAGCAATTATTGATTACAAGAGCCCTATGTAATCTTTTTTTATTTTTATTAACACTAATGTTATACTCATTCATATCTTGCTACATTTACATCTTAACACACAGTGTACATCCACCATTCACAAACACATACATTTTAAAATTCAGCATTTCCTCAATCAGTTCTACTTCTGCAGATACAGTATTTTATTATAGAAGGTTGTCTCAGACTCTGTTAAGGTAGATGGTCAATCTTCATCACCTGGTGGAATGCCTGTTTACATCATACTGTATTTGTGGTGTCCTTGGTGTAAACAGAGGGCCTGATTCAGACATGCTCCAAGCGCTATGCACTCGCGAGTGGGTCAATGTTTGTCCACTATGCATGCGCACGCCGGAGCCGGCGTGCGCATGCGAGAGACCCGGCTAGCGACGGGCTCCGGGTCTCGCACCAAAAGGGGGCGGCTGTTGATTTTGATCGACAGTTCGCTCCGTTTTGGAGGTGTGGCCGGGGGGTGGCTTCACAAACGGAGGCGTTCCCAAGCAAACACCGGCCGTTTGTGGGCGGCCCCACTGACATCACCCGTGATGTCAGTGGGAGAGCTTCCGGCTCTGTTAGAGCCAGAAGGTGTCTGGGGCTTGCGGCCACAAGACCCTACCACAAGGGTCTCGTCGCAAGCTCGATGGTCGCGATGGTATTGACATTCACGACCATCATCCTGGCCGCTCGCAATAGCTGTGGGTGGTCACCCACAGCTATGCAGCGGCCAGGAGGCCACACACACACAAAAAAAATGCCCTGATTCAGAGCTAGCGCTCTTTCAGAGCGTCTGGCTCTGAATCAGGCCCAGAGTCCATGAGTCTAACAATAGGGAACACTCTTCCAAAGTGTAACATGAGCTTAAATGTTACTGGAGGGTATTCTACAATATATGACAGACCAATAATGGAATAAAAGTGCTTAATAATATTATACAGTATAAAAATTTACAGCTTTTCAAATAAATTTTTAATGTGCATTTGATTATGGCCACATCACCTTACTATGCTCATTACTTATTCCTATTTGTATTGAATATCTTCAGTTTTAAATTGAACTGGCATAGAACAACCTGTAGGTGAACCAGATAATCAGAATGATCACAGCGACAGACTACTAAAGAAAATATGAGTCTTTTGATCTAGTAGGAGGCAGTGACCCATCCATTTGTGTGTTTGTATAATAGAGAGTGCAAGGCTGCGTGTGGCCAGGGCAGGGTCATGATGTGAGAAATAATGAAGGAAGTGACAATTCAAAGACTGAGCATTAGCCAATGTATGGAGCAGAGATCCCAATAGCACAGAGTAGTGATGCATGCCTGTTAGAGGACTGTGATGTCAAAACCACCCTATGTTAGCAACTGTGGCACCATATAACAAAAGATACTAATATAAAATGCATTATATGGTATGGCTTATAGCACAAAAATCTCTCTTTATTCTATAAAAACTATTTAATAACTTTTAAGCTGTTTTATGCTGACAAGTATTGCTCAACTTGTGTAATTTAAAAAAAAAATATTACAAATTATTATTAAAAGTAAAAATAATTGTACAAGGTGGTATTTCTACTCCTTTTTTTGGGCATCCCTGTGGACAGTCTCAATGGCAGGGCTTGATGGGCTAACTAGCTTTGTTTAAGTCCCACTAATATTCCTAATCCTTTCGATCACTGGAAGGTAGTAGTGATCTCCTTCCTATTTGCAGCTGGAGAGCTGAGGGACTGAGTGGTCTATTCATTATGACAAAAATATGCCCTGTGATAATTAAGGATTGAACTTGCTGCAAGTTCAATCCAAGTATCGGAGGCATTTTTCATGCCTCTGATACCTAATTATACACCGAAAAGCTTTTTGGAAACGGCACTTTTCTCCTGCTGCTTGGATTCTTCACAGTCTGTCTTGAAGACAGACTGCGAAGAAGCTGTAAAGTGAAGCAGCAGGAGAAAAGAGAAGATGGAGGACCCAGCAAGCCCCTCTGTCTGTACCCTGACCTCCTGCCACAGTGCTGCAGCCACCTGCCAGAGTCTGTGCCCCCAGCTCAGTCCTGCCATGTCAGTCCCCTGCTGCTGCTGTGCCCTCTAACTGGCTCCCGGATCACAGGAGGAGAACTCGGGGAGCTGGGAGGGAGCAGCTTCAGGTAAGAGGACACAGCAGGGAGAGATGTTTTCAGAACCCTCTGCTGCATTTGGTGCTGTACACCATCTCAGAGTGGCATACAGTATCACTGTCAAGTTCTGAAAAAAATATATTTTTTTGTAACTTTGTGAATTACATAATTTCCACATCCCCATACTAAAGTATGGGGACTGTGGAAATTTTAAGGGGACAATTGTAACCAGGAAATATCATTGATATCTCCTGCATCACAAGAATGATGAATAACCCTGACACTTAATTTATACAAAAGGTGAAAATCTTAATTTTCATCTATTTTTGTAGAAATGAAGTAATGATGAATAGACCCCCCTTATTACTTTACCATCTCATTAAAGTTATGAATAGTTCTCCTCAGCTTTAGTTGTGATGCTTGTGTGTGCTGTTCCTTCATGCTTTAGGTTAGCATTTTTTATCCATGCACATTCAATTTTATTAAAGCATCTGTCTTGCAGTTCCAAGTTCTCAGCTAAACATAGGAAAAACACAGATAACATCACATATATTTTCCATCATTCAACCTCCCTAATGAAATATACATAGTGTTGAATATCCTAGAAACATTTTTTTTCCCTATGAATAACACAGGGCCGCAACTAGGGGGGGGCTGGAGGTGCACATGCACCGGGTGAGCCGCTGTACCCGGTGCCAGTGACCTCCAGCCCGGCGCTGCAGAGAGGCTCCAACCGGACGTCCGCTGGTAATATTTATTACCAGCGGGCGCCCGGCTCCTTCTCGGCAGCGACGCAGTGTAGCCGGAGGCTGGAGTTCTCTCCCGAACTCCAGCTTCCGGCTCTCCCCACGGGCACTATGGGGGAGACGTCATGACGTCTCCCCCATATTTCTTAGGAGCGGCCGGCGGACCGGACGCGACGCTGGATGCAGGAGCGGGGTTCAAGGTAAGTATTTTTTTTAATAAGCTGCACTACAGGGGCATGGGCATTATCACAGGGGCATTACTATGGGGGCATGGACATTACCACAGGGGCATTACTATGGGGGCATGGGCATTACCACAGTGGCATTACTATGGGGGCATGGGCATTACCACAGGGGCATTACTATGGGGGCATGGGCATTACCACAGGGGCATTACTATGGGGGCATGGGCATTACCACAGGGGCATTATTATGGGGGCATGGGCAATAAGGGGCATTACTAATGGGGCATGAGCACTATAGGGGCATTATTATGGGGGCATGGGAATTACCACAGTGGCATTACTATGGGGGCATGGGCATTACCATAGGGGAATTACTATGGGGGCATGGGCACTACAGGGGCATGAGCACTACAGGAGCATTACTATTGGGGCATGAGCACTACAGGAGCATGAGCACTACAGGGGCATTACTATTGGGGCATGGGCACTACAGAGGCATTACCACAGGGGCATTATTATCGGGGCATGGGCATTACCACAGGGGCATTATAATGAGGGCATGGGCATTACCACAAGGGCATTATTATGGGAGCATGGGCTCTACAGGGGCATTACTATGGGGTATTAACATATGGGCATTACTATGGGGGCATTACAATATGGGCACTACTACAGGGGCATTGCTATGGGGCATTACTATGGGGGCATTATCATATGGGCACTACAGGGGCATTGCTATATGGGCACTACTACAGGGGCATTACCTCAGGGGACATTACTATAGGGGCACTGCTACAGGGGGAATTACCAGGGGGGGCGCCAAATTACTGTCTTGCCCCTGGTGACAAAAATCCTAGTTTCGGCCCTGAATAACACCTTCTAAACACATGTGTGAGTACGGGATGCCAGAGCTCAGGATCCCGGTGGTCAGAATCTTGATGCCTGCATCCCAACAGGGTTAGGATATCAAAACCTGTTGGGTAAGTATCTTAACCCTACCGCTAACCATAACCTTTCCTCCCCGCACCCTAAACTTAACCTCCTCCCTAGTGCCTAACCCTCCCTCCCTAGTGCCTAAACCTAAACCTCCCCCCTAGTGCCTAACCCTAACCCTCCCCCTAGTGCCTAACCCTAACCCTTCCCTAACATCACTACTTACCGTTGGGATGCCGGTGCCGGGATTCTGAATGGTGTCGGGATTCTGGCGCCATCTTTCTGACCACTGGCATCCCACGCAAAAGTATTTCATCTGCATCCCAAAACATATTCTAACAAAAGTTTGTCTTCGGAAGTCTTTGTTTTGAAGTATATAGAGAAGTGAAAAGGTTATTGATTTTATTTTGTTGTTTCTTTGAATTATTCAGTTATATTCATGTAAAAGTTATTAAGTTTTGTCATCTCATGAAATTACATTTGTATTTACTGAGTAAAACAAGTCATTTTCGTGTTGAAGAAAATGGGAGAGTACTTACACTCATATTATCAACCCTTTGATTTTAGGGATGTAATGAAATGTGAATGTCACAAATTATCTTGCTGCTTTCTCCACACATGGGGAAAAATTATCTTTTTGGAAATGTGTGCTGTGTTTTTTATTTGACTAAAAAAATATCACAATGATGTACCACATAAATAGTTCATTTAAATGATTACACATGTCTAGCTTTCATCAATATCACTTATTAAAATCTTTGCCTTTGTGCGATGGAGTACAATCAAATGCAAATTAGAATAAGATGTCTATTACTACATACAGAGAAGACAAATAAACCCAATTAAGGGATTATTATTTTTTTCTGCATTTATTTTCAAGGACATATCATAGTCACTGGAGTCTAAACAATATGTAAAACGATATATCAGTGTTTTCCTCAAAATTACTAGTTTAGCAAAATATTACCATTGCAGTTTTAGTTAGAGACGTGCAGGCTCGGATTAGTTTGGATTTTCAGGCCAAATTTCGGGTCTCAAAGAGGCAAACTGTCATCTTTCATGGACAAACATCATCTTTCATGAACAAAAGTCCATGAAAGATTATGTTTGATGTTTGTCCATGACAAAAGTCCATGAAAGATGATGTTTGTCCATGAAAGATAACGTTTTGCCTTTTTCTGAGACCACACATTAGGCGAGAAAAATCAGAATTTGGTGGGAAAATACTAATTAATTTGAGTCTGCACATCTCTAGTTTTTGTTTAATTTCCTTAAAATTCAGGTCAGACTGCTTTTGTGACCATTGGTTGGGGTCTAAGTAAACAAATTTTGTTTACTAAAAACAAGTTAAAATGTATAGACTATGTTTCATATGCACTTGACCACAATCTTTTAGCATCAGTTTGACAGGACCCTCACATGAGTAGTGGTTTTGGCTGCTGAATTGAAAGTAGCAATTATATTAAAAAGGCATATTTTGTATTTAATTTAAATTCAGCAGCATAGTAAATATAGCCCATAGAGAAAGTATTATTATGTTTATGTAATCTTTACCTCTTTTTGGTATCCCTGTATACATTAGAAGCCATTGTATTTCATGAGTTCAATTCATTTTTGAAAGCAGCTGAGAGAAGAATCAGCAAGTTTATATCTAAAATGTTTTCCCCTTTTTTCCTTCTTTTAGTCATATATTACCCAAAAATTAAAAAATACTGGATGTCTTTTTAACTACAATAACTTGAGAAAACCCTCGCTGCCCTCAAAAACACAATATATAACTTGCTAGAGTAGAATGAAAATTTAAAAAGTTATTCCCTGAAAATCACAGCACACAAAGGCAGCAGGGTCTCCTGAGGTTCAGATTTTCTGCTGATTACTGTCACAAGAAGGGTGACAAATAGTGACTGCCAAAAAAGGCACAAATTCGAGGTATCTGCAAATACTGTATGGAATGTATTTCTGTGTAGCTCTGTTTTTGTAAACGGCAGGAAATTTCTAGTTTTGCTCAAGACAATTATGACTTTGTATGTATAAAAACTATTTAATGGCAGATGTCAACTTTTGCATACACTTAATAAATAATGGTTAATAAACTTGCGCTAATAAATAACAACACATCTCTGCCTTCCAACCCAAGGCAAAGAAAAGACAAGTAACATTATTGGGTACAGCTTGGCCTGGGTCAGAATGAACCAAAGACATAAAGGGTTTAATCCAATTTGGTGCGAGTTGCAAGTTTGTCTCATGAAGCTCGCAGACTTTGCGTGATTACCCGAGAATTATTCAATTCAATTAAAAATGCCTATTTGCAGTACTTGAAGTGAGGTTTCGCGAATTGTCATCCAAATGTGATGTGAGAGAGGTGCAAGAAAAAATGGAGTGACCTTCCTGGACCCCGAAAAAGTTACAATTTCATTTGTAGAATCATACAGAAGGTGGTTAGTAGGCATAAGGAAAGTACTTGAGCTTTTTAAATGGTGTTAAATGGATGATTTGTGCATTTTTTTAAAATGTAAAAAAGTGTAAAAAGAAAACTTTTTCGCTTACTTTCGAAAGAAGGAAAAATGCAAAACAAGTGGAAAAAAGATGCTTTTGGGATACTTTGAGGTGACTTTAAAAAGATTTTAACCCCCCCCAAAAAAACAAAAACAAAACAACAACAATTATTTAAAAAATATATTTGGGGTGCATAAAGAAATGAAAAAGTTGATTTTTGGGTAATTTGAGGCCATTTTCTTTAAAATCCCCAAATATTACATGGACCCTACCATCTCTTAATCTGGGCATCCACTATACGATTTTCTGTCAGATATCTGTCCAAACTGGCTGGTTGGAATGAAAACCTGGTAATGTATGGGAGCAAATGACAGTCGATCATATGGTCTTAAACACTGAAAAAATGACAAAAAAAATGTTCAAATTGGTTAGATTTGTGTGTTTTAACCAATTTGTCTGAACAACCATTTTTGGCTATTTTCCAGTGTTTGTGAGCAAATTGACGACACAAGACTCCTATTGCAAAGCAATGAATATCACAGTACAGGTATACCAACTAAATACCATCAAAGCAACAGAGAACAGCAGCAATTTGTATCTACCACATAAAATTCACCACAGTCAGCCAGCGCACCACAGCACTGCTCCCACAGGACACCTGCACTAACATAATCCATAATAATCTAACATAATCCAGGGCCTAGTGAGACACTTTACACCTCATACTGGATTTATGTACACTAATCAACCAACAGCAACATATGATTTCCTTCATCGAGAATATAACTTTCAGAACATTCATAGGGTATTCTGCAACTTTAACAGTATCTCTCGACAGCAAAAATAATGGCCCAGATAGATTATGCAGCCTTTTCTTTTTTTAAAAAAATGTAGTTTATTATTATTACTATTATTATTATCCTTTATTTATATGGTGCCAAAGAGTTTTGCAGCGCCTAACAAAGTACATAATCAAATAAGCAAAAAAACAATAAAATTGTGACTTACAGTCAAGACAATGCATGACAAGTACATGGTTTATAAACATTACTGCATCAGCAGCTGTAACACTCAAATAAGCAGCAGGGTGGGAGAAAACAAGGGTCAGGCACTGTTGTATTGAGTATTGAGTAGATGATAGTATAAGTAAGGGAAGGAAAATCACATGAGAGAAGAGGGCTTACAGTACATTCTAAAGGGGAGGGGCAGACAGAGAGCTGGGGTAGACATTGAGCATGGGAGGAGGTAGGATGAGAGTAGGATGGCTTTGGTGAAGAAGTGGGTCTTGAGTACCCATTGGAAGTTTTGTAGAGAGGTGGAGAGTTGGATAGGAAGAGGGAGAGAATTCCTGAGGTAGGAATCAGCACGGGCAAAATCTTGGAGACAGGAGTGGGAGGAAGTAATCAGTTGGCAGGAGAAGCAGCATTAATTTGAAAAACAAAGAGGGCAGGCTGGAGTGTGAAGGGAGATAAGGTCAGATATTTATATAAGAGAGGATTGGGTGAGTGCTTTGTAAGTGAGTGTGAGAAGCTTAATTTGGGTTCTGAAGGGGAAGGGGAGCCAGTGTTGGGCTTGTAGGAGAGGGTAGGCCGATATAGTATGTTTGAAGAAGAAAATGAGTTGGGAATCAGTATTTTGGATAGATAAGAGTTGAGAGGTGGAAATCAGGGGGCCATATAGGAAGAGGTTACAGTAGTAAGATCTGGAGTTGACCATTGAATGGATTAAGGTCTTAGTAGCATCCAGTGTGACAAAGGGTCTAATCATGGAAATATATTTGAAATGGAAATGGCAGGACAGTGAAAGGTATTGAATGTGTGGTTTGGAGGAGATGGAAGAGTCACGGTTGGCTATGCTGTCAATAGATAATGAAATTGTGGGAGGTGAGGTTATTTGGATGGGTGCGAAGATGATAGTCTCAGTCTTAGACATCTTAAGTTTAAGAAAGCGCTGGGGCATTTAGAAAGAGCATAGAGACAGTTGGAGATACATGTGAGGAGAGAAGTCAGAGGAGGAAAGGTAAATCTGAGTGTCATCAGCGTAGAGATGGTATTGCAGGTCAAAAGAGCTGATGAGCTCACCTAAAAAGGATTTATAGAGGGAGAACAAAAGTGGTCCAAGAACAGAACCTTGGGAGACAGAACTACTGTTAGTGGAAATTAAATCTATCATTCAGGATGACATTAGAGATATCATTGCTGACTTCAACATGGGTCTGTCTACACCAGAATACAGAACAGACATTTTTGAAGCAAACTTTTGATGATGTCTGCAGATTGTAAATCATGTCCATCCAAGAATTAACCAAGGTTAGCTCAGCAATAATGTTTCATAGAATATGTGGAAGACCTTGAAAATAGATCACTGTACATCAATATGTGTCTTAAAAACATTCCAGGATTAATAGATACCCATAGTACTTGGAGTTTATATTTATACAGTGTTTACCAGGTGCCACAGCAGAAGAACTTCATTTGGACCATGCAAATCTGTTGATCCAAGGGCCTGATACAGAACTGATCACACGGCTGCGTTCGCACACATCCACTAGCTGTGAAAATATGCTAATGAATGCAATTGCACGGCAACTGCAGCACTATACCAAGATGCCCATCACTGTATAAAGCTGCCCACTTCCCATGACATAGATCCGCAAGTCAGCAAAAATATCGGTAACATCGGAACCATCCGCACAGTTGTGGTTGACCTGACCCTACTTCACAAACTGCTAAACTTCCTGTCGCCATCTAGACCTCTGCCAGCGTATATACAATCGCAGGGGCTTAATTATGCATGCCCATGTAACGGCGTTAAAACGCACAGGCATGCCAGCGTTCTGCCGACCAACCCTATCTCCACCCCCAAATGGTCACTTCATGTCAATCACTCTGTGAAAACTGTGTGCTCACTGCGATCGCCCTTCCGATTGCAGTGGCCAGTTCGCACACGTGCACTGCGATGCATGCGCAGAATGCAAACATTGGCCGGCTGCGTGCGAACGCAGCTGTGAGATCCACCCTGAATAAGGCCCCAAACCTCTTGACAGTCACCCAGAGATGTGGTGGTCTGTGTATATTTCTTTAAGTGAAGGAAAGCTACTGTATGTTACTTTGGCTATAAATGTGCCGAAAATCCTTTATGCAGGGGACAGCTATGCTGATTCATCTTCTTTAGCAAAAGCATAGTCAAAACATTAGGGTTCATCTAGGCATTTTACTGCAATTAAGTGTTATGGAACTGCTCATTCCATTTAGATATCAGAGAATTATCTGCAGGACGTTTTGTGGAATGAATTATGATATTAGGCCAATGTCATGTCCTTATTGTTTATTTTTGCTACTTATTGCTATTTTTACTCAAGTGTTTGTGCATTGCTATCCTTAACGCACAGAAACAAGTTGTCCATTTGTTTGTAAAGGCTGTCCTCAGTTTGTCTCAAATGTAATTGCGTCCAAATTTATTACTGGTCTCTTTATATCCCCAGCAGCCATTTTCTAGTTTTACAAGACCACTGGCTGTAAGTGGTCATCTTCGATCATGTTTATATCTATGTAAACCTGTCACTTTCTATTACTATTGCCAGACTTTTACCTGGTGTGCTGCTTGCATTAGAGCTATAAACATCATGGCTTCTTCCTTACTGACTTTATGTCTGAACTGTGACCATCCCTATCATCTGTTTATCCTGACCTGCTGACTGACCTTGATTGTCTGTCTGATCAGTAACAGACTGAGCCTGTCTATTACATTTCTGGTCTTACATTTAAATGCATACTTGTATAAAACAATATTTATTATTAAATGATAAATTGGTCATGTTGTTTTTGAGAATCATCAGTGCATGCCTCTGATCAGGTGCTGAATGGAAAAGGAAAACCTGGCATGGTGATCTCTTTTGTCATTCTAGACCTCATTAGTGCAAGTGGGAACCCTGTGTTTGCACAACACAAAGTCTGCAGTGCTCCCACCATAATCAGATCCTAAAAGCACATGCACCGTCTTTGCAAAAGCATTAGCACTATTTCTCATACAATATGTGTAATATCAGGGCTAAGCTGCTAGACTGCATGTACTGTATTAAAAAAAATAAAGTTACTCTTTAAAAAGTAATAATTTACAAATTGGTAAGATAAGAACTGTCAATAAATGTGTCTTAATAGCAGAGAGGACAGCATAAAATAATATTCAATAGAAATGAAGAGAAAGAAATAATTGAAAACTAAACATCTAAAAAGAATGTAAAGTAATAATAAAACATATTGGGGCAGATGTATGAATCTCTGGAAAGTGATAAAGTGGAGAGTGATAAACGACCAGCCAATAAGCTCCTGACTGTCATGTTACAGGCTGTGTTTCAAAAATGACAATTGGGAGCTGATTGGCTGGTCGTTTATCACTCTGCACTTTATCACTTTCCAGAGCTTCATACATCTGCCCCATTGTATCTTTCTGTCCCCCTTACCTTCTCGCCTTCCTCTGCCATATCTCTCTCTCTCTCTCTCTCTCTCTCCTGGAGTTGTGGTGAAGTTTCACTTTTACAGAAATGGAACGTTAAGGAAAGTAAGCTAAGTAAAGTAAGGTAAGGTAAATATATGAGCTGTATATATTTTCTATATAGTACAAGGCTATTATATATTTATATGTGTTGATATTATTTATTGAAAATACTACACCAGGGATCACTGACTTTACACTTCTCAGATACATAACACCTGTAGTACAAATTTGACTACACAGAAGACTTCTGTCACCCTAATATGTAAAAGGAAATGTACTTACAGACCGGTACCAGCGAACATCAAAGTTGGGATTAAAAGAGAATTTACTGTTACTGAGTGACTAGCGCTTTACCACATTACACTAACTTTGTAAGCGTAAATACTTCTGTTTCCAGATGTTTTATTTGCACCAAATATAGGCTGGTTTGGAAGAACATACAAGTCAATTTGAGTTCAACTGCATCAGGCCCCTTGAATGTAGTAGCAGGCTTTTCTGGTTCATGTTATGACTAGGGACCGTATTCAATTAGAAACAAAAAGCCATTTTCTGTGAAAAAGTATCGCCAATCGCGGCTTTTCGTGTGGTCATAACTTATCTCCAGATTCGAATCCAGACGGTTTTCACCTACTGTATGTGGAAAGTCAATGCAATGTAATAGGTGAAAAATATTTGCCTAAGAATAGCAGGAGAAAATAAGTGCTACATTTTTATTTTGGGGTGCAGACGTGGGGAAACCAGAACCCTTGGGACAGCCCCCCAAAAGATAACTGTGTCAGAAAAATCTGGAGAAAAACATAAGAACACCCTAAATAGTTTGATCAGGGCTATTGGAACACTTCCACATTGATTCCCAATGGTAGTGCATCTTTTTTGGGGGTTCACACTGATTTTCCCTATTCTGACAGTACTTTCCACCTGTTCTGCCTTTGCCGCTTGCCGTTTTCACCTGGTTAGTAATTGAATAGGGCAAAAAGTGGGGACGCGCATCCAAAACACGCGATGTAGGTGAAAAGTTGAGCAGGCGGAACTTTTTCGCCGGCGCGAAATTAATTGAATACCGCCCTATATATTTTACCAGTCATACTTATGCAGTCTCCCATATCCAAATATTCCGAAATACGGATTTTTTTGGTTTGACTGAGATAATAAAACCTTTGATTTTTGATGGTTCAATGTACACAAACTTTGTCTAAGGCACAAATTATTAAAAATATTGTATAAAATTACCTTCAGGCTGTGTGTATAAGATGTATATGAAACATAAATGAATTTCATGTATGTACACAAACTTTGTATTAGCCACAAAATTATTTAAAATATTGTATAAAATTACCTGCAGGCTGTGTGTATAAGGTGTATATAACACATAAATGCATTCTGTGTGTATATTTGGGTCCCATTCCCAAGATATTTCATTATGATATGCAAATATTCCAGAATACGGAATATTCCAATATCCAAAATACCCCTGGTCCCAAGCATTTTGGATATCGGAGACTCAACCTGTAACAGTAGCAAAATGGCTATTGGGCATGTAAAAACAATCATTACTTTGTACATGTATTTTTTATGGTTAATGTATAAACTGCAATATAATATATTGCAGTTTTTATGTTACCCATAAAAAATATATGTACAAATATATTTCTTAAATGTAATATGTATTTTATAATCGATTTCTGGTGATTGAAAAACAACCTGGTATTGCCCTAATTTTTGCCACTTGTAGACTATTACATTCAGCCAGTAGACTCTTTCCAATATTATATTGTCCCGTTATCTATTTATGGCTTATATAAGTCATGATAAAACATTAAATTCATAATGTTTACTTGTATGCTTAAATGTGGTTTTACTACAATTAGATTACTAAAGTTATTTTTTACTTTTATATTAATTCTGTATAGTATGACATTGAAATGAGGTGAGGCTATGATATTATAAAATACCAATGTCTGAGGATGTACTTACAATGCAGATGAGATTTGATTCTGTGTGCATCTCTATTTATTCTCTTCCAGTCTTCGTAAATAAATGGTTAATTCCACTGTTATATCACTTTATCATATCAGAGAGGTTATTTCTCTTTTTAGTGATTTAACAGAACACAACACATGCTAGCACTAGGTTTGTGATTGATCTACCTTTAGAGTTTTGATGAGCAATTTTAGGTGTCTTGACAAATTTGGTTCCTTGGTAAATCTGGTGGAGGGCTCCTTTATGCCCCTGCAAAAGTGGCAGATATCTTTAGGCCCCTCTAAGTATTGCTGAGATCTTTGTGGCTTTCTGTTTACTGCACTATCTGGTTTTATCTAGTTTATTAGTTCTATGTATATTCCAGAAGGCAATGTGGAAGCAGGTTCCTGTTACCAACAGGTAATGTGGAGAATTCAGATTGGTTGAGGTAGGTCACAACATATAAATCAACAATACGCCATACTGTATGTTAGTGGCCTTCAAAATGCTTCTTATTAACAGTGTTAAACAATATTTTGCTATATAAAAGTAATTTAATTTCCTTATTTTAGAGGGTGGGTCACAATGATCTCCCAAGTTTGTCCTCTGCCACTGCTGGTGTGGACACTTCATCTTGGTAGAGCAGCAGCTAACACTGATGTATTAATTTGATAATTTTAGGCATGCTCAAAGTCCTGTTGAATGCATGTGAATTACAGCCATCTGTTGATTATTTTTGTTGAAAATAACGGTGGATTAAAGGTCAGTTTTGTTGTCAATTATAAACCGATGGGCATCATCAGCGGATTATTGTTATAAAATCTGTGTTTACTATCCGTCGGTTTATGCTGTCTAAAACTCATTTCTGCTAGAATCCAACATCAAATAGAAGTGTATTCTGGTGAAAACTGATGGATATCTGACCAAAAACCAATGACAATACCCTAGTGCTTTTCTATTGGTTTAAAAATCACACATGCTACAGTATTTTGTCAACACAGACTTCCTATAAAATGTCCCACACTGTGCCAACACCTTGTGAGCATGAAGTCAGCTGACTCGTGGAGAGATACAATGGAGTTTGTTGTCTGGTGGAGTTTATGGAGTTATTTTAAGAGATTGTTGGAAGTTGTCTTGAGTATTCTCTTATAACGTTGTGTCCTTTTAAAGTTTGTCCTATTTTTTGTCTGGTGTTTCCATATTATTTCTATCTTGTTAGTGGTTATTTGTGTGTGCTTGTGTAGAGTGTAGTGTTAGTTTAGGTCTTTTTCAGTGTTTTTTTCTTCTTTGTTATTATGGTGGGTGAGAAGAGAAGGAAACAAAATTTGGTTGGAATGTCCACTTCAGGAGAATGTAGCCCTGGTCAATGCATTTGTTCCTAATTCTGAAGTTTTGTTTGGGAGGCAGACAGCAAAATGCTCAGTGAGGAGGAAGGTAGCAGTTATGGGAAGCAGCAGTGCACGCTGTGAACTCTGTGGGCCATTACAAGAGGACTGTGGATCAATGCAGCAAGTGTTTCTCGAACATTAAGAGAAAAGTGAAGGTGAATATGTCCGAGGAGCGCAAGGCAGCATGCAGGGCTGGTGGTGTTCCCCCCTTAGAATATGAGGAGCCAATGAGGGGGATAATACCAGTGGATATATTAGAAGACAACAATGTGCATGACTGTGATGCCCCTCACAGCCACCATAGCCTGGTAAGTGTAAATTTATTTTCTGTATACACCACTAATAATGTGTTACACCTACATGCCATAATTCTTAGCACACATGTGTCTTTGTAAGGGTTCTGAATAAAGTTAGGCAAACACAATGTCGTTATAAAAGTACAAATTTATTCTAATGTAAATATTGTGTTTATTACATCACCTAAAAAGAGCTTTAGCAAGGGCCACAGAAGTAATTAATGTTGAAGTTCCAGGTATATTTTATTTTTGTTTTGATGAAAAAAACAAATAGTGCAAACACAATAATTTCTCCATATCTTCAAGGTCCATCAAGGCTAATTGTAAGGACATCCTATACTCGCAATGCAAGTACCCAAAATCAGATGTACACACCTGTGTTGCCAGAAACTGGTCAAAGATTAATCTGCAAACCCTATACAGTCATCTGGTAAGCATAAAGGTTACTACTCAAATTAAAACATTTTTAGTACATGTCAATTTTTTAAGCCTTTTCCCCAAAAAACATTTTCAAGCATTGCATTCTCCAAAAACAACTTTTTTTGGTCAAATGCTGAGATTTCATGCTATTTTTTGGTCATACCGTGATTACTAATTTTACATCAAATACTATCTAGGAAGAAAGGTATGGCAGAAATAAACTGATATCACAGCCAACAGTGGAGTGACATAGGGAGAACATAACATTTAGAACACAAACATTAATACCTGTGTATTCTTTTAACAGAAAGTGGTAACTTGCACCATTATTAGCCTTCTATAAAGAAGGATTAGACAGAAGATTACTCTGTACTTCTTGCAACAACTCATTCGATACCTGCCCCACAAACAATACCTATAAGCGAACCAACAGTGGACATTATTGAAGGCATAGCTACCTTTGTAAGAACATAGGTGGATTTTATGAGAACACAAATTAGACAAAATTAACAAATGTCCAGGCAGATAAGGAGGGTAAATCATAAATTATGTCATATATTACCAGCTTTTAGAGTCTGTGTACTGCCATAAAGGAATTAATATCTACTACAATTAGGTTGCAATAATCCCAATCAAATGCTTTTCTTAGAATGCAAGAGTCACAAATAAATGATATGAGGGAGCTGGACAAGTGTCTTTAGGTTCACAAATTGTAGTTTGCATACCTGAACCACATACAGTAGAACTACATCTGTCAGCATGACACAACCAACCAGCTCTGCACCGCCATCTCTGCCCAGGCATGGTCTCTGTATGTGTTGTTGTTATGCACAGCGACCCCTGATAGCTCTCCCGCTCCACTAATTAAAAGGAGAAAATTATTTAAAATTAGTACATTTCTTAAAAGTTGGTGACTGTCACGTCTGAGACTGGAATATGAGACGTGGTGGGCCTAGGTTGCGGGACGAAGCGGAGATGAGGGGATTGGATATATGTTCTCCTCATCCACAGGTCTTGAGTGTTGGCGAGACCTGGGCAAAGGTGCGGAATCTAACCCACAGGATGGTGTTCGCCAGTGACCCCTCCAAGCGGGATTTGGTCTTCGCTGCTCCCCGTGAGCAGGTCATGGTCCTTTGACCAGGTACCCAAGCCCCGAGGGAATAGAGACACAACACCCGTGGCCCAGAGAGGATATGCCTGGGTAGGCACAAAACAATATCCTAACAGTACAGTAACAACCCCTTGACACATAGATCACTAGCAAGAAGATATTCAAGTGGAGAAGGACTCACGGTTACACGAGAAATCACCAGAGATGGAAGGCACACAAGTAGAGATGGCGTATACACTGCTGCACGGCCATTCACCAGAGACGGAAGGCACACAGGTAGAGGTGGTATACACTGCTACACGGATATTCACCAGAGACGGGAGGCACACAGGTAGAGATGGTAAACACTGCTGCACGGATATTCACCAGAGACGGAAGGCACATATGTAGAGATGGTATACACTGCTGCACGGATATTCACCAGAGACGGGAGGCACACAGGTAGAGATGGTATACACTGCTGCTGTAACGAAGGTTAGGAACCTGGACTGGGAACTCAACTAAGGCACGCTAGGAGACAATCGTTGTTCAGGCAACTTCCTGTAGCCTGTGGAACAGTTATATACCCAGGGGAACCCTTTGATAGATGCACAACATCAGCGGATCACTCACCTATCCTGGGAAGGAGATACTGTCACATGGGCCAACTGTCATGGCGGCGCCCATGTCCGGAATTGCGATGCCAGACACCAGCCCACCCGGAAGCCACTGCATGCGGGGAGAATGCTCAGCTTCTCCCCCGCCACGTCAGCTGCTCGACCACCCAGGATGTCAGGGGAAGCCGTCGGAACGGTAAGCGAGAGCCGATCCCCGGCTAAGCCCTGACAGTACCCCCCCCTTTCAGGGTGGGCACCGAACACCCATCAGGCTTATCTGGAAATCTCCTATGAAAACTCTGGATTAATCACGGAGCGTGTACATCAGAGGCTTTGATCCAGGCCCTTTCCTCGGGGCCATAGCCCTTCCAATCAATGAGATATTGAAGGATGTTAAATCTGTGCCGTGAATCTAGAATCCTCTCCACCTCAAATTCAGTGCCTTGTAACGTCTTTACTTGAGTTCACTTAGGAGAACAACTCTGAAAATGGTTGAGCACCAGAGGTCGTAAGAGAGAAACGTGAAAAGTATTTGAAATCTTCATTTGAGGGGGAAGTTCCAAGTTATGTTACCGGACTGATTACCTTGAGGACATGATATGGCCCAATAAAACGTGGGGCGAGTTTCATAGATGGTACTCTTTAACCGAATATTCTTGGAGGACAAGCAAACCCTGTCCCCAACTCTCAACAGTGGAACAGCCAATCGTCTCCTGTCCGCAAATTTCTTGGAATTTTTTGAAGATTGTTTTAATGATTTATGAATTTTACTCTACAAAACTGAAAAAGATTGGATATCTTTGTTTACTGCTGAAACATCCATAGACCGTAAAAAAGGAGTGGATTTAGAGGAAGAGTGGTACTTATAATTGTGAGAAAACTCTGCCCACAGTAGGAGGTCCACCCAATCATCCTGGGAGGATGACACAAAGAGCCTAATGAAGGTCTCCAGCTCTTGATTAACCCTTTCCGTTTGACCATTCGACTGTGGGTGGTAGGCCGAGGAAAACTTCAGTTTGATTCCACATGTATTACATAGGGCTCTCCAGAATTTGGCTATAAATTGAACACCTCGATCAGAGACTATTTCCTTTGGAAGACCATGCATTCTGAAGATATCTCAAATAAAAAGTTTTGCTAATTGAGGGGCTAAAGGAAGACCAACCAGTGGAATAAAGTGTGCCATTTTAGAAAAGCGATCCACGACCACCCATACCGTGTTATGCCCCTTGCACCGAGGTTTTTCAGAAATAAAATCCATTGAGATGTGGGTCCATGGAGCAGCTGGAATTGATAAAGGACATAGAGGACCAACCATCTTCCTACGAGGTGTCTTATGTTGGGCACATTTAATACAAGACAGAACAAATTCCCTGACATCCTTCTTCATGGTAGGCCGCCAGTAGGATCGAAGTAGGAACTGATAGGTCTTGGTGATTCTGGTGTGAACTGCGAACAAGGATGCATGAGCCCAAACCAATAGTTTTTTGCGTAAATTAGGGGGTACAAAAATTTTTCCAGGTGGTAGAGACACTACTTGAGTAGGAGCAAACACAATTGGGTCCAAAATAGAGCGAACTTGAGAGCACTCCTCCTCCTCCAACTTGGTCATAAAATACCGTGATAATGCATCAGCTTTTTTGTTCAACACACCTGGACGAAACTGAAGCTTTAAATTAAACCTAGAAAAAAAGTCACCATCGTGCCTGCCTGGCGTTCAACCGATGTGCAGTATGAAGATAGATCAGATTCTTATGGTCTGTAATAATCATGACAGGAAATTTAGCCCCTTCAAGAAGATACCGCCATTCCTCCAAGGCTAAACGCATAGCTAAAAGTTCTTGGTCGCCTATAATATAATTACTTTCTGCAGGAGAAAATTTATGGGAGAAGAATCCACAGGGATGGGTCTTCCCGTCTTCAGCAATCTGAGATAATACCGCCCCTACTCCAACAGAGGATGAGTCCACCTCTACAATGAATGATTTGTCTATTTGAGGCTGGCAGAGGATTGGGGCTCTAGAAAAGGCAGTTTTTAATTTTTGAAAGGCTTGTACTGCTGGAACAGACCAATTAGGTGGATTGGCTCCTTTTCTCGTGAGGGAGGTAATGGGTGCCACCAGCATAGAAAAGTGTGGGATAAATCTCCTATAATAGTTTGCGAATCCTAAGAACCGCTGAGTGGCTTTTAAAGAAGTAGGCAGGGGCCACTCAGAAATTGCTTTTAGTTTGTCAGGTTCCATCTGAAGACTCTTCCCAGAGATTATATGACCCATAAAAGGTACCGAAGTTTGATCAAAAATACATTTGGACAGTTTTCCAAAGAGGTGATGAACACGAAGGCGGGACAATACCTCCCGTACATGAAGACGATGGCTCTGTAAATCTCTGGAAAAAATTAAGATATCATCGAGAAAAATCACAACAAATTTATGAAGAATATCCCGGGAGACCTCATTGACATAACCTTGAAATATAGCTGGTGCATTGCAAAGACCGAAGGGCATTACAAGGTACTCGAAGTGCCCATCTCTGGTATTGAACGCGGTCTTCCACTCGTCCCCAGCCTTAATTCGAATCAAGTTATACGCGCCACGTAGATCCAGCTTGGTGAAGACCTGAGCCCCTTGAACTTTGTCAAAAAGTTTGGAAATTAGAGGTAAGAGGTACCGATTTTTATGGTGATTTGGTTTAATCCTCGGTAATCTATGCAAGGACGGAGTCCTCCATCTTTCTTCCCTACAAAAAAGAAACCTGCCCCTGCAGGAGAAGAAGATGGCCGAATAAACCCTTTAGCGAGGTTTTCGTTTATGTATTCATCCATGGCAGCGGTCTCTGGAACGGACAAGAGGTAAACACGACCACGTGGAGGACTTTTCCCAGGAAGTAAATCGATAGTGTAATCCCATGGTCGAAGCGGAGGAACTTCTAATCAGTATTAGAAACTGTTGCTTGGTTACATACTGGAATGACCTTGGTCAAACAATTTTGAAAACAATGTGAACCTCAGGATAGGATTTGCATTTTATCCCAGTCGAAAACAGGATTGTGCTTTTTCAACCAGGGCAATCCTAATACTAGCTCATAGGAGGATTCGGGTAATACAAAAAATTCCAGCATTTTCTGGTGCAAGCAACCACCTCGGACAGCCACAGGATAAGAGAGCGAAGAAATGGGGAGCCCCACCAGAGTTTTACCATCTAAACCAGACAGTAACAACTTATTAGGTAGGGGGACGACTGGGACACCTAAAGTGTGAATCAACTTTTCTGAGATAAAATTACCAGCGGCTCCCGAATCAATTAAGGCTTGGATCCTTCTTGTCCTGGACTTATGGGAAAGCGACACTACTAGAAGACTATCTGATAATTGGGATGGCTTGAGAATGACCCCCAACTGAATGCTCCCTACTCTCAGTCAGGGTCTCGCATTTCCCGCAAGCAGAGGACAATTCTTCAAAATGTGGTTGGTTGCAGCGCAATAAATACACAATTTTTTCTGGAAGCGTCTATTGCTTTCTGCCGGGGTGAGTTTGGTCCTATTGACCTGCATTGGTTCCTCCTCACTAGCTGAGGTGGGCATAGGTGGATATGCAGCAGAAGAACGAGCTGGTAAACGTTCACCTCTTCCCCTACTAGCCCACCGCTCCTGGTGACGAAGGTCAATTTTGATGCAGAGAGAGATAACGTCACTGAAGGATTCTGGCAAATCCCTGGAGGCAAGTTCATCCTTCATCCTCTCAGAGAGTCCATGAAGGAAGGATGCCTTGAGGGCCTCCTCATTCCATTTTAATTCAGATGCCAGGGTCTGAAACTGAACAACATACTGTCCAACGGATCGCGTACCCTGATGCACACGGAGTAGATCAGAAGATGCTGACGCAGAGCGGCCTGGCTCATCAAAAATTCTCTTAAATGCTAAGACAAATTCTTCATAAGTAGATACGATGGGGTTGGCCCGTTCCCATAGAGCTGCCCCTGTTAACAGTGATATCACATATGCCACTTTCGCCCGAGACGTGGGAAAATTCTGGGGAAGGCATTCAAGTTGGATCTCACATTGATTGATGAATCCTCGGCACCACCTAGGATCACTGCCAAACCTCTCCGGAGTTGCCAACTGGAGTCGGGGTTTGGGAATAGGAGCCACTAGAGGAGGAGCCGATGGAGAAGGTGCAGTAGCTGCAGCCGGAGGAGCCGGAAGAATAGAAGCCAACGTGGTTTGAATAGAAACCAGTTACCTCGAGAGCTCCTGTATACTGAGCCACTTGTTGTTGGGCTGCCTCTTGGTTGTCCATCTGAGAGGTCAACTCTTGTAGTGACCCAGTACCTTGGGACCCTGCAGCCTCCATTGGGCCTGAGCAAACTGTCACGTCTGAGACTGGAATATGAGACGTGGTGGGCCTAGGTTGCGGGAGGAAGCGGAGACGAGGGGCCTGGATATATGTTCTCCTCATCCACAGGTCTTGAGTGTTGGCGAGACCTGGGCAAAGGTGCGGAATCTAACCCACAGGATGGTGTTCGCCAGTGACCCCTCCAAGCGGGATTTCTGCTTTGCTGCACCCCGTGAACAGGTCGCGGTCCTTTGACCAGGTACCCAAGCCCCGAGGGAATAGAGGCACAACACCCATGGCCCAGAGAGGATATGTCTGGGTACGCACAAAACAATATCCTAACAGTACAATAACAACCCCTTGACACGTAGATCACTAGCAAGAAGATATTCAAGTGGACAAGGACTCATGGTTACACGAGAAATCACCAGAGACGGAAGGCACACAAGTAGAGATGGCGTATACTGCTGCACGGGCATTCACCAGAGACGGAAGGCACACAGGTAGAGATGGTATACACTGCTGCACGGGCATTCACCAGAGATGGGAGGCACACAGGTAGAGATGGTATACACTGCTGCACGGATATTCACCAGAGACGGGAGGCACACAGGTAGAGATGGTATACACTGCTGCACAGATATTCACCAGAGACGGGAGGCACACAGGTAGAGATGGTATACACTGCTGCACGGATATTCACCAGAGACGGGAGGCACACAGGTAGAGATGGTATACACTGCTGCTGTAACGAAGGTTAGGAACCTGGACCGGGAACTCAACTAAGGCACGCTAGGAGACAACCGTTGTTCAGGCAACTTCCTGTAACCTGTGGAACAGTTATATACCCAGGGGAACCCTTTGATAGATGCACAGCGTCAGCTGATCACTCACCTATCCTGGGAAGGAGATACTGTCACATGGGCCGACTGTCATGGCGGCGCCCATGTCCGGAATTGCGATGCCAGACACCAGCCCACCCGGAAGCCACTGCATGCGGGGAGAATGCTCAGCTTTTCCCCCGCCGCCGCACCAGCTGCCTGACCACCCGGGATATCAGAAGAGGCCGGCAGAACGGTAAGCGAGAGCCGATCCCCGGCTGAGCCCTCACAGTGACATTTATACTTACTATAAAATTATGTGTTGTTGCTTTTGAAAAAATATGTTTCTACAATGTTATGCTTACAAATAACATATTCTGTTGAGCCCCACAAAATGTAAGATTGTGGTATACAATAAATATGTTTGAAAATGCAAAGTAAATCATTTACTAACATGTTATCTTCAAGTTGACTTTGTGTCTAAAGCTCAGTGGCTGTGTTTTAATGCAGCCCACACTTAGGCTACACTAAGTTATAGTTGCAATTAGTTTGGTAACAGTACAAAAGGACAGAGGGCACCAATACTGTACTTGCATGTTAATAAGTGATAGCCTAACCTGCCTCCCACTTTCTGTGCTCTGAGAGTCGCTTGATGGTAACAAGACCCCTGCCTGTTCACTATCAGGAGGAGGAATTTCATTTAATGCCAGATTATGCAATAGACAGCAGCAGAGCACAATATTGAGACCTTTGATGGACTATATAATAATAATGCACCATCAGATGAATCAAGGCACCTGAACCTAGACTTTAATAATCTAGGTTCAGATTATTGTGTAGGAGTGTAGGAGGCTAATTGCTTCTCCTACACTCCTCTCCCTGTCACTTCACCCCACTGCCATCCACATCTCCCTCCCTGCCCACCTCCTACAAGTTTCCTTTCTAGCTTAGGTGCCCGCACATTGCTACACTCTATTCATATCGGTCCCCCAAATTAATCTCACCTACATGCTACAGCAAATCTGATAATCTTACTCACCTCTCCCCCACAAAGGCTATTACTCTATCTTGTGCCCTCTGGAATGCCAGGTCAGTCGTTAATAAACTGGTCCCCACCCATGACCTTTTAATTTCCAACTTCCTACTATACATCTCCTAGCCATTACTGAAACCTGGATTTCACCCACTTCTCCTGCTGCTCTCTCCTCTGGAGGCCTCACCTTCTCTCATACCAGTCATCCTGGGGGTCGCCATGATGGTGGTGTTGTGGTCCTTCTATCTGCCAGTTATTCCTACCAGTTAATACACTCTGAACCATCCCTTACATTCCCCACATTTGAAGTTCAAGCTATATGCCTCTTCCAACTGGTTTGTCTCAGAGTAGCTGTCATTTACCATCCCCCTGGCCCTCCCTCCAAATTCCTTGAGAACTTTGCTTCCTGGCTCCCTCACTTTCTCTCCTCAGATCTTCCCTCCATTATCCTAGGTGTTTTAATAATCCAATTGACATTCCCACAGAATCCTCTTCATTTGGTCTCTCCCAATGGACCTCCTCACCCTCCCATGTGAGTAGGCACTCACTTGACCTGGTCTTTTTTCACCATTGTGATATTTCTGATTACTCCAATTCCCCATTCCCCCTCTCTGACCATCACCTTCTCTCTTTTAACTTATCCGTTTCTCCTTCCCCTCCTCTACCTCCTAATTCTACCATTACTAAGCGTAACATTGAGGCTATTGAAACTGCTGGACTCACTTCTTTCCCCTATCCTCTCTCTCTCTCCTGAATGCCTCCATTACTTCTGCTCTGGACTCTGTTGCCCCACAATGACTGCTAACCCTCACAAATGCACTAGATACCTGCAAAAGTGTTCATGAATTGCCGAGCGTCAGTGGAGGAAATGACGCTCTAAGGCAGACTTCCTCCATTTCAAATGTATGCTCTCATCCTACAGTGCTGCCCTGTCCCTCTCCAAACAATCATATTTCAAGAACCTCATCTCATCCTAGTCCTCAAACCCCCAGCATCCACTTTAACTCCCTCCTCTGTCCTCACCCTCCTCGCCTCCCCTCCTCGCTCTCTGCTCTTAACTATGCCACCTATTTTACATCTAAAATCAACTCCATAAGTGAGGACATCATATCCCAGGAGACTCTTAGCACTCCTGCCACTACTTTCCCTGACCACCCCTCCCCATCTGTCAACTCTGACATCCTTCTCCCCTGTTTCTGGAGAGGAATTCATGGCCCTCACCCCCTCCTTCCATCTCCCCCCTTGACCCTATCTCTTGCCGTCTCCTATATTACCTGTCTCCTGCCTATTCCCATTTTTACCACCTCCTCAATCTCTCCCTATCATCTGGCACTGTCCCTTTTGCATTCAAACATGCCCTTGTATCCCCTTGATCCTAACATACTCTCCAACTAGAAACAGACAAATCTCAGGTGCACAACTCCAAATTATTAATAATATATATAAATGCAATAAAATTTTGCAATCAATAGAGATTTTTAGCATAATCATAGCCATTATAACACATTTTCCTTTATAACACATTTTAACCCTTCACTGTGTGTGTTTAATATATATGTATTTCACTTTTTTATTTTCATTCTTAATATGCAGCTGCAGCTGCTCCTAGCTATCTCATTACACTGCACTTTTCTTATTATGGTGGTGCCCTGGGGCGGCTTGGCTGGGCCATTTTTGGGGGGTCCTGCACTCTGGATTTGAACCCTAGTATGTTAGGGACCTACCCTAAAGAGGTTACCTGGATATAGTGGGTAGGCCCATAACCTTGGCCATGATTATGCTAAAAACCTCTATTGATTGCAAAATTTTATTGCATTTATATATTATTAATAATTTGGAGTTGTGCACCTGAGATTTGTCTGTTTCTGTGCCTGCAATTAGTCTCATCAGGTAGCACCTCCCATCATATATATAGTCAGGTTGTGCAGTCCAGAAATCTTTCCCATATACTCTCCAACTACCAACCCATCTCACTCCTCCCTTTTGCTTCCAAACTCCTTGAGCGTATTGTTTACAACTGCCTTACCACCTTTCTTTCCTCCCACTCCCTCCTTGACTCACTTCAATCTGGTTTCTGTTCTCTCCACTCCACTGAAACTGCCCTCACGAAATTATGCAATGACCTTCTTGCTGCAAAATCCAAGGGCCACTACTCTCTGCTCATTCTCCTTGTCCGCTCCGCTGCATTTGACACTGTAGTCCACCCCCTCCTCCTGCAAGTCCATCACTCTTTTGGTCTACATTGCACGACCCTCTCCTGGCTGTGATTCTACCTCTATGATTGTTCCTTCTCTGTCTCCTCTCATGACTTCTCTCCCCCCACTTCCACTAACAGTAGGAGTTCCCAAAGGTGCTGTACTTGGAGCACTCATATTCTCCCTATATACATCCTTTTTAGGTGAACTCATCAACTCTTTTGACCTCCAATATCCTCTCTACTGTGAAGATACTCAAATCTACCTTTTCACCCCTGACCTCTCCCCCTCTCTCCTCACTTGTATCCCCAACTGTCTCTCTGCTAGCTCTTCCTGGATGTCCCATTGCTTTCATAAACTTAACATGTCTAAGACTGAGCTGATCATCTTCCCACCCTCTTCCATCACCTTACTTCCCACAATTTCATTATCTATTGATGACACAACTATCTCATCTAGCCCCAAAGTGCGCTGTCTTGGAGTTATCCTAGACTCCTCCCTCTTCTTCAAATCACACATTCAGCACCTCTCACAGTCCTGTTATCTCAAACATATTTCCAGGATTAGACTCTTCATCACCCTGGATGCTACAAAAACTCTCATCCACTCACTGGTCATCTAGAGATTGGACTACTGTAACTTACTCCTAACTGGCCTCCCAGTCTTCCACCTCTCTCCACTACAATCAGTCCTCAATGCTACTGCTTGGCTAATTTTCTTCTCCAAACATTCTACATATGCCTACCCTCTCCTTCAAGCCCTACACTGGCTCACCTTCCCATTCAGATGTCAATTGAAGGTTCTTACCTCAACCTACAAAGCCCTCACCCAATCCTCTCCCACTTACATCTCTGACATCATCTCCCTTCACACTCCTGCCCATCCACTTCGCTCAACAAATGCATGTCATAATAAATAGTCCAAAATTGCATTCTATTGATGATCTAATGAATATATGTGCCTCATTATACTTACTGTATGCTTAGCCGGAGACTGTGGAAGCAACAAAGGAGTCAGAAGTTAGGAGCTACAGCCATATCCAGAATCACCTGTGTAATTAAATAACAGATTTTGTTTTTACTACAATCGCATATTGTTCTTTACCTTTAAAGTACAAGAAAGCATTATAGGTAACTTACCAATCAGCCAGCCCTTGGGAATTTGTACTGCTTAAAACTTAGCATAGAGAGATGACTGACAATAAAGACATTGTGACATTAACCAGGATAGATAGCTACAACACTTATGATTTTTTTTGTTTTGTATCACACATCACCTGCACTTTTATTGAATAGGCATGGTGCCTATTGGTGTCAATTTCAGCCCTATTCTTAGGTAGTCTCAGCCCAATGTGTGTTCATTCTATAGCTCCCATGACATTAGACATTTCTGTGATACTATAGAAGCTACCCTTAGTTCATTCCACTCTGACTCCTAGTTGGGGAAGCCATTGAGGTATAGGAAAAGGTCTTCAGGGCTGCCATGACACAGGTGAGATGATGGGAGTAGATTAGCTGTGTTTTGCTCATAGTCTAGAGGCTACTGACTGAAAGAAACCTGTTATAAAAAATGCAGAGTAAACAGCAGCTTGTGCAGGCCTAATATGTCTTGTGACCTTGGCATGTCTTGCTCAAGCTGATCCTTGATGAGGTCATAGAGGCTCATTAAGTTGGTGCTCTTGAGGTGAAGCATCTGTATGACCTAATGTTAAATGTCTGTAAGTTCAATTTCCTATGGTTCTACTGCTCAGGTTCTAAAAACAAAAAGTCATATATCCTTTACAGGTCCTTTTATGAGTCTGCTTCTGATTTTCTGTGCAGGACCCATTATTATATTCCTAATTCTGTTGTAGGGTATATACTTTATGGGATGCATGCTGTACCTTCCTTTGTAGTTTAGCAGAGCCGCACAAACCTTAAATGCAACACACAAAAAAGTAAAGTTATTATTCTAAATGGAATCAGGTTGGACTTTGATGTGTCATCAACATATTTCTACAATGCACCTCTTCAGATTATTCTACCGCCATGCATACCTTGATGCAATTCTAGCAAGCTTGTACCTTAAAATGTGCTGGACAGGCCATCTAGCAAAACCAAATAATTTTCCATTAAGCTTTGTAAAAAAGGTCGAGTAAAGATTGGTTAAATCCCATAGTTAGTACTCACTTTAACAATCACCAGCTGTCTTATCCTGTACAGAAAGATCCAGGACCCATTAACTGTGAATCAAAGCCTCAAAGTATAAACTGGGGCATCTGGTTGGACATCTACCAAAAATTTCCAGGAAATTTCCATTTCCCAAGTTGAGTTTCTATTAAATTGAGCCCTACAGAATGGTGAAAAATATTGGGTTCAGTTACTGTACAATTCATTTCAATTTTTGCAGAAAAAATAAATTATCTGACTCTTTTGTGTGTCCTTTTTTAAATCTTTGGTTAAAGATGTATTGCCTTCCAGAAATTCTCCTCCTCTTGCTCCCATTCTAGTTGATAGCTCACTCAAATATGTGGTTTCAGTATTCTTGGATGTTATTCAGACAAGTTACAATTTCTTATCAGCTCAAAATGATGATGGAATGAAAGAAAGTATCTGGTGAATGTTGCTGTTTAACTTGCTTTAGAGATGTAAACATTATTGATTCTTTATAGCTGAATTCCTGGCTGAACTTCAACTCAAAACAAAATAGCTTAATTGAATTACGTTTATCCATATTATTGAAAATATTATGGTTTGACACTAAATTGTGGTGAATGAGAAATAACATGTAGAGTAGTAGTGTAACTTTTAGGTTATCCATATTCACATCAAAGACTCATTTAAGTCTAATCAATCATCTAAATTAATTACTGAACTTCAGTGAAATTTTTATTACATTTATTCCCAGAGTTAAAACCAAAAGGGAAATTTTCCCTCTGCCTGGCACTTTAGGGATTTAACAACATCAATTTATGTCAAAGATGATTTTGATGATGGAAGTACAATATTTGACTGAATATACAATAAGTGACTTCCTGGATATAAATTAAGTACAAAGTAATAACCAAAGCATTATTACAAAAATATTATAATTTGTCAACCAAAAAGTGTGAACAGTCACTTAGAAGTTATAACCAAAAAATAAAATAAATTATATATATATATATATATATACACAAATGTATAAGCAGTATTCACAATAAAACATGCTGTATACTCATCATGCCACAGGGTACAGGAGACAGCCCATCTACATGAAAAATCCATACAGGCTTAACATGTGTTTGGTCCCACAGTTGTCCCATGTCTGTGCAGTACTGGAGACCCCTAAGTTTATATATGGCCACTAGTCTCCTTTTTTTGTAAAGAAACATTGTATCTCAGATGTTTACTGTTATGTGTACCATTATGGATGTAATTTCATTATGAACAACATCTGCACTTTATATATGACATCTCTGCACAACATGGACTATATCTTATTGGATAGCATATAGATCCTTTAACAGGAGCGATACTTACTGTTTTTATTTTTTGTGCATATCAGATATACCTTGTACTGCATATATTATTGAGACCTTTGAAACAATTTATAGGTTATTAGAATTTACTTCCATTAAATATTGTATACTTAAACAAAGTGTTGGTAAACAATAAATTGCACATGCTATAGCCCTCATTATATTGCAGAATTTTGCTGCCATGTAATACTTCAATGAGACTATTTGTATATATATTTTTACTGTTTTGCTACATTGCTATGATATGCTATGATATGTGATACAATTGAGCCAACATAAGGATTGGGGTGACCAATGTCTCATTTCTAGGAGTTTGTTCATTAATGGCAGATGACATTCGGTCATATTGTAATAGCGTAATTTTATTTACATTTTTTTCTGTTCACATATTTTATATTTTTAAAAGATTTTACAATTTTTAAAGTTTAATATTACAGTACTAAATTGTAATGAAGCTCAAATAATTATATTTTTTTGTATTGGTTAAATTGCCCAAACTTGCTTGGATATTCAAAGGCTAGAGATATGCTCCCTGGGATAATGTTCAGCTTCAGTTTGTATAGAAACCTTTTAGTATGGACTTATGCCCTGATGCTTTCTCGCTTAGATGACAAATATTCAATAAATAGAAAACAAATGGTGGAAATAGTAGGCTTTGGACAATCTTTCACCATTGTCCAAAAGTAATTGCTTTGCAATGATGGGCAAGCGGTGTTTAAAATTCTTCAGCTGTGGGTGTCCAATACTCAGAAAAGGGGTTGAATAGTAGATTTCATAGTGTACACATTCCAGGTGATGTTCTATATACATAAAGGGCCAAATGTAATAAGAGAGTAAATTCTCACATTGGTTGAGTTTTGTCTTCAAAATGGGAAAACACCTGAATGAGTTTAAATTGTGAGAGTTTATTTAGTCTAAAAACATGTGAGTTTGCATGTTCTCGGACTCTATTACATTGGCTGAGTTTTAAAAGTGTGAGAGTTTGCTGCTAAACTCTTACATTTTCTAAACTCTCACCCTATTACATTTGGTCCAAAGTGTTTGTACATTGCACTCACCTTAATTTGGTAAAAATTGAGCCTAGGACATTTATTTAGTGGAACCCAATGTCGATTGGTTTTTTAATTATAATATTTGTTGTGAATTTAAGGAAATTGTCCAATGGTATTTGATCAATCAGGAACTGTTTAGATGAGTTCCATATAAAAAGAGAGATTATTTATGCAAATTTGTTTTAATTATCAAAATATAAACCAAACAAAAAAAACAAATAAAAAAATATAAAGGGATAAAAAGGAGAATTCCTAATCAATTAATGTGTGTCTCCCAGTAATGTAAATGGTGATGCATTTCATGATCATCTGACCATTTCCTCTGGCTGATTCCTCTATATATTTTTGTAAATAACCCAGAATAAGATAAATATATCATTGGACTAATAGTGTATTATACTTCCAGTATGGATGAATTATTTTTAGTTGCAACAATATTATTGCCCAAAAGTAATTTATTTTCCTTATGATTTGGTAACACACTGCTGATACGTTACCACTCTGGACTGTTTATTATTGATCATAAAATCCCCAATATTTCAATTATAAATATATGAAACACAAACTTTCACACTAATCGCTTTATTTTGTACAACTCTTCACATGTGCACTATGTTATAACACCCGTAACTAGCAATATGTCAGATTTAATGTCATGGAACTTTAGTAGAATTCAGAGAATTGTTATGGTGTTGATTGTTACTACTACTTTAGTATTTTAGTAGGTACTAAAATATTAGAACAATATATTAAATATGTTTAATTGCTAATAGTTACATTGAATTTCTTTCTTGCACCACTTCACCAATGTATTGAACATGCTATGTAACTGTCCATATGTGACACAGACTACTGGTACTGCAACAGTAACACAATCACACTGTTTAAAAAAATCTCTTACCAAGGGACATATACATGATCTACTTGGGGTAATGTTCAGTATGTATGTATATATATATACACACACACACACATATACATATGATATATCATATCTCCCAACACGACACATTCCAGGAGGGACAAAATGATCCACCTGTGTTCAAATAGTTAATTGATAAGAGAGGTGTTTCAACACAGGTGATGAGAATCATAATTATAACAGAGCATTTTGTCCCTCTTGGAATGATTCATGTTAGGAGGTATGTGTAATAGATATGCCTCTCTTGGGGGTGTGGTCGTGCTCTGATATATGCACACCTTGGTGTGCATTCAACCACCCATGGTGTGCATATATCAGAGCACATCAACACACCAAAGAGTGGTATATCTATCTTATAAAATGTCTCCTGTTGTGCCAAAATAGTTCTATGTGGAGATGATGTAGGGTTAAACAGATACTGAATAGGAGATAAAACTAGTTCAGAATAGGCTGTTTACTTTGAATTATATATTTGTGTTTTCAATATGGGCTGTTTAAACAGTTGAACATTAATGACTACAGTCACTATAAGAATGGTTCATTTTGGAAAGATTGGATCTTAAAAAAGCTGCTTCTTATTCAATAGAGAATATCTGCAGGACAGTGTGTCTTACATGTTGATAAGGACCAGCACTTTCACAAGACATACAAGTGGAGGTAACAATTCATACAGCATCCTCACAAATATGAACCTAGATTTTTAATCTCAGTCTAATATTTAGTTTGATTAAGTGTTGCTAGCAGCTGGATACAATATTGCAATAACAGTGTTTCTATCTATCTACTTAAGTATTACAAGCTTGAAGAGATATATTCCTTTCTATATAGGAAGTGTAATGTATCTGTTACAATAAATATTTGTAGTCTTAGAGAAGTCTGCTTTTGTTCTCAATCAATCAAGCACATTTTATTACCATACTTCCTAATTTTGACACTAACGTGGACCAGTTTACAGTATGTAATTGTTTCTTTAGTGGTTAGTATGTCAGCTTAGCAACTGACTTTTTTGGACAAGCTGCAGTGTCATTGGTATATAACCATCAGTGTATGAACTTTAAACCTACTTAAGGGCCGAGATTATTGGTTATCAGTGGAAAATGAATAGCCTCGTTTTCATTTGTTATTTGATTTTATATAGTGCCAACGAGTGCTTAGGTCCCGGAAGGTAGGCTTTGGCATACAGGTCCTTACCCACAATGCACTTCAGCACCTCCTTCTTTGCCCCTTCCCTCCCAATCTCCTCCTCCAAATCTCCACCACCTCTCTCCTGCTCTCCACCCTTTGCCTCCTGCTCTCTAGATTATCTTCTCTCGTCAGCAGCCAGGGAGCCAAAAAACACAGCTGGCTCCATCAATAACACTATCGCTCACCAACGAGCTGGTCATTGTTAAATATAGATTATAAAAAATAAAAACTCTGAACTATTTAACAGTTAAGATAAAAATCATTAATAAATTCAGCCCCATGATTTTTAATTCCTTTGCTTTAATACTTATTACATGCCTCCCAACATTCTTAATTGAAAGGTGGGATAATATGGTCATAGTCCTGATCCACTAAGCCTTGCCCCATTCAGCCATGCCTATTTTGTGAAAGAATACATCTCCTTTTGATTAGGGAACCACTATCCATTTTGACCACTAGAAATAAGCATTCTTGGCTGTTATGTGTTTGCTGTTTCACATTCTGAAGGGCATTTGTAACAACTTGTGTAACATATATTTGATTGATTGCTATGAGCATCACCTCTCTTTGTTTACTCAAAGAAGTCAATAGGATGTTTCTTTGCATTTTCTAAAGAATAATAGCAATGTGACAATGAGGATCTGGTTGTTATGGGCAACATTAACATTTTCTTTTACAAGTTTTCATAAATGCCCCTGCTGAATTTTACTATTCTTTTACATTGTCATAGCCTTTTGTATGCTTCCTGTTATTTTGCTTGTGTTTTTTTGTCACAAAGAGGCAGTATTTTCTTACAGAAAAAAATAGCCAGTTAATGCAGTCATGTGTTACACAACAACCTGTTATTGCAATTATTGTTACCCCAGACAGATGTACTAGGTTTAGTAACATTATATATACAACTTGAATAGTCACACGCCATCAGTTGCAACAGGCTGCAAGAAATGCACTGAAATTATTCAAGCAGTGGCTGAACATTGGAAATGTGAGACACATAAGGGACTGGTCATAAGGAAGTAAGGTACATCGTGGTAACCCCCTATTTGATTCTTTGGAGGGATGATCCAGATGACTCCATGAAAGACCCCCCTTTGATGGGCACATATACAAATATATTGAGGTACGCATATTACTTACATTTTCCGACAAATATATCGATTCTATTACACCAGAAAGTGGCTTTTACTCACTCTTTCCTAGTAATTATCACCTTTTTGAGAGTGATATATCGTTACAAAGAAGTCAGGTACACCCTGGAAACCCCCCCTCTTCTTCGTCCTGGAGGGATCCCTATGGCTCCATGAAAGACATACTTTGATGAGCTCACATACGATCACATTGCAGTATGCATATTACTTATATTATCCAGTAACAAAATTTATTACACTATAGAGCACCTGTTTGTCACCTTTCTTAGTAATTATCATCTTTTTGAGACTACACAACGATGGTCTCCCAGGAGAACAAACAGCCGCTACCTGAATACAGGGAGTGTTCTTGTAGAGTACCCTATAAAAAAGAATTTTTTACAAGGAGACACATATATTGACATTAAGATTGTAGCACTGTATCAGTACCATTGTTGAAGGAATATATATATATCATAGACAAAAAACCTTACGGTTTCACATGTCCCATTAAGGCTTATTAGACATGATCTGAAATTTCACAAAACTGAATTTGAGCCACTCAAACTAAAAAAAGCAATGAAATTACGATCCTTAAGGCTTATGACGAGACCCTTGCGGTAGGTTCTCGTTCCCGCAAGCCCCAGTGAGCTTCCTGCTCTAATAGAGCAGGAAGCTCACTACTGACATCACAAGTGATGCCAGTAGGGCCACAAACAAATGGCAGATGCTCCTTCAGGAACACCTACGTTGTCCAGCCACCCCCCCTCTTAGCCTACAAAATGGTTGAGCTGTCGATTAACATTGACAGCCGCATTTGTAGTGAGCCCCGAAGCGAGTGAATTTCTCACTCACTCCGGGGCTTGCGCACGCGCATTGTGCACGCTGCACATGTGCAATGCCCGAACATCAAAACGCTTGCGAGCGCATAAGGCGCAGAGTGCGAGACAGCTGCAGGGGCAGGCTGTAAGCATGCGGGGTAGTGGCAGGAGCAGTGGCAGCAGTGCAGTGCAAAGGGGGCATCAGCAGGTGACAGGCTTACCGGTACTGCGCATGCACCAGAGAAAATAAAATCAATAAGTCACAGATGCATGAATGCAGCAGTGAGATCCATCTATGCATCTATTTTAAAAATGTAATGTGTAAAATAAAAAAAAGATGCCCGTCCCCCCAAAACACAAACAGGACCGTGCTTTTAACGGCCAGTCCTGGTTGTGCTTAAATACAGGGGACAAATGACATAGGGATCCCCTGTACTTAAGCACAACCAGCACCGTGCTAGTCAGAACCAGCCCTGGTTGCCAAAATTTGCGGAACAAACAATGTAGGGGTCGCCAGTACTTTGCGCAACCAGCACTGGGCTCTGATCCGGTCCTGATTCTGGAAATACAGGGGAAAAAAATTAGTAGGTTCCCCCTGTATTCTTCTGAACCAGCACCAGACTTTTTCTATCAGAGGGCTAATGCCACAGCCAGGGGAGCCCTTTCACCAGGCCCCCCAGCTAAAGCATTAACCCTGACCATTAGTTAGCCCAGGCCAGGGATCCCTGGGGAGCTGGGGACCCCCAATAAAGGGGTCCCCCATTCCAGGGCACCCCAGGCCTAAACTGATAGCCTGGGGCTATCCCCAGCACCCCTGGGCTGTGGGTAATGGGTTGATTGTGTGAAGCGACCCCCTCCCCCTGAAGCACAATCAGCCATGGGCTATTAACCGCCAGTCCTGGTTGTGCATAAATACAGGGGACAAATGATGTAGGGGGTCCCCTTTACTTAAGCACAACCAGCACCGGGCTAGTGAGAACCAGGTCTGGTTTGCCAAAATACAGGGGACAAATGATGTAGGGGTCCCCCATAGTTTGCGCAACCAGCACTGGGCTCTGATCCGGTCCTGGTTTTGGAAATACAGGGGAAAAATGAGTAGGGTCCCCCTGTATTTTCCAGAACCAGCACTGGACTTTTCTAGTTAGGCTAATGCCACAGCCAGGGGAGCCCTTTCACCAGGCCCCCAGCTGCAGCATTAATCCTGATCTCTAGTCAGCCCAGACCAGGGATCTCTGAGGAGCTGGGAACCCCCCAATAAAGAGATCCCCCTCTCTAGGGCACCCAAGGCTGATAGCCCGGGGCTATCCCTGGCACCCCTGGGCAGTGGGTGCTGGGTTGTTTGTGCAATATGTGGTGCTTTTTAAAACTATTTTCATTTGCAGGTGAACTGAAGGTCCCAGGAAGCCTCCTCCACATGCTGGTACTTGGAAAACCACAAGTACCAGCAAGCGGGGAATTTTGGGCCCACTGGTACCTGTAGTACACCCTGTAAAAGAAATATTAAAATGAACAGACACCGCTTTTTTAAATAAAAGTTATTTTATGTGCACTTTCACCTGGGGAGGCGGCCTTTAAGCTCTTTTTCATGGCCGCCGACACCCCAGAATTTCAGCATTTTTGCCTGGCGGGTGCAAACCTGCCAGCGCTTTGGTGTCTTCGCCTGGTGGGTGCCAACCCGCTATGCTTTGGCATATTTGCCTGGTGGGCGCCAACCTACCAGAGCTTTGGCATCTTCACCTATTGAGCAGAAGCCTGTGTCAGCTCTTTTTTGTGGCTGCCACCCACTAGGACTTCTGGTGTCTTCGCCTGGTGGGCACCAACCCACCAGGGCTTTGTTGCCTTTGCCTGGTGGGCACCAACCAACCAGTGCTGATGCATCTTCACTTAGTGGGTGGCAGCCTGTGTCAGCTCTTTTTCATGCCACCCACTAGGACTTCTGGCATCTTTGCCTGGCAGGCACTAACACACCAGGGCTTTGGAGTCTTTGCCAGGTGGGCACCAGCCTGCCATGGCTTCGGTGTCTTTGCCTAGTGGGCAGCAGCCTGTGTCAGCTCTTTTTCATGGCTGCTGCCCACTAGGACTTCGGGCATCTACACCTGGCAGGCACCAACCTGACAGGGCTTCAATGTCTTCACCTAGTGGGTGGCAGCCTGTGTCTGCTTTTTTTCATGGCTGCCACCCACTAGGACTTCTAGCATCTTTGCCTGGTAGGCACCAACCAGCCAGGGCTTTGTTGTCTTCGCCTAGTGAGTGGCAGCCTGTATCAGCTCTTTTGCATGGCTGCAGCCCACTAGGACTTCTGGCATCTTCGCCTGGCGGGCATCAACCCACCAGGTCTTCGGTGTCTTCACCTAGTGGTGACAGCCTGTGTCAGCTCTTTTACGTGGCTGGCACCCACAAGGACTTATGGCATCTTTGTCTGGCAGGCACAAACCCGGCCAGTGCTTCGGCGTTTCTGTACATGGCAGGCGCCAACCCGCCAGGGCATCTGGCATCTTCACCTGGGGGGTGGCAGCCAATTAGCTCTTTTGCATGGCTGCCACCTCCCCAGGGCAGCCTGTGTCAGGTCTATTGCATGGCCGCCATCCACTAGGACTTCCAGCATCTTCTTTCTTCAGGTGCTCTTCTATGCTGCCTCCTTGCACTGGCTTGTATAAACTAGTCAAGGGGGTGTCCCCTTAAAAAGTGGGAGGCACATATAGAAACCATTGTAATTCCTACACCGTTCACCTGATTTGGATGTAATTACCTTCAAATTAAATCTGAAAGTCTGCAGTTAAAGCACATCTTCCTTGTTTAATTTCAAAGCCATCGTGGTGTTGAATAGAGGCCAAAATATGAAAATTCTGTCAATGTCCCAATATTTATGCACCTGACTGTATATATATATATATATATATATATATATTTATTTCTGCTAATATTCAATCTGAGGGAAACAGATCCATAAACAAAAGCGATTTTGTAAAAGATCAACAGCTTGTATTTACACTTTAGTGTATGCATTTTGGCAAAGGCTAGACATGTTAACCACTTGATGACTGGATGTTTTTTGTCCGCAATCTCACTTTTTTGGATGCTTTAATTTAATTTGTAATTTTTTGTAATTTTTAGAATGCTCATGTAAGTTTTTCGTGCAACCACCACAGGACAATGGTGCAAGCTTGTCTAATGTCATACTTAAGCCTCTAAAGGGTTAGTGGCCTCTTAACAGTGGCATCACTATGGGACAGCAGGGGGTGAAGGCCACAACTGGTGTCACCCTCAGAGGGGATGACACCAAAATGCTGGCTCCATCGTGCTGCAGTGTGACTTTGCAGGCATAGTCTCGAGGTAAAGCCCTGCATCTCTGGGGATGCTGGGCACATCCCTGCAGTGATGCAATTTAGACTCCCCGCGAGGCCACATCCCCTTTGTGGTCGGCCACACCCTTTTTCCGGATGCATGTGGCTCTGCCGTGTGGGGGATGTAGAGTGCGCACTGGGTGTCACCAGACCCGGTGACGCCTCTGCCTCTCAATTTTCTTCAACACTCTGAATTTTATGAAACTATGTACACTTTATTTTGCCATCTTCTTTTCTTTTATACCCTTTCGGGATATTCAGTTGGAGACACCCCAAAGCAATCATCACTTGAAATTTAAACAGTGCCAGAATCAGAAAGATGTATCAAATATTGGAAACATAAAGTGTAGAGATATAAAGTACCAACCAATCAGCTTCTAACTGTCATTTCACAGGCTGGGTATAAAAAATGTCAGGAGCTGATTGGTTGGTATTTTATCTCTCTCCACTTTATCTCTCTCCAAGGTTTGATACATCTCCCCTGTAAAATCCTTTTTTTCATTACCTTTATCAGAGGAGCTTAGTTGAATGCTCCTGCTGAACCTGGCTGCACATTTTACTCCGTACCCTTATAAGTTTTTGACACAAACCATCCTACCTTCCATTGTTAGTGTATTACTGTTGATGTAAATTATAGGGGTTTATTTTTGAGTTTTAGAATGTTTGTGTAAACATTGGTGAAATGTAATATTTAATTGAAATATGCATGGGTATAATGATTTATGTAGAGATCTTGTTGTAGAGCCTGGCACTTCAAATTGATGTTTAGAAGATCACATGTGGTCGTAGTCTTCGCCTTTTTTTTCTTTGTGGTTTGTAACGTAATGGACAATTTTTTTTAAACCAGGGACCCTTGTAAGGGAGTGATGGACTTTGCAGTATGACACCTGCGGGTTGCAGACCCCAGATTTGCCTTACCAGGCAGCACTTTGGGTAACTGGCAGGGACTTTCCACATAAAAGGACATAATAAATAATTGCTGCAGATTACTAGTAACTTTTTAGGGACTTACTGGTACCTTGTGCACTCAAGGCTGTCAGATCACCACTGTCCTAAAAGAGAAAAAGCACTGGCAGTACAGTCGTGAGAAACAAGTACAAAGTGAATACAAAACATAATTTTAACTTAAAAAACAGTGCAGAGCTATGATAATATATAATGAAGTTAAATATCCCTTTTAACATACTATTGGGACGTCCGTGAACAGTACATTTTTTTAATCAATTGTGCTATGGTAATAGGGGAAACCAGTGTTTCCCCTAATATGCTTGTTTAGTGAATTTCCTAAGTTGGGTCATGATGTCCTTTAAAATATTATAGTTTTCAACTGAATCAGCTGCTCATTTATACATTTCTTGAAGAAACAGTTGGAATCTAATGACCATTAGTGTTCTGCAATGTCATCACGCTGCTGCCCAATAGTGTCAGATAGAAACACACTGGCAAAAATCAAGTGCTGACAGTGCTGAATAGAAAAATTTATTCCCAATCATCGGTGGCTCCTACCTCTGGAGGGGGGGTCCGGGTTTGGTCTCTGCTGGTTTGTGCAGCTGGCTTGTACGCATGCACAGGTTCACAATTCTGCACATATTTACAAGCACCTGTGCAATGTCATTAAGTTGATGTGAGCGACCACCATACTCTTTGTTTACATATTGACAAGAAGCACAGACTTCTAGGTACTGCATCATTTGCAGCCCTTAGAAGCCAGATAGGGCTGCTGTTATAGCAGGGGAGTGGTTTCCCATGGGAAATGCTTTCTCTGCTAATTGTAGTCAGAAGTGACAGTCCCAAGGGGAGAAATACCTCCCACTGGGACTGCCTGTCCAACTGTGATTAGCAGGGAGCACTTCCAAAGGACAGCCACTGCAGGTGGCAGATTTTACTGAGGAGGCTGCAGTCCTGTAGCTCCTAGGTAAAATCTGTCACTGTTCCCAATACCTATGTTATCAGTGTACAGTGCATGAACAACAAGAAACCAGGCTCAATCGAAAGTATCCTTTTGAAATATACAGTATTAACATTTTAATTGACTTGTTAAACTGAACACAATAAGAAACCTACCATATGACAGTTTTAAAATCCTACAAGGTTCAATATATGCTCCAGTCTAAGTCTATGAATCCCAATTCATATTAATACAAACATACATTCTGAATAGTGTTGCTTTCATGCATTCTGTTTCCTATAAGGAGTATATATTTAAATGGTTCTTTACTAATTTAGCTAAGTTGTTAAATGGATAACTCATAACTGGGTAATACAAAGGGATAATTGCTCTTCTGTGATAACAGGGCACATCTGAGTAATTAGCCTAGGCAAGGTGACAGAATGCAGGCCTCTGAATGTTTGTTTTCTTTCATTAAAATACATTAACTGCTTGTTGCTTACATTCAAGGATATGCATTGCTCTGGCTCATTTGCTGCCCTGAATTGCAAAATGTCACATAAAGGCAGAGTATATATACTGGTATAAAGTATGCACTCAGGGACAACAAAGTAATAAAAATAGCATTTTACTTTGTTGTTCCTGAGTGCTGCACTTTCTACCAGTAGAGTGTGCATGCTTTTCATGTTATGGCACCTGGGCAAGCTGCTTCACAACTTTGAGTGCCGGCAGGCTTTCTATTCCTTGTTTTATATATATATATATATATATATATATGTATATATATATATATATATATATATATATAGTGCAAGGAAACTATATATAGTACAAGGAAACACGGAAGGCACTCAAGGAGACTGGGAAAATTATGAAACTTACTGCAGCTAAATCGTGATGATTAAACTGCATTAAGTTTCATCATTTTTCCAGTCTCCTTGAGTGCCTTCTGTGTTTCCTTGCACTATATATATATCACTTTGGATATGGCACCGAAGCCAGATGCATGTAACAGTACAGAATGCCCAACTTTTTTTTAACTTATATATATAAAAGCAAAATGGACGCTACAAGAAGCATAGAGAGCGCAGCCATTCCTCCCAAACTAAAAGCTCTACAACCATCTTCTAAATTTGAGCCGTTATCAAACAATCATTCGATTAAAATATTTTCTCGTCTCCTGAAAGACTCAGAAATAATAAAAAATCAAGCAGCATTACCTAGCCGATCCAATCTGACTATAGCTGAACGCAAAGCTTTGGAAGATTTACGAAACGACCCATCGATTGTCATCAGACCATCGGACAAGGGGGATTCAATTACTATTCAAAATTTGGGGGACTACAAATCAGAAATTTACTCGCAGTTGGCCGATGCAGCGACGTACAGCAGATTAAGCGGAGACCCTACCATTTCCTTTAAAAAAGATCTAAATGTAGTCCTACAATCAGCAGTAGAAATTAATTTCATTTCAACATCTTTAAAGGAGGCGTTATCTTCCTCTTATACTAAGGTCCCAATTTTATACACTGTACCCAAAGTGCACAAGTCCTTATACAAACCCCCGGGCAGACCAATTATTTCTGCCCAGGGCTCTGTATTCCATCCTGTTTTGGTGTACTTGGATACTTATCTCCAGCCAGTAATACAGAGCCATAGTTCTTTTTTGAAGGATACTACTACATTACTTAAGCTCTTGGATCAAATCTCTAAGTTACAATCAGATGTTATCTTGTGCACAGCAGACGTTAAAAAATTATATATGAGCATCCCTCACTATGAGGGACTACGTGCTGTTAGACAACTATTAACTAATCATTAGGCTTATAACGGTCCGGATTTAAATTTCTTTATTCAACTGCTTGAATTGATGCTGACAAAAAATTATTTCCTATTTGATGGTTCTTTTTACCTGCAAACAGCAGGGTGTGCCATGGGATCGGCAGTGGCACCATCCCTGGCAAACTGCTACATATTTGAGGTGGAGAACCAAATTTTCTTTACAGATCCTTCAATTTATGAGCATATTGTACTATACAAATGGTACATTGACAATGTAATTTTGATATGGTCAGGCTCAGTGCAGTGTTTAAAAAATGTTTTTGAACAGCATAACTCACCCGATTAAATTCACCTTTGAATGTAGCACTGAAAAGATAAACTATTTGGATGTGACCATTAGTATTCTTAACAACAAATTAGTGACTGATTTATTTACCAAACCAACAGACAGAAATAACGTGTTACATTTCAATAGTTTTCACCCCCCTGGTACAAAACAGGGTTTGCCTCTTTCCCAGTTTTTAAGGGCTTGCAGAATAATAAATGACAGATCTAAGCTGGAGTCTCAACTGGACATTTTGGTTAACAAATTTCTTACCAGGGGTTACCCTTTAGAGCTATTAAAGCATCAAAAACAAAAAGCCATGTCGATCTCCCAGGTGAAGTTGTTGCAACAACACAACTCTCATAAATCGAACAAAACCCAGAGAATTCCTTGGATTAACCACTATAATCCCACTAGTTTAGTGGTTAACTAGGAATTAAAGAAACACTGGTCCATAGTAAACTCTGACCTTGAGTTAAAAGGTTTCGCCAATACAACCATCATGCAAAGTTACTCAAGGGGTAAAAATTTGAGGGATCTGTTGGTTAAAACCGATGTGTCTGACCATCGTCCTTTAAAACCTAATATGTTTAACATCTCAAAAAAGGGATGCTTTAAATGCATCGATTGCCTAACCTGTCAGTATTTAGCCACAGGCAATTCATTTAACCATCCTTCTACTGGTAAAAAGTTCTACATACGCCACTATTTGACATGCTCTACCAGGTTTGTAATTTATCTAATCAGTTGCCCATATAGTAAAATCTACGTGGCAAAAACAGAACGCATATTCAAAGAACGAATGTCACTTCATAGAAGTGCCTTTCATAGTGCTCTCGCTAAGGGTAGCAGTGACCAGCCTGTGGCTCACCACTTTGCAGAAGCCAACCATAGCTTAGCCACACTACAGTACAAAATCATAGACCATGTCCCCCCTCTGAGGAGAGGGGGAGACCATGCAAAAGCATTATTACACATGGAAGCTCAGTGGATTTTCCATCTCAACACCCTAGCTCCATTGGGTCTTAATGAAAATTTGGGTTTACAGTGCTTTATGTAACATGATTAACTATACTTGAGTTGTGTTATGATTTACAAGTATAACATCATGATATCTTTCAGTCTTTTTTGTTCAATCTCTCCTTTATGACTGTCTCATGAGGGTAGCCAGTTAGTTCTATATTGGACCATTCTGTTTTTCACTTAGCAGGTCCTAAACCAGCTTTATCTTCAGGCTTATAGGTGTCACTAGACGAGATTATTTACAGCATCTATTAACATATTTTTTATGGTGTTGGTCAGACACACCTAATGTGGAGAATGACCCACATCACGATTCACTGGTTAATAGTCTGGTTTTACAACACTGTTTAGCTATAGATTCTCTGTGTAACATGCGCTTTAGTATTGACTACTGGAGTGTTTTTCCCAAGTTTTGTATTAGTTTGTTATAATGTTTGACATTACCGTATGTTATTGTATAGTTTAGTTTCTATGGTGATGGGTGCACGAATCTTGGTTCTGACGTCAACTTCCGCTTCCGGGCGGCTAGACGGCATTGTCACGAGGTGATCTATAAAGGTACATCATGTTTGTATGTTTGTTATCCTGACAAAATGAATTAAATGTTCATGAAATGTTGATCTACAAGTAAGTGTTGTTTCACCTCATTAATGAGTCACCGCGAGTGCCGCCAGCCACGTTGCTATATATATATATATATATGTTAAAAAATATCATACAAACTCGGCACTCACATGCTTTTCAAACTGCAACTCCTTTGAACATAGGGAATGTTGGTTCCAAAATATTGCAATAATTTGTTAAGCTGGCCACCGCTTCACGGTCATTCCCATCTAGCCAGTCCCTACACTGATTCTCAGACAAATGAACTTGATCTGCCATCTTGGCCTCAAGCTTGCATACATTTTAAACATGAAACTGGGTCCTGCCTTAAAGAGACAGGACCGCACCCAGGGCTATCAGTTAATGAGCACCTGGAAAAAGAAAAAAGTTTGTCTTACATTTGAAAAACAGGGTGCCCTAGCAAGTGTGACCACAAAATTTAAATAAACGACAGGCTCAATCCACGGCACTCGACCATCTGGGGTGCCCTTGGTATGTGACCACACCATCTACATAAAAAATATCATACAAACTCGGCACTCACATGCTTTTCAGCACAAGGATCAATACTACAGCCCCTGGCGGTCTATGTAGACTATCACTTACAACCCCTTGTTCAACAAACGGCGAGCTACATCAAGGACACGGGAGATCTCATTACAAAACTTGACAGTATCAAAATAGAAGGTGAGGTATTATTAGCAACAATGGATGTGTGCTCACTTTATACTATCATCCCACATTCAGAAGGACTCATAGCTATGGAACAAGCACTACAAGCAACTCAAATGCACAAAGCACCCACCAAGTTTCTAATCGATTTGGCAGAATTAGTTCTTCGTAATAATCACTTCAAATACAAAGAAGAGTACTACCTCCAATGTTCAGGCATGGCAATGGGGTCAAATCTTGCACCCGCTTACGCTAACTTATACATGGCCAAGTATGAAAATGAAGAGATACTGCCCAAGTATGGTGAACATATCATACTGCTTATGAGATTCATAGACAACATCTTCCTGTTATGGAGTGGGTCAGAAACTACCTTTATTGGTATGGTCACACAGCTGAACCAACTTGAACATCCTGTAAAATTTACGTACCACATAGATACAAACAAAGTCGACTTCCTGGATATATCAATCTATCGTGTGGGGAAAAAATTAGGCACTACCCTCTATCGCAAACCAACAGATAGAAACCTGTTTTTAATGTCTTCAAGTCATCACCCACCTGCATTGAAAAATAGTTTACCCATCTCCCAGTACATTAGAGTACTACGCAACAATTCAGAGATAAAGAACACAAACACGCAACTTTCAGAGATGACAGTAAGACTTCAGGAATGAGGATATTCCAAGTCCCTCCTGGACAAATGCTTGGATAAAGCTAAGTACAAAATTCACAATCCCACAAAGAAACAAAAAAGTGAAGGGCGACTCCTCTATGTGACTGAATATAGCAACACAACCCCAAAGATTGAAAAAGGTGTTAAACGTTATTGGCCCATCATCAAAACAGATAAAACACTATCATTTCAGGATATACAAGCACCGATGATGGCGTATAGGAGGGGACCAAACCTTAAGCAACTTCTGTTATGGCCTACACTTAACCCAGAAGCAGGTGAATCCATGATTAGAACCGGGCGGCTAGACGGCATTCTCACGAGGTGATCTATAAAGGTACATCATGTTTGTATGTTTGTTATCCTGACAAAATGAATTAAATGTTCATGAAATGTTGATCTACAACTAAGTGTTGTTTCACCTCATTAATGAGTCACCGCGAGTGCCGCCAGCCACGTTGCTATATATATATATATATATGTTAAAAAATATCATACAAACTCGGCACTCACATGCTTTTCAAACTGCAACTCCTTTGAACATAGGGAATGTTGGTTCCAAAATATTGCAATAATTTGTTAAGCTGGCCACCGCTTCACGGTCATTCCCATCTAGCCAGTCCCTACACTGATTCTCAGACAAATGAACTTGATCTGCCATCTTGGCCTCAAGCTTGCATACATTTTAAACATGAAACTGGGTCCTGCCTTAAAGAGACAGGACCGCACCCAGGGCTATCAGTTAATGAGCACCTGGAAAAAGAAAAAAGTTTGTCTTACATTTGAAAAACAGGGTGCCCTAGCAAGTGTGACCACAAAATTTAAATAAACGATAGGCTCAATCCACGGCACTCGACCATCTGGGGTGCCCTTGGTATGTGACCACACCATCTACATAAAAATATCATACAAACTCGGCACTCACATGCTTTTCAGCACAAGGATCAATACTACAGCCCCTGGCGGTCTATGTAGACTATCACTTACAACCCCTTGTTCAACAAACGGCGAGCTACATCAAGGACACGGGAGATCTCATTACAAAACTTGACAGTATCAAAATAGAAGGTGAGGTATTATTAGCAACAATGGATGTGTGCTCACTTTGTACTATCATCCCACATTCAGAAGGACTCATAGCTATGGAACAAGCACTACAAGCAACTCAAATGCACAAAGCACCCACCAAGTTTCTAATCGATTTGGCAGAATTAGTTCTTCATAATAATCACTTCAAATACAAAGAAGAGTACTACCTCCAATGTTCAGGCATGGCAATGGGGTCAAATCTTGCACCCGCTTACGCTAACTTATACATGGCCAAGTATGAAAATGAAGAGATACTGCCCAAGTATGGTGAACATATCATACTGCTTATGAGATTCATAGACAACATCTTCCTGTTATGGAGTGGGTCAGAAACTACCTTTATTGGTATGGTCACACAGCTGAACCAACTTGAACATCCTGTAAAATTTACGTACCACATAGATACAAACAAAGTCGACTTCCTGGATATATCAATCTATCGTGTGGGGAAAAAATTAGGCACTACCCTCTATCGCAAACCAACAGATAGAAACCTGTTTTTAATGTCTTCAAGTCATCACCCACCTGCATTGAAAAATAGTTTACCCATCTCCCAGTACATTAGAGTACTACGCAACAATTCAGAGATAAAGAACACAAACACGCAACTTTCAGAGATGACAGTAAGACTTCAGGAATGAGGATATTCCAAGTCCCTCCTGGACAAATGCTTGGATAAAGCTAAGTACAAAATTCACAATCCCACAAAGAAACAAAAAAGTGAAGGGCGACTCCTCTATGTGACTGAATATAGCAACACAACCCCAAAGATTGAAAAAGGTGTTAAACGTTATTGGCCCGTCATCAAAACAGATAAAACACTATCATTTCAGGATATACAAGCACCGATGATGGCGTATAGGAGGGAACCAAACCTTAAGCAACTTCTGTTATGGCCTACACTTAACCCAGAAGCAGGTGAATCCATCATTAGAACCATGCAAAGAAAACCAGGAAGCTTTCACTGTGGGGGTTGTATTACCTGCAGTTCCATGATTACAGGCCCCTCAGTGGCTCACCCGCATACAGGGAAAGCAATACAAATCAAATGGAAATTACACTGCAGGCTGGACCACCTTATCTACTTACTAATTTGCCCTTGTGGCCTATATTATGTAGGATTAACCTCAAGGGTTTTCAGAGAGAGGATGGTGAACCATAGAGCATCTATCAGAGCAGCACTAGTTTCTGGACAATCCGATAAACCGGTAGCACGCCACTTCATGTTCAGGGGACATCAAGTATCATGTCTCAAGTGTAAATGAATAGACTGGGTACCTCCATCTGAATTTGGAGGTGATAGATTATCCAACCTCAAAAAAAGAGAAAGCTATTGGATCCACAAATTGGACACTGTCGCTCCACGTGGTCTCAACGAGTATTGCCCACTAATTATATTTCTTTAAATGTGCTAGTATCTGTGTTTATTTCATCATGTTAAGTATGTATGTGATGTAATCACGTAGCCCACTGTGACGTTATGATGAGGTTAATTCATGGTGCTATAAATGGCTAGTTGTCCTCCCTTATATGCTGATATTAGTAATGTCATGTAATATACAATAAGATGTATGTGTCAATTATGTGGCATAATATTCCTGAGAAGCACAGATCCTTATTAGTGTAATGTGTAAACAGTATTGCTTAAAGTCATGAGTACAAGTGCAAGTATATGTGTTCTTCCTGTATATATGTGCACACATATCGCTTACCAGTTTAAGAATCCACCCACCAATGACAGCCCACACATAGAGAGAGCACAACATTGTTTATTATCTCTATACAGCAACCAGGCATGCCACACTTCCTGTGGACATATCAGTATGCCCCACTTCTGGTGGCTATAACAACATGTCCCACTTCCGGTTATCGCGATCGCATGCCCCACATCCAGAGCCCATTAAGAGCTATTACAGACATAGGGGAACATGCCCGGCAATGTAGCAGCCCTTATACTAGGCCTATACAAACTTAGCATCTTCCGCTGAATAATATCAGCTACTGGTCACAGTACATTAAGTGCGTCCGTGCACTTCCGGTTGTGGCTAGCCGCTAGTGATGCACTTCTAGGTGTGCTGTATAAATATCTCCAGCTGAGCCCCCACATAGAGACCCCACAGCATGGCATACCATAGCGCAGATGAACAGAAAGCAGGTAAGACTTGACAGTGGTAGGCTCTACCAACTGTAGAGCTGTTATTATACTGCTTCCAATACTCACTATGTGGCTGAGCACATATCTTATAGAGTACATGAACATGAACATAAAGCATGATTTTCCCTCTATGTGGTTATAGCATATATGCACACAACAGCCATTCAGGTAAATGGCATTAGATTAAAATGTCCAATCTAACTATATTGAGGAAGCCACCTAGAAAGCACACCACGTATACTGATGTATGTGAGTAAAAAGTTAAAATATCTACTATATTGAAATTACATTCACATGACTGATATAGCTAATTTAAGTGAATAAATAGCAGACACTATCACTTATATGAACCTTATATATACACCAGCTACACAGCTAATATGTATCCTACACTAATATGTACCACAAATTTGGCACGTATAGAATTTCAGAATAATGATTAATATGTGTTAATTGTTGATGTAATTATTTGTATTGAGTCCATATAAGAGGACCTGATAGACCATAAGCTGACGTTATTGTATCTACTCACAATTTAGTTAACAATACTGATATTAAGAATACTGATGCCGTGATAAAGGTTCAACAAGAACCGAAACGTCGGCAAAATTAATTTGGTATGCCTAATAAAACTGATTAATATTGCAACTGCTAATTAAGTTTGGAGAGTGTTTCCGTTTCATCGCGTGATGACAACATAACTATATACATGGGAAGCTGAAAAGGCCACCCTGGAAAGCACCCCAGCAATAAACATATAACTGATTGCGAGTGCCGGACTACTAACTATATATATATATTATATATATATAATCTTGTAATTTTTAAACTGAAAGACATCTGGGCTTCCAGTTCCAGTGTGCTTGCAAAAGTCAGGAAGCTTGATGTCACCAGTGGGTTGGAGTGGTTAAAAAATGATTTCTACACGCCTTGCAGTTTTAATAACTGAAGCCTTGACAAGGAGTCTAAAGCGGCTTACCTACTGGGCGTTATTGATTGAATTGGTACTATATTGCGACTGCTGCACACTTGCTGCAGGAACCACTGGTGACTGAAAGCTCAACTGGGCAGGCAAATTCAAACAACCACCCAGTTGTGATGTCAGGGAACACACATCGAGTGCCTGATTGGTAAGTCTGTATACCTTACCTGATCGACCCATCGGCGGGTCTGTCAGCACAATAAGTACCCAGCTTTTTGCATATTTCAGGAGTCTGTACACAGAATTGCAGACATACCTTGAAGATAACACAGGTGTTGTCTATAACATAAATTGGGCACACTGAGCATTATGGTCCAAAAATGGTACCAGTTAGAGACAGATTATAGTCAGTAGTTTAGAAAATAGTAGTTTTGTAAGTGGAATATTTAGTATATATGAAGGGGGTCTTTCCTGTGTTTAATTGGAATTCAGCTAAGACAGGAAGACATAAACATCTGAGCTTAGTTTTTCTGAGGTGTGACTGATTATCGATTCTGAGCATCAAAAGTAGTGATAAACAGATTCCCCTCAGATGAATAGACATGATTTGCAGATATGAAGGACATATTTAAAGATCTTCACATTTAAAAGCCAAGCAAAAGCTAAGTATTAACTAATTGATTCTTGTTCAATTATCATTCTTTATTTTAGTATAATCCTGAAATGCTTGACATACAGTAGACTCATAAAAACTGGCAAAAAGTTAAAATTGGCATAGTCGGCAGGATGTCATTCAGTAAATTGCACTGAAACTTTGATAATTTTGGTGCAGTTTTGATAAATTGTATTGGCAATTATTGTTATATGGTTTATAACTTACAGTACAACAGTATATGCAAAGGTTATAATTGCATTGTTCAGCATATTATTTTTATTCGTACACTGAAGGCACCGCTCCTTCATCCTTTGAAAATCAATTATTTGTGATTTTGTCGAATAGATCACTTGTTGGAAGGTCTGGCAGCCACCTTAAATAGGGAGTGTCTTAAATATTGTCAAACTTGCTTTGGGTTTTCATTTTGTTGTTTTATTTTCACATTTATTATATGAGCTTTGTGCGCCACTTACACTTATTTGTATTACTTTATCTATATTCACCTTGGTAAGGGGCAGCACCCTTAGCACTCAAATAATAGTGTTATTATCACAGGATGAGTTTTCTAAGGTTATGCCAGCAAGGGGGCACACGTGCCACTATGTGTCAGAAAATATTTAACGAAGAGTCAGCAGAGACAGATAATTTGAATGTAGGTAATAACTTAGATGAGGATTTTTGGGACCTGGAAAAATCTGGTAAAAAAAACCAAGCTTTGGTGGGATATTGCAGGTCTTGAGCAATATTTAAAAGTGAACAGAATCCCATGTGGTTTTAGGATTATAAAAAGACCCACATTTGAGCTAAATAATGAGACATTGATACAGTATTGGGAATAGATTTTAAATAACTGCTATAGTAAATTTATACAATTAATTATACAAGAAATGAAGAGAGAATTAGCCTCTATTGAATTAGATATTAAGAATAAAGATCAGAAACTTGAACCCTTCAAAACTATTGAGGAATTCAAGATGAATGAAGAGGTTCTTATAAAAAAGTAGAAAAAGTTGAAAGGGAAGTTGTTAACAGGAAGGAGAATATGTTTTCTAAGGATAAGCAGGACAACCTTAACAATAAAGTAAAAAAATGGACCAACACTGGTTTTGCGAAATTTAGAAACAAATTTCACTTTACACCTTAATAATATGAAGAATGGAAAACAGTACCATTCAAACGAAAGAGAAAATGTTCTCCGAGGGAGAATATTTTCATGTCTAAGAATAGATACACACCCCTTGCACAGCTGGGCTCTGAATCTGACCGTGATTTTTTATCCCCAAGTACATTGGCCTGGAGAGACCATTACAAAAAACATGTATTCAACGGTACTATACACAAAGCATCACCAATAAAAAGATATCTAGCAGAAGAAGAGGGAGAAGAGGGGGTGCATCAAAACGACTGAAAAAGAAACAGATTGTAAATTTCCATATGGATGGTAAAGAGCAAGGAGTTTTTAATTTATCGGATAAGCCACTTTCAGATCCACAAATTAAACTCCTTAGCAAGGGTCCGTCTTTTGCCCCAACAACCAGGCTTAATGATTTTCAATTATATATAGATCTCAATAAATATGTAAGGAAATTGACTCTAAAGAGACATTACCTAAAAACAGAAAAAGGCTTAATTAAAAATTATGAATCTCATATAAACAAATGAGGCCTCAAACCACCCTCCAAATTTTATCCTTTGGAATCAAAAAGCAGTCGGATAGAAATGTTCTATGAGCTTGTTAAAAAGGATCTCTGTAAAGCTACATTGTGCCCCAAAATTAGAGATAATCTTACCAATTTTGAAAAACAAGCTCTGAAACAACTGAAACAAGAACCCTCTTTAGTTTTAAAACCTGCAGATAATGGGGGAGGACTTGTGGTCATGAATCATTTTGACTATGAATTGAAGCATATAGATTATTAAATGACAAAAATTCCTATAAAATTCTTATAAAAGATCCCACCCTTTACTTTGTGTCAGATTTAAGAAATATAATTTTAGAAGGACTTAGAAAAGGTGTTTTAAATAAAAAGAGTTTAAATTCTTGATTATTAAAAATCCTACCATTCCGATTTTCTATTTCCTGCCAAAAATACATAAAAGTCTTAAAAAACTGCCAGGTAGACCAATCATCACTGGTATTAATTCTGTCACATCTCACATTTCAGAATATGCTGACATTTTTCTAAACAAATATGTTAAGAATTTAGAGTCATACATGAAAGACACCATGACAATTCTACAGAAGTTAGAAGGTTTTTATTGGCAGGATGATATTAACTGGGTCACCATCGATGTGCAATCTTTATACACTTCGATAGTACATACTAAAGGAATTGAATCCAGTTTAGAATTTTTGAGAATGGATAAAGACTTGGAAGAAGTACATAGGAATTTTATTGGCTTACTAATGGATTTTATTTTGACGCATAATTATTTTAGATTTTTAGATGACTTATCTCCAAATCTGTGGTACCGCCATGGGGACAGTATTTGCACCCAGTTTTGCGAATTTGCACACGGACAGTTGGGAGAAACAAAATATATATACTAATAATCCAGAGATAGAATATTTAGACTTAGTGTTGATAGCTAAACATAATACAGTAGAGACTAATAATTATATAAAACAGGTGGACCAAAATAGTTACTTACATTTTAACAGTGGTCACCAAAAAAGTTGGAAAACTAATATTCCTTATTCACAGTTTTTAAGAATAAAAAGAAACTGTACTAATCATAACTCCTAAAAAGAACAAATGGATACATATGCATCAAGATTTATGGAAAGAGGATACCCATAAGATATGGTGGAACAAGCTGTGATTAAAACCAACTCTACTATTAGATCAGAATTATTATTTTATAAAGATAAAGATAACTATAGTAAAAAGGAAAATCTTATCTTTATAACCACCTTTAATGAGGGAGAGAAGTGGATTAAAGCCTCATTCCATAAACATTGGAATGTTCTCAAAATGGATTTAGTCCTTAATACAATATTACCTCTGAAACCACAGATTATTTTTAGAAAATCTAGGAATTTGAAAGAAATTCTAGCCCTTAGTATGCTTAGCACCGATCGCAGTGTAAACAATCCAGGATGGCTAGTACAATCAAAGGGATTTCATAAATGTACTCACTGTTGCATCTGTAATTTTGCCAGTCGGGACACTAAAAGTTTTCTAGGGAAAGGTAAAGAGTTTAAGATTAAAGATATGATCAACTGTTCCACCATGTATGTAGTATATACGATTGAATGTCCTTGTGGTTACAAATATATAGGGAAAACCAAAAGGCCCCTAAGAATTAGAATCCAGGAACATGTGAGGAGTATCCGTAAGAAGCTGGAATCCCATTCAATACTAAGACATTTTAATACATTTCATAACTCTAATCTAGATCATTTTTGTTTTAAAGGCATTGAACACATGGTTTTGGGAAAGAGGGGTGGAGATCTTGACAATAGGCTGGCCAAACGAGAGATATACTGGATACTCTCACCCCAATGGCCTAAATGAGGGTTACGAGATTGCTCCTTTTTATAATAATAATTTTTATAATGTTATAATGTTTTTTAATATTGTAATATTATTTATCTTTTTTGTAATCATTCTTTAGTTATTTTCATTAACAATGTCTGAGACTACCATTATTTTAGTATTTATTTTGTCATTTAATTAAACATCTTTTTAGTCTAGTGTCCTTACATTTTAATATTATCTGTATTAATTATGCTTTTAGTCCTATCATTAGCTCGTTATTAATATACATTAAGCATTATGTATTTTTAGAACTTCTTTATTTAGGTTTAAATATTCATATATTTTTATATAGCCATATATTTTTATTGGTTTTGTGTACACCTTAGTATATATATGTATTACTTATTTTATTGGTAACTGCTTTTAATATATTGCATATTGCACTTTGATGACCCATTAAACATTAGCTTTATTATCAACATATTCTTTCAGCAGCTCTAAGTTAGCCACATTGCTTGGCAACTATATAGAACTGTAGACACTTACAAAATGTCAGCTGCCTATGTCCACAGAAACATGGCCACTGCTTGTTTATATATTGAGTTAAAAGAGCCACTAGAGCTAAAAGTGCTGCCTCCAAGCATGGGTGTTATGCATGAATATGGAGGCGGCAACGTAATCCGGCTTGGCAGAGTAGCCTCTGTGATATGGATAGTGAGGCATGTATGATTGGTCTCCATATCCCCGGCTGCGCGGTGGTCTGGATTTCCCACACATGTGCACATGTGTGTTTTTTGATGCGTTCTAAGCCCGAATCTCCACACTCCCAGTCGCGCGATAGTTGGGAGATCCCACGCATGTGCACATGCATGATCACGGATGCTCTACAAGCCGCATCTGTAGGTAATCAAGCTTATTGTTAGGGGTATAAATATTTATGTTCTGAATACATCACCCTTATCGCTATATCCACTCCTGAAGAAGTCCCCAGAGACCACAGTGGGATGAAATGCGTTGAGCAGGCCTTCCTGTCATAATTTCCATAATAGTGGACAGATAAATGCTTTTATTCTTGTTATATTGTATGAGTCTTTATTGTTCTTTATTAAAGTGTATGTATTTTTTAAAACTTATTACACTATTGGAAGCTCTTTTCTTTATTATATCCATATGTATATGTGGATCCGGTTTCTGGACTTGGAAAGAGCTGAAAGGGAAAGATCCTTTATATATTGATATATGACAATCTACAGTTGGTACGAGGCTACTTTTACCTTGGGTGCTGGAGTACCTGATTTAAACACGTGTGGAGTGTTTCTAGCACATGCCTATGTTTGTGTTCACCACTATTGCATGTTAGCACTCTGGAATTTATATGTTTTTACATATTTTATGTTTGTGTTCACCAATATTGCATGTTAGCACTCTGGAATTTATGTTTTTACATATTTTCTGGATTACACTGTTTGTGTTTGTTTTTTTCTGTTTTGTTTGAGATCACATCGTGGCGATTACATGAAGAATTACATAAGGATTTATCTTCAGATTCTATGGACTTGGTTCAAATATTATTTTTATTCATACACTGAAGGCACTGCTCATTCATCCTTTGAAAATCAATTAGTGATTTTGTTAAATAGATCACTTGTTGGAAGGTCTGGCAGCCACCTTAAATAGGGAGTGTCTTCAATATTGTTAAACTTGCTTTAGGTTTTCATTTTGTTGTTTTATTTACACATTTATTATATGAGCTTTGTGCGCCACTTATATATATACATAAATTCTTGTAATTTGGAACTGAAATACATCTGGGCTTCCAGTTCCAGTGTGCATGCAAAAGTCAGGAAGATTGATGTCACCAGTGGGTTGGAGTGGATAAAAAATGATTTCTACAGGCCTTGCATTTATAGTAACTGAAGCCTTGACAAGGAGTCTAAAGCGGCTTACCTACTGGGTGATATTGATTGAATTGGTGCTATATTGTGACTGCTGCACACTTGCTGCAGGAACCACTGGTGACTAAAAGCTCAACTGGGCAGGCAAATTCAAACAACCGCCCAGTTGTGATGTCAGGGAACACACATTGAGTGGCTGATTGGTAAGTCTGTATACCTTACCTGATCGACCCATCGACGGGTCTGTCAGCACAATAAGTACCCAGCTTTTTGCATATTTCAGGAGTCTGTATACAGAATTGCAAACAGACCTTGAAGATAACACAGGTGTTGTCTATAACATAAAGTGGGCACACTGAGCATTATGGTCCAAATACCACTTAGAGACAGATTATAGTCAGTAGTTTAGAAAATAGTAGTTTTGTAAGTGGAATATTTAGTATATATGAAGGGGGTCTTCCCTGTGTTTAATTGGAATTCAGCTAAGGCAGGAAGACATAAACATCTGAGCTTAGTTTTTATGAGGTGTGACTGATTATTGATTCTGAGCATCAAAAGTAGTGATAAACAAGATTCCCCTCAGATGAATAGACATGATTTGCAGATATGAAGGACATATTTAAAGATCTTCACATTTAAAAGCCAAGCAAAAGCTAAGTATTAACTAATTGATTCTTGTTCAATTATCATTCTATATTTTAGTATAATCCTGAAATGCTTGACATACAGTAGACTCATAAAAACTGGCAAAAAGTTAAAATTGGCATAGTCGGCAGGATGTCATTCAGTAAATTGCACTGAAACTTTGATAATTTTGGTGCAGTTTTGATAAATTGTATTGGCAATTATTGTTATATGGTTTATAACTTACAGTACAACAGTATATGCAAAGATGCTAATTGCACTGTTCAGCAAAAGTGATAAAGTTTGGAAATATGACTAACAGGGTAGATGGTCTGATTGGATTAATAAGTCTATTGATTGTTTGTGATGCAGAAACAACTGATTAGATGTGCAAAGGGCCGATTTGTACATCTTGCTTATCAAAGGGATGAACATGCTAGTTTGGTTAACCTCAATCAAACTGCTGTTAAGTTTAAATCTCAATTGTTGGAAATGAATTCTTTTAATTTCATGCAGGGGATACTTTCATTTGTGATTTAATCAGACAGAGAATTTAAGGATAAGATCTTATTTGCAGCAGATAAAGGAGGTGTTACTAGAGGTAGAAATTAAAATTCTGAAAGCTCAACTCAGTATGTTTGCACTGTTTACCAACTACAGCAGATGATAAGAACTGAGTTGAAACTGCATTCTGCTCACAGGATAATGTTTTAGCAGAACAATGGGGGGCTGATGCCTATAGAGGGGAGCATATGATTTTACACACTGCAGCTCTGACGGGCACGGCGGCTGAGAGAGAAAGGAAATTAGGTGATAACATGCAGAGTCTCACAGAGATAGCCCAAAAAGATAGAGAGATAAAATTGTAAAACCAGTTACAATAAGTACCAGGTGTGTGAATGTGGGGTGATGGGAGATTCTTCATGTAAACCCATATCAAATGATCAGACAATTTTACAGTAAGTATCAGATGAATTGACAAAATGGATGCAAAATGTTAAAAAGCATAATTGCAAGAGACCATAATCAAAATTGCATGCAAATGAGATTTCTGATAAAATGCCATTGGTTTATGAGATGAATAGTGGTACTTCGGAGATTAATGGGTTACCAGGAACTTTCCAGTTTGCAATGTGTAGTAAACTGAAAAAGAATCAGGAAGTGCATGTTAGCCCATTGAAAAGGTTGGTGCTAAATGATGATGTCAGGGGACTGGTAACACATTCCTTTCCTTCCATGGTCTAGTCCTATGGCATGAAAAAAGTGTACAAGATGTGTTTTCCCTGCAGACATTCAATGTCCACTTGTTACCTACTAAATGTGTACAGGAGGGTATGGTATACACACTGATGGGGGTTGGAAACACACTGACACTGATAAAGAGATATGATGTACATGCACCTATTACAGACAAACTGATTGGGGAATTGTCCAGTAAAAGAGAGTAAAAGACAAACTGACTTTGGGATTATTTAGTGCATATTTTGAGTTTGGTAAAGAACCTTAGACCCCAGTGTTTTTCCTGACAAAACCTTATCAGTCAATGGTTTTGAAAGATGCATATTTACCCATGGCGACAGCATTTGTTTGTGCATTACAAAGTGGTGTAGAAACAGACTTTGATATATGGGAGAAGGTACCCACAAGCAAGGAGACACTTGGAAGGTGTACCGCAGCCACTTGTTAAATTTAAGTCAAAGTGGCCAGAAATAACAGAAAAACAGAATGGTCTGTATTGGATTTCTCTATGATCAAAGCTCCAATGTGGGAGGATCCATTTGATTGTTCCACATTTACAGATGAGGATCAAGCATGCTGCATGCTGCAGCCATCTTTACAGACTCTCCAACATCAGACAGGAGAAAGCCAATTCATTGCAAAGACAAAAGGCAAGTAATTATAATAAAAACTGGATATTGTCAGTTCTCTATGGACTATTGCTGACATGAAGCATGCTGATACACATGCTTATAACTTAAATGGTGTGAAAACAAAATAACTGAGTGCCAAACATGGTGTGCAAGTAGCCACAGAGACAGCACTGATGGTGCCAGGATGCTGGGTTCAAGTAGCGAATGTACTGTGAAGCCATAAAACAATTGAAACTTCAGTCCAGCAAGCCTAAAAATTGTTTGTATCCAGACCATGGTTGATGTTACAGAGAACTGTCAAGTTTTCCAGCAGTTGAAAATGTGGACTATCTTGCCTGACACTGAAAAAGGCATATGAACTTTGAAATAACAGCTACACAATTTGAATTCATTGTGTGCCACCAAGAAGATGAACAGTCCTGGATTGAACAGCTACATAACAGCATCATTCAGGAGTGAAGTTATCTCAATCAGAGTGATACAAGATTAGAGACTATACTGAATTTGTGACAAAAGCTTTAAGACTTCTTGTAATTATGGATGTCAAAGAAGGGTTGGATATGGGATGCCAGCGGTCAGAATATGAAAGTCAGAATCATGACACATGTACAGTAGGTAAGTGTTCTACTCCACGCCTAACCCTAACACCTCCTCCTGCAGTCTTATCCTAACCCTCCCCACCATAGTCTAACTGAAACCCTCTCTCTACTGACTAACCCTAACCCCTAACCATAAACCTAACCCTCCCTTTAATTATAATACTACCATCGGGATGCCAGCAATCGGGATTCTGAAGCAAGGATTCTGACTGCTGTTGGGATTCTGGTGCTGGTATTCTGAGCTCTGGCATCCTAGCCCCCGGGATGATGACTACATCCTGTCCAAGAAGATTCCAACAGACAAAGATACCCATTTTACAGGAAGAAAATGGAGTATATTGGGTTTCCTATGCTCCTTATCATTCACAAAGCTGACACCAGTATGATTGAATGAATGGATGTGCTGATTTGAAAACAGGAAGGTTTATAATATAAACTTTATATACAATATACAAATTGGGTTTTTAGAGCAAATTGGATTTTATATTTTGTTAACTGGGGGGGTGGAAAGAGATGGAATTTATCTTGTATACAATATAAAATAAAATTATTTTTAAGAAATGTTTAGTAGTAGAAAGAAATAGAGAAAGATGAAAGAGATACTTGCTGTAGGATAAGGAAGTGTTTTTATGTTATGGTTTATCTCACATTGTTTATTTTTCTTAGCCAACAGGTTGATTTTTTTCAGTGGTTGAAAGAAGAGAAGAGCACTTTGTCTAATTCTTGCTCCCCACTAGGTCACCTAACACTTGATTGCTTATACTCTGCTGCTTATGTGATCTTACTGACCGGGGGGGGGTCCGCAACGCTCTTGGAACTGCTCGCTCGACACGCCTATGTTGAGGAGACTTAGGGCAGGTGGAGGGACACTGTGTTTCAGGTCGATGTGTTTGATGATGTTACTATGTTGAAAGCTGCTACGCGTGTCGACCTGTTCGGCCTTCATCAGGGAGTAACAGGCCAACACACATAGGAGCTTTCAACATAGTAACATCATCAGCCACATCGACCTTGAAACACAGTGCCCCTCTGCCTGCCTTAAGTCTCCTCAACATAGGAGAGTCGAGTGCACAGTACCACAAGCATTGCGGACCCACTTGGCCATCGAGATCTCGTGAGATCTCAGGACCCGACAGGACATGCTCCCAGACACTGCAGGGACCAAGCCAGTGGATGCACCAGTGGCAACCACTGGAGTACGGCCCTTACCACTGGCATGGCTAGGAATGGATGAAGACCGAAGGAGGACAGGACCAGGATCGAAGACTGGATACTGAGGACAGCTACTGGATGAGGTCTCACCAGAGACAAGATTTTTTAGACTAATTGAGACTCACAGTGACTTTAGATTTTGACTTATTTTCCCTATCGGAACTTTGATTTCCATATACAGTGGGGTGTGGGATGCCCACCTCCTGGTTGATCATCACTGGTACTTTTATAACATTAAGACAACCCTATCTCATCATAAATTTAATATATCAACCTTTTTGACCTTACCACTTCCCCCCCTATTTTCTCTCCCCCCCTTTCTCCCCCGAACGCATATTCATCTCCTACCCATCCATTCATATTCTAGCAATTTTAGACTGATATCTCATAGTTCCTAATAAAAACCTAATAGTTATTTAGCACGCAATAGTCTACTAGCCTTTTTACATACAGCTCCTATCAAAGAACTAGCATCCTGTCACGTTATTTAGGGCGCAGTCCATCGACATATGTGTGTGTGTACACATATATGTACTTTTGTTGTATTTTCAGATTATTTTGTTCCTGGGGATTCTAAATTTAGGACTTGCAGCCGTACCTCACTCACCCCCCATCCCCAATTTTAGTGTAGTGAGTGCCCGGGATTCCCATTCTGCCATATTCTATATAATGTTATATTCTGTGTAATGAGAAGTTGTGAAAGGACATTGCAGGTTTTGTCAATGTAATGGGTATCATGTTTGTTATATTTGGCATGTAGAAATCAGTGGGTGGTATGTCACCAGTGGGTTAAAATGGTTAAAAATTATTTCTACATGCCTTGCAGTTTTAGTGTCTGACGCACTAATAAGGAGTCTTATGCATATTTGAAGATTTAGAAGAGGAGAGAAAAAAAAGGGAGGAAAAGACTCCTATCAGGGCACACTCCTGTGCTGTATTGATGGCTACAAAATTAGTATTGGAGAAATAGGACAAACTGATTACATCTAAGTGAGATCATGATCATATGTGAAATTTACATTAATGTCTCAATTAGCAGACAGACCACCATATATTTACCCATTTAATATATCTGAAATAGATGTATTGATGTTGATATTAAAACTAAAGTTTATTAAATTCTTAAAATGAAACATAGACACTCGAAATCAACTTATTATACAAAGACAGCATAGACAAATAAGAACATTAATAGTGTATGATACACTATATCTATTAACAGTGATCCACTATATCCAGGTCTATTTGACAGTACTGGAAGTATAGTTATAAATATTTGCTAATGATATACACAATTGAAATCGACAATTCATCGAAATGCCACCCTAAATAGTACACATGCGATACTTCACTAATCACAGAAACCATGCATATGGTGCTGGGGGTATAGTTATAAATATATGCACAATTGGAATAGATAATTCATCAAAGTACCACCCTACCTAGTACACATATTAAGATGCAATATTTCAATGATCACAGGAAACATACATATGGTATGTCTAGTGAAAGTAGTCCCTCAGTAATCCACCAGAACCAGTGAAAAAATAATACATAGGATGAGCCCACCACAGCCTTCTAATGTGATATTAGTTAATAAAGGTGTAATGTACTGTTATCTAGGGTAGGATATTCTAAGGTTGAGTGGATCCACCTGTATATTTAGATATACAAATAACATATAAATATAAAAAACATGTATCACAATTGACACACAAATGCAAAACTAAAGGCGAAATAATAAACAAATACATACAACATTCAAAAGGTATAATGATACCACAATATTAAAATGCTGAACACCACGGATACCACCTATATATATAATATGGAGGTTATTAGAGGCGTCCCTCTATTCCGATCTGGGAGAGTACATATGGTACTAAATATTTTCCTGATATAGATACAGGTATAGAGTGGTGTGCTTATATGCCCAGGATCTGCTGTTGCCTGTCTTAGATATTAGAGGACAGGGAATGAGAGTCCCAGGAACTGACACCAGAAATTAGAAATCTGCTTCTGCTGTTACAGCCCAGTCTCACCAGTATCCCTGTTGCCGTACAGCGCATATTTGAAGAGTCTGTACACAATCCTTGTTTTTGTAACAGAATTGCAAACAGACCTTGAAGATAAGACAATGAGACACGGTGTTGACTGTAACATAGAGTGGGCACACTAGGCATTAATGTTCGAATACCAGTTCAAATACCAGTCAGAGCCAAATTATACTGGCCTAACCCTAAAACCCCTTCCCAAGTTCAGAAAACTGTAGTTTCATAAGCAGAATCTTTAGTATATATGAAGGGGGTCTTCTCTGTATTTAATTGGAATTCAGCTAAGGCAGGGAGACATGAGCATCTGCACTTAGTTCTTCTGCAATGTGACTGACCATCAATTCTGAGCATCAAAACTAGTGATAAACAGATTCCCCTCAGATGAATTGACAGATGATTTGCAGATATGGAGGACATATTTAAAGATCTTCACATTTAAAAGCTGAGTAATAACTTATAATTGATTCTTGTTCAATTATCATTCTTTTGAATTGCATGCGGTATTCTTTGTTAATATCACTTACATGCACCAGTAAATTGTATTTTTATATATTAATAAAATACTGAGTCTCAGAGTACAGTATATTTACTGATTGACAAAGAATCATACAAAGTGGCAAATGGTTACACTTATTTTGACTGGCCAGGATTGCTCTTATCGCTGTCGGGCAATGTCGCCAGGGAGCTGAACAACGGTTTTTGATAAATCACAGGAACAAACAATTTCTATATCTATGATGGGCAGGTATAAAAAAAAAAATCATGATTTCAAAGAGAAACATTATAAATAGATCCCTAAATCTTTTCAAGTTACACTTTGAATGAATAAGTGATAAATACAGTATAGCAATATTTATTTCCAAATAATATGATTTCTTGTGACTTTCTGTCAGACATTATTTTTAAAGGCACAAAGAATTGCTGAACATTTTGTACTTGAGTAAGCTATTCTTTTTTCTGTGGAAAAGTAATAACATTTATTTTATTTCAAACTTTCTGTGTGAATTCAAGACTGTCACATTAACCACACATAAGTATTAGATTTAATAAAATACAGAACACAGAAATGATGTTTTGCTGAAGGCAGTCATCAGGCCATAGAAAATGTAACTACTTTGCCTTTCTAATGTTGCCATATCAATTCAGATTCTTCAAGGCAAAATAGTCAACAAAGTGTTAGCATATGCACCCTGCTTTCTCCAGGCTCTTTATTGTTTTAAAGTATTGTAAAAATTGAATTTTTGAGAACATAATTTGAACACATTGCTTTAAGAACTTTTAAAAGGGATTTTTTAATAGTTGCTTTTTTAATTTATTCCACTTTGCCCGTATCTCTCTCTCGCTTTCTCTCTTCCTCTTGTGTATGGGGATGAAACCTATTGACTATAGCAGAGGTTCTCAAACTCTGCCATTACAATCCAGGATTTAAGAATATATATGCTGGAGCACAGGTGATTTAAGTAATAACTCAGTCAATTTGATTTAACCATCTGGCCTGAAGCATTGATATCCTTAAAACTTGGACAGTAATGGTGGAATTTGGGAAACTCTGGACTATAGTGATCCTATAATGTCAACTTTTATGTTGGCTCTTTTAAGTTATTTAAATCTAAAATCTAAAATAAGTATTCCTACTAGTTCTATTCAACTAATATTTCACTGTTATTTTATCCTCTTTACTCTTCTGAGGTTTTATGTGACCTGCAAGTCATGTGACACAAATACTCAAATAGGATGATGGAAAATTGAATCCACTATGTCACATTGTAATAATTAAGCATTTTGAATTTTACTGTTCATGTCCTGTTAGTCATGGAGGAGGCTTTGAACTGTTGACATAGAAGGATAGAGGTAAAACATTTTGAAATTGATCTAAGTTGCAACCAGACCAATTGTATTGAAGTGAGCAATACTTTATTGGAATAAAACCAAAACTGTATCATGCATCCCTTATTGGCCAAAGTTATCAATACAGCTGTTAAATAAAACTTTCAGGTACAAAATGACTTGGAGGCAACAAGTTTTCTGAAAACAACATGATAGTGCATTATGCTAATCTACTCCTTGCTAGTGTGATCTGACTGTAATTTGCAGATTTGCGCAGTTTACTGAGACCTGATGAGATTATTATTCTTGCATTCGTCATATATATAACAATCAACCATTAGATGCATTCATTGTATCTTTGGAATCGGTATGTAATGCCATCGGATGTATTGCCGGCAAACTAAATACCGACGCTGGAAGCCCAAACCGTCAGGATCCCGACTGGGGCTGGTACGTACCCTAACCCTCCCCCCACTCCCCTCTAACCCTGCCTTAGTGCTGCATAACCCTAACCTCCCCCCTGTGATGCCTAACCATAACCTTTCTCCGGTGATGCCTAACCCTAACACCCTAATATGAACCCTACACCCCGCAGCTAACAGCACCCGTTTACCTTCATTTGGGATGATGGGCATCAGGATTTCGGCATCTGGCTAAAGATAGGCATCGTTATTTAGACGCCTATCTTTAGTACAGAGTCAGGCTTCCAGCATCATCCAGCGGCATCCCATTTCTTTCTACCCATGTGCACATTCTAGAATTGAATTTCAAATAAAGACCTTATCCTGCATGTCACATAATTACTCTTTTGGACTGGGAGAGTATCTTCAATTTCATCTTAGTTTAAATATTATTTGTTTTCTGTCACATTGTCCAATGTTTCCACTCTTGATGTCACTCAAAGAGACATTTGTCCTACTTTGGAAATTTCTTAAAACATATCAATAATTGCTTTGGGAATTAAGGTTGAAATCTTCTAGATCACAGGTACAAGTATATGCATCATCCTTCATGTATAAAAGTGCCTAGAAATCCTGAAGCTCTTGTTATCACAACACATTTGATTCGATTTTAGTCTGTCTCTTTTTCAGTGTATGATATTTAACAAGAGTTAGTGCAATGGTAAATACAGTAAATGCCAAATATGGTCCAATAGCACAAATTCTTTGACACACAACATATTTTCTTATATCAGTGGCATGAATTATGTTATTTCTTCCAACAAGTGATGTACAAGTATTATCTTCAGTAGCAAACGCAGTATTTCTAGAGGGGGGTTTCCAAATGCTTGATTTTAGAGTGAGTGTGGTCAGTCCATGAAGATGGCAGAATTAGCACATAACCAGCTTTAATATGCGTCATACAAAGTGTGTTGTATATCATAATTCCAGCATATACAGGACCAGTGATCTCAGTAAGCCAAGTATTTAAACTGGTATAGGCATGGTCATCTTTACACACCTCTGAGGATTTACCTACATTCTCTAGACTTCTGATGATTCAACCAGATTAAGGACTCTATGGTAACTTCTCTCTACTGCAATAAATCTATTAAAACGGCTCCTGTAAATCTCCATATTGGTTGGTATCTGCTATTCCTTCTAAAGCTGGGGATTTTATGAGACTAGTCAGTATTTACATCTAGATATTATGTGTCTATATAAAATGCGTGCATTTTTCTCTAATTAATATGAATAGAGTTGCCCTGTTTTTTAAGTAGTTTATAAGTGTCATTGGAAATGTGAATCTGCCCTTTAAATCTAACTTCGCATTGTGATCATGGTGTTATCAATCACATTATATAATTGTTCATTGTGAAAATTTATCAATTTCAAAAGAAGTGAACAAAGAATCCAATTACAGAACATTGTAATGTAGAAACGAGCTCCATTGCAGAAGCTGCAGTAAATAATGAAAATGTATTTGTGTGATATTTCTATGTGATACTGATGACATTCACACAAAATATTTACTTTAGAAGCTGTTTTAGTGATGTCCTTTAATGTATACTGTGGTGAGAGGGATTGTTTCTCACCTGAATTACCCACATTCTGGTGGAATCAGCTCCCACCAAGGGAGGCTGGTGTGAAACCTATGCATTCTGCATTAGCAGTGGAGGTGTGGAATTCCAGGTTTTCACATTTACACAGACCCAGCTGGAATAATCACTGGACCACAGGAAGGGTTTAAAACTTTCACACACCTGATGCTCATGGCCCTGATGCTGAATATCAGCCAGGAAGTAGGGACACAGTGTTGTAGCGCCAGGGTCCAAGAGCTATGCTGGGAGAGCATGCCCAAATTGTGGCTGCAATCAACTGCTGACTGATTAGCACAAGGAGTGCTGAGACTTTTATGTTTGTTTGTTTGTTTATTTTCTGTTATGTGCCTGTATGTGTGCAGGCCTAACCTCACATATGCTAAGGTGCAGTGTCTGCTACCATTAAAAAGACACTGCTTTACCAAGTACCTGCCTGTCTGGAGACCTCATTTCAATACCCTGTGTTACATACTATGTTAAATTATGCTGCTAATAACTATTTTGTAGAAGTGCCTTCCCATAATGTTATCAGCTCCTGCCATCCTGCAATCTCTTATTAAGGCATTCAGTTAAAAGATGGAATAAAGTAAACTGGAGACTATTTGAACAGCATGAAAATTAGTAAACAGGCACTATTCAACTCATCGTAATACAAACCATAGGGCCACCTTAGTTAGATAGCACTGGGGTTTAAAAAGTAGTTTCTTTAATTAAAAGGACATGCTTCCAAACATGCAAATACAGAGCATTAATTAAATATACTGACAATACTACTGTATTATACTACTGTAGACTTAGGGCAATGAAGAATTGCCACCACCAGTTCCAGACAATTTTCAACTTTCGAATTGGATTGCATTGAAGCTACATGGGACACACTGTAAAAAGCAGTAAATTTGCTTTGTTCAACAAAGTCAAATATAGAAACTCATTATAAGTTATTGGGCCAGCTAGGGCCAGTTATAAAGTTGACTTAATTGCATTGATGCTTTGCATAACATAACATGTTTTTCATTGTTATATAGATGGATTCATCACACATATGGAGATTTAATAATTTTCTTTGTGTGGCTTTCTCCAAATATTTGTTTGGAAGGACAGTGTGAGCGCTTTGTTATTTGTGTCCTACACAAGTCAGTGCCTGCAGATGTTTTACAGGAGGCAAAGGAACAGGTCTAGGAAAGACAAGAGTGTGTTGCATAGACTAGGTTGGTTATATAGTGTCCGTTATTTTCAGAAATTTTATTTATCCATGTGAAATAAGTAGAAATAGTAGTCATAGAAGTTTATAGAAGATATTAACCACTTGCCTGGCGTGGTCACATCATTTACAACCATGCCAGGCTGTGCATTTCCTGACATGGTTGCAAACAATGCCCACTGGGCAGCCAGTGGAAGATAATCATCCGGCAGCCGCCAATGGCAGAGGGACCTCCTACCCCCTCTGCATCCCTGCACCCTTTCCCCAGTGTCTGCCATGCTGCCGATCATTGCTGATCAGGCAGCCCGGCCGTGCCCCCCAACCAGCAGCTGCAGAGAGGAGCAGCCAAGGGGGAAATGTAAAGTTCCAATGTTGCGATGTTGATGATCAGTATTCTGATATATCGTTGATCGATATTTTAAAAAAATCGATATTAATGTTATGTGTTTCAAGTACATTTATTTTAAATAAAACTGTGTTGGATAAGTTTTGAATAGGCCTAGATGTCCTTGACCTAATTCAATCATAAACCCCCCCTAGCAATTTCTGAGCATTTTTTGGAAAACTATTAACCAGTTAAGTGGTTGAACAATGATCCCACAATGCTATCCTTCAGACTAAAGGGGCACATATTTGTATCTGGATAAACCATGTTAGGATGCCAGTGGTTCAAATGCATTTTATTTTTGCATAGATGGCAAATACTGCCTATAGTACTTCTGCAAGTTATTGGGCAACTAAATGTTTATACCTTCAAGCAGTAATTGCTCCTATATCTAAATGAAGCACATAGTGTTCCATTTGAAATGTGGGTGTTAATTATGGATTTGTTAAATATGAATTTATTTAAATGGAAACTTACTCTTAACATAATTTACTTATGTATTTTCTTTTTTTAAACACGCTTCATTAATAGTGTGTAAGAAATGTGAAAGGTGTTTTGGTAATGTTTCCAAATGCCCAGGTCATGTGTTTGATTTCCTCCTCACAGCCACTGAGAAACCATTAGTCTCTGATTTTTTCTCTCAAATCGAGCACCTTATAGCTAGTTAGGAACTGATGCCATGTACACAGGTTAGTGCCTGGTACCAGAAATAACATTGTCCACAATACAATGTGTTTCTCGCCTAGGTAAGTTTGTGTTTGCTCCAAATGCTGCTGTTTTCACTCTAATGGGCACTGGTTGCTGTGCTAGCTGGGAAGAATATATGAATGTGCCCATATGTCTTGTGTTCAGACAAGAAGTGTAACACCATGGAGATGAGCTATTCTATTCAAACAATGCCCCATGGTTAGACCTACACAACAACCAAATTTTAAATGTCTGGCTTATCTACTTATGAGACCATGGTGACGTTATATATAAGACCATGGTGACGTTATATATGAGACCATGGTGAGGTTACATGTGAGACCATTATGAAGTTACATGTGAGACCATGGTGAGGTTACATATGAGACCATGGTAAGGTTACATGTGAGACCATTATGAAGTTACATGTGAGACCATGGTGAGGTTACATATGAGACCATGGTAAGGTTACATGACAAACCATCTGTGTATTTAAAAGTATGTGATTTCATCTCCATCCTGCAATCTACAATTGCAATCTGCCCCCTCATACAAATACATCAGTGTATTTAAAAGTATGTGAGTTCATGATATGCTTTTAAAAGCAATTACTTTTTTTGGAAATTTATTGAGCATGCATGGTCTGGTGTTTACTTAACACCAGGGCCGTAGCTATGGTGGTGCGGCCGGTGCGCAGGCACAGAGCGCAGATGCTCCGGGGGCGGAACCGGCGCCTCCACAATGTCTATTTGCCGGATGGCCGCCGGTTCTTTCACACGTGGCTGGACTGTGGGCCGAATGATGTATATGGCCCCGCCCCCAGTCGCATGTCACTCACTGCACCATTATACAGGAACTGGCAGCCCACCAGCCCAGCGCTTCTCAGCTCTTCAGTAGCCCCCAGCGTGGAAGTCTGTTCAGCTCTGAGCTCCTGAACAGTCTCCTCTCGCGAGTTCAGGAGCTCAGAGCTGACAACCACGCTGCAGGCCACTAGTACTTACAAAGTTCCTCAACACGTCGCTGCGCAGTGCTCCCAGTCCCAGATGGCCGTCTCTACTCTGTTCTCCTCCTACTGAATGCGCAGCCGCGCAGAGACTGTTAGCTCCCTCTGCAGCCAACAGTAGGTAACCCCCCTCTCTCCTGGTCTCCAGTCTTTTAGAGAAGCAGGAGGTAGAGGAGGAACGGAAATGGGGGGGGTGTAATTGTGAGATTTAGGAATGAATAGTTATAAACAAATGCCCCCCTGCGGTTCCTTCCAGCCCTGGAACATGAACCTTTTACCTCCTGAACCCTGTAAGTACACCACCTGTGAAGTGTAACTGACCCCCCTGCAACTGAAACCCCCACACAATGCAATTATCCCTACTGCACACTGTATCTACACCCCTGCAACTGCCACCTCTGCACCCTGTAATTACCCTCATGCAAGTGACACCCCTGCGACCTGTAAATGCACCCCACTACACGCTGTACCTCCCACACTTACACTGTGTAACTGTCGCCTATGCAAGTGACACCACTGCACACCCATGGAACTACCCTTGCAAGCTATAAGTGCACCCGCCTGCAACTGCACCCCCAGAACCTGTAACTGCCCTCCCTGCACCATGTAATGGCATTACTGTGTGGCTTAATGTGTAAGGGGTACTGTGTGGTGTAATTTGTTAGGGCACTCCTGGTTGGTGTAATGTGAATTGGGGGTACTATTGTGTGGTCACGACCAGGGGCGCCGAGGGGGGGGGGTGGGTACAGTTTACCCGGGCCCGGGCATCAAGAGGGGCCCGGCAGGGGCCTGGGTCTGGCGCCGCCCCCCTCACTTCCTCCCTCCCTCTGCAGCAGCCCAGCACAGCGTGTGCTGGGCTGCTGCGGGAGATTGCTTGCGGCTGCTAAGTAGCAGCCACAGCAATCTCCTATGCCTGAAGGGGGGAGCGATCACACTGATCACGCCCCCCACTGGCTTTGCGCTGGGCTGAGGGGCTCACAGCGCCCCCTCCCCGGCGTGCAGCACCGCTTCGCGGCGCTGCGACACACTATTTTTTTTTAAAGGGGGCGTGGCCACACCTTCTGAAATTAGGCCACGCCCCCTCTTTACCGGGGCCCCACGTGGGTCTCTACGCACCTGGTCACGACACTTGCCTGTGAGACCATGCCCCTTTTTTTGTCTCTCCCTATTTAAAGTAGGGGGGGGCACCAATGCGCTTACTGGCACAGGGCACCAAAATGTCTAGCTATGGCTCTGCTTAACACAGTGCAATACACCTCCTTTGCTCAGCTGACCATTTGGGTTCAGCTGTAACCTGTCTTAAGCAGACTTACTACATCTTTAGTTTAATTCAAGGGGTTCAGCTGTGTTAAAATACACAAAGTGTTCAAATCGCTAAGCGGTATAATTACTACAGTGCAGGTTTTAAGAAGTGGAGATTTTGCCGATAGCAACCAATCTGATTCTAGCTCTTATCTTGTAGAAGGTTCTAGATAAAAGTGTAGTAGAATCTGATTGGTTGCTATGGGCAACATCTCTACTTCTAAAAACCAGCACTTTAGTAAACATACCGCTAAGTGTATTTTTCTGAGCAGTTAATCAAACAGTTGCACAAACATTGAACAACATCTCAGACCAGGTATTTTAAACTTACAACTTGCAATTTCTTTGTCTAAATTACTTGACTTTGGGGCTGATTCAGCACAGGACATAATTGCAAACCCGCACACAAGCAGATTTGCAATTCCGTCCTTGCAAATGCAGCAACAGGTGTCTGACATCCCCTGCTGCATTTGCGATCCCAGCACTTGGTCCAACGTCGCAGGCTTGGATAACCATTGCGACCATCAGTCGTGATGGTGGACAGCGCTGGCTAGCTGAGTAAGCTCAGCTTACGCAGGCTTACCGGCATGTGAGGCCAGGAAACTGCATCTGTGGATGCAGATCCTGGCCTTGCCACTCCCAGAAAACGGGGGTGACACCCCCCCCCCCGGTTTTGCTGAATGCCAGCCATCACTGCCCCTGCACCTCTCTGAAAATGCCTCTTCCTGTCAATCAGGCAGGGACATAGCAGGGGCTGCCTGCGATCATACAGGACCCATTCTGCACATGCGCAGAACGGGTCCTGCGCATTTGCAGATTGCCGATAATCAGTAATCTGCACTCTGCACTAGCGTACAATGCTGATTCAGCCCCTTTAACTGTTATCACAAATCACTCCATGGTACCATCTCTAAGGCTTTAACATCTTTCAGTCCTCCTACATCCCACCCATCTATAAACATTGCTGCCTTAATAATCCACTCCTCTCCCATTAACACTCATAAACTTTCTTATCAATATTGACTGCAACATCCTCAAACTGTCGCCATAAACCACTTTCACACACATCCTACAACTATATTTATCTCTGTCTCCTTCTGCTTCTGTTGAAATATCACCAAATTCTGGCCTCTCCCACATGACCCACTCACATACATCTGATTCGCAACAGAAAATAAATCCAGCTAGCCTCATTAACATCATGTGTTTCCCATCACCCCCCAAATCACGCTCTGTTTGTAACAAATTAACATTGATCCATGACCACTTTATCTCAAACAACTTCAACCTTTTGGCAATAATAGAAACATGGCTCACACAAATAGACACTGCCTCCCCTGCAAGACTTTCACAAGTTGGTCTTCACTTCACACACACCTCTGGATCTGATAACAGTAAAGGAGGTGGGTTGGAATATTGCTGTCCCAACATTTCACATACACAGTTCTACCACAGGTTCCCTCACTCACATTTACATCTTTTGAAGTACATTCTATCAGAATTTCTATCCCTTTCTCTCTGCATGTTGCTGCTTTTTATCGGCCACCTGGGCTACACCAACAATTTCTTGAACACTCTTCTGCCTGGCTTCCTCACATTTTGTTCTCTGACATCCCCACCATCATCTTTGGCAATTTCAATATCCCTATTGATAGTCCACAATCTCCAAATGACTCTCTCTAACCTCCTTTCTTGGTCCTTTTGTGGGTGACGGGGCAGTGGCTGACGGGCTATTTGAGATCCATCCAGATCGATTCATCATTGCTATTGCAACCACTGTAGGACCACGGTGTTGATTTGTGTCCACTGTACTAATCTCACCTGTAAAGGGTGAGTATATGATTATATATTTTCTTTTTGTTTTTTTCTTACAGTTTTACACTATATATTTTTCTATTTTTTCCCATTCTGTCTTTTTTTCCCTAAAATAACACTGATCCTTGGGAGCGCCGAAATATTTCTCTACACAAAACTATTTTAATCCTAAGTGACTGTCTAATACATTTAAATCACTTCTTACCACTCCCACTTCAAACCCACCAGCTACTATCAGTGCACAAGATCTTGCCTCCTATTTCAAGGACAAGATTGATAAGATCTGAAATGAAATGGTGGGCTCTTCCTCAGCCAGCAACCTGCTCAATTTCTTCCCTGAACCCTCTGGCACCTTCTCTTCATTTGATCCCACAAATGAATTATCTACTTTTTTTTTATCTTCCTACTCCTCACAAATCAGTAGAGCTCTATCTCCTGTGCTCATTCCAACCTTAACTAAAATTTGTAATCTTTTAGAGTACTGTAAGTATTTTTTTTTCTTAAACCTAAAAAGTTGTAAAGTATTCTTTTATTTCTAAGTTTGAAAAGTATGTATTTATTCATTTCTATGTTATCCTGGACTGTTCTCTGTATTTCCAGTGAGCTGTGGGTCATTTTATAATGAAAAAATGCTGTTTTGGCACACAGCAGAATAATGAAAGCAAATCCTAAGGCCCAAAATCTTACAAATAAGGTGTTTTTATGAGAGACAAAAAAACCTAACAAGTTATACTTACCAATGAAGAATCTAAAAAATATAAAAGAGCAGAAACTACTGAAAAAAGCCTCAAGACAAATCACCAGCCAGGACATATAAACGGCAAAAATTGAGCTTGGGCACCAAACCTTTGTACAACTAATATATTAAATATTTTTGCATAAAAATATATAATACAATATGTTTATGTCAAAATAAAAATCGCAAGACATACAGTAAACACTCAATCAACTGACACTCTTAAAAAGAATCTTATACTTTAGATGTATTGTCGAAGCTGGAATTTTGCGAATGGCCGCCTAAGCGCCATTTTAGATAAACTCACACTTTAGTACAGGTGGCGATATTACTATTAGCATCATGTGATTGCATCTGTGACCATCGCCATAAGTTACGGCGATTCATCAAAAGCCCATTTCATGACTTTACGTAGTTTGGGTGCTCTGGATAAAGTGTGTATATTATTATAATTCCCCTAAAGGATATATTTCAGAAATGGCTGTACAATATGTCAAAATTGGATTGCATTAGCTAAACAGAGCAAATGGCCACGTGACAACTAGCCTGTGTAGACAAGCTTCATGGACATAACGTCTGCTCTCACTCCAGGTGGCCCTGCTCAAATATAGCAAGAGGGTCGTTTGTAGCACCTTACATTAGCAGGCTTCCTACAATAAAATACCTTCAAAGCCAAGAGTTTTATCTGAGGTTTGGGTCTTGTAGCTGTGCTAATTTGGATTCACACAGGCCCTGGGAGAACAAAGACCAATACTTTTGAGCCTGAAAAGGGTGGGGGCTGCTGGGGCATGAGCAAAGCATGGAACTATAAGGCTCAGCATTCCACACTGCTAGGTGTTCACTTAGTTTAAGTGAGATTTAAGTGCACCATTTCTCATACACACATTAATACGCACAATTGCGCTGTTAACTAGTTGCATATTAGCGAATGCATAAGATCCTGTATGAAAACGCTGTTTATTAGCTTCATGCGCACGCATCTGCCCCAAGTTAACTAGCGTCTTTACATCACACCCCACATACTTACACATTACATATTCACATAAAAGGTTTAATAAGCTTTAAAGTATAAGATTTAAGTTTGTTCATTTAGCACAAATGCTGTGAAATAAAAATTATTTGGTAACTAAGGTTTTATACATGATAAGTAAGCCGTGATTGGTATTGTTCTGATGCGTACTCTTTCAACAGTTTTCCGGTACCAGCAGTGTGGAGATCGCATCATACGTTCTCAACTTATGGACCGCAGAGACTTCAAGCAACAAAATGTACATTATATGAACAACTGTTAGAATGTTGCATGAGGCAGGAAACCAGAGACCCCCAGTTGTTAGAGGCTGGGTTGTGTCTATTTGAATGAGCCTGTTAAATGCCTTGTAACATATGCCCTCTCCTTTAGGACCAATGGTATTAGCAACAAACTTCTCTATTGTGTTGTTTATTTCTGGGGGGTATAAATATGTGTGCTGACCCTGGGTTCCTAGTCTTTGTGCTGAATGCTGATTTACGAGGGGTTTCTTGCTGATGCCTAACATCTGGACCAGAGAGCGCTGCGCATGTATAATTGTACTTGGGTCTGTATAATATCTTTGCGCTAAGATTATATGAGGATCATAGCGTGAAACTGCTGTACTTTTATTTGAATAATACTTTGTGCTTTGGAACCACAGATTCTAGGTCTGGAGTCTTTATTTACTGTATGACTGCGTACGTAAATTAGCGTCATCCTTAGAGGTTTATAGGTAGGATATTACAAGGTATAGGCAGTATCCTTAGTATGTATGCTAATTTAACTAATAATAATAATAATAATAATAATAATAATAATAATAATATATTTTTTAATAACCATCATCATTATAAAACCACAATATTTTGAATGGCAAAATGGCAATATTTGTAAAGTGATTGTTAGAGTAAACAATTACTGCAAATATGTTGTCATAGATACTTTTTATATGTTATAGGAGATTGTTGCACCACTAATTTTCCTCAGTTGATCCAGATTTGACAGAGATTTGGATCAGTTTAATAAAATGCTACAGGAAAAAGCAGCTTTACTGAAATCAATGGTGCCAGTGGCGTAAGTTCATCCCAGACGCCGGAGGCAAGTTATAATTTGGTGCCCCCCCGTCACAGTGGCTTACACTTTAATGTAGCAATTTGCATGCAGACAGGCTATAGATAGATAAAGGCAGCAGCTGATGGTCTGACATGGAGCTCTCCACTAGTGTATAGTGGCTTCTCAGGTGCCGGGGAGGGGGTGCCATGTATTGGGCAGCCATGACGGTACATAGCTACAGCCCTAAGTGGGGTGAATATGTTGTGGACAATGGAGAAGGGGACCCTTCAGAGCTGGAGCCCAGCGGAAGGTGCCTCCATTGTCTCCCATAGTCCTGCCCCTGCACAGTGCATGTTCACTGCTGTTAAGCAACAATTTACAATTTCTGCTTTTTTTCACTTCATTTGAAATCTAAAAATCATTCGAATAAATGTTCATTATTAAGTGTATGGTAAAATCGCAGCTGAAATATCACTGATAAATTGCATAATCTCACTAAGTAAGAACAGCAGCTGAAAAATTTAGTGTGACACCATCTTAGATCTGGGAATTTATGAAAACTGTTCTTCAGGTAACTGTGAAGAATAAAGCAGCAAATCAGGTTATTTTATTTTTAATACTGTTTAGAATATAATAACAAACATCCGGTTTCTATGCAACATAACCACTTCTACAATTTTCTAAAGAATAGTTATCAGAACAGTTCCCCAACTATAAAGGCTCCTATACACTAGATGATATCTTGATTTGGCTGATTCTGACTCAAAGGAATGTCAAATCGTTCATATAGTCCAGTGTGTACGCACGATGCTGGTGCGCACTCCCACGGGTCATTCGTTGCATCCTCAGATCTTTTGTACATTCAGAAAGATCTGAGGATGGAACTAGCGAAGCTCTGCTGCCGAATGCAGCATGGCCCCCGCCGTCGCTTCGTCACTGCCAGCATTGGCAAGTGTGTATGCATCCTCGCCAGGTCCATCGCGCACCATAGATCGGCTGGTTACACATCGTCTAATGTGTACTCAGCTTAAGTCAATTTACTCTAGTAACCATTTCTGTGGAAACCCTCTGAGACATTGGGAAAAATTTAATTGGACATATGCTAAAAATACCTCTGGTAGGAGCAGTGTTTTAAGATCTACTAATAATACATATTTCAGATATATGATCATAAGAATATTCCTAGACATGATGCTGACTCATTAGAGCCTATGCAATATGTAACTATACCAGTTATAAAAAAAATAAGACTTTTTTTTAAGGCATGGTGGATCAAAAACTTTGGTTGACTTGTATTAAATCTATTAACACCATTCAAATATCTATGCAAAAGTGCCCAAGCTACTTTGACTGAACTTGAAATGTTTGTTATAGTGTATTGCACAGCTGAGTTCAAGGTAGATTGATAAATGCTCAGTCTTTCATCTTCAAAGATGAAGGATATATACATTTAGTATTCCTTTCAACAGCATTATGTTTAGTTGTGCTATTATTTATTCTAACTAGTCAGATAATAGTTGTTAATAGTCTTATTGGACAAATGAAAGCACTTGTCTACTGTAATTGTGCTAGTACTACCATGTTTTTCGATAACGAATTTCTAGGAGCACCGCAAACAGTAGAATGTTCTAAAAATCGGCACATCATACCTATTAAATAACTATATACTGTACAAATGCATTTTTGGGAGAAAGGTACTGCTCTTTTTGTAACAGCATAAATATATAACTTTTTACTTTAACACTTTAGTTTTTATTTATTTTGCTTCTTTGAAACTTCTGTCTACAGTAAGTGCAATGCAGTGTTTTACAGTATATAATAAAATTGTCAGTTTATAAAACATTTAGTTATGTGACTAGAAACCATAATGTTCTAGTACCTTAACCTAGAATACTTTATTCATTAATTCAGTTTATATGGAAATGCAGATATATGTTGGGGAAAAAAACATTTAAATTTTCATTTAAACTTGCATTGAAGATTAAATAGGTTCTAAGCTTCTTGTGGTGGCTGTTCCTTATGATGAAGTGCTCATAATCTTGTAATTAATGGCCTGACAAGATGCAAACATTAATCAGTAAGTGGTACTTCTAGCATCTGGAATGGGTTTGTAAATGATTCTTAGACTATTATTTCAATAAGTGTTATTTATGCTATCAATACTTAATCTGGAACAAACTACTAAATTTTCATGCATATTTCATTAGACTTTTAGAGTTTAATATTTTTATAGACTTTGAGCAGCACTTTATGTTGTACAAAACAGCTAATATGCAGATTTAAAAGAAATATGAATGCAACTGTAAATAAATAGGCCTGTTTAAAATAAATGTATTACCTTGTTTTGTTTTGTCGAGATGTGTTGGAATTATCTTCTGCAATAAAATGTACAAATATGTAACAAATCCTTACACTGATTTTGAGTGCTGGACATTTTTAGGGAAGTGTCTATTATTTCTATTAACATAATATTACTATAAAACTCAGTGTACATATACAAGACAGCATTAACTAATACAAGTTGAATCAATCACTATATATAACTTAAGTAATAAACCCATAATTAACATATGAATTATTGTACACACTGATAAGGCAAACAACTCCTAGCGATATTTGCCAGAAAGAGCCTGCAGTAAGCAAGTTAAATAGAAACCTTAATGTATTTTCTAAAATATATACAATAAAATCACCCACAGCAGATGTTTATTTAATAAAAAAAAAAAATATGTTGGACAGGGCATTCTCTACATACATGTGCACTATCTTTACATACTTTAGACATGCATGACACTGCTCATTTGCTGTACAACAAACTGAACTTTCAGTGCATATGTCCATCTCTAAATGAGGCCCAGTGTGTACAAGACCACAACATGTAAAGAGGCCAATCAGGAAGGGTCAAGAGATGTCTATAAACTTATCAAAAGGTCTATTATGCTGTTCAATTTCTTGTTTACTCGGTTGTTATGGAAGCCTCCCAGCAGCCGGGTGTGCATGCAGCGTGTCTTGGTACAGATGTGTTGTCGCACAACTTTCCTTTTTTGCTTCATATGGCATGAGATGCTTAGCATAGCTAAGATGCTCCACCATGAGTAGCAATTGTATAGAATCCAAAAACATGTTATTATTATGGCAGATACATAATTCAAATCCTTGCAATATTAAAGCTTTTTGGGGGATAGAACAAACTAATCCAATGTGGAAAAAATAAAATACAGATATTAGGTTAGCTAAATCTGAGATGCGTTGGATACATAAGTTGAAAACCTTAGTCCCCCAAGGGCTAAATAGTGACTTCGAGATAAAGTGGTTTTTATGAAATAACACGTCTTTTAATGGAATATTCTCCTATTTTTATTTATGGAATTTATGTCATATCTCTCTATTTAAAAGAATTCTCTTATTGTGCTATATTTTTAATATATATTGATTGTTTTTAGAATTTTATACATAGTATTTATTATATTATATTTTCTCTCAAAGTAATATGGTTTGTAATTTTATATTAATTTTTGTGATTGTATTATATGTTAAATTCATGTATCCAATTAAGGATTCTTATACGTATTTTTCTGTTTTTTTATGGTTCATTGGACCGCGATATATGTTTTACCGAGTGCACCTTAAAAGATATGAAGGAAAAAGGACACTTTTAATAATCTTATACGCAGCTCTGTATCTATATATTTAAAAGAAATATTATTTCCTGGTCTTTGAAACGCAAAAATACTAAATGCGGAGATGGACTTCTGGTTTGCGTTCCAATCAAACATGTGGCATGCATGACACGACTTCCGGTGACGGACTTCCGTTTTGGGCAACCACTGGAGGTCTTTGATGGATGTGTCCAATGACAATTGAAGTGTGAGCACCTGGTCTATGAATGCCATATCCGGTAAGAGACTTCTGGTTTGCGTTCCATCTCTATGTGCGTGGAATGCATGGCGCAACTTCCGGTGACGGACTTCCGGTCTAGCGATCGCCGGAGGGTTTCATTAATGCATCCAATGGCAGTTTAAGGTAATTAGAGGGGGTATATAGAGGGGATTTTTGGTAATAGTATCCATAAAGCTTCTGAGGAAGAACCATAATGGTTTGAAATGCGTTAAGCTAAAATACGGATATAAGGACTTCACAGGCAGTGGTGAAATGCTGGAAACCCGGTTTGGGAACTCTGCTGCAGGTGTCCGGGACATGCTGTGGACAACTCAAAACGATTAAAACATCTGAGGGGCATCCTGGCTACACCCTTGAGCCTGTGGACTACCAAAGAATTCACCATTTGGTGATATATGCTGTTTTTTTATATTTAAATGTGAGTGTGATATGTACTAATAAATGTGTGGTGTTTTATGACAATTTTGCAGTTCTTTTATCCTTCTTTCTTTGAGATACCAAGTATATGGAAGGAACCTTATTGTTATCCCTCACATCACCTGATAAACAGAACTCTGTTGTGAACAAACTACAGGAATCACTATGTTAAGGAATTTTGAAAGAAAGTATATTTTTCTACTTGTAAAGTTGGAGGGGCTGACTACCCCCTGCGAGGGAGCAGCATCAAGCATTTGATACATAAGTGTCTGGTGCCTAAATTTATTTTTGTTTCCAGGCAGTGGCTGGGAGGTGACCTGAAGTGAACGCAACATGAGGCCGTCTTATGGGCATGTTATGGGATTGCCATGGGTGTGTAAATGCATGCATCTGCATTCTCTTTTTATGCACCACAGCCTTACCTTCTTCCACATCACACTAAACTTTCTTCCTGCTTACCTCCTCCAGTCTCTCTTCCTAACTCAGGAGCCCACACCATCACTTTTCATCTCGGTCCCCAAAATTTATCTCTCCTCCATGCTACAGCAACCCTGATAATCTCATTTGTATTTCCTCTACTAACTCTGTCCCTCTCTCCTGAGCCCTCTAGAATGACAAATCAGTCTGTAATAAATGGGTCCCCACCCATGACTTTTACATCTCAAACTCCCTGAATCTCCTAGCCATTACTGAAACCTGGATTTCCCCCTCTGACACCACTTCTCCCTCTGCTCTCCCCTCTGGTGGCCTCACATTCTCTTACACACCCCAGCCTAGGGGTCACCATGGTGATGGTGTTAGGATCCTTTTATCCTCCGGTTGCTCCTACCAAGTATTAAAACAGAAGTATGAGTGGTCCATAAAAGCGCTGTCCCCAAGCTGAAATTTACACATGTCCTCTCTTATTCTGGTGTTGAAGATGCGATACTCTCAGATAAGGAGAAAGATATGATATGTGGTTATACTTCAGTATATAATACTCTAAAATTGCTGATGGTAGCCCTTCTGGTAACTCTCCTAAACAAAGTGAGATGCATTCCTGTAAAGGTATCCTTCCATACAGTCATTCATTAATTGGTCATGAATCAATGCTTGTTCCCTTCTAGGAATAGACTCATCTGGAACCAGGTATAGACATTCCCCAAAAGGTTTCTTTATACACCACGGATAGACATTAATTTGACTTCATACAGGCAAGAAAAAATAGTCACTGGACAGAGGGCCTGATTCAGACCCACTCGCAAGAGCCATGCGCTCACGAGCGGGTCGATGTTTGGCCACTGCGCATGCTGAAGCCGGCTCCGATGTGTGCATGCGTGAGACCCGGCTACCAATGGGCACTCCGTCGCTACGGGTCTCACTCCAAAGCGGGGCAGCTGTCAATTTTGATTTACAGCTTGCCCCATTTTGGAGGCGGGCAGGGGGGGTGGCTGGCCAAAGGGAGGCATTCCCGAAGGAACGTCTGCCATTTGGGGGCGGCCCGAGTGATGTCAGTGGGTGAGCTTCCGGCTCTATTAGAGCTGAAAGCTCACTGGTCACCCACAGCTAAGCAAGAGGCCAAGAGGCCGCACAAAAAAAATGCCCTGATTCAGAGCGAGCGCTCTTTCAGAACGTCCTGCTCTGAATCAGGCCCAGAGTACTTTCCATAAAAATTTATTTCCAAGTAGATAAAAATCAAACCAAACAGAATGTAGTCCCTCAGCCAGGCCCTCAGTAGTACATGGATTCCCACAAGACAAAAACAACTTCACTCGGAATGAGACGGAATAAGTCAATACTGTACATCAGATGAAAAAATGTATAAGTAAGTGTACAGTAGTGATGGATTTTTCTTGCTTGTATGAAGTCAAAATAACTTGTATTCGTTGTGTGTAAAGAGACCTTTTGGGGAACTTCTATACCTATTCCCAGAAGGGAACAAGCATTGATTCATGAACAATTAATGATTGACTGTATAGGAGGATTTAAAGTGCTGTGTAATGTACGTACTGTACTAGCCCATTTTAGACATACAGTTTTGAACGATATATATATATATATCATTGTATACCATTAGTAAATGTGATAGCATTATAACCTGTGTTTAGATTGATAGAGAGGAGGTTTAATACATTACATAGGTTTATATAAATAAGTGGGGCTATCTCTTTCTTTGTAGCAGCAAACAGCCAACTGGATTCTAACTATTATCCTGTGCTAAGCCACAGATATCCGGAGCAACAATTATCGCTCCTCCCTGTGGTGTTGCTAGGAGTATCTGGACACACAGGAAGTAATCAGCTACACCATGGAGCTAGGAACAGCTCGCTCCCTTAGCCTTAATCCTGTGATATTTACTGGCTCCCAAATGGCTATATGAGACAGGCACGGTGTGGATACTACCCAGACCTAGTAACACCTCCAAGAAAAGCGAGAGGTGTATGCTGCTGACCACAGGTACGATCTACCCTGGCTGGTATGCAGCTTGCTAACAGGACCTGTCGAGACATACCAGGAGAGGTGAGCAACATATTCCCTCAGCTGCAGGTACTTTCATTTTAACTGGCTTTGAGCTCATATACTTACGGGGACCATCCAGGATAAGAGCCGGTATTGGCAATACAAATTGCAAGTCTGTTCATTAGTATCTGTGCTGGGGTGCCAGCACAGACACAAAGATTTTTTGAATTATTTATATATAATGGGCTGCTACTAAATAACTTTTAAATCAACCATAATTGTTATATTTTTATGGACAGCTGTCTGGTTTACTTTATAATTTTATTTTATTATTATTTGTCAAGTTTCTATTTAATATTGTATCTTTTATTGAGCAATATTACTATCATTCATGAATTGATCATATATCTTTTTTGCATGTGAGAAGTACTGAACGTATCAAATTTGCACATTGTGTTACTAGACTGTGTCAATCTTCTATTACTTACTTCTATTACTATATAAAGCATATTTTAGACTAACGTAATCTCTGTCATATTTTTATTAGGCTAAAACCAAGCGCTGTGTATCATTTTCTTTGTAGGATTTAAAGATATCTTTACAGGAATGCATCTCACTTTGTTTAGATGAGTTACCAGAAGGGCTACCATCAGCAATTTTAGAGTATTATATACTGAAGTATAACCCCCATATCACATCTTTCTCCTTATCTGAGAGAATCCCATCTTCAATGCCAGAATAAAAAGACGTGTGTAAATTTCAGCTTGGGGAGAGCGCTTCTTTGGACCACTCATATTTCAGTTTGTATATTTGAAGGAGTGTTGCTCCTGAGTGTGAATTGGGCTGCAGTCCCGGGGCACAGGTCATTTTGACTATTGTTTGTATTTATACTCCTACCAAGTCAATCCCTCTGAACTGTCCCGAACATTCTCTACATTTAAGGTTCATACTATGCACCTCTTCCAACCTGTCAACCCGCAAACAGCAGCTCTCATTTACCATCACCCTGGCTCTCTCTCCAAATTCCTTGACAACTTCGCTTCCTAGCTCCCTTGATTCCTCTTTTCAGGTCTTCCAACCATTATCTTAGGTGACTAGCGATATCCCCACAGAATTATCTACCTCTAAATTCCTTACCCTCACATCATCGTTTGGTCTCTCCCAATGGACCAATTCACCCTCCCATGCGAATGGGCACTCACTTAACCTGGTTTTCACTCACCATTGTTATATCTCTGATTTCACCTCCCCCTTGACCCTATCCCTTCCCATCTCCTCTGCCACCTCACTACTTCTGCCTGCTCCCATTTTGCCCACCTCCTTAATCTATCCCTCTCATCAGGCACTGTCCCTTCTGCATTCAAACATGGCCTTGTCTCCCCTATTCTTAAAAAACCTACCCTTGATCATAACTCTCTCTCCAACTACTGACCAATCTCTCTCCTACCTTTTGCCTCCAAACTCCTTGAGTATACTCAAAGAGAAATACAAGTGTACAACTAAATTAACTGATTATATATAAATAAATACATTTTTGCAGTAAATAGAGGTTTTTGGCATAATCTTGGCTAAGTTTATGGGCCTTCCCACCACATCCAGGTAACCTCTGTAGGGTAGGTCCCTAACATACTAGGGTTCAAATCCAGAGTGCAGGACACCCCCAAACTGGCCCAGATAAGCAACTCCATGGCACTGCTATAATAAGAAAAGTGAAGTGTAAAGGAAATAGTTAAGAGCAGCCACAGCAGCAAATAAAGAATAAATAAAAAAAGTGAAATACATATATAAAACACAGACAGTGAAGCGTTAAAGTGTGTTGAAGGAAAAATGTGTTTTACTGCAGTGCCCTGAAGCAGATCAACCAAAGCAATCCAAGGGGATCCACGCCCCAAAAATGAACCAAAGCTGTACTACACAGTCTAAATATTAGCAGGACTTACCTCTATTGTGCCTCTGACTGGTGTGCATATTACAATGCCAGACTCCATGCTCTAAACCAATGTAATAGGGGTGTTAGTCTTAGTGGAAAGTGTCTCAAGCTTTCAGGTGTGCAAAGCAATGCACTGATTAGATTATACAGAAAATGGGCCTCAGACTGCACACCCTGAACACATATATATATATATATATATATATATATATATTATATATATATAATTGGAGGTGCTACCTGTGGAGACAATTGATATATACACAAAGAGGAAAACGAGTGCACAAAATTAACTGATTATATATAAATAAATAAAGTTTTGCAGTAAATAGAGGTTTTTGGCATAATCTCGGCCAAGGTTATGGGCCTACCCACCACATCCAGGTAACCTCTGTAGGGTAGGTCCCTAACATACTAGGGTTCAAATCCAGAGTGCAGGACACCCCCAAACTAGCCCAGCTAAGCCATCCTATGGCACCGCTATAATAAGAAAAGTGCCATGGGGTAACTTAGCTAGGCTAGTTTGGGGGTATCCTGTGCTCTGGATTTGAACCCTAGTATGTTAGGGACCTACCCTACAGAGGTTACCTGGATGTGGTGGGAAGGCCCATAACCATGGCCAAGATTATGCCAAAAACCTCTATTTACTGCAAAAATTTATATAATCATTTAATTTGGAGTTGTGCACTGGTATTTCTCTTTGTGTATATATCTTTTTTCTCCACAGGTAGCACCCCCAATTATATATATATATATATATATATATATATATGTTCAGGGCGTACAGTCTGATGCCCATTTTCTTTATCCTTGAATATACTGTTTGTAACCGTCACACCACCTTTCTTTCCTCCCACTCCCTACTTGACCTATTTCAGTTTGGCTTCCATTCTCTCCACTCCACTGAATCTGCCCTCACAAAAGTCAGCAATGATCTCCTTGCTGCCAAATCCAAGGGCCACTACTTTCTTTTCATTCTCCTTGACCTCTCTGCTGCTTTTTACACTATGGACCACCCTCTCCTCCTACAAATCCTTCACTCCCTTGATCTACATGATAGTGCCCACTCCTGGCTGTCCTCCTACCTCTCTGACTATTCCTTCTCTGTCTTCTCTCATGACTCCTCTTCCCTCCCACTTACACTACAGGCAAGTGTTCCCCAAGGTTCTGTTCTAGGACCTCTCCTATTTTCCCTCTATACATCTACTTTAGATAAGTTCATCAACTTTTTTGACCTCCAATATCGTCTCTATGCTGATAATACTCTGATTAACCTCTCCTCTCCTGACCTCTTTACTTTTTGGCTCACTCATATCTCCAACTGTCTCTCTGCTATCTCATCTTGAAATTCCCAATGCCTTCTTAAACTTAACATGTCTAAGTCTGAGCGGATCATCTTCCTACCCTCCAGGATAACCTCACTTCCCATAATTTTATTATTTATTGATGGCACAACCATCTCCTCTAACCCCTAAGTGCACTGTCTTGGAATTATTCTGGACTCCACCCTCTCCTTCAAACCACACATTCAGTACTTCTTGCAGTCCTGTCATTTCTATCTCAAAAATATTTCCAGTATCAGATTCTTTCTCACCCTGGATTCTACTAAGACACTCATCCACTCACTGGTCATCTCCAGATTTGACTACTGTAACCTCTTCCTATCTAGCCTCCCTGATTCCCACCTCTCACCACTCAAATTTGTCCTCAGTGCTGCTGCTTGTTTTAGCCTCCTCTCCAAATGTTCTACATCTAACTTCACTTTCGTACAAATCTTACACTAGCTCCCCTTTCCCTTCAGAACACAATTTAAGGTTCTTATACTCACTTACAAAGCCCTCATCAAATCCTCTCCCATTTATATCTCAAACCTCATCTCCCTTCACACTCCAACCTACCAACTTTATAAAACAAATCATGCCATCTCTCCTGTCATCTGATTACTTCCTCCCACTCCTGCCTCCAAGATTTTGCCCATGCTGCTCCCTACCTCTGGAACTCCCTCCCTATCATACTCTCCAATTCTCCTCAAATCTTCAAACAGGCTCTCAAGACCCACTGCTTTATCATAGCTCCATACTCCTTCCTCACTGTCTACTCCATCTCTGTCACCCCTGTCTGCCCCTCCCCTTTAGTATGTAAGCTCTCATGAGCAGGGGACTCTTCCCTCATGTGCTTCTTCTGCTCTTACTCATACTATCATCTACTCCTAACTCCCCACAAGGGCACCTAGCACTTGGTTGTTTATGGCCTGCTGCTTGTTGAGTGTTATGCGGAGGAGGGACCTATTTGCCGAAGTGAGGTAAGTATAATTTGGGTGCAGGGTGTGCTATGTGAGGCCCCACTGGCCCAAGGGGCCCAAGTGCACTGCAAACCCTGTACCCATTATAAATATACCTATGCATGGGTAGCAAATAAATTACACCAATGGGCAGATTTAATTTGTTAGGAGCTCCCATTAGAGCCTTATTTGATGTGCAGCTGTACACACTTGTAGATATTACAACAGGCAGAATAGCTAATTTTTGCCCACACCTCTATGAGGATTGAGCACAAGAAAAGCAAAGTTTTACTACCCTAATATGCTACAGAGTGTCATCAAACAAGATTCCATCCAATTGAATCAGCCCCCAAATTCTATGATTTGTCCTTTGGACAATTCTAGAAGAGAGAGACAAGCACATATAAAGAGTATATCTAGTTGTACCTTGCTGTAGTGCATATGAATTGTGGGGAGAGGTTTTTATGAAAAAAATAAAAATAAAACCTAAAACCTGCTCTTAAGTATTTCATGCTTTTATCTGTCAAATACTACATTATATATACTTTTAAGGTTTACATGAGAAGAGATTATTTTACCCTGTCATGTAGAAGGAAGGCACCATGAAATCAGTTCTCCAAACTGAAGCAGTATTACCATTTCTGTGTGGTAAGGTAATGCCTTTCCAAACACGTAGTGAGACATCTTGCTGAGCTATAAATAGATTTCTAATGACTGTCAGACACTGCGCCTAGGAAATTTCCTGGTAGGTTTCTCATTACAGAGACAACATCATTAATAAAGTTGCTAGGATTTTTTTTCACCATTGCAGAATTGTCTTGCTCATCAGTAGCAGCAAAGAAATATGCCTATTTTTTATAATAGGCAACTAATTTCTAGGACTGTTATTTATCATAATTATCTATATCATACAATGGCAAAACAGACTAAATTGCTTATGATTGGATAGATTTAACGAGCAAATAAAGTAACGACAGATGGCTTAAATGTCAGGCCACTATGGAACGTCGTATCAAGGGATGCTAAGAGCGGTATTGCTGCTAAATTGACCATATGAGAAATCTGACACCTTTGCTCTATGTGTCAATGTGTCACTGTGCTGTGTATTTGTGTGTGTGTGTGTGTGGTTTTCATTCCTGAATCTGGGACACATTAGGGAATACTCAGATTATAATATAAGATGCAACAGGGACTTTCCTTATAAGCATTGTCCAAGAAAAAAGTATGTGCCAGGCCAAACTTGGCAAATCCATTTCCAGTTAATGATCTGTGTCAAATGTGAGAAATGTGATTAACAATAGTCGTTCATTTAAACACATTGCTTTCCATTGCCAGTGTTCTTGTTAAGTTTGCAATGTACAGTATGTAGCACAGTGAGTGTATACAAATACAGGTTGAGTCTCCAATATCCAAAATGCTTGGGACCAGGCAGGGCCATAGCTAGGGTAGTGCAGCCAATGCCATCGCACAGGGCACCAGAGGTCAGGGGGCGCTGTTTGGGCCTGTGAAGTTTCTGTTTATTATCATTCTCACTTGTACCTTCCTCTTATATCATCCCCAGCATCTCCTGGCCTCCCCTATCTCTTCCCTGGCCCTTCCCCATGAGGCCATTCCCCTTTTTTGGGTGCATTATGTCCCTTTGAAAAATGAGGGGTGCGCCAATGCTCTTTCTGGCACAGGGCACCAAAAAGTCTAGTTACGGCTCTGGGACCAGGAGTATTTGGATATCGGAATATTCCGTATTTTGGAATAATTGCATATCATATTGAAATGTCTTAGGTATAGGGCCCAAATCTAAACACAGAATGCATTTATGATTTATATACATCTTATACACACAGCCTATAGGTCATTTTATACTATATTTTTAATAATTTTGTGCCTTAAACAAAGTTTGTGTACATTAAACCAACAAAAATCAAAGTTTTCACTATCTCAGTAATGCTAAAAATATTCTGTATTTCGGAATATTCCGTATTTCTAAATATTTGGATATGGGAGACTCAACCAGTAACAGCTCCGTAACACGGCATATCTGCACCCTGTGCCCGCCACGCCCCCTGAGCAGGGGCCATGGGTGAGAGCCAGTGCCATCCGCAGGGCTCTGCACGGCGGCGCAGCTCGCATGCCCCTCATTATGGCCCTGACAAGTGAAGCAACCTTTTAATACTACACAAAAAGTTTCAGTACAATAAAGAAGTAAAAAATTTATTCACATAAACACACAAAATAAACACAGGGAGAATGTGCCTTGTTTAAGAGTGAACCCTTTCAAATTCAATTAATGATTCTGCTATAACATATGTAATTCAGCAAATTGATTTGGCCATCTAAATGTTACAATGTATACAGTTTATTTTACTGAAATTTCTTAAATGTGTTAAGGTATTATCTCTTCTATATTAACATCTATTTTGTGTGTTTGTTTATGTGTGCAGCCTCCTGACAGCTGCTGGGATCAAATTAATACAATAAGCACCTACATTACCAGACCCTCCAACATGACCCCTCCCATTAGGTACTGTACACAATGCTTTGCTTCTGGACTTTCCTTTTAATGTATGAGTGCCGCCACCTGTGCTGAACTTTGATGAGATGGATGTTTCAGCACAGGTGGCGGCAATCATAAATTAAGTGGGAAGTTCAGGAGCAGAGCATTATGTATCTGATGGAATGGGTCATGTTGGAGGGTCCGATAACACCCCTGTTAGCTGGAGTAATTGATGTGCGGCAGCACAGATGGTGTAATGGTTAGCGTTACTGCCTCACAGCACTGAGGTCGTGGGTCCGATTCCCACCACAGCCCTACCTGTGTGGAGTTTGCATATTCACCCTGTGCGTGGGTTTCCTCCGGGTACTCCGTTTTCCTCCCACATTCCAAAAATATACTGGTAGGTTAATTGGCTCAAAACGTAAATTAACCCTAGTGTGTATGTGGTAGGAAACATAGGGCCTGATTCAGAGTTGGGAATAGAGAGAGATATCTCTCTCAACTGATCATCTTGGTGAAACCATGCTGCACTGCAGGTGGGGCAGATTTAAAATGTGTAGAGAGAGATTTAGATTTGGAAGGGAGGTATCCAAACTGACATCTAAATTATAGAGCAATAATAAAGCTGGGCAGTATTTGTGGGCTACATGTAAAAGCAGCCAGTATTTACCCTACATGCAAAAAAAAAATTATGTATTTACACCCCTTGCATTGCAACATGGTTTGTCCAAGTACACAGTTAAGTGCTATCTCTCTCTCTATTCCCAACTCTAAAGCTGACCACACATCTACAGATTACCTATCCAACCAGCCAACTAGTTGATTGGTTGGAATGAAAATCTGGTAAGGAATGAAAGCAAATGACAATCAGCAAATTTGCTCCCAAACGCTGGAAAATGGACAAAAACTGTTGTTTGAACAAACTGCTTAGATCAAACATTTAACAAACTTGTCTGACGACCATTTTCATTTTTTTTCTGGTGTTTAGGAGCAAATTGCTGATCATTAGTTACTCCCACTCCTTACCAGATTTTCATTCCAACCAATCAACTGGTTGGCTGGTTGGATGTAAGTTGGTCTAATGTGTGGCCAGCTTGAATCAGGCCCATAGATTGTAAACTCCACTGGGTCAGGGACTGATGTGAATGGCCAAATATTCTCTGTAATGCGCTGCGGAATATGTGTGCGCTATACTGTATATAAATAACTGGTAATAAATAAATAAATAAATAATAAATGTGCCTATAGAAGATTATAAAGAAAACTTTTATGAGGAAGAACAGCCATATTCAGAAGTGAGCATGGCACGTGTTGTGGTGATCATATAAAGAAGTCAAGAATAAAAATAAATGAACTGCGCTAGGTATGTCTATACAGCTGCTCAATTAAAAAACATCAAGTATGGAAAGGGAAAACGAGCGCTTGTTAAAACTAGATCAGGGAAAACAAAAAAAATGAAACAATAAAAAAAAAATTATATGGACAAACAAACAAACAAATGAACAAACATAAAACACTGAAACCATATGTTTAAGCTCTTTTAGGAAAAATTGATGGCAGGTCCAAGCAAGCGTGCAGTGGTATGTTAAATCCAATGCGACCTAGCTGTCCCTACCTTAATCTGTGGCTTCTAGTGCTGGCAGCGTGTTGAATTGCCTGCACTGCACAGGAAGCTGCACGAAGTGTAAGTGGGGTAGCGGTGGTTGTGAGCAGTGGCACAGGATGACGTCAACAAGTCATGAAGATCGTCAAGTTGTAGTCCAATAATGCTCCACTGTTCTTCCTCCACATTATCTCAGGGGTCCAACGCATTTCGGACCTGCCTAGGTACTTTTTCAAGGATAGTTTCCTTCTCTCTGGTTACTTCCTTTTATAGGGAAAACTTTATTAACCAATAAAAAAAACGGAAGTGGTCATCATAAAAATGGCCGAAAAGAGCGGTAAGCTCATGGGCCAATGTTAAAACATGTGGTTTCACAAAAAAGAATAAATAAAAAATAAAAAATAATATAATAAAAAAATAGGACAACATTGAAGACGAACATACAACATATAGCTAAAAGATAAAAGTGAAGAAGGGGGGATATTTCTATAAAAATACATTAAGCTCAATATCTACATTAAGTCCCAATGGCTGTAAAGTTTTTAATGAATAAATCCATTTGGTTTCATTTCTTTTTAGTATATCTACTATATTGCCTCCTCTCCAATGGGGGGCAATTTTTTGTATGCCAACAAATTTCAGGCCAGATGGATCTTGATTATGTTTCTCCAGAAAATGTTGAGACACACTATAAGTTTTTAATCCTTTTTTTATATAATATATATATGTTCGGAAACTCAAATTTTTAGTTGTCTTTTAGTTTGCCCTACATATTGATACTCACATGGGCATTCTAAAAGATAAATCATACCTTCTGTGTTACACGTCAATTGATTTTTGATTCTGTACTCTTTCTTGTCTTGGTTTGAAATGAATTTGGTAATTGGTCTTGTATCTGCTTTTTGGTTTTTGCACCCCTTGCATTGTAAACAAAAATGAAAACCTGGTGTTTTGGTAGTTCTTTGTTCTTGTTCTGCCACTGTAATATAACTATTGGTTAGTTCCTGTTTAAGATTTTTTGCTCGTCTGTAGATTATTTTAGGTTTAGGAGGAATTTGTGTATTGAGATCTTTATCTAATAGAAGAATGTGCCAGTATTTTTCTAAAATCTGTTCAACTTTTTTGTGATCTGTACTAAATTGGGTAATGAAACTAGTAGTGAATTTATTTGTTCCGACATCATATGATTTTGGTTTATATTGAATCAATTCATTCCGATTCAGTTTAGATACTTTCATTATTTCTTTTTGTAAGAAAGTTTCTTTATATCCCTTCTGTATAAATTTTTCTTTCAATATTTCACTTTGTTCTAAAAAGGTGTTTTCTTCAGTACAGTTTCGTCTAATCCTACGTAATTGGCCCCCAGGAATATTGTGGATCCAATTGCGGTGATGATTACTGCTATAATGTAGCATATTGATTCCATTCACTTTTTTAGTATGGCATCTAGTTTGAATGTTGTTGTCTTTTATAAAAATTTCCAGGTAGAGATATATGACCATCTCTTTACTGTAGGTAGTAGTGAATTCAAGATTTAATGTGTTCTTATTAATGTAGGCAATGAACTCTTGTAATTCTTCCTCCTTTCCCATCCAGATAAAAAAAAGGTCATCTATATACCTATACCATCGAATTAAATGTTTTCGGTATATATTGTTTTTCCAAATTTTCTCGTCTTCCCAGTATGCTACAAACAAATTTGTGTAACTGGGGGCGAAAGATGTCCCCATGGCCATTCCTCTTGTTTGTAAATAAAAATCGCCATTATACCAAAAATAAGTCTTCTGTAAAATAAAATTAATATTCTCCATTATAAAGTTAATTTGACTGTTATTGATATCTGTTTGTGTTGATAAATAGTGTCTTGAGGCTTCGCAGCCCTCTTGGTGTCCTATGCATGTATAAAGTGACTTAACATCACTAGTACAAAGGAAATAGTCTTCTTTCCATTCTATTTCTTCGATAACTTGTAATAAATGCATGGTATCTTGAAGATAACTTTTTTGTTTTTCTACAATTGGCTGCAAGAAAAAGTCAATGTATTTAGAAAGATTTGAGGTCATTGAGCCTATCCCAGACACTATTGGTCGTCCCGGTGGTTATCGAAGAAATAGAATGGAAAGAAGACTATTTCCTTTGTACTAGTGACGTTAAGTCACTTTATACATGCATAGGACACCAAGAGGGCTGCGAAGCCTCAAGACACTATTTATCAACACAAACAGATATCAATAACAGTCAAATTAACTTTATAATGGAGAATATTAATTTTATTTTACAGAAGAATTATTTTTGGTATAATGGCGATTTTTATTTACAAACAAGAGGAATGGCCATGGGGACATCTTTCACCCCCAGTTACGCAAATTTGTTTGTAGCGTACTGGGAAGACGAGAAAATTTGGAAAAACAATATATACCGAAAACATTTAATTCGATGGTATAGGTATATAGATGACCTTTTTTTATCTGGATGGGAAAGGAGGAAGAATTACAAGAGTTCATTGCCTACATTAATAAGAACACATTAAATCTTGAATTCACTACTACCTACAGTAAAGAGATGGTCATATATCTCGACCTGGAAATTTTTATGAAAGACAACAACATTCAAACTAGATGCCATACTAAAAAAGTGAATGGAAACAATATGCTACATTATAGCAGTAATCATCACCGCAATTGGATCCACAATATTCCTGGGGGCCAATTACGTAGGATTAGACGAAACTGTACTGAAGAAAACACCTTTTTAGAACAAAGTGAAATATTGAAAGAAAAATTTATACAGAAGGGATATAAAGAAACTTTCTTACAAAAAGAAATAATGAAAGTATCTAAACTGAATCGGAATGAATTGATTCAATATAAACCAAAATCAAATGATGTTGGAACAAATAAATTCACTACTAGTTTCATTACCCAATTTAGTACAGATCACAAAAAAGTTGAACAGATTTTAGAAAAATACTGGCACATTCTTCTATTAGATAAAGATCTCAATACACAAATTCCTCCTAAACCTAAAATAATCTACAGACGAGCAAAAAATCTTAAACAGGAACTAACCAATAGTTATATTACAGTGGCAGAACAAGAACAAAGAACTACCAAAACACCAGGTTTTCATTTTTGTTTACAATGCAAGGGGTGCAAAAACCAAAAAGCAGATACAAGACCAATTACCAAATTCATTTCAAACCAAGACAAGAAAGAGTACAGAATCAAAAATCAATTGACGTGTAACACAGAAGGTATGATTTATCTTTTAGAATGCCCATGTGGGTATCAATATGTAGGGCAAACTAAAAGACAACTAAAAATTTGAGTTTCCGAACATATATATATAATATAAAAAAAGGATTAAAAACTCATAGTGTGTCTCAACATTTTCTGGAGAAACATAATCAAGATCCATCTGGCCTGAAATTTGTTGGCATACAAAAAATTGCCCCCCATTGGAGAGGAGGCAATATAGTAGATATACTAAAAAGAAATGAAACCAAATGGATTTATTCATTAAAAACTTTACAGCCATTGGGACTTAATGTAGATATTGAGCTTAATGTATTTTTATAGAAATATCCCCCCTTCTTCACTTTTATCTTTTAGCTATATGTTGTATGTTCATCTTCAATGTTGTCCTATTTTTTTATTATATTATTTTTTATTTTTTATTTATTCTTTTTTGTGAAACCACATGTTTTAACATTGGCCCATGAGCTTACCGCTCTTTTCGGCCATTTTTATGATGACCACTTCCGTTTTTTTTATTGGTTAATAAAGTTTTCCCTATAAAAGGAAGTAACCAGAGAGAAAGAAACTATCCTTGAAAAAGTACCTAGGCAGGTACGAAACGCGTTGGACCCCTGAGATAGTGTGGAGGAAGAACAGTGGAGCATTATTGGACTACAACTTGACGATCTTCCTGACTTGTTGACGTCATCCTGTGCCGCTGCTCACAACCACCGCTACCCCACTTACACTTCGTGCAGCTTCCTGTGCAGTGCAGGCAATTCAACACGCTGCCAGCACTAGAAGCCACAGATTAAGGTAGGGACAGCTAGGTCGCATTGGATTTAACATACCACTGCACGCTTGCTTGGACCTGCCATCAATTTTTCCTAAAAGAGCTTAAACATATGTTTGTTCATTTGTTTGTTTGTTTGTCCATATAATTTTTTTTTTATTGTTTCATTTTTTTTGTTTTCCCTGATCTAGTTTTAACAAGCGCTCGTTTTCCCGATCATATAAAGAAACCTTTATACACCTACAGTAGAATTGTTTTTAGTGAGTTAGGTACGTTGGGATTTTACACTGGATTGGTTGTATTGAAGAAACCTTGATAGGCTTCATCTACACTTCTTTAGAAGTGAGTAAGGGTACATTGGGTTACCTGTTCACTTATAAGAAATTGGATTCCATGTTCTGACAGTGTATATGAAATTGTATATATAAAAATTGATAAACATTGTTGTCCCCTTTGTTCTATGTTCCAAAATCATGGAGAATAAAGCTGTCTAAACAAAAGGAATAAAGAACTGTCTCTAACATCATTGCTAGAAAAAATACACCAAAGTGGTGATCCCCTGTCTCTAGGATTTGTGTACATGTGTTTGCATAAATGTACTTTATTTGGGGTTGAGCGCCTTTGATCTATGCTCCATTTTTTGTATATCGATTTTTGATATTTGGCAATTATCTGCAATTCAATCAGATATGACGCGATATTTCTGTTTATACTTTCCACATGATATATTGTGTGGATCAGTTCTGCTATTAACAGGGGCGTATCTATAATGCATGCAGGGTGTACGGGGAACACGGCCCCCGCACCGCACATCCTGCACCCATAATATTACTTACCTCTCCGGAGTCCCACGTCAGCGAGGGGGTCCGGCACTGTAAAACGACTGGAAAATGGCCACGGCGGCCATTTTCCTGTCATTTGCGCATACGCAGTGCAGGGAAAATGGCCGCCATGGCCATTTTCCCGGTGACCTGTGCATTCATTATAGACTCTGGGCACACTCTAGTGCCCAGAGTCTATAACTTTGGAGCTGGCCGCGCACAGTTCAGTGCGCTGTCGGCCGCCTGGCGGAGAGGAGGGGGCCCATGTCGGAGACTGCACATGGGCCCCCTACTCTCTAGAAATGCCCCTGGCTATTAAGATATATCTTTCCCAGTCACGCAGCTGCTTTTCCCATTCCAGCTCTCTCCTGCTTTCATTGGAGACTGGCCTGAGATTCTCTGTGAGGCTGAGAGAGCCTATCAATAGACACTGAAATTGTTTTGGCCACTCAGGGAATGTGAGAGCAGTAACCTCTGTCACCGTACCTTTTGATATTTGAGAATATCTATATTATTCTCATTACATTTTCCTGAATTGATTCATACAGCATATTGCGATTCTTCATCGATTTGTAATATTGATATGGGGCCTCCGATCGACCATCCTTAATACAGATATCAACCCCATTATTGAAAATATTTAAGAGCGATCTCCTCATTAAGCAAGTGCTACACAACATTTTTAGGGGGCCACAAAGGGTGGTGGTGCTGAAAATGGGGGGGGGGGGGTTTGGGTCCGAAGGGGAAGAGAGAAAGTATGAATCGGGAGCTGAGAGTTAAATTGGGAGGAATATTTAAAGTGGGATGGGAGGAGGGTGCAGGGCTGGTCCAAGAGGAGGGGCCAGCCCACAGTTACTAGCCACTGTAGGGGTCAGTGCTAGGTGGGGCAGGGAGGAGGCCAGCAGAGAAGGGCTGTGGGGAGGGAAGAGATGGAGCATCTGGAAAGGGGAATATCTCTGTGCCTGACCCTGGGTTAACCCTGCTCCCTATGACTCAGTACATATACTGGCACCTGTAAAAATATTTTTTGGGGGTGAGTTTTTCCCTTGCGCCCCCCTGTTCCAGCACCTATGTCATCAAGAAATCAAATCTTTTTAGCCTTCAAATTACAAATCCAAAACATCACTATGTTAAACAGCTTTGGCTTCACAACTTCACATGCCCCAGAGGTTTCGGTATATTAGGTCTACAGTATTGACACTGATGAAATGTCAACATGGTCACAATGTCGACAATGTAGTTTAGATTTATGTCTAACTTTAACCCTGATCCTAACCTCTAAATGTAAGACAACCCCTAATGCTAATGTCTACAGTTTTCATTCCATGTTGACATGTTAAATATCAACATTTTAACCATGTCAACATCATTACTGTTGACATTGAGTGCCGACATTATGAATAGAGCTAGAAACCGTTAACTTTCATACTGCATACCACCTCTGCAGATCACCCACTTTGGACTTTTATTAAAGTTAGGAGTAAATCCAGTTAGATGGTGCAAGGTGACACTTTGACGAAACCATGTTGGGCTACAGGGGTGTTCTTGTAAAAGGTGTGACAGGTTTAAAGTTGGGAGGGAGCGCGCCATACCTCAACACTAAGGGGTCTATTTACTAAGCTGTGTTAGGACATAAAGTGAACGGTGATATGGTACCAGCTAATCAGCTTCTTAATGCCATTTTTAAAACACAGCCTGTGACATGGCAGTTAGGAGCTGATTGGCTGGTACCTTATTTCCGTTCACTTTATCTCCTAAAGCTTAGTAAAAAGACCCATAAATCATGCAGTAAAAATAAAGCAGCCCAGTATTTTTGTGCTTCTCTCAAATCCATGCAGTATTTTCCCTGCATACAAAAAGAAATGCTTGTCCAAGTACAAGCCTGCACCCTTTAGCTGGATTTGCAACAACAATTTTCATTCTTAGGGGTAAATTTACTAAGAATCATGATTGATCGAGATGTCAATTTCAGGTGATTTAAGGGTTGATTTTCATCTCGCAAATTTACTAAAGGTAAAGTCGGGTAAGATAGAGAGAGATTTCTCTATTCTCACTCGTAAAACTCGGGGGAGATAGCTAACTCGAATCAACTCACCATCGGGAAAAATCAGAAGTACTTTTCACCTAAAATATACATCTCTCAAATTTACCAATAAATCGGGCTGACAAGCTTGGGTGAGATGACAGCAAACTCTCTGCTCAAATCACTTTTCTAACTATTCACCTCTTGAGCTGTGGGTTAGCCTGAAACATATAGTACACAAATCATTGTGATTTATGTATGTTTCTGCCTTTAATGAGTGAAAAACAGGTTAAATTAATAAAAAAAAATTGTGAGGTACTCCCCAAAAGCCTACCCAGCCCCGGACTTGTCAGCCTGTCCTGGTTCCTAAAATCATGGGGAAAAAAATTATTAGGGTTCCACTGTAATTTAGGTATGAGCACCAGGCTGCAGGGCCAGTCCTGGTTTTACATATAGGGGGATAAAATTGTGTAGGGGTCCCCCTATATTTAAAACTAGCACCGGACCCAAAACGGCCTGGGTGTAATGCCACAGCCAGGAGACCCTATTACCAGGTCTCCAGGGCCAAAGCATTATCACCCCAAGCCGGGGATCTCAGGGGAGGTGGGGACCCCTGAAAAAAGGGGTCCCCCTTCTCTCAAAACCCCAGGTTTGGTCTAAATCCCGGGGCTCTTCCGCACCCCTGGGCTGTGGGTCCGGGTTAATAAGTGTCAAATCAAAGTAAAATATTGTATTTTACAGTGGAACTACAGGTGCAAGCATTCCTGCCCTTTGGCACTTGTGGAACTACAAGTGCCAGCAGGCAGCCGGCACCCATACCTCCACTGTAAAATAAATAGTTAAACAAAGTCAATACACACTCACTGTATACAGTAATAGTTTAATACACACATACTTGCCACAGCCAGCTGCTGATTGGCTTTCGGCTCCTGACACACTGACCAGCCCAAGTGGGAACTGTCCGGAGCCAGAGCCAATCAGCAGCCGCTAACTGTAGAGCAGCTGCTGATTGGCTGAAGGCTCCTGACAGTTCTCACTGAACAGTCGGGAGCCAGTTAGCAGTGTGTCACACACATACACCGCTAATGGTAAATATATGGATCACTTTTGTTTTGTTTGCAAAGACCCCCCTGGAATCTACGGAGACCAGCGCAAGGATGGAGGTGAGTATACGATCTTTTTTGCAGGTCCATGCACACAGATTTCTACTTGGAGTAGAGGACAGATTGGTTGGTACAGATAAGTATGTGTGATTGATGTATGTGGGTATTAAACTATTACTGTATATGGTGTGTGCTGTCTTTGTTTAACTATTTATTTTACAGGCTTCGGACCAAAACAGGGGTTTTGGGAGAGGGGGGACTCCTTTTTTCAGGGGTCCCCACCTCCCCTGAGATTCCCGGCTTGGCCTGGCAACTTGGGGTGAAAATGCTTTGGCCCTGGAGACCCGGTAACAGGGTCTCCTGGCCGTGGCATTACACCCCAGCTGTTTTGGATCCGTTGCTGGTTTTAAATACACACTCATACACACTCACCCCTATGCAATTTTTTCCCCCTATATTTAAAACCAGGACTGGCCCTGCAGCCTGGTGCTGGTTCTTAAATTATGGTGGAAGCCTACTCATTTTGTTCCCTCTAATTTTAGGAACCAGGACTGGCTGACAAGTCCGGGGCTACTTATGCTTTTGGGGGGGGACCCTACGTCATTTTTTTTTTAAAATTAACCCTTTTTTTACAGGTGCAACACAAGCAGCATATCTCACTTTTTGGTATACAACTAGTATGTGGTATATCTTGTTGAGATTAACAATGTCAACATGCATAATTTCAACAACAATGAACATGTCAACATGTTCATGATGTAGACATTAACCGTGTTGACACAAATGTTATGTCAACATTGTTGAAATGTCGACACTGTGTTTTTTGTCTTATTCTATCTCTATCCCTAACCTTAACAGTGTCGAAGCCGGATGATTGGCTGAGACCAAATCTTTTAAATTAATATCTGGCGATGCCATTTTGTGTTGCCTCTAACAATGCCATTTTGCATCGTCAGCACGATACCATTGTGTACGACGCTATACTTGGTTATTAGCATCGTGAGTCTGTTTTGCTACTGTATATTGTTGGAAGTCCAAACAAAACCTATACGCACATTAGATAATACATATAAAATATACAAGATGCACAACGCACATTTGTGCTGTACATCAAAGCCTACAGATAAGCACAAAACACATAGACACACAAGCATACTGGCGAAAGTACACAATATTCTCACACTCACACATGCACACACTTATAAAAAGGTTCCCTCACATTATTATTAGCAAATGCTTATGTTATGAAATGTAATGTTTATGATATTTAAGGTGCAGGGTTGGGAATGTGAGCAAGCCTATTACCGGCAAAATGCGCGTCAGACTGACACTTCCGGGTCACGTGATGCGCACACGTGACTCCAGTTTTCCAACTATACACAGCGGCATGCACTGGCACTACTGACAGCACTGCAGACTACAAACCAGGACCGCACGCTGGACAGGTAAGTGGCGTATACCCCCTGCACTGCCTAGCGCATCAGGGCAGATGGCCACATAACCTGACACTTTATTTAATTATCACCTACATACATTGTGCTGGACCCCCCTCTTTTTTTCTATCTGCAGCATATTATTTATCCATTAAGAGGGACAAGCGATTGACTGCTTTTTACACTTGCCATCTATGTACCCTCATACTATGCAAATTGACATTCTATATGTATCATTAATTCAATTGGGAATATATTAATAAGGTCCATTCTGTTGTTTTTTGTGCTATGTTGTGTCTAGTTTTTTGAAGTTTCTCTGTGTGAGGTCTATTAATAATATCCAATGGTATATGTTACATTTGAATCAACCACTTAATTTTACTACACACACAGTGTATGGTCTATTTGATGATATTTCTGTATACCAACTTCGAATGCATGCAGGCACATATATATATATATATATACATATATATATATATATATATATATATATATATATACATATGGTTATCTCTCCTGCAAATGAATGGAAATTTTTCCTATTATAGATATTAGTGTCAAAGGTGAGGTTTTTCTTGATGTAGTATGCCTAAACTGTGAATCAATTGGTAAGATATTATATTGTGGCCAAAGGCACATATAAATATTCATATCAATGTAGTATTATCTCGCCTGGCTCTCTACAATCCACAGTGGAGAAAGCATTCCCTTGATTTATGTAAATGTATTGTTTGTTTTTGTTTGTTCAATGATTGTTCGTTGCTAATCTTTTTAACATTTTGCTTGTTAAATTTTAATTTTTATAAGACTGATATCAGCCATATCTCTATACCTATTGTGTGCCCCCACCAAGAGTTCTTTTTCTCTCTCTTTTTCTGTGGTTTATATGCTATAAGCTGACTCTGGGGAGCACCACAAACTTCCCTATTTATAGGTCTGTTAGACTGTGGTCTTATGATCCATGATAGGAACATTATTACACGTGTATATATATATATATATATTCAGTTTGTTATAGGTATTTTTAAGAGATAATATTAATCATATAACAGCAGGTCTTTTCAGTGCGGTTTCATTATTTTTTCTTTGTGCAGAAACTAGTAGACAAATCATGTTTGGTACCATTCTAAATCCATGTTTATTCACAGATCTCCGGTTCTATCGGCAAGTAGATCGCATCATGCGTCCGCAAGTTATGAATTATAGGGAATTAGTGATTAGAATGTATACCTCTGTATGTAGTGTCTTTGGCTAGTTTAAACCAGTTCTTCAGCGGAAAACCACACAAAGAAACTTCTGAGGAACTGGGACATACCCCTAGTAACACTTTATGAACCGACCTATGACCTGCATCGTACCAGAATGTCCAGGAGCAAGAACCAATAGAAATCTGTCAACTAGTTTCTTTGTTAGAGCTGAACTCTGTAAGGTATATAACCTGAGTACTGATCATAGTATACAGCCATTCTCCTTGGATGACCGCAGGCTTCTGGACTGGTCTACTGGGACCAGTGCACACGCGTATGTATCGGCTTGTACCTTCATATTTACTTGCTTTTTGCGCTAATTGTTTAGATCACAGCTCGATATACTTTTCCTTGAATAATATAACTTTTTGTGCTTTGGAACCACATTTGGATTGGAAAGCAATTATTTCAATTTAGCGACTTGCAGCGCTAAATAGCGACATTTAGGTATAGCGATTAAGGGGTATGAATAGATGGGGGTTCATAGTTTTGGAGGTCACGCTACTAAGAGTTTGCATGATAGCATACGGATCTTGATTTCTCAACAAAGGGTGGAAGAAGGCGCCATACGCAGGAAAGAACACACTGTGTTCAAAACCTGTACCATCTACTGTTGTGAAACCGATATCCGTTATTGTGTGATTTCATGGAGTGCTGACTAGGACCTGGGGATGGGAGAGAAAAGTTAATTTCTTTCATTGACTGTTTTGGCGCTAGAGTGCGAGACTCACAATAGCGTATGTTTGTTTCCTGTATTGCTGCCACATGTTCAAACAATCGTTTTGATAGTATTATTGTATTGATAACATGATTACATTGTTTAAAACCTCTGAATCATACTGCCATACTAGCGAAAAGTCTATTTTCTGCGCAAAAACCTAAAGGTGTATGAAAGCAAACGTGTGATTGTAATGTGAATAGGTACCGTGTGTCAGACCTAAAGACTCGGTAGGTGTCTGACAAGGCAGAAAACTTTTGAGTGTGTATATATAGCAGGTGTATTGCAGTGAGGACAGGGATTTTGTACCTCAAAGAAAACAAGGGGTTTTCGAAATTCGGCCCCCAACAGTATTCGCAAAGCCCATTGATCAGTAAGGTTCTCTGGACACTACGACTGGACTGTACAGTTGAGTAGACTGTGATTGTGACTTGGGGTGTAGTGGAGGAAATCTCTGGAAAGGGTAAGTGTTATTGGAACACTTAAATTCTACCAGGGGAGAGTACTCAAAAAGGGATAAGCTAGCGGACAAAGCTTGTGTCAATGGTGTCCGGAAAGAGAAAAATCGCATAGGCACTATTCTGCTCCTCATTGTGCACGTTGTCCACAATGCTTAGCGGGCTGATTGTGCACAACGGGAAAGGAATGCGTGCACATAGCGATGTGGAAATGTTCACCGGTCCACATTCTCTAGTGACAAGCTGCTTAGCATTTTCCCAGATGGGTGCTAAGCAGACACTGGGAGTGGTCAATGATGTGCTGCTTGTGGAAGGGCGGACAGGTTTGGCAAGGCATATAATGTATACAAAATATGGTGCGTATGCAACTGCGTACTGTAATGTATGGGTTAAGATGACCAAGAGATGTGTGAAACCTTTTCCTAAAATTGGCAGTTTTGATGTGGAGGTGTTGAATAATGTTAGAGATAGCATCTGTGTGGTGAAATCTCTAAAGAAACAAGTAAAGTATAATGATTGTTTGAAATTATGGCAGCATGAGGAAAACACGTGGTTGAGTGGTGTGCTCACACCACTAAGTAGTGTCGCGAACACTACGCAAAAGAGTGTGCACGTGACGAAACACAGCTTTGCGCACGCACCACAAGGGGGCACACATGCAAAGCTAGTTAGCATCAGGTGCGTGCTGCAAAAGAGCATACAAGCACCGCAAAGTGCCAAAGGTATAGGTATTAGCGCATGCGCAACCTCCACCACCCTATGTGTCTGAAGGTGATGGTACAGCGTATATCAAAAATTATAAAACTTTAACAAGTAATTTGTACCCTATCCTGAGTAATCATAAGGAAAATGTGTATGTAGATGATGAACTTGTTGAAATGTCAGCCATTCATATGCAATTAATCTGTTAGAAACAGTGCTGAACCCAGAAAGGGAAGTGATCCACCAGCTGTATCAGTAGAAGGGATCCCATCAGTTGTGTCAGCAGTGGAAATTCATGAAGGTAGTACAATGCATTTTAGTAACAGATTGAACCCCCAGAGTACTAAGGTAAAAGTTCCTGTAGGTAACCTTAAAAACAGCAAAGTGGTAGGCATCCATCCATCCTGTCTGGAGAATAACAGTTCCCAATGGGAATCTGGACGGAAATGGTGTAGTACCCACAAGGGATGTAGCAATGCATTGTCCATGGATGAGAGCAAAATTACATTCAATAATTACAGTTTTTCCCGACCCTAGAAAAGAATTAGCTAAGTGCCAAAAATTTGTAAAAGATTTAGGTAATGCTCCTGAGCCAACCAACAAAGATTGGCGAGTGGTATTACGGGCATGTTTTCCACCCAATACCGATGTAAAGAAGTTTATCATGGATTGTGTATTGGATGGAGATGGTCCCTTAACTGATGAGAATAACCAAGATAACATTACACGCATAGTCGCCCAATTGGCCGTATATTTTCCAGTGGTAGTGAACTGGAGTAAAAATTTTCACCATAAGGCAGAAGGATAGTGAGTCTGCAGCAGATTATTTCACCAGAGCACAGCAGACAATCACCCAATATACTGGTATAGAGAATATAAAACACAACACACACCACAGGGAAGTAGCTGTCACAATACTTATGGATGGTCTTAAAGATAATCTAAAGATCAGGGTTCAAACCTCTCAACCTAACTGGAGAGGAAGAGAGAAACACAAAGTGAGAAGCTCATGGCTGTTAGCATTCAAGCTTTAGAAGGAATGTACACTCAGCCACAAAACCCATACCACACGTAACAACAAAACACATATCAACATACCCAGCCACAAACCACATACCTCACACAACCACAAACTCTCAATGCACCACAACCTACACAGCGACAAACTTTCAACATAAGATGTTACAAATGTAACCAGAAAGGACACATAAGTAGAAACTGTCAAGAGAAAAATTGGGGGACAAATAATAAGAAAACACATAGGTTCACACCAAAAGAATATCAGCAGAATTTAGGAAATTCTCAGCAGTTGCCAGCTTACATAGTGGCCCTGAATACTTTACTGGAGAATGATAGTCAGCTCTAGGGGTCAGGTCATACCAGTAGTCTACAGCCAATCAGGTTAACTGAGAGTAGTAGGGAAGAACCTACAATGCCAGTAGATATAGCAGGTATGACACAGGGGCAACCACATCCATGTTAAATTCTCCATAAAAATTTCAGGTGACCAACAAGACAGTACCAGCAATGGGAGTAATGGGTAAAGTGCAGCATTATCCTTTAACCAAATCTGCAGAGATTACTATTGGGCCACTGCAAACCAAGCATTCCTTTCTTCTGACGGCAGCGGCTCCTACTAACCTACTGGGAAGGGATTTGTTGTGTAAAATGGGATGTGTCATTTACTGTACCCCTGATGGTATATTCCTAGATATCCCAGAGAAGGTTGCATATGAGGTAAGGGATATATTGGACACTCCACAAAGGTTAATGCTTCTCTCTACTGTTTTAGAACAAAGCCCATCCCAAGTAAAAGAGATATTATCTCAGATACCGAGTTCACTTTGCAAATGTATCTCCTGTAATGGTAAATTTAAAAAGTAATAGGCAAGCTCCAAAAATCCCTCAATACCCGTTAAAACCAGAGGTAGAGCTAGGGGTTTATCCAATAATTGAGAGGTTGTTACAACAGGGGATTTTAATTCATACAGCTAGCCCAGCTAATAGTCCCATTTTTCCAGTGAAGAAGGGGGGAGGGGCTATAGGTTAGTACAGGACCTTAGGGGTGTAAACAAAGTAGTTGAGAGCCAATTCCCCGTAGTGCCCAATCCAGCTGTCATCCTCATGCAAATTTCACCATCTGCAACCCATTTCACTGTCATTGACCTATGTTCTGCCTTCTTCTCTGTCCCTCTTCACCCTGACTGTCAATATCTCTTTGCATTCACCTACAGAGGGGTACAATATACATGGACATGATTACCCCAGGGTTTCATAGATAGCCCCAGTATTTTCTCTCAAGCCTTACATGACTGTTTGCAATCTTTTCAGCCAGCCATTGGATCTGTTCTAATTCAATATGTAGACAATTTGTTGTTGTGCTCTGATTCCTTTATGTCATGTTTAAATGATACTAAACTTTTGTTACTTCATCTCTCACAAACACGGAAAAAGGTGGCAAAGGACAAATTACATCCATGCCAGACTATGGTTTAATACTTGGGACACTGTCTAACACAGGGGCTAAGACATTTGACAAATGACAGAATACAGGCCATACAGACTTCTGCAAAACCAGCAGCAAATCCATACCTTCTTGGGCATGTGTGGATACTGCAGGATGTGGATCCCAGGTTTTTCTATTTTGGCATTACCTTTGCAGGAATTGGTGTCATCCTCAAAACCCGACCGTATCACACACACTGAGGAAACAGAGCAGGCTTTCCTTAACCTTAAGGACAGTCTGATGAAAGAACCTGCACTGGGAATACCAGATTATGAAAAACCTTTTATTTATATTCTATGGAGGCTGATGGCTGCGCAGCAGGTGTCCTCACACAAAAACATGGTGATGCTAATAGACCTGTAGCATACTACAGTGCACAATTGAACACTCTGGCAAGATCACTCCCAACGTGTTTAAGAAGTGCAGCAGCTACCGCTATTCTGGTCAGTAAGAGTGAGGATGTAGTATTAGGTCATTATATGATTGTTTATACACCACATGCTGTATCTGCATTGCTGAATTCTGCCCAAACCAGACATGTTTCTTCAGCTAGGTTCACGAAATGGGAACTAGCTCTAATGGCACCTGCAAATATCACCATTAAACGGTGTAGTACGTTAAACCCAGCAATGTACTTACCGTATGTGCCTCAGGATGCAAAAAAGGGTGGAGAGAGGTGAGTTTCTGGTTGAAGGTGAGTTTTGCATGTATACTGATACACATGATTGTATGGAATAGTTGAATCAGACCTTTACTGCAAGACCTGACATACGTGATACACCTTTAGAAAATGTAGATGTGACATTTTACATGGATGGGAGTTGTCATAGACAAACTGACACAGGAGAATTATGCACAGGTTATGCTGTTGTAGATGATGAGGATGTTGTAGAAGCCAAACCACTTGGTCCACCTCACTCAGCACAGGTAGCTGAACTTGTGGCATTAAGGAGAGTGTGTGAGCTGGCAGAAGGTATGTCAGCCAATATCTACACTGACTCTAGGTATGCCTTTGGGGTAGTACATGATTTTGGGGCTCTTTGGCATCTGAGAAATTTTATGACAGCAGCAGGCACACCAGTTGCACACTCACACCACATAAAAAGACTCTTGACAGCGATCCAGATGCCAAAGGCAGTAGCTGTCATCAAATGTAAAGCCCATACATGTGAAGAAGACCCAGTGTCACTGGGCAATAACAGAGCAGACGAAGCTGCCAAATGGGCAGCAGGGTTAAAAGTAAACATGCAAATTGATAAAATGATGATTCTCCAAATGATTGACACACAGAAATTAATTGAGATACAAAATTTGTGTTCCATACAGGAAAAGGCAGTCTGGAGATCAAAGGGATGTGGTCAGGAGTCCTCTGGACTCTGGAGAGATGCTCCCAGGGCATATTACCCCAGCCTGGCTGAGGCAGCGCATGGTCTGACTCATCTGGGAAAACAAGGTATGTGCAAGTTGGTCAGAGCATATTGGTGTGCCCCAGGCTTTTCTTCCCAAGCTGAAAAAAGGGCAATGTCCTGCCTAACCTGCTTGAGGAAAAATGGAAAAACGTTGGGAAGACAATACCAACTGAGCCATCTCATATCCCTCTGACAGACAGTCCTTTTCAGGTAATACAAATTGATTTCATCCAATTACCACCCTGCAGGAATCTCAAGTATGTATTAGTTTGTACTGATGTATTTTTTAATTGGGTTGAGGCATATCCAGCTGCCACTAATACTGTTGTTTTTATTGCTAAAAAGATTGTTCAGGAATTTGTATGCAGATACGGTATCCCTAGAATCATAGAAAGTGATAGGGGTACTCATTTCACTGGTGATGTCTTCCAGAACATGTGTAGGTTAATGGGTATTAATAGTAGACTTCACACCCCCTACCAACCGCAATCCAGCGCGAAGGTGGAGAGAGTGAATGGTACTATTAAGAACAAACTGAGCAAAATCATGGCTGAAACTGGATTAGGATGGCCAGAAGCCTTACCGCTAGTCCTCCATAGCATCAGGACCACTCCTAGACCTCCTCTTAATCTGTCCCCCTTTGAGATAATGTTTGGTAGACAACCTCATTTGCTTATAAGTCCACAGGATGATTTGAAAAGCAATAATGAGGTTACTGTGAAATATCTTATAACAATGAGTAAACAGCAGAAACAGCAGCAACAAAAATTGAAAATGTTGTTGCCTGACATGCTTGAAACAAACTGTCATGATGTTGAACCTGAAGAATATGTTATGATCCGAAATTTCTTACGTTCAGATTGTTTGACAGATTGGTGGGAAGGTCCATATCAAGTGTTACTGACAAGTACGACATCGCTGAAAGTAGCAGAGAGAGAAACCTGGGTCCATTCCACTCACTGCAGAAAGGTCAACCACCTGGAGGAGATACAAGGCAGAGTCGAGACAGAAAACGTGGACCTGTCGATTGCGATCCTGTTCCGGGAGAGTTAGAGACTGCAGTGGAACACCAGAGCTAGGGAAATTTGCAGACCACTATTCGAGCAATGGAGTGGTGGGCTGGGTTTGTGTTTGTGTTTCCTTCCAGGGTTCTAATCATACTCATTTGTTTCGGGATCTTCTGTTTCTGTGACGGAGAACAGATGACAGAGAGGGAGGTTGATGGTGATATCGATGGAGTGGGGTCAGGAGAAGGAGCGATAAAACCATCAGGGCGGTATATGGTAAAACTCAGTACAGTAATTGTTAAGAGATCTGTTATCCTAGAAACTCAGAGTTGGTGTGAAGGGCTATTGTCTGAGGAATACTATATGTGTGCGAACTGTGGATCCCTAATTGATGAAAAGTGCATCCAACGATGCCAGTCCAAGAATAATCTGTATTTGGGCGAGCATCCTTTAGAGGATTACCATTTCTTAGTGGGTAAGGTCTTAAACCAGACTGAATGTTGGGTGTACACTCACGTGTCTCAGGGACAACATAATGTAGGTTTAGTACCATACCCATTAAATGTCTCGGAGGTTCATGGATTACAGAAAGGGAAAACGCTGGATGGGAAATTCATTAGGTCCAAAGCTCCAAATTTTAAGCTCCACCAGTATCAAGAAGATAGAACTCTCTTATGTTTAAACATCACCAATTTCAACATACCAGGAAGTTGGGAGGTGACCGGGAACAACCAGACAACCAGACAATGACCTTTTCATACAGAGCTGATAACGAACCACTAGATGATAAACTTGTATGCGACATTACTACCAGTGGGAGATACTTCCGGTATAGGTATACACTTAGTCCCATCAAGGAAATGGTTGGCAGAGTACCGGTAGGGTACTGTTTAGATATTAGACAACCGGAGGCATGTCCCAGTCAAATGGGAGAACCTGGGATAGGATCCTTTGTCAGAGAAATGTGTTTAATGGTAATGATGCATACTATTTCTTATATACTCCCAGACGATGTGTATTTTATATGTGGAAGAAAAATGTACAAGTGGCTCACTCCAAGTTCTGAAGGTTTATGTTACCTAGGAAGGGTACTTCCAGAGGTTATGACAGGTACACATGGTGAAATGCTTGGTATTCATAAAAACACACCATCCCCATATCTTCATACACAGTATGAACACAGAGACAAAAGAAACATGATACCTGGTGAAGTACAGCCACACAGTTGATTAGCGAAACAACTGACTTCCAAATTTTGGTAGCATTAGATCCCACCAGGAAGGTACTTTAAATTTTAGATACATCCAAGACCTTGCTAAATTAATAGATAATATCACCGAGATGTATGATGACACATTCAGGTACACAGGTAAGGAGCTACAGGCCTATAAGAAAGAACTTGTGCAAGACAGACTAGTGTTAAACTATTTAACAGCTGTTACTGGTGGATACTGTGTGACTCTGGCCACCCAAATTGGTGTTAAGTATTGCACGTACATCACAAATAATACTAGTGATCCCTAGGAGGTGATAGACCAGAAGATGGATGAGATACTGCAGCTGAAATGGGAATTCCGAAAGAACCATAATACATCATTGACTGAGGTGGAGGGAAAGGTAGAATAGTGGTTCTCGTGGTTGAACCCTGTAAAATAGTTCTCCGGTCTAGGAGAGTGGGTCCAGGAAATGGTTGCTGGTGTAGGTAAGCTCCTGATCCTCATATTGGTTGTCATCTTAGTAATTGGCTTATGTGTCAGATGTGTTCCTACTGTGTTGAAGTGTGAAAAATGTACCGCTAAGGCAAACACGGTGAATGAAATTATGATGGTGGTTAGTAGTAATAGTTTAGATATCAGGGTAAATGAAGAACTGCATTACAATCCTGAGCTAGAATGTACCATCAGATGATGAAAAGTGGATAGATTCAGTCATGCAATGAAAAGTATTATTGAATGTTACTCTAAACATCTTAAATAATGAAGTCCCTATCCCCTTAAAGACTTCCTGTATAGGTTAGGTGCATCCCCACATCTTTCCCATGATCTTCAGAGATCCGTGGTATGCGTAAAAGGGTAGTTTTATGTCTCTCCCAGGGGCACATTATTGATGGTTTAATGACTGAATTGTGCCATCCCATAATATAACATTAAATATTATTTTATAGTGTATGACTGAATAGATTAAGACATAAGTGTGATAGCGCTTTGGTTGCTATCAAAGGGTGGACTGTCGAAGCCAGATGATTGGCAGAGACAAAAGCTTTTAAATTAATATCTGGTGACGCCATTTTGCGTCGCCTCTAATGATGCCATTTTGCATCGTCAGCACGATACAATTGTGTACAATGCTATACTTGGTTATTAGCATCGTGAGTCTGTTTTGCTACTACATATTGTTGAAAGTCCAAAGAAAACCTATATGCACATTAGATAATACATATAAAATATACAAGATGCACAATGCACATTTGCGCTGTACAGCAAAGCCTATAGATAAGCACAAAACACATAGACGCACAGTGCATACTGGCGAAAGTACACAATATTCTCACACATGCACGCACTTATAAAAAGGTTCCCTCACATTAAGCTTGATATTAGAGGTTTTATTAGCAAATGCTTATGTTGTGAAATGTAATGTATATGATATTTAAGGTGCAGAAACTAGTAGACAAGTCATGTTTGGTACCATTCTAAATCCCTGTTTATTTGCAGATCTCCGGTTCTATCGGCAAGTAGATTGCAGCATGTGTCCGCAAGTTATGAATTATAGGGAATTATAGTGATTAGAATGTATACCTCGGTATGTAGTGTCTTAGGCTAGTTTAAACCAGTTCTTCGGCGGGAAAACCACACAAAGAAACTTCTGAGGAACCCCACATACTCCTAGTGACACTTTATGAACTGACCTATGACCTGCATCGTACCAGAATGTCCAGGAGCAAGAACCAATGGAAATCTGTCATCTAGTTTCTTTGTGAGAGCTGAACTCTGTAAGGTATATAACCTGAGTACTAATCATAGTATACAGCCATTCTCCTTGGATGACCGCAGGCTTCTGGATTGATGACTGTCTACTGGGACCAGTTCGCACGCGTATGTATCAGCTTGTACCTTTGTATTTACTTGCTTTTTGCGCTAACTGTTTAGATCACAGCGCATTATACTTTTCCTTGAATAATATAACTTTTTGTGCTTTGGAACTATATTGGATTGGAAAGCAATTATTTAAATTTAGCTACTTGTAGCGCTAAATAGCAATATTTAGGTATAGTGATTAAGGGGTATCAATAACAGTAACTCTAATATTAATGCTAAACCTAACCCTAACGCTAGTCCTAATCCAAACTAATTTAAATATCAGCATTATGAAAATAGCAGCATTTCTAATTTGAACCATGTTGACATCATCAATGTCAACTGTCTGCTGTCGGCATTGTGAGTATACACATTCTGATTGTAAACATGCTGACTGCATACCTACAAATATGCCCCAAAAATATACAAAAAAGAATAGTGCTCTGCATACATGGCAATAAATAGATTATCTAAGCCAGTGATACCCAACCACGGTCCTCAAGGCACACTAAGGGGTCTATTTACTAAGTAGTATTAGGAGACAGAGTGAAAAGTGATAAGAAAGTGATAAGGTGCCAGCCAATCAGCTCCCAATTGTCATTTTTCAAACACAGCCTGTGAGATGACAGTTGGGAGCTGATTGGCTCGTACCTTATCACTTTCTACTCACTTTTCACTCTGTCTCCTAATACTGCTTAGTAAATAGTCCTGGTTTTAGTGATATCCATGCTAAAGCATGGATGGTTTAATCAAAATAACTGAGGTAGTAATTAAGTCGTCTGTGCTCAAGAATAGCTATCCTTAAAACCTGGACTGTTAGTGTGTCTTGAGGAGCATGGTTGGGAACCCCTGATCTAAGCTGAACCTCCCACAAAGATCTCTTTGTGTTATAGTGATAGATTACATGAAAATAATAACAGCAACAACAACTTAAAATCAACTGAAACAACTAGAACAATAATTATGATGGTGTTGTTTATGAAGAGAAAATTTATTATTTAACATATCAGCAAGAATTGAGACAGACAGATTTATACCAGACAAGACTGGAACAAAATGAAACTTACAATAATGGCATATTTATTCCCAATAAGTTATCAGAGAGCCAAAATCTAAAGGTTGAATTTATGACTTGTGTAACAGAGCAGATAATGCCTTCACAAGGCAAATGTTGCAAACAACTGGGATATAAAATCTTAATAGGACATTCTAAAAGTGTGAGAATCTCATAAAAAACAGGTGCTGCATCGTAATGATGCTGTCCCACTGAGCCCACATTCTAAAATGAACAAATGCTTTCACTTCTCCCAATGTACCCGCTGTCAATTCCTTGATGCTGGTGTTTATTTTCTTCATTCCAATTGGTAGCTTGTTTGCTTACTGTGTATATTTAAATCTGCTGTATCTTTGATAAAATATGTTAAAAACACAAGGAATAATCCTGAAATTCTTAATGACTGCCAGTAGAAGGATATTTGTGAACTAAAACTCATTATTAATTGCAGCAAATGTGCTTCTTATAGTAACAGTGGTTACATACTTGGAGTGTTTTAAGTTACATTAATAAGGAGCACATTTTCATCTTCCACCAATCCCTAGAAGCTAGTTAACATGACTTAGTAATTGTAGACTATAATTGCACACAGTCTGTAGCAACATATTTGATAAAGGAGAAAGATTCAATACAATGTTGAATGGGCAGAAAATCGCCGAATGTCAGTAATGTCTTGTAATAAACACTACAGGGAACTACATTTGGTGGGCTAATTTTAATTAAGTGACCAGGTCTGATGTTTACTCATTATATTTAATTACTTGCTTTGTGTTTGGTTACCAGTTAAGCCTTTAATTTGTGTGGAGTACTTAATTACAGGTGTATTTCCATACTCTGGGTGTACACAATGCTTCTCAGCCTCTGTGGTACAAAGGATTTGAGCTGCTTTCAGAATCTTGCTGAATGCAACTCAGACCTGATGTGAAATAGGGTTAATTGTCAACTTGGAGAAACAATACATACATAGAACACTGGAGCTAGCATTGAATAAATGAAAATTCTGTAAGGATAATTTTTTTTCTCTCAGATCCAATGTTCTCCATGTGCTTTCTTAAGCATATTGCTGCTTGCTATCTTACATGAGTTCTGAGTAGTGTACATCCAGCCTCATACTAGCTTTGCCCTGGCTGATCATTTTATAGATTTAACAAGTGATTTGGCCACAGATATCTGTATAGGCGGCCAAATTGCACTAGATGGAGCTAATTGGCACACAAACCAAGCTGCTGTGCGTTTCCAACTTCATAGATGCCTGTTAGTGCAGTCATGGTTTAATAACACACACAGGCTGATAGTAGTCATCATTTGACCACATTGATCAACATGTCTGATAATGATTAGATTGATTTGTATTGTGCCACAAATGCTTAGATCCAGGTCGTTTGTATAATATTGTTGCAGATGTATTTCCAGTTTTAGAAAACAAAATTATATTTTAATGGTAAAATGTACTACGTACCTGATAAAGTGTTATTTTTCTCTGAGGTTTACTAATAGAAGAAGGAAGTTCAAGAAGGGAAGTCATTTATATCTGAGTTTTCTGAGCTATACATACAGATGTGTTTTAATGCATTGGGAAGAGGAGATATGTGTATGTTTTATCAATATTATTCAGAGTTCATTCTCCTTGTCCAGGGTAGGTTTTGTCTTTGTTTCTTCCTCATTAGGTACAAGTTCATCTACCGATTTACAACAGCTGACAAACGGAAACTACAGAAAAAAGAGGTCTGGACACCTAAAGGTAATTCTACATTTCAGTTGTTACACTGTGTCAGGAATAAATACAGAATGAGATAATCTTACCTTTATATTAGTATTTCACCTTATAGTGTCTGTGTCCACCTGACGTAATCAATGTGCATGTCACAGCGGATATTAATCGGTGGACGGGCTCAGTTACTATAGTGATCTAAACAACAAGTCACCTAGACTACCAGCATACACACTAGACTGGGAATGGTAATGCTAACCGGACTGAAACCGGGAATGCGGACCGGGCTAGGTCCAGTAATGCTGACTGGACTAGGACCTGTAATTCTGACCGGACTGGAACCGAGAATGTGGACCATGCTGGAGCCGGTAATGCTAACTGGGCTGGAACTGAAAATGCTGACTGGGCTGGGACCGGTAGTGCTGACTAGTGCTGAGACCAATAGTGAAGGCTGGGCTAGTAGCAATAGTGCTGACAGGACTGGAACCAGATAACTGGACTGGAATCAGATAACTGGACCGGACTGGAACTGCTTCTAAAATTATATAGTCCATGCATACCATGGACTACCTAAAGGTCTATAGGACCTTTACTGTAAAATGTGGCACCACTTTAGTAGTAGGATTTACGTACTATGACCTACAATACCTCCCCACCTTATCCTCCATAGCCAAAAACAACTACAGTATCAGTTATTAGATTAAAGGTTTTATCGAAGTGTCCATACTTGTCATGCAATGCATGTAACACCAGTGCTCAACATTTTTTTAGGTAACACTAACTGATGCCTTCATTTTCCATTTGGTCATCGGGTATTGCAATATAATAATATTTTTTTTTCACTGTTAAATATCTTTGTTGTCTTTAAAGCAGATGGGTTTCTCTTGAACATTGCAATGAAATATTAATGTCCAAATTACTGGTTATCTGGGAAAGCATATATCCTATATTAGGATCTTGACTTTGTTCATACTCCAACTGATATCATCACATTGTGGATAATCCCCCAAACTCAAATTTGCTAAGCCAGCAGTAACTCAAGGACAGGTATTTTCCAGTAGACCCAAGGGCACTAACTAAGAAGGATACTCCATTGTCAGAACCATCAATGGTTTGGCAATCCTGGAGTATGAAGCATAAACCAGTGGCAGTATCTGCAGAAACCTAAAAAAGATATTAAGACCTTCAATTTAGAAGTACAGGGCTATTTGTTTATAGCTTCCAATTTCAATGGATCTGTTGCCACTCTGTTATGGCTGACAATGTGACTTAATTATTTCAGGGATGACTGGCATATCCAACATTTATCCAAAGGCAACTTCAAGCCTCTTTCCATTAAGTAATCTAACAGTGTTCCAGAAAACAATTATATCATCCAGATAGCAGATGACCACACAGTAATTCATATTGCCCACTGTCTTGTCCATTGTTCTCCCAAAGGTGGCAAGGGCTCCATTAATTCCCAGTGGCGACATTCAAAATTCAAAGAATCCAAAGGGACATATGAATGCAGTTTGCATGACTATCTGTTAGTACCCATTGTGCAAGTCCAATACAGAGAACAATGATCTTACCTGGAGGCAGTCAAGGGCTTCATCAATCTTATGGAACTATGTATTGATCAAGTACTATTCAAGGATTCAATATTCTGTAATTGACACACATTTGTATGTCCCCATTTTGCATGCCTGCGACCACAATAGACGATGTGTATGGACTTTGAAAATCCATTATAACTTATCCAATAGTCCTTTAAGATGTTTGCTCATATCTTTGAAGTCTGCGGGGGCTATTCGACATGAACACTCCCAGAAAGGGGTATAATCAGTTAATTTGATGCCATGTTACACTTCCATATTGACACCTAAATCCCACTCCCCAGAAGAGAAAGCCCAGTCTTTGTTGGTTATTTCACTTAACTTCACTATGGATATCACTTCCCTGAAAACAAACAATAAATCTCTCATCTCCTTCAGGGGGATCCATGGTTTGAGATGTCACTACCTGATGGTTACCAGCATCTAAAGGTTCAGATTATATTTCCAAAGTATATAGGCTTCATACCCGCACCTAAACACCAATCGGCTAATTCATTGTACAAGTTTGTGTTTGTCCCTACTATGATTGGTAATTCACTTTTTCCAGACTAATCAAAGCAGTAAAGGGAATTTGATACGTCAGTTCAGAAGAATCCTTGTTAAGTTCAAGTGTTACATGTACAAATCCAAGATAGGGATATTTTGATACACTTTGTTGTATGAGATGGGCCCCAAATCAAACTACTATCCTTGCCTGAAAAAGGCCATACTCAGCAGGGTTGAAGTGACTAGCCCCAGCAAAGCTCAGGAGTTTCAGGAATGGTGGCTGAACTTGTCTGAGCCTCCAAGGGTCCAGCTGGCCAAATTAGTCAGGCTGAGTAAGGCATGGTTGCAACTGAATAAAAACTCTGCTCAGTGTATAGTAGAGATGGTGGCTTTGGACCATGCTGTAAGAGTACTAGACCATGTGGTACAACAGTGGGCCCTACAGGCTGATCCTCAAATGTTTGAGGAGTTAGCAGTGGTGATTGAACAATACCTGACTCTTGGGAAAATGAATAAAGCCAAGCAGGGGTTCCAGCCAGTACCCAAACCTAGAACCCAGGTCTCATTTGTTAAAGTGAACAACCCACCTCTGGCTGCATGGTTTGATTGCGGTGAGCCTGGTCATGTGCGCCGGGGCTGCCAAAAGCAGGGCGGACAGCAGTGCAGCAAAAACAACTTGACCAGTGCTCAGCATAGCTGCTGGAAGCATTTATCCAGTGGAAACTAACTTTGTTTGATGGTGCAAGTGGTAAACTGGGAGATCTGGGCCTTAGAGGATAATGGCAGTAAATTAACTATCATCTCTTCTAACCTGGTTCCACCCGAGGCTGATCAGGTGCTACCCCCAGTAAAGGTTATATGTGTACATAGGGATATAGAAGAATGCCCCCAAATGCACCTCCCGCTAGTAATAAAAGGGCGATCTCTGAAGGTGGTAGCCGCAGTAGCCGCCAGACCACCCTACCCATTGATCCTAGGTCAGGATTTTCCATTGCTACAAGAGGTGGTTACTTGGCATGATGACAGCAGATGGACCACATCAGAGGTGTCCCAAGAGCCAAGCTCTGCTATATCCCAAAATGTGGTGGCTGTAACACCCTCCTTTGCCAGTGAGCAGCAAGAGGAGAGACCGAGGCACAGTGGATTCCCATCGGCAAGGAAGTGTCTTTACAGGACTTTGGCCAAGACCAACAGAATGATGGGAACTTGATAAACGCATTTGAAAATGTTGTAGAAGCAAATGGTAAAGAAATTACGGCTTTACCAATAGAAGGTGTACTATACTTTGCATTCAAAAATGATTTGTTAGTGCACTATAAGAAAGTAGATCAATTGTTGGTTTCCCGGAAACACAAGCAGTTGGTGTTGAGGGTGGCTCATACACACCTGTGGGGTGGCCATTTAGAGAAGGAGAAAACTATCCAGCATATTCAGTTAAGATTTTGGCCAGGCATTCATGCAGTAGTAAAAAAATATTGTCAGGAATGTCCAGTATGTCAGAAGACGTGCCCTGACCAGGGTTTCGGGCACCTTTGGTTCCCCTCCCTGTCATTTCTGTACCTTTTTGAGAGAATTGGTATGGATCTGATAGGGCTGGTGGAAAAATCTGCTTGTGGGCATCAATATATATTTGTGGTAGAAGATTATGCCACAAGGTACCCGCAGGCCATACCGCTATGTAATATGAAATCTGGCACAATTGTCCAGGAGTTATTGATGCTATATACCCATCTGGGAATACCAAAAGAGGTCCTGATGGATCAAGGTACCCCTTTTGTATCTAAATTAATGAAAGATAGGGTATCTATTATGGGTAAATAGGATTACCACCTCGGTTCATCACCCGCAAACAGATGGCCTATTGGAATGCTTTAACCAGACCCTTAAACATATGATAAAGAGGGCAGTGTCAGAAGAAAAGTCAGATTGGGATTTACTCTTGCCTTATTTGATGTTTGCAGTTCAAGAGGTGCTCCAATCCTCCACTGGGTTCAGTCCCTTTGAATCCTCTCTGGGAGGCAACCTAGAGGGATTTTAGATGTGATAACGGAAGGGTGGGAGCAAGAGTCATGCCAAGAACCTAATATCGTTCAGTTTGTGTCCCAATTGTATGGCCGGTTAAGGCAGATTGCGCCACTCCTGAATGAACATATGGACAGAGCTCAGCAGCATCAGAAATGCAATTAAGATACTACCACAGTCGACTGATCTTTCAAACCGGGAGGCAAGGTTCTAGTGCTTGTGCCTACTACTAAAAGCAAATTGTATGCTCAATGGTGATTCCCTTATGAGATCATAAAGGCAGTGGGACCTGTAAACTATAGGGTAAGACAGGAGGATAGAAGAAAGGATGCACACATTTACTATGTAAATCTATTAAAACCTTGAAAAGAAAGTGCCAGTCAGCCCTCGTTAGTGGGAAAGAAATCCCCAGACTGTCACTTACCCAGTGAGGTCACCCTCAGTCTTCGCCAAAAACAAGGAGTGGTAAGCTTAGTAGAACGAAACCAAGATGTATTCTCTTCTATTCCTGGACAGTCCCAAATCATACAACATTATATTGTTACTCCACCCAGGGTGATAATAAAGCATCTATCGCATACCTGAGGCAAAACAGGCAGCGGTAAAATGAGAGGTGGAGGAGATGCTGCACTTAGCAGTCATAGAGGAGTCAAACAGTGAATGGAATAATCCCATTGTGTTAGTGCCTAAGCCTTTGGGGGCTTTAAGATTCTGTAATGACTTTCGCAAGTTAAATAAAGCTTCTCAGTTTGACTCCTACCTTATGCCCCGGGTTGATGAGCTGGTGGAGAATCTAGCAAAAAGCCAGTATCTCACCACTCTTGATTTGACAAAAGGGTATTGGCAGATTCCTTTGACCTAAGCTGTTAAAGCAAAAACAGTCTTCTCTACCCCAGAGGGCTTGTTCCAGTACAAAATGCTGCCTTTTGGTTTGCATGGAGCCCAGCAACTTTCTAGAGGGCTATGAATAAGTTGCTTTGGCCCCACAGGAAGTATGCAGCTGCATATTTAGATGACATCATCATCTTTAGCTCTGACTGGGAGTCACACCTTCCAAAGATAGAGGCAGTGTTACAGTCTTTCCGGGCACATGGGTTTGCCGCTAACCCTGAGAAATGTGCCATTGGAATGGTGGAGGCGAAATACTTGGGATATATAGTAGGCAAAGGGAAGGTTAATCCTCAGCCCAGTAAAGTGGACACAGTCCTCACCTGGCTTAAACCCAAATATAAATCACAGCTCAGAAAATTCCTTGGTCTGGTGGGTTATTACCGCAGATTCATATATGATTTTGCCACTAAGGCAGCTCCACTGACTGAGTGCCTTAAGAAACAATCCCCAGACCAGATAATGTGGTCTAGGCCAGCAGAGACTGCTTGGCAGGATTTAAGATGAGCCTTGTGTGTAGAGCTTGTTTTGCAAGCACCTGACTTTAAGAAGCAGTTTTTTTTGCAGACTGATTCCTCTGGGACAGGCTTAGGAGCAGTCCTTTCCCAAGAGGTAGATGGGGAGGAGAAACCTATACTATATCTTACCTGGAAATTGCTGCCCAGAGAATGCAAGTACTCAACTGTGGAACAGGAGTGCTTGGCGACTAAGTGGGCATTAGAGTCGCTAAAATTTTTTCTGTTGGGGCGAGAGTTCCGGCTAATCACAGATCATGCTCCCTTACAGTGGATGCACACAAACAAAGAGGTGAATTCCCGGATGACCCGCTGGTGGTTGACTTTGCGGCCATTCAAATTTGAGGTACAGCATCGACCATGGAAACAGCAACTCAATGCTGATGCCCTTTCCAGAAGGGGGGCCCCCCAGAGACATCAGTGTACCGGGTCCCAAGATATCTGTTGCTGACCCTGAATGTCACATAATACAAATCACCCCCTGCTTAAGAACTGATCACAGAATAACCGCCCACCAGTTATGTGGTGCACCATGCATTTATTGCTAAAGCCGTAATTGTATGGTGCACCATGCATTAATTGCCGCTAATCCGATTCTAACTTCATAATAGTGCTAAATAAATGACAAGCACTGGAGTGCTACTTCCTTGCTTATTTGTACTAAGTAAATGACATGCAAAGCATATACACCTGCCTATATTTTAACTGAAGGTTACAGTATGCACAGTGACCTATATTGTCAATTACAACATTTTAATTGTTGACATTTTGATTTGTTCAAAATGTCGACTTGCTTATATTATCAATGTTGAGATTTTCACTATGTATATATTTTGATATGTTCAGGGATGCAGTTGATATGCCGGCGGACGGGATGCCGACAGTTGAAATACCAATAGCCAGAATCCCACCACCCACCATAATGCCAATGCCAATAGCCTGATGGACATATGGATACCGATTCTGTTCAAAATGTTGACTGTCAAAGTATTGACGTGCCTTTATATTGACTGCAGGGTAAACCACTGTATGTGCAGTTAACTATTTTGTGACTGGCACCTTATAAAGCTGGGCACACACTAGACAATATGTTGTCCAATCCCAATGGATCAGGCTGACATATCGGGCACATCATCTAGTTTGTGCCCACTATGCGCTCTCCTGTGTGTCCTTTATTGGGGTCGTTCCTGCATGCACAACCGATGGAGCAACACAGCTGTGACATTAATTTACTATGTGCTTATTAATTCCATTCTATGTGTTTAAACACATGTCCATTAATCATGAAAGATGATATGGGTTAAATGTAATAGCCTCTGAAATTCCAACACTGTGGGTGTTTATGTGAGTCTCCCCATATTTTTAAAGTGACAATTGTTTTAAGACTTAACCAAGCTGGTTTAGCCTTTAAAATGATTGTCACTGTAAAAATATGGGGAGACTCGCATGTATCCCCTCAGTGTCAGAAGCTCGGAGCCTATTACATTTAGCCTTGTAAGTTTTTTTGTCACAATTTTTTTTTTGCAACCAAACTCTAATAGGTGGTGTTGTAAGTTTGTTATTTTATCTTAATGAATTTAATTAAACATGATTTCATGTTCCTGCAACCTTCCAACATTATTTAAAACATCAGACAACAGAGGCATAATCTTGTACGGTTTACTTTCGGTCTCACTAACAGAGCTAGAAGATAGAGATAAATGAAATATTTTATGGTGTGAAGCATACTGACTGGAAGAAGGGCCAGCAACCACAAATGGACACTTTGTGGAGAATCACAACAGCACTTAAAAAGAAAGTAAAAACACTGGCAACAACAGAGCCAACATTAGTGGATAAAACAGGTTGGGAAGGTTGTGGGAACTACAGGGGGCAGTGACATATGCAGCAGAAAAAGGGAAAGCATGAATGGGAGACAGGAACCTGGAACAGGAGGGTAGAGCTGAATGACAGGTAAGAAAAAAGCAAAGGGGTAGGACAGACTGGACAGGTGCAGGCTAAAGAGCTGGAAAATTTGCCAAAGAAAAGTGGGTGCCTGACCCCATGCTGAGGTTTTGTGTGCGGGGAAACCAGATCAGGAGGAAATGTAATGGATGCTGAAACCAAATGTCATGTGCATGGATGGCACAATGACCAGGGGAAACTGGGACTGTGGGTTAGAGTAGGAGGTAAATATGACGGGACAACAGTGGAAGTGGGAGGAAAAGAGAGGGGTTAGAAGAATGGTCAGATATTGATGTCTGACCCAAGGGCATGGCAAAGGTATGGGTGGAAGGGTGGAAGGCAGACAAAAGGAGGGGGAGAAAGAGGATGACGGAGGGTGACGGCAGAAAAATTATTGGGTGCTGGCGGCAGGGCTGGAAACAAAAGTTTGAAAAAACTGTAAGGGAAAAGGAAAGGTTGCAGGCCAAGGATGGGAGTAGACTGATGGGAGAGGACATGTTGGTTGGGAAGGTGATGCAAGTGGAGGGGACAAAAGCTGAGCAAGAGTGCGGTCTGACAACGGGGGCCAGCACTGCACTGGAGTGCAGCAAAGGGGGACAAAGGAAACCTACTGGTGAGTAGGAAGGGGCGCGGGATGGCCAAAACATATGCTGTGCATCCTGGGAGGGAGGGCCGAAGGAGCAACCAGTTGAGGATGGACAGGGGTGCTGGCACCAGCCATGAGCAGAGTGACTCTTGCGGGGATAGCGGAACAGTCACAGCCAAAGCCTTGCCTTCTTGCACCACTGGGTGGATCGTAGAGCATTTAGTGGAGAGCTGCATCAGACAGGTGCTGCGGAAGGGGTTGGCAGACATTATGGGACAGGGCATGGCCCGGAATATCAGAAAGGGGTCAAATAAAAGAGAAGAAGTACACAGGAGGGAAAAGAAGGGAAACAAGGATGAAGAAAGGAAAGGAGGGTGATGGGAAAGAAAAAATTAAGGAAGTGAAGTAAAAAGGAAAAAGGAAGCATAAGGAAGTTCAAAGAGCCTGGGTGCAACAAGATAGATCCACAACCTTGCAATGGCTGCATAATGGGCAGTGTCCCCACTAATTGGCCTGTGGGCACTACACACCATTATCAGGGGCGCTGAGAGGGGGGGGAGCGGGTACTAATTACCCAGGCCCAGGCTTGTTGGAGGGTCCCAGCGAGGGTACCGCTCCCCCCCTCTTACATCACAGCAACCCAGCACACGCTGCTGTGTGCTGGGCTGCACTAGGACACTGCTCGCGACTTCTAAGAAGCAGCCACAGCAGTCTCCTATGCCTGTGTGGGAGCAATCAAGCTGATCACACCCCCAAATATTTATGCACCGGGCTGAGGGGGCTCACTGTGTCCCCCTTGCCAGCGCGCAGCGCCGCTGCAAAACTTTTTTTTACCTAAAGGGGCATAGCCACGCCTCCCATGATTAGGCCATGCCCCCTTTTACCCAGGCCCTTGGCGGGCCTGCCCATTATAAATATTCCACTGGTTCTTTGGTGGGCATGACTGATTTGCTCTAGAATTTAGAGTAAATTTTTCTTCATAAATATGTGTATTTTTCAATCTCACTTGCCATGCCCTGTTTCAGTAATACATGTAAACACCTAGAAAATATTCCATGAAATTCTATTTCACTGCATACAGATACAGTATCAATTCAAAAGTTACAACAGCTTTATTGTACTGTATTTTGCTTGGACTAGAAGTCTTTGAATTTTCAAGGGCAAACTACGTTTCTATGTATAAAAAAACGATTTAATATCGCTATGTATTTAATGCACTAGTTTAAGTCTTAAAAAACTATTAAACGAACATATGGTAGATCCAAAATAACATGTGGGTTGAGAAATGTATTTAAATCATATTGATATTTCACCTCTACAAATTGTTCCAATTATACTATACTTGGAAATCAGAAAATATATTTTCAGACATGTTAAAAAAATATTTGTATTATAGAGTATTTTGAATAGTTTAACAATTTTGTAATAACACTGGTAATGAGAGTCTAGTAGAGGTGTATGACACGTAGTTGTATTTTTCACATTTATTGGTAGTGAATTTATATTGCATTAAAATACTTGTTTTAAGTGTAACCACCACACCTGGCCTTTCTATGCAGGTGAATTCTGAGTCCCGGGAGCTGACAGGTGAGGAGGAGTGACGAAAATGTGGTGGTTAAGTGTATGCTTCAGGGTACCAAGGACTGTTTAAGAAAACAAGAATTATTTATTATCAGTTACAGTACTTATATAGCACCAGTATATTCAATTGTCATTTTCCACTGTAAACAGATATAAAACAAGACTGGGAAACAACAGACATAGAGGTCAGATGGCCCTGCTCATAAAACTTACAATATATAGGAAAATAGACATTTGATACATGAGGATAAGTGCTACTGTACATATTGCAAATTTGTCAATCCAGATTGCAGAAGTTATTGGTGGGCTATACAGTCCAGTCACACTGGAATGTTGGCCTGGGGACGTGTAAGTACAGAAACAACATTTGTTAAGTTATGTGTGAACTGTTGGAGGGGAAGTAATTCGGAGGATAGCTTACAGAAGTTATGTAGGTGGTTCTTGAATTTGATATATTTGTCTGATGAGTTGAGTTTGTCACTGAACCCTTGAAGGACTGGAGGCTGGATAAAAGTCTTGTGCGAGGACGGGTACTCCGCAGAGTTAGAAAAATGTCCTGTAACCATTAGTGGGAGCAGGTAATGAGTGGGGATGAGAGACATAGATCTTGCACAGCTGTGGGGTTGAGCTACTGTAGGAAATATTTTGGTTATAAGTAAAGTATAAGTATTTCGATTGAGTTTGGTAAAATACAGGCAACCAAAGTAAGGACTGGCAGAGCAGAGCAGTAGAAGAAGAATGTTTTGTGAGGAAAATCAGTTTAGCGGCTGCATTCAAAATAGATTGTAGGGGTGAAAATCTATTTAGGGGAAGACCATTAAGTAGACTATTGCAATAATCAATGCAGTATATAATTAGTGCTGAAATGAGAATTTTGGCAGTGTCTTGTGTGAGATATGGGTATATTCTGGATATGTTTGAAGTATGAGATTTACTACAATGTCGTTCTACATTGTGGGGTAAATTTACTAAGATGGGAGTTCTATTAAGAAGTGATGTTGCCCATAGCAGCCAATCAGATTCTAGGTATTAACTTCTAGAAGGTGCTAGATAAATTAGAAGTAGAATTTGATTGGTTGCTATGGGCAACATCACTTCTTAAATAGAACTTCCATCTTAGTAAATTACCCCTATGAGAGCGTTTTTGCAGGTATCTTGTTACTTTAGAATGCCTGACATCTATGTCTATTTGGATTGTGATTAGCAGCTCTAGCCACCTCACCAAGAGATAATTTAGGGTTTGGTTAAGATGTGGTACGTAATATCAGTATAAGTGAATGTAGAAATTGTTGAGAGAAATTGTTGCAGAGAGTTGGAAAGTTGTTAAAAATGAATAGAGTTAATATTTCTGTGGGAATTATTAGAAAATTAGGGATGACGATACCAATTGTTGTGCAAATGAGAGTTCTTCCCTCTGAAAAAAAAGACCATGAGTACAATGAAACGCACCAGAAACTTAACGGCAATATAAACTTAAAAGATGCAAGATACAAAGTTTTAGTCATCAGCACATCTTTGGTTGCAGCGTGAGATTTGATGAGATATGTATATGTATCAATATCTATAAGAATGCTATTTTGGAAAGTCCTAAAAGATCTTAGCTTCTTCATTGTCTACATTGCAAAGAGACTGATTTATAGTAATTGTTACTTAATAGACCTAAATTACATTATTACAGCATATCTACTACATAGCAAAGACTTTTGAAGGGTCTCTTATAGGGCTGCTTATGTTATAGGGCTGCTTATGTTAAATATTATGTCTGCTGAACCTAGGGCATTTAAATTATAAATTAATAATCTGCTTATAAAATAAATTTTAAGCATTTTGTTTGGATTGTTTTTCAAGGTGTCTTTTGTTCAATAATGAACTGAAAGCCACTATGTGACATTTTTAGTGTGTTTTTGCTCCATTTATTCATTTAACCAATTTGTACTTGGATCATACTGTAGGTGTGCTGTAATCCTACTAGATCAGGATTAAATAACAATTATTTATTTATTATTTATTACCAGTTATTTATATAGCATACACATTTCCTCAGTACTTTACTGAGGATATTTGTCCATTCATATCAGTCCCTGCCCCAGTGGAGCTTGCAATCTATGTTCCCTATCACATATACACTCACACACTAGGAATACTTTTGCTGGGAGCCACTTAACCTACCAGTATATTTTTGGAGTGTTGGAGAAAACCGGAGCACCCGGAGGAAACCCACGCAAGCACAGGGAGAATATACAAACTCCTCACAGTTAGGGCCATAGTGGCAATCAAATTTACAAACATGTGCTATGAGGCAGTAATACTAACCATTAAACCACCTGTGCTGCCCTGAACTATCCCTGAAACCCAATGCTTGTGATCCATACCTTGTGAGCCCAGCAACATCTCTACTTTCTAATTTAGGGGGAAATGTATCAAACCTTGGAGAGAGGTAGAGTGGACAGAGATAAAGTACCAACCAATCAGCTTATAACTGTAATTTTTCAAACACAGCCTGTAAAATGACAGGTAGAAGCTGTTAGGTTGGTACTTATCTCTCTCCATTTTATCTCTCTCCAATGTTTGTTACATCTCCCTCTTAATACCTTGTTTTGTTGTCTTTCATATCTGACCTTGTTTAGCACCTGACCCAGACTTTGAACTTCCATTCTGATGTACTGTATGTACAATATATATATATATATATATATATATATATATCGAGTAGTCATCTGAAGAGCAAAGTACACCATCCTTCAAATCTGTGTTTTAAATTTCAGGTCAAATAGATATTGTGTTGTCATATATGAAAAAGTAAGTACACCACTTAATTCAGTGGCTCAAAGAGCCACCTTTACCAGCAAACTTTTGAATTCAACCTTTATCATATGTTTTTCAGTTTCTTGTACATGAAGAATGATGGCTCACTCCTTATTACAATAAAGCTTTAGTTAGATGATGTTTGAGGGTATTCATTTTTGCAGAGTTCTCTTAAGAAATTGATGTCTGAACTTTTACTTAGCCATTCCGAACCTTTCGGCTCTTCTTTTTCAGCCATTCAGTTGCAGTTTTGCAGGAGTGCAACTATGTTGCTCTTGAATATGCTGCCATAAAGAGCAGTTCAATTGACTCAATAATTGCATAATTGCAAAGTCCAGATCCTGTGCTGAAAAGGAACCCCAAATAATCACCCTTCCACTACTGATTTTGACTGACTGTTGGCATCAGACTTTTGTTATTATATGCTGAGTTTGGTCATCGTCATCACCAAGTATGACATGGTGCATTAAGGTAAGACAACTTTACTTTGATCTAGTTTGTCGAATATACCTTGAGCTTATTTATTTATTGACAGTTATTTATATAGGTCCAGCATAATCTGCTGTGCTTTACAATTGGGTTGTACTGAAATACTTTTTGTGAGAGAAATGCTTTCTCCTGGCTACCCATCTATGAACGCCATGCTTGATTAGTCTTTATCTGATATGTGTGTATGTGTCTATGCATGTGTTTATATTTTTATGTTATTATTATCACCCTGGATTTGTAATGCACCACTGTGCCGGAGAGTGGGGAGAACAGGACATACATAAAACTGGAACATAGAAGGTGGACAGGATAAATGTGCAGTTGTGAGTTTGCATTGGTGTGAGAGATGAGATAGAGGTTTTGATAGCTTAATGGGTAAGAAACAGATGTATTCTGGCAATATTTCTAAGGTGGAGGTGACAGGACTGGGAGAGAAACTGGATCTGCAGAATATAGCAGAGGTCAGAGTTAAGTGTGACATCAAGGGCAGCAGGCTTTATGTCGGGTCGCGATGCAAGGTCTGTACCTAAATGCAATTTTAGCAAATCATCCCTACGTCACAGACCACATTCAAACTGAATCATGTGGCTCAAGTAACTTCCCAGTCTCCAGGGGCAGCCCAGCATCTTCGGTGATGCTGGGCTGCCCCCGGAGTGATGTTATGTTATGGAGATCCCCCACTAGGCCAGACCCCTTTATTTAGGCCACACACCCTTTTCAGCTGCGCTCACCTATGTCACGCGGGAGGTATCCAGAGTGCGCACCAAGTGTCACCAGACCCGGTGACACCTCTGCCTGAAATATAATGCAACTACTGAGTGCAATGCCTTTTGTATTTACTGACTTTTAAAAAACCAATAAAAATATCAGTAAGATCACAAAACATATTTTGTTCTTAACCAATATAAATCATAAGTATTAAAAATGTATTTTTGTTTTCCTCACAATATTATTAAATGTTTCTACTTTTACTTATTTATTTTAGTGAAATATTGGGGTTGATAGTGTAAGGGGTGTACACGCTCACACAGCACTGCCCACTTCTTCTCCGCTTCTCAAATTATGCCCTTGAACATTTTCAGCCCCAGACCCATGTGGCCCTTAATCTGGCCCTGCCTGTGTTAGTGATGTCAGAATCCTGAGTGACTTGCCTAGTCACAAGTGCTCTATTTCAAACTCACATTTGCAGGGGCGCCAAGAGGGGTGGGGGAGCGGGTGCTAATTACCCAGGCCCAGGCTTGCTGGAGGGGCCCGGCTCTCCAACTCTTACATCACAGCAGCCCAATACACACTAGGATACTGATCGCGGCTAATAAGAAGCAGCCACAGCAGTCTCCTATGACTGTGGGGGGAGCGATCAAGCTGATCGCACCCCCCCACTGGTTATATGCCGGGCAAAGGGGGCTCACTGCGCCCCCTTCACCAGCGTGCAGCGCCGCTTCGCTTCTAAATTTTTTTTTTTAGCTAAGAGGTCATCCTGCGATTAGGCCATGCCCCTTTTCTTTACCGGGGTGCGGCTCTTGGCGGGCCTGCACATTTGTATGTAGTAATAAGTTCAGATGGCATGTATGTACTGTAAGTAAAAATGCCAATTGTAATTACTGTAAACTTTTTTTTCCAAAGAGATATAAGCAGTTTTGTTTTTTACTGTAAATTTGACTGTAAAAGAGATCTTAATGCCACTTCTGATGAAAGATTACAGTAAATTACAGTAAAAATAATTACATATCAAAATATATCACTTGAGCAACAATATCAGAATTTGTTCCTTGTTCAAAATAATTTTGAAACTTCACAGATTATGAGACTTCACACATTAATGGATAACTACAGTTGAGAGATTGAAGCCAAATACATACAGTACATTTCTTAATTGCACACCTCTTCAGGATGTAAAATATATTGTATTTTTAGTAGATTCACCTAGTTGAAATTTGTAATGATTTTCCCTGTACGTTTTAAAGAAAATAATAATAATGTATTGATTTTAATGTTTTGTAAATAATATACATTGCAGTTTCATAATCTATTGCTTCATATAATAAGTTTGAAAAATTAACACATGCTTTTGTAAGATTGTAGGACAAAGCATCCAAAAAACCTTTTCACTATTGAAATATATATATTTTTACCTCCACCAATGTGGTCTTGTCTAAGAATTTAATCCACCAAATGAACACATTATTGATGATATCCACTGTAAGTGTCACACTATTGTTTTTTCGATAACCTGGTATCATATGCACAACAAGTAAATATGTTATAAAAATCGTTTTTAGAGTAAGAGTTGCTATATATTTTTAAATAATTAAGTAGTGATGAGTTTATTCTATATTCTTGATAATAAATAAAACCCACTAGTTAGTGAGCTCTTTAGACCAGGTTCACTCTCACCATTTTTTTTTACATCTGCATTTATTTTAACTATAGAACATCAAATATTAATTTTGTACAGTATGCTCAGTCTTTCCCACTGTCCTTTTCTGAAAAGCACTGTGGGGCCTAATAGATCAAATATAATACCGTTATTATTTTTATTATTATTATTAATATGTAATTGATGTAAACTTGTAGAAATAAAGTTATGATTTAAATAACAAAGTGTTTCAAATATTTTACTATAAATGTGAAGTAATATAATTGATATATACTGTAAATTAACTATGGGAAAACATTGTTTAGAAATTCAACAAAAAGAGCCATTTTATTATAATTATCCTGCCAAAACAGCATTTAGAGAAAACCTATTTTATATTATTATTAATATTATTATTATTATTATTAGTAGTAGTAGTAGTAGTATTAATATTATTATTAATAATAATACCAATAACAAGTTTTGTGCTACTAAAAAAATACATTTGGATTAGCAATTAAAATTTTTTTTTTGCGTAAATGGTATTCCAATTCTCTAAAAATAAATAATTTATTTTTAAAAACCATGTCCATTTTGCTACATAAATGTATACAGTATTTTAACTTACTGATTTGAAAGTATTAAAATGGTTAAATGTTTATAGATTATGGGACTGATTCCAACTTGTGCATGGTAAGTGCAATTTTCCCACTCAACACAGAGCAACTCTCAGTGATTTATCTCAGTTGGATTTCTACTTGTGGCTGAGTAGGTGTAACTGAGCGGCAACTGGGTGTTTGCATGTAGGTATGTATTCTTAAGCTGGCCACACACATAGCGATTTTTTACCTGATCTGGCCGATTGCGACACATTGGAACTACAGATTGTGTAAAATATGGCCAAATTGAGAGTAAATCATGAGTCCCCACTCATGATCACAATGAGCATCCCCGCTGGTTACACATCGCATCGTCAGATCTGCCGTGCAGTAGGGCAGATGTGACAATCTAGGACATGATGCCCTGTGAAAGTCTGGATGCAGGAGAGATCGTTTGAAGATTGGACACCAAATTGTGTGCAGATCCTGTGGAGATCGTGTGCAGAGCTGCCGGGGAGAGTTTCAAGGGAAATCATACACATCGGCTCATCATGTGCAGATCGCTGTGTGTGTGGCATTAGAGTTTGTCATGGATATGTAGGTGGAATTGCAGGCTAATCAAAGTTAAACATACGCATAGATCCATCAGATTTCAGATTTGATCTCTTGCACTAGGAATAGTTCTGGAGCAAATGCCATGTGATAGTTAAGATGGCCACTTTCAGAAGCAGATAAAATGCATCTGTGTATGCAACAACTTTCATCATCACACCCGAGACATTCCCATAAAACGGGCCATCTCCGTCTGTGTGCTAAGCCCCCTCACTGTCACCGCTCAGAAATGGACACTATATTTTTAACATATCTCTGAGACTGTGTGTCTCACATGTGCCTCAAATGCAACTCTGTATCTGTGTGCACGCTATCTGGATGCATGTGCAGTGTGACATAGATGTATGTGCAGAAGAAAAGAATCGCTGTACTGCATCCAGCATCGGGGAGGGAGGTAGGGGGGGGGGGGTCAAGCCAGTATCAGGCCCTATTTGTGGTAGATTATCTAGTTTTTACATTTTTTATAATGTGTTGGGCTACCATGTTATTCCTATACATTGTGAGCATTTCATTCAAGATGGGGAAAGTTAGCAAAAAACATCCATTATAATTTGCAAGTGAAGATTTCAGTACAATATCTTCTGTGTAAAATCCTGCTTTTTGCTGCTTTGGAAAGGTTAATTAATGCCATAGAGAGAACCACAAAGTATTTCTTGGTGGTTGTTGAAAAATAAACACATTTGTCTTTAATTCACTTTATTCTATCCATAATTAAAAAAAGATTTAAGCAGATTTTACATATAATTAGTTTGTGTCTCCTTACGTGTGAGAATCTGAATGTCTGAATGGGACAAGCATGCATATGCTGAGTATTGTAAAAGCATGATCACATAAATGCTACATAACTAGACATGGCTACATCAGCACACAAATCTTTTAGGAGATGCTGGAGGGATGGATCACAATGATGATGATGACTGTAAGCAGTACTTGCCACTTCATTTTCTGCTTATTTTGCAAATCGACCTATCTCGCTGATTGAACTTAAATCATTATATTATACTGTGTATATATATATATATATATATATATGTATATATATATTTATATATATGTTAAGGCCATCAATTCACATTACTTAATTTAGAGGGAAGAGCCTAGTAGAAAAGGTTTTTCCATTAAGATCTTATTTGGACTTAGTTTAGATTCCAGTTTATCTGATGGTATTGGCTCTAATACTCAACCTGTTCAACAAGAAGTGCATCTGACCATTTCAACACAAGATTCTGCACAAAGTTTAGCAATATTTTGAAATATACCATTTTGATTCTCTAGTTGAACTGATGTGTGTGGATAGTGAGGACAATGGAATTGATGCTGAATCTGTAAAGCTTTGCAAACTGTAATAATTAAGCAAGAGTATATGTCTCTATTACAATTTGTGGAAGGAACCAAGTAATAAAATCTTTTATGAAAACCTTAATAACTTTAGTTGTATCTGTTTTAGCACATGGGTCATTCTGAGCACATAAAATTACAAACTCATATTGAAACATACAACGTTACTTAATAAGTAAGATCAATTTGTATATATATAATACAAGAGATCCCCAGATTGGTAGGCATGTAACTTGGTCCTCTAAAATTTATATATCTTTAACATACAGTAAGCTATATAAACCTAATCTGCTGAAAATGAAAGCAAATGTCTAGGCTTAGACCAAAAGGCTGATATCTTTAGCTCTAGAATCTACTAAAGTAGTAGTTTCTAAACTTTGTTGAATCACAGCACCTTAGAGTATCAGCATTTTTTCCACAGCACCCCTAAGCCAAGGTTTCTAGAAAAATATTACATTAAGTAAATTGTGCTTACCTGTCATCCTTAGTTTCAGTTATGAGGTGGTGGACAGAGTTTTGCTACTGTTTGTCCACGTATTTTATGATTGACAGTCACCAGCACTAGTTTTGAGTATCACATTGACCATAAATTATTTGATTTGGTCGTGGACTCGTGGCACCCCTACTAGTACCCCATGGCACCTTAGGGTGCCACTGCAACCAGTTTGGGAACCACTTAACTAAAGTATTAACTATTGTAACATTTTCATGAAGTGTGAGATATGCAGGGCATGTAATGATGCACTGGTAACAGATTTGAAAGAACTGAGGATTGCAAAGAGTCACAGGAATGGATGATTGATATGGGCAGCAAAGAGTCATAGGTGGTTAGTTTTGCACTCAGGTAACAAAGGTTCACAGGAGCTGAAGAAAGAACATTGGTAGCAAAGAGTCACAGGAGATGAGGATAGCATGCTAATAGTAAAGACTCACATGAGATGATGATTGCAGGATTGTAAAAGACAAAGGAGCTGGGAGTTTCACACTGTTGGTTGAGAGTTAAGAAATGTCAGCTATTTTCAAATAACTAAGTTCTTAAAAAACTAGTACAGATAATTTATTGGCAGTACAGTCTGGCACAAATTACCCTATGCTCTTCTTATCTGTTGTATACAAACTTCCACTAACCCCTTTAAGGAATAAGCTACAAGCTTAGCTTTTTTACAGCATATAGTGGCTGATGTTGAGGAGGACACATAGCATATTTACATGTATATGATGAGTCGGAGGCATCTCAAGATACATCCATCTCAGGTTAGGAGCATTTTAGGCTGGAGAGTAAAATCAGGGTTGCTCATATGAATCACAGGAGCTGAGTATTGTACACCAGTATAAAGAAAAGACAGTAGATAAAGACTGAACATGGCTAGCAAAAAAGTCATAGGAGCTGAAGATTGCACACTGGTTGCAAAAAGTCAAGGAGCTAATGACTGCACACCAATTGAAAAAGTCAGACACAGAGAGTTGCAAAGTGGTTGTAGAGAGTTATGAAATATAAGTAAACTCACTTTCTAGTAAAGTAATACATTTTTAGTAGACACAATAAAATATTTATTGTCAGTACACTCTAAAACAAAGCCTCCTAAACTATTCTTATCTATCATATAAACACTTACATCTCCCCCATAATCTTTTAATGGGTAAATGTATCAGACCTTGGAGATAGATAGAGTGGAGAGATAAAGTACCAACAATTAGTTTCTAAGTGTCATTTTTCAAACACAGCCTGTACAATGATAGTTAGAAGCTGATTGGTTGGTACTTCATCTTGTTCCACTTTATTTCTCTCCAAGGTTTGATACATCTCCCCTTGTATTAAAAACTTACAGGTAGCAAGGGAGTTTCAGGAGCTGAGTGTTACACAGAGGTAGCAAAGAGTTTCAGGAGATGAAAATTGCATATGTGTAACAATTAGTTACAGGCTCTGAGGATTACACAAAAGTCACAAAAAAATCAAAGGAGCTTAGAGTTGCACACAGGTAGATAAGAGTCACAGCAATTGAGGTTTGCACATTGGTAGCAAACAGCCATGGGAGCTATGTATTACACATAGGCAGACAATTATCACAGTAGTTAAGGATTGTACACTGGTAGCAATGAGACATATGAGCTGAGATGTGCATTAAAGTCACAAAGAATCAGAGGACATGAAGGTTGCATATAGGTAGCAAAGAGTCACAAGAGCTGATGTTTACACACTGGAAGCTATAGTCACAGGATATCCAGTTAGGAACAGAGGGCCTGATTCCCTACCGATTGCAACTGCTATTACACGTGCTATCGGACGTTTGTTACATACTGCACGTGAGTATGTATTTCAGTGTGCATGCAGGAACCGGCCACTGTGATCGGGACTGAGATCGCAGTGACTACACAGACCCATCGCAGAGTGATTGACAGGAAGTGCCATTTGTGGGAGGTGATGGGGGTGGTTGGGGAAATGCAGGCATGCCAGTGCATTTGAATGCCTTTGCATGGGCATACATAATTTATCCACTGTGATGCCATACGCAGCTTGAGAACTCATAGTGTGCAATGAAGTTAGCAATTCCTGAGTAAGGTCTGACCTTGTGCAAGTGTACGTGAGGCTGTGATGGTACTCGGTTGTACCAATGGTTTTGCAGTCTTGCTAAACATTATGGATGTGTGTGCGGTAAAGTGGGCTTCCTTATGTTGTGCTGTGATGGCATTGCAATCACAATGGATTAGCATACTATCACAGTTGAACTGCGTGCGTAATAGCTATTGCAATCGCAGTTGCGATTGGCAGTGAATCAGTCCCAGAGTATACACAGGCTTACCAGACAAGATTTTCAGATACACAAGAATGCCCAGCCAGGAAGAAGGATTGCAGATACATAGATTGCAAGGTCAGGAACAAGTTTTGTACTGTAGATATATAGGGTTGCCATGTGATGAAAAGGTTTCTAGAGATTCTGAAAAACACACATGGACACACTGCTGTAAACAAGTTTTCTGATAAGAATAAGCACTATACACGATACAGTCTTAAAAAATCAGATTTGTATAACATTTTGTACATTCAAGAGGGAATTTCTACCAACATTTATTTTAGCTACATTTGGAAAGAAAATGAAGTGTTTATGGTGAGACACACTCTAATACAGAGGTTTCCAAACGCAGTCCTCAAGGCTCCCCAACAGGTCAGGTTTTAGAGATATCCATGGTTGAGCACAGGTGGTTAAATCAAATTGACTGAGGTACTAATTAAGTCACCTATGCTCAACCACGGGTATCTCTAAAACATGAACTGTTGGGGAGCCTTGAGGACCACGTTTGGGAATCTCTGCTCTAATATATCACATGGTAATCAATATTAAGTATGTGGTTATTCGATGTACCTGAAAGTATGCATATACTCCAAATTATGTATATACTGTATAACGTATAACGTATATTTGTTAATTGGGACTATCCATGTTGATATCCTAGTTATGATAATTAATATATTATATTATAAGGTTAAAATTACCCTACATTTGAAAGGAAAAGGAAAAAAGATACAGTGAGTGATGTGTGATGACCCACAAAGGTGGATCAAGTGAAGAGATTGAAGGTAGTGATAATGTGTAAGGCAAAAATGTAAAGAATATGTAGGGAAAAAAGAAAAAAGGTTTTTATTTTTAATTGCATCATGACCAACTTGAGATAAAATGGTCAATTAGGTCTCAGGATTAGAGATATTTTGCCTATTTAAATAGTGTTAGTAATATCCCTGCATGAGGCATATTGATCCAGATAGGACACGGTTATAATTTGCAGTTTATATATCAAACAGAGTAATCGCAGTAAGGGAAGAAATGTAGAACTTGTGCTCTAATGTGTCTGAAAATATCTCCCATGTACTACACAGAGAATGGGAGATGAGAGTGATCTGATCGGGCAGTGACACAATGGAAGGCAAAATAGGATTAAAATTTTATTTAAAACATTAAAATATTGAATTATGTCTTTTTACAGCAGCACATCTTCAAGGGGTACAGTATTGTAATCAACTTGGTCCATAGTCCACAAAGACCAGGTGGAGGGGATATAATAGCATGCAAGGTGCAAACGTTAGCTACATTCCAGTGAGTTTGCCCATTTTTTTAAAGAGGCAATAATTTAAAAGGTAAAACTAATCTTGTTTTGACATTTAAATTATTGCTTATTTAAGAAAATGTGCTTACCCACTGCAATCTTGCTGATGCCTCCATCTCACATTTACATTTGCCGACAGGGCTCAAAGACCTGATAACTAGCATATGCAGGGTCGTAACTAGGGTGGTGCGATATGTGCCATGGCACAGGGCACCACAGGGCAGGGGGCGCTGTTCGGGCCTGTCAATTTTCTGTTTATAATCATTCTTACTTGTACGTTCCTCTTTTTTTATCCCGGCATCTCCTGGCTGTCCCTATCTCCTCCCTGACTGACTCCCCCTCCACCTGGCTATCTCCTCAAGTACCTTTAGTCACATCCTCCTTTATTTAACACACACATTTCAAAATACTGCCATACCTGGGATATTTGCTGCATACACGCTACAAGAAGAACTCCTTCTATACCTTCAGTCAGTGAGTTACACTGCTGGCTCCAGACTTGTGCACAGCTGTTCTGATGGACAAATCCTGCTGTAGGTTCATCTTCACCAGCGCTCTACTACATCTAGAGCTGGTGAGTGATACTGCATAATTATTGTGTATCATCACTGCAGCCATTTTATCCACACCCAGATAACAGTAGTACAACCAAATCATTACACCTTTACTATCGTACAGCTTTGTCATGGCCCTTCCCCATGAGGCCACACCCCCTTTTCAGGCGTGCATCTCATGTCCCTATTTGAAAAGTGGGTGTGTGGGAGGGGTTTGCCAATGCTCTTTCTGGTACAGGGCACCAAAAATTCTAGTTACGGCTCTGAGCATACGCTACAGGTTTATATCAGATACACTTTCACCTACTCAGCTCATATGAACAAATAAAGTTTTAAATTTGTTTTGATATTAAAAATAGTCTTCATTAGCTTTGATTTAAATAATAACAAATATATACTACAGCTGGTATAATGTTCCTTCCTGTGTACAAATGTAAGTAGCAAAGTATTCTTTCTAAAATAGAGCTATAAAAATGTGTAATATAATCAATGACGAAAAACATCTACAGCTCTAGAGGTGAATTTGCAATTTTCCAATCAAAAGCTTCTAGCTTGTGCACTACCTCCTTCTGCTACATTAAATGGTCCTTATCAACTACTGTAAATGTGGTGACTGACACATTATGCGAAATTGCAACTGAAGAGGGAGAATAATTACTGTACCACTTCTATCCCCACTCATCTGATGCTGTCTGACACCACACTACACTGAATTCATGAAAGAACACGTGTGATATTTATCATGCTGTATTCCTTCTTCAGTCAATTTCAAAGTGGTTACCAGAGCACTTGTGGAGTTGATTAGAGGCATATTGGTGGCCCCGAGTCAAGTTGAGAACTTTGGCTATGCTTCCTTTAGTATGGTAATGTATGACATGAGGTTCTAACCCCATGTTATTGGAGGAACAGTGTGGGATTCATGGCAGAACATGATGAAAAGTTATAGTCCTGTGTAGTACTTGTAGTGTACCAAGGTAGCTATGGGAAGAAACAGTCTTTTGAAATATAAAACATCTTTTAGCAGAGAGTTCAATATATGCAGGCTTTTGTAGTACTTGTAGTGCACCAAGGTAGCTATTGGAAATACACAATAGTTTGCAATGATAAACATCTTTTAAGCAGAGAGTTCAATACATGCAGGCCATCTTAGTACTTGTAGTGCAGCAAGGTAGCTATGGGAAGAAACAGTCTTTTGCAAAGTAAAACAACTTTTAAGAGGAGAGTTCAATACATGCATCTATTTTAGTACTTGTAGTGCACCAAGGTAGCTACGGGAAAAAAGTATTTTGCACTGTAAAACGGACCCTTGTTGCTGATATATCAGCCGTTGCATTGAACGGCCGATATATATATAATACATCGGCAGGTGTGTACAGCGGATATGTCTGTGAACTACGTAGTTCACAGGCATAAGTCGTCGGGTCGGTCGATTGGCCAACCTGTCGACCTAGTGTGTACCCAGCTTAAATGTAAATACCCTTACTGTAATTAACTTACACTTACCCTCTCCCATTCCACCTCTCCAGGCTTCTTGGGTCGCAAGTCGAAAATATGCACAAATCTAGATACGGAAATATTGTTTTGCCCATACTGTATATTTACACCTGTAAGTTTGACCTGTATGTACAACTATAAATAAGGCCTGTGGTATATACATAATTTTTATTCTTCTGTATTGCCACAATAAATAACCATATTTAAATCTTATAACTTCATTAAATAGTATTTTTTTCCTTCACATAAACAGTGCATTGCAAAGCTTGCAGAAATATTATACTCTGTTCTGTTAGAGAACATGGAAGTTAGAATTTGAAAGCAGTGAATGAGTTGTGCGTAAATCTTATTATAATTATTTTTATTTATTTTTGACACTGTTGTCATCTCCTGCTCAGGGTTACATGAAAATACAATGTCTTTTGACTTGTGCACACTACCCATGCCATCCAACAATCTGTCATGTTGGAGAGTCTTATTATTTTGCATCCTGAAGTAAAAAGCATAAGGTATAAAACAAATAGGCTCTAAATCAGCTTGGGATTTATAGGCTGTCACCATGGTGTAGGCCCTGGCAGTCGGCCAACAGTTTGGCACTGTGTGTGAAGTAAAAACGAGTCTTAACTTTCACTGTCTATGGAAACAGTCAGATTACATTCTCCTTGCTTGGACAGTTAATGTTATTTCTTAGCAAAATATAAATATATTCCTATTCGTTTCCGCATCAAATAAAAACCTTCTAGAGGCTACATGGAATTCTCAGCCACTAGTTCAAAAGCTTCTACTGTGAACCCATAAACAAAATCACCTTGTGAAGAACTTCTTAATCAGAAAAGAGTATAGCAGTTCCTCTTGATCTCCCCCCTTGGGTGGTCTCAGTAAGAGAGCAGCAGTCTTTCTGATGGCTTGGCTTCTGAAAAGCCACATAGTAGGACGCTGACAGCTGTAGACCTCTTTTTGTTAGGCATAACAAACATTTTGCACAGAGTACAGCATACAGCCCAGCTTGCAGTATGCCCAATTAGAGAAGCTAAAATCTCATTTGTTTCACCGTGGGGGCCTCTGAAAGCACACCGTTTTGGCCTCATTACTGTATTTTTAACTTTACAAAAACAATTTCATTATGGAAATTAAAGAAGCTCATTTGGCTTTGGTGCATATGCAAAATCAAATAAATTCCACAAATATTCCATCTACCACAGCATGTATTTTTGTTCTCACTTAATCAGAGCTAAAGATGTATGTTAAAACCTTTTGTGGTGCTTTACCAAATTGGCCATTATGTCAAGCCAACTCCTGATTAAAAATAAAATCCTTTATCATTTCTAAGTTTACTGCTTTGGCTGAAAGGATCATTTACTGAATTCCTTGCTTTCAATAACCACACTAGTACACAGCACAGGTTACAGGCTGCTCTGTTGTAGGTTTCTGCCTTCCCTAGTGGCTCCAACAATAAAATGCTATTAACAAAATATTTAGAAGGTGAAATTAAATTGTCTGCAAGATGAATAAATTATATTTATTTATTTATTTATTTATTTATTTTAGTAAATAGGCTCACTTATTGAAAAAAACTCACTGATGTTATTACAGTTTGTATGGATTTTTTTCTCATTAGTATTATTTAAACAGATTATATATAATGAATATAAATAAAGTATATTGTGACATATGATTATAAATTTGTTAAGTTGACCTTGGTGGTGAGCATTGGTAAAAATGGAAATGTATTTGTAACCTGGTTTGACTGTCAGTGTGTTCTTGCTTATAGCACTTCCCAAACTTGGAGAACTTACTATAAGGCTAGTGAATATGTAATAGAAATTGACAGTTAACAAATATTGGTTGACATTGTACTGTAACCTAAGCCACACAATGCTACAATATTTTAGATGAGGGTAAATATGTTGTGAAGATAGGATATAAGTGATGTGGAGTGCAATATCTAAGATCTAAACAAACCAAACAAGCAAATGGATACTTAATACAGCTGAACTCAATAGTTTAATGTTTGTTATATGGAGCAGGAAATGCACTGTATAATGCACTTCACACTGTAATGCACAAACTGTAGCCAAAACAAAAAAAGAACAAGGTGCAATTAAACAATCCTCTAGTATAAGAGATACTCAAAACATCTTCACATTTCTTTAGGACACTGTCCAAAATGTAAAATTGATAATCTTGCATGACTTTGGGGCCCATGTTTTATCATACGCAATGAGTTTTAAAACTCATTCCATATTATAAATGGTGCTTAAGCCAAACAGCTCCCAACTGACATTTTTCAAACAGATGACAGTTGGGAGCTGAGTTGCTTGAGCACCATTATCATATGCAACAAGTTTTGAAACTCGTTGCATATTATAAAACTTGTTGATAAATTGGCCCCTTTATTAGCAAATAAGATAAGTACTTGCGTCGGTGGAAACACTGATTTAGAGGGATTGGGTATGAAATGTCGACAGTCCTAATGCAGCATTCATCATGTAGACAGTGATGAAATGTTGGCATGTTAGAATGTCAACATTTCTTCCTGGTGGCCCAGCAGTGACTTACCTTGCTCTCGATGGCTGCAACAGCTCCTGCTGCGTCTTCCAAGTCCTGCGCTCATGTAACCATCACTTCCAGGTCAGAGCTGTGATCCTCCGGCATGAAAGTGTTTTTCCCCTAACCATAATCCCTACCCCTTTTAACCCTCCCTCTAGTGCCTAACCCTAACCTCCCCGCATTCTAACACTTAACTCCCCCTGCAACCTAACTCTCCTGCCTGCAAACTAACCCTAATGTCAACATTATGCCAATATCAACATTTCAGCTGTTGACATTTTGAGAATGTCGACATAACTGATGACATTGTGGTGTCATACTTTGACTACATCCCGATTTGGAGATTGGGAATAACATAAATTATTGCGGTTAACAGTACGATCCTTCTTGAACAGTAAGTATTAACATTTTTATGGAGGATTATATCAAAAAGTATTATCCCAAAGAACCAAATTCAAAGGATCAGATCTCATCCTATGAATTATAGATACAGATTTAGAAATAGCTGGGTCAAATTGCTGGTTTTCTGGCATTATACTGGGGTAGAGGCAGAAATTTAAACAGCAGATGATTTATTTTGATCATGCTAGTACTCATTGGTGTAAGATAACACTCACAATAAATGGTTTGTAATTTTAGCATTTTTTTCTGAAGACCAAGTTACACAATATTCTAGTGTTCTATCTTGTGGTTTTGGAGTAGGTAATAAAGGAAGTGTTTTCTTTCTAATCAAACTATTTGTCTATTACATACTGTATGTCCACTTTAAAAAAACAAACTTTAATAACATTGTTTATATTACTATTAAAATGTATTGAGTAGATGCATTTACTTTATACAAATGTAATTTTTGCAACATTGATGGATGTCCAATGTCATTTGCCACTTCATGCATGCAATAAGTTTTAATGTTTTTAAAAAGTAAACACTACAGTATTATACAGTATCAAGAAACCAATAACATTACATTCACATATTGGAAACATACAACATATCAAGCTGCTGTCAGTGAATATTATGCAATTTTCTTTAATATTTTATTACTATACTGTATATAAGTCCAATATTGCAGCATCTTCATCATTTTGAATACTGTTAACTAGTATATTTTATTACTGTAGATATAAGAAATTTATTTTATATGATATGATTCCTAGAGCAATATGAATCCCACACCCAGATTTTTGTATTGATTTGTAAAGAGCCACTTTATGACACATACAGTACTGTATCACCCACATTAAGGTTGCTGTAACATGGGTACTCATCATGTTTGCACCTTTATAGCTTCATGCCTAATTTTTATAGTGTTTTATTGTAACTCTAAAAGCCCCTTCAAACCTCACAGTTTATAATGAGTGTTTAATACACTCTTTGAGGTATATTCAATTAGAGACCTATAATCAACCCGCAAGCAGCCCCAAGGCCGCAGATAACATTGATTTCTGCTCACACCTTTGGAGGGTGCAAGCAGAAATCTCTACTTGAATAGCTCCAGGCACTTTACCCGAGAAAAGAGACTATGCAACACATCACGTACATGCTGTAATTGAATCTGCCCCTGACCCTAAAATGAGTTTCAATTGCAGCGTGTTTTTATTGAGTGCTTTGGAAAGTTCTCAAAAACACTGCTGGGAGTATTCTCAAATGTGTAAAAACTGGTAGAGATATAATGTTATTGTATGTCTTCCTTTCTATTGTAAACATGAAATTGAGTGATTTGGTGTCACGGCCAGGGTATTTCAGCATGGTGCTAGGCGAGTGTTACCTGTGAGGTCATTGTGGCGTGGGCTATCTGGTGGCAGAGCTGGTGTCTGGCGGGGGGCTTTGGCTGCGCGCGTTGTTGTGCGGGCCTGTTGTCACTCTGCGCTGGTAAGGCCTGGTGGCGTCTCCATTCCGGTTGGCATGGGCGCCGCCATCTTGCCTTCTGGCCATGTGATGCACTGGCCAATCCTGGTGAGTCACATGTTCCCTCCAGCCAGTAACAGCATGGCATGGGGTATTTAGGAAGGGTCAGTGCCTTCCTTCTTTGCCAGTGCAACGTGTATCTCAGCCTAGCTGAGAGGGTTCTCTGTGCTTATCCTGTTACTGTGAATTCGCTGTCTGCCAGTCTGCCTGTCAGCTCCTAGCTCCCACTGGACTACCCCGCTTCCTCCATCACCCTTGCCCATACCTGAGTGCCTGAGCCTGCTGAAATCCTGAGCTTCAGTTCACTACCTGCATACCTGGTTTGATTATTTTCAGTTTCACTACCTGCACACCTGGACAGCTCTAATTGTTTCTACTTGGACATTAACCCTTTTCCTCCCACCACTGAACTCTTGTGCACATTTATATATTCCTGGACTTTTATTTACTGCCACATTATATGTCTACTCAAGCACTTATTAAAAATCATAGTTTTATTTTCAAATCTGCTTCTGTGATCACTCCTGCTACCACCCTGGGTCCACAAACAACCCAGAACATAACATTTGGGTTTGGAGCAATTAGGCGCTGACCTTTAAATGTATGACAGCACTCTGAAGCATTAAGCAGTACCTTAATGTGACAAACTAAGCTAGTTTATAAATTACAATGAATACAATTTCCAGAGTATGTATTTTGGCAATAAGATACTAACAGACATTATTCAGTTAACATTCTGTTAATTATATCAGATGCATTGTAATAATATAATAGCTACACTGACACCAGATATGATGTTATTATAATAAAATAGCAGGGTTACGAATAATTAACTCTAAATCTTTTAGTGGTGTTAATAGTTGTTACACTTTTTTTAGTGCACCCAGCATGTTCTATTTGAAAAGCAAAGAACTTTTAAGTATTTTAATTCAGCTCATTATGTTTCTATAATAGTACTGAAAAGCACACAAAATGTTTTCGTCTCAAATGTACAGTAAATAATATTTTTCCAGTGATATAAATCCAACTGCCTCTGGTTTCTGAGAAAAGCTTAGCACTTCCCCAATAATGCGTATTGTTTTATTTAGTTCAGTACACCAGAGATCTGAATCCACCTGAGTTTCGTAAGTCTGGACAGATCCCAGTTGCAGTCCTAATCTCTTGAGGAGATCTGAATAGATCTTCCTGTGATTCAGAATTCAGATTTTAAATCAGAATTTCGGTTTTTGGATTGCAAAAATTTACAAGATTTTAGCTGTTTTTAAAAACTTTTGATCAATTTAAAAAAAACAAAACCTCAGATCCAAAACCAAAACATTTGAGGGTGGTTTTGCAAAACCAAAACACAAAGATGAATCCAGATCCAAAACCAACACCAAAACATGGGGGGTCGGCACACATCACTATCAGAATCAATGTGTCATTTTGGTTCATGATTGTCATATAGAGTACACCATATCTCTAGGACCTATATCTAAACCCTTTTTCAGGGGCAGTGTTAATCGCAATGTGCAATATGTTTTAAAATTGCATAACTGCAACCCGCTAATAGTCAGTCAGATCTGCAAAAATCTACCCTTGGCTGCGACTCCCTCTCTTTATTGTACCTGCTGACATTAGACTGGATTGCGACTAAACATTGCAGAACACAATGGAAATATATTGAAGTCAATGGCCAAAATGTGCAGCCAATAAGTGGAATTGGAGTATCTGAATTGCTACACAAAGCAGAGTAATACTTATATTTACTTATTATTATTATTTTCTTCATTTTCCTTTCTCTCTTTTGCAATCAAAAAGCATGAATAAAGTAGAGTCCCTATGGACTGTTTTATGTCAGAGGTATGGATTATCTTGCACAAGTCCTCAGTGTTAGGTGTATCATGATTAGCAGTAGGTGTTATTAGTAAATGATTATCGATTGCTATGTGTATATAAACTGATTAAAAAGTGGCACCTGTAAAGAAAAACTGATTACTCAGTTACATGTTTATAGCTCCTTTATGGACAATTTGGTGGGTCCCTTTTAGACTGTCACTTTACCTACCTTACCCTTTCCTTATGCCATCAATCTCTTCTCCTCTGGCATATCGGTCCGGGCTGTGGTGGTGACTGGAGGGCTGGAGTCTGGCCTTGGCTCCCACTCCACATGTTCCCATGGCATCTGGCTGTGATTGGCCACAGTTGATGACATCACTCGGTTAGTGCTGGGCAGTGAGAATGGCCTTGCATCCTAATAGTCCAAAGTTGAGGGTAGCCACCTAGTGCCTCCAATACATTTTGTGTGATTGCGCACCTTGTCAAGGATGGCATTGTTTCCACTAGGGATTGCTTAAATAGCTAAACAACTTTATTTAAATAATGGAACTTCCTACAGGAAGTGAATTAAAAAGACAGTAACCATGTGTTCTCCCTCCATCTTTGTAGTAGGGGGTTAATGGTGGTCAAATAAAATGTAAAAGTCATAATAAGTTATTTTAAACTTTAAGAACTTGATGTTTCTTAAAAATTATAATAAAGGTGCAATTTATATGAATATTGTGTAAAAAGATATATATGTAAAATTCTATAAAAATGCATTTCATTTGATGTCTATATTGAGTCCACAAGGTTGTAAAGTATTCAATTCATAGACCCATTTTGTTTCAGCTCTTCTCAGGGTATTACTGTGGCATCTGGCCATGATTGGCCACAGTTGATGAAGTCACTCGGGTAGTGGTGATCTTCTTCATTTGAGCCATCCCACACAAAAAAGATGTAATCTATATAATGTTTCCAGCAGTTTATGTTTTTCTTGTATTTGTTATTTTTCCATATGTGATTATTTTCCCATTTGGATATGAACAAGCATGCATAACTGGGTGCAAAAGAAGTTCCCATCACGGTCCCTTGTTTATGGAGATAGAATTTTCCTTCAACCCAAAAATAATTGTGTGTCAGTATGAATTCAATGTTTTCCATAATGAAGTATATCTGCTGGTTTTTTATATCCATCATTGATGAAAGGAACTGTCTGGTACGTTCACATACGATGTTGTGAGTGATGTATGTATATAATGACTTGCCATCACTCATTCCAAGTGTATTGCTCTCTTTCCAGACTAGGTTTTCTAAGACTTGCAGTATGTTTATAGTGTCTTTTAGAAGACCTTTCTGTTTTAGCACCAAATCTTGAAGAAAAAAAATTGATGTATTTGGATAAATTGGCTGTAATCGAGTTCAGTCTTGATATTACTGGGTGTCCAGGAGGATTGTGTAAGTCTTTGCGGATTTTCGGCAGAAAATAAAAGGTCAGGATTTTTGGATCTTATTCCCTAATGAATTAATTTTCTTTTTTATTTATAATCCCTAGGTTGTATCCTTCACTTAACATTGTTTCTAATTCTTTTGTAAATCTGGAAGTTGAAGAATTTTCTCACATTTCGTACATCTCTTCATCTCCCAGCAATCTTTCGTCTTCTTGTTTATACTTGTCTTTGTCCATAAGGACAATTCCTACCCCTTTCTCGGCTGGTTTAATGATGATTGACACGTCCTTTTTTAGTTCTTATAGACTTCTCATTTCTACCTCTGAGAAATTGCTCTTAATCCTTTGTTTTTATGGTAAGGTGGATATATCTTTTTCCAATAATCTTTGGAAAGTTTCTATGTGTGGACCTTTACAGTATGTGGATTGAATGTTGATGAAGGTTTGAGTTTTGTATGTTTATAATCGCCTTCTTCCAATGGAGGGGGTCTTTACTGTTTCTCTAGAGTAAACATAATTTTCTCACAAATTTTTGGACACCAATAAAGAGGTGATAGTGGACTGTGGAGCAAACTTTAATCCTTTCTTTAATAACAATGTTTCAGATTGTATAAGGACTTTTTACTTAGGTTAAAAATACTGGTTTTGGATTCTATTGGATCCTTCTTCTGTTGTTTGCATTTCCCTCCTCTCGTTCTTCTTCTTGTGACATAGGATTTTTTCTCATTTACTTGTTTCTTGAAACAGGGATATAATCTGGGGGTTTCTTTAATCCATTATTGAGTTCTAAAAAATCATCTTCATGTTCATAATCTTCATAATCATCTTCATCCAAATTCTCATATAGATTTTTTTTTACTGAATATTTTCTGGGTCTATATGATGTCTCCCCCACCTGATTGTTTTGTGATATATTTTGTATAAGGGAATTAAATTCCACTTGTTCTTCTTTCATTGCTGTTTCTCATCCTGATCTATATGAGTCTATTATCAGTTTATAAGGATGTTTCCAAAGGAGAAGTTATTTTTATTGTAGGGTTGATAGTCCTGTCTTCCATTCTTTGATTTGGGTATCGTTTTGATGAGGGCTTCCCTTATCTGTGTTTTGTGATGCTTATGTGTTCTTGAAGAATGATTAGATTGTGAATAGAATCTTGGTTTCAATTGTCTCTGTGTTGATTGTTTATATGTTGGCTTTTGTTTATACTGTTGTTGATTATATGTATTATACTATGTTCCTCTGATCATTGTTCATTTTTAATATTTTCTTTGCAGGTATGTCACTTGTTCTTCTGTATCTCTTCTGTATTTTCTTTGTTTTGTAGAACAATAATTTCTTCCAATTTTTCTATTTTCTCGTTGGTAATTTTTATTACATTTCTGAAATCTTCCATTGACTTTCAAATCTTTTTTCATATACTTGTATATTTTTGTTTCTCTTTTCCAGGGTTATCTTTCTATCCTCAATAACTAATTTCATAAATTGAGTCAAACAAGGATCAAGAATGACATTCCATTTCTCATAATGGTATCATGCCATTTTCAATGTAGTTATTGAGAGTGGTGATTTCCCACCACTGCTTCACATATAATGTTCACATGCTTCAGTATATGTTTTTCTAGTTTCAGAAATTGACTGCAGAAACTTTCATCCTCTGCATTTTTCTTCCTTACTCTCTTCTAATTGTTTTTTATTTTTATTAAAAATATCATCTAGATTATTCCTTAAATTTTGATGTGTGACATGTATCAATGTATAATATGGCATATTGCAAAGCAGCAGTGTACTCAATTGGGTAGTTATAGTATAAAATGTAACACCATACTATGTGTGTTTGCAAGCAACTCAACTGAGATAATAGTTTAGATGTAAATAAATATTGAGTGCTATGTGTATATAAAATAATCAAAAAGTGGCACCTGTAAAGAAAACCTGATTATTCAATCATGTGTTTATAGCTCCTTTATTGAGAATTTGGTGGGTCCCTTTTAGACTGTCACTTTGCCCGCAATGTTAGCTTACCTAACTGTCCCTACCTTACCCTTTCCTTATGCCATCAATCTCTTCTCCTCCGGCATATCATTCTGGGCTGTGGTGCTGACTGGAGGGCTGGAGCCTGGCCTTGGCTCCCACTCCACATGTTCCCATGGCATCTGGCTGTGATTGGCCACAGTTAATGACATCACTTGGGTAGTGCCGGGCAGTGAGAATGGCCTTGCGTCCAAAAAGTCCAAAGTTGAGGGTAGCGACCTAGTGCCTCCAATGAGTTTTGTGTGCTTGCACACCTTGTCGAGGATGGCATTGTTTCCACCAGAGATTGCTTAAATAGCTAAAAAAACTTTATTTAAATAATGGAACTTCCTACAGGAAGTGAATTAAAAAGACAGTAACCATGTGTTCTCCCTCCATCTTTGTAGTAGGGGGTTAGTGGTGGTCAAATAAAATGTAAAAGTCATAATAAGTTATTTTAAACTTTAAGAACTTGATGTTTTATAAAAATTATAATAAAGGTGCCACATTGATTTATATGAATATTGTGTAAAAAGATATATATGTAAAATTCTATAAAAATGCATTTAATTTGATGTCTATATTGAGTCCACAAGGTTGTAGAGTATTCAATTAATTGACCCATTTTGTTTCAGCTCTTCTTAGGGTATTCACTATATTTCTCCAATTACAATGGATTTTCTAAATTGCTGTAAACTTGAGTCCTTCTGGATTTTTATTGTGAATTTCCAGAAAGTGGTTTGAAACATTATGTGTTGATAACCCCTTTTTATATTAAATGTCCTTGTTCGCATTTTTCTCTTTGTCTGGCCTACATATTGGAGCCCATAAGGGCATTCTAGAATATATATTACTTCTTCACTTTTGGAAGATGTGAACCCTTTATTTATGTTCTTCCAGTAATATTGGATTTAAACTTCTTTATTGGCTTTGTGGTTGATAACTTTTGATTTCTGCATGCTGGACACTTGAGGCAGAAATGGTGCCCTTTATTCCAAAATGCATGGTTTTCTTCTAAAGGAATAAAACTCTTTACCAACTCTTGTTTCATATTTCAAGCTCTTCTATAAATGATTTGAGGGTTTTATGGAATTAGGGAGTTTAGGTCCATATCTAGTTTTAGAATGTGCCAATGCTTCTTTATTAAGGTTTCTATGGTCTTTTTATTACTGTTAATTTGTGTTATGAACAGTAGGTCAATTTTGTCATTCTTATTTTTCTGTTTATATGTGATCATACTGTTTCTTTCTAATTGTTTTACTTTTTCCAGCTGAAGTTCCAGATCTTTTGGTTTGTATCCCCTGCTGATGAAAATTGAGAAGTACTCAAGTTTACACCAATTCTGTCTCAAGTATCCAGCATGCAGAAATCAAAAGTTATTAACCACAAAGTCAATAAGGAGTTTAAATCCAATATTACTGGAAGTACATACACAAAGAGTTCACATCATGCGAAAGTGAAGAAGTAATATATCTTCTAGAATGCTCTTGTGGGCTCCATTTTGTAGGCCAGACAAAGAGGAAAATGCGAACAAGGACATTTTAGTTACCAGGTTAGCAGAACACATTTGTAATATAAAAATGGGTTAAACCACTATCTGGAAATTCACAATAAAATTCAAGATAGACTCAAATTTACAGCGATTCAGAAAATCCATCGTAATTGGAGAGAGGGAAATATAGGGAATACCCTAAGAAGAGCAGAAACGAAATGGATCTATGAATTGAAGACTTTACGACCTTGTGGACTCAATGTAGACATCAAATTAAATGCTTTTTTATAGAACTTTACATATAGATCTTTTTACACAATATTCACATAAATCAATGTGGGACCTTTATTATAATTTTTTTTTATAAAACATCAAGTTCTTAAATTTTAAATAACTTATTATGACTTTGAAATTTTATTTGACCACCACTAACCCCCCCACTACAAAAATGGAGGGAGAACATATGGCAACCGCCTTTTTAATTCACTTCCTGTAGGAAGTTCCATTATTTAAATAAAGTTTTTTAGCTATTTAAGCAATCCCTGGTGGAAACAATGCCATCCTTGACAAGGTACGCAAGCACATGAAATGTGTTGGAGGCACTAGGTGGCTACTCTCAATTTCGAACTGCTAGGCCACATGGCCATTCTCACTGTACGGCACTACCCGAGTGACATCATCAACTGTGGCCAGATGCCACGGGAACACATGGAGCAGGAGCCAAGGCCAGGCTCCAGCTGGAGGAGAAGAAATTGACGGCATAAGGAAAGGGGAAGGTAGGAATAGTTAGGTAAGCTAACATTGCGGGCAAAGTGACAGTCTAAAGGGGACCCACCAAATTCTCCATAAAGGAGCTATAAACAAGTGACTGAATAATCAGTTTTTCTTTACAGGTGCCACTTTTTGATTATTTTATATACACATAGCACTCGATAATTATTTACATCTAAAAAACAAATTAAATATTAATTTGTGATAAAACAATATGTCATGGCTAACACATACTAATAAGAGTATACAATTTAACATTGCACTATGTGTGTCTGCAAGCAGCTCAATTGAGTTAATAGCTTAGATTCTAAGCTATTATCTCAATTAAGCTGCTTGCAAACACACATAATGCAATGTTACATTTTATACTCTTATTAGTATATGTTAGCCATGACATATTGTTTTATCACAAATTAATATTTAATTTGCTTTTTACAGATTTTTTTGTTTTTTATTTTTTATATTAGAATTCACTGGGAGTAGTTATTATGTGGAGTCACTAAACCTGTCATCAGCAGCTGCATCAATTTTGCTGGCTCACAGAGTGTATCTAGTGGTCATATGTTCCCCTCGTTGGAATGTCAGATGACAAGGTTGAGCAGCACTTTAGGCTGACACTTCAGGTCATCCTTGCCAACAGAGACAGTACCTTCTGAGGCAGCATTGTCTAATGCAGCACTATCTGAGCTGAGGTGGGAGCATCAGAAGCAGCACCATCTAAGGTAGGAGTGTCAGAGTCAGCAACACCTGTTGAGACCATACTGGAGGTAGGTCAGGTTGAGCCTCTGTAGGAGAGACCAACGTGGGGAAGGGTCATAGAAAGATTCCCAGGATGTTGTTGATTTTATGTAAATGTATATATTTCTATTCATGTCTGTTATCTATTAATAATGTTGTTCCATTCCATTATGGCTAACATTGCAGTTATAAGTTCATGTCATGTTGTATATGTGACTCTTTAATAGTGTGTAGATATTTGCAATTATAGCACTTTCTTTCATCACTGGTTTTTAGTGAATTTTAACAAGGAAATGGGATACAGAAAAATGAAGTGAACAAACAAAGCCTGATGCAGGGGGTACACTAAAAGTCCATAAGATAAAAATCAAATCAAAGTAATACCAACACTATGTGACAACTTCAAAAATGGTTACATATTCCCAGGAAAGGGAGACTGATATATGCAATATATATGAAAATCACAAAATCCAACCTCTCAGCTACTTGAGTCAGAGCTAATGGGCCTCACTCTGCCACCAACCAACCTATTATCAGTCCAGTATTCACTCCACCCAAACCATTTTATCAGTGGAGAAGTAGCCAAGGAAGAGTAAGGGCACTCCACAGTCTCAAACTCAAAATTGATATTTACTTTTGGCTCAATAGAATCCAAACTATGAACAATTACTGTACACTAGTGATATGCAATCACTAGTGTACAGCAATTGATTAGAATATGGTCCATGACATAATTATTATATACATGAAACAGGGCCAGGAGTGGATCAGGGGTTATTCTAATTCCAGTAAGTTTAGAAAATAGCTCCAGACCTTTAGATCACTTATCAAATAACACATGGAAAATATAAACAAAGAGGGAAGGCCACATTTTATGAAGCCTATCAAGTGTCAAATGCAGTCTATGTAAAGGTTCAAAAACATTTCATCTTGTATAATACACTGAAACATATGAAAATAAGTGAATCCTCCTCCTGAGAGAGACTGGGAAGATTCAGCTTCACACTTCAGTTGGGTTGGGAGTTTATCTTGTTGATTGGTTGGTAAAAATAACTGGTACAGTACCTCCAATAAATACCACTCTTATGGCCAGCTGAGGTAAGTATTGCCATAGTTACTGCCGAGTGGCCACTAATGTAGGTAGGCCAGGCTGTATGCTCTGTAACCAACGCTGAAGCTAGAGGTATTTATAAAAATCCAATTAGGAATCGACAAGGAGGCCTGGATTTGGGAGAAGTGAAGAAGAGTACCACTAGATTATATCTCCCTTAGAGAAACTGCCCCACATTGCCTCCAGTTATTGAATTGTAGATTAGGGATCAGGTTAGCCACTCTCATCAAAGTAAGGTTAGATGTGGGTAAACGGAGATGCTCATAACAGTGCACCACAATATGTCATGCAGAGTAACTGACACTGCTGTGAAAATGGCAAATTTGATATATATTGGTAAAAGGCCACCAGAATAAATCAGACAAATCAAATGGATTTGACATGCCCCTTTCAAGAACAGCCCATGGCTTTGAACTCCCAACCTCAAACCAATCTCTAGCTTGACTCAAAATAAAGGCAAGGTGGTAAAATTCCAAGTTTTGGATAGGTAAGCCCCCTCTGATTTAGGTAAACACATAACACCATTAGCTAAGTGGGGCTTTTTTAACTTCCAAATATACTTAGTCACTATAAAGTACAACTTCGCAAATAGTGAATGATGGAGAATCCTAAGAATGATGCATAACAAATACAACAATTTAGTTAATAATACCATGTTCAACACTACAATTTGCCACAGCCTTCAGAATTCAAGACATCCATTCTCTAGTGAGAAGTTCCAATTTTCCAAGGAGAGGTTGATAATTGCAAGAAATGATTTCAACTTCCTTGGTTGGGATCTGTATCTCTAGATAGGTAAGACTTTTACTTTGCCAACCATAATTATAGATACTATGGAGCACAATCAACAACCTGATCCTGTTTAACCAATAATGGTAAAAATGGGCCCAACCCTATTTGCAATCAATTTTGCATCTGACTGCAGCTTGGGGGAATTTCAAACAAGCTCGTAGATGGAGACCTGCACATGTGCAGTACAGATCCTGCGCATGTACAGGGACAAGCAAACAGGGCCTCATTCAGAGATGTATACTAACGCAATAGTTAGCACACATCTCCTATTGTTAGAGGACTGTGCATGCACAGGATGTGTACTGCACATGTATCTCCCAGCTGTATTCTCATTGACAGGCTGCAGCATTTGGGAGGTGTAGCGGGGGCTTACCTGGGCAGCCTTCCTGGAAACAGGGCCATGACGCCCCCATTTTCTGGGAGGGGCGAGGCCAGGGTCTGTGTCGATGGATGCAGAATTCCTGGCCTCACAAGCTGCCAGTACCTGGTCAGGCTGTGGTAAGCTTCAGCTACCACAGCCTAGCCAAAGAGGCAACAATGGCTGCAACATTGATTGCAATGTTGGGATCGCAGATGCAGCAAGGAGGTGTCTGTTTCCTAAAGTCACATCCTGGTGCATTTGCATTTTAGATGGACAGAATTGCAGAACGGCTTGTGTGTGGCTCTGCAATTCCGTCCATCTCAGAATCAGACCCGCAATTCAAAAGATAAACTTATTTGAATTAATTCTGGTCCAAAATCATTGTTGGAAAGCAAGATGACACACAAAAGACAGAGATTCCTTGCTTCACTTCCTTGTTTATGCTCACCAAGGAAAGTTCCAAGCCTTATTTTGGTTTCCACATGGTCTCCAACTGAGCTGAAGCAGTTCTCTTCCATACCGGATAGATGTTAAAAACCAAGTTTCATTTTGAAGCCTGCACTGGTATAAATAACCATGCTGTTTAAGGAATAACCACCATCCTTGATGAAGAGCCATACCTTGAAGCATGTCAGGCGGACACTAGGGACATCCTCAGTCATCGCGAGCCTTGCCGCATACTATCACCCAGAAGGAAATCCTTTTTGGGACATTCCTGTCTTTATCTGATGTGCATTCAAATTCATCAGACTTCCGGTAGATGAGCCACTGTGAACTGATCATTCCCACTGTGATCAATACTTTATTTTAAATTTTTGAGTGCATACTGTATGTGTGTTTTATCACCATTAATTTGTCTTAGAGATACTACACTACACTCATGAATGCCAGTAAGGAAAGGACCTTAGGGGAAGGGCAAACTGTCCCCTTACTTCATTTTCTGTATGGTGTTTGGAGTCTAAGGCACTAAGGCCCTCATTCAGAGCCGCACGCTCTGAGCAGAGCGCACGCTCTGAATGAGGGCCGCCCTCCTTAAAAATGGAGCGTCCTCCTGGACGCTCGTATAGCTGTGGGTCACCACCCACAGCCTATACGAGCGTGCAGTTTGATGGCCGCGATGGTCGTGACCATCGCGACCATCGAAACTGCGAGCCGGAGCCTGCGGTTGAGGTTTTCAACCGCAAGCTCCGGAGTGATTTTGGCTCTATCAGAGCCAAAATCACTCCCACTGACATCACTAGTGATGTCAGTGGGCCGGCTTCTGACGGGAGGCGTTCCCGTGGGAACGCCCCCATCAGGGAGGCATGCCCCTGGCACGCCCACCAAAGGGGGCGTGCTGTCAATCAACATCGACAGCACGCACCCTTTGATCAGACACAACGAGCGAAGAACTTTCCTTCGCTCATCGCGTCTGGCGCATGCGCACGACGGAGCTCCCTCCATCGTGCGTATGCTCAGTGCAGAACATCGACCCACTTGCGAGCAGACAGCCGCTCGCGAGTGGGTCTGAATCAGGGCCTAATATTCCTACTTCTTTGTACAAAGGGTTTTAATATGCATTGTTAAACGGTATCACACTATACGGTTTGTTATTTTGTATTTTCATTAGAGATGTGCAGTTCACTTTTCCTGAAAAACAAATACACTCGAACTTTGGGGTTCCAAGTCGAATCAGGTCCCAGCTCGAATCACTTTTGGGGTTCCTAGTAAAACCGAGTCCCAGCATGGGTCTGCTGTAAATTCGTAACTCTCTGTTTTGGATTGCACATAAACAGGTCCAAATGATATGATTTTAGCTGACTTTATCAATTTTAAAGCAATCCAAAACCAAAACCGTAAAATTTGAGAGTGGTTTTGCCAAAACCAAAACACGAGGGTCAGCGCACGTCTCTTGTTTTCATTTTATATGTTAACCTCCATTGTACCTTGTTATAACCTGTTATCAAGGAGAATGTATATAAGTGAGTTTGTTTTTATAATCTGATCTTGAATCTAAGCAAGATCTCTTATGCTCCTTAACATTGTATGTAGAGACAAATAAACCTGAGGACACCTCTGCTTTTCATTTTTGTTGTTCTCTTAAAGCTGTACTAAGAGGAATGGCTATCCAGACTGCTGCTCATCTGAAGAAAGCTAATATGCAGCTTCAGTCAGAATGAGAAGCTAAAGTAGCTGATTTGGAAGTTTATCATATATGCTCCCTTTCTGATCATAGACTGAATAAAGAACTTGTTAAAGTCAGGGAAGACTGAAATGTGCTTGCCTAATGGAAAGTTAATAAAAATCTGCTTCGACTGAATCAGAAGTATTATGTTAATAGCAATCCAGAATCTGGTAGAATCCTGGTTCAGAAAACGAGGGGGAAACTGGCCAAGGAGAGAATTTGGGTTGTTTTATAACAAAGTTGGGGCTAAGGTATCGGATCCTTTTAGATGTGGGAAAATTATTTTACTGATTAGTATTCTCAGCTGTATAATTTGGCTGGTGACCCGAATATGCACCAGCCTTCCACTACTAATATTGATAGACTCTCGGACATGAACCATCTTCCATCCATACACTTGGAGACTTGTCAGCTTTTATTCATTTATGGGCAGTAGAGGAGGTGGGATGGGCTTTGACTCCCTCCCTTTAGATAAACCACCTTGGGCCTGATTCAGTGTTGTATGTAAACCCGATGGTTTCCGTACAACACCGATTATGAGAGAACCTTGCATTACGGATTTGTTTGCATACAAGCTGGAGTTTCCAATAGTAATTCACATTTAAATGTAGATAACTTAAACAATAAAACATATATTACTGTAGAATTATATAGAACACTTTATATAAATAACATGCATGGTATAAAGATATACAACACTCCATAAACAACAGACATGTATATAAATATTTTACTATTGTATGCAAAAATATAATTAATTCTAAAAACCACTTGTATTCAAAATCTCCTTTTAAACCTAATGGAGTTAATATTTTTAAAGTGTGAATCCACATAATCTCAGCCTTTGCAAGTTTGATTTCTAGATCTCTTGATCTCCAATTACTTTGGACCTGTTGTATACCTCAGAAATGTTTTATTTCGATTTCAGAGCATCTACATATGTACAGATTTAAATTGAGCAGAGCAGTGTTGATTTTGACAAGGATTTTAAATTTAGTTTTAGTCTTAGATACTTATTTGCATTTGTAGTTGGTTTACTTTGAAGTCACATTTTAGTCTCTCTTTTTTGCTTTGTTTTAGTCAAGATTTAGTCTAATTTCAGTCAATGTTTTAGTCATAAGTTTTTCAAACATTTTAAAGATACTGTAATGGATTTTACTGAATAACTTTTCTCTAAAATTCCCTTGAGAACTTGAAGTCAGCATACATTTAACTACAGTATGTGGTTAGTAATCTAGGCTCAGTAGGCTGAGTGAGAATGTGTTATACAAATTAATGCCTTAAGTTTGTTAGAACCAGTTTTCATTTTGACAAGGATTTTAAATTTATTTTTAGTCTTAGTCGCTTATTTAAATTTGAACACAGATTTCATCATAATTTTTGTTATAATTTTTTTTTATATTTTTGTTATCGTTACAATTTAGTCCTAAGAAAAAAATCGACTAATACTTTTAGTCAACATTTTCATTGACAATATTAACACTGGGGCAGAGTCTGTGTGATTTTTATACTTTTTTCTTACATTTTAAATATGCTCTGATAAATGCAATTCCACATATAAGAAACCACATTTAAGGATGTAAATAACATTCTGGAGTTGCTGGTAATAAATGTATTAATTTTATATTGCTTATTGTTTAAACTCATTTAATTAAATTTAGTAATAGATTTTACTGTTCTGCACATATAACAGACACCACATCTATGAAAACCATGAGAATGGATGCCGGTTCTTATATTTGTTTCAGGTAAAGCACGTCTAACTAATTTATCTTTTAAATTGGGAGATGTCCTCCTGTAAATAAGAGTTGACTGTTCTGTTTACTCTTTAATATAGAGTCTTCTTTTAAAAGATGTCAATTATTTGTTCTTATTTTTTTTCATATAATAATTTCTATTGTGGGCTGAGAACGTGATCCTCTTTACAGTAAACATTGGGTGCTCTATTTATCCTGATCTAGTGGGCTAGAGTCTTTTTTCACTTATTGATATCAGAGCCATAACTATACTTTTTGGTGCCCTGGGCCAGAAAGAGCACTGGCGGCCCCCTGCCCCCCCCCCCCACACACACACATTTTTCAAATAGGTACATAAGATGAGCACCCAAAATAGGGCCTTGACCTCATGGGGAAGGGGTTTGACATATTTTTGGTTTGTCCAGTACAATGATGAAGGGGTACCAATCCCTTTGCAGCACTGTTATCCAGGTGTCACTGCCAAATACAGTGTGAATCCAATGGCTCCAGTGATGATATACAATAATTATACAGTATAACTCACCAGCTCTAGATGTAGGAGAGTGCTGGTGAAGTGGTGCCTGCAGCAGGATTTGTCCATCAGAATTGTCGTGAGATGGCAGTGTAGATCACTGACTGAAGGTATAGAAAGAGTGCTGCTTAGTAGTGTATGTGCAGCAAATATCAGCGGCCGGGAGATCTATGTATATACTCTATGCCAGCAGCTGAACTCACCGGCAAGGGTACACGAGGTATGCTGGTAACACCTGGGTCGGGAATCGATGGTTGTGTTCAGGGCTGCCATCAGAAATTGTGGGGCAGATAGTTCCATGTGTAAGGTGTCTGACTGCCATGTATGACAGTATTTTGAAATGTGTATTTTAAATAAAAGAGGATGTGACTGAAGATACTTGGGGAGGTGGCCAGATGGAGGGGGAGTCGACCAGGGAGGAGATATGGGCTGCCAGGAGATGCCAGGGATAAAAGAAGAGGAAAATATAAGTGAGAATTATTATAAACAGAGAAAGGGTCTGAGCAACTCCCCCCTGCGGTGCCCTCTACTGTGGCATGTGTTGCACCATTCTTGTTCTGGCCCTGACTGATGTAATATTGATACTGTAAAGTCTGCATTTTAGTCATTGCCAGGTCAATCTGGTAGTATGACTTGTGGACATAATAATAAAACATATAATCGTGAACCATCAGCTCATACTCTGCCAGGATATTGTGAAATGTCATGAGAATGATCCTGAGCATTAAAGATGGATTTGTCCATAACAGAGTCTAACACTGTATCAAATGCTCTGAAAATCATTACAGCCCCTAACATCATTACTGGAGAACAGCACAAAACTTTCTACAAAATGCAAATTTAATATTAGGAACATACAGAGAACGTAACATATCCTCAACATCATACCCATTCTTATCAGCATGTTGGTTAGCTAGTGTAAAAATATACATATGGGAATTACTACATATGCCACCCAATGCCAGTTAGCAGTATAACAGTGAGGATAGGTGAGTTTAGAGAAAAGGGGGGAGAGCAGTGCCAGCAAAGTGGGCTTTTTGCCCAGCAAATATCTGGGCTTTGAATTTTTTGCAAAACAGTGCAAAGCAATTCTCCTCTTATCTGAGGAATTAAGTTCCATTACATTAAAGTATAATACCTTAACCAAAGTAAAAATGTAGCAGCAATCTTAAAATTAAAGCTTAATAGGCAAGGGGGAGAGAAGGAATGAGACAGGGAATAAACCATCTAAGGAAGAAACAAATGTACAACTGAATTAGCCCCTACAACTAGGCTTACCATACTGTCCCTTTAAACCAGGACACTTATGAATAACACAGGTTCTATGGCTGGCTGAATTCAAGCCTGGATTTCACCTGGTTTTAATAAGCCACAGAATCTGTGTAATACATGAGGGTCCCGGTTTAAAGGGATGATATAGTAAGCCTATCTATGAGCTAGAGAAGGCCACCTACTGAGTGAAGGGTAGAGGTCCCTCTACCATCACCCCAATACAAAAGAATGAACTGTAGAAAAACAACCTATACACTAGCCTAGACATATGACTACATGGTAGGCATGAAAATGGTAATGCATCAGAAATGCAGTACACCTTACAAGTATTGTGTAACAGTGAATGCCCTAAGTTCTTTTAGAGACCCAATGGTGTCCAGGTATCATAGTGAGCACAGGGACAGCTGATGAACAGTCCAGGTTATGGAAAGTAGGACAAACAAAAATGTAACCACAAGATTATTACAATATACAGAAACAATCAAAAGAACATATATGGTGCTGATATGATGAGCAGATAGAAATCAAGAAAGCTGTCATCCATTCGTGTTTATATTAGCTCATTGTTTTTTTATATGTTGATGCTTTTGCTAATACGCAGTGCTGCTATATTTACAATAAACGTTTTATGCATTTGCACCATGTTTTATATGTGATACTAGCGCCATTCCACCTATTCATTCTTCACATTTTCTGAGCACTTTGTGCTCATTGGGAGTGGTAGGCAGCTGTGTCCATTTTGTAGTATATGTACACACCAGTTTATATACATTCTGTCTTGTAGCTAGCTGGATCATACCCCCTCTTTGCGCTTGATTATTTCTCTACATTTTAGAGCAGAATTCTGATGTACTGTCAGCCTTAAAGGATGGTAAAATTTGTTCCATGGTCCCAATCATGAGTGGCTCATCTTCACCCACAGGATTCCTCACAGAGGCAATGGAGGAGGCAGCAGGAGATGACCCAGCAGCTGAAGCAAGGACCTTGGCACTTTGAGTACAGGGTTTCAATGGGCATGGTGTGTGAGGTGATGGTTTAAAGAAGTTCCCTGGGGAGAGGGGCAGATTTGAAAGCCTTCTGCTTCTTGGGAGCCATGAGAGCAACACAGTCAATACAAGACTTAAATCACACAACACAGCTGTAGACAGATTGCAATAACAATAGAGCTACCATCAGCTTAAATATCAGGACACAAATAAGTGATAAGAAAAAGTCATGAAAGGTAAGAGAATCGACATAAGGAGAATCACACCAGGCAGCCGACAGTAACTGCAGCAGTTAGAGTCCAGCCAGGGACCAGAGTTCCACTAAATGGTGTCAGAGATCTAGAACATAGTGTTCAGGCAATGAAGTAATACCAACAGGCTCTAAAGATCTAGAGTAAATAAGGTGGGGACTGTAGGCATGGCAGCAAAGTAACTATCCAGCATTAGACTACACAGCCAGAGTCCCCCAGCAACCAAGATAGGGCCCCAGCAGGCAATTTATGAGGTTATCTTGGCCACCAGGGTATTCTAGAAGGCATAGACCAAAAGAGCACCGCTCAACTGTGGGTGTGACCGGAGCTGTGGCAGCAGCCTTAAAAAATTTAGCCCACGGCTATCCTCATCATGCCAGCCTGGAAGGACGCAGGTCCACATCCTAGCTCCAAGTCATTACCGCACAACAGTTCCTCACTCCTGGCATTCTCTGGAGGTCAGGCAGTGGCTTAGAGGTGGTCCAGAACCACCAGTATCCACAACAACAGCAGTCTGGCAGCGGAATCTCAGCAGAGATGACTGTCTGTTTGCTGGTTAGGCTGGACAACCGAAAATAGCACTTTTTTAATCTTTGCTACCCACCCTACAAAAAAAAAGACAAAAAATTATGGTGTCTTAAGAGCAGGGCTGCCATCAGAAATGATGGGGCCTGAACTGACAACATAGGCAGGGTGCACCTCCCCGGGATGGGGGGTACAGAGCTGGGAAGGCTGGCTGGACTAGATGGGGGAGGGCACAGGGCTGGGAAGGCTGGCTGGACTAGGTGGGGCACAGGGCTGGCTAGATTATGGGAGGGCACAAGGCTGGGAAGATTGGTTGGACTAGGGGGGTACAGGGCTGGGTAGGCTGGCTGGACTAGGGGGAGCCCAGGGCAGTGAAGGATGGCTGGACTGTGAAGGGTAAGCAGGAAAGGCTGGCTGGACTATAAAGTGAGTGCAGGGAAGGGTCAGTATGCTTACCTGTCACTGGAAGACAGTCAGGCATGGAGGAAACCGAGCCTGGATGTCAGCGTTGTGGATTGCATCGGCAGACAGGGAAAAGAAACAGCACCGGCGTCATTTAAAATACAATGTTGGCTGCGAGCCAATCACAGCTCGCAGACTGGCAGCCAATCAGGAGCGGCCACTCCTGATTGCCTGCCAGTCCGCGAGCTGTGATTGGCTTCCGGCCGGCAACTTATGGAATGCTGCCTGCACGCTGTATCTTCTCCCTGGCCGCCAGTAAATTAATGATTGATCCTTCCCACCGCTGACATCCGGGCCACCTCTCTCTCTGGGTCCGGAACTACAGACCCGGCAGTCCCTCTTGATGGCGGCCCTGCTTAAGAGCCTGTATTACAATGGGTAGATGATTAGAAACCAAGTCCCATGGAAACAAATGATGTTTGTGGTGGGTAATGATACATGACAATCACATTTTTGATTAAATAATATGTATTTTTTTTCATTAATTACTTTTTTAAGTAAAGAGAATGTATATTTTTATTAAATTTGCAGTTAGAGCCTGATTGTATTAGCTATAGATTCCTTTTTGTTTTTGATGTTATGGTATTTGAGAATATGTAAAGCTATGTATGGTAATCATGTGACTAGAACTATGGGTATAAATATGGAGTCCGATGAGGTGTTCCCCACACCTGGAAGAAGGACACCTGCAAATAACACATGAGGGCATTATATGCTTTTTTGGACCCCCAACTACCTTAACTGAAAATAAAATCTTTGTAGGATTGGACTCTTTTTCCCTTAACCATCCCAGGACTTGGTGAGGAGGATTTGATATCTTATCCCATATATCCACATTTTTGGTATAATTACTGGTCCTTTTAAGCTGGTGAACCATGCTTTATGAACTTTTATGAACTTGTTTATATATTTGGAAATTATTTTTGCAAATGCTGTGGTATTTAGGCACCTAATAAATGTATATTCTTTTTACACTATTGGCATTTAAAATTTTTGCTTTTAAAGTTACGGATACGCCCTATGTAATGTTTACAAGATTTTGTGATATTAAATATAGTTATTTTTATTAGCATCTGAGTCATCTCAAACCCATCACACTATATACATGAATTATTGATCTTTGAAGATCTTGGATTTCTTTATTGGATTTATTTCACCTAGAACCAGTGGTGGAGGAAGCTGTAACATCATACAGATCATAGATCTCTCCCCATTGGAAGTTGAAAGAAATTTTTATGCATATGATTATCACCTATTTTAGGTGAGTGAATTAACTGGATGGTCTTAGAACATCAAGATTGTATCCTCAGAAAACACCAGTAGTGCTTCCCTTCAACATGGCCACACATAGATGTTAAGGGTTTTTTCAGAAGTTATTTAACTTACCAGTATATTTTTGGTGTGTGACAGAAAAATTATGAAAACATGGGGAGAACATACAAACTCCACACAAATCAGGTATTGGTTAGGAATTGAACTCTTGGGGCATACGCATCTGCATTGGTAACTGCCCTCTTACTGAAAAGAAATGCCCATTTTACATAAACAGAGATCCACCAATGGACTGACCAACCCATCCTCATTTTCAATCTCTGTACATGTGCGTTTGTATGGCATGGCATATGCAGTCTGCAATTGCATTTTGTGGTACATGCCCTGTTTGCATTTGAAAAGGTTAATCTTGCCACAGCATTCAGGACAAATTAGAGTGGGAAAAAATGGGTTGGTTGAATGTGAGATCAGAGGAGGTTGAAGTAGTTGAGAAGAGGGATGACGAGAGAATACCAGTTTTTGCTGCACTTTGGTTAAGAGAGGGTGAAAGATAATAGGAATGCAAGAAAGTCTACATGAATAGTAAAACAAGCCACAGAGGCAAGGGTGTTACCAATGCAAAAGACTGGGAGAATAGTGGATAGGGGTGGTGGTGTTGATGATGATGGATATTTTTAGGGGATGTGAGAAGAGGGACGATGAAACATTGTTGATGTGATATTGTTGATATTGAGCATAGAAGCATCCATGTGAATATCAGCATAGAGGTGGTATATAGATGTGGTACTGGAGGCTAAATAAGAGAATTAGTTCTCCAAGTTGAGAGGGATAGAATAAGAACATTATTAGAAACAGGATTAGAAACAAAGCCTTGGTGAGACACCAATAGATAGTGGCTGTGGTGGGGAGGATGTGCCATTGGTAGTGACATTGTTGAAGCTGTTAGATAAGTAGGTAGTGAATCAGGGAAGAAATGTCTCTGGGAGGCCATTGGAGTGAAGGGTGTGCAAGAGAAGAATAATTAATGGTCTTTAAAACGGCATACAAGTAAAATAACCTTCTTACCTTGCTATATATAGATCTGATAGCCTTTGTGATGGCAGAGAAGGCAAGAGTTGTTATAGTGGTTGTAGTTTGGAGGGGAGAAAAGAAACAGTGCAGTAGCTGGAGAGAGAGAGGCTGGGTTAAAAGATTGTGCCTTTAGGACAGACTAAATGAGTGCATGTTTAAAGGTGGACAAGGATGTTCCAGTGCAGAGGCACAGGCTAAAGAGCCAAACAAGAAGTAGCATGTAATGGGGTAGAGGGAGCAGATAGACTGAAAAGGAATAGATTCATGGGGTATGTTTTCGAGTGACATGATTATGCAGATACTTTATCCTTATTTACAGAGGAGAAAGAATTGAGGGGGGATTGAAGAGAGCAAGATACGGCATATTGAGCTCTCCTATTAGATGGTGCTGATTTTGGGCCTGATTCAGAGCCGTTCGCTATTTGTGGTCGTTCGTTCAAAAACAAGGAGTGGCTATTCAAATGATCCGTTCGCAAATTGCAGTCTGTTCCCACCTCTAAGTCTGAACGAGCGAGCAAAACATACGCTCGTTTATTTGTTAAAAACGCCCCCTGGCCGCACGCACCATACGTCATGTCCGCTATTTATTAGATTAATCGAGTACATCGTACAGCGTATGAACTGCTCGCTATTCTTGTGGTTGGTGGTTTCAACCGCTATTTTGCAAGCAGTTCTGAGTTAAAAAAAACCAAGTAACGTGGTCAATGATGCTGCTGTATTAATTATGCACTCCCTTAAAACGCCCGTTTTGACCTTTAAGCACGCCTGCGTTCGGATCTCCACTCCCCGTTTTCAAGCACCTTCCCCTGTTACCACCCACATACGCCTCATTCTGTCACTCAAAATAGCAGGCCCTCGCTATATTGCGTACCAACGATTTTCGGCCGCACTGACTGGTTCGCGCATGCGTACTAAAAACCGTACGCATGCGCAGATGTGCGAACATCGCTCGGAACGAGCGTACTGCCGCTAGCGAGTGGCTCTGAATGAGGGCCTTTGTTTTTGAGGCAGCATTCATGGGCTAGATTAGGGGTGGGCAGTAAGCAGCCATCCAGCTGTTGTTGAACTACAAATCCCAGCATGCCTTGCAACAGTTTTAGTATGGACAAATAGCAAAACTGTGGCAGGGCATGCTGGGATGTGTAGTTCTACAACAGCTGGAGGGCCGCTTATTGCCCACCCCTAGGCTAGAAGCACTGTGCTAAAGGGGCACTGTAGAGGCAGTGTGAACTGTGAGTAGCAGCACTGTGAGGCACTGTGTTGTGTGTTCAGGGCCAGGCACCAAAAAATGCCATTAGGAGCACTGTGCTAAAAGGGCACTGTGTCATAAAAAAAAAACCCATAGAGGTAAGGTGGACTGTGGGCTGCAGCATTGTGAGGCACTGTGTTCTGTGTTGTGTGCTCAGGGCTAGGCAATGTGTTACAAAAAAATAAAACAGTGTTGTGTGTTCAGGCACTGTGTTAAAAAATTTAAATCAAACTGTGTTATAAAATAACGTAATTAGGGTGCCATTACTAGGAGAGCTGTGAGGCACTGTGTTGTGTGTTCAAGCACTGTTATTAAAAAATTCTAACAGTTTAAAAATTGTGTGTTAAAAAATATAATGTCATTAGGGTGCCACCCTTATACTGGAGGTGCTGTGAGTCGATATGGAACAGTCAATAGAAGAGCAGGAGCAGCAACCCAGTTCTAGTGCTCTAACTTCTGCCAGCAGTCATGATTGTACTTCACCATTCAGGGGAAATAAAGTTTAACAAAGGGTACCTGAAATCTAAACAATATTTCCCAGTATTAAGAAATTAAGAAAACATCATCACTAATAAGAAAGGCAAAATTTACTGGCGAAAAATGTAAAATTGTGAACATTCCATACACCAGACACACAGTGACAAGGAAAGGCTCAGGCCATGGCCTTTCTTTGTGAGTGGTAATCCTGCTAATGCTATTTCATGCACTAGAATGTCTATTGCAGAACGTGGGGCCAAACACAGTCAGGCATCTTCTGAAACCTCACATGCAACACCTCACTTTAAGTCTACATGTGTCACCTTTGAAACCGCAGGGTCTCGTCACAATCCCGATGGTCGCGATGGTCTTAATCATCGCGACCATCATCATGGACGCTCGCATAAGCTGTGGGTGGTAACCCACAGCTATGCGAGCGTCCAAAAGGCCGCTTTGAAAAAAAAAAACACGCCCTGATTCAGAGCGGGCGCTCGTTCAGAGCGTCCGGCTCTGAATCAGGCCCTGTGTTCACAAACTTCAAAATCCCTAAAGAGAGTCTAAGGGTGTACAAAAGTGGGCCTGGGTATAAGACCAAAAAAGCCACCTCTTTCATGTGAAATTATGTTTACCCCAGTGGCGTATCTATAATGGGTGCAGTGTGTGCGGGGCACATGGACCCCCAGGTCCAGGGGGGCCCCTCACCGCACACCCTGCACCCATATTAATTTAAACCTACCTGTCCGTGGTCCTGCATTTTTCTGGTGTTCTGCGCATGCGCAGTAGACTCCAGGCACACTCTAGTGCCCAGAGTCTACTGCGCATGCACAGAATGCCGGAAAATGCCCGCCGCAGCCATGTTTCCGGTGTTCTGCGCATGCGCAGTAGACTCCGGGCACACTCTAGTGCCTGGAGCCTACTAATGCTCTGGTGGCTGGCGAGCCGCGTCAGTCGGCTGCCGGCCACCAGGGAGAGAGGAGGGGGCCCCGCACGGGGAGTGCACACGGGCCCCCTCCTCTCTTAATACACCCCCGATTTACCCAAATCCTTCAAACATTTGTCAAGCCATCTGTACCATTTGTGAAGCGAAAGTAAGTAAATGTAGGGATGTTGACCATTTAGGAACCTCTTCCCTGTTACAAAATTTGGAGAGAGTTAATGCAAATTATTTGGGAAAATCTTCAAAATTCTGTAATATAATAACAAGCAGTCCAGCACCATGGATATATCCCAGCACATGCATTCTACACTGCCAACACCTTCATCAATCTCCTGCATCCAATTTGCAAAAGCTAACTGACTCCTCCCCTATCCAGGGTTCCCCAGAAGAATCCTTGCGCTAGGGCTGCTGCTGCTGGGGGTGAATCATCATCCCAGAACAAGGGGATCAAGAGCACTAGTTTCAAACAACAATTGACTGTGCAACAATCCTTTGCAAGAGGAAGCAAGTTTGAAATTGCCATCCAGTTGCACAGCAGATCACTAAAGCCATATGCTAGCATTAGATCTGCGTCCAATATCCACAATCAATGCAAGGGATTTTAGACAGTTGCTGTAATTCAGCTACCAAATCCATCTCAATTCCATTTTACAAGAACTGCAATTCTCGGCTGTAATTTGAACTTTAAAAAAAATAGTTCTTACCCACTATCCATATAACCACAGATATGTGGACAAGCGGTCAAACTAAAGATTACATGACTGTGACAGCCTACTAACACACAACACCAGCTTATTCAAAGGCAGGCTACTCTGTGTATCACCAGGCATACCGGTGTAACTTCAGGGATGTCATAGCAAAATGGCTTACCCTGCTAGGACTTTCCTCAGGGTTTTTTAATTTCCGATCATGTAAGTAACATTGTGAGAGCATTACAACTGTGTGAATTTGAATACGTCTCATGTTTTGCCCACACAATAAACTTGGCGGTTTGCATTTTTTTTAAATAATGAAAGGGGCATGCAGGAGATGCGATCTTAGAGAAATTTGTAATGAGGAGGTGGCACTGCCTAGAGTTTCTTCAGATTCACAGTAATTTAGTATTTATATATAAAAATCAATTTCAACAGTATCCTACAAAATTGTCACATACTATATACTATACATGCAAAAATTGCTGCTGTGTAGCCAAGATAGTCACCCTGGAAATAATGAAGAAAACGAGAAAAGGTGTGTACTAACCCTAACCATATGATTATAACCAAATAAAAATTCTATAGAACCATGTGAATTTTCATTTAAAAATAAATATGCATTTAATCTAAATATAATAATGCACATATCAAATACATCTTAAAACCAACAATTATATAATAGTATATGCTTAAAGAATGATTTATATGAATAAAACCCAAAGAAATAAACACCACTTGTATGTGGGGTAATTCAGTCCACCAGATATATTGCTTGAAAATATTAGGCTCCATCACTGGAGAAATGTCACTTAGTATGTAAAGTTATGTGCAGATATTGTTACAGCTGCCACTAGGTCACTGTGGGAAATATGAAAGGCAGTCTCAGTGGGGTATAGAATATTCTGCAGCCTGTGCAGTCCCTTGCTGATGTGGTATCCTGTCTTTGGTTTGCAGTCAGCCAAAAGTGGACACTGAAATAACTGGGTCTGCAATGTGACAAATGAAATCCTTCCAGTGGTAAAATAATGGTGGATCCAATAATAGAAGAAGATGCTGTCTATGGAATGAAATATTTCTGGACATTTTTGGCATTTGGCAAGTGCATGTAGAAGATTGCAGTGGCTGCAAGAACAGCACAATTTGCCAAGCCACCAACTGAAGCAAGAGGCAGTGACCAGGTGGTATTCCACCCTTTATATGCTCCTGCAAATGGAGAAACATCAACAAGCCATCCAAACCTGCACACCAAGCCATGACATAGGGAGAGGAGGGAAAATGTACATTAGGCCAGCATACTGGCAAATACTATTTGTTTTATGCAAGCTACTGAAACCATTTGAAGTAGTAACTAATGAAGTGAGCTCAGACACTGTCAGATTGAGTCAGGTGATTCCCTCAACAAAAGTACTGGAAAAGCAGCTAGAGAAACTGATGGAGGAGATGTAACAAAGTAATTCTGCTAAGTAAGTTGGACTTGTAGATCAAGTTTTTTATTAGTTTTGCCAGGACCAAAGTGTTGTCAAGATCTTGCAATTGGATCACTACATTTTGGCAACCATGTTCATCCTAGGTTTAAGTCGTACATAATGTCTTGCTTTTCAATTGACAAAGATCTTAAGAGATGCAAATAGCTCCTTATGTGCAAGTTGTCAGCTCAAATGGCACATGACATGACAATGTCTCCTGCCTCAGTTTCTCCTGCAAAGTGACTTTACATTTTATCTTTTATTAACAATTACATTATGACTAATTTAGATTAAGTTTCTGAAGTTTAGCTTCTACAGTTTTTAAGTATTTCTGTAGTTTTTTTTGGTATTTTATAAATGAATACAATGAGAATATTTAAATTATATAGAGATTAATTAAAATTTTCACTTATTTAACTTTTTCAGATATAGGGCAGCAAGGATCGCAACTGCGATCACAGCTGCGATTATGCACGCAGTCTCACTGCAATGATATGCTAATCCATTGCAATCGCTATTCCATTGCAGCACTACATAAGGACACCCACCTTATCTTACACACATTTGTAATGTTTAGCAAGGCTGTGAAAACCTTTGGTAACATCAAGTACAATCAGAGCCTCACACACACTTGCACAAGGTCTGACCTTACTCAGGAATTGCTAATCTCAATGCACGCAGTGCAAGCCCAAGCTGTGTATGGCATCACAGTGGATAATTCATGCATGCCCCTGCAACAGCGTGTGGCACGTCTGCGTTTTGCCGACCACTTCCCCATCACCACCCACAAATGGCGCTTCCTGTCACTCACTCTGCGATGGATCTGCGTAGTCACTGCGATCGCAGTCCCGATTGCAGTGACTGGTTTGTGTACACCTGCAATGCGATGCATATGCAGTGTTGAATTTGTCAATAAACCTTTTAATATATTCCTTCCTATAAACCTCTAAGATTCACCTATTTATTAGAGGGGCAAGCGCTCTCTAGATTGTGGTTTCGTTAACTCAGCTGCTGGATCTATATAGGGTACCCTGTCCCTATTTCTTGGAGATTGATAAAGAGGTTAGAAGATCGGTGCTAGTTGTGTGTGCAGTGTGTGTATTGATTATGATTGTGGATATAAATGTAAACCCCACAAAGTGTTAATTTACTTTATTAAACTGATAGGACGGATGGTGTTAATTTTTGGAGTCACAGTGCTCCTTATACAGTTAATTGCACTTTAATGGATTACTAGATTATTGTTCTTGGATTGCTCCAAGGTTGAATAATACCCTGACCGGGATTTTGTCTTTAAATCAGACGTACCCTAACCGGGTGAATTAATAAGGTTTATGGATTCCCTGACCGGGTAAAAGTATATACGGGTCAGCTGTGGTCCAGTTAACTACTGTTACTGCTTAAAATTAGATATAGGATGAAGAAAAATTATTCCAAATAGGAAGTGTGAGGATATGGTGTTGCTGGGGGCTGTGTCTGGTGGAGCGGCGTCCCGTATCCTGCCAGGTGCACAACTTACCCAGTGTAGCGCTCACCTCCTGGTAAGCGAAAGGATGGTCTTCTGTCCTCGGCGTCCTCGCCGGCGTCCCTCTGTCTGCTATGCTCTGGATGGTTGTACTCAACGGTCCGTCGCGTTCCTCCAAAGTCCCACGCTCTCGCTAGATTGCGTGGTCCTTCGTCCTCACGCTTCGGGATCCGGTCGCTCCACTCGCCGGAGCGAGGAGACTGGATGTTATCCTACTCACCTGTCCGTCGCGTTCCTTCCGAGGTGCCGCGCTCTTGCGAGATTGCGCGGACCTTGGTTTTCTCGCTCCTGGAGCCTGTCGCTCGACTCGCTGGGGCGAGGAGACTTGCGAGGGTGATAGGGGTTTCCTGGTTATGTGGTGAATAGGCTCCGATGCGTATCGGCCGCTTGGCCTTCCTCAGGGAGTTGAATGAACTTCTTCTTGTTAGTGGTGTCTATTTATAGGGATTGAATGTCCTGGCACCATCTTTGTTGTGGTATTGTACCATAGTTCTCACATCCGGAATCCCTGACTGTGTTACAATGGTGGCCATGTTGGTTGAGGGAAAAAGACTCTACTTTGCCAGTCTCTTATTTCCTGTGATCTGATCAGTAGTCTGTTTAATAAAGCCATATTGGTTAAGGGAAAAAAAGACTCTGTTTTGCCAGTCTCTTAATTTCTGTGATCTGATCAGTAGTTTGTTTAATAAGACAATCTTCTTAGTGTTTAACCCATTTTGGATTTAACTACCCTTAACTTGTATATGGTGAAAAAAACTATTTATTTGTTATTTTATTCAAATTACATATTTTTATTATCTATTTTGATTTTTATTTTCTGGGTCATAGTCTGTGGTAATTGGTGTTAATTGTATATTCTGCAGGCTTGTATTTGCGTAGCCGCTGTTCATTCATTCAAAATTACAGCTGTGGTCCAGTTAACAGTAGTTAACTGGACCACAGCTGACCCGTATATACTTTTACCCGGTCAGGGAATCCATAAACCTTATTAATTCACCCGGTTAGGGTACGTCTGATTTAAAGACAAAATCCCGGTCAGGGTATTAATCAACCTTGGAGCAATCCAAGAACAATAATCTAGTAATCCATTAAAGTGCAATTAACTGCATAAGGAGCACTGTGACTCCAAAAATTAACACCATCCGTCCTATCAGTTTAATAAAGTAAATTAACACTTTGTGGGGTTTACATTTATATCCACAATCATAATCAATACACACACTGCACACACAACTAGCGCGGATCTTCTAACCTCTTTATCAATCTCTAAGATTCACCTGCCTAGAACCTCTAAGACAAAACCCTGCCTAAAACCTCTAAACAGAACGCTAATTGCGTACGCAGTTTAACCGCAAATAAAGACAGGAGTGGAATCTGTGTTTCCAACGCACAAGTATTATTCAGGTAAAAGTACAGTCAGTTACATGCAATCTATACATACACAAGTTAGGCGTAAAAGGAAATAATACAGACCCAAGTACAGTTATACATACGCTGCGCCTCTGGACCCAGAGATAGACTTCTGACTAGATATCCTCAGTTCACCCAAAATTCAGCATGAACTGGCAAACCAGTGTTCGGGCACATATATTTATTCCCCCCCAGACTGAAACAGGACAAAGGGGGAACTTCCTGCTGATCTCATTGGTTCCCAGAGGAGAAGCATATGTAACGACACATTTAACAGGTTGTTTCAAATAGACTTTCCCTGCCTCTAACAGCCGGAGTCTTTCTGGTAACGCCTCCTGTAACATTCCATCAACTAAACATTTTGTTGCTTGTAAGTTCTGCGATCCGTAACTTGAGTTTGCATGATGCGATCTCTCCACCGATAACACCGGGATTCTGTAAAAAGCGTACGCATCAGAACGAAACCAAACACACCTTGCTTATCATGTATAATACCTTAGATATCAAACCTCTATTTCTTAGCATTTAAACTAACTTAACCAACTTGAATCATACAATTTGATGCTAATGGAACCTTGTGTGCGAATATGTAGTGTGTGAGTATTCAGGGTTTGATATAAGGACGCTAGTTATTAATGGGTGAGATTTAAGTGCATAATTTCTCATACACGAAGTGAACATCCAGCAGTGTGGATGGCTGAGGGTTGTAATTCTACATGCCCTCTGTCAGCAGGCCCCCACCTGTTGTGTGTTCAAAGGAAAACAAAACCTCTTTTGTTCTCACAGACTCTTGTGTGAAATGCAAATGTATTACCACCTCAAGCTGTGGAATTTGGGGCCATCCTGTCTAGGATTCAGACAAATCCAATTGTGTAGATATTATATTACAATTGCCACAACTATACTTTATCTGCATCCAGGGATTCCCAATTTGTATGTAAAAATACCCATTGTCTCTTCTTATTTACTTTTACTCAGAAAGCTTGTTTTTCCAGTTGCCCTTGGTAGGTTAACAAAAACATTGCCATCTGTTCTTAGCTCCTGAGTTATAACTTGAATTGACGCTGACCACAAAAATGGTGTCTTGCGATCTCATTTCCAAAATGGAGTCTTGCGGCCATTCGCAAGATGGCGTCACCGCGATTAAATTTTAAACTGAACTTGTCTCAGCCAATTATTCAGCTTTGACAGTCCACACTTTGATAGCAAACAACATGCTATCACAATCTGCTATAAAAAAATTATTTTGGGCTTACATTAACATATTATTTAGTGTTATCATGGGATGGCACAAGGTGGTTCTTAATCCATCAACAATGTGTCTCTAGGCGGGGGCATAAAACTACTATTATACGCACACCGCGGATCTTGGGAGATCATGTGACAGATGTGGGGATGCACCAGTCTTATAACAGTAGTTTTGAAGGGGAATTTGAGACTTTACATTGTCTGGGTGTTCTATAAATAACATTTCAATAATATCTTCTATGCATGTCTAAATATTATACATTTAAATGATGGTACTTCCGAGCTCAGGGTTGTAGTGCAGTTCTGTATCTACCTCGGTATACATATTATCATTTCTGACCACCATCATAGTTTCATCCCTTCGTTTCACTCTGTTTTCACATTTTCCACACTTCAACACAATAGGAACACCTCGGACGCATATGCCAATTACTATGATGACAATCAGTATAAGGATCAAGAATTTGCCTACGCTGGCGACCACTTCCTGGACCCACTCTCCTAGACCCGAGAACCATTTCACTGGGTTCAGCCATGACACCCATCCTTCTATCATTTCCCCTGCTTCAGCCACTGATGCGTTATGGTTCTTACGAGATTCCCACTTTAGCTGCAGAATCTCATCCATCTTCTGGTCTATCACCTCCTTAGGGTCGCTGGTATCATTGGTGACATAAGTGCAACACTTTACTCCAAATAGGGTGGCTAACGTTACGCAATACCCTCCAGTAACAGCAGTTAAATAATTCAACACTAGCCTGTGTTGCACTAGTTCTTTCTTGTACATTTGCAATTCTCTCCCTGTGTACCTGAATGTGTCATCGTACATCTCGGTGATATTATCTATTAATTTAGCAAGTTCCTGGATATATCTAAAATTTTATGTACCCCTAGCAATTCTGGTGGGATCCAGGGCGACTAAAACTTGGAAGCCAGTTGTCTCACTGGATAACTGAGCGGCTTTATGCATATCACCAGGTATCATATTTCTCTTGCCTCTGTGTTCATATTGTGTGTGAAGATATGGTGACGGTGTGTTTTTATGTATTCCCAACATTTCAACATGTGTAAGGGTCATAACTTCTGGGACAACTCTTCCCAGATAACACAAACCTTCGGAACTCGGGGAGAGCCATTTATACGCTTTTCTTCCACATATAAAATATACATTATCAGGGAGAATATAAGGAATGGTATGCATCATTATCATTAAACACATTTCTCTTGCAAACAATCCTATCTCAGGCTCTTCCATCTGGTATATGCAAGTTTCTGGTTGTATTATTTTAGCACAATAACCATCTGATACTTTACCAATCATTTCTTTGGTGGAACTCAATGTATACCGGTACCTAAAATATTTCCCACTTGATTTAATTGAGCGTAGCAGATCATAGTTTATGGACTCATTATCAGCTCTTTGTGAGAAGGTCATCGTCTGATTATTCCCCGTCACTTCTCAACCTCCGGGTTTATTGGGGTTGGTTATGTTTAAACATAAAAGTGATTTATCTACTTGAAATTGATAGAGTTTGAAATGAGGCGGTTTGGATGAGAGGAATTTTCCATCCAATGTTTTCCCCTTTTGTAATTCTAAAATTTCGGTGATATTCAGCGGAAATGGCACCAACTCTACATTATGCTGTCCCTGTGGCACATGTGAACACACCCAGCAATCGGTTTGATTTAACACTTTGCCTACCATGCTGTGATAATCCTCTAAAGGATACCCTCCCCAGTACGGGTGATATTTAGGTTGGCACCGTTGAATACAGTTCTCATCAACTAGGGACCCACAAAACTCACAAATACAGGAACCTTCAGACGATAACCCTTCACACCTTCCCCGAGTATCCGGAATGACAGCTCTCTTAACAATAACAGTACTAAGATTGGTCAGACACTCCCCTGATTGGCATTGCACTCCTCCTTTCTCCACTCCATCAGCACTGCCATCAGCTCCTGTTTCCTCAATAGGTCCCCCATCACAGACACTGGGTATTCCCGAACTGACCAGGATGGTGAACACTCTAAAAGAGAATATGAAAATGAACACAGCAGGCCCGTCCATTGTCACAACAAGACCTGCAAATTTCTCTCAGTTCAGGTATCTCACTACTACCTTTTCAATCCTCCCGGCACAAGCTCACGAGTGACAGATCCACACTATCAGCTTTGTCTCCGACCTGTTTCTCCACCGGTTGATTGACCTTTTTGCAGTGAGTGGAATAGACCCAGGTATCTCTCTTGGCCACCTCCAAAGATGTAGTACTCGTCAGCAGCACCTGGTACGGACCTTCCCACCGATCAGTCAAACAACCTGAACGCAAGAAATTTCGGATCATTACATATTCTCCTGGTTCAACATCATGGCAGTTCATTTCAGGCATATCATGGGACAACAATTTCAGTTTCTGCTGCTATTGCTTTAACTGCTTACTCATTGATATAAGATACTTCACAGTTACCTCGTTGTTACCCTTTAGATCTTCCTGTGGACTTATAATCAAATGAGGTTGTCTACCAAACAATATTTCAAATGGGGACAGATTCAGAGGAAATCTAGGAGTGGTCCTTATACTATGTAGGACCAAAGGTAAAGCTTCTGGCCATCCTAGTCCAGTCTCCGCCATGATTTTACTTAGCTTATTTTTAATAGTCCCGTTCATCCTTTCTACCTTGGCACTGGCTTGCGGTCGGTAGGGGGTGTGAAGTCGGCTATTAATACCCATCAGCTTACACATATTTTGGAAAACATCACCTGTGAAATGGGTACCCCTATCACTTTGGATGATTCTAGGAATACCGTACCTGCATACAAATTCCTGAACTATTTTCTTGGCAGTAAATGCAGCAGTATTAGTGGCTGCTGGGTAGGCCTCAACCCAGTTAGAGAATACGTCTGTGCACACTAATACATACTTAAGGTTCCTGCAGGGTGGTAATTGGATGAAATCAATTTGTATCACCTGGAAAGGTCCATCAGTCGGTGGAATGTGGGACGGTTCGGTAGGGATCGCTTTCCCTATGTTCTTTCTCAAGCAGGTCAGACAGGACATTGCTATCTTCTCTGCTTGTGAAGAAAACCCTGGTGCGCACCAGTATGCCCTCACCAACTTGCACATGCCCTGTTTACCCAGATGAGTCAGACCGTGTGCTGCTTCAGCCAGGCTGGGGTAATATGCCTTGGGGGCTACTGGCTTACCATGTCCGTCCCTCCAGAGCCCGGAGGACTCTTGCCCACACCCCTTGGACTTCCATATGGATTTTTCCTGAATTGAACACAAATTTTGCATCTCAATTAATTTCAGCATATCAATGGTTTGGAATTACATAATTGTTTCAATTGGAGAAGGCATTTTTAACCCCGCTGCCCATTTTGCAGCTTCATCAGCTCTGTTGTTGCCCAGTGACACTGGGTCATCCTCACATGTGTGGGCTTTGCATTTAATTACTGCCACTGCTTTGGGCAGTTGGATTGCTTCTAAGAGATGTTTTATGTGTCAGGAGTGTGCAACTGGTGTGCCTGCTGCTGTCATAAAATTTCTCAGATGCCATAGAGCCCCAAAATCGTGCACCACCCCGAACGTGTACCTCGAGTCAGTGTAAATGTTAGCAGATTTGCCTGCTGCCAGTTCACATGCTCTAGTCAGTGCTACTAACTCTGCCACCTGGGCTGAGTGAGGAGGACCGAGAGGTTTCGCTTCCATGATGTCTGTGTCATTTACAACAGCATAACCTGTACATAATTCACCTGTGTCTGTTTGTCTATGACAACTCCCATCCATATAGAAAGTCACATCCACATTCTCTAAAGGTGTGTCATGTATGTCAGGTCTAGCAGTAAAGGTCTGATTCAGATATGTCATACAATCGTGGGTGTCATCATGTCTGCTGAACTCACCTCCCACCAGAAACTCCTCTCCTTCCACCCTTTGTACATCAAGTTGTACATATGGCAGGTATGTTGCTGGATTCAGCATACTGCAACGTTTAACTGTAATATTTGCAGGAGCGATTAGGGCTAGTTCCCATTTGGTGAACCTAGCTGAGGAGACATGTCTGGTTTGAGCTGAGTTCAACAGAGCAGACACAGCATGGGGAGTGTAGACAATCATATCATGGCCCAATACTACGGCCTCAGTTTTACTCACCAATAAAGCGGTAGCTGCTACACTTCTCAAACAGGTGGGGAGTGATCTTGCTACCGTGTCGAATTGGGCACTGTAGTATGCTACGGGCCTACTGGCATCACCATGTTTTTGTGTAAGGACACCTGCAGCACAACCATCGGCTTCCGTACAATATAAATCAAAAGGTTTTTCATAATCGGGTATTCCCAATGCAGGAGCTTTTGTCAGGCTATCCTTAAGATTAAGAAAAGCCTGTTCTGATTCCTCAGTGTGTGTGACGCGATCGGGCTTTGAGGAAGAGACTAATTCCTGTAAAGGCAAGGCCAAAATAGAAAAACCTGGGATCCACATTCGGCAATATCCACACATTCCCAAGAAGGAACGAATTTGCTGTTGATTCTGCGGCAGTGTCATGTTTTGTATGGCCTGGATTCTATCATTTGTGAGATGTCGTAACCCCTGGGTTAGGCAATGTCCCAAATATTTTACTCTGGGCTGGCACGGCTGTAACTTGTCCTTAGCCACTTTGTGTCCTGTTTGCGAGAGATGAAGTAACAAAAGTTTATTATCATTCACACATGACATAAATGAGTCAGAACATAGCAATAAATCATCCACATATTGAATTAGAACTGATCCATTGGCAGGTTGAAAAGCTTGTAAACAGACATGCAATGCCTGGGAGAAAATACCGGGGCTGTCTATGAAACCTTGGGGCAATCGTGTCCATGTATATTGCACACCTCTGTATGTAAATGCAAATAGGTACTGACAGTCAGGGTGGAGAGGCACAGAGAAGAAAGCAGAACAGAGGTCAATGACAGTGAAATGGGTTGCATTTGGTGGGATCTGCATCAGGATGACAGCAGGATTCGGCACTAAAGGGAATTGGCTCTCTACTACCTTATTAACACCTCTAAGGTCTTGCACCAGCCTATAACCCCTCCCACCACTCTTCTTTACTGGAAAGATGGGACTGTTGGCTACACTAGCTGTACGAATTAAAATTCCCTGTTGCAATAATCGCTCGATTATTGGAAACACCCCTAGTTCTACTTCCTGTTTTAGTGGGTACTGGGGAATTTTTGGAGCTTGCCTACCGCTTTTTAAGTGTATCATTACCGGGCCTACGTCTGCCATTAATCCAGTGTCCTGTCCATCTTTTGTCCAAAGGGAATCTGGAATTTGGGACAACATTTCATCTACTTGTGATGGATTTTCTTTTAAAACTGTAGAGTGGTACATTATCCTTTGTGGGGTGTCTAACATATCCCTCACCTCGTATACCATTCTCTCTGGGATATCTAAATATACACCATCAGGGGTGCAATATATGACACATCCCATTTTACATAACAAGTCTCTGCCCAGCAGGTTAGTAGGAGCCGCGGCAGCCAGAAGAAAAGAATGTCTGGTATGCAACGGCCCAATACTAACTTCTGCGGGTCTGGTTAAAGGATAACGTTCCACTTTACCTGTCACACCCATTGTTGGTATTGTCTCGTTGGTCACCTGTAAATTAACGGGAGATTTCATCACTGACTTGGTCGCCCCTGTGTCTACAAGAAAAGGATATTCAGTACCAGCTACATCAACCATCAAGACTGGTTCTTCCCTAGTACTTCCCGTTAACCTGACTATCTGTAGACTACAGGTATGACCTGACCCCTAGCGTTGGCTACCATTCTCCAATAAAGCATTTACGGCTACAATTGGAGCTGGTGCTTGCTGAATATTTGCTGATCTCTGTGCATATCCCTTATGGGGATATCCAGGTTTCCCTTGGTGTGGGGTCCATACTCTTTTTACTGTGCAGTTTCTACTTAAGTGTCCTGTTTGTTTGCAATTAAAACATGTCCGTGATTCAGGTGAAAGCATGTGTTGTTGTGAAGTTTGAGCAGAGGGCAAAGGTGGTGGATATGGGTAAGGATAGGGAGGGTAAGGGTATTGTGGGGGAAAAGAAGTGGGTGGATATCCAGGGACCTGTGGTTGCATTGGGTTAGTGGGATAGAGTTGTGTTTGTTGTTGAGTGGGGTTAGTGAGAGCAACTTGTTCTGGCATGAGTGTGTGTGCAAGGGCAAGCATGTCTGTTGGCTGTGATGTTAACGTCATTCTCTCCAGAGCTTGTACACTGACAGACATTAATTTTTCGCTCTGGGTCTCCCTTTTTTTTAGATGTTTTTGTCATGTTCTATGGCAGACTCTATGAGGTTATCTATTGTAAGTCCCCGCCAGCCAGGCTGTGAGGTCTGAACCCGAGTTTTTAAATTCTCTTTTAACCCATCCATTAATATCGTGACTATCATTCCCCTGTGGTGAATGCTATCTTTAATCTCTTCTATCCCAGTGTGCTGGGTGATAGCCTGCAGAGCCCGGTCGCAATATTCTTCTGCAGTTTCACTCTCTTTTTGTTTGATTGTGAAGATTTTGTTCCAGTTAACTACTACTGGAAAATATACACCCAATTGAGTCACAATGCGGGAAATGTTACCTTGGTTTACTTGGTCTGTTAAGGGAACATCGCCATCCAATACACAGTCCATGATAAATTTTGTCAAGTCGGTATTGTGTGGCAGGCAGGCCCTTAACACCACACGCCAATCTTTATTAGTGGGCTCATGAGAACTACCCAAATTTTTCAAAAATCTTTGACATTTGGCTAGTTCCTTTTTGGGATTGGGGAAATCATTTATGATGGAATTCAGTTCTGCTCTTGTCCATGGACAATGCATTACTTCTTCCCTCGTGGGCACTACACCATTTGCATCTGCATTTCCATTTGGAACAGTTATTGTCCGAATGGGATGCAGACCGGCAGCGTTGCTACCTCTGACCTGGTTACCTGGCTGGGGGTTTAATCTGCTGCTGCTACGTATGGTATTAACAACTTCCTCAATGGGTGTCGAGTGTATTAACACTTCCCTTGCTGTTAACGATGGAGATGGCGGCACCACCCGTGATTGTGGTGATGCAGCATCTATCATTTGTACAGCATGGGAAACAGCAAACATTACAATAGGCTCATCTTCTACATCATAAACATTTTCTTTATGGTTACTTAAGAGGGGGTACAAATTACTTGTTAAATTTTTATTGGTATTTTTGGTAACCGTACTTGCACCTCCATCCACATAAGGTGGGGGAGGTGAGCGTGAACTGCTGGCAATACTCTCCAGGACGCTACTTTGCCGCCCTTGCGTGCCAATTTGCGGCTCGCCCGTATTGCAACTCAGCATCGCGGATGTATTTTCTGGCAATGCGTTCGCAACGCTAGTTTGCGTCGTTTGCACATTTTTAAGCCAAGCATCCCCTTCATGCTGCCATATTTTTAAACATTCAAAATACTTAATCTTTTTCTCTCGGGATCACACCATACTGATGTGATCCTGGACATTATCTAACACATTTTTGTCAAAACTACCAATTCTGGGAAACGGTCTAACACTCTTTCTCGTCATATTAAACCATATATCACAATACCTTATTGCATAAGTACCGTACTTAGTATGCATAATACGACGGGCTGATCCAATCGGAGCCTCCATTAGCAGCACATCATTGCTTAACATTTCTACCGTTTGCGTGGCTCCCATTTTGAGACAACTCCGATGCTTTTCAATAAAAATTTAAACTGGTGAAAGACAATCAAGATACTTTCACTTACCTGTGAACGATTTAAGTCGGCGGCACCCACACACCTGGATAAGATTTCGTAAGGCCACTTCCACACCTAGATAAGTTTTGAAACAGGCAACTTCCAGACCCGGATAAGCTTTAGTAAGGTAACTTCCAAACCTATGAGAGTTTGTATGTCGGCCACTCTCACGCACCTCTATACAACAAAGACAACATGTACACCTGCTACTGTGTTTAGAACGGTAAAGCTGCTTACCGAGCGACTAGGCTAACCCTTGCACCTAGCCCTTAAGGATCATACGGTACCCTTAACTTTAGGGAATAAATTACCCCTACCAACAATACACACACTGTTACACACTTTTTCTCTGCGCAGAAAATAAACGTTTAACCTAGATATTGGTAGATAGAAAAAAATGTAAACCTCAATGGCTTTGTTCAAACACGTGGCAGCAGAACCGGAAGTGCGTATACGCTATTGTGCGATCGTCCGCATACACAATGATGCGACTACCACACAAGCGTATAATTACTTTTTTTTTAACTGCGTACGCAAAAATGCATTTTAGCTGTGTACGCAAATACTGCAGCACCCCTCTAAACACAAGGTTCTATCAACAGAGGAAAAACAAACTTTTTTTCCTCTGTTGTCCCTGGATTCTAATCAGCGCTTCCTCTACACAATAACCAGCAGTACGCTCTCAGCAACACTGTGGTAATGAAAGACTAATGCATCTCCCAAAAGGCGCCTCCACCCTTTTGCTGAGAGAGGACTGACCGAGTGTTATCATGTATCAGATAGTGTGATAAACCGATGAGCCCCCACTGTTGAATTTGTCAATAAACCTTTTAATATATTCCTTCCAATAAACCTCTAAGATTCACCTGCCTAGAACCTCTAAGACAAAACCCTGCCTAAAACCTCTAAACAGAACGCTAATTGCGTACGCAGTTTAACCGCAAATAAAGACAGGAGTGGAATCTGTGTTTCCTACGCACAAGTATTATTCAGGTAAAAGTACAGTCAGTTACATGCAATCTATACATACACAAGTTAGGCGTAAAAGGAAATAATACAGACCCAAGTACGGTTATACATACGCTGCGCCTCTGGACCCAGAGATAGACTTCTGACTAGATATCCTCAGTTCACCCAAAATTCAGCATGAACTGGCAAACCAGTGTTCGGACACATGTATTTATTACCCCCCAGACTGAAACAGGACAAAGGGGGAACTTCCTGCTGATCTCATTGGTTCCCAGAGGAGAAGCATATGTAATGACACATTTAACAGGTTGTTTCAAATAGACTTTCCCTGCCTCTAACAGCCGGAGTCTTTCTGGTAACGCCTCCTGTAACATTCCATCAACTAAACATTTTGTTGCTTGTAAGTTCTGCGATCCGTAACTTGAGTTTGCATGATGCGATCTCTCCACCGATAACACCGGGATTCTGTAAAAAGCGTACGCATCAGAATGAAACCAAACACACCTTGCTTATCATGTATAATACCTTAGATATCAAACCTCTATTTCTTAGCATTTAAACTAACTTAACCAACTTGAATCATACAATTTGATGCTAATGGAACCTTGTGTGCGAATATGTAGTGTGTGAGTATTCGGGGTTTGATATAAGGATGCTAGTTATTAATGGGTGAGATTTAAGTGCATAATTTCTCATACACGAAGTGAACATCCAGCAGTGTGGATGGCTGAGGGTTGTAGTTCTACATGCCCTCTGTCAGCAGGCCCCCACCTGTTGTGTGTTCAAAGGAAAACAAAACCTCTTTTGTTCTCAGACTCTTGTGTGAAATGCAAATGTATTACCACCTCAAGCTGTGGAATTTGGGGCCATCCTGTCTAGGATTCAGACAAATCCAATTGTGTAGATATTATATTACAATTGCCACAACTATACTTTATCTGTATCCAGGGATTCCCAATTTGTATGTAAAAATACCCATTGTCTCTTCTTATTTACTTTTACTCAGAAAGCTTGTTTTTCCAGTTGCCCTTGGTAGGTTAACAAAAACATTGCCATCTGTTCTTAGCTCCTGAGTTATAACTTGAATTGACGCTGACCACAAAAATGGTGTCTTGTGATCTCATTTCCAAAATGGAGTCTTGCGGCCATTCGCAAGATGGCGTCGCCGCGATTAAATTTTAAACTGAACTTGTCTCAGCCAATTATTCAGCTTCGACAGCAGCACGCAACAATCGGCCAATTGCATGTGTAATCGCAGTTACAATCCTTGCTGAATCAGACCCTTAGTTATTACAGTTTTTTTAATTTATGTGTATCTAATTAATGTGACATGATAGAGAAAATATGATTTTTCCACTGATTTCATCATGAAACACATATTCACATGCAAGAAGCATCACATTTTAAAAATTTTGCCCTATAGTCACGCAGAATGGCCACCTGTACTAAGCCATTGGAACCACGTTATCTGCATAAAGCTTCACAAAAAGAGAAAAAAGGGACTCCTTTTAATGGGGCACTCACTGACTATTCATGAAAGTCTGAAAAAATTAAAATATAAATCTTTATTCAATATACTTAAAATCAAGTTGCCAAAAAACCTACAAATCATGAACTTCAAATGCCAGACAGACAAACAGACAAAGAAAAGTTATCACAAGTGATCCTGTATGTGCTAACTGCACCCCTAGATTCAGATAAATATCTGAATACATACATTCTCCACATGAGTTAGAAATATTTAAGAGGAGTAACGGTGGCACAATAATAATCTGGTCACAGTTCTAAATATAAGCTCTAAAGTATCACATATAGGGGTATCAGTATAAACTGCACATATAGGTGTGGCGAAAAATATGTGAAAAACATACAAGACACATAAAGCAGAAACAAATTACATATATTATTAAAAAAGCTGAAAACCACGAATAAGATAAACAATTCAATACACAATGGTTTATATATTGGAGGCGTCCCTCCCTTTTATCTGGGAGAGTCTAGAAAAGATTTATATAATTGAACCTACATAGATTAGGAATAATAAGAGATAAGTGCTCTTATAAATCAGATGCTGCTTTCCCGTGTCATATAAATATCAGACACGGGATGAGTGTCACTGATATATGGCACAAAATAAACAGTGCAGCTTGCCTCTGCTGTTAGCATCCACAATGACCGGACCCCCTGTTGCCTAGGCAGCGCAGGGAATCTCAGTAACGGTTAGCTAATGAAGCTTCCTTGAGAAAGCCTCCAGCGAAACGCACGTCGGCCTTACAGCTGGGGGGGACCTAGTGCGCACTTGGAACCTCCACACCACGATCCTACCTGGGAGATTACAGGGACAGATACTTCATCTTTACTCTCCCTCCTTGCTCTCTCATTAGCTAACCGTTACAGAGATTCCCTGCGCTGTCTAGGCAACAGGGGGTTCGGTCATTGTGGACGCTAACAGCAGAGGCAAGCTGCACTGTTTATTTTGTGCCATATATCAGTGACACTCATCCCGTGTCTGATATTTATATGACACGGGAAAGCAGCATCTGATTTATAAGAGCACTTATCTCTTATTATTCCTAATCTATGTAGGTTCAATTATATAAATCTTTTCTAGACTCTCCCAGATAAAAGGGAGGGACGCCTCCAATATATAAACCATTGTGTATTGAATTGTTTATCTTATTCGTGGTTTTCAGCTTTTTTAATAATATATGTAATTTGTTTCTGCTTTATGTGTCTTGTATGTTTTTCACATATTTTTCGCCACACCTATATGTGCAGTTTATACTGATACCCCTATATGTGATACTTTAGAGCTTATATTTAGAACTGTGACCAGATTATTATTGTGCCACCGTTACTCCTCTTAAATATTTCTAACTCATGTGGAGAATGTATGTATTCAGATATTTATCTGAATCTAGGGGTGCAGTTAGCACATACAGGATCACTTGTGATAACTTTTCTTTGTCTGTTTGTCTGTCTGGCATTTGAAGTTCATGATTTGTAGGTTTTTTGGCAACTTGATTTTAAGTATCTTGAATAAAGATTTATATTTTAATTTTTTCAGACTTTCATGAATAGTCAGTGAGTGCCCCATTAAAAGGAGTCCCTTTTTTCTCTTTTTTCTTTTTTTGATCCACTTCATAGACTCTGAGGGAGCACCTCTGAACTGCTATTAAATCCTGCACCCAGACCTTTGTTGGGTTTCTCCTGTGCTATTGTTTTCTCCCCATTCCCATTTTCCCATTGATAAATAAAGCTTCACAAATGCAGGCTTTATTGCCCTGAAAATGACAAGGACACACCTGCGGTTTTTGCTGCCACTCGCCATTACCTCCCCCAAACAGTCCCTGATTGTTAATCACTTTGAGAATTAATCCTCACAGCAAGCGGCACCACAAAAGTATCTTCTTGCTTGCTCAACTGCGTAAATATCAGAATAGCATACATGCCTGAATCAGGCTTAGTATTCAGTTGATTGTTTTGTACAGCAACTGAATGGCCAGAAACTACAAATAATAGTTCCTGGACACATACGTGGAACCTTGAGTTATACATTTATATTATTGCTAAACATTTGTTCAGCATATAACTTGTTTGGATTGAATCTAAGTAAATGATCAAAGAAGAACTGCTGGGAAAGTCACATTATGAGACTGAGGGCCTGATTCAGAGCCGGACGCTCTGACCAGAGCGCTCGCTCTGAATCAGGGCCCTCCTACCTAAACTTGGAGCGGCCTCTTGGACGCTCGCATAGCTGTGGGTTACCACCCACAGCTTATGCGAGCATCCATGATGATGGTCGCGATGGTCAAGACCATCGCGACCATCGGGCTTGCGACGAGACCCTGCAGTAGGGTCTCGGTGACCGCAAGCCCTGGAGTGATTTTGGCTCTATTAGAGCCAAAATCACTCCCACTGACATCACTAGTGATGTCAGTGGGGCCGGACCCAGACGGTAGGCGTTCCCATGGGAATGCCTCCGTCTGGCAGCCATGCCCCCTGCACGCCCACCAAAGGGGGCGTGCTGTCAATCAACATCGACAGCACGCCCCCTTTGGTGCGAGACCTGGAGCGACGGCTTCCCCGTCGCTCCCCGGGTCTCGCGCATGCGCACGATGGAGCTCCCTCCATCGTGCGCATGCGCACTAGGGCACCATCGACCCGCTTGCGAGCGCTCAGCGCTCGCGAGCGGGTCTGAATCAGGCCCTGATTTCGAGGTGGATGCACTGCTGATGTTGGACGTAATGGAGTGATTATTTGCTACTGTGCATGTGTCTAAGTCACACCACGCATGCATCCCAATTCTGTTTGTAAAGAGTCACAATTCTAATTTAGAACTGCAGGGAGAAGTGCATAAAAAATTTAGTTGGCCTTCCTGGGCGGTGACTGGGAGGTGCCTTAGCACATGCATAGATTGTCTTAGGAGCATGTTATGGGATTGTTGCAGGCGTGTCTGTGAAAGTGGTTGCATGCACAGATGCTCAATCACTCACATAGAAAGCTATACTCGGATGGAGAGCTGCACCTGTCATAGGCCTGATGCAAGTTTCAATGGTGCGACCAATGGTTTCAACTAAGGAAGCAGCAATCAGTATTACAGCGTGTATGGATGATGACAGTGGGTATCTTAGAGGTCTATTTACTAAGCAGTGTTAGGGGACAGAGTGAAAAGTGATAAGGTGCCAGCCAATCCGCTCCTAACTGGCCTCTCACAGGCTGTGTTTCAAAAATGACAGTTGGGAGCTGATTGGCTGGCACCTTATCACTTTTCACTCTGTCTCCTAACAATGCTTAGTAAATAGACCCCTTAGTCTTTACATATTTGAACGTATGGTAGGTAAGGACTTTGCATTAGCATTTTCATAAGGTCACAGGCAGACGACCACCAATAGACGCAGCTGCGGGCGTTTCTGCATTTATTACTGAATCAGGCCCTATGACTGTTATGATTTTGAAATTTAAATTTTCAGTAAAATCGACCACCCACAGGCACTGACTAGGCTAGCAGCAGTGGTAGTGACTTCTCATTAGAAGCACCACCCTGCTGATCACAGCAAGACAGGCAGTCCCAGAGGGAGGTGTTTCCTCCCCCTGGGATTGCCAGTCCGGACTGCAATACAGAGAGAGGGCTTTCCATTGGAATTTACTCCCCTGCTATAACAGCAGCCCTATCTGACTCATAGGGGCTGCAGCTAATGCAGCCCCTAAAAGCCAACCTGTCTGCTAGCCTAGTAGCAGGTCCGGGCTTAAGCCATGCCATCAGGGGGATTTAGGCCACGCCCAGCGACCACTGGTCTTAAGTCCCGCCTCTTGGTACATCCCTTCCAATAACCAGGATGGCAAAGGAGGAGAGGGAGGATGTACAATGCAGACCTCCTGGCCAGACAGTTAAGGAACCGCTGCTGATTTAATATGTAATGTTCCTTTTAATTCAAAATGTAGGGCTCATTGACATCTGATCACTAATTTACACAATTGCTTACTGAAATCTTTTTATTTAACATATGTTAACAATACAACAGTATATAGGAAATTTATAAGGTGCATGCAAAATTGAATATGCTTGCAGAAGCAAATTGGCCATAGCCCTCACCAATGAGTCTGTCTGGAGCTGTTATAGGCTATGCGTGCACAAAGCAGGCCTGTTTATGAGTCGCACGCTATGCCAATATGAGCGCTGATGCCCAATGTTTTAAGAACTGTGCGTGCATCTGAGCCACACTGCACATGCATCCTAATTGTTACCGCATGGAGATGCAGAACAAATTTGGACACAGGGAGAGTGGATTTTAGTGGGCATTCCCGGGAGGTAACATGGAGGTGGCTAAGGAAAGGTGGGTGTGTAGCTGACAGCAGCTAGGTATAAAGATGCAGAACTGCTCACACAGGTCACCATACACAAGCCAAGGAAGCTCTGTATTGTAAGGTGGTCACTGTCATACTCCCAGTAGTTTATGGGGGTCACTAGGATGCCTTCTGAATTGTGTATTGGTCACTGAGATGCTATCTGTATTATTTATTGGTGACTGGTATGCTCATTGTATTGCATATTGGTCACTAAGATGTTCTCAGTATTGTATATTGATCACTATGATCTTTATTGTATCGGGGTCACTTTGGTGTGCTCTGTATTTTTTATGGGTGTTACTAGGATGCTGTCTATATTGTATGGCAGTCAAAATGATGTCATTTGTAATATACACATTAGCAACATATGGAATACTCCCTGTATTGTACACAGGTCCATGAAATTCTTGCCTTGCATACACATCCCTAAAATGCCTCTCATGCATACATGTATATATATATATATATATATATATATATATATATGTGTGTGTATATGCATATACATACAGTATATATATATATATATATATATATATATATATATATATGTGTGTGTGTATATGCATATACATACAGTATATATATATATATATATATATATAAAATGTCCTTTAAATGCCTGCCTGTCCCTAAAACCCCTGCTTTCGTTGTGCTACCAATTAACCTCACCTAGGGTTTATTGTGTGTTAACCATCTCTACTTGTGTGTTGACTCTACCTCCTACCAACAGTTGATTTGGTTCCACCATAGTGAAGCAACTTTCCAAAATTTTCAACTGACACTTTAAGTTTCCAATCTGCCCTTGTATGTTTTACATGTGCTAAACCATAAATATTTACAAAATCAATGGAGCATATACTGTGCTCTAAAAACAAAAAAAGAGGTTTTAATACTATTGCACATGTGGATGTAAAGAAACCCTGTTACAATTTATATACAGAGTCATTTAAACAACAAATATCTATGGGTCACTTAACTAACCTAATATATCTTAGATTGTGAACCAATAGCAGGTGTTATATTAGGGTGTATGTTTCCATTTTAATACACATTGTAATCATCAGTGAAATGTGTCCTTTCACTTGAATGCAAAAAAATTGTGCAGTATTGCTCTGTGGTACCAGTCTCCTAAATAGCCTGTGTTATAAATAGTTTTGAGATCCATTACAATGTATCAGCTACAGCCTTGACCAGAATGTGCTGTAGAAACAAGATAGAATGATCATGGAACAATGCTAAGTGCAATTCAGTTGAACAGCACAATTTCACAACAAAAGCCCTCAAACTGCAAACTAGTGAAAGTCTTTCTTTTTCTCTTTCTTTGTCAGCTCTTTGCATTGTTTATTGATTAGCTGTAGTGCTGCTGTCAGTATTTTACCAATAGTCTGAGAGGATCTCATGACTGGCATTTTGCCTTTTTAAAACCATCCACACATGATTGCATTCAAAAAAATCTCAGTCTTCAAATCAGATGTGTTGATGGGAGCCCGCATCCTTTTATTATTAATGTTTTTTTGGAAGCAAAGGATATTGAACAGTAATTAGGATCCACTGTACCTGCTGCCGGGATAGACTTGAAAAGGTCACTTTGCAGGCAAGAATCCTTTATGTACCTATGTTTTTTTTCTCATCTGCGACTATCATTAATGTAACGACGCTTAGCACATTTATATCAGCAAGGGACCATGACAGATTGTTTAGTTCATTTGGAAAGATGCAGTAATCATCTGCAGGAAATTTTATGGCAATACTGTCTCTGTTTAACCTTTCCTTTTAGCTTCAGGTGGTATTATTGGCTTGCATTTTTAATATGTGGTGGGGGAGAGAGTGAAAATGTGCATATTGTTGTAATGTTAATTGAATGAGTCTTGTGTAGACTGTAATCACTCGGAAGAATAGTATTCCACAAGGTGCAGTTAAGTTGAGCTAAATAAAAAGTTTGAATGAGTTTTAATGCCAATACATCTGGAGCTATTTCCTCTCCTAAATATTGCCCAACTGGTACTTTCCACAGTTTGAAACAAAAAATGTGAAGTATTCACCTTTATAGCACTATGCCTATCATTTCAAAGCAGTGCATAATCATTAGAGATGTAAAGATCTTTAGATTTGAAGGAACATGACGGAAGGAGAAGCAATACCCTTGGTTTGTGTATTTGAACTGAAGCAATGCGGAGTGGGAACTCCTTTCTCTTTCCTTTGTCCTTGTTTTATGGATATGCAGGTTTGTGGTGTCCCAGCAGCTTCTTCAAAGGAACATGTTTATTGCTGTTGTAGGAATGACGTTAATGCCAGGACTCTGAACTGCTGTTAGAATTGGAAAACAATTTTGAAGAGAAGTGATATGATACCCTGAGGAAGATGGTTGTTGTGCTCAGACACAAGCTAATTATATATTAAGGCAACACAAAGTAATTTAACCCAATAATCCTTCAGACAGATGCAATACTAACAGAATAGGAAAGAGAGAGAGAGAAACTTTCCCTTGAATAATTATGTGCACATACTACAGGTTGTCAGATTATGCATAATCAACTTACACCTGACAATGGTGACACTAAAAATGAGTGTATACAGGGTACGTATACACAAATATACACAGATATGAAAATAAGCAAAATGTTCATATTGCAAACCACAAATCACTATAGAAAGTCACAACAACAGTGAAAAATATATAGTAAATGCTGAAGTTAGAATGATGTCCTGTGGTAGATCTGAGAAGCAACATGAGATAAAAGGGAGAGGATTTATTAAGGAAATGCTTCTGCCTGTTTAAAGAACAATTTTGATAGGCTATAATTAGTTTGTCTATCTCAAGGATACTTCAGAATTATCTGGTAAAAGCATGTGTCACATTCACCTCTTTGTAAACTGGTTGGATCTTTCGCTGACTACAAATAGTTATGACTGATTTGTATAGTAGAGCAGCGAGTTGGAATGTGACACTGTGTCTTGTGTACAGTGAACTTGATGGCTAGTGAACATTAGACACCTTTTCTGCCAAACACTTCAAGACAAAGACTATAATGGGAACTATAGTTAGCAACTAAGGGCCTGATTCAGAGATGGACGCTAATGCGATCGCAACTGCGATTTCATATGTAACGCAGCTGTGAATATATGCTTATAGGTACAAAGCTTACCCGAGCATAAGGACTCTCACCACTGACTTCTCATGTGCATAAGATATAGCCTTACTGCGTAAATATTGGTAACAGCAACGTACATCGAGCGGCCATCTTACCCTAGTGACAGGTCTGACCAGCCGCAGACTTGGCAGCTCTCCTGACACGTAGAGGGCTCTCATGCGCAGAGGGCTCTCATTCTGCATAGGCGATCACAAGGGCTAATTTATGCACGCCCATGTAATGGCATTTAAACAGTCAGACAAGCCTGCATTTTATTGACCACCCCCTCGTTACCACCAGCAAACGCTGACCACCTGTCAATCACTTAGTGATGGATTCCACTGTGTGTCCGTAATCGCTATGCGATCACTGCACATGCACAGTGCTACTCATACACATGTACGATGGCTAACAATCGCTCGATCTATGTATGTAATCGCCATTACATCTACCTCTGAATCAGGCTCTAAGTTTGGACACTCCTTTTCCTAGTTCAGAAGATGACACCAATGTATGGTTGCTAGGAGTTGCACATTTACTTATAATTCTTAAATAATGCACATTGGATTTGCTGGTCTGCATAACAAGAAGAACAAAATTATTATTGCTATAATGGACAGTAAATGTTGGTGATGATGGTACTGCGGGCCTGATTTAGCTTCAGATGGAAGAGCTAAGCTGCTCGCAAGCAGCTTAGCTTTTCCGTCTGAGCAGATATGGTAATGCAGCAGGAGGCATCACGCCTCCTGCTGCATTATGTATCCGAGCTGCGTTGTCCAACGTAGCATCGGATACTCTACAGACCATCGGCCGGCTAAGGTGACCCATGGGGTCATGCAGCCGGCCATCACAGCTGCAAGGAAGAGGCCAGGAAATCTCTGCCAGCCGCTGGAGTTCCTGACCTCTTCCCTGCCCCCCATGCCTCAGGAAACGGAGGCCATCGCCACCCCCTCCCCACCCCCACATGACAGCTGTCAATCCCTAACAGTCTGCTGCCAGTTTACGTGTGAGCTCGCAGACCCTTTCTGCACATGTGCAGAACGTGTCTGGCACCTGCGCAGATTCCCAAACATCGGGAATCTGCATTAAGCAGCTAAGTTATGCCCTGCATCCCCATGTAAACTATATTATAAAATGGAAGGAATCACAGCAGCAAGCAACATGGTCATTATTGCATGTCTACATCTCATTCATATATTATACACCCATGGTATATTTAAATTTTGCAAAAGTATTGTGTACTTGCTTTAGGGCCTTATTTCCCAATTTTATCATTCACAATGAGTGATAAAACTGATTGCATGTAATAATGGTGCTCCAGCCCATCAGCTCCCAACTGTCATCTGTTTAAAAAATGACAGTTGGGAGCTGATTGGCTGGAGAACCATTTATCATACACAACAAGTTTTAGCACTCGTGAATGATTTAGGAGCTTTGGGCATTTCAGAAGACTGTCAGTAGAGGGAAGGGACTAGTACAGGAAGTAGCAGAACAAACCAATTGTGTGCTGTGGCTCCTCTACAGTATGTCATTAGGAAGTAGGAGGTACACAGCATATAACTCTGGTAGGAGGGAAATCATCTCAGGGGTGTTTGTAGATGCCTGATCTGCAGTGGAAAGAAGGTGAATGAGCATTATCTATGTGTCTCTTTAACCTGTCAGCCTGTGTAAACATGGATATATATAATATTGGCTATGATTATTTATCAGTTTTCAGTATTTATTCTAAGAGCTGAAACACACTAGATAACCATGAAAACATAAAACTATAGCATTTTAGTTGCAGCCCATTCAGTGGCATTGACCGCATGGTGGATGCAACAAGAATGACCTTCTTTATGGTAAATGTACATATCTTCTGCAAACTTACTGCAGACCTAGTGCATGATTCAGCAAAGAACGCAGTTGCTTATACGCATGCAATAGGTCGATTGTTGTGTACTGTGCATGCATACAAGTGCGTGTGCAGAAACTAGTCACTGCGCTCAGGACTGCAATCGTAGAAGATACGCAGACCCATGGCAGAGTGATTGAAAGGAAATGCTGTTTGTGGGTGGTGATGGGGGGTGGTGGTTGGGCAAAAGGCAGGCGTGCCAGTGTGTTTCAAAGGAGTTGCAGGGGCGTGCATACATTAGCCACTGGGATACCAGAGGCCGCCTGAGGCCTCATAGCGTGCGCTGAAGTAAGCAAATCCTGAGTAAGGTCAGGGCTTCAACTGTCCCATGTTACTGATTGTTTCTCTATGTTGGCCACGTGTACAGATGTGAGTATGAGGAAGTAGGCGTCCTTATGTCAGGCTGCGATCGCAGTGCGAATGCACACATTTAAATATCACCGCTGGTATTAGCAACTGCATCACAGCCCATAGTGAATCAGGCCCCTAGACATAACTGAAGCATATACTGTGTGGTGGACGCAGCTTACTTCAATGTACTGTAAGTAAAATGTTATTTTAAAGTGTGAAATAAACTAAATGGTTTGCTCTTTTAAAACTACATTTAATCTCACTAGATAAGACTGTGAATAAGCAGCACATTGGCACTTAATCATATGTATGTGAAACAATTTAGCTATAAAGAAAGTGTTTGCTTTAGTCCTTATTGCAGCAGTTTTTCTTTACTTTGTTCCTAAATCAAGCATTCTGAAATGCCCTGTAGAAAATTTATGTTTACCCCTGTTTAGTAGTCAAAATGTCTTACATCGTATTGTCTCTCTAAACAGGCCTGCAAATAGAGTAGGCCCTATTTGCACTGCAACATACAATGTAAGCAGCATGTTGCAGTGTAAATGGGACTTAGGGCCTGATTCAGACCCGATCGCAAGCGCTGAGTGCTCACAACCGGGTCGATGGTGGTCCAGAGCGCATGCGCACGACGGAGCCGGCTCCGTCGTGCACATGCGCGAGACCCGGATAGAGATGGGCAATCCGTCGCTCCGGGTCTCGTACCAAAGGGGGCGTGCTGTCGATGTTGAGTGACAGCACGCTCCCTTTGGTGGGCGGGCCAGGGGAGTGGCTGCCCAAACAGAGGCGTTCCCATGTGAACACCTCCGTTTGAGGGTGGCCCCACTGACATCACGAGTGATGTCAGTTCGAGAGATTTCGGCTCTGTTACAGCCGAAATCTCTCTGGGGCTTGCAGCAATGAGACCCTACCACAAGGGTCTCATCATAAGCCTGATGGTCGCGATCGTCTTGACCATCGCAACCATCTTCCTGGCCACTCGCTATAGCTGTGGGTGGTCACCCACAACTATGCGAGCGGCCAGGAGGTCGTTCTAAAAAAAAAAAAGACCGGCCCTGATTCTGTGCGACCGCTTGCATCTAACGACCGCCTCTGAATGAGGTCCATAGTCCATAGAATAAAAAGTGGAGGCCAGTATAACTGCACATGTAGATCTCAGAAAGTGTTAGGAGTAAACCCAGCCAGAAGGTCTAATTTTGCACATCAGAAAAACCATGGTGTGCTACAGGAGACAAATTTAAAATGTTTAGGAAGAATTAGGGAGTGATTCAGCTTCGGACAGATTTTCAAAGCTGCACGCATGAGGTATATGACACCCCCTGCTGCATTTGTGATCCCAGCACTGTGACCGAGGTTGCAGGTTGGGATTACCATTGGTCTGAGGCTTACTCAGGCTGGCCAGCTTGCGAGGCCAGGAAACTGCGTCCGTAGACACAGTCCCTGACCTTGCCACTCGCAGAAAACGTCAACTGTCCCCTCCCCCGCACCGCCCCTTAAATGCCTCTGCCCGTCAATCAGACAGACGTATAGAAGGGTCTGCGTGCGATCATGCAGGACCCGTTCTGCACATTCGCAGATGCTCGGGAATCTGCATTCGGCATTGCACATATACGTGCAATGCTGAATCAGTCCATTAGTTAGGAAGGGAACTTGTCTTATCTTAACTCTAGGTTGAGCTGATCGTTATTTGTGTGCTAAATACAAAACCAGGCATTATTTTCCCTACATGCAAAAAAATGTAAATATAAAATGCATTATAACTATAACTATAAATGAGGACCAGTTTCATTGAATATAGATGTGTTGAAGGGAAACCAATATTTGCAGAAATGTGGCTGCGATGGCCTGCTACATAAAGTTAATTACCCTTTCATAAAGCTTATGTAGAGGAGAGGCTATGGAGCAGCCTCAAGTGCCTTTTTGGTCACATTTTAATTTATATCATGTAACAAAAATAGTCAATGCGCTCTACTTCTGGTCATCATTGGGACTTCAGGAAAATAGTAGCCATGGCAACCAATTTAAATAAGCTTATGCATATGCATTTTTCAAACTATGCTATTCCATTCAGTTTATGAAAATCATACACTAAACTATTGCTAAAATTGTGCTGTAGGTGCTTTGATTTAAACTCTTTTATTGACATTGCTTGTATAAGTTATTAGCCATGGATTCTGTGTTCTTGGTGCCTTTTTTATTTTAGAACATAGTATCTGTGTCCATACTGTATATGCAGATGATGGGCAAAAGTATGGTGGAAACATTTCTATTACAAAGATAAACATGTTACAAAAAAGTACCCGGAATGTGGTCTATACTGTGATACTGTATATGCTCCTGCTAACCCCCTGCCCTCCTCCTTTCTTCCTACTCCTTGGAAATGTGCAACAAAATCAGTAAATATGCTGTAAAATCCTTATTGCAACCATAAAATGTTACAATACACATTGCATAGCACCCATACACCGATCCCCAGCAGTAACCCTAATTCATATGCATCATGTTTCTAAGTTTCAAAAGTAAAATTCTGTGCAACATCCAGACTGTTGTAGTATTTCTGCCAGCCAGAATAGCAAAACAGTATTCTTAAATGAATATCAACATATTTTGAATAAACTATTAATTATGATGCTTGTTTTGAACAGTCTATTATGCTGAAGACAGCTATTGCAGACCAGGATATTGATGCCTTGGAAAGCCATGTTATATATGGTGGCAGGGGCAGGAGAAATTGGCTGATGATAATGATAATTGTCACCATCACTAGCAAATTGCTGGTGAATGGCTGTTTGCGAATGATCCACTGACACTGATAAGTAATTTCTTTCCATGCTCGGCTATATATTATGCTTTCATATGCATGTTTAAGCAGTTATTTTATGTTTTACGTACACAGGGCAGGATTTTTTTCTGTTGTGTTAAGGAGGTTTGAGTAGTTTTATTGATTCTTATTATCAAATATGTATGTTGCAAATAAATAAAGATGTTTATAAACATGCTCCTCCAATGGCAGAAAATCTAATTTGAAACTTGCAGTTCACCCTAGTGCCCCATCCCTGCAAATGCATAACAAAATAGTATCATCTGTGTACCACCAAATACCAGTTGTCCCTGGCAGTGCCATAATAGGGCTGACTAGCGCACTCTGCCCGCCATGCCCCCTGAGTGCATAACTCCATGCAGAAGGGGCAAGACTGCCAGTGCCGGTAAGAACAGCTCTGCCCGGGGTATCCTGAGGATGTTCTAGGAGGCTGTGTACAGTCTGCATGTCTGAAGCATCCAAAGGATGCTCCAGGTGGCACTGCAGCAACAATTTTGGTTGCAGGGTGCCCCAGGCACCCCACTTGCCAGTTGCAGGTCCCGGAGGGCCCAAAGGGCTCCGTGTGGCAGCACCGCCGCTTGCACACCCCTAGTTATTGCTCTAATTCCAGGCATCAGGCTCCAGCTCTGTTTAATAGATTAGTGGATACATTTTAATACATTTTAATAAAAAAGTAATAGAGTGGAATAAATAAATGTTATCTTTAATATATACGTTAATAGTAAATAAAACTGTCCATTGTGGAGAAGTTATGAAATAATTGCAGGATTTATTTAATGCTTGGCTATATTGAGCCACTGTCACTATTATTGTGGGATATGAAGACATTTAATTAATGACTAGGTACTTTCCAGATGCAGAAAGAATGATACATTCTATATAATGGAGATGGAATATTTTATATAAATATTTAATTGTAAATGTAAATACAAATATATTATTGCAATATATCTTCTGCTATTCAGGTATTATCCAGAGTCATTAGTTGCCTACCTGTATTTTATATTAGTCACCAGAATGGGGGGCAAACATGGGAGGGTGCCTTAAATACTTGCTATAATTATGGTGTTCTATACTATATGCCAGCCATATAAATTGGGGTCTGTATTGTGTACTTGCTAGCAAACCAGGCCCTGTATTGTATATGGGTTACAGAAGTTGGCACTGGTTTATACTACTATCCAACTTATGGTCTACAGATTATCACTACTCATATTTAGGAGGGTATTCATGAATGCTTGGAGAGAGATAAAATTGTGAGAGATAAAGTACCAAACAATCAGCTCCTAACTCACTTTACAGGCTGTGTTTGAAAAAATGACAGGAGCTGATTGGTTGGTGCCATATCTCTTAGAATTTTATCTGTCTCCATGCTTTATTAAATCCCCCCCATTCTTTATTTTTTAGTAAACTTGTAAAAAAATGGAGAGTCTCATCCTTTGTGCACTGCACCCTGATTTTTCATATATCTGGCCTGATGAATTGTCAATATATGAGAATCAAAGAAGTTGTGTTCCATCCAGTAATGCAGTGTTAATGTTTTACATTCTGATGGATACAACCTAAAATAACCTGAAAATTAAGTTAATTATATAAGTTAATTACCTTATTTTAGACAAGTATTAATTTTAAATGATTTCATTTGAATAATGGGATGATGGATTTTGCTGTTGTTTTTTTTTTTTTTTTAAAGTTCTTTTTTCCAGTTAATTTTAAGATCTTTCTGTAGAGAAATATTTTAGGCCAATAATTTAAGAGGAAAATCTTGGCTGTAGATGGAGCTGCTAATATGATTTTTATGCTTCTGCAAACGCGTCCTTCTGTTCTCGCAGAGGATAGTTTAACAACTGTACCTGGCATTTTATAAAAATTATGGCTTGTCCTTGTCTCATGGTCTATAGGTTTTATTATGTTTATACTTTAACTTTTCCATTTGTTTTTTGTCATTTAAACTAGAAATATAAAATATTCACCATCCAGTCTCAGTAAAGTCAAAGTTTCACCCAATGACGTAAAACATCTGATGTTAGATTGTTGTGAAATCTGTTACAAATTCAAAGGATTTATTTTAACGAATAACAATCTAGCACAAAATATGACAAATGCGTATTCAATAGCTTACACAAGTCCATAAAATAAGCATCTATGAAATGCTGTGAAATAATCAGCCTGTAAATATTTAAAATGAAATAATAAGGGCATATTTAGTCTATAAATACAAATGTCACTATATTGCAATATGTGGAAAAAATACTGAATTGACGTCAAATGTATAAATATTAGCGTGTTGTTTAATGTACAATTGAAAGGAAATCTTGTTAAAGATTATGGGTTTTAGATTATTGTAGGTGTTTTTAAGAATATATTTTTAGCACGTAAATCCCATGAATAAATACTGGTTACAATATGGATGCTGCTGCAGTCGTAAGCGCATATTTTATTTACCCTGCTCCTTCATCCCTATTGTGTGTCTCTCAACACTTACGATGCGGAAACATATAATCCTACTGTATTTTAGCAGCCTTTTGTGTTTAACTTAAATGTTTACTACACACATGTAAACATATATCAAATTTGTTAAATATAATGAATTTAAAAGTATTTTGCACTCTTTCCTCCCCAAAATAGTAGAACTTACCAGATACATCTGCATTTCAGCAGAATCCATCCCTGTCAGCACTGCAATGGTTTCCAGCAGTTCAAACTAGAGATGAGCGGTTCATTCTACTCGGTTACCTTCAGATCTGAAAAGCATAATCTTATTGGCTTGCTGGCTGTCACTTGTTGTTGGATAATAAATACTGTAAGCTAAATCTGAACTTGCTCTAAATTGGGAAAAAAAACAAGAAGAACGGAATAGCTCATCTCTAGTTAAAACTCAAACCTTTTTCCAATTTCTAACGCAAGAGTAGGTTGCGCAGAGCCATGGATTTTAACAGTCAGAGCTTCTTATACTGGTACAGATTTGTACTCTCTGGGTTGTTGCAGTGCCAATAGAGGTTCCCAAACTAAGAATGTGTCCAATGCAGAGTTTGGTAGAGAGTGGGGTTACTGCTGGGGTGCACAATCTTTTTGGACCAAAGGCCACATTGCAAATTTCTACTAATTACGTCATCAAGCTTAATTTGCATTAAAAAGCAAAATACACTACTTGGCAAAAGTATGTTTTCTGTATTGCTGCCTGATCAACTTTATGGGTCGTTATTGTGAAATGGAAATGCAAGGCACATAAAACAGTTTAGCAGAGAATTGGTCCAATAAGCTCATAGAACAGAACCACCAAGTGAGAAGTGCCTATTGGGTAGAAATTGTCTATCCGTCATTGTGACACTAACTAAGGAGCTCCAAACTGCCTCTGTAAAGAATGTCAGCCCGAGAACTGGGAGCTTGGTAGATTGGGTTTCCAAAGCTGAGCATACACACAAAAGCCTCAGATCACCATGATCAATCTCAAATGGGCTGAAATGGTCACCACTGGACTCTAAGTAGTGTCTGCACTGTGAATCAGTCCTGAAAGAGTAGAATGTATATTGGTAAACAGAGATTTTTGTATATCTATCATACTTACCTATGTTCCCAGAATTTTAGGGGACTTCTCCTTGCCTTGGGAGAATGGGGAGAATACAGCTGCAAATTGCAGGTCCAGGCAGATGAAGCAGGCCAATAAGACATGTTTCCAGGAGAAATTTAGTAATTTTGTCCCTGCCCCCTCTTTACACACTTGCGATTTACAGCATTATATTGTGGGAGGTGGGTCCCAATGAAACAAATAGTAGGATATGTTTAGGGATGCGCTGCACTGACGTAGGGAGAGCAGCCTATGAGAAAGTTCTAGGTCTACCCTGGACCTTACTGATATAGCATATGAATTGAGATTGGTTCACCAGTTTCTAAGGTAGCGCCCAGTGACCATGTTCACCATACAATCCAATTAAACAAATAGTCCAAACCAGCCCCGTTAGTGGTCAGTTGCATCTACTGTACCCTCTGGGACTTCTCCCAGAGAAACTATAATATAGCATCAATCTGCAATGGCATTCATGGGACAATAAATACGCTGGCAACAATGGATGAATCCAACATTTCAGACTGCTTTCCTCAGGGATATAATATATTGCAAAGCAAATTGACCCTATGTAGTCTTCACCATGTGCAGTACAACAATCTGACCAGTGATATATGCGGATGGATAACATTATCTGTATGTTGCAATTACCAAGGGAACAAGAAAAAAACAAAAGCACAGCAGGACAGCATGAAATGAAGAAACTAGTATAACAGAGATACTTATAGATATAAATAATGTAGCCGTCATGTTTCATTTAACTCTTTAGGGGCCATGATACCTAGTTTGAATATCCAATGGGACCCTAACTGAAGCAATCTCTCTGCTGCTCTTTATTAGTAGTGGGAGGATCTGATCAATAATATTGTACCTCAAAGTGGATAAATTATGGGGTGTTACGGTGTAATGCCTCTCCACAGGTTGTTTGCTGATGCCTTTATCAACGGCATTTGATCGCCTATCTACAGAATGCAACACCAAACGTTAAATTGGCGACCAGTTTTACACACACACACATATAAATATAGAGTGAGAGATAGACAGATAAAACATCTTAATTGCAATAAACAGGGCGAATTTGAGAGTACTTTGTTAAAACATAGTGGGGAATTTTATGGAATATATGTGTGCGTGTTTTATATAATATATACTGTACTTTAGCCGGAGCTATTAATATTTATTTCATATCTCAAGAATGTGCGTAAGTATAGATACTTCAGAGACATGCAGATCCTTATCACATGCCTGGGGTTAAAAAATAATTTTAACCAAATAGAATTCCCAAAGCTGTAACCTGTATTAATTGCTAACAAGATCAAGACCTCCCTGGCTGCCTGTATTTGTTCATGTTTACTATTTTGCATATTTTGACTTTCAGAGAGAGCTAATCACCTTTAGTCAATAAACTGGATGTGTGACATTTGTATCATATAGAGGAGTTTTTAGCACAATTTCCCAAATTTTAAATATATTAAATCACTACTTTGTGCTGCTATTGCAGTATAAATATTCAGATTGACTAGATATTGACATAGCTCCTCCTGATGCTTGCTTATATATGCACATGAATACTGAGCTGAAATAATCTGAGCTTTTCTAAATATTTTAATGGTTGCTAGAATTAATCCAATAAGCTCTATTTCTCTGCATATAGAAGCTATATAGTTCCTTCTCATACTGGGCTTGGTGTAACATTCATTAGACAATTGGCAGCATTTATTAGTCAATATCAGTTTTACTTCTCCCAAGATTTCTATGCATTTTCATGACCAGACTGTTCTGGAGGCAGTAAATAATGTTGCAGTTGGAGTTGAATCATTAGCATTACTGCCTCACAGCACTGAGGTCATGGGTTCGATTCCCACCACGGTCCTAACTGTGTGGAATATCCCTGTGCTTACGTGGGTTACCTGTGTGTACTCCTGTTTCCTCCCACACCCCAATATACTGGTAGGTTAATTGGCTTCCATCAAAAATAACCCTAGTGTATATGTGTGTGTGCATGTGATATGGAATATAGATTGTAAGCTCCACTGGTGCAGGAACTGATGTGAATGGCCAAATATTCTCTGTACAGCCCTGCAGAATATGTGTGCGCTATACAAATAACTGGTAACAAATAATACAATTATGCAAACCTAGGTAGCTGCTTAGGGTACTAATGGTTAGGGAGTGCCTGAGACACTGGATAAGTGATATAATGTACAGTAGTTCCGTCACTGAATTGGCAGCTGAAATTAAAAATGAGAGGAGAGCGAGTCATCACACTTCTTACATGTGAAGTGTCATACTTCAAGACCCAAGAAGAGAGGGCGCCACTCCCACTTACTCCATTGAGGAGGGGAGCTCCACCTATGGTAACTCCAGGGCTAACACCTACCATGCTGATATGCATAAATGGGGTTATATCAAGAGTCCTTTTTACCACCCTATCAAATCTTTAGCAATGTTTTGGATATCATCTTTGCATATATCCTAGACCTTAAGATGCTAACCTATTCCGTTTAATAGCCAAGCTCTCAAAGGTGTAGGATAAACTTAAGGCTGTACTAGGTCTCCTCTTATCTCACTATGACAGTACAGTGGCATTCATTGAGAACAAAAAGTGATATATCAAAGAGAGGAAAGGAACTAGCTCTGCAGATTAAATGGGTGTCCTAGTGCTGTAAGGTGACTCTGTTTAATGGTAACTTCATTAATTCTCTTACTGGGTTGTTGGATTTTGGTACTTGAAGTTCTCCAAACTTCTCAAATGTTACAACCATTTAACAACTTATGACATGTGCAGTCATGTATGTTGTTGACTGCACAATACTGTATAACCTATGGAGCTCATCTATATAAATGTATAAAATTGATAATGATTGTTGGATATTTCCTATTAAAATATGGTAATCAGGTGGTAGTTGCCATTTACAGCTGTAAATAGAAAAATTTAAAAATATAAATTAATAAATGTAATCTGCAGTGGTAATGGAGTTTTAACCAGCAGTTAAAATTTCTTTGGAGAGATTGATAAGAGAGCGTGGCTACATTTCTTAGCTTGCTGCACATGCAGCCAGGGCTTAGCAAATTAATAGGACATCCTGTATTTTAAATGGAAATTCCAGAAGGCTAGAAGCAGTAGTCGGGGAGACTACATGGAGCTTTGTAATTCGTTGCATAGTGACAACATTTCACTTAGCTTTTCATGTTGTCACCATTTGAAGAATATGCATATTTTATTAAGCTTTCCCAAGGTGTAATACTAAATAATGTCAAAATAAAGCTAGACTGCGAAAGTTACAAAGTATTTAAATCTTCAACAATTTATTGTGTTTGTGTGTTAAAGTAAAAGAACATTTTAAGTGCTCATTACCTTTTTTGGACCTTCATTTTCCTGTCACCATTACAAATGATATATTTTTGAGTGATACTGTATGTATTCTGTTGTATGGAAACCCTTGCACATTGGCTGACAAAGTGTGCTCACAACGGGCCTGATTCTGAGTTGCTCACAATGTTGATATCGGAAGCATCTGAGTAATTCTTTTTTACTGCACAAGCATCCAGAGTCTGTGGCATAGTGTCTCAGCTGTGATCGAGACACATAATCTCATAAATGTCTTGAAAATGTAAGGGGTGTTCCTGGGTGGTGACTGGAAGGTGGCTAAGCAGATGAACGGAGATGGTCCGCCTTATGGGCATGTTATGGGAGTGTCACAGACAGGTGCATAACTAGAACTGTGTGGGTCCCATAGCAAAATGTTTAAAGCACCCTCCCCCCCCACTCTGGTTGCCACCAGTGTGGGTATGGCAAGTGCATCACTAGAGACGTGGTTATTGTTGACTATCATTTTGACGCATTAACATGCTCAGTCTATCATTTTAACATCCCCTCATCATCTTCCATTATAGTCATTAACCCACATACATGTATGGGCTTTGTACGGGATCCTGGCGGTCTCAATACCGAAAGTGGCATCCCAACCAGGGGCGTTTCTATAATGGGTGCAGGGTGTGCGGGTACCCACACCACACACCCTGCACCCATTATAGTCTTTAAACGTACCTGTCCTTTGGCTCCAGAGTGCTGTTCTGCAGTGCCGGGCTGGGCCCCAAAGCAAGTGCACCCCTTGCACCCTCCATACTTACGTCACTGGTCACAGGCGTGTCACTGAATGGTTGTGAACTCAGACACATAACCACTCACACTAGAGGCCATACTCTGACAGACAATCTCCACCTAGCATGGGGCTGATGCAAGTTTCAATGATGCTATTGATGGTTGCTATTATAGATGCACCGAATGGTATTTCAGCATCTAAAGACACTCAAAGTGAGCATCTCCATCATTGCACATGCAGACGTGCAGATGTACACTAGGGAAGGACTTGTAGCGGCATTAACATAAAGTTACAAACATGACTGAGGTAAAAGACACAAGGACGATGTAACTGCTTTAGTTTTTCAACATTTATAGACACTGGCCCAGGGCCACCTCAGTCCTTGCACAGTCACACACATAGATGTACACCAGGAAAGGGCTTGTAGGGTTTTTGCATAAAGTCGCATAAGCAATATTAGCAAAGACAGAATGACTGATTCCATGGTGGACACAGTGCAGATGTTTGCGCAGTTATCCAATGTTTTTGTTCTGCACATGCAGCCAGTCACACTGCACTTGTGTCCCAATTGTTACCACTGAGGGACGTACAAGAGATTTTGTCACAGAGAGAGGCAATTCCGGTAAGCGTTCCTTGGAAATAACTAGGGGATGGCTAGTCAGGCAAGGACGTGTCATGGCCTGCGATGGTGTCTTTTTTGCAGTTGCAGTGGCACCGGCAGCCATGTACCAATTGATATTCTGAGCAACTATAGGGCTGTTATAACATCCAATGGTGTAACTGATATGTGACAGATGGGGCCAGTGCTGTGACTTGTTACATAAAGCAACGATTATACCTACAGCCAATGGGTATCTCTGTATGATTTCCATGAGCTGCAGCAATAGCATAAAGTCACAGTAGCTCTGCATTAGCATCCACCTCTAAATCAGACCCACACTCATGAACGCTGCAGCGTCCAACTCAGAATCAGGACCAAACTGTATGTTTCCTGAAAGCTATTAATAACTTTATTATAATTCAATCAAAGTAATAGAGGATGTGGTTACTGGCTTTGTTGTTTTTGAAGCTATGTTTAGCAAACTGTAGGGTTTCTTCTGTGTCTGCAGATTTACTTTGGATGTGCATATGCTTACACAAACGTTAAATATCTCTATTTGAGGAGTTAAAAAGTTATGGACAGTCATGCATATTTCTGTTCTAATTCAGCTATAAAACTACATAAGTTTGCTGGCAGGAGCCCTAGTGCTTTCAGTATGGAATTCTGCCCTGCACTGAACAGGCAAAGGCACGGGTATTTAACATGCAGCCCTCTGGCATCTGTGAAACTACACATCCCAGCATGCCTTGCATAGTTTTAGCATGTCATAATAGAAAAACTGTGGCAGGGCATGCTGGGATGTTTAGCTCCACAGCAGTTGGAGCACCACATTTGAATACTATTGAGAACACAGGTTCTCAATCTTGGTCCTCCGGACCCCACACAGTGCATGTTTTCCAGATGTCTTCACAGAATCAAAAGTAAAATAATTATAACCACCTGTGGATCTTTTAAAATGTATCAATGAGTAATGAATACACCTGTGCACCTGCTGGGTGACTTGGAAAACGTGGCCTGTGTGGGGTCCTGAGGAATATGACATAAGGTATTATAAACTCATACCTGAAGAAGGCTTTCCGTCAAGTCTTTCTGCATTAATCTGACAATATCTTATCTTCATTATGAAAAGACAATTCCCCTGAAAGGTAAAATGAGATGCAGAAAATATTATTCTTGCCACTAAAATCATTATCATGTCTGTGAATATAGTGACATCTCCCAATTATTGTTAAATTTTTACAAATTTTATAAATGTGTAGATTTCTATTTCCTGCCTTACGGTAATGGAAGAAGTAATGTTAATATTGAAATGTAATCTGAACACATGGCTCATTACACTTTCTTTATGGATTTTTTTCTAATAATTTATTGACCACTAAATATTGATTATCCCATAACATACTGTTGATGTCTATCACTCACCAACTCTACTGTTGTTAAATTCTTCTTTGTACAACAAAATGTATTTAGGGGAAGATTTACTTTGGATGTAGTTTATCTCCCGGCGGTCGGAATTCCGGCACTAAGAATGCCGGCGCGGCGGAATCCCGACACCAGTCAGAATCCCGGTGCCAGCATCCTAAGCGCTGGCATTCCGACAGTAAGTATTGGGGTTAGAGTTAGTGGTTAGGGCTAGGCACTAGGGGGAGTGTTAGGGTTATGTACTAGGGGGAGGGTTAGGTTTAGGTTGCTGGGGGGAAGGTAAGGATTAGGCTGCAAGGGGGCAGGTTAGGTTTAGGTTGTGGGGAGGGAGGTTAGGTTTAAGGGTAGGGTTATGATACTTACCGACAGGCAGGGGTGGGCTGGGCTCAAGGGCAGGGTGCTATATGCCCCCTGGGCTGCAGCATCACCTACTGTACCGGGCCACCTCCTCCACAGAAATGGCCAAGTTGTCCACCAATCAGAAGGAACCAGCAGGCAGGTGAGGAGTGGCCTGTGAAGGCTGATGGACATAGGGGGAGCCAGCGGGCATGATAGTAGCGGGGACAGAATTTTGTTTCCTGCTACAGCAGCCTGCTGCTAGTGTTCAGCTGAGGCCCCGCTCCCTGCCTGCAGGCCCTGCCCACCATGAACACTGGCAGCAACCCCCCCTCCTAGATCATCAGCACCTGCAGTGCAGATTGTGAGGAAGTCAGGAGAGTTGGGGCCCCCTTCTCACATGCAGGTCCCCCCTGTCAGTCCCCCCACCTGATAAACCTCCATTCTTAGCTGAGAGCTCCGACTCTACAGCTGCACAGCCCCCCAGCTCTCCTCCTGTCTTGCTCCCATTGGCCAGGCTTTGTGTGCATGAAGTGCACTGTACAGAAGAAGACAGCAACACAATATGAGTGAGAGAGACAGCAGAGCACTGTCGTGCCCAGACTGCACCGAGGTATCCCAGCTCTTCTTTCCTATGAAGTTTGTCCTACTGTCCTCTTTGCAATTCCTGGCACTTGCCTCTACCCTTCCCCAAATCTGTGCATTTGCCTTTGCCCCGCCTCACATCTGTGTCTCTGCACCCCCCTCATATCTGTGCCTCTGCACCCCCCCTCATATCTGTGCCTCTGCACTCCCTCTCATATCTGTGCCTCTGCACCCCCTCTCATATCTGTGCCTCTGCACCCCCTCTCATATCTGTGCCTCTGCACCCCCTCTCACATCTGTGCATCTGTACCCCCCTCATATCTGTGGCTCTGTACCCCCGGCTTCACATTTCTGTGCCTCTGAACCCCCTGCTTCTCATATCTGTGCCTCTGCACACCCATCATATCTGTGCCTCTGCACCCCCATCAAATCTGTGCCTCTGCACCCCCCCTCATATCTGTGCCTCTGCACCCCCCCCCTCATATCTGTGCCTCTGCCCCCTACCTATCTATTGCAGCAGATATCTCCTTGCTGCAGTCCCTCCATTTTCAACAGCTGCTGCAACCCCCATAGGTGTCTATGGGGGATGCAATGCTGTCTGCATTCCGGAGTTTGGTAAATCAAAGAATTCTGTAGTTTGGCCCCAGCAGCTTATGCCTATGGGATACACTTCACAAAAATTACTGGGAGAGAATTCCAGAGGAACCCTACCTGGCAATGACCGCCACGTATTCGTAGTCTGTGGACCGTTCACTCCGAAGTCATCGGAGTGAATGGGTGCTATTTAATAAATCACGACGCTATCATCGCATACTGCAATGTGACCATTGAGAATGTGATTGATAAATGGACCCCTAAGCCATTATTGACTTTTCTCCATTTTACGAAATGCTTTATTTCTTTTAATCATTAAAGGATTCAAAATATATATTTTTTTAAAATATACTTTATCTACTCTTTAACAATTTTTTTTGTGTGTGTTAGTGTGGATAGATAGATAGATAGATAGATAGATAGATAGGGATGTGGTTAACATACCGCTGCCTGGAATGCTACCCGTCGAATCCCAACGCTGGAAGCTCAACCAGGGACTAAAGATAGGGGTCTAAATCCCGATGCCTATCTTTAGCCCCATGCTGAAATCCTGACGCCCGGCATCCCGAATGAAGGTAAGCCAGGGTGCTCTGACTGTTAGCCGTGGGGGGGAGGGTTAGGTTCATGGACCCTCGAGGGGACTTAGGGTTAGGTACCCCCCAGGGAGAGTAAGGGTTAGGCTATGAAAAGAGGGGTTAGGGTTAGGCACCACTGGGGGAAGGTTAGGGTTAGGAACCCTCCTGGGAGGGTTAGGTATAGGGTGCGGGAATGGGGGGTTAGGTTTAGGCACCACTCGGTGGAAGTTAGGGTTAGGCACCCCCCCTGGGGAGGTTAAAATTCGGCACCACTAAGGGAGGGTTAGGGTTGGAGGGGGAGAGGGGAGGGTTAGGGTACTTACCAGCCCTAGCCAGAATCTTCATTGTTCGGGCTTCCAGCGTTGGTATTTGGTCTGCTGGGAATAGATCTGGTGGCATTACATACCGATTCCAATAGATGGATGGATGGATGGATGGATGAAGGGGAAGGCACTCCAGGACTTGTAAATGAAGCAAAATCATTGCAACGTTTTGGTTTATTAGCAAACTGACAGTTTGCCTCTCCCCCTTCATCTATGCTATGATGATTGGTTGTACATCTGTGTCTGGATTGGTGAGTGGCAGATTTATTTATATATATATATATATATATATATTGTGTGTGTGTATGTGTATATATATATATATATATATATATATATAAAGAAACCATGCAGTTAGCACTCCCATGAAAAATTACAATCTCCTGGTGTCCTCCGTGGTAACATCGTAACGGGTCCCCCACATGTAGTACAGACCGGCTGCACTTAGTCGAGAAATAAGACAAACAGCAGGATATGCTTCAACATTTTGATGTAATTTACATCATCATCAGGATACAGAAAATTTGTAGGGTTCCCCCGTACTTTAGGAACCAGCACTGGGCTGCTGAGCCAGTCCTGGTTTTCAAAATAAGGGAGAAAATTGCGTAGGGTTCCCCCCTATTTTTAAAACCAGCACTGGGCTCAAATGTGGCCAGGGTTTAATGCCACAGCCAGGGGACCCTTTCATCGGGTCTCCCCGGCCAAAGCATTATCACCCAAAGCTGGTCAGCTAAAGCTGGGGATTTCAGGGGAGGTGGGGACCCCCCCAATAAAGGGGTCCCCCTCTCCAGAGCACCCCAGGCTTAAGCTTAAGCCCGAGGCTCTTCCCCGCACCCTTGGCCATTGGGTGCAAGAGTAATAGTGTGGAAAATAGAATGAAACTATTGTTTTTTGCAGTGGAACTACAGGTGCCAGCTTGCCTGAACTTTTCTATTTGTAGAACTACAAGTGCCAGCACATGGTGGGCACCCGTACCCCCACTGTAAAGAAACTGTTAAAAAACAATGAGACATACAGACTGTAGTAAGTAAAATTTTATTACATACCTACCACGCTCACACATACCTGCTGCCAGCTGTTCGGCCCCCTTCTCCAAGTAGAATTCCAGTGGGTTACCTGTTAAAAAAAATCCTATACTCAACTAAGTCCTTGCATTGGTCTCCATAGCATCCACGGGTCTTGGCAAAATAACAAACTGATACCCGGACCAGTTCGTACTGTAGTGATGTATATGTGACCACATACATTGATACCTGGCCACTGACTGCACATCCCACGTGGAAACTGTCAATACCTGGAGCCGCCAGATAATCAGCGACCGCTAACTTTAGCGTGGCGGCTCCAGCTCCTGACAGTTTCCACATAGGATGTGCAGTCAGTAGCCGCACACATACATCACTACAGTATGAACTGGACTGGGTGTCGGTTTGTTATTTTGCCAAGACCCATGGATGCTACAGAGATCAGGACTTAGAGAAGGGGACCGAACAGCTGGCATCAGGTAAGTATGTGTGAGTGTGGTATTTATGTAATAACATTTTATTTACTATAGTGTGTGTGTCTTGTTGGTTTTTCTAACTATTTTTTTTACAGTGGGGAACTTGTAGTGCCAAAGGGCAGGCGTGCTGTAAAAAACAATAGTTTAATTCCCTTAGGAGAGGGAGGACTCCTTTATTGGGGGGTCCTCACCTCCTCTGAGATCCCCGGCTTGGGGTGATAATGCTTTGGCTGGGGAGACTCGGTGAAAGGGTCCCCTGGCTGTGGCATTACACCCCAGCCGGATTTGAGTCAAGTTGCAGTTTTTTTTAAATACAAGGAAGCCTACACAATTTTTTCAGGACTTGCTCAGCAGTCCAGTGCTGGTTCCTAAATTATGGGGGAACCCTAAACATTTTTTCCCCATATTTTTAGGAACCAGGACTGGCTGAGGTGCCTGGGACTGGTTATGCTTTTTTGGGGGGTACCCTAAGTAATTTTTTAAACAGATTAACACTTTAGGTAGTTTACATGCAGAAACATACACAAATCACACTGATCTGTGTATGTGTCTAGCAAACTCGCAGCTCAGGAGGTGGTCTTTTTGAAACTTCTATTTATGTCATAGTTTGCTACAATTACTGTACACCCATGATTGTAATCACGATTCTTAAATCGAGTTGTATCTTTTTCACTGAGAGTAATTTTGAGTTTGGTCGATGGTGAATTCAATCGAGCTTGCATTCTCACCCGAGTTTTTCAGTGTATATAGAGAAATCTCTCCCGAGATTGTCGTTAGTAAATTTGATAGTTAAAAACAATGCCTAAACACACCCGAGATTGCAATCTCAACCAAATGCGAATCTTAGTATATTTACACCTAAGAGTCAACAACTTGTGTTGATTTTTAAATTGTTGTAATTATATGGTAACTTCAAAGTGTAGCATTCTGGAACTATATCAAAGACTGGTTCATTTGTTAGTTCAAGATGTTGTACTATGATCTAATATTGTTTGACATTGTAACTCTTATTTATTCTCAGTATTGGTTTCAGTCTATTTGATTTATAAATAAGAATCAATTAACCTAAAGCTTTGAACTTTAAGTACCTCTTCTGAAGTATTTATTGTCTAATAAGGAACCTAGCTAAGGCCAGGAGTAAACACTTCAGAAAAGCACTATGGAACGGAAGGAAACTCCATACAGGTGACAGAGGCTGAAGGTGACTTTTTCTCTGTACAGTGCTGTATATCAAATTTTTTTCATAAATCAGTAATGGAAAATAAGCTAAGAATATTGGAAGAATTGCTTCAAATGGGCTGGGGAATTGTTAAAATAAGTCTTGAAGCATTATGCTCGAGGACCATGATTTAACTGAAGAGGGGATGTACAGTATTGCATATTGAAGTGTCAATATTCTAACTAATTGGTGTGGCTAGTGGTTTGCCTTGCTTACACTAAATACTCCACCTCCATTTGCCTGTGCAGGCCTTGGTCCTCTGATCTTTTTCTAGAGTAATAAAAACATTCTATAGGATCGCATAGTTTATTAAACTGCTATCCTGTCTGCCACTGCAGTGCCAGTATGTTTCATAGATGTGTTAGATTCTTTTAAACTGCCATGTATATATAGCACTGCTCTGTCACTTACTTTTGCCAGTCAGCTTGTTGTAGCCTTTGGCCAATATTTGTGCAAACAATATTGTAAGTGCTGACATGGTCAAAATTGCATGGAAATTACTGGAAATTAGTTAAAATTGTTAATAATACTGGTCCAAATTACATGATTTTAGCAGTTTTTATCAATTTTTATGAAGAAAAGAGGGTGGTTTTGCCAAAACGAAAACATGACGATATTTAGAACTCAAACCAAAACACAGGGGTCCGCACACATTTCTAATTTAAAGTTTGGAGAGGCGTGTTCTATCTGAACTCTACATTCCAGTGTAAAAGTAAAGCTGCCTAGTATTTGTTTTTTTAAATGCAAAAGCATCCAGTATTTACCCTATGTGCAAAAAAATTAAAATGAATTTTTTTGCACCCCTTGCATTGCAACATAGTTTGTCCAGGTATAATGTTGCTGTCTTTTTTTTTTACTTTAAACCCAAAGTAATAATGCATTCTAATAACAATGGATATAAAAGTATAAAATAAAATTACATAATATAATTTGTACACTATAATAAGTAAAATAATAATAATTAAACTTATAAAATGTTAGATAGATGATGCCAGTAAATAGAAACAAGCACTTCTTCACTCAGTTAAAATGCATTTCAAACCTTGGCTTCATCAGGTAAACGGATTTAGCTGACAAAGTAGACAGAAAATAATGATTACTCTTTCACATTACCGTAGTTACTCGCAGCGACTATTTACTCGCAGTGTGATTGACAAGCAGGGAGCATTTGGAGGAGGTAATAGGGAGCTTGTGCAAGGGAATGCTGGTGTGTTGCGACCATTTTGGGGGCGACTGCGCAAGAAATATGGCTTTGGTATCTCAGTTCGGCTTACTCAGCACCACAACAATCAAATGATCTGTGACAGATGCTGCCAGATGTTATGCAGATGTTTGAATTCACAAAGCCGCAGGTGGGTGTCTCAATACATCTCCCAGTGGCAGCAACATTTGCATATTTTCGCATCACACATCATGGTACACATTCGCATCAGCGGTGGCACTAGCTTACAACTCTGAATCGGGCATTTTGAGTAACATTGATATAACTCACAGGCATCGGTGAAATGAATGTCTAAAGCTTTGCTCCTATACTAATATAAGGTGAGTGCAACTGCATTACACAGATTTGCCCTCATACAACTAGCATCCATACGTCATACGGGCGAGACACCAGGCACAACTGAGCCATCTGAGAGATGTAGCATACAATCTTTGGGCCTGATTCAGACCCACTCGCGAGCGGCTGTCCGCTCGCAAGTGGGTCGATGTTCTTCACTGAGCATGCGCACGACGGAGGGAGCTCCATCGTGCGCATGCGCCAGACGCGACGAGCGAAGGAAAGTCCTTCGCTCGTTGTGTCTGATCAAAGGGGGCGTGCTGTCGATGTTGATTGACAGCACGCCCCCTTTGGTGGGCGTGCTGGGGGCGTGCCTCCCTGACGGGGGCGTTCCCACGGGAACGCCTCCGTCAGAAGCCGGCCCACTGACATCACTAGTGATGTCAGTGGGAGTGATTTTGGCTCTGATAGAGCCAAAATCACTCCGGAGCTTGCGGTTGAAAACCTCAACCGCAGGCTCCGGCTCGCAGTTTCGATGGTCGCGATGGTCACGACCATCGCGGCCATCAAAATGCACGCTCGTATAGGCTGTGGGTGGTGACCCACAGCTATACGAGCGTCCAGGAGGACGCTCCATTTTCATGGAGGGCGGCCCTCATTCAGAGCGTGCGCTCTGCTCAGAGCGTACGGCTCTGAATGAGGGCCTTTGTCTTTACATTTTTAGTCTTATTTGCAATGAACACACAGCAAAACATCTCTCAACGTGTACTAGAGATGCTGGGCTGCAAATTTAACCACACAGGAATTAGTTTTAAAATTGTACAAAGTCACAGATGAAGCTCAAAGAAACTTGGTGTGAGAAATAGCTGCGACTGCAGCATCACTGTAGTTCATATACAGATACAGACTCAGTTGCACACAGATATACAAATGTCACACATCAAATTGATCTGGGGCAAGCTAGCAATGTCATTCCCAATAGTATTATTTATGCAAATGAGATGCACATTTTGAGTAAAAAAAAAGATGCTCGGCTGAGTCACCTGGGACCTGGAGAACTGAGAGGGGCTATTTGCCACGTCTAGAGCCACAGTGTATGAGGACACATATTTATCTGGATAATGCTATCAGGGCTGTCCTATACAAATTGTGATCCTGGGCCCCCTCAAGGTAACCATTTTGCCACTATAGCTTTTACCACAATCCCAATGTCTACATTTTAACATTACTTCTACCCCCCAGGGGCTATACATCCTTCAGTGCTGTTACCTACCCTTCATACAGAGTGCAACAGAATGTGTCACACAGGGGACTGATCATTATTGGATGAGCAGTTCTCTGTGTTGCCTCAAATCCATAGAGCAGCAGAGCCGGTGATCTCTAGGACCCGCAATGGCTCACCAGGAGGCCTGACCTCTGACATGCACTACTGCGCATGCACGTGATGTTGGCATATCTTTACTCCTCAGTGTTCCAGGAGACTGGACATGTCCTCTGAGACTCCTAGCCATAAGAGCCATACAAAGCTCTACAGAGTACTGCAAGTACCCTATACCACCACCCCTATTATTAAGGGGCATAGCCATTGCCATCAGAAAGTGTGGGGCCTGGGACTGACAAAATAGGTAGTTACAGACCCCTTTGTCCTTCCCTGCTCACTCTGCCAATAGGTCATGTGCCCAGGTGCAATCCACTATATTCTGCTAATAATCATTAGTTCCCCTGTTGCAGAATGTTTCTAAGAGGGGAACATCATTTCCCCTATTTTCACATCCCGGGAGTGGATTAGCAAGCGCTGGCATGGCATGCTGGTCAGGCTCCCTAACCCTGACATGTGACTCCTTGTCCAACCTTAGGACAAGAGATCCTGATTGTTATCACACACACGCACGCGCGCGCGCGCGCGCACTGTATGCTATTAGCTCCATTTATATTTTTCTCTTGGAATGATCCAGGATCAACAAAGTCTACAGCTTATGAAGACAAGATAATTGTGAATCTAAAGAACTCTGTGTCGCACTTAGCATAGTTTTGTTCCCAACTAAAGGCTCCACTGTCTGTTGTGCTGTACAAGGAATACACATAGCGAAAGTGTAACTTGACACATCATTGTTACAATACAATGTAATTTGACATATCTATGAGCAATAAAGAAAGACTAGGTAGAACGAGGACATGGTGGAGGAACTGCAATTTACTATATTACCTCAAAATGGCAAATTAACAATTCAGAATATACAATCTCTCACATTTCTGTTAGTAAAAAATAAATGACTTGTGCTACCTCTGACTATGCTATATACTAGGAAACCTCTTTAATATGCTGCGGCAATGCTAATGTTAATTTATTATTAATGTGTTTTTATTAGAGCTACCTCCCGATATGTCACTGAGATATTTACTATTTCATTCAAATTATGTAATTTAATTCATGGAACAAGTTATCCAGTTATTATCATTGCCCAGGGAAAAATCCAGCCTGTAGATTAGTGTGGATTTCTTGTTAATCTGCCTGGTTTTGAAAATATCCTCATGAAAATAACTTTGAATAGAGATGAAGATTTATTGTCAAATTAATAAGATAATTTTCCTGAAACTGTATTGAATACATTGTGCAGAGACCTTTTCCAAGCTTATATTCACTTGCCCATTAACAGTCTGTTATAGTTTATTGTGTGTATTGAAGATCTGTGCATCAACACATCCATTAAAGCGGTTCTCACAGACCCTCCACTGAGGTACCCAGTATAGACATAGACAGAGTGGTAAAACAATAAGCACAGACAAACAGACTAGTGTTACACTTTTACTAAGCAAACAATTACCCACAGGTTATCAGATGCTAATACATATGCTGGGATACCTCAGCACTGTCCCAGGATACAGACTGAAACACTCATGCAGAAGGACTACAGAATGAAGGCCATTGCCAAGTAAATACCATCTGTGCCAGACAATCTAGATCGAAATCTGCAAATGACCATATATCACAAATAACAATTCACTTAATATTATTTGTGATAGATGGTAATTTGCAGCTGTACCTGATATATATAAGATTATGTACATTTAAATCCTTTTTATGGTTATATATGCATTTGTGGTGAGCTATTACTTTTATGGTGAATTTTTTAGTGTATGTTGTAGCTACAACAGGTTATTGAAATTTTTTTTATTGCTATTGATCAACATATGGTCTGCTTAAATAAATAAGTGATATTTACAATCATTGGGCACGATTCTATTCAGCGCGATGTAAATATCGCCGGGAGTGAGCTCCCGGAGCTATTCAATACACCACGCTGCCAAGTCCGACTAATGATTTCCGGAGGGATGAGAGAAGAAATCCGACAAAAGTCCCGGCACGAGGCTGTTTTCTGCCCTTCGCGCCTGGAAAACAGCCTCGCGCCGGGAAGTAGGTCAGGGAATGACCGTTATAGTGCCTAAACACCCTGTTTAAGGCGTGAGAACGAGCCTTCCCCGACCTAACATCGCCATGAATTGAATAGCTCCAGGAGCTATCTCCCGGCGCTAGTTCAATAGAATCGTGCCCATTATATTTTTCAGTTGTTATTACCATACTAGAGCCAGGCCCGGCAGCAGGGGGGTACAAAGGGGACACTTATACAGGGCCCCAAGATTCCGAGGGGCCCTGACCCCTAAGGAATTTTGGGAGCCCAGTTCATGTGTCACCCTTGCCACTGCCACCTGCTGTGTAAGCTTCAGGACACCTGGATAGATCCACCGGGACTGGCACAGGCAGAGTCAGGGGTACATATATCCACTACCGCAGTGCAGAGTCAAGGGGATAGCAGCCGGTGCAGAATGCATGATGTCACACCACTGAATCAGTGAGGAGCTGCCGTCCGGGTCTGAGCCACCAGGGAAGAACAGTAAAACAGGCAGCAGGTAAGTGTTATATGGGGTGAGCTCGGCTGGGCTAGAGAATCATGGGGCAGATAGTATGGAGCTGCAGATGAAGGAAGGGTGGGTGACAGACACAGGGGCTGTTTGTGTCAGATGCTGGGGGAGAGGGGGGCGTGACAGACACATGGGAAGAGGGGTATGTATGACAGACACAGGGGCTGGGGAAGAGGGGTGTGTGATAGACATTGGCTGGGGAAGAGGGGTGTGTGTGATAGACATGGGCTGGGGAAGAGGGGTGTGTGATAGACATGGGCTGGGGAAGAGGGGAGGATGTGACAAACAATGGGGCATGGGAAGAGGGGGGGATGTGATAGACACAGTGGCTGAGGAAGAGGGGGGATGACAGACTCAGGGGCAAGGGAAGAGGGGGAGATGTGACCGACACAGGTGCAGGGGGGTGGGGACATGGGACTGAGTGAAATGTAGCTGAGAGGCACAGGGGCTGCGGGAAATCAAGCTTAAACACACAGGGGCTAGGGAAAAGATGAGAGACACAGCTGCATAAAATGAAACTGAGAGACACAGGGGCTGGTGAAGCTGAGAGACACAGGTTACCGGGAATAAAGATGAGAGATGCAGATGAAGCTGAGAGACACAGGGGCTGGTGAAGCTGAGAGACATGGGTGGGGGATAATGATGCTAAGAGATACAGAAGATATGAGTGGATGGCTGTAGATAAGAGGCACAGGGGATGAGGCTGGATGTGACCGGGATGGTATTGGAGTGACACAGGTGAGCAAGAGATGAGGGTTGAGTCTGGTGCAACACAGTCGAGGATAAGGCTGAGAGACATAGTTGGGAATGAGGCTGGAAGACACAGGGGCTGAGCCAAATGCCGACCCGCATGTACCTAGCGGGAGGGGATAGGAGGCCCCAAAAACATGAGTGTACCGGGCCCCAAGATTTCTGTTGCTGGCCCTGACTAGAGCGCTGTGTATTTTTTGTATTTATTTGTTCTGTTTGGGCTGGCTACCAGAGGAGCTTTAATAAAGGAGGGGGTCCATGTGCAGGCTCTGATCTGGAGAAGGCTTTTGGTTTTGTACTGCATGGATGCACTGTGGTGTAGTTGCATATCCAGTATATGTACACAGAGCAAGAACACGTGTCCCATGTTAGCAGAAGTTGTGGCAGCTGCTGGTTCAACCAAGGAGGCAATAGGGATCACTAAATGAGGAACTGAACTATGATGATATTCAGTAGATTTAAACAACACTGTCATTGGCCTGAAGAAACCTTTTAGCACTACTCTGCTAATGACTATGTGGGGGGTAAAGCACAGAGCTGATCTAAAGTGCACCCATTAAATGCTCACATACATTTTCTTTTTCATAATGTAAAAATATATTGTTATTCTCGATGTAGTTACTGGGTAACATCATAAACTATGTTAATGAGCAACACTTTATGAACATCCTGCAAGCTAGCTAAAAACAATGTATGTGCAAGATCATTGGAACAGGTTTTTTTTTCTTCCAAAATCAAGTGTTTTGAAACCTTGCTCTGGAATCCATGTGTAGGCATCACATCAATATAGATGCACATGTTTCTATTGTATCATACTGGATATACACACTCCAGAAATTCATGGTCCATCTGCATAGATTTTTTACACAATATTTGAAAATTCTGGACTGTTAAAGATTGAAATGTACGTACATAGGGGCATATGTTTCAAAGCTTGATGTAAGATAAAATTGTGAGATACAGCTTCTAACTTACATTTTGCAGGCTGTGTTTAAGAAATGATAGTTTGGAGCTGTTTGGTTGGTGATATATATTTCACAATTTTGTCTCACATCAAGCTTTGATACATATGCCCCATAGTCATCAAAACCAGAAACCTCACCTTCTTATTATCCCATTTGGACCTTTGTCATTAATTAGAGCTTGTTCTGAAAAAATAATTGATAATTTACACTCTCTGGCATTATAACTGTAATTTTTACCAAGTCTAAAACTTGACAGACTTTATTTAAAATATGTACAATTGTTCCATTGCAATTAAATAATTTATGTGGAGATATAAATGTGTGGAAAAGTCAGCTGCTCATAGAATCTAAAGGCGCATATTCACTACACGATATAAATGGACGATTGAAAGATAACGACATCGTTATCATTCAAACGTTCATTAATCGTGCAGTGAATATGCCAGCAACTACCAGTGTTTGCACGCTCCCGCTGGTCGTTGCCGGCATTGGTCATCGCCTGAACATACTGTCCAACCTGCCGATATCGTCAGGTTGTGCATGTTCGGGGATGAGGGAGGGTGCCTGCACTGAACGACATATCGTTCAGTGTGGGTACAAAATCCACTGCACAGTATAATGAACGATTGAACGATGTCGTTATCGTTCAGTCATTTATAAAGTCGTGTAGTGGATATGCACCTAGAAGGCTAATGATTTGACACCCTTTTCTGTCACCATTCACTGAGTTGATAGCTTTAAAAATGCTGCTACAATATGTGTAGTTTCCTTCCTTTGCGACTCACTGTAATATCTTACATAATCCGTTCAATTATTGCAGTTTGCAGATATCCAGCATCCCTAAAATAACATTTACTTCTACAAGGCACCACCAGTTCTACCTGTGATCATTAGTAACTTTTTGCTCATCCCACAAGAAGAAGGGGTCTATTTATGAACACTGTAACATTGCTGAAATGACTGTTTCCACATAGTTTAGGCAGTTTTAAGGATTGGAACAATTTAACAAATGACTATTGCAGGAGTTATCAGAAATATCTCCTGCGTTAGGCAATCTAATGTCACAACAGAACTGTGTTCTGGCCTGACTTACCAAGCTCCAAAAAGCTTAACTTAGATGGTGAAATGTGACAAGCTCAAAAAGTGTCAATATAGGCTCAGCACTGTTGATGTCAATGGATCTATTGGCCAAAAGGAACAGGTAGTTTCGAAGGAAGGAAGTTTTGATACTGTCAAAAAATATTTATTTATAATTATTTCAGAAATATTTTTAAACTGTTGATTTATGCCTTATGTCTTATGCCCTTATACACACAACTATTAATTTCAGGCTCCCTAAGTGCATTTTTTATTACTAATAATGATGATAGTCCAAAAAGTTGTTTAAACTGATGGGCCTTTACACATACATTGTCCTGATCTCAATTCCATATTCATTTTATTGCTCCCTTGAGTTCTATGATTCTATGATGTCTCTATTAATAACATAATACACTATGCTGCAGGTAGGCATTGAAAACACAATTCTAGTGATCAGTTGAAAGTAATACTAAAGCTTTTATAGAGAAATTGTAATAAAAAAATTAAATTGGTATAATTTTACAGAAATATTAATTAGAATACTCCATACAGTATATCCTTAATTGAGGATAAATGTTAATTGCCTGGTTTAAAGCTATTAGGACACTATGACCAGAGGTAGATCTATATTTCAACTAGCGACCTGTACCTGCTTTGATTGGGAGCAATTTTTAATTTACGGCGATAGTCTTTTTTTAACTGAGGTCTTATAAGATTACCTTGCAGATGGCAATAGTCATTTTTCCTCCTGACACCAACTCAAAACGATTGAGTTTTGACGTTACATGCAAAAGGGCCATGTAAAGCTCACAAAACCAGTCTCCACTTAGGTCAACTCCAGCCTTGTTAAGTGTCTGTCCCTGTGCTTTATTGATTGTCATGCCAAAGCAGACTCGTACCGGGAATTGGACTCCTTTGAAATTAAAGAATCATTTTTCACATAAAAAGAAACGGTAAAAAAGGAAATAACTGAAATTTTGTATCAGTAGACAGGTCTTACATAATTTTTTCTGAAGAAACCGGTTAATACATATCAATCTCTACATGGTATAAAATAAGGTCCATTGTTGTGACATATCTTTAACGGTTTAGCCAGCGTAAGCCAAGAAAGCACTCGGACGTCCATTTCTTCATTGACTTGCTTCACTAAAATCATCACTGCTCGGCTCCCTTTTGTCATATGTTAATGTTTCAGACACCTAAACCTTCCTTAACAAATGCTCTATAGAATAATGAAAACAGCATCAAAATCTGTCCAATGGTTCTCGAGCTTAGCCCAAAAAAGCAGTCTGACGCCTACCAGTTACTTTATTTTATACTATGTATAGATGTTATGTAGTACAGTAAGTTTAGTGAAATTACATCACTCTGTCAAGTTTGATCACAGTGAGAACTGTAGATTTGAGTTTTGCAAATAAAGTTGTTTGATTTTCTGTTATCTTCAAAACAGGATTATCATATCTTCTAATATCTATACATGTATTATAGTTCATATAGTTTTATTATCCTATTATGTAGTCTTTCCTTGACTGGGGAGGCAAACCTTACCCTAACCCTCCCTTAGTGGTGCCTAACCCTAACCTCTCCCCCTAGTGCCTAACCATAACCTCTCCCCAGGGTTGCCTAAACTTAACCCGTCCCTCCCTGCACCCTAAACCTAACCCTCCCAGGGAGGTGCCTAATCCTAACCTCCCCCTGGTGGTGCCAAACCCTAACCCCCCCTTCCCCTAGCCTAACCCAAAGTCCCCCCCGGGAGTCCCTAAACCTAACCCTCTCCCACCCACAGCTAAGATCTCCCGACACCCGGCTTACCTACGTTCGGTATTCCGGACTTCGGGATTTCGGCGTGGGGCATTGGGATTTCAGCTTGGGGCTAATGATAGGCATCAGTATTTAGACACCTATCTTTAGTCCCATGCCGGGCTTTCAGTGTCGGGAAGTCGGCGGTTGGTATTTTGACCATCGGCTTCCTGACTACATCCCATATAAAAATCTCACCAAACTATACATATACTTTTTGCATTTCCACAATCTTTCTTCCTTGGAGTATGAGCATTATCAAAGTAAAGGCAGAGATTGGATCTTGAGATCACCCCAAAACAAGTGTGGTTGACAATACATGCAGAGCTTCATCACTGGAAACCAATAATCTGTCTTGCCTTCCTCTTCTCCATGGGCCACCTAGTTATTTCTTATTTCTAGTGTGTCAGTGAGACATGGTTTTTCCAGGACTTCCTTTCCAGGGAGGAAAATACTTTGTTTTTAATATTACTGGCCATTGATTACACTGTGAATAATTGTCCAGATAGGATTTAATTATTTTCTAAAAATGCTGTAAACACTCCTTTTTCATGTTTTTCCAACCAGACAAGTGGAACATATGTAGATTCTAGTTGTTTCTGGAAAACAGGGCAATTTTCTGTGGCCCTGGTACTGTTGTTTCATGGGCTCTTTAACATCAGTCTTTGCACGAAAAAAATAATTTCATAATTAATTCTACATTGCAATAATCAAATACTCTCTCTTTCTTTTTTGCTAGATTTATCAGAGGGGAAATTACAAGACCTTTCTATGATATTGGAAACAGGTTTCTATAATTGTTTATTAAAAATAAATGACACTTTAAAAGATACAGGAGGTAGCAGCATTCTTGCTGTATCATCAATTGATATTAACAGTTTATTGATCCAAGTCAGAGACTTGTTATGTGGGAAATATGAAGCACCTGACCTATGTCAGAGTTCAGTGAGCAATTTGTGAATGAGTAAACAGACCTGTTCTCTTATACGAAAATGCAATAAGGCAGTGCAGTTCAATCCCCTTTACAAAGATATGTGATTGAATGCATCAATGGATATTGTGTACAGTACCTTGAATAATGTTCCCCTGTTGGAAAACGTTGTATAAGAACAATAAATGAAATTACCTGTAAATGATTAAAGAATTCCTAAAACATGACCTGCTTGGGTGTATTCTAAGACTTACGCTGGGTACACACTGGGACGATGTCATTAAGATTTGGCCAAATCGTCATGACATATCGTTCATATTGTGTATGCGACGTCTTCAAGCTTGATGCACTGCACATCAAACCTGACGATATCGCATGTGGCCCCATTCATGTTAATGAAGCACGGAACGAGTGATCATTCCGTCATTCATTGCATGCACAAAAATAAATTTATATATTCGTATAGATAATTGTGTGCATTTTTCTGCGACCAAAACTGCACTCAACTATACACTTACTTTCATAGCCATCATTATTATTTGCATGAGCTTGTACCAGTCCTACACTTGCTTCAAAATATTTGTCTGAAAACAGCAATTCCATCGACATGCCCTCTCTAACCTCAGTCTATGGGGCAGATGTATTAAGCTCTGTGAAGTGATAAAATGGAGAGTGATAAACGACCAACCAATCAGTTTCTAACTGTTATTTTTCAAACACAGCCTGTAACATGACAGTTAGGAGCTGAGTGGCTGGTCATTTATCACTCTCCAATATATCACTTCCCAGAGCTTAATACAATACATCTGGCCCTATGTGTGACACCCAGTTACTATGAAACTCTGCATAGCCCATAGTTATGCAGGATTGGCTCCAGAGCATGTACAATGTGAAAAAAGTACGATATGGTCACAAAACTCTGCATCAGCCTCCTAATATACATTTGGCTAGGGTCATAGCACTTTTCTTTTTTGTTAAATGAAACTTATTGTAATTTCCAGTTTGTGTATTCACAGTGGTTGAAGATACAACCCGTAGTCATCAGATCATTAGACTTGTCACAAAAGCACAGCATTTCAGGAGAGGAGTGGTCTGATCTTGTAATAAGCAATGACTAGTCTAATCATGTGATTGTTAGATGACAAGGACAGGATAGATATTGGAAGGGGAGTGTAAGCAAACAGGAAACCAGAGACAGTTAGCTTGTAAAAGGAGCAGGAAACATAACAGCAAATAATTGTGATATGTAGCTATATTAGTAACACACACCGAGATAAAATGAAGGGCCTGATTCAGAGCCGCTCGTAAGCGGCCTCTCGTTCGCTCTGAGCGATGTTTGCCCAACTGCGCATGCGTACGGATCGTTATACGCATGCGCGAACCAGTCAGTGCGGACGAAATTCATGTGCTCGCAAAATAGCGAATGCCTGATAATTTGAGTGATAGAAAGAGGCGTATGTGGGTGGTAACGGGGGAAGGTGCTTGAAAACGGGGAGTGGAGATCAGAACGCAGGCGTGCTTAAAGGTCAAAACAGGCGTTTTATGGGTGTGCATAATTACAACAGCAGCGTCATTGACCACGTCACTGGGTTATTTTATAGCCAGAACTGCTCGCAAGATTGTGGTAGCAAAAACCAACCACAAGAATAGCGAGCAGTTCATACGCTGGTCGATGTACTCGATTAATCTAATAAATAGCGGACATGACGTAGGATGCGAGTGGCCAGGGGGCGTATTTTTCCAAAAAACGACCGCAAGTTTTGTTCGCTTGTTCAGACCTAGAGGCGTGAACAGACCGCAAAGAGCGAACGGTTCATTTGAATAGCCACCCCTATTTTCTGGACGAGCGAGAGCTAATTGCGTCCGGCTCTGAATCAGGCCCGAAGTCCCTACAGTGAACTTGGTAAAACCTACTAGCTAATATCGAAAGGGTTTATATGGACGATAAATGTCAGTAAAACCATGACATATGCCAGCTATAAGAATGGACGGGTTCATGTCTCATATGGATGAATAAATGCAATAAATTTGCAAAATATATCTCCTCCATTAAGCTTAATAACATTACAAACCACAGTCCCCATTATTTTCATTGATCATGCTCCAAAAAGCTTAACATTTCAGAGCCTGGCCACATTAGTGAGTGCCATCTTCATATGGAAAGTCGGCATTACCCATTGACACCAGACTACATTTTTCAATGTGTTTTTTCGATGAGAGATCCATATGAATGAAATGTGGAATATGGTCTGATATGTTCTTATTTACCTCATACTGTTTGGGCTGTTTTATGAACATGCTTTATGGCTCTGGTGAAGAGGCTGCCACTTTACACATTAGCTTACATAGAAAAAAGTACATTTTTCTGGGGTCATTATGTTATTAACATAAAATACACAAAAGATCTGCTTGTCAAAATTGACAACTGTGCACTCACAGTATACTGTAGTACCGATTTGTTTACAGGATTATACATGAATTCATTATATGGAACAGGTTTCCTGAAAGCAAGTTGACAGGTACAAGCTGATACTTTGTAAAGAACTGTATAAACATAATGTATTTGCACTAGTATTAGTAAAACCAAAGGATTAGGGCGATTTGTGAATAGATAAGAGCATACTTTCAGCATGAGGAAGTAGCTTTTATCTTGTACTATTGTCTAACAACTTACCAGTGCTATTCAGCAGCTCCTATTTGTCCCAAGAAGGATCACCTCTCTCCTGCTCACTGAGCTTTTCCAAAAACTAACTAATACCTAATCGAAACTATAATATTTTGCCACTGACGAGGAACATTTATTTATACTGTACCTAATGCTCTGGAAGTGAGAGATGGTCAGGGGAGGCTGGTGGTGGTTATGTACCCAGCTAGGTTCCATAGAAACCATTATGTCTTAGTTTTCCCCTAGATCATTGCTTAACGCAATTATAAAACCCACGGCTTATCGCAGGGAAGTCTCTTGTCTCCATAGCAGCCACTGTTATACCCCTTTCAGACTAGCAGCAAAATAGCGGGTTATTGCACGTGAACCCGGGATTTTGCTTAGTCTGAAAGGGTCCTTTTAACCCGGGTAGGTACAAGGGTTGAACTCGGGATATACCCAGGACGCAGTGCAGTATAAACAGATAAACTGGGTTATCCAACTCGTTACCCATTTACAGCATAGGACGAGCCAGCACTTGGAGATGATCTCATCTCCAAGCACCAGCACTGCACCAACATGGCAGCCCGGGAATAAGCCACCTCTCTGAAAGGGGTCTCAGCCGGGTCCCATCTGGGTTGGACCTGCATTCAAAATCCCGGATGCGATCCAGCATTTTGATCTAAAAGGGGTATGACTCACCTTTCCCCCTGCTTTGCTGTTAATCGCAACTTATCACTAGGTACTAACTTGTTGAGTAAACTAGCCATGTGATAAGCAGCAAGAAGCGATAGTGAGTTGCCAGAAGTAATGGAATGCTGCCAATTTGTAGTATCATTATCGTCTGCTTATTTTGTTGAAGTTCTTTTTGTAGAGAGATTCAGTAATACTTATGACCTTATTTGCAATGTAGTGCATTTGAATGAAGCAGTGTATACTTCCAATATTTTAATGTGAACTGCGCATTTTATTTATAAAAAAAATACATATCTCAGATCTGAAAAAAGATTCACATTTGGAAAACTTGAATTTTAGCAGAATAGCATATTATAAAATACATTGCTTTATAGAAACGTATTTAGAAAAGTTTACTATAAATGTTTGTAAAACAAAGGACCTAACCCCATTACCTGTCTGCTGGAAAATATTACACTACTATGCTAAAAAAAATGTCAAAGTGACATATAGTAACAATGCTGTTGGTTTAAGTGTATATTGTCCCTCAGTACAACTATAAAGTATTTGTAGAGCTGCCACACCTTGGCAAAATACTGCACTGTTACAGTTGAGTAAGCTCCTATGTAAGCAACAGTGTTTAAATTGGGTTGTTAGGTTTACTGGCCAGTAGTTTGCTGCTCTGTAGTTTTCAGTTTGTGAATTCAGCTGATGCACTTAGGAACAGGACTACAGTGCTTGTAGCCCACAGACTTCAGACATAACTTTTGTTTAGTGGAGATGTCAAAATTTCCTGAGTCAAGCAAGGTATGTTTATTCTATTTTGAACACTTCTCTAACTCTTGTGCTCATTTGATACAGATATTTACATTCCTTTGGATGCTAATGCCATTGTTTCCAATTTGTATATTGCCTGTTAGGTGAAGCAGGAATTTTTTGACAACTGTGAATATTAGTCCTATATTTAAAACTAGTAAGACTCAGTATATTTAATTCTTACAATTAATGTAAAGTGCAGTCTGCCTAGGTATAACTTCATCCATGCACTGTTAGAGTTCTGTTCACTGCTGTACCCCTTGGCATAATATCATAATATCCTATGTATCAGTGATCTTAAATGGTAATAAAAGAAAAAAAAAAATTTTGACTTTTAGGTTTTCAACCCCAAAACTTTTGCATGTAGATACATTTCAGTTTGGGATTTACAGTATATGACAATCAAAATCTAACATTCTTGCAGCTCTGTATAAACTGGATCATATCAGTTGCCTGTGATGAGAATTTGGGTATCAAAGGCCAATGCAAAGCACCTCATTTATATGATAATTACATATAAGCAGTGGCTACTAATTCACGATTCAAGTCATTTGGTCCTTTGGGACTTGTATGTTTACCAGACAGCAAGTATGTGATTAAGTCGTGCTAATTAGTTTCCAGGTGACTGGAAAAATGTGCCCACATTCAATAATTGTATACTCCATAGGTCCATTTCTTAGTAACAAAGTTAATTCTAATTGAATAACTAATCCTCATTGAGCCAAATGAATGTGATTATGTATAAAACACTGCTTTTTGCTTGGTAACAAGACAAATTGTTAACCATCTACTGGCAATTGCTATTCTATCTGTGAAAATATGTTTTAATTTGCATACGTGTGTGTGTATGTATGTATGGACAGTATGTATGTATGTATTCATTTGTGTGTGTATATATATATATATATATATATATATATATATATATATATATATATGTATATGTATATATTAAGCACATCTTCTCCAAAACAGAGTGCTGAATTTACAGCAAGAAGACTGGAGGATGCTTAGGAATTATATGTGGCCTCAGAATAAGTCACTGAAGTGTGCACATAATCAGGTTTTGCAGATTGGCTGATATTGTACAGATGTGCCCCTTGCTGTCACCTTCACCGCAGTAATTTATTTTGATACAACATGGTGTGCTTGGTTACTAAAATCTACACAGGATGATGGTTGACTGGCGCAGGCCAATTCATTGTCACTAGTCACACTGCATACGGAAAAAAAATAAAGAATAAAAAACAAGCCATTCTATCATAAAGAAATGAGGATAAATGCTGTCCTCTCGATAGGAAAGCTTTATGAATTCTGATCATGCAATCACTCTGGCATGACTTATAGCTTTCCAGATGGGGAGAGAAGCTGACCTATGTATGAAATAAGAATTAGTGAGTTTGTTACATAGCTTTATTCAAAGTTAGAGAGGGAGAAGTCTTTCATTACATAAAACATTATTATGAATAAAATAAATAATCGAGCACAGAGTTACTCTAATTAGTGTGATTCTGAATAAAGTACAACTTTATTTAGTACATGCACAGAGCCTGGCTAGGAAGGCATGCCCTAACAAAGAGGGATGCTTTTGTGTTTATACAAATGTGTTTCTCAGAAATAAAATGTGCATTCAGCAAAGTCACTTTCCTGTTCTATCATTCTAATTGCTGTCTAATAACAGCGGCTTAAAAGGTGACCTCACACTGTCTCCAATAAAAGAAGAGGGAACTGCAGGAGTAAAATGCATGTAGGAATAGGGTGGTAAAAAAAGGACACATACAACAAAGACTGTCATTTAAGCAATAATGGAAACACAGAAATATAAAAACTCAGTTCCTGCTGTTCTTCTGTTGTATCTGTCCAGATAATCTTGCCGAGAGGTACAGTCAGAAAGGTCACGATTCTCTGTAAGAACTGGGAAACAATGGTTTCAGAGCAATAACAAAGTTTTAGTATTACTGTGTTCTTAGCATCTGCCATACACGAATGTGTTTTGTTAAGGCAGTTAGTACTGTTGCAGATGACAAATGTAAAGGTGGATAAAAGATAATTATAGAACTAGCTATTTTGCTGGACAGTGGCCTAAACTTACATCTTATAAGTCTGGTGACATGAGAGAGACTTACTTTATTATGTTGGTTATGTTTTAATGTTATAAAACGATTAGTGAGAATAATGTGCTCTGCTTGGTACTGTGCTAATATCAATCCATTGATTGTCTCCAAGCAGCTCATAAGAGAAGTCTTTCTATGCATATATAATTATATATATATATTTTTTTTCACATTGATCAAACTAAATAGTTTTATTTCCTGTATTTGGAAAGAGCACACCATCTCCTTAAACATAATAGAGCGCATTCGGTATAATTGGCGGCGGTTCAAATCCCGGCAACGTCAGCCCGACAGAGGAGGAAATCCCCATCATCCTAAAGGTAAGTATAAACTAATCTAATTCTACCCCCTAACCTTAACCCTCCATTAGGGTGCCTAACCCTAACTTCACCCCTGTGCCTAAACCTAACCCTCCCTCCCCCTAGCCTAACCCTAACCTCCCGGGGGGGTGCCTAACCCTATGTCCCCCCCGCGGCTGTACGCACCCGGCATCACTTCGATTGGGGTGCCGGGCGCCGGTCTCCCAGCGTCGGTAAAATGACAGGCGTCTAGATTTAGATGCCTGTCATTTAACCCTCGCCGGGATTAAGTAGTTGGGAAGCCGGCTGTCAGCATTGCAACGGCCGGCTTCCTGAACGTATACCAATAGAGCACTTCTATAAGTGACAGCACCTGCTTGCCATAGGTTACAGAGTTTTTTCTGTTTGCCAATTTCCAGAACTGTCCCACCCATATGTATGGTTAAGTTGTCAATGTATAGCATGGAATTTATAGTCTACTTCATTTAATAATACAGAAATATGTAGTTAAGTGCAAAAAAGGATAGAAATTAGTTAAATATACAGTACAAGGTAGTATATGAGGTTACCCAAAATGATTAATTATAGACTCAAAAATGTCATGATCCACAATCCAATGCTTTATTTGACTGAATAAATGGGAGAATACAGTACGGTGACAACAGAGGGTGCCGCTGTTATGGGAACTGGCAATGTCAGGTCACCCAACTCCATGAGGAGGACAGCAGAGGCATCTTCTGAACCAGGTTGGTTAGAGCTATTTAAACAAGGAGGCCTTACTGTGGAATGATATTTTAACCACTGCACTTGAATCACAGCAGCACTGTTCACACAAAGTGATGGATTAGTGATGGTGAACACAGAGATATTTCTTTGCAAAGTGAATGACAGGTAGTCATAGTTTGGGGGAGATAATGATGGGGGAGTTTGAAAAACGCAGGTGTGTCAGGACCATTTTCTGGGCATACTCTAGTAAGGTTCTGCAAATTTGTTCACAGCTGCAGAGGCCCCAAAGTCTTAAGAGAAATGATCTCTGGGTCTGATTCAGAGCCGGACGCTCTGAACGAGCGCTCTCTCTGAATCAGGGCATTTTTTTTTGTGTGTGTGGCCTCCTGGCTGCTCGCATAGCTGTGGGTGACCACCCACAGCTATAGCGAGCGGCCAGGTTGATAGTCGCGATGGTCAAGACCATCGGGCTTGCGACGAGACCCTTGTGGTAGGGTCTCGTGGCCACAAGCCCCAGAGAGCTTCTGGCTCTAATAGAGCCGGAAGCTCTCCCACTGACATCACTGGTGATGTCAGTGGGGCCGCCGCCAAACGGCAGGCGTTCCTTCGGGAATGCCTCCGTTTGGCCTGCCACCCCCCTGCCCGCCTACCAAACGGGGCGGGCTGTCAATCAGCCCTTTGGTGCGAGACCCGGAGCGACGGAGCACCCGTCACTAGCCGGGTCTCGCGCATGCGCACGACGGCGCCGGCTCCATCGTTCGCATGCCCAGTGGGCAAACATTGACCCGGTTGCGAGCGCTCAGTGCTTGCGACCGGGTCTGAATCAGGCCCTCTGTCTGAGACAGAATAGACTTACTTGATAGTTTGATGTACGACCAATGTTTCCAATATTCTTGCTTTTGTGCGTGACCGGCAAATGTCAGATGCTGTAGGTGGGCGTCTAAGTGCACAAGACGGTGGCTGAGTCATTAGCATAATATTGTAAGTCTTCTGCATACGGAATCGCAGTTACGACAAAATTTGCCTCCATCTCTGAAACAGGCCCTAAATGCAGGAGAGCCAGGGGAATAACTAAAGTGTTCTCTTTACTTTGTAGGTCGCATGGACACAGCTAGAGCAGGCATCTCAAAAGAATAAGTAGGATATAAAGGTTCATCTTGTTTATTGACCAAAAAGGCTCTTATAAGTGTTGTTGTTCAACTGCATACAAACGACACATTATTCTTAGATATTTTGCATGTTCTACTAGCTCTTCTTTTATACAATTGTGTTCACAGGATTGGTGATGAGTAAAACAGCCTCTAGCCACATTGAAAAAAATTCATGCTGATTCCTTCATCTTTACTGTACATGAGTCTGAGCAATTCATCTGGACCGTAACTAGGGTGGAGCGATCAGTGCCATGGCAGGGGGCGCTGATTGTGCCTGTCAATTCTCCTGTTTATTATCATTCTCACTTGTAGCTTCCTCTTCTTTTATCCCCAGCATATCCTGGTTGCCCCTATCTCTACCCTGGCCCTTCCCCATGAAGTCATGGCCTTTTTTCAGATGCAATATATTATGTCCCTATTTTAAAAATGGGGGGGGGTGCCAATGCTCTCTATGGCACAGGGCACCAAAAAGTCTAGCTATGGCTCTGCAATTTATATTGACTATAGAGCCCACGGGGTCATCCGCTCCCCTAGTTACAATCAGCTGCATACTCAGTGCACTTTATGTAGCAGCACTTTTTAGTCTGAGCTGGTGATCTATATTAGCAGAGTATTGCACAGTGGAGGTGGGACAATGGAGTCTGTAATCTATTAACTTGTGATTGCTGGACTGCCTGTTGCCTATTAGCAGTATGTCACAGCAAAAGAAATGTCTGAATTCAGCCCATTGGGTGTTATTATATTTGTCCAGTTGGATGCACTTGGCCAGAGTGAAAATGTATTGCGCAGTATATTGGTGCTGGTGGAGGTTAGGCCACACGTGGTACAGCTTAATAAGGTTTGGGGTTTATTTACCAAGGTAGAAACAACTTGCACTGTAGTATAGTGACATAGGGATGTACAGGTATAACTGTATAGAGGAGCCTGGAGAGCAAGGGTTTTGCTGGGAATTGTAGTGCACTATACCAGAGCCGTAGCTAGGGTCGCACAGGGCACCGCAGGGCAGGGGGCGCTGTTTGGGCCTGTCAAATTTCTGTTTATTATCATTCTCACTTGTAACTTCCTCTTATTTCATCCCCAGCATCTCCTAGCATTCCCTATCTCTTCCCTGTCCCTTCCCCATGAGGCCATTCCGCTTTTTTGGGTGCATTATGTCCCTTTGAAAAATGAGGGGGGCGCCAATGCTCTTTCTGGCACAGGGCACCAAAAAGTCTAGTTACGGCTCTGCACAATGATGACAAACACCCTGGAGGTTAGTGCCCCTCTATGGTATCCTTGATGATACGTATAGTGTACTTTTGGTAATTTGTAGGCTCTGTAGTAACGGGAGTCTCGAAGGGCACATCCATGAACATGGAGCAGTGGGGAGGAAAGATGCATCAACAGGGCATGAATGCGCAGTAGCGCATGTCAGAGGTAATGTCTCTTGCTGAGCTATGGTATGTCATAAAGAATGCTGTCTCAGTTACATGTATGCAGTGAGGATGGAGGCAGTGCAGGAGAGCTCCTCACCCAATGATTTAATCTAGATCTGCCAACCAGACTTGCTTACAGGGCCTCGTCCCCAGTTCTAGTGCCACCTTTAACCAAATCCATCTCCTGCATTTTGGAGCCAAATCCCCATTCTGCCAAATGGGATTGGAGGTCACAACCCTTCCAGTACTCTGGAGAGGACCTCCAGTACTGACACTCACTCTAATGCTGATCACCAGGTAACATTTTTCACATATGTTAATGGATACTTGATAAGCAATGGGTAAACTTTTTGTCAACCTCAGACCCTTTATTTGTTTACTAATACTACAACTGCTACTACTACTATGACCAACACCACTACTATTACTACTCTACCACTGCTACTACTACTATGATCACCACCACCACTACTACTACTACGGTATGCGTTTGGCATCCCGATGGTCTGGATGCTGATGATTACCTTACCGGCACCAGAATACTGACGCCGGTCAGAATCCCAGCGATGGCATCCCGACCGCCGGGATGCTAAAGGTAAGTAATGGGGTGAGGGGGGGTGGGGTTAGGATTAAGTTTAGTGGTTAGGGTTAGGCATTAGGGGGAGGGTTAGGGTTAGGCACTAAGGGGGACAGTTAGGTTTAGGGTGCGGAGAGGGGGACGTTAGGTTTAGACACTAGGAGGGAGGTTAGGTTCAGGCACCACGGAGGGAGGGTTAGGGTAGGGAGAGGGGGAGGGTTAGGATACTGACCACCAAGTGTCAGTATGTTAACCCTGTCAGGATACAGGCATCAGTATTATGACCGACCGGATCCCATCTGTCGGTATTACATACCGATTCCACTACTATACTACTACTACTACTACTACTACTACTACTACTACTACATTATACCTACTACACTATTACTATTTCATTACTACTACTACTACTACACTATTACATTACTATTACTACTACTACAACTACTACACTACTACTATCACTACTACGACTACTATTACTAACTACTACATCCAGTGTACATTTAGTGACTTCTGGTTTGGTGTCTCTGGTACTTAAACAAAACTTGATTTGTGAGCTCATTAATTTTTCACCTTGCAATTGTCTGCCACAATTCCTGTCCACATTTGTCATTTAACCTTTTTACATATTTAGCCTATGCCATGACTCACCAGCCACTAATAAGCATGGGTCTGAATCAGAGCAGACTAGACATATAAACCTTAGCATAGCTGCTTGGAAAGCTTTTTAGTCATTTTTAATTACTGTTAGAATAGATTTATTTTTGTGTTCTACCAGCAATAAAAGATAGTGCTACAATATGAGTAATTAGGCAAGTGTCGGAAGCTCAGCTGTTCGTCATTTAGTAAGTGGACATCATGCTTAGCCACCATACAGCAGTTGCATTATTCGAGATAAGTCAAAGGCGCAGGTGGAGAAATCTCTACTTTCTCCATGGATTGCCTTTTAATACATTTTGGAGAAGCAGTAATAGCCTATTGCAGAAAATGGGAGCTATCACCGCTTGATACATGTGCCGTCGCCTTCACCCACTACTCTAGTAGAACAAGATTTTTAGCTTTGTTATATAAAATCGATCTGTGACAGCATTATCCTGCTTCTCTATTAGAAATACTATACATACAGGGTGCATGCCTACTAATCTGATAAGAAGTCTTGTAGCTGTATATCACTATGAACATCTGTCCACTAAGACATGTGGTTAACCTTTCTCTGGAAGTTCTGTCCATTCAGTTTGGTGAAGCTTTCTCTGCAAAAAGTAGCTGCACCCAATATGTTACTGAAGAGCCATGTGTTAGAATTTATACTCACAATACGTTTCATATTAAAATGAAGACATGTTACATTTCTTAATATACTGCTGTCTAAATCATTGATCATTGTATATAATTTCCAACTCTTTTATCAAAGTAAAACCATTATTAATATGATTAATACTAATCTCTTGAATTTCTCAAACATTCACTTGTAGATAACGCCATTGCAAATCTCATTACACCTCTTGATTTATAACATTTTCTCAACCACAATAATAGATAGATCCACAGTAACCCTATCTGTAATAATTACTCCCTGATTGAATTTAGCACTAATAATTAAGAATCCTAATCTTCCCTCTTAAATTATAAATGTTTAGAATATTTTCCTCTGTATATTTGATATTGTCTTGCACACAAGAGTAGAAATCTTGTCTATCCCCCACACGCTTTACTGGAAAATAAAAAATGTAAAACTTTTTTACTATTTAACATATAATCCAATCGACGTTTCAACCCCAAGAGGTCATTCTCAAGACAAGTCAGCATCACAGCAAGGCAACCATCCAGTACACTGACAACTCATTGTCAGTGTACTGGATGGTTGCCTTGCTGTGATGCTGACTTGTCTTGAGAATGACCTCTTGGGGTCAAAACTTCGATTGGATTGTATTTGGTAATGTTGAAATATATCAATCAATATGGATGAATTTTTATACTGATAAGCGGTGAGTGCCCTCTCTCTGGCTCAAATAGCCAGTATCTTGGATATATATATATATATATATATATATATTCTTAACTGTTGATCATAGTATAATCATTAAATTATGGATATAGTGTGATATTGATTATAGTATCAATCAGCCAACAATGCTCCAAAAATATGATTACGAAAAGATTATTTAAGATACAATACTGTCATTGGTCATCTGAAGAATAAACAGGGTTACATTTCAAGTTGAATAGCATAACTAATTGTCAGATTCCCATGTCTCATCCAACATAGAGTTAAACCCTGTAAATTATCTACCTACACTTGTTACTATGCAAAATGCTAATCATTTCTAGAAAATATTACTTAACAACTATCATTTGTAATAATAAGTATCTTACAACTAAATTCACCAAATTAGATTTCTTCTGAACTCACAAATTTGAAAATTAATTTTCTAATTCACCTTGAACCATTGTCTATCTAATGATATGATTTAGTGGATGTCATTCCTCTTCCTGTAACTGATATCACCAATTTTACTATTGTAACTTAATAATAGAGCATTTATCAAACCAAAGCACACAATGTAAAAAAACAACTTAACAGTCATAAAATATCCAATGGAATATGTTGTCATATCAATTACAAAATTAACTCATAGAATGCACAGACGACTTTATCTTTCTTGCAACAGCATATCTGCCTAACCTAATAGACTGGTAATATTAGTATAACAATAAATCTTTCAATAATAAAATAATCGGTTGCCTCTTTTGGGACTCAATGCCAGGTAACAGCCCTGTGTCATTGGTGGCCATACCCCAGGATGCCCTCCATCACTTCCCCTACTTCTTTTATTACTAAGTACTTTAATGAATATAATATTTTCTACTGCTGACTGAAACAAATGTCTACCCTTATTGATTTCACCATAGCTTGTTCCACATTATCTGCACTTTAGCTACAATTACTTTTTATAAAACTATCAAATACAGACATCTAACCATACAGTCCTAAAAATTATAAACATTTTTTTGTTTTCCAAAATCCAAACACCATAATCTCTTATAACTATTTCTAAAAATCTAACTAAAACTTTCAGCAACCGAGCACTCTCGTTGACCAAGTCCATAATGACTATATTTTCATTTGCCTGCTGCTAGATGGATGAAACTATCTAAGGAAATGTAAGAAACAGGAGATGGCCACTGGTTGTATAAAATATATCCAAACTACATACAAGATAAATACTTGATAACTGCTTTACCAAATAACCTGCTATGAACATACACTTTATTGCATCCAATTAGAAAATTAAGCCATCAAACTTTTCTTCTCTATATTGGCATCCAAATGGTATTTTCGAAGGATATTATCAAATTCTTCAGTTTCAGGAACTTGCAATGGAATAAGTGTATATATTGTCAGATATATTCGGAAAATATAATTGTTAAAAGCAAAGTTTATTTGTAATTTAGTTCAAAATATGTGCATGTAATAACAACAAATAACATCTTATCTGTACTACAAGTAAAAGTCAGGATTCAAATGTCTTCTCAAAGTGACACTTTTCCTGACCAAAAAGTGCAAGTTGCTGTAAGGACAAGACCATGTCAAAATGCCAACTGATGAGGTGTTAGGGCTAGAGATAACTTGGTTAAGTTCGGATTTCTTGAGTTAAGAAAACCAAATCATATTGGCTATCCAGCTCTCATATTGGATAGCCAATATGATGATGCGCTAATTTGGAGGAAATAACCAAATAGAACTGAATCACTCATCTCTGTTTAGGACAAAACACGTACGGCAGGACACACACACACATAGTGTATCTATATATATATATATATAGTATATAGTGTCTGTGTGTATATATATATATATATATATATATATACATACAGGTTTAGTATCCCATATCCAAATATTCCGAAATACGGAATATTCCGAAATACGGAATATTTTTAGCATGACTGAGATAGTAGAAACTTTGATTTTTGATCGCTCAATGTACACAAACTTTGTTTTAGGCACAAAATTATTAAAAATAAAGTATAAAATGACCTATAGGCTGTGTGTATAAGGTGTATATGACACATAAATAAATTTCATGTATGCACACAAACTTTGTTTGAGCCACAAAATTATTGAAAATATTGTATAAAATTACCTGTAGGCTGTGTGTATAAGGTGTATATAACACATAAATGTATTCTCTGTTTAGATTTGGGCCCTATTCCTAAGACATTTTAATATTATTTGCAATTATTCCAAAATACGGAATATTCCAATATCCAAAATACCCCTGGTCCCAAGCATTTTGGATATGGGAGACTCAACCTGTATATATATATATATATATATATATATATATATACATAGTCAGGTCCATAAATATTGGGACATTGACAGAATTTTCAGATTTTGTCCTCTATTCACCACCACAATGGCTTTGAAATGAAACAAACAAGATGTGATTTAACTGCAGACTTTCAGATTTAATTTGAGGGTAATTACATCCAAATCAGGTGAACGGTGCAGGAATTACAACGGTTTCTATATGTGCCTCCCACTTTTTAAGAGGCCAAAAGTAATGGGACAAACTAAAAAATCCTAAATCTAACTTTCACTTTTTAATACTTTGTTGCAAATCCTTTGCAGGCAATTACAGCCTGAAGTCTGGACGCATAGACATCACCAGACGCTGGGTTTCATCCCTGGTGATGCTCTGCCAGGCCTCTACTGCAAATGTCTTCAGTTCCTGCTTGTTCTTGGGTCATTTTCCCTTCAGTTTTGTCTTCATCAAGTGAAATGTATGCTCAATCGGATTCAGGTCAGGGGATTGACTTGGCCATTGCATAACATTCCACTTTTTAGCCTTAAACTCTTTGGTTGCTTTTGCAGTATGCTTCGGGTCATTGTCCATCTGCACTGTGAAGCGCTGTCCAATGAGTTCTGAAGCATTTCACTGAATATGAGCATATAATATTGACCAAAACACCGGTTTTACTCGGTTCTTTTGGCCACATTAGCAAATGTTCGGATTAGTTCGGATTTATCTTATTGCCTATCCAAAACACGTGAGAGCCAGATATCCAATAAGATACATCTGAACTAATCAGAACTTGAGCTAATATGGTCAAAAGAGCTGAGTAAAACCGAACCTGCACATCTCTAGTATATACAACAATAGTAAACTCAGTGACACTCTCCTAACTGATTATGGTCCGGTGCTGTTGCAAATTACTCACAACCTGGTGCAGAAATGAAAACCAGGAGGCAAAGTAGACATCCACAAACATTTTAATGCAGCTAATATACACTTAGTGGGCAAATTATTCTGACCACCAGGTTAGAACTTTGTTGGGCCCTTAATATGTTGATTATCTCATAGGTATGCATTCTACTAACTGTCCACACAAATCAAAGGACCCAGATACTCCCATGAAAACATCACCCATACCATAACGTTGTCTCCGCCAGCCTGAAGAGTCATGATGATGCAGGAAGGAACCATGCTTTTGTTCTGTTGTCTCCTTACCTCACCCTACTATCTGCATGGTGCAACTGATAATGTGATTTGTCAGACCACATGATCTGGTGGCTTTATGGTGATTACATTTGGTGTACCCAGACTGGGAAGGTAACGCTCTATAGGGGGAGCACATCAATACCCCTATATGTACAACAGTGTGCCTTGCTTTAAAGGTCATTTATGGGACGCATCCATTTGTGTGTTTTTATACTCCAATAAACTGTGAAGATTTTACACTATGTCGGCAACCCTCTTTTGTTTTACGTGCGTGGACATTTGAGAAGTCTGCATAGAGGAGGTTTGACCTTGGATGAAGGAGTTTAATTAAAGCTTGGAGTGATGATTCTACATTATTGAAGCTGTGGCGAACTATTCTAAACTTTACTGGTATAGTGACACTGATGCTGGTATACTGCACTGTGATTGCTTCAGTGGTGTTATAACATCATGCACTGATACATAGGACTGCAATTGACTCAGAAATACTTGCTCTAGGAAATTGAGTACTACTTGTAGTGATTTATACTATTCCCAATAGGAGCGCTTGGGAACATCTTCTTTTTCCATATTGTAGACCACATGATCTATTCACAATCATTTACTATTCATTTCCTGTGTTCCTGAGCAAACTGAAGACATTTCACCTTGTTTGCAGCTGATGGGAATGGCATACAGACATTCTGCTTATGTAGCCCCTATATTGTAATTTGCTACATACTACTAGTTGAGAGGCCATTATGTATACTATATATATATATATATATATATATATAAATAAACAAATGTACTGTCTGACTTACTGACTCACTGACTAATCAATGCCCAGCCCATACCCCTGGACCTAGAAACATGTAATTCGGGGAGTATATGCCTTCCATAATGTAGGCACCCACTAAGCAGGGCTTTTCTGACATTCGACTCCTACAGAGGTGAAAAGAGTTAAAATGTTTCCTCCCTCTGTGCAATGTCCTAGCTGACTGACTCATCATTGCCCTGCCAAAACCTGTAAATATGAAATTCAGAGAGTAAATTCCTTCCATGATGTAAGCACCCACTAAACAGCAATTTTTGGAAATTTTACCCCTTAAGGAGTAAAATATTTCCTCTTGACTGAGGTGATTGGGTGGCAAAGCAACATGTCCCAAGTGCTGTGGGACTGTAAGCTCATTGTCCGGGACAAGAGTACCATGGCGCACAAGGGTTTATTTGAGGCACTGAGCAAAACCCTAATAGACATCAGGGGCAATGATGTAATGATGGGGGTTGTCACCTTGCTGCTAGCTGGAGACTTCCGGCAGACACTGCCAGTAGTACCAAGGGAAACTCAAGCTGATGAAGTTAAGGCATGCATCAAGGAGTCATATCTGTGGCCCCTCATCATGAAACTCTCTCTCAGGAGGTACATGAGGGTCCATTTTGAGGGGCGATGTATGTGCTGGGTAATTCTCTGAACTCTTACTCAAAGTACGGGAAGGAGACTATCTCAAGTTCAAGGGAAAGGTTATTGTCCCTGTAGGCCTAGGCACAGTAGTGAATTCCCTAGCAGACCTCACAGCCAGGATATATCCTGATATTGCCAATATAAAAAAAGTCCAAGGACTGGCTTTGCATGCGTGCCATTCTGACCCCCAAGAACGACATGGCTACCGTCATTAATGACACTCTACTTCAGTCATTCAAAGAGGCAGAAATGGAGTACAGATCTGTGGACTCGGTAGTGCAAATGGATGACAGTCCACTATCCCGTGGAGTTCCCCAACACCCTCAACCCTCCTGGCCTCCTTGCCCACATGATTATCATCAAGAGGGGGTCCTAGTGATGTTGCTGCGGATCCTCAAACCACCTGACACTCTGCAATGGCACCAAGATGCAAGTAAAGGCCCTCCGCAGGAACGTCATTGAGGCTTCAGTGTTCACCAGCTGTGCTCGGGGCAGTGGGTGTTCATACCACACATACCACTCATACCATCAGAGTTCAAGTTCAAGAGGCTGTAGTTCCCCCTCAAGGCATGCTTTGCAATGACCATCAATAAGTCCATGGGGCAGTTGCTGAAGATAGCAGGGATTGACTTGAGGGAGGACTACTGTGGACTGCTCCAGATTGAGCTCACCTAGCAGGCTAGTGATCCTAGCATATGATGAGAGAACTACCAATGTGGTTTACAAAGAAATCCTTAAGTAGAGAAAAAAAGGTGATGTTATCCGGCAGAGACATCCAGTGTGAGGCACTATGGGAGTCATGACACGGTTACCTAGCAACCACAGCATCTATATTAAAAACAGAAACATACAAATTAAAATCAATGAAAAATGAAGTGCTCACAAATAACTTTGTATACAATGTGCTAAATGAATACAGCTAATTACATCCAGCTATTGTACAAAAAGAGATACTAATTAAATTAAATACTACTGACTATTAGATATTGTTTCTCACAGAAAGCACTGCAAACCCAGTGATTTATTTAACCCCTTGGGTGTAAGGTTATTTAATGTAAATTTCCACCTGCTTTCTTTCTGTAATAAAATTTTGGCCCTATTGCCCCCTCTTTTGCAAATCACTACATGATCAATTATTACTGCTCGAATACTCGCCACCCAATGCTTAGCTTGTACATTGTGTCTGGCCACTGGTTGATCAGTGTGACCAGACTCAAGTGTCTGTCTGATGGCACTACGGTGGAGCACCATGCGTTCCTTGAATTGCCGCTGAGTTTTGTCCACATAGGCATCTTAACATGTGCATGTGTGGCAGTACAGGTGACTACAAATGGAATACTGTATCTCTTTCTGTGTGGGGTTGATTAAATGTGTTACCTACCATTAAAGATTGGCAGATGATACAAGGCATCTAAGACATCCTGTTTTCTGACTAAGAAAATGTCCAGGTTTCTTTTTGTCTAAACCTGTAATATCATGTTTAACAACCTGTTCCCTAATATATTTGCCTCTAGTGTAGCTAGGTAATAATCTGATGATTTGTAGGTAAAGTAAGTCACTGTCACTGTTCACTATTGGCCACAATTGTTTTGCTTGTTTGGTTGTACTGTGACTGTTGGGATTAAATCTATTAACCCATGGGATACAATTGGATGGTGTTAATGCAAATGGTTTTTGATGTTAAAGTTTTGTACTGGAGAGTATGAAGTACCGTCATCTTAGCTCGATACGATTATACTCCCTGTCCACAAATGTTTCCAACATTTCATTGAGGGCTGGTTCCACCTTGTTAGGATCAGAAGTGATCCGTCTTACCCTCAAGAACCATGAGTAAGGCAGTCCCCTCCGTAAGGGTGACTGGCTATTTATTTTATATATATATATATATATATATATATATATATATATTATATATACATCTATATATATATATATACTGTGTGTGTGTGTGTATATATATATATATATATATATATATATACACAGTCAGGTGCATAAATATTGGGACATTGACAGAATGTTCATATTTTGGCCTCTATTCACCACCACAATGGCTTTGAAATGAAACAAACAAGATGTGCTTTAACTGCAGACTTTGAGATTTAATTTGAGGGTAATTACATCTAAATCAGCTGAATGGTGCAGGAATTACAACAGTTTCTATATGTGCCTCCCACTTTTTAAGAGGCCAAAAGTAATGGGACAAACTAAACAATCCTAAATCTAACTTTCACTTTTTAATACTTTGTTGCAAATCCTTTGCAGGCAATTACAGCCTGAAGTCTGAAACGCATAGACATCACCAGACGCTGGGTTTCATCCCTGGTGATGCTCTGCCAGGCCTCTACTGCAAATGTCTTCAGATCCTGCTTGTTCTTGGGGCATTTTCCCTTCAGTTTTGTCTTCATCAAGTGAAATGCATGCTCAATCGGATTCAGGTCAGGGGATTGACTTGGCCATTGCATAACATTCCACTTTTTAGCCTTAAAAAACTCTTTGGTTGCTTTTGCAGTATGCTTCGGGTCATTGTCCATCTGCACTGTGAAGTGCCGTCCAATGAGTTCTGAAGCATTTGACTGAATATGAGCATATAATATTGCCCGAAACACTTCAGAATTCATTCTGCTGCTTTTGTCAGCAGTCACATCATCAATAAATACAAGGGAACCAGTTCCATTGGCAGCCATACATGCCCACACCATGGCACTACCACCACCATGCTTCACTGATGAGGTGGTATGTTTTTGGATCATGAGCAGTTCCTTTCCTTCGCCATACTCTTCTCTTCCCATCACTCTGGTACAAGTTGATCTTTGTCTTATCTGTCCATAGGATGTTGTTCCAGAACTGTAATGGCTTTTTTAGATGTTGTTTGGCAAACTCTAATCTGGTCTTCCTGTTTTTGAGGCTCACCAATGGTTTACATCTTGTGGTGAACCCTCTATATTCACTCTTGTGAAGTCTTCTCTTGATTGTTGACTTTGACACATATACACCTACCTCCTGGAGAGTGTTCTTGATTTGGCCAGCTGTTGTGAAGGGGTTTTTCTTCACCAGGGAAATAATTCTTCTGTCAGCCACCACAGTTGTTTTCCATGGTCTTCCGGGTCTTTTGGTGTTGCTGAGCTCTCTGGTGCGTTCTTTCTTTTTATGTTCCAAACAGTTGATTTGGCCACACCTAATGTTTTTGCTATCTCTCTGATGGGTTTGTTTTGATTTTTCAACGTAATGATGGCTTGCTTCACTGATCGTGACAGCTCATTGGATCTCATATTGAGAGTCGACAGCAACTGATTCCAAATGCAAATGTCACACCTAGAATCAACTCCAGATCTTTTACCTGCTTAATTGATAATGAAATAACGAGGGAATAGCCCACACCTGTCCATCAAATAGCTTTTGAGTCGATAGTCCCATTACTTTTGGTCCCTTAAAAAGTGGGATGCACATATAGAAACCGTTGTAATTCCTACACCGTTCACCTGATTTGGATGTAATTACCCTCAAATTAAATCTGAAAGTCTGCAGTTAAAGCACATCTTGTTTGTTTCATTTCAAAGCCATTGTGGTGGTGAATAGAGGCCAAAATATGAACATTCTGTCAATGTCCCAATATTTATGCACCTGACTGTGTGTATATATATATATATATATATACACACACACACAGTATATATATATATATATATATATATATATATATATATATATCCTCTAACAAGCAGTGTAGACTTTCTTATTTACTTGAAACAATAAAAGACAGCACAAAACACACAGCCTATAGCTTTCAGATATATAATCTTAATAATAACACCTAGATGCATTTTTTGCAAAATAAGCTATAGCTTTTTTTCCTTCTAATTTTCTAAATCATTCATTTTTATTTTTATTTCCTTTTAATTTTCTTTTTTTTCCACTGGCATCCCTCCACTCAACCTTCTTATGAGCAAACTGGGCATTTTTACATTTTCAACATAAATGGAGTTTTTCCCCTCTAAATACAATTAATGTTCTAGTAGGATCACATTATAAGTCTGCCATTATACCAAATGTGTAAAGAAATTATAAATAAATATATATAAATAATACTTTTAAAACCTCTCTTTTTACCACTTTAGTAAAATAAACTCTCCTTTCTCTATGTAACTCAATGAGAATACTTCTATTGATAATTCACAGGAAATATAATGTAATAAAACAAAAACAAATGAAACAATAAGAACTGCTTCTCTCAGAACTTTAGTATATGGTGATTGTGTCCTCAATTGACTGGAAAAGTCAATAACCACTCAGCCAATTAAAAGCTTTTTCTCATGTTGGCTGCTTGTAATTGGCTAATTGACATTGTCCCTCTGTTTAAGGTAAAAACAGTCCAAATATCTTTTTATCAATGAAAGATAGTGCCTGCATGAAAACTTAAGATCATTTTAACTGAATAAGATGCATCCCTAAGGGGCATATATTTAACTTGTATTTCCCTGCCCTTGCAGTTTAAAAACATGACAATCTCTGATCAGCCTTTTCAGGAACAAAAGGACAAAAGTGTAAGATGCTTTTAACTCAAAGGTATAGCAGGGCTGAAACTAGGATTTTTGTCACCCGGGGCAAGACAGTACTTTGGCACACCCCCTGGTAATTCCCCCATAGTAATGCCCTCTGCAGCAGTACCCCTATAGTAATGCCCCCTTCAGTGCAGTACACCCATAGTAATGCCCCTGTAGTAGTACCCATATAGTAATGCCCCTGCAGTAGTGCCCCAATAGTAATGCCCCTGTAGTACCCATATGGTAATGCCCCTGTAGTGCCCTTATAGTAATGCCCCTGTAGTGACCTTATAGTAATGCCCCTTTAGTGCCCTTATAGTAATGCCCCTGTAGTGCCCACATGGTAATGCCCCTGTAGTGCCCTTATAGTAATGCCCCTCTAGTGCCCTTATAGTAATGCCCCTGTAGTGCCCATATGGTAATGCCCCTGTAGTGCCCTTATAGTAATGCCCCTGTAGTGACATTATAGTAATGCCCCTGTAGTGCCCTTATAGTAATGCCCCTGTAGTGCCCTTATAGTAATGCCCCAATAGTGCTCTTATAGTAATGCCCTTGTAGTGCCGCTTTTTACACATACACAACAAAAAAAAACCTTACCTTAAACCCCGCTCCTGCACTTCTGAGAGCAAACAATATACACCCCATCACAAATTACTCCTGAGTAGCGCACTACACCATCCATATACATAGTATTTTTAACTCAAAGTTTGACACAAAATTTGCGGTAAATGTGTTTTATATTGCACAAATAGATTTGCATCTAACTGTAATATTATATAATAACACAGTTTTAAGTTCGCAATTTACCCCATCAATTGATCATCAGTTTGCTACTATATTTCCTAATGCAAAATAGACAATGAAACATAGTGTCTGAATGCTGTAATATTATTGTAATATTACACCTGCTTTGAATGTATTTTAAGTAAAGGAGCAATGAGTGGTTATGGTTATATTTAAATTTCTGGTTACAATGTTAAAATCAACAGGTTTGTAGAAATGTAGCACAAACACTAGGGGTAGATTTACTAAAGCTTTTAAAACAGACAAGCAGTGATGTTGCCCATAGCAACCAATCAGATTCTGTCTATCATTTCCTAGAATCAATAGAGAAATGACAGCTATAATCTGATTGACTGCTTGTCAAAAAGCTCCACATATATGGGCTATGATTATGAATTGAATTCATGAAAATAATTTTTTCTGTGAATTATGAAACAGACATTTTTAAAATAAATAAAAACAAATCTAGATTTTTTGTGAACCTGGACAAATATATTTATAAGCCTTTTTTATGCTAAACCTTCCACCTTATTTCATAGCTTCTAAAACTACTTTACAATAAAGCATAAACAATTCTTACCATCGTAATGGTCAGATATTCTGTAGCTAAATGGAGCTACAGAATGTGTAGAAGAGCACAAGCAGCAGGTCTAACTTTCATGATAAAATGCTGTAATAATAAAATTACTTTAAGAAATTTTTTTTCAGTAAGTTGTGATTCATTTTGCACTATGGCGGATTTCTGAGGCAAGCTATGGAGTACACGTATTGTTTGGGCGCATTATTTATGCACCAGAGATGATGACACTGTGCATGAAAGTCCCTTTGGAAAGCACTGGGGATTTAAGTGCTATAACACTGCTCAGTTGCAGAGATCCTACCTTTATTCATAGAATAGGGAATTAAATGGTCTTTTTAATAAGAAAAGGGCCATATCCAGTGCAAATTCTGCAGCAAAATACTAGGCTAAGATCTATATGGTGATCCTTTGCATTATTGACAATGTTTGCAAGATGAATTTTCTCAAATATATGCAGTTCTTTCTGTAACACTTTATAATAGTTAAAATACCTAGAGGCTCAGTTCAGTTTCCCATTGTGTTGGTATACATATGTAAAAGGAACTGAATGCGTAGTGAATATATCCAAGGAGAATTAGTCTTTGCTGATTTGTGCATCTCAAATCCCACTACATTTCAGTATGAATTTCATAATCCTGCTCAGCTCCTGTGCACTTCCCAGCCTTTGGTCTATATGGAGCATCTCACTCTCCAGAGCTTACATGTTTCATCAACAAAGAAACATTCCCTAAATGCCCGATTCTCGCTTTCCCCTTCAAAGTTGAATAATTCTCATATCCCTAGATATTTACATGTCTCTTTCCGTCAGTCTTGCATCACACCATGCATCTTTGTCAGTCTGTACTGAATAACTAAAAATATTTGCATCCTGTGCCCCACTGTTAAGGATTGTTAAGGATACTAACTGAAAATGTGCATTATGGCTACTTATACAGAAATGTATTATTAAAACTATCACATTTGTTATAGATGATATCATATGTGGATAGTGCTGACATCATATAACATATGAAATAATCTCTATATTTCAGTTCTGCATACCTTAGCTAGTATATCATGAACAAAATGGTATATAAATATATATACCTGTAACTCTATTAGCCTGAAGACAGCAGTCACATATTGATAAATGTATATAGTATGTTCCAGTGAGTAATCTACGTCAAGCTGTATTTTATATAGACACATATGTTTACACTTAGGATTTCTGCATATGTACCATTAAAAGTTTTGTCTTTTCAAGCATATGTATATATAGCTGCTACACATAATCACTTATTGTATTTATTATATTGTTTTTAAAGTTAGTTCTTAAACATAGGCAAAATTATGGGGTAGCCTGATTGTGCACAGAACAGTCATTACCAAAAGGAAGAGGAGCAAGATGACATTGTGAATTAGGGTCACTACAGTGTTTCATAATGTGAAGTGGGGGCATTGCAGTGTGGCATAATGTTTAGTGCGAGCACTATAGTGTGGTATAATGTTAAGTGGGCTCACTACAGTGTGACATAATGTTAAGTGGGAGCACAACAGTGTGACATAATTTGAAATGGGAGTAGTATAGTGTGGCATACTGTGAAGTGTGTGCACTAAAGGTAGCATAATTTTACCTGTGTACACTATAGTGCGGTGTATTGTGTAGTGGGCATAATGTGAAGTGGGAGTACTTATTTCTGTGTGGCATAATATGAACTGGAGGCAGCCATCATGGGATTCAGAATTCAAAGTTGCTCTATTGTATTCATCTCTGCTATGATACCAGTTAAATCAGAAGTATAACATACTGTATACTGTACCTCTGATGAAACTCATATTGTAACAAAAAAACACATCAGAACAATACAATAAATAACTTTGAATTCTGAATCCCAGGATTGCTGTAAATTTGAGTAAAGGACTACCTCTACTTATAGCAACTATAAGAACACATATTGGCATTTCTTTTCTATGATGCTGGTTTCATCAGAGGTATAACATATACCTCTAAAGAAACTGGTATCATATTGGAGTAGAATATGATAAAGCAAAGTTTGAATTCTTAATCCTGGGATCTCTGCCTCCAGTTCATATAATGGCACACAAAAATTTATGCTTGAACTTCATATTATGCCACACTATAGTGTGGCAAAATATGCAATTTATTTAGTATAATTGATTGCTATATTATAATTGTTGAGTGTTTCTTAAATTACCTTTATGGTTGAAGATATATATTTACATCAGTTGTTGTTCTACATGAGTAAAGTGTTTGCCTTTTATAGTACAAGTTGTTACGATCATTTGTTGGATCACCATCTTGTAAATGTTTGCCCACACAATACTTAATAAATAATTTTTTTATGCCGTGACACATGCTGACACGAATGACATAATATTCATGCTTTGGTTCACACAAATTTTTAAATATTTAAAAAAATAAAGCCAAGACCAAATTGAATAAGAGCATACTAGCCTTATTCCCCAGTAAATATGATTCACAAAGAATTCAAATTGCAAATCTTAAACTTAATTTTATAGAATGTCACACAAATGTATCCAAACTGTTTGGGAGCTATTATTATCATTTTGCCATTCTAACTTCATATTTGTTTCCATGCAATTGACAGATGTGAAGCACTATATATACCAAAAAATATAGTAGAATTAGGGCCCTCATTCAGAGCCGCTCGCAAAAAGCGAGCGCTCGCTCTGAATGAGGGTGGCCGCTTTTGTTTTAAAAGCCGGCCTACTGGCCGCTCGCTAAGCTGTGGGTGACCACCCACAGCTTTAGCGAGTGACCAGGTGATGGTCACGATGGTCGAGACTGGGCTTGCGACGAGACCCTTGCAGTAGGGTCTCATCTACCGCAAGCCCCAGGTAGCTTCCTGCACTAACAGAGCAGGAAGCTACCTACTGACATCACTGATGATGTCAGTAGGGCTGCCTACAAATGGCAGGTGTTCCTTCAGGAATGCCTTCGTTTGTCCGGAGACCAACCCACCCCACCTACAAAACAGGGCGAGCTGTCGATCAGCATCTACAGCCGCCTGTCTGTAGCGAGCCCCGGAGCGAGAGAGTTTCTCTCTCGCTACGGGGCTTATGCACGCGCTGTGTGCACGTGGCACATGCGCAGTGCCCCACCATCGACCCACTTGCGAGTGCATAGGCGCTTACGAGCGGGTCTGAATGAGGGCCAAGGTGTGCTAATGTCTCTGCTGCTCCTGTGATGCACATAGTAAGAATGAAAATACAAACTTTTATGTCTGTTTCCATTCTTACACATGACAGGAGCAGAGGAGACATCATAGTACATATTTCTATTAAATTCTTTGTTTGGGAATATCCACTTTCCCTACATTGGTGCAACACCTGTCCCATATGTTTTAAGTAACCACTATCAGTCGGTGCAAGTACTCTTTTCTAGAATTAAAGATTTTTCCTCGCTATCTATACCCTACATAAAAAATTCCCCTTCTATTGAGTGTATTTTGTGAACAATTAAAATATTTGTAAAGAAGCTACTGTATATTTCTAGATTATGGCACACTGTAACACAGAATACTTTTGTCTTACAGACTGTAGGCAATGAAAAACAAAAAATACTACAGCATGGTGCCTTTACTGACGCTGTTCCTTTTAAGGAGGAAAAATTCCACAGGCATGTGAGGTAAGTAGAATTATTATCATTAATATAACTATATGCAATAGTCACTTTTTTTCATTAGATTTGCCATGTCCCTGTTAAAGATGTATTCTGTTATCAAAATCCAGTTAGCTCATTAGATATTGTATCACCTCTAATCTACAGTACATTTTCATATGTGTATATATCATGGTTTGCGGTGTGGGATTAGTACACAGTACCTGCAGTCTAACTAATTATGTGGCTATTTTACAATGGCTGGCAAGTAACATAGTCTCTGTACCACAACCAAAGCCCTTTTATTTTTCATGTCTCGTTGTAATAAAAACTTCCTGTGACGCCTGTTTTTGTTCTCCTTGTCAGCCCTGGCTATGACACACCATGTACCTCCTTTAGTTTCCTTGGTGAAGTCTTGCAAAACAGCAATTTGTGTTTGCCAAGATTTATTTTCTTCCAGTAAACATAAACCCAGTAATTACATGTAGAAAGTTAGAAAGAAAAGAGAATAATATCTGAATAAATGTAATACAAGAGAAAGCCATTGATTTTGGGCAATGTATAACTACTTGCCACCAGTCTATAATGTAAGGTTCAAATAAAATGACTACGTGCTTAAACATGACTGGCATTGAAAGATGCCAAAGTTCAAAACAATGCCTGGTTGAAAAGCATCTTGGCTTTAATATATTATTACAGGTTATAGAATGACTTATGAGAACAGTGACTTTTACTTAGTTATCACTTTTGGCTTACATAATGCAATTATTGATCCTTTATCTGAAAACCCATTATCCAGTGTATAATTGCTGCTATTGATGATTGTCATGCACTGTATATAAACCTGTTCACTAAACATTATTTTAATCTATATCACTGTGAGGAGCATTGCTTAATAATATAACAAGTAGGGGAATGCCAGAAGCAGTATGATGAAATAAAAAGCTAATGTAAATGTGACTTACTGACTGTATATTTTGTGCATGATGCTCTAAATTGTGGGGAAACCTCTTATCCGGAAAGACCTTAGTCATAGTGGTGAATTTCAAATTATGCACATGGGGTACATGCCTAGGGGCTACATTTTCTGGGGGCGGCACCTGGATGTTTTTATTTATTACTGTCACTCTGAAATTTCCCAGAAACAATAAAATATTTCCACTATACCATACGGTACACTACCTTGATAGATAGGACATGTGTAGACTGACAAAATAGGGCTTATAACCTAATAATGAAAATAATACTTTGGAGGAATGGGTGGCCATTAATGTTGTGCCAAGGGGCAGTCTGACCCATAAATCCAGCCTGTCCCAAGCATTCTGGATTACTGATCACATGTCTATATACCATACAATTGTAGAATCACAGAATGTATTTAAAACTGAATTGTAATATATGGTAAAGTATTGTTCCATGTGTGATTCTGGATTACAGCAATACCCTACATTACTATGCTGTCACATCTCAGTAGCCAAGGCTATTTGAACACTGTCACTCAGAAGCTTTCTAAGCAAGTTGTTACATAACCTCTCCATAAGCATGAACCATAGATGACAGTAAGATGAAGCATGAAAATGACATGACTTGAGCCTTAATTGGTTTGTAAAATGACCACAGCAGCCTTATTAATGACAGGTAGCATCAATTCAATAAATAAATTTGAACATCAAAATCTAGCAGCTCTCAGTCAAACTTTGAAAATCAGCTGAATCACAACTCGGGTAAAACCATCATCACTATATTACGCTAATAAAATTGTAACTGAACAGAAATCAAGTAAAGCAGGTTCCTATACCAAATGAACAAACCACAGAGACCTTTGCCAAGCCAGCATGACGTACTTTCTGCAAAGTGATGATAGGCAGGATGGTGTAAATTTTAGGGGAGTTTAGCCCTTAAATAGTTAAAAATATTAGACATTCAAAGTCTACTTCCATAAACAAAATTACCAATGCTTACTAAGTTCTTTCTCCTACCTATATTGTATTTTCCAGAACCCTGCTACTACCTAGGTAATGTAGGGCTATTACCAAAATATAGCTACGTAGATTGGAAGCTGTGTTAACTGTTAATATGTGCTTGCAGATCTTAAAGGAATCTAAATGTTCTTGTTTTAATTTTGATAATAAAATAAGCGAAAAGTGCTACATGATATACAGTATGTTTATTATATAATTATTTATATAGCGCCAGCATTTTCCATGGCACTTTATATATATGTATCTGTGATGTTTGTATGGTATTAACCCCGTTACTGTGAAAGGGTTTTCTCACAGATGTGCTGAGGTCATTTTTTCACATTTGTGCTTGTCACAGTCCAACATCAATATCAATATCAATGATTTTTCTTATTTCTTTTCTGTGGTACCTACACAAATTATACCTTGTACAATATTTTTCAGAAGACTTTGTACAGTATTTTCAGAAAATCCCATTAGTATTTTTGTTCTTTCTAACACATCAAGAAAGAGAACCAAAGGCAAACATCATTTCTTTTCCCATGTTATAAGCACCATAAAGATATACTTTATGGTTCTTGTTTCACCAGTAATTCACCTTTCCAGTACAGAATCAGGATCATATGCATAGGTTTTGACAATAAAAATCTGCCCTTTTAAATTTTCTTGATGTAAACGCATCCTATGTGTATAAAGTATATGGCAGCCCAACAAGGCTCACCATTTTAAATACTAGACAATATACAGCATTAAATGAGACCACTTTATTATTTGGAACAAGCTGGGGGAGATTTGGGCCTTAGATCCTCCCCATCTGTGGAAAATGTGATTTTTTTTTTGTGTGCTGTTTATATTATTATAAATGGTGCACACACAGTGTTACAGAGTCCAAATAATAAATTCATACAAAACAAAACCAATGTCTCTTACTTCTTTGATACCTTCATGAACATTTATTTATGTTTCCTGGTGTTTTCAGTACATATTCCTTAGACTCCCACTTTCTTCGACAAATTCATGAACAAGGGGATAGGTGTAAACTCTCTTTCTCTGATATAATTGGATAAACTTCCACTCTCAAAAGTAAAATCAAAAAAGAGCAAGAATAGTGTAATATTGTCATATAAATGGTTAAATGTTTTATATCACACTCGCATTCAATATATAGATAAAACCAGATATCACCACACGCAATGGGAAAATCCCCCTGGGTCACTTGTAGTCTATTACAAAATGAGTCCCCTCCTCAGATAGAAAATATGTAGCTGGAGCTAACAAGTCCCGGACACTCGTTCCCCCTCTTCGGGTAAGTTAATTGTTAGTTTCGCAAATCAGTTCTCCTGGGGTTCAATCACCACCAGCTTAACACGTTTCAGACAGTCATGTCCTCCAACAGAAGCATGGTGATATTCTTTGTGGACTAGCCTGAAATACCATGTACATAATAACTCCCCTAGGTGTAATCACATTTCCCGCTCTTCTGTCTCAGTCCGATACCGGAAGTGACATTAGTGGGAACCAGAACAATATGGCCACCAGCCTACACATCAATGTGCATTCCAGAAGTGAAAGGAACCAGAAAAAATATGACCGCCAATGTATGCTCTCCTATGCATTCTGGAAGTGACGTCAGAACAAAAATGGCTGTGGATATATCCATCCATGTGCTCCAGTTTATATTCCATATTACATGTTTTCACCAGATGTTGACATACAGGGAAATTCTAAACGTTCCACTTACTAGTCCTCTTTCATTCTCCATAGTTCTGGGGAAGTTTTTATAGTGTCCATTGTGCATGTGAATAAATAAATAATTAAAATAAATGCATAAAAATGACATATATAAAAAGGCAGAGAAGCATAGAAGTATGAAAAGGGTATATAAAAACACAACAAGTAAGTAAAAAAAAAACAACTGAGTTTTTTTAAATTAAGTGGTTTAAATAATAGAGGTCTCACTTGAATTTAATATCTTTGTGTATTTTACAGTGGGGATAGATTGAGGGACATAAGGTCTCTCCCCCATCTTTTTCAATATTTTTTTTTGCACAGATTGAATCCGATCTTTGCTTGTACTGATGGCACTTCCTGGAAAACTTGGCAGCTACCAGAGTTCCCCCAATGGTCATCCAGACCAGCGGGGAAGGTTAATTATGGTTAACTATTTTTACCCCCCCGAAAAGCGAATGATGAGTCCCTCGTCATAAGCAGTTTCAGTATACATACTGATGACAAGTTGGATTTGTCATCCTCATCAAAAGGTTAAATTAACAATGCGGTAATTCATCTCACCACATACAGTAGGCTCTCCCATCATGATTGCTGTATTTAGTGATTGATTGAACTATTACTGATAGACTATATAGTACATTTATTCTTTGTACTGTACACGTACGTAGCCTGTAGCTCTGTTATATAACCTGTTTCTCTGGTTACTGTAAATGTTGTTGTCTTGCTGGTCCATAGAAACAATTATATATCTGATACTGTAAGTGTTTGTATATGGAATGATGTTTGCACTTTCCAGTAGAGGAATTACATTTATGGAGAGTTCATTGATGCAATACTGTATATGTTTGCACTGGATGTTTTATCCTTTATCCATTTCAATTCTTATTAAAGTTTTTAGTTTTAAATAAACCATTTTAATTAAAACTGGAAAAATGCTTTTGTATGTGTGCATTTTCTGGGCTACAGTATAATTTTGCTTGAGTGGATGAGTTTATAAAGTAAGAAGAATATGCCCAAAAAATTTACATAAGAATGTTATAATCAATTTTTTTTATATATTGGAAAATTCACATTACAGTTTTTTTTAAATAAGTTAAAAAAAATATATAAATTGGAGCCTTCCAGAAATATAGTCCAGTGCAAAAAGATGTAGCTAATGTTGACACCCAATGTATCAAGATTTGAACACATTACGCTATTCCAAGTTTCTCATTGAGATACTATAACTTAATAGTTGACTTACTAATATATTTCTCTTAAATTAGTGCACAGCAGTCATTTTATAAACCTCACAATAGAAATGAGTTGAATCTGATTAGTTGCCATAAGCAACACCATAGTTTTCCTTCACTAGTTTTAATAAATGATCCCACAGTATCAGTGTTGATAACTGTGTAAGATTGTGTGGCAGATCTATTAAGCATATTTTTACAAATAAATGTGTAAATGGCTGTTTTCTACACCTTTTTTGAGTGACTCTACAATATAGTTTTCCTGAATTTATACAATTCTTAACGCGTGAGAGATCTCATATCTTTTCTGGGACAATTTAGAAACACGTCCATAATTCAAAAAGTTTGTACTTCCCATACATTCAACGATATTTTAGAAATACAGGATATTAAGCTTAGAAAACCATATTTTTTTCCAGAATTTGATTGCTAACTTTAACACCATGTTTTCATGGCATTACAAGGTAAAGTTTGGAGTATGCATAGATGAGAGTGATCTTTTCTGCTACCTCTCTCCACCTCCACCTCTGCTCCCAGTACAGAGAAGTCAATTGACCATATGTTGCAGGCACCCAAACATTTAGTTTAATTGATTGATACCAGCCCCCTCCATACTTCCCTCTTCCACTACAGTGCATGTATTCCTTGCTACCTCATTGCTTTCACAAACATTGCCTATGACAAATTCATGACAACTGCATCGTTTCACAGAGTAGTGGGAATGACAGAAATGTAATCGGTAAATGCACACAACGTAAGTTAGCTCATCAACCTTTTCCGCAATTGCAAGACAGGTAAATGCAAAGCCCTATGGGCCTTCTCTGGTGAGCGCAACAACAGCCGCTTCTTGCAAGCAATGTCTTTGATACACTATGCCGATAAATTCCAGTGAAGAGACATTTTCTTGCTCCACATTAACCTGTAAAAAATGATACTTTTCAGAAGATATTTACATTCATTAATAATTCTGCCCATGTTAGAGAAAGGCTCTAGTCACAGAGTGAAATAAAGAATTACATACTCTGTTTCACTCATTCTCATGTTTCAACTTTGTATATATAACAATTAAGTTATTCATAGTATATATTTTTACAGAAAATCTCACTTAAAAAGACATTGCTTTATCCATACTCCATGCTCATAAAATAACTCCCAATTATATTTTATAGTAAAGCCATGCTCTTTCAGTTGTAATTTAGTTACGTCAATGGCCTTTCATTTCCAGCATGCATCTTTAGGAACCCCCTATTAACTCTGGCGGCTTTGCTTGGCTCTCTTACATGAGAGATTCAGCAGCATTCTACAATTCTAGCATCTAATAATATGCACTCCTGTGCTGTCTTGACCAAACCAGTTGGTTAATACATCTAGATATCTACTATATACTGAGGGTTGTTTGATTTCTTATGCAAAAAAAATAGACCTGAATTGCAGAACTGTAAAGCGCTTATTAACCCTTTGACTGCCAACACTATGATTTATAGCGATGACTGCCCTTTACTCGTGTGGCCATTACTTAACAGCAGTTAATATTTTTAATTGCAGTCAATTACTACACTTAAGAGCACCAGAGATTTATGGGGATCCAACTTGCATGCAGAAGTTGACTGAGTATCTTTCTTATTGATCTTTTTGCCTGTATAATGCCCATAAATTAGAGATGTTTACTTGATTATGGTAATAAAAGAAAATGTTATCTTTCACCAACAACAAAGTACAATGTGCTTGGGATGAATAACAGAAATAATCATCCCTGGCAAATCTTACAGAAATGTAGAAGAAAAAAAAAAGTTTGTCCACCTGTGGGGTGAAAACAGAAACATCTAGAAGAGGAATGGTTACAATTTAGGTTATTAAATGTGGGCTTCTAGTGTTCCATATATTACCATTACTGTCCCTTTAAGATTTGCCTTGTAGCATCACATCTTTCTAATAATTACATATAGTCAGAATGTTGCCAATCGTCTAGACTTGCTGTTGATGATCTGTTTGTCATTTGCTATCAAATATGGACTTTGCCATGGAGTTTTTTAATGGTATATTTTCTGTCTTTACAGCATCTTCATGCTGGATTTTAAATGCATGTTTCACCTCTCTTAAAACTTTAAGGAGCAATGTCAACTGAGGTTGCAGCTTGACACATTGCTGTCAGCTTGTTCTTTTTTTTTACCTCCCTGAAGGAATAGAAATGTAATTCAACTGTTGAGAAACGTTTTTTTTTTGCGTATTCGTCCACAAATAGTTATTCGCATGAAATGACAGAAAGATGCTTGTTAGGACACAGTGCTTCCAATGATCCACAGCTCTACAAAGTTATCCTAACAAACACATAGTTTTTTCTGGACTATCACTGAAGGCTGCTTAAAGTGGAAGATTGTGTATAGTGCTATTTAGGATTATGATACCTAATATATTAATTTAATATTTAGTTTTATTTTGTTAAACAATTTTCTTTATGTTACTTTGTAACCTGACATGTATATTCAGACTCCAGCTGTAAACATTGTGCCGAAATTAAAGTTTCAGGGAGCTTCCATTTCTGTGTCTATGTCAAGCCAGATCTAGAAGCTCCCAGAGTACAATACATTTCTACACTTGGAACAAAGCTACCATAACAATTTAATTGAACAATTACCAACCAGGAGAGGTGTGGACAAGATCCTGTAAACTGGGCTGGCCCTAGCCCAAATTTTTTGGTAAGCGAGTAGGTTTTTTGGTGCCCCCCCTATGCAGTGCCCGCGGTAGTGGTCCTCCTTGTGCAGTGCCCCTTGTGCCCCCATTAGTAAACTTATATAGTGCCCCCAGTAGTAGTCCCCCTATGCAGTGCCCCCAGTAGTAGACCACCCCATGCAGTGCCCCCAGTAATGGCCCCCCCTTGTAGTGCCCCTAGTAGTAATCCCCCCTCTTGTAGTGCCCCTAGTAGTCCCCCCTTGTAGTAGTCCCCCCATTGTTGTGCCCCCAGTGGAGGTTCCCCCCATGTAGTGCCCCCAGTAGTAGTCCCCCCCAGTAGTAATCCTCCCTTCAAGTGCCCCCAGGAGTAGCCCCCCTTCAAGTGCCCCCAGTATTAGCTCCCCTTCTAGTGCCCCCAATAGTAATCCCCCCTTCAAGTGCCCCCAGTAGTAGTCCCCCCTTCTAGTGCCCCCAGTAGTAATCCTCCCTTCAAGTGCCCCCAGTAGTAATCCTCCCTTCAAGTGCCCCCAGTAGTAATCACCCCTTGTAGCCCCCCCAGTAGAGACACACGTAATATAAAAAAACCCAAAAAACACTTACCTGAACCCCCCGCTTCTGCTCCCGCCACCGCTATCAGCTACTCCCGACCATTCTCCAGGGCCGCTTTGCATTATGGGAGAGACTTCATGACGTCATGCAGTCTCTCCCATTACCCACTGCGGGAGTCATCTTCCAGAGCAGCAGCAGCCAGTGAGAGTCTGACAGACTCTCATCAGCTGCTGAAACAAACACACAGCTGCCGGCACCGGCGGCTGTGTGTTTGGCACTGTGTAGCGCTGACCGAACTCCGTCTGGTCAGCGCTACAGGCGCGGTGCAGCCTGTGTCACAGTGACACAGTCTGCACTGCGGTAAGCCTCTTATAAATCTGCATGGTCGCGGCGCCCTTCACTATGTGGCGCCTTACGCGGCCGCGTAACCATAGAACCGGCCCTGCCTGTAAAGTGAACTTAGATAAGGACTTATACATTTTAATTTTGGTACAAGGGTTGACAAACAAGTGTTTCATTCCATTGCACTTGTATGATTGCCTCGCTCCAGACCCTAAAACCCACCTTCCTACTTCTCCGGTGTCTATCCAGGCTAGCACTGAGGTCTGCTCATGCTCTGCATCACTCCTGGATAGCACAGAGGTCCGCTCACACTGCACATCACTCCTGGCTGGTACTGAGGTCTTTCTGTGCTGCTCCTGCCCAGTCCACTCAGTGTCCTGTCACTGAGCATGAAGATGGCTCTTTGCAGATCCTTCCTCACAGTGTGTCTCGTCAGCATGATGGTACACAAGCTGCATGCCAGAGTTCCCTCCAAACCACACTATGGGCGCAGCCATGTTGGACTCTGGGCCTGATTGCGAGCGGGTCGATGGCCGGGCAGTAATCACTCGCTCCGGCACTCGCATCCAAAAGGGGCGGCTGTCGATGTTGATCGACAGCTCGCCCCATTTTGGAGGGGAGATGGGGGGGTGGCTGGCCAAACGGAGGCATTCCCGAAGGAACGCCTGCCATTTGGGAACGGCTCCACTGACATCACGAGTGATGTCTGTGGAGAGCTTCCAGCTCTATTAGAGCTGAAAGCTCACTGGGGCTTGCGGGAACGAGACCCTACCACATGGGTCTCGTCGCAAGCCCAATGGTCGCGACCATCACCTGGCCACAGCTATGCGAGCGGCCAGGGGACCGGTCTTAAACAAAAGCGGCCACCCTGATTCAGAGCGAGCACATGCTTTTTGCATGTGGCTCTGAATCAGGCCCACTGTCACTTGACGCTCTTCCTCCACTCACAGTGATGCTCCCAGACCAGCTGATTGCAGCATCCAATCCCTGGGGATCCACCCCTATAAATTCCATTTCCTGACTGGGCCTTGTTTCCAGTACAACATCGCTTCAGCTGAAGTTACAGCTCTGTGAGTGAGGGACTCAGGAGCTTCTGCTTCATCTATTCCGATTTTACCGATTCTAGTTTCCTCAGCGGCACCTAGTCTGCACATGCCTACTCCTGCAAAATTTGATGGGAGCCCCAAAAATTGCAGGGGTTTCCTAAATCAATGTGAAATACAGTTTGAGCTCCAACACATCAATTTTCCTACAGACTGTACCCGTGTGGTATATATCATCTCCCAATTATCTGGATCCACCTTAGACTGGGCTTTACCCTTATGGGAAAGATTGGATCCCATCCTAACATCTTACAAAGAATTTGTCATGACATTCCATCAAATCTTTGATTAGCCTGGGAGAGTGTCATCTGCATCTGCAGACTTTCTACATCTACGTCAGGGTTTGAATTCTGTAGGCCAGTATCTGGTGCAGTTTCAAATACTGGCATCAGAACTCAATTGAAATGACGGAGCATTCTATGCAGCCTTTTGGAATGGCTTATCAGAAAAAATTAAAGATGTTCTTGTTACCCGTGATCTTCCGGACAAGTTAAAGTTCTTGATCTGTCTGTGCACCAAGGTGGACTTACGCTTTAAAGAATGAGCCATTGAGATAAGGAGATTTGTTCATCCCAAGCCTTGGGCTACAGTCTTCCCTCAGTGAGTTTCTCCTTCCAAAGAGGAACCAATGCAACCATTCTCACCTATCACAGGAAGAACGCCAAAGATAACAGTCCGATATTCTCTGTCTATACTGTGCTGCTCTTTCTCATCAGCTCAACCATTGACCCAAGCGTCCAGGAAACCCCCGCTCCTAACTCAGCAAGGAGAGGCTAAGTTAAGAGTAGTTCATTCCTCTCCAAAGAAAACCTATTGCATTCTCTCAGTTTCTCTTCGAGTGGCCAAGTACTTCAAGCAAGTCTCTGCTTTGTTGTATTCAAGCGCAGCTGGCAACTTCATCACATCTGAATTAATCCAGTGATGGGAATTACCAACAGAGAGTCTGCTTCAACCTATCTACATCACAGCGGTTGATGGAAGCCACATCCTAGGCGGTACTGCCCTTCAGACTATGGGGTATTACCGCATCCTAGGGGGTATTACCCTTCAGGGACAACCTCTGTGAGTCAAAATTGGTGCTCAGTCAGCATAACCCTCAAATTGACTGGAGAACCTCACAAATTACCACCTGGGGATCTTCCTGCTTCAGTTCTTTCCATCAAAGAGTTTTTCCAGTATGCTCTGCAGTACCGTCTCATCCGAATACTCCTCCATCTTATCAAGAATTTACTGATGTCTTCAGTAAAGCTGGTGCTGATGTACTTCCTCCTCACTATGAATGGGATTGTTCAATTGAAATCTCCTCCCAGAGGGTGAACTCATTGGTTATTGCTCCCTGAAACTAAGGCCATGACTGACTATATCCAAGAGAATTTGGAAAAAGGGTTCATCCATCCTTCCACCTCTCTCACTGGTGCAGGCTTTTTTTTGTGAATAAAAAAGGGATGGAGGTTTGCACCCCTGCATCGACTACAGGCGTCTGAACGACATCACCATTAAAAACCATTTACCTCTCCCTCTGATCACAGAGCTATTTGACCGAGTCAGTGGAGCCACCATTTTCACCAAATTGGATGAGTAGAAGACCGCATTTAAAACCCGCGATGGTCACTATGAGTACCTCATTATTCCCTTTGGTCTTAGCAATGATCCCACAGTATTCCAGCACTAGGTCAATGAGATCTTCCGTAATCTGTTGTACAATTTTGTTGTCTATCTTGACAATATTCTTAAATTCGACAATGATCTGGAGGAACATTGCCGACAAGTAAAGGAGGTTCTGACATGTCCCTGTTCCAAGTACCTTTTACTGAAAATTGGAGAAGTATGTCTTCGTAGTTAAGACTATTCCCTTCCTGGGATATATCATTTCATGTTCTGGTCTCAAAAAGGATCCAGAGAAGCTCCAAGCATTTCAGGAATGGCCACTTCCTAATACTGTTAAGAATGTTCAGTGCTTTCTTGGGTTTGCAACTACTATCATACATTCATAGAAGTTCACTGATAGGAAGAGGAGAGCAGTTCCCAGTCTCAAGCAACGAGATCAAGTTTGCCTCTCTACATGAAATCTGTGTTTAAGAGTTCTATCCATGAAATTTGCACCCCACTACATTGGGCCATTTGCCATTGAGCATGCTATCAACCCGGTTTCGTTCAAGCTACCTCTCTTCCTGAGGAAACCAAATTCCTTCTATATTTCTTTATTAAAACAACTAATACTCAACCGGTTTCATTCAGCACTTCCAAAGGCACCCAAAGTCCAGACTCATCGTGGAGTTGAATACAAAACGGCAAAAATTCTGGCCTCTAGATTCCATTATGGACATCTTCAATACTAGATCAACTGGAAGGGTTATAGCCCAGAAGAACTTTCCTGGACTTTTACCTCTTATGTCCACACTCCTCAGTTGATCTGAGCACTCCATGAGTTTCCATGTAAGCCTAAGAGTTGTCCTGGGGCCACCCATGAAGGTGGGGGGTGCTGGCATGCTCTGGACCCTTAAAACCACCTTCCTATCTCTCCTGTGTCTGTCCAAGCTAGCGCTGGGGTCCGCTCGCAATGTGTATCACTCCCAGATAACACAGAGGTCCGCTCACGCTGCACAACACTCCTGCTGGTACTGAGATTTGTCTGTGCTGCTCCTGCCCAGTCCGATCAGTGTATTTTCACTGAGCATGGAGATGGCTTTCTACAGTCTCTTGCTCGCAGCGTGTCTCCTTAGCATGATAGCACACAAGCTGCATGCCAGAGTGCCAGAGTTCCCTCCTAGCCACAGTATGGGCACAGCCATGTTGGACTCTGTCACCTGACACTCTTCCTCCATTAAGAGCACTGCTCCCAGACCAGCTGAGTGCTGCATCCAATCTTTGGGGATCCACCACTATAAATTTAATTTCCTGACTGGTTCCTGTTGCCAGTACAACGTAGCTTTTGCTGAAGTTCAGCTCTGTGCTGAGCTCCCAGGTACTCTGTATTTGAACAGTCCCAGGGCCTGATTCACTATGGAACACTATTGCGAATGCAGCTGCAATTACTGATGGAGGTCTGCTGCGAAAATATGCTAATGAATGAAATCGCAAAGCCATTGCACAGCCAGCATAGAGACGCCCACTATCGCTGTCTCACATCCGTAATACCTTGCAGTCCTGCGTATACATCGGGAACATCGAGTAACATTGTCCCGCATGCATAAATACAGCAGCCCTTACCTTACTCAGAAATTGCTAACCTCGTTGTACGCAGTGAGTACTCAAGCTGCGTATGTCGCCGTAGTAGCTAATTTACAGCATTCAAATGGACAGGCACGCCTGTGTTTATTGGACTACTCCCACGTCACCACCCCCAAAACACTGACCTCCCGTCATTTACTCTGCAATGGCTTTCATTCTGCGTGAGAGATTGCACTGTGATCGTAATGCTAACTCATGCATTCAAACTGCAGCGCATACGCATGCGCAATACACACCATCGACCAATCTGCATATGCTGTTGCAGTTGTGATCCATGACGAATCAGGCCCCCAGTCTTTTACTTTCCAGTTCCAAGTCTGGTAATCAAGTCTCCTATTCCATCTCACATATCTGCCTCCATCGGTTCCAGCCGATATCTCCAATCATCTGTCTCATTCGATATCTCCAAAACATTGGTCCCATCCGATATATTCAAACAACGGCCTCAAACCGATCCAGTTCTTCAATTCATCAACATTGGTCTCAAACCCATCCAGTTCTTCAATTCATCAACATCGGTTTCAAACTGACACTGCTCTGCAATTCAGCATCACTGGTCTCAAACTGACGTTACTCATCAATTCAGCATCATGGTCTCAGGTCCTGATTCAGCAAGGGTCGCATCTGCTAAAATGCACTCAATCGGCTGATTGTTGCGTACTGTGCATGCATATGCATCGCAGTGCATGAACCAGCCATTGCGATTGGGACTGCAATTGCAGAGGCTATGCAGACCCCTCACTGAGTGATTGACAGGAAGTGCCGTTTGTGAGTGGTAATGTGGGGGGGTGGTCAGCTGAACGCAGGCGTGCCAGTGCGTTTGATTGCCATTGCAAGGGTGTGCATAAATTAGCCACTGCGATACCCTACACAGCCTGAGGCTTTATAGCATGCCTTGCGCATGAGGCTGTGATGATACTCGATTGTACCTATGTTTTCACAGTCTTGTGTGATATCTTGGGGTAATTAGCTCGGTAGATTGGTATCAGTGGTGCAGTGATTAGGTGCAGAATTAGAATCCACACCTGGCCTTTCAGTAAAATAAATGAGATGGTGCTTTACTTCCAGCAGGTAAAAACAGGTACAACACAAAAGGAACAGAAAATAATAAACAACCTAGCCCCTATTTAGGGCGTCTAACTCACTTCTTGAGCCCTCTCTATCGTGGTGCAGCTAGTCTGCCAACAAAGTCTCTGCCTGCTGCTTGCAGGTCTATTGCCGGCTCCACCCTGGCTTGGCTTGGCTGCCACAGCTACACAAATACAGTCTGGGTGGCCTTCCCTGGATCCTACAGATTTAGGCCCTGGCTTCCTCAGCCTGCAGCTTCACTAGTTTCTTGTCACACATTCTGAGAGTTTGTGGTCCCCCTTGCCTCCTGCAGGTACAGACCCAGGCCTCCTGGCTCCCAATGGCTCGCTCAGCTTCACTGGGCTCTCTTGCTGCCACAGTCTCACATCGACTGTCTCCCACAGCAGCCTGACTGGTCTGCCTCCTCATCAGCCCACACCTGAGCTCTCTCCACAAGGCAGCACTTAGGCATCTTCCCAGAATCCTTTTCTTCTCTGTGTGGGCGGATCTCCCCTGCCCCACACACAATCTGCTGCTCACCAGTGCCATCTCTGGTGATACTGCCACACTTGCTAAACATTACGGATGTGTGTAAGGTAAAGTGGGCATCCTTATGTAGTGCTGCGGTGGCATTGCGATTGCAATGGATTAGCATACTGTTGCATTGAACTGCGTGTGTAAGCATACATAGGTCTGCTTACAGTAGCTGCAGTGGTCTAAGCTAACAATTAAAGCTAGCTTATATACTGTAAAGTTAGAATTACAAGATTGGCTACACAGGAGTTAAAAGCTCATCTTACTGTGGAAGAGGAGGTTGTGAGTGGAAGACCCCTGCATGTCATGTTGAGCACTGTGTGCTTTATATACAGTTGAGGGGGATGAAAGGTATTATTGACTAGGTAGTAGGTACACATATATTACACTAATACTGAAATCTCACAAGTGTTTGAATATAGTATAGGGCAGTGATTCTGAAACTGAAGGCCTGATTCAGCAAGGATCGCTATTCTGCTTATACGAACGCAGCACAGTTGCTAATATCAGCGGTGATATGTAAATGTTTGCATTCACATTGCGATCGCAGCCTAACATAAGGACGCCCACTTCCCCTTACTCACATCCGTATACTTAGTGAAACAATCGGTAACATCAAGTAACTTCGGACCCATACGCACAGTTAAGGCAGCTCAGACCTCACTCAGGAATTGCTTAATAGAGCGCACGCTATGATGTCTCAGGCTGTGTATAGTTTCGCAGTCGCTAATTTAAGCACGCCCCTGCAACGCCATCCCAATGCACTGGCACGCCTGCGTTCGCCAGACTATCATCCACAAACGACACTTCCCGTCAGGGGTCTGCGTATCCTCTGTGATCACAGTCCTGATCGCAATAGCTAGCTTGCGCACGTGCACTGTGATGCATACGCATGCGCAGTTTGCAACAATTGACCGATTGCGTTCGTATAAGCAACTGTGATATTTGCAGAATCAGGCCCTGAGTCCTCATAAAACCCTAACAGCGCATGTTTTCAAGGTATCCTCAGGAATATTCTACTGTCACAGTCTGTGTCTTTAGTTTATTTTAATATTTATTTTGCAGGTGAACTGCAGGTAACAGTGGGCCCGTAATGCCCCACATGCTGGTACTTGTGGTTGTCCAAGTACCAGCATGTGGGGGAGGCTTGCTGGGACCTGTAGCTCACCAAAAAAAGACAATATTTTTACTTCTATTTTTGAAACCACTTTTACACTATCAAGCCAACACCCACCACCCAGGGCTGTCGGGAATAGCTCCGGGCTATCAGCCCAGGCCTGGGGTGCCCTGGAGAGGTGAACCTCTTTATTGGGGAGGTCTCCATCTCACCAGGGATCCCCGGACCAGACTGACTAGCGGTCAGGTTTAATGCTTTGGCCTTGGGACCCGGTTAAAGGGTTCCCTTGGCTGTGGCATTATACCCTCGCTAGAAAGAGTCCAGTGCTGGTTATGGATAATACAGGGGACCCCTACTCATTTTGTCCCCTGTATCTCCACAAATACTATAGGACCAGCTCAGAATAGCCCAGTGCTAATACTTAAAATACAGGGGACCCCTACACACTTTGTGGGTCATTCAGACCCGGTCGCAAGCACCGATGTGCTCGCAACTGGGTTAATGTGAGAAACTTTCTTGCTCCGGAGCTCACTCCAAAAGCGTCGGCTGTCGATGTTGATCGACAGCTCGCCCCATTGTATAGGCGGGCCGGGGGGGTGGTTTCCAAAATGGGGCCGTTCCTTAAGGAACGCCTACCGTTTTGTGGGTGGCCGCACTGACACCATCAGTGATGTCAGTGGGGAGCTTCCTGCTCGATCAGAGCAGGAAGCTCCCTGGGGCTTGCGAGTGCCCAGACCAAACCTTAGGGTCTCATCGCAAGCCCCGATGGTCGCGATGGTCTTGACCATCGCGACCATCACCCTGGTCGGTCACTAGAGCTGTGGGTGGTAACCCACAGCTTAGCGATCGACCAAGAGGCGGCACTACAAGATGCAAGTGGACGCCCTCATTCAGAGGGACCGCTTGCATCTGACGACCGCCTCTGAATGAGGTCCTTTGTCCCCTGTATTTTTAGAACCAGGACAGGCTTTATATAGGCCGGTGCTGGTTCTTAAAATACAGGGGACCCCTACACATTTTGTCCCCGGTATTTTAAAAACCAGCAAAGGCTCTACAGAGCCTAGGGGTGGTTATGCTTCTGGGGGCCGGGGATGCACATAATTTTTAAAAAAAATGTAAATGTTTTTTCTTATATATACATACAGAAACATGATGCACGTATGGATATGTACATGTTTCTGTGTTACTCTGACCTGCTCAGGATAAACTCACTATCCTGAAGCTGGTCTACTGTTTTTGCAATTTCTCAGGCAGTAATATGTGTGAGTGAAGCACTCACACTCTGGACCCCATTCAGAGTCTCTCGCTAGCGCTGTGCATTCTCAAGAGGCCCAATGGTTTGCGTACACGCATGCACACGCTTCGTTCTGCGCGTGCGCGAACAACTCTGTGCGATCGCAGGCCGCTCGCTCACCCAGCAAAGACAGCCCAGTGAAATGAGTGACAGGAGAGGCCATTTGTGGGTGGTAACAGGGGCAGGACACTAATAACGGGGGAGTGGAGATGCGAACGCAGTCGTGCCTGAGTGCTTCAACGCCATTTTAGAGACGTGCATAATTAACACGCAGCGTCATAGTACATGTCACATGCCTGTTTTTTACACTGAAGTCCTCGCACTGCTTGCGGTAGGGTAAGGCAACCACAAGCGCTGCGATCGCTTCCGATTGTCCTCGATGTACCAATGTTTTAATACACTTCCTGGAGATGACATGTGCTGGTGGGCGGCTCTGCCTGTGTGATTGGGCGTATGCTGGCCACTCGCTAAGACATGATGGGCGTGCTTATGTCTTGGCGAGCGATCGCTTCCCATGGTGTCACTTTGACAAATTTGCATATGCTGGGGGCGAGCGATCGCATCTAGCAAGAGACTCTGAATGAGGTCCTCTATTACATTGCCTGAGTTCTATCTTGAGAATGGGAAAACATCTGTATGTGAGATGTGATTTTGTGAGTTATAGTAAAGTCTGAAAAATGTTTAGTTTTAATATAGTTGCACCCTATTACATTTGCGAATGAGTAAATAATGCACTCTGTTACATTTGTCCCATGGTCTGTAAATTGAATCTCCTGCAGGTATACCTGTGAGGTGTGTATTTTAATACAGAGACTGATATGCACTGCACTTGCATGTTGTTTTAATTTAATTCTATTTAAATTGTAAGAGTATAGACTCTGAAATAGGAGGAGTCAGAGATATTTACATTGCAAGAGTATAGATTAAGACGTAGGAGGAGTCACAGAAAGATTGGGAATAGTCTGTATTAATTGTTAATATGCTCCTTCTAAAACAAAAGTCTAGATCTGCTCCCGGTTCATCAGTCATACAGGGGTATTCAATATGGGAGCTATAACATCATTTTTGCGTTAATATCGCACTTTTGACGTCATTATCGCAGGTTTGACTTTTACACCGTATTCAATTTCAAAGACTTATCGCAGTTTTGAAAAGTCTTTGATAAAAAATGGGGATAACTTTTCACCATTGAATAGGTGTCGAAAAAAAGTGCAGAATTGGGGTTTAGGGGTGCAGGCTTAAAAATAATAGCCTGCACCCCTGGGAATGACATTTAAAAAAGAACTGTGTCAAAAAAAGTTTAAAAAAAAAATAGGGACACCCCAAAAAATGTATTTAAAAATTGGGGTGAAAAAAAAAATGGGAAAAAAATGTTTAACAATAGGGAAATAGGTTCAGGGCTATTGTGCAAGTAAGCGGCAGATGTTTTCTAGAATAGAATTATAGCGGCAGGTGCACAAATGCAGAATTTTTAAAAACTTACTTTAGGGACATAAAAATATGCTAGTACCCATTTTCATGTACCCCAAATTTGATGGGACCACTTAAAAAAACGAAAAAAATAACCTGTGCTCTTCTGCATCACTTCTTCAATGTCAGAAAAAAACACCTGCTGCAGCTATTTAAATCCCCGACTTTCAATTAAAGGCTAAAACGGGGTTACCCATAGTGTTCCCCCATGTTTTTACTACTTTAGGGGGGTCTTACAATTTTTTTAAGGAAAAATTCGTAACTTTACGCAAATCCAACTTCGAAGTTTCCCGTTTTCGTTCATTTTATATTGAATACGGGTATAAGCGGGAGCGCGCCCGATACTTTAACGCAGATAAAAACTCAGATATAAAACGTTAACTTCGACAGTGAAGTTAACGTTTCATAGTGAATACCCCTGTTAGTCTAGACCATTTGGAGGTCTCCCTGCACTCTATGCTACTGGATGGATGTAAGGCACGATTGACGCTCTCATGTTGATCATACTAGGAGATGCTCGGAGCCATTCGAGGAGCCAAGAGGAGGAAGCCAGGAACCTGATGCCATTGCAGAGATAGGGCTGTGTGCTTTAAATGCCAGGGATCATTTTTAGTACCAGTCCAGTCCTATGTATGATTCAGAGACGTTCTTCACTATTGTGCACTTTTGTTTCTTCTTTTTTTTTACTGTCAGGAATTGCATGCCATTACAAAGGGCAATTATAGGACAGCAGCCCACCCTTATTGCTGTTTGCAGAAATGCTATAGTATATACTACAGGTTGAGTCTCCCATATCCAAATATTCTGAAATACGGAATATTCCGAAATACAGATTTTTTTTTAACATGACTGAGAGTGAAACCTTTGCTTATTGATGGTTCAATGTACACAAACTTTGTTTAAGGCACACAATTATTAAAATTAAAGTATAAGATTACCTTCAGGCTTTGTGTATAAGGTGTATATGAAACATAAATGAATTTCATGTATGTACATACACTTTGTTTGAGCCACAAAATTATTGAAAATATTGTATAAAATTACCTGCATGCTGTGTTTATAAGGTGTATATATAATATAAATGCATTCTGTGTTTAGATTTGGGTCCCATTCTCAACAGATTTAATTGTGATATGCAAATATTCCAAAATACGGAATGTTCTGATATCCAAAATACCTCTGGTCCCAAACATTCTGGATATGGGAAACTCAACCTGAAGTATAACAGAGTCGGCATATGCCGAGTCACCTCAGTCTCCTGCCCCTGCACCAGCTCTGGCCCTCTCTGGTGTTCCCCGCCCCCCAATGGTTCTATCCCTCCTACTCCCCTCCCAATCCATTGCAGCTCTGTCGCAACCCCTCTTCCCTGCTTCTGCATCGCAACCACCCCCTACACAGCTTCATCTCGACCCCCCAATTGTTTTGTTTTGCTTGCATACTTAACCTGGTGGTCTGTCCCACCTCCCTCACTCACAGTGGGAGCCTTTAAGGCACACCCAGGCTACCATTTTGTGTGTATATATTACTCATAGAAAGTAATATACTTTCTCATAGACAGTAAGTGACTGCAAAGGTATATTAAGTGGGGAAGTCAAGGAGCAGAGCATTTTGTATCTGGTTGAAAGGGTCATGATGAAAGGTATGATAACTTACAGTGCATCTTTCTAGATGCATTTCATAACATGTAGGACTGCACATGAAGGGATATACAATGGCTTCTATTGGGAGTCGGTATGAAATACCGCTGGCAGCGGCAGCCCGACACTGGAACAGATTCCGGCATCGGCAGCCCGACAGCGCTGGAAATCCTGATCGTCCTTAGGTAAGTATTAACTAACCTACCCCCTTACCCTAATCCTCCCTCAGGGGTGCCTAACCCTAACCTCCCCCCAAGTGCCTAACCCTAATCCCCCCTCTAAGTGCCTAAACCTAACCCCCCTTTCCCCGCTGCCTAACCCTAAATCCCCCGGGGGGTGCCTAACCCTAATCTCCCCCTGGGGGTGCCTAACCCTAACCCTCTCTCCCCCTAGCCTAACCCTAACCTCCCCGGGGGGTGCCTATCCCTAAGTACCCCCCGGGAGCCCTAAACCTAACCCTCCCCCACCGTGGCTGTCCACTCACGGCGCCCGGCATCCCTTCGATCGGGATGCCAGGCGCCGGTCTCCCGGCGTTGGGGAAATGGGCGGTGTCTACATCTAGATGCCCGGCATTTCACCCTCGCCGGGATATGACAGTCGGGAAGCCGGCTGTCGGTATAATGTCAGCCGGCTTCCCAATTGCATCCCGTCTATTGTGTTTGGTTTTAATGCTGCTGAGGCCCTGTTTGAAGGGATTGTGTTAGAGGGTCTCAATTAAGCTTAGAGGCATATGCCTTTGGGGTTATAGTGGTGGCCACAGACATTGACAATTCACGAAGTGCCTACAAACTTATTAGTGCAACAGGTAAGTGACTTGTTTGTAAGGAGCAGGGCCAGCATGTGGTTTGCTTACAGCATGCACTCCTCTTGTGCTAACAACTGAGCCACTGACTGTTTATTTAACATCCCACATTTATATCCATCATTGATGGATACTGCGCTTTTCAACCTGAAAAAGCTTCAGGTTTTAAAGCACACATGTGGCATTAATTGTGATTTTTGGTTGGTACATTGTTGCTTTGCTTGTTGAAAGTTTGAAACCAATTTTTTCATTATTTATGTAGCTGTGTCTCAGGAGCTGACCAAAGTGCTTTACTGTTTGCCCTGCAACTTCCAACTGGGAGGATTTACTAACAATCAACTGTGACTGTACACTCAGATCAACCACAATGTTGCCACTTAGCTGCATATCAAAGACAAATGTTTGTCACTTATTATGTCATTTCCAAAATGTTTGATCAAAAGTTGTTTAGGATGGTAAATTAAAAAGAAGTGAATATTTATCCAAGGCAGTTAATTTATATCCAGTACAAGGTAGTGAGCCATTTTCATAAGAATAGATTTAAGAAATTACCTAGGAAACATGAGACCAGAGGAGAGGTTTGTGAACCTGCCATCTAGATTCTTTTGGGTCCTGCATGATTGTATTAGTCTGTTCACACAATCTATTGTGTTAGAAACTAAATCCAAGTGTCTAGTGTACCATGAACTGAAAGTTTCTTTCAACACACACTGCAGTAGTGGCTTGGCGTTTCTCCAAGCTCATAAACTTGGTATGCGATCAAAAGGTTGTGACATAGCTCCAGAAGATTAATAATTCTCGCTTTGGAAGAAACAAACAAAGCCACAAGACAAATGAATATGCTTCTGTTTTGTAGTGTGTGACCTGAGGTGCCATAAACAAGCAGTTAAAAATCTGACTTTGCGCCTATTATTTTACATAAATCTACATTTGCATTTAATTTTGCCATTCCTTCCTATTCTTAATTAGACCTTAATTAAAGCCTCTAATGCGAGAAAGCTGCTGATGTGCTCATTCCTCTTGGAATGTTGTGGGATACTCCTCTGATTGATTTTTATTAAAAGAAAGGCGATACATACCTAATGAAACAATTCTTGTGCAGCAAGAACGGTTGCCATAGAGATTATTTGTGCAGACTGGACAAAAGCCTTTACTACATTATACCAGAATTGTAAATTGAGTATTCATTTTATCCAAATGAATGCAAAAAGCTCAATGTCAAACTGTTTATCAGTTTCACATCTATATGTTAAATGACAATATAAGTAAAGATACAAATTCTGTTAACTGGTGAGAGTTTCAGAAAACAGTTTGACTTACTGTGACGAAATGAGTACAGTGATTTATCCTCTATGTACTTGAAACAAGCAGTGGCTGATGCAGTGTAAGACCTACTCCAATTTGCTGATCTATGTGATTATAGCACTTGGAGACGCTGGAAAGGGGGTGTTCTAACGTAGGTCAAATACAGTGATGATATCTTAACACAACAGATGCAGACTGACATGGTGATGTATATAGACCCATGTGAAAGCTGTAGTATTTGTGGGTAGTTAATAGCAGATGCAAAGATAAGATAATGATGGTAGTCAAGTCTGTGAACGATTGTGATTGGCTGATTGTAAATACAGGTTCTTTCTTTGTTTCTTGAGCATTTATGGTTTTCATACCTGTTACAGTAATTTTATATATTTTTCATATACAACTGGAGAGTTATTACTGCAGTATTTTTAAGTTTCATAGAAGCCTTACAACTAAAATGAGTTTCGCACGTAACATAATAAGGATATATGTTTCAATGATATATGCCAGACTTTGACCAGACATATATGCTACTAGCGCTAAACTGCATACATCTTGTTATAGTTGCATCTTTGTATATGTGTGCAATTGCAGCCTTTTAAGTGAATACACGCCTGCATTTTGGGGCACAATTGCTTACGGCTCTGCATCAGGCCCAGAATTTTTACTAGAGATATACAGTCTAAACTCATCATCCTGACTAGTCAGATATTTTTGAGGTGGTAATAATAATATACTGCACTTGCACTTTTTCACCCATCCCCCACATCTCCTGCTCTGTGCCTTTGTTTCATTTAATTTAGTTTTATTAAAAATGTGTAATCTCACAGCACCGGAGTCAGACATTGCAAATGAGTCAAATTACTTCCAAAGCATAACTGGAAAATGTTCAATACTGTTTATTTAGTTATTTTGCTGCTTTCATTTTTAAAATTCGCTACAGTTAATTTTAAAATGTCAATTGGGTTATTTTAATTAAAACAAAATAAATTTGTGTTCATTTGTGAACTTCTTTGCATTGTGCACTGTACTATGGGCTGGATTCAGATATGTACGTAACCCTATGGTTTATGTACACATCTGATTTTCTTTGGCCTTTGCAGGACCCGTTCCACACATGTGCAGAATGAGTCTTACATGTTAGCATGCAGTGCCCCCAAGTGGCAGTATGTTTGAAATGCTGTGGCTGTTTTGGGTGTGGGTAGGAGATGGTGCTGGCCTGCATTCCCAGACACGCCCCCATTTTCCAGGAATGCAGAGGCCAGGATTTGCTTCGGAGGACGCATATTTCCTGGCTTCTCAATTGGCAGGAGACAGCCAGTCTGAGGAAGCTTCAGCTTACTCAGATGGCCGATGCTGGAAACATTGCGACCAATAGTCGCGATATTGATCTAATGCTATGTCTTCAGACGCAGCACTTGGATCTGCAATGCCGGCTGGAGGAGTTTTTTACTCTCAGACACCTCCTGCAGGCATTAGCATATTAGTTGTACGGTATTGCAGAATTGCTTCCCTGCGGCTGTGCTATACCCTACATATCTGAATCAGGCCCTATAATATATAGTCTAAATGCAGCAGGTATTCAGTCTTTGCCTCCATCTGATTTGCTATCTTCTTTGTACATTTGTGAGTCCTCAGAATATATTGCAGCCCAGACAGATTCAAGTCAATTTTCAGAGAAAAGACAAAAGAAAATTTCTCACCTCCAAAATGGATTCGATCAGCTGTTTCAATTATTCCAGAGAGAGAGAGACAGTGACCAACTGACTTGCACATCGTTGAAAAAAATGATATCCAGTCCTATGAGGATGCCATATGCTCTGTGTTTTGAGGCAAGCTGCCTGCAGTACAGTGCAATTACAAACAGACTGGAGGCTACACTAAAATTTGATGAAAAAATGCCAGCAGAGAACAATGTTTCAGGGTTTTCTTAATTACTAATGGAGACAAACAGCTAAATTTTAGTTATTTATCACAACTTAAGTTGGTTAAAATGCAAATGACTGCATCCTTTCTCCTGCAAAGGGACATATGCATAGTTATGAAACAATTACATTTTGTTATGGCTGGAATTATTCCCGCTGGCCTATCAGCCGTTAAGAATCTTAGAATTCTTTGTCATAGCTTTAAGTAATACATCTATTAGTGAACACTGTAATACACTGCTGCTTAAGCTGTATCTGATACATTTCACATTTTTAATGATCCAGGCATAAGACTGCCTTCTAGGCCCTTGTAATACTGGTCACTAACTTGCCATCTTTTAAATTACACAGTACACATATTGAAATAATTTTAAATGCAGTCTGTTCAGTGTGTTTGGCATACTGTACGTTAATCTTAATACAATATATTGAAAAAATTGAGAAAAACAGGCAGTGTGAGACATCTGCACTGTCTATAATCAAGCCACAGACTGGACTGATTATTACTGTAACAAGGGAACATCTATCTATTATGGCCACCCCCCACCCAGGGACTACCATCCACATACAAAAAAGCACTACTCTCTCTTTAAATTTCGTAATATGTTCACCCCTAGAGTGTCCACATATGGATAAGTGGTACCCAAGACCCGATCTATTCCTCCTTGAAATAGTAAAACACAAGCTTAAAAATAAAGTATAACTGACCAAAATACACACTCACCACATTGTTATAAAATCTTTATTAAATAACTACAGTACTACAGCACCAAAAATCTTTTCTTTCATCCAATGTAGCCCAAGTACCTACGAAGTGAAGTCCCCTTTTGTTGTGATGTGCCATAGCCTAATGAGAGAATTTTTGGTAAAATAAAGTACAACAATTTAAAAAAAAATGTAAACCTAATAGGCACACACATTGGTGTACTGTATATGTCATGGGTCACTCTGTAGGACCACGGGAGGTCCGGGACTTACCTGTCCGGGTGCTCTGACGGGGTCCATCTGGCGGAGGTGCAAGCTGCTTGCGGCTAGCATGGTGTGTGGGCAGATCCCTGAGGAGCAGCACTGGGTCTCTGATTGCCAGTGCAACATCTTACACAGCTAGTCTGTGTGCTAGTTCTCTGTGCTCCTTGTCTCATTACCTCCAGTGTCCCAGTTGCAGTGCTCAGTTGGTGAATTAGTTTGCTGCCAGCTCCAGTTCATAGTGCCACTGCCAGTGCTCTCCTCTTCTCAGTTCCGGTAATTAGCCGCTACCTGCACTACGTTACAGAGCCTCCTCCACCAGCATTCCCAGTCAGCACCGGTACCAGGTGTCCATACCTCAGCGTCTCCGGAGCTGTGCTCGGCATACCCGGTGGGGTTTAGTTCCCTTTTCCCTGTGATCTCCGTCCTCCGCATCATCCAGCAAAGGCAGAGACATTCATGAACAAGTACCCCCTGCGTCCAGCCTCATTCCAATATCAGGAAACTGCTCACAAGGACTGCCCTGCACCCAGTCCGGCTCCACTTCCCACTTCGGGTTTTGACAGTACACTATCAACAGATGTGAAGCAAAACTACAGTGAAAACTGACAATTCTGCTCCATTTGACTGAAGGAATAAAATTATTAAAACAATGAGATTTATTATTTTCAGTGCAGAAAAGGAGACATTGATTAGTCACTCTTTCAATCCTTTATAAATATACTGTAAATCAATTTATTTGCAATGTAGACACATGGTGGGGGATGTATCAAGCCTTCTAGGAATGGAGAAATGGACAAGTGGTGAAATTGTCCACAGCAACCAATCAGGGTCTATCTAGCATTCATCAAGTACATTATATAAAGTAATAGGTAGAAGCTGATTGGTTGCTATGGGCAAAAACTCTAAATAAAACAGAATGTTAAATCTGAAGAGTGTTACACTTTTATTTAGATACCATTGAGTTGTGAATACCTTAATAATCATTTTCTAAAGCATTTCTTGATTGGCCATCTGTGATAAGGTGAGGGGCATATGCAGTTCAGGTAGGTGATGGAATATTAGTTTTGCATATGACTTATGGGGTTGATCATTTTTACTGTAGCCATTTGTGTTGATAAGTGAGTGCACTACTGTGCTGACTCGATTATATTCCTCCAGAGAGGCTTCATTTTCTGTTCCAAGATGGCCACCAAAGTTAGTACTGCACATGCGCGGTGCCATCTTGTCACTGTGTAAGAGTGACACAGTGGGAGATGGACATCTCCCACTTAGCTCCAATAGAGAACTTTGATGTACACGGTATTACCGCTGTTCCAGCATCCTGCTCCACTACCAGCTAGAGCTATACATTGACTAGTTGGTGAGCTGTATCACGCCTGGCTCTGCTCCATATCAACCAGTGTATCACAGTGAGTATGGCTGTACATAACCTATCTCCAAATAAACCATCCAACTGGTTAAGTAACTGGGCTGTCTGTAGAGTTTACTATTTCCTCTATGGTATGATTTATATATGAAGTATATAGGGGGTCATTCAGACCCACTCGCGAGCAGCAGTACGCTCGCAAGTGGGTCGATGTTCCCCACTGCGCATGCGCACGATGGAGGGAGCTCCGTCGTGCACATGCGCGAGACCCGGCGAGCGACGGGCTTTCCATCGCTCGGGGTCTCGCACCAAAGGGGGCGTGCTGTCGATGTTGATTGACAGCACGCCCCCTTTGGTGGGCGTGCCGGGGGCGTCCCTGCCAGACGGAGGTGTTCCCACGGGAACGCCTACCGTCTGAAGCCGGCCCCACTGACATCACTAGTGATGTCAGTGGGAGTGATTTTGGCTCTGACAGAGCCAAAATCACTCCTGGGCTTGCGGCTGGGAAACCCGACCGCAGGGTTTCCCTCGCAAGTCCGATGGTCGCGATGGTCAAGACCATCGCGACCATCTTTTTGCACGCTCGTATATGCTGTGGGTGGTGACCCACAGCTATACGAGTGTCCAGGCGGACGCTCCATTTTAATGGAGGAGGGCCCTGATTTAGAGCGAGCGCTCTGGTCAGAGCGTCCAGCTCTGAATCAGGGCCATAGATTATAAGCTTGCGAGCGGGGCCCTCTTACCTTTATGTATGACTTTTACTTATGTCTTTTATGTTTGAAAGTCTTTTACAACCAAGTAAAATGTTAATGTTGATTCAAATTGTAAAGCGCAACGGAATTTGCTGCGCTATATAAGAAACTGTTAATAAATAATAAATAAATAAGTGGAAAAACTTGCTTCATGTTAAGTATTTGAGCAGCAGAGTGCTTAGGGAATAATGTTTACTCTCTCATGAACATAAATTAAAAATTGCCAGATATACTTTACGTTTCAACCTGAAAAGTCACATGAACATTCGCAGTTTATTTTTGCCATATAAGGTTTAATAAGCTCTTATTAAATGAACTAAAACATTGTTTTATTAATAAAATATTACATATACAGTATTATCTATCTATCTATCTATCTATCTATCTATCTATCTATCTATCTATCTATCTATCTATCTATCTAGTCCCCATAGTACAGGATGATTTCCCTATCCCCCCCTCCCACCCCCCACACACACTTATTGTGGCTATTAACAGACAAAATTACCACACAAGTGCTTTTTCCAAATGAATTTGTCTAGAAACACGAACATGCATATACACGGTAATCGGAATCATCATGTGATAATGTAGGTGTGTTAATTTCATCCGTTGTAAACATTTTTTACTGTGTATAATGTATGCAGTGGAGCAATTTTCTGCCACTGTGTATACATTACAGCTGCACTGCACATGCACGGTGATGGATTAGTGACGCTGGTCACAGACAAAATGTATTCACAAAGTAAGTGACAGGCAGTCAGTGTTTGGGGGAAGTAATGAGTGATGGTTAGAAATATGTAGGCGTGTCAGGACCATTTTCTGGGCGTGCTCTACTGAGCCTAAGCAAATTCATTTGCAACTGGTGCCCTGGCGTCTTAGGAGAGCCGCTGTGTCTGAGATAGCATAGGCTTAAGCTGGCCACACACTAGACCAACTTACATCCAACCAGCTAACTTGTTGATTGGTTGGAATGAAAATCTGGTAAGGAATGGGAGTAAATGATCATCAATTTGCTCATAAATGCCAGAAAACAGATGAAAATGGTCGGTCAGACAAGTTTGTTAAATGTTTGATCTGAACAATTTGTTCAAACAACAGTTTTTGTTAATTTTCCGGCGTTTGGGAGCAAATTGCTGATTGTCACTTGCTTTCAATCCTTACCTGATTTTCATTCCAACCAATCAACTAGTTGGCTGGTTGGATGTAAGTTGGTCTAGTGTGTGGCCAGCTTTACTCAGGAACTCAATGTATGATCAATGTGCGACCAATGTTTCTGCTTTTGTACCTAAGCAGCAGATATGAGCCACCGGAAGTAGGTGTCTGAGTGCACAAAACTTTAGTCATTAGCAGTTTTTTGCAAGTCTGCTGTGTACACAATTGCTTTCGTGAGTGGAACTGCATTCATCTCTGAACCAGACCCTGTAAGAGACCTGAATTTTTATTATTGGCTTGTAATTAAAACCCTGTTGTTACTGTAGGTAAAATAATTTGGGTTGAGTGGTCATTTACTGGTTGGTGTTGGCCTATGGGATGTTAGTGGGTGTATTTCGTAGTAAGATTATATATAGTGTGGGTTATAATTGAGTTTGATAGTCTCATCCTCCCACCCAAAGCCATCAGTTCCTTTGTATGTTTGTATGATGCTTATAAACAATTGTTCGCTCAGGTGAGATGCAGCTATGTGGGAAGGAGCTACAAAACAGTGGTCACATGTGACACAAGAGATCACTGCAAGGCACTTACCCCTTCAAAGTAAGGCGAGGTATCCTACCTATGTTGGGTACCTGGGTGCTTCTTTGGAAAAGTGTTCTGTCTGTGCCTGAATAAGTGGAGGTGATACACAGGTTTCATTTCATTCATCCCTTTACAGATTCTGATTATGTCATCCATTAATAAATGCTGTGACCTTTAATCCAGGCAGTTGTTGTCCGTGTCGTTACATTTATAGTGTTATAGTTTTTTTTATTATGGTTAGTTACAATAAAATAATGGATGCTTTAATCAATAGTACAAAGGACATGATTTGTTATTTTTTTTCCAAGCCTTAAAAATACTTAAGTCTCTGAATCGTACTGTGTATGCAATTTGGAAACTGGTGTGTCTGAGTATTATTATTTATCTCCATCTGTTCATCTGTTGAATTCATGCCTTCATTCACACAAAAAGCAGAATTGGTGTTAGTTACTAGTGAAGGATCAAAGAGGATTATTTCAGATGTCTGCTTATGTGACCAGCTATACCACTATAGGTATCCTCCAACTATTGGCATGATCTAACAGAGGGAAGAGGACAGAAATAATAGACCAAACTCTTCTTAGCTATTCAGATAATAGCTGCAATATCTGTGCATTTAGTTGGCACATAAAGTACATACCCACCCAATCAGTAATTTGTTTCTAACACTCAGGAGCTCTTAAATAATTGTGTAAAAGTTCCTTTTTCAACCAGACCTCTTAATTTAACCCACAGAATAATAATTATAAAGACTGTTTGCACAGGTATGGAGCCTAAGGAATCAACATCACCTTGATTATAGAACAAGTTTCTCAACAACCTATGCAAGAGCTTAGATAGAGTGGCCCATGGGTGGGCAACCTGTGGCACTCCGGCTGCTGTGGAACTACACTTCCCAGCATGCCCTGTCACCATTTTAGCATGTCTTGATAGCAAAACTGAGTAGGGCATGCTGGGAACATCCCAGGGGGATGTGTAGTTCCACAACGACTGGAGTGCTACAGGTTGCCTACCCCTAGAGGGCCTCTGGAATAAACACCCACAGTTATGTGCCCATACTATGCGTGCTAGCTGAAAAGTACACAAATGGACTTACCAGTCAGTTCCATCTGTTCCAGTGCTTATGGAACATTACAGGTCTGCCACATGTCACCCATTCAATCCAGCTCTGTTCACTTGAAACACATTGTTTTCAGAGCTGCAGTCAGCAAGCCACAGCCAAATCACTGCCACCAACGGCACCCAGGATGCAGATGGTCAACATACCGACAGCGAAATTCCGACAGTCAGAATCCAGACAAAATTTTGTAAGTATACTAACCCTTACCCTAACCTTGCCCATATCATTAACCCACTTTTCCCACAGCCTAAGCCTAACCATCCCCTCCTGCAGCCTAACCATAACCCTCACCCCCACAGCCTAACCCTAGCCCACCCATCCCGCAGCCTAACCCTAACCTTCCTGCTACAGCCTAAATCTGACCCCTAATCCTTAAACTCACTATTGGGATGTCAGTGGATGGAATTCTGGAGCCAGGATTTCTGCGCTGGGATTCTGACCGCTGGAATGCCACCTACATCCCGCCACCAACATATCTGTACCAGAAGGTAGCATTAAATCAAGTCAAATAGTATAAAATAAAGGGGGTTACACACAATCTGAACTCTGGGCCTGATTCAGAGCCGGACGCTATTTGCGCTCGCTCGTTCAGAATAAGGGGCCAGCTATTTAAATTGAGCGCTTCCTCTTTGCGGTCGGTTGACGCCTCTATGTCTGAGCGAGTGAATCGTGGTCGATGACGCTGCTTTCTTAATTATGCACACCCTTAAAACGCCCGTTTTGACCTTTTGGCACGCCTGCGTTCGGATCACCACTCCCCGTTTTCAAGCACCTTCCCCTGTTACCACCCACAAACGCCTCATCCTGTCACTCAAATTAGTAGGCACTCGCTATTTTGTGAGCACTCGATTTCTGACCGCAATGACTGGTTGGCGCATGCGCATTACGACTTATACGCATGCGCAGATGTGCGAACATCGCTCGGAGCGAACGAGCGGCCGCTTACGAGCGGCTCTGAATCAGGCCCTCTCTTCTTCATGTCCTAGGAGTTAAATATAAGCTTAGTTTCTGGAGAGAGGGTGCCATAGAACTGTGAGTGAGAAGCCTAAACAGGATTGTTCGACAGTAGACTTCCCATTTAAAGCAATAATTAGTGATTTGTTTTTATGGTTTTTACTATTTTGTGAAGGAAACCTATCCCAAAGCCAAGGGTGCTCTGTAAGCCCCATAATGGGAGAGGATAATGAGAGAATTCATGCCGAAGGGCTTCAAACTTTACTCATCAGTGATAATCTTATCAGCTACTGGGAAGAATATGTTAACTCACTGCTCTGTTTGCTGTTGTGAAAAGACTGACACTTTGCTGTGCAGTAGCTGTTGAAGCAGTGGAGGTGGTTCTTCCAAGTTATCACAAAGTACATTACATTTCCAGAAAAGAATATCTTAATATATAGAATAATTCAAATTAACAGCTTTATTATTAAGCCTAAAAACTAAAAAGAACCTGCTTTATAGTAATAGTATGTATTTGGTTACTGTTTAAGTCCATTAAACAATCATAGCTTGGCAGAGAAAATCAACGTTGCACATACTGTACAAACATGTCAGTAATGTTGCAAATCTACATCAGCCAGAGCTTAATTTTTATCACTTGAGATTGTAAAGGTGGCAAATAATGTACACCACATTATAATCATGAGCGTAGAAACACCACGGCCCGCTCTCCACACAGGTACACGGTACATCCCCTGATATCCACACAGAAACACGACCCACCCTCCTAGCTCTCCCCACATGTAGAGAACTCTCTTCCACACTGTCCCTTCCTTCCAGCCTCTGCACAAGTGATGCTATGGGAGTCCCTCTGATCCTGATGAATGCATTTGTGCTCCTGTTTGCAGTTCTGAGTCAGGAAATTATTGTTTGTTGCTGACACTTGGGGGATTTGTGGCAGTTCCCCATGGAGATAGAACTATGACAGAGACGTGGGTAGAAAGAGACAAGGGGTAGAGAGAGAGAGAGAGATGTAGAGGAAAGAGAGAGACTTGGAGGAGAGAGAGAAATGGGATGACAGAGAAAGAGATGGGAAGACAGAGGAAAAAAAGTACAATAGCTAGCAACATGGAAAATGTATATTGTTTAATGTAAAATTATATATATAAATGGATGTGGCCTCTTGCATCCTTGCCGATAATGCTACAAACATGCGCACACATCACGCCATGCGTTTACCCACAGCAGCGTACTTTACAATACGCTATGGCATGCACTGAGATTGCACCATGCAATCCTATGGAGTCTCGAGTGCGAACGCAGTGCGTATGTCCGCTCATGGGTGCACGCCTTGCGCCATGCATGTCGCGATTTGCAGCAAGTGTGTTCAATACTTTTTCCCTGTGTCATTTCACATTATTACACATAACTTAATTTATGGACATCCATGGATTGATTTCTTTGCATGTGGATTGCATGGGTTGTTGCTGACAATTGGTGAAAATTTCATTACAATAACCCCATTACAAATAGATTATTTACTGAGAAAAATGTTGATGTGTTCAATACTTATTTTACCCGCTGCATGTATGTGTGTGTATGTATATGTATATATATATATATATATATATATATATATATATATATATATATATTAGGGGTATGCACCGGCCACTTTTCGTGTTTTGGTTTTGGATCTGGATCTTTCTTTGTGTTTTGAATCTGGATTGGTTTTGCCAAATCCACCCTTCCGTGTTTTGGGTTCTGGGTTTTGTGTTTTGGATCTGTATTTTTTTTTTTTTAAAAGCATAAAAACAGCTAAAATCACAGAATTTGTGGGTTTTTCTGCTCCTATGCTATTATTAACCTCAATAACCTTAATTTCCACTCATTTCCAGTCTATTCTGAACACCTCACAATAGTGTTTTTATGTCCAAAAGGTTGCACCGAGGTAGCTGGATGACTATGCTAAGAGATATGAGTGGGCGGCACAAACACGTGCCCCATCTAGGAGTGACACTGCAGTGGCAGACAGGATGGCAGTTTGAAAGACTAGGCCCCAAACAGTACTTAATACAAAGAAAAAAAGAGAGGTGCAAGATGGAATTGTCCTTGGGCCCTCCCACGCACCCTTATGTTATATAAACAGGACATGCACACTGTAACAAACCAATCATTTCAGCGCCAGGGTCTACCACACGACTGTGGCTGAAATGATTGGTTCGTTTGGGCCCCCACAAACAAGCTGGCAATTAATCTGTCCCTGCACAAACTGGCTCTACGGAGGCAAGATGTCATCCTCATCCTCCTCATCCACCGATTCCTCACCCTCTTCAGTGTGGTGTACATCCTCATCCTCACAGAGTATTAACTCGTCCCCGCTGGAATCCACCACCACAGGTCCCTCTGTACGTTCTGGAGGCTGATCTCCCTGGAAGAGTTGATAATTCATTTTTATGAACATCAACTTCTCCACATTTTGTGGAAGCAACCTCCTACGCCTTTCGCTGACAAGGTTCCCAGCTGCACTAAACACTCTTTCGGAGTACACACTGGAGGGGGGGCAACTCAGGTAAAATAGAGCCAGTTTGTACAGGGGCCTCCAAATTGCCTCTTTTTCCTGCCAGTACAGGTACGGACTGTCTGACATGCCTACTTGGATGCTGTCACCGATGTAATCCTCCACCATTCTGTCAATGGTGACAGTATCATATGCAGTGACAGTAGACATGTCAGAAATTGTTGCCAGGTCCTTCAGTCAAGACCAGATGTCCAAACTTGGTCCTACCTGCCTTGCATCACCGCCAGCGGGTTGCTTAGGATACCTACGTTTTTTCCTGGCAGCCCCAGTTGCGGGAGAAAATGAAGAAGGATCTGTTGACGTGTCCCATTCCGCTTCAGCTGACAGTGTTTTCACCAGCAGGTCTTTGCACCTCTGCAGGCTTGTGTCAGCCAGAAAGAGAGACACCACATAGGCTTTAAACCTAGGATCAAGCACGGTGGCCAAAATGTAGTGGTCTGATTTCAACAGATTGACCACCCTGGAATCCTGGCAAAGCAACTGAAGGGCTTCATCCACAAGTCCCACATGCCTTGCGGAATCGCTCCATCTTAGCTCCTACTTCACTTTCTCCAGCTGCTTCTGCAAAAGCCTGATGAGGGGAATGACCTGACTCAAGCTGGCAGTGTCTGAACTGACTTCACTTGTGGCAAGTTCGAAGGGCTGGAGAACCTTGCACAACACGGACATCATTCTCCACTGTGCTTGAGTTAGGTGCATACCCCCTCCTTTGCCTATGTCATAGGTGGATGTATAGGCTTGAATGGCCTTTTGCTGCTCCTCCATCCTCTGAAGCATATAGAGGGTTGAGTTCCACCGCATCACAATTTCTTGCTTCAGGTGATGGTGGGGCAGGTTCAAGAGTGTTTGCTGGCACTCCAGTCTTCGGCACTCAGTTGCTGAATGGTGAAATTTGTCAGAAATTTTTTGGGCCACCCAAAGCGTCTCCTGCACGCCCCTGTCGCATTTCAGAAAATTCTGCACCACCAAGTTTATTGTGTGAGCAAAACATGGGATGTGCTGGAATTTGCCCAGATGTAATGCCCGCACAATATTGGTGGCGTTGTCAGATATCACAATCCCCAGGAGAGTCTAAGTGGGGTAAGCCACTGGGCGATGATTTCCCCCAGTTTCTCTAAGAGGTTGTCGGCAGTGTGCCTCTTACTGAAACCGGTCATACACAGCGTAGCCTGCCTTGGAACGAGCTGGCATTTCTGAGATGCTGCTACTGGTGACGCTGCTGTTGTTGCTGCGTAAGGTGATACATCTACCCAGTGGGCTGTCACAGTCATATAGTCCTTAGTCTGCCCTGTTCCACTTGTCCACATGTCCGTGGTTAAGTGGACATTGGGTACAACCACATTTTTCAGGACACTGAGGACACTTTTTCTGACGTTTCTGTACAGACTCGGTATCGCCTGCCTAGTGAAGTGGAATCTAGACAGGATTTGGAACCGGGGACACACTACCTCCCTCAATTGTCTAAATCTCACTGCACTAATGGTGGATACCGGATGCACGTTTAACACCAACATAACAGTCAAGGCCTCAGTTATACGTTTTGCTTCAGGATGACTGCTGTTGTACTTCATCCTCCTCGCTAAGGACTGTTGGACGGTGAATTGTTTAGTAAAAGTAGTGGTGTTCCTACCTCCTCTCTGGGATGATGAACGACTCCCAGCAGCAACAGCAGCAGTGGCAGCAGTAGGCATAGCAATGCAGGATCCTCCGGAGGAATCCCGGATAGGAGAGTCAGTCATGCCATTGCAATGGCCTGCAGGACTACTTCCGATCCTGGCTAAGGAGGAAATTGACGAGGGAGTTGACTGTGTGGTTTGCAGGCACTTGGATACAACAGGACAAAGGGATTTAGGTGTCCCTGGACTGCTTACGGTCTTATCCAAAGTTTCTGAACTTGACAGTAACTTTTTATGAATTTGCTGCAGGTGACGTATAAGGGAGGATGTTCCTAGGTGGTTAACGTCCCTACCCCTACTTATTTCACCTTTACATATGGTACATATGGCAAAACAGTTGTTGTCTCCCCCGGAGCCTGATTTAAACAAACCACATCACCATCAGAATCCTCCTCGCCAACTTTCTCCTAAGCGCCAGCTACACCAGTATCCTCGTCCTGTTGTACTTCAACAGTGACATCTTCAATTTGCATATCAGCAAGTGGACTGTGGGTGCTCCTTTCAGCACTTGCGGAGGGCATGCAAATGGTGGAAAGAGCCACCTCTTCCCGTCCAGTGCTGGGAAGGTCAGGCATCGCAACCGCCGCTACACTTGGACTCTCCTTGGGAATTTGTGATATCTTCTTAGAACTCACAGTTCTTTGCTGTGCTTTTGCCAACTTAACTCGTTTGATTTTTTTAGCGGGATGAGGGCTTCCATCGTCATGTGAAGCTGAACCACTAGTCATGAACATAGGGACAGACCATAGCCGTTCCTTGCCACTCTGTGTCGTAAATGGCATATTGGCAAGTTTACGTTTCTCCTCAGATGATTTCAATGTTTTTTTTAAGATCATTTTCCTGAACTTTGTCATTTGGGATTGTATGTGCCCTCTACTATGACATTTGGCATCGGCCTTGGCAGACGACGTTGATGGCATGTTATCATTTATGTCATGACTAGTGGCAGCAGCTTCAGCACTAGGAGGAAGTGGTTCTTGATCTTTCCCTATTTTAGTTTTATCGGAGAAAGTTTGGTCCTCCATTTATGTTATATTGATATATACGTGCGGCTAAGGCGCACACAAACACAGAAAATATTTTTTTATTTTTGTTGTAGACTAGTGCACTTTGTGGGTTACACCACCCTTTAAGAAATGAGCCAGCCGGCCCTTTACTTATGGGACACAGGCACACGCTTGGCGCTGCTCCTTTGTTGATGCACATGCATCCACAGTGCACACAATTCACAAACACAGAAAATATTTTTTTATTTTGTTTGGAGTGCACTTTGGGGGTTACAGCACCCTTTAACGGTCAAGCCAGCCGGCCCTTTACCTATGACACAGGCGCACGCTTGGCGCTACTTTGTTGATGCACGTTCTGCTACTGTGCACACAATTCACAAACACAAAAAAATATATATTTTTATTTTTTTTGGAGTGCACTTTGGGGATTACAGCACCCTTTAACGGTCAAGCCAGCCGGCCCTTTACCTATGACACAGGCGCACGCTTGGCGCTACTTTGTTGATGCACGTGCGGCTACTGCGCACACAATTCGCAAACACAAAAAAATATAATTTTTTATTTTTTTTGGAGTGCACTTTGGGGTTACAGCACCCTTTAATGGTCAAGCCAGCCGGCCCTTTACCTATGACACAGGCGCACGCTTGGCGCTACCTTGTTGATGCACGTGCGGCTACTGCACACACAATTCACAAACAGAAAAAAAAAAATATATATATTTTTTTGTTTGGAGTGACCTTTGGGGGTTACAGCACCCTTTAACGGTCAAGCCAGCTGGCCCTTACCTATGACACAGGCGCATGCTTGGCGCTGCTCCTTTGTTGATGCACGTGCAGCCACAGTGCACACAATTCACAAACACAGAAAATATTGTTTTATTTTGTTTGGAGTGCCCTTTGGGGGTTACAGCACCCTTTAATGGACAAGCCAGCCGGCCCTTTACTTATGGGACACAGGCGCACGCTTGGCGCTGCTCCTTTGTTGATGCTCTTGCAGCCACAGTGCACACAATTCACAAACACAGAAAATATTGTTTTATTTTGTTTGGAGTGACCTTTGGGGGTTACAGCACCCTTTAACAGACAAGCCAGCCGGCTCTTTACTTATGGGACACAGGCGCACGCTTGGCGCTGCTCCTTTGTTGATGCACGTGCAGCCACAGTGCACACAATTCACAAACACAGAAAATATTTTTTTATTTTGTTTGGAGTGCCCTTTGGGCATTACAGCACCCTTTAATGGACAAGCCAGCTGGCCCTTTACTTATGGGACACAGGCGGACACTTGGCGCTGCTCCTTTGTGAATTGTGTGCACTGTGGCTGCACGTGCATCAACAAACACAGAAAATATTTTTTTATTTTTTTTGGAGTGCACTTTGGGGGTTACAGCACCCTTTAACGGTCAAGACAGCCGGCCCTTTACTTATGACACAGGCGCATGCTTGGCACTACTTTGTTGATGCACGTGTGGCTACTGCGCACACAATTCACAAACACAGAAAAAATATTTATTTTTTTTGCACTTGGGGGGAGCACCCTTGATGGACAGAGCACCCCCTGGACAACACTACAGCACCCCTTTAGGACTGGGACACTGCAGAGGACTTTGGAGTGGACACAGCCCCTATGGACAACTGACTGCACAACACAGTCCAGCCAGTCCCTATGGACTTTGGAGGAGTGGACACAGCCTCTATAGACAACAGCAGCACAGCACAACACAGCCAGCCCCTATGGACTTTGGAGGCGTGGACACAGCCCCTATGGACAACAGCAGCACAGCGCAGCACAGCACAGCACAACACTACACTACACTACACTACAGTACACTACACTACACAGCCCAGCCAGCCCTAACTCCCACCCTCCCTCTTCACTGTCCACAGCCGAGTGAGAAAATGGCGCCGACGCCATTATATATATATACATACATAAACGACAGGCTTAATCCACGGCACTCAACCATCTGGGGTGCCCTTGGCATGTGACCACACCATCTACATAAAAAATATCATACAAACTCGGCACTCACATGCTTCTCAAACTGCAACTCCTTTGAACATAGGGAATGTTGGTTCCAAAATATTGCAATAATTTATTAAGCTGACCACCGCTTCACGGTCATTCCCATCTGGCCAGTCCCTACACTGATTCTCAGATAAATGAACTTGATCTGCCACCTTTGGCTCAAGCTACATACATTTTAAACATGAAACTGGGTCCTGCCTTAAAGAGACAGGACCACACCCAAGGCTATCAGTCAATAAGCACCTGGAAAAAGAAAAAAAGTTTGTCTTGTCTTGACACCTTGTTTGTAAGACAAACTTTTTTTTCTTTGTCCAGGTGCTTATTGACTGATAGCCCTGGGTGTGGTCCTGTCTCTTTAAGGCAGGACCCAGTTTCATGTTTAAAATGTATGCAGCTTGAGCCAAAGGTGGCAGATCAAGTTAATTTATCTGAGAATCAGTGTAGGGACTGGCCAGATGGGAATGACCGTGAAGCGGTGGTCAGCTTAACAAATGATTGCAATATTTTGGAACCAACATTCCCTATGTTCAAAGGAGTTGCAGTTTGAGAAGCATGCGAGTGCCGAGTTTGTATGATATTTTTTATATATATGCATATATATATATATATCCAGCCATGGACCAAAGTTTTCAGAATGAGACAAGTATTGGTTTTTACAAAGTTTGCTGCTTCAGTGTTTTTAGATATTTTTTTTGTCAGATGTTACTATAGTATACTGAAGTAAACTTTCAAGCATTTCATTAGTGTCAAAGGCTTTATTGACAATTACATTAAGTTTATGCAAAGAGTCAATATTTGCAGTGTTGACCCTTCTTTTTCAAGACCTCTGCAATTCGCCCTGGCATGCTGTCAATAAACTTCTGGGACACAAACTGACTGATGGCCACCCATTCTTGCCTAATCAATGCTTGGAGTTTGTCAGATTTTTCTGGTTTTTGTTTGTCCATCCACCACTTGAGGATTGACCACAAGTTCTCAATGGGATTAAGGTCTGGGGAGTTTCCTGGCCATGGACCCAAAATTTTGATGTTTTGTTCCCCGAGCCACTTAGTTATCCATTTTGCCTTGGCAAGGTGCTCCTTCATGCTGGAAAAGGCATTGTTCATCACCAAACTGTTCTTGGATGGTTGAGAGACGTTGCTCTTGGAGGATGTTTTGGTACCATTCTTTATTCATGGCTGTATTCTTAAGTACAATTGTGAGTTTGGGTCATTGTCCTGTTGGAGGTGGAAATTGGCTCCAATCAAGTTCTGTCCACAGGGTATGGCATGGCATTGCAAAATTGAGTGATAGCCTTCCTTATTCAAAATCCCTTTTACCTTGTACAAATCTCCCACTTACCAGCAACAAAGCAGCCCCAGACCATCACATTACATCCACCATCCTTGGCAGATGGCGTCAGGCACTCTTCCAGCATCTTTTCACTTGTTCTGTGTCTCACAAATGTTCTTCTGTGTGATCCAAACACCTCAAACTTCGATTCGTCTGTCCATAACACTTTTTTCCAATTTTCGTCTGTCCAATGTCTGTGTTCTTTTGCCCATATTATTCTTTTCCTTTTATTGGCCAGTCTCAGATACAGTTTTTTCTTTGACACTCTGCCTAGTAGGCCAGCATCCTGGAGTCGCCTCTTCACTGTAGATGTTGCCAATGGCGTTTTGCGGGTACCATTTAATGAAGCTGCCAGTTAAGGACTTGTGAAGTGTCTATTTCTCAAACTAGAGACTCTAATGTATTTGTCTTCTTGAACAGTTGTGCACCAGGGCCTCCCACTTCTCTTTCTACTCTGGTTAGAGTCTGTTTGTGCTGTTCTCTGAAGGGAGTAGTACACACCATTGTAGGAAATGTTCAGCTTCTTGGCAATTTCTCGCATGGAATAACCTTCATTTCTAAGAACAAGAATACTGTCGAGTTTCACATGAAAGTTCTCTTTTTCTGGCCATTTGGAGAGTACAATCACACCCACAATTGTGATGCTCTAGATACTCAACTAGCTCAAAGGAAGGCCAGTTTTATAGCTTCTCTAATGAGCAAACCCGTTTTCAGCTGTGCTAACATAATTGCACAAGGGTTTTCAAGGGTTTTCTAATCATCCATTTGTCTTCTAACACGCTTAGAAAACACAATGCACCATGAGAACACTGGAGTGATGGTTGCTGGAAACGGGCCTCTATACACCTATGTAGATATTCCTTTAAAAACCAGACGTTTGCAGCTAGTATAGTCATTTACCACATTAACAATGTATAGAGTGTATTTCTGATTAATTTAATGTTATCTTCATTGAAATAAACAGTGCTTTTCTTTCAAAAATAAGGCCATTTTTAAGTGACCCCAAACATTTGAATGGTAGTGTAAAATATGAGTGTGAGAGCCGTACACACTCACAACAATTAGTTTCGTGGTGCAGCGTTGAAGTATACAATATATAAGCGGACAGTCCACTCAATGCAGCCCAAAGTATGCTACCTAAACAGATAGAGACCAGCACTCCATGGAAAATGCAAAAATATTAATCTTTACTGTGTCATCATAAAAACAGCCATAGTCATGTGCAAATTTTAGCATTACTTCTCAATCCTTTTAGAGGTTCATTATTAATCTGCTGATTTCAAAGCCATATAACAGACATAGGGCCTGATTCAGACACACTCACAAGCGCACAGCGCTCGCAAGTGGGTCGATGGTGGCCCAGTGCACATGCGCAGTGTGTGCTCGCCCTGTAGCGAGTGAGACCTTCACTCACTCCGGAGCTTGCAGCAAAACAGGGCGGCTGTCGATGTTGATTGACAGCTCGCCCCGTTTGTGGGCTGCCCAACTGACATCATGAGTGATGTCAGTAGTGGACTTCCGGCTATATTAGAGCTGGTAGTCCACTTGGCATTGCGAGTACAGAGACTCTACCACAAGGGTCTCCTTGCAATGCCAATGGTCGCGATAATCGCAACCATTGCCAGGCCGCTCGCACAAGCTGTGGGTGGTCACCCACATCTGCGCGAGCGGCCTGGAGGCCGGAATTTTAAAAAATAGGGATGCCCTGATTCAGAGTGAGTGCACGCAAAAAGTGTGTGCCTCTAAATCAGGCCCATAGTCCCAGTACCGACAGCTGTTTCGGTATCTGTACACCTTTTCAAGAGACTGCTTAATGATATATTGCACAAACCCGACTAATATATTCTCAACTAAAGTGAAAATGAACCTCACCTGTGTGAAAAAACACGTGCGCCATCACCGCTGGTCACAGGGACATCTAACTCACGCACGCCTGCACAGAAGCATGGAGCTCCCCGTCGCGCCGGAAGTAGGTGGAACTAATAAGCCACACTATGTAGCCGGGGAGGAGAGGAAGAGCCCCTGGCACCAGAAGCTGCATAAAAAAAGCATTGTTGAACAAACATAAGTTTTGGTGCAAAATTATCTACATCAACAACAAAAATTCAATGGGTGGACCTGCATAGTGTGGACTGGAGCTCAAGGCTTCCCTAGTTGCTTGCATTCCTTCTTCATTATTTATGATTGTGTATAAACTCGTGATGTCAAGCATCACGAGCAGACAGTCAGTGGGTGGTTGACCAAAGGAAGACAACTTGTACAAAAATCAGAGGTGTCCCTCAAAAAATATGGAGTATTCTGCACAACAGGCTGCAGGTAATAGTCAACATATTGTGATAATGTCTGGCTAAGTGATCCTCTCGAGGAGATAATGGGTCTACCCGGGGGTTTGTCTAGTGACTTACGTATTTTTGGTAAAATGTATAAGAGGGGAATTTTTGGAATTTGACCGTGTGGTCATCTATCCACAGATTAGCATATCCTAATTGGATAATTGAGTCAATCTTCCTCTCATACTTATCAGTCAGATCAAACAAAAGCTTTTAATAGCAAGTGGTATCCGACAGTTGACGCATCACCTCAGTGATGTAGTCAGACCTATTCATCAACGCTACACCCCCGCCTTTATCGGCATTCGCGTATTATCAGTTCGGTGTTGTCTCACAGTGATTTAATAGTCACATTTTTGGCCTTGGATATACTGTACCAGTAATTTTAGCAGCAGATATTTGAGGAAGGGTGTCTAATTTCACCAATCTCATGAACGTGTCAATCGACGCATTCGATGAGGCTGGATCAAATGAGCTTTTGATCGTAAATGGGGACCTATCTTTGATGGTCTTATTCTGTTTAGCAAAAAGATCTTGCAGGCGTAATTGCCTATGGAACTTATAAAGTTCCATTTCCCAATCGAGGGGTCTCTGTTTATGTGTGTGGACAAAGGATAAACCCTTGGCTAAGACCTGCATTTCTGGTGTATTAGGGGAGTAATTGGACAGGTTAAAGATGACTATATCCTTGTCCCCATGGGGTTTCTGCTTGTTTGACCCCCTATGTCTGAGCCCCCCTCTCCAGCAGGGTTTTTTGCCTTCTTTCCCCCTTTGTTTTTGCTGCGTGTATAGATTTTGTCACCTAAAAAAGTTTTTCTTGCTGTTTTTGATTGGTCTGAGTCACTCTGTGATGTATGTGAATCAACATCAGTGAACTGTATATCATCTCTCCTCCTACCAACTTGTCCAGGTCTCCAAGTTCTATTGAATTGGCCAGTTAACCATGGGTAAACCCTCATCTCTCAGTAATCGTCCTTTACTTTTCTATATTTACCTTTTTAAAGGCAAGCAATTCTGTTTTGAATGAATCAACTGTGTCATCCAGTTTGGTCAACCAATCATTACCACTGTCAGCCTTAAGTGTTTCTAGACCACTGGTCTCACATGCAATGATTTCTTTATTAACAATATCTATATCAGAGTTCACTGGTTGCATGACCAACAGCATCAAATAAAATCTGCATTGGTTGAGTATCGTACACCAATGCCTACAGAACTCCTTATCTCTTTGCGGGAATGTGATAGTGTGAGCCCATGTAGTTCTAGCTCCACCAATCTTTTAACTCAGGGCAGAGGGTGAATTTAGACTTTGGGTTTGTGTTATGAGGTAGCTCTTGATCCAGTGCAGGGATTTAGGGGGTTCAGGTAATTGAGACACTTACAGTTTTTAAACTATTACCTCACAAATGCCTCATTATATTGATAGGGAGCTTCAACTTGTTGCGCAGCCTCAGTAGGTGTCTCTAGCAGAGGGTGTACTGTGGCTTCACTTGGGTGCACAAAGATGGCTGTCCTTTGTGGGCATTAGCAGAGGTGGTACCCGGGGGAGAGGTAGCGGTGGCAGGGTCCCAGTTTAGGTGCTTGCATTACCAGCGGTGGCAGGGAACCAGCTTAGGTGCGGGCATTTGTGGCGGCAGTGGGACCCAGCTATGGTGTGAGCACTTGCGGCAGCAGCTGGTGTTGGTGGCAGGCCTGGATCTGTGTGGATCCAGTCCCTGCCAGCCATTCTGCAGAGTTCAGTAGCAGTGCCCACTTTTGAAATTCAAAGATGGCTGCAGCAAGCCAATCACGGCTCGCGACATCATCACATAGTTCGTCAACAGTGCCCATTTCAAAAATGGTGCCTGTGCTCTATTTTTGAAATTCAAAGATGGCCGGCGCTAGCCAATCATGGCCCGCAACGTCCTTGCCTCGCCCCGTCGGCTGGCTTATATAAGCCAGCATGAGACAGCGGCATGGCAGTCCGAGGGCAGGGAGGGAGCAGTGAAGACTTCCCAAAGAAAGAAAGAAGCCGGAAGTCCAAGTGGGCTCAAGCCATGTAAGAGAGCTCAAAAGAGCTAATTGGCTGCCACTACCCAGGTGAAGACACCAGAAGCCCTGGCAGGTTGGTGCTCGCCAGGCAAAAATGCCTGAAGACCTGGTGGGTTGGTGTACACCAGGTGAAGATTCTGGAAGCCCTGGCGGGTTGGCACCACCAGGTAAAGATGCCGAAAGCCCTGATGGGTTGGTACCCACAAGGCAAAGATGCCAGAAGTCCAGGTGGCTTGGCGACCACCAGGCACAGATGCCGGAAGCTCTGGCAGGTTGGCGCCCACCAGGCGAAGACGCTGGAAGCCTTGGCAGGTTGATGCTCACCAGGCAAAGATGCAGTAAAATAAACTTTTAAAATATTAAAGTGTATTGTTTTTATTTTATTTACACGTGGACTACAGGCACGAGCGGGCCCATAATACCCTGCATACTGATACTTGTGGTTCTCCAGGTACCAGCATGTGGGGGAGGCTTAGGCCTAGGGTGCCCTGGAGAGGGGGACCCCTTTATTGGGAGGGTCCCCAGCACCCCATGGATTTCTGGCCTGGGCTGACTAGCAGTCAAGGGTAATGCCTTGGCTGGCTGACCGGGTGAAAGGGTTCCGCTGGCTGTGGCATTATTTCCCCGCTAAATACGGTCCGGTGTTTTCCACCCATCTGCATCACTTTGGCTCTCCCCCAACTGTACTGCTTAATCTTCCTCCCTCTCCACGCCTTTCTGTCTGCCCCACCCACACTGATTTGTCTCCTCCACCATCCTCCCCACTCTTATCCCATCTGCGCCGCTCTATCTTCTGCTCAGACCTCAGTTGCATAGACTGCATGTGTGTATTTCAATGAGCACACAATTCTTTCATTCTTCTTCAGGTATAAAGTAACAAACAATGTTGTTACCCTAGAGGCTATTTCACACACAACGGATTTGTCTGTCCGGCATAAAACCTGAATTTTTATTATCTGTTGTTTAATTTCAGTGGAAGTTACAAATGGCTTTCACACTGCATGAACACGGCACTGTCGCCATATTACAGCTGTTGATATTACCACTGACTAGGATGGTTTTCAGTTTGACAAATTGAAAAGAGATTCAAACACCCGGCAATAACATTACACACGGCACAAAACCATTGCTTGTGAAAAGAACTGATCCACAGGATAAAAAACGGATATTTTTTTACTGTCCAGACAAAATCGTTGTGTTTGAAACTAGCCTAATTAGGGACACCACATATGAAACAAACCAGCTCGATGACAGCCAGGTTTCCGGGGGAGGGTGCGATGACATCACACACATCCCAGCCGTCAGGTGGTCTCTAAGGCACCAATGAAAGGAGTGTATTTCCCATCGCCAGGGAAACCATAACAACACTCTATCAAACCAGAACAATATGCACACATAATGTAAATAAAGGCAAACTTGTGTTGTCTAAGACTAAAATAAATACATTAGGCACAAGAAATGATGTAAGCACATACAGTAGAGCAGCACAAGTAAAGTTTGTCAATATGAAAATATGTAATCATAACAAAGTCTTATAAAACTGACTGATACAACAACAGTGATGCAGCAGCAGAACATATTAAAATGCTGGACTAATATTGAATAAAGGCCCTCATTCAGAGCCGTACGCTCTGAGCAGAGCGCACGCTCTGAATGAGGGCCGGGCTCCATTTTCATGGAGCGTCCACCTGGACGCTCGTATAGCTGTGGGTCACCACCCACAGGCTATACGAGCGTGCATTTTGATGGCCGCGATGGTCGTGACCATCGCGACCATCGAAATTGCGAGCCGGAGCCTGCGGTTGAGGTTTTCAACCGCAAGCTCCGGAGTGATTTTGGCTCTATCAGAGCCAAAATCACTCCCACTGACATCACTAGTGATGTCAGTGGGCCGGCTTCTGACGGGAGGCGTTCCCGTGGGAACGCCCCCGTCAGGGAGGCACGCCCCCGGCACGCCCACCAAAGGGGGCGTGCTGTCAATCAACATTGACAGCACGCCCCCTTTGATCGGACACAACGAGCGAAGGAAAGTCCTTCGCTCGTCGTGTCTGGCGCATGCGCACGACGGAGCTCCCTCTGTCGTGCGCATGCTCAGTGCAGACCATCGACCCACTTGCGAGCGGACAGCCGCTCGCGAGTGGGTCTGAATCAGGCCCAAAGAGCGAGTTGTCCACATTAAAACAAAACAAATGATAATTATACAAAATATAAATGTTATTGAGGTCATTGCAGATTATTTGATGACATTTTGCTATTATGGCATTGTGAGGCTGATGCATTTGCAGTACATATGAGAAACCCCAATCTAATGGATGATACCATTAAGTTCACGTACGTCTGTAGCAATTTGTCGGTGAACTACCTAGATGTGTCCATCTTCAAGTGTGGTTCCTGTTTCCGTACTAGTCTATATACTAAATCCACGGACATGAACACCCTACTCCAATCTAAGAGCAATCACCATAGTGCAATGAAAAAGGATTTTCCCTTTTCACAGTTCCTTTGAGCAAGAAGGATTGGCAGTGATGAGAGGGATGTACACATTTAAATGGATAACATTTTCAATAAGTTTCTAGAGAGAGGTTACTCTCCGTTAGGGCTCAATGCAGCTAAAAATAGAGCACTATCTATCCCATATAGTGAAAGTCTCACAAAGAGGTCTGTTGAATCACATCCAGTATTACCTTGTCACTCGTTTTTTTTCTCCTGCTACCTCGGTTACACGCAAGACCTCAAAAAAACATTAGCCATTAGTCAAGTCTGATAAAATGTTGCCTTCCCTATATAGTAGTAGGCTTTTAAATTGTTTTAAACAAGGGAGGAATGTTATGGACTGGCTGGTCAAAAATTATACTACTACAGTAAGTGTACTAATGTTAAACCCAGCCAATTCTTGTCCAAAGCCCCTGGTTGCTACAGATGCACTGGTTGTGTTTCTTATTGACATATGGAAACGGGTTGCCACAGTACAGTATGTCACTTATCCTTTCTCAGGAAAAAATATCCCTATTAATTTTGTTTGTTTATATCCTGTATTTTTTTAAATACAGGTCTAAGAACACATTAACACTTATATTTTTGTATATTTATCATTTGTTTTGTTTTACTGTGGACAGCTTGCTCTTTATACAATATTAGTTCAGCATTTTAATATGTTCTGCTGCTGCATCACTGCTATTGTATCAAGACTTTTAGTTTTACAAGACTTTATGATTTCATATTGACATACTTTACTTGTGCTGCTCTACTGTATGTGCTTACATCATTTCTTGTGCCTCGTGTATTTATTTTAGTCTTAGACAACAATAGATTGCCTTTATCTGTATTAACATTATGTGTGCATATTGTTCTGATTTGATAACGTTTGTTGGTATTGTTTCCCTGGTGATGGGTACTGCACTCCTTTCATTGGTGCCTTAGAGACCACCTGATGGCTGGGATGTGTGTGATGCAATTGCACCCCCCTCCCCGGGGAAGTCTGGCTGTGATCTGGCTGGTTTGTTTCACATGTGGTGTCCCTATTTAGGGTAAAAACATTGTTTTTTACTTTATCCTTTAAGAAAGATTAAATAAAAGTAATCTGAAATGTGGAACCAGAAGTAGAAACCACGGTCTGATGATGTATTATCTTCCATATAAGTCCACGGAGTGCTGCCTGATTGACTGTGTTATGTGAATGTGCCTATTGACTCTTACAGGATATGCACCCGGGTGCTTGCTTAGATAATTGGAGTGCCGGTCCATCAACTCTCTCTCTCTCTCTCTCTCTCTCTGTATATATATATATATATATATATATATATATTAGGGGTGTGCACCGGCCACTTTTCGTGTTTTGTGTTTTGGTTTTGGATCTGGATCTTTCTTCGTGTTTTGGATCTGGATTGGTTTTGCCAAAACCACCCTTGCGTGTTTTGGGTTCTGGGTTTTGTGTTTTGGATCTGTATTTTTTTGAAAAAAAGCATAAAAACAGCTAAAATCACAGAATTTGTAGGTTTTTCTGCTCCTATGCTATTATTAACCTCAATAACCTTAATTTCCACTCATTTCCAGTCTATTCTGAATACCTCACACCTCACAATAGTGTTTTTATGTCCAAAAGGTTGCACCGAGGTAGCTGGATGACTATGCTAAGCGACACAAGTGGGCGGCACAAACACGTGACCCATCTAGGCGTGAAACTGCAGTGGCAGACAGGATGGCATTGAAAAACTAGGCCCCAAACTGTACATAATGCAAAGAAAAAAAAGAGGTGCAAGATGGAATTGTCCTTGGGCCCTCCCACCCACCCTTATGTTGTATAAACAGGACATGCACACTTTAACAAACCAATCATTTCAGCGCCAGGGTCTGCCACACAACTGTGGCTGAAATGATTGGTTCGTTTGGGCCCCCACAAAACAAGCTGGCAATTTATCTGTCCCTGCACAAACTGGCTCTACGGAGGCAAGATGTCATCCTCATCCTCCTCATCCACCGATTCCTCACCCTCTTCAGTGTGTACATCCTCATCCTCACAGAGTATTAATTCGTCCCTGCTGGAACCACAGGTCCCTCTGTACGTTCTGGAGGCTGGTCTCCCTGGAAGAGTTGATAATTCATTTTATGAACATCATCTTCTCCACATTTTGTGGAAGCAACCTCCTACGCCTTTCGCTGACAAGGTTCCCGGCTGCACTAAACACTCTTTCGGAGTACACACTGGAGGGGGGGCAACTCAGGTAAAATAGAGCCAGTTTGTACAGGGACCTCCAAATTGCTTCTTTTTCCTGCCAGTACAGGTACGGACTGTCTGACATGCCTACTTGGATGCTGTCACCGATGTAATCCTTTAACAGACAGACGCACGCTTGTCGCTGCTGCTTTGAGGATTCAAGTGCGGCTACAGCCCACACAATTCACAAAGACAGAAAAAAAAAAGAATATTTTTATTGTTTGTGGAGCACACTTTGAGGGTTACACCACCCTTTAACAGACAGACGCACGCTTGTCGCTGCTGCTTTGAGGATGCAAGTGCGGCTACAGCCCACACAATTCACAAAGACAGAAAAAAGAAGAAGAATATTTTAATTGTTTGTGTAGAACACTTTGAGGTGTCACCACCCTTTAACAGACAGACGCACGCTTGTCGCTGCTGCTTTAAGGATGCAGGTGCGGCTACAGCCCACACATTTCACAAAGACCAAAAAAAAAAGAACAATATTTTAATTGTTTGTGTAGAACACTTTGAGGTGTCACCACCCTTTAACAGACAGACGCACGCTTGTCGCTGCTGCTTTAAGGATGCAGGTGCGGCTACAGCCCACACAATTCACATAGACAGAAAAAAAAAGAACAATATTTTAATTGTTTGTATAGCACACTTTGAGGGTGTCACCACCCTTTAACAGACAGACGCACGCTTGTCGCTGCTGCTTTAAGGATGCAGGTGCGGCTACAGCCCACACAATTCACAAAGACAGAAAAAAAAAGAACAATATTTTAATTGTTTGTGTAGCACACTTTGAGGGTGTCACCACCCTTTAACAGACAGATGCACGCTTGTCGCTGCTGCTTTGAGGATGCAGGTGGAATCTAGACGGGATTTGGAACCGAGGACACACTACCTCCATCAATTGTCTAAATCCCACTGCACTAATGTCGGATACCGGACGCACGTCTAACACCAACATAGCAGTCAAGGCCTCAGTTATACGTTTTGCTTCAGGATGACTGCTGTCGTACTTCATCCTCATCGCTAGGGACTGTTGGAGGGTCAATTGTTTAGTAAAAGTAGTGATGTTCCTACTTCCTCTCTGGGATGATGAACAACTCCCAGCAGCAGCAACAGCACTAGGAGGAAGTGGTTCTTGATCTTTCCCTATTTTATTTTTATCGGAGAAAGTTTGGTCCTCCATTTATGTTATATTGATATATATACGTGCGGCTAAAGCGCACACAAACACAGAAAATATTATTTTATTTTTGCTGGAGAGTAGTGCACTTTGTGGGTTACACCACCCTTTAAGAAATGAGCCAGCCGGCTCTTTACTTATGGGACACAGGCGCACGCTTGGCGCTGCTCCTTTGTTGATGCACGTGCAGCCACAGTGCACACAATTCACAAACACAGAAAATAATTTTTTTTTTGGTTTGGACTGGAGTGTACTTTCGGGGGTTACAGCACCCTTAACGGTCAAGCCAGCCGGCCCTTTACTTATGACACAGGCGCACGCTTGGCACTACTTTGTTGATGCACGTGCGGCTACTGCGCACACAATTCACAAGCACAGAAAATAATTTTTTTTTTGGTTTGGACTGGAGTGTACTTTCGGGGGTTACAGCACCCTTAACGGTCAAGCCAGCCGGCCCTTTACTTATGACACAGGCGCACGCTTGGCACTACTTTGTTGATGCACGTGCGGCTACTGCGCACACAATTCACAAACACAGAAAATTATTTTTTTTTTGGTTTGGACTGGAGTGTACTTTCGGGGGTTACAGCACCCTTAACGGTCAAGCCAGCCGGCCCTTTACTTATGACACAGGCGCACGCTTGGCACTACTTTGTTGATGCACGTGCGGCTACTGCGCACACAATTCACAAACACAGAAAATAATTTTTTTTTTGGTTTGGACTGGAGTGTACTTTCGGGGGTTACAGCACCCTTAACGGTCAAGCCAGCCGGCCCTTTACTTATGACACAGGCGCACGCTTGGCACTACTTTGTTGATGCACGTGCGGCTACTGCGCACACAATTCACAAACACAGAAAATAATTTTTTTTTTGGTTTGGACTGGAGTGTACTTTTGGGGGTTACAGCACCCTTAACGGTCAAGCCAGCCGGCCCTTTACTTATGACACAGGCGCACGCTTGGCACTACTTTGTTGATGCACGTGCGGCTACTGCGCACACAATTCACAAACACAGAAAATAATTTTTTTTTTGGTTTGGACTGGAGTGTACTTTCGGGGGTTACAGCACCCTTAACGGTCAAGCCAGCCGGCCCTTTACTTATGACACAGGCGCACGCTTGGCACTACTTTGTTGATGCACGTGCGGCTACTGCGCACACAATTCACAAACACAGAAAATAATTTTTTTTTTGGTTTGGACTGGAGTGTACTTTCGGGGGTTACAGCACCCTTAACGGTCAAGCCAGCCGGCCATTTACTTATGACACAGGCGCACGCTTGGCACTACTTTGTTGATGCACGTGCGGCTACTGCGCACACAATTCACAAACACAGAAAATAATTTTTTTTTTGGTTTGGACTGGAGTGTACTTTCGGGGGTTACAGCACCCTTAACGGTCAAGCCAGCCGGCCCTTTACTTATGACACAGGCGCACGCTTGGCACTACTTTGTTGATGCACGTGCGGCTACTGCGCACACAATTCACAAACACAGAAAATAATTTTTTTTTTGGTTTGGACTGGAGTGTACTTTCGGGGGTTACAGCACCCTTAACGGTCAAGCCAGCCGGCCCTTTACTTATGACACAGGCGCACGCTTGGCACTACTTTGTTGATGCACGTGCGGCTACTGCGCACACAATTCACAAACACAGAAAATAATTTTTTTTTTGGTTTGGACTGGAGTGTACTTTCGGGGGTTACAGCACCCTTAACGGTCAAGCCAGCCGGCCCTTTACTTATGACACAGGCGCACGCTTGGCACTACTTTGTTGATGCACGTGCGGCTACTGCGCACACAATTCACAAACACAGAAAATATATTATTTTTTTAGCACTTGGGGGGAGCACCCCTGATGGACAGAGCACCCCCTGGACAACACTACAGCACCTCTTTAGGACTGGGACACTGCACAGGACTTTGGAGTGGACACAGCCCCTATGGAGAACTGACTGCACAACACAGTCCAGCCAGCCCCTATGGACTTTGAAGTAGTGGACACAGCCCCTATTAACAACAGCAGCACAGCACAACACAGCCAGCCCCTATGGACTTTGAAGTAGTGGACAACAGCAGCACTACACTACACTACACTACACAGCCCTAACTCCCACCCTCCCTCTTCACTGTCCACAGCCGAGTGAGAAAATGGCGCCGACGTGGGTACCTTATATAGGATCCAAAACCCGCGAGACTCGGAAGGCGGGATGATGACGTTTTGCCTCGATTTCAGATCTGAGTCAGGCGGGAAAAGTCGAGCCTGATTCGGATCGGACTCGGATCGGGGGGGCTCGGGAGGGTTCGGATTTCAGAAATCCGAACCCGCTCACCCCTAATATATATATATATATATATATACAGTTCCTCTGGCAGCGGCACTCCACATGAAGGATAACAGTAGGCAGGAATTATTGCATCAACGTTTCGATGCCCTTTAATGCATCATTCTCAAGATACAAACAATACAAAAACACGGTACTTACATACCCTTCACCACACCACGTGAAACCGCCGCGGCATCCGGGTCCAGCATAGAGACGCCCACTGATGACCTCACAGGCGCGACCTGTTGCCATGGCAACAATAGTGAAACTAAAAACAAGTTAAAGGAACCTTGTTCATAGAGGCGCAGTACTGTAAACGCACATACAATAATCCTATATAATAATGTGTTAGCATCAAGTCACTAATAACACCATAACATTAACCCCATCTCTTTACCAAAGAACCAGCTAATACATAACGATCACATAGATGGTAATAAAATTACACCAATCATTGATCACCATAACACATTAATCAGACATAGAGTCAAAAAAAACATCATAAATAATTACACCTGTCAGTTATATTACACAAGTTGATACAAGGCACTCGTAAGCTACATATCTTAGTGAGGCCAATAACCCGGACCGACGTCCGTAGTTATGACATCCCACCAATGATGTAAATAACCCACTATGGTGTGTGTATCAGCACATGAAACTCATGATCAAGCACTTTGTGAAACAAAAAGCATCTCATCTAGAGATATGATCACTACAGCCCTATAGGAAGCAATGTAGTCCTAAATTTTCATTAAGTCCTTTTGGATAAATAGTCCCCAGACTGTGAATCCAACGGGATTCACACTGGAGTAGTTTTAATGATCTATTGCCACCCCGTGCCCAAACTGGTACATGATCTATGATAATATATCTTGTTTGGAGGGAGCTGTTTTGGAGGGCTAGATTACAGATGATTTATGTAACGCATTACTACCTGAGCATCCGATTATCCCTGTACTATATACGCTCCCCAAGATCCACAAGGGGCTGAACAACCCCCCTGGACATCCGATTATTTTGGCACGGGGGTCGTTGTTTCAGCCTCTTTCTGTGTATCTTGACTCCCTCCTGCAACCCTGTGTGATGGGTCATCCGGATTATCTATTGGATACAACATCCTTCTTGAACAAGCTGAGACAGTTGGGAGATATTCCGTGCAATAGTTTATTATGCAGCATCGATGTATCAAATTTATACACTGTGATTCCCAATACTGCCGGACTAGAGGCTGTTTTGCGTCTCATAAAGGGGAATCCACTGTATAAAGGACCAGATCATAGATCGGTTATTAAGCTATTGGAGATGATTTTGACCCACAACTTTTTCCTATTTGATGGGAGGATATATCTTCAATGCAGCGGGTGTGCAATGGGGTCGAATGTGGCCCCATCGTATGCCAATGCATTTATGTTTTCGGTCGAAAGAGATATTTTCTTTTGTGCACCAGAGATATCGGAAATTTGTGGAGTTGATTGAAGGTCATAATTCTTCAGCTAGCCCCATCAAACTGACTTACACTGTTGATAAGGTCTGTGTAACATTTTTGAACGTAGAAATTTGTAATCGGAATGGTATAATTAGTACCTCATTGTATAATAAACCCACAGACCGTTGTTCCCTATTGCATGCAAGAAGCTTTCATCCTAAATCCTCTAAGTTTGGGTTACCTTTCTCCCAATTTATACGTGTTTTAAGGATTTGCAGTGATCGGATGACTGCAGTCCTTAAGATTAATGAGATGATACAGGGTTTTGTCTCTAGAGGATATGACATACAGATGTTGCTTGTGGCTAAAGAACGTGCCTTATCTAAATCCTGTGATGAGTTATTATGCACACATGAACATAAACAGACCAAAAATCGTTTCCCTTGGGTTAAACACTTTAATACCTTAAGTGATAGAATCAACTCTTTGCACCGATCGGCCAATCAGGGCCGTTCCAGTAAATCTGGTGCAAGTGACCAACCAGTGGCCAGGCACTTTTATGAGGCACAGCATAATCTAGCCACATTAAGATATATTATCATAGATCATGTACCAGTTTGGGCACGGGGTGGCAATAGATCATTAAAACTACTCCAGTATGAATCCCGTTGGATTCACAGACTGGGGACTATTTATCCAAAAGGACTTAATGAAAATTTAGGATTACATTGCTTCCTATAGGGCTGTAGTGATCATATCTCTAGATGAGATGCTTTTTGTTTCACGAAGTGCTTGATCATGAGTTTCATGTACTGATACACATACCGTAGTGGGTTATTTACATCATTGGTGGGATGTCATAACTACGGACGTCGGTCCGGGTTATTGGCCTCACTAAGATATGTAGCTTACGAGTGCCTTGTATCAATTTGTGTAATATAACTGACAGGTGTAATTATCTATGATGGGTTTTTTTGACTCTATGTCTGATTAATGTGTTATGGTGATCAATGATTGGTGTAATTTTATTACCATCTATGTGATCGTTATGTATTAGCTGGTTCGTGGTAAAGAGATGGGGTTCATGTTATGGTGTTATTAGTGACTTGATGCTAGCACATTATTATATAGGATTATTGTATGTGCGTTTACAGTACTGCGCCTCTATGAACAAGGTTCCTTTTAACTTGTTTTTAGTTTCACTATTGTTGCCATGGCAATGGGTCATGCCTGCGAGGTCATCAGTGGGCGTCTCTATGCTGGGCCCAGATGCCACGGCGGTTTCACGTGGTGTGGTGAAGGGTATGTAAGTACCGTGTTTTTGTATTGTTTGTATCTTGAGAACGATGCATTAAAGGGCATCGAAACGTTGATGCAATAATTCCTGCCTACTGTTATCCTTCATGTGGAGTGCCGCTGCCAGAGGAACTGTATTTGGGACCATTGCTGGTTACATGTATATATATATATATATATATATATTTAATTAGCAGCTGGGTTCTTGTGAACAAAAACAAAAAACGTGCAAATTTTTAACTAATTACAATTTAGGTTATTTAAAAATATTGAAAATAATAATAGCAAGGCACAGCAGACTATTAATCATCTGGATTAGTTGAAAGTTAAAAAGCAAACAAGTGTGGGGTAATTGTGCACAGTATGGTAGTTAAATTGATATTATACTTTTTAAAATGTGTTTCTTGAAAGAGTATTTTAAATCAAAAATGCACATCAATAAAAATATAAAATGTAAAAGAAAAGTCAACATAAGCTCCAAACAGTAATAGGATTAATAAAAGCTGACCAAAACAAAAATACACAAGGAAAACAAAAAGTCACATGAAATCAGAAGTAAAAAAAAAAGAGACAAACACATGCACTGATCATAGATGGGCAGAAATATTGGGGTAAAGAGATAAATTGTTGGCAAATAAGTCAAGAGTATTAAAAAGTAAAATGGGGAGACCCCTTGCATAGGGTTTCCAAATTATACCAAGACGTTAATTTATCTGCTTGTCTAATGAAGTGTTGAAGTATTGAAAAATGGGTGCCAAATAGAAATTTTTTTCTCAGTCCAGGATTCAACATCCAATAAACAATCTATCACTCCTTTTGGTAAAGACAGATCAATCAATGAAACTTTAATGATAAGATGATGTTATTCCAACTAATCCACTAGGATAGGATTGTCTTTTTGGCTGCTACCGCAATTCTAGCTAAAAGTGTGCAAGTGCCCACTGAATAAGAGTGTGGGAAAGAAGAGGAATGGAGAGCCCATAATGCCCATGCCATGTCAGTTGTTAATGGTATGCCTAAATCCTGTGTGATATCAGTCTGAATATCCAACCAGAACTCCTGTACTTTAGCACAGGACCACATGCAATGCATTACAGTAGGTCTGCTTCAGGCTGATGAGGAAACCTGTTGCCTATTTAACGGTACACAAGATCTAACAGCAGCCTGTGCACCTCTGGAAAAACATTACGCCATTTGGCCATACCAAATGTATGTCTCTTCTCCCCAAGATTGTAAGCTCCTAGGAGCAGGGTCCTCCTCCCTACTGTCTCACAGCCCTCTTCTCTAGCACTTCAACAACAGCCTTCACCTTCCTTGCTGTATTGTGTACTGAGAATTGTGGTGCTAATTGTTACTTGTGCTCTGTTTATGTTTTGGGTATTGTAATGTAATGTGTACCCTGTACTGTCCTACTGTTGATGTACAGTATGTACAGCACTGTGGACCACTTGTGGCACCTTATAAATAAAATATAGTAATAATAATTTGTCTAGTATGTGACTAAATAAAAGAAGTGAGGAGGGGCTACACTACTGTATAACATTGAGCACCATTCATTGGACAGGTCTTATTAGGAGGTGGCAATCTAGATAACAGTTGGTTGACATAATTATGAATTTGAAAATACTGTAGGACAACAAAGGAAAGTCCAAAAGGATTATTTTAGACAAGTGTGGAGTGTTAAAGATATTATATTACTAGATGTCAATTTAACTACTATACTGGACACCATAACCCCCATTCTTGTAACTAATAATCTAAGATAGTTGTATGGTATTATACCTGTGCGGTGACTCCAAAAACCTCATTGATAAGTTGGAAGATATAAAGAATGTGACAGCTGTTGGTATAAAAATACCTTTATTAAGAGATGCCACACAACAAACGCATAGATGCATACCTGTATTTATATACCTTTTGAGGCATATAAATGTGATGTGACCAATTTTTTAAAAGATCTTGTAAAATGTTCTTGACAATGGCCTAATGGTTACACTGGATGTATATACTAGTATTCCTTCTGATCCTGAGACTGTTAGGGACTCTGTCTCCACAAGTCCATAAAAACAAATATATATAAATAAATTGTCAGGATGCAGCCAGTGATCGGCTGTTACTCATGTCTGTGATGGTGTCTTCGGGCTCCTAGGCATCCGGACGTCAGGTGCAGAGACATGTAGTGGCTGAGTATTCTGCCCAGGGACTGCTAGAGCCTTCATGTGTGCATCCTGGTTGCCGCGGTGCGGTCCTGGGTGCTGCCATTTTGGCTCATGTCATCTAATCAGTATTCTTCTATGGTAGTTCTGCGGTCAGTCAGCTGCTTTAGGATACTTCCGGCAACAGGAAGTTGCCTGTACAACTTTGCTCCTATAGTGTTTTTCTACTGTGACTGCATCTCAGGCTCCGCTGTGTTCCTTTCCAGTGTGCTCTCATCATGACCTGCTGACTACCATCGCTATTCAGCTTCTCATACCAGTGCTGACTACCATCACTATTCAGCATCTCAGTACCAGTGCTGACTACCATCGCTATTCATCGTCTCATGCCAGTGCTGACTGCCATCGCTATTCTGCATCTCATACCAGTGCTGATTACCATGACTATACAGTATCCAATACTGCCTGTGCTGACTACCATCACTACTAGCATATCAGTCTCCAGAGTATCATCCATCGCTCATCTATGTCAGGGACTTTTGTATCAACATTCTCTCAAATCTCTTGTCAGTCTATATGACTGGAATTTCAGTGACTTCATTCCATACCAGAACATTTCCTGCTTCATCAGTGCTTATATAGTCCTCCCATATTTATCTCTGTGTTTTCTCCTGTTATCTGCCTGAGGGCTGCAACCTGTTCATTTGATGCAGTTAAACCTACATCCCACTTGGAGGGGTCATTGGTGAATACCATCAGGTGGACTATACTCTGCGCCTTGGGGTAGGTCTCACCAACACCTGGGAGAGATGTATGAAGAGGACATATATATATCCCCTTCCTGTTTCTTGTCACCCGCTACCTCTAACCCTCTGGTCCTAGTTCCTGCAGTTGTAGCCAACAAACACCCAGGCTTGACAGTTTGTACAGGCCAAATGGAAGCCACCAGGTCTCAAGGTGTTGGAGGCCTGCAGAATGTTCTTTCTCTCTTGGAGGCACAGGAGACCACTCATCAACACATAAGGCAACATCTCCAGGAAGTCTCTAACCAGCAAAAGAAAAAAAAATCAATAAAAATTTAAAATATAATTATAAACTGTAAAATAACCATAAATAATGCCAAACCGTAATGTAAAAAATGTGAAGAAGGCAACAATAGCAGCAACGCGTTTCACAGACCTTGTGTCTGCTTCCTAAGATATTATATTATATTTTATATTTTTATTGATTTTCTTTTTTTGTATGGCCATAAATGAAATTATTTTAATGGAAGATAAATAAAATTATTTTTAAGAGATATATATTTTTTAATTACCGATGGACATCAGGATTTAAAATGAATGTCTAAGGTGCTTATGCAATTAGAATAAGGTGAGCAGGATATTATTTACTATTATTCTGACTTAATGACAACTGATTTGCACTATGGAGGCATGTTTTATTTTCTTCACATAATGACTACTGTCAGGATTTGAGACCCATCCAGATCGATTCATCTTTGCTATTGCAACCACCATAGGACCACAGTGTTGATTTGTGTCCATTGTACTGATCTCACCTATAAAGGGTGAGTATATGTCTATATACTTTCTTTTTTGGTTTTTATCACAGATTTACAGTATATTTTTTTCCATTCTCTTTTTTTCCCAAAATAACACTGATCCTTGGGAGCGACGGAATACTTCTATACAAAAAACTATCTTTATCCGGATCCCTGTTTTAAAGTTCCGATTATTCCAGGCTGCACCTTCTTTCGGTTCATTTATAAGACCACATAAGGATAGTAGCGCCAATCATCCAAACCTATTTTTATAATTAGTTGTGGGGACAACCCCGCGGCTAATTGAATATGCCCTATGGACTGGCCTTCTATGCAAATATTGGCATGGGGTTCACATTGACAAATTAGATGTAACTCCTAACTCCAAGGTAACTCCTCTCAAGTCTCTTCCAGTTCATAAAGCTACAGCAGTGACTGCTCTGATATCTGTCTCTAATCCGACTCTTATTCCACAACCTTATGTGGACTTTTCTGATGTCTTTTATGAAAAAGCTATGGACCAGTTGCCACCCCATCTCAAGTGGGATTGTGGCATAGATTATGATCCCTGGAAAACTCCTCCACGAGGTTGCATATATCCCCTCTCAGTACCAGAGACATCAGCTATGTCTGATTATATCTAAGAGAACTTAAAGAAGGGGTTTATTAGACCTTCCTCGTCTCCTGCCAGTCTCAACAACATTACTATTAAGAACAGATACCCACTCCCTTTCATCTTGGAGTTGTTCGACAAAGTTTGTGGGGCCTCTATTTTTCCTAAGCTTGATTTGTGCGGTGCGTGCATACGTGAAGGAGACGAATGGAAGACTGCCTTCAATACCAGGGTGGCCATCAGTGTCTATGGAAGTGAAGTAAATTATTGCCTCTTGTGCCCAGTGTGCTCAACATAAATACAGGGACTTCTTTGGCCTTTACCTATTCCCACCAGTCCATGGTCCCACCTATCCATGGATTTTATTATGGATCTACCTGTCTCTAAAGGTTTCAACACCATCTGGGTAGTGGTTGACTGTTTTCCAAAATGGCCCATTTTGTCCCACTCGTTGGGCTACCATCAGCCCCTCAGTTGGCTAAAATCTTTATTCTAGAAGTCTTCCGGTTGCATAGTCTTCCATCCAAAATTGTGTCTAACTGGGAGTCCAATTCATGGCAAGGTTTTGGCAAGCAGTCTGTTCCTCTTGTCACATCAAGTTTAAAGTTATCTTCAGTATATCAACCACAGACTAACAGGCAAACAGAACTGGTGAATCAGGAACTTGAAGCCTTCATTAAACTGTTTGTATCCTCCTCTCAGAATGATTGGCTGGAACTCCTGCCTTGGGCATAATTTGCTCACAATATCTGTTACTATACTTCTACCAATCCCACCCCTTTTTTCACAGTTTTTGAGAGATACCATAGAGTTCTAGAATTTCAAAGTTTGCCACCTTTGGAAGTACCAGCGCTCTCTGATCTTCTGACATCTTACTCAAACATCTGGAGGAAAGTTCACATGTCTTTAAAAAAAGACCTCGAGCAATTACAAATCATTTGCAGACCAGAGACTTACAGCTGTGCCTTTACTAAAACCTGGTGATAGAGTTTGGCTTTCCACCAAAACATCAGGATGATGGTGCCAAGCATGAAATTTGCTCCACAATTTATTGGACCTTATCAAATTTTGAAAGTCATAAATCTGGTGGTGTATAAATTAAGTCTACCTCCACATTTGAAATTAACCAGTTCTCTTCATGCTTCTTTGCTTCGACCTCTAATTCTAAATAGTTTTCAGCAATTCCCACCCAAAACTCCACAGGTTCATAACCATTGTGGAGTTGGAATCCCGTCTTCATCTGGGACAGCTCCAATATTTGATTGATTAGTTCTGCGGTCAGTCAGCTGTTGTCCTTGGCCAGTGACCACAAACCTAGGGGTATTTTAGGATACTTCCGGCAATAGTGGGTTTCTACTGTGACTGCTTCTCAGGCTCTGCTGTGTTCCTTTCCAGTGTACTCTCATCATGACCTGCTGACTACCATCACTATTCAGCATCTCATACCAGTGCTGACTACCATCGCTATTCAGCATCTCAATACCAGTGCTGAGTACCATTACTATTCAGCATCTCATACCAGTGCTGACTCTCATCACTGTCAGTGTCTCATACCAGTGCTAACTACCATCGCTATTCAGCATCTCAATACCAGTGCTGACTACCATCGCTATTCAGCATCTCAATACCAGTTGACTACCATTGCTATTTAGTATCTCATACCAGTGCTGACTACCATCGCTATTCAGCATCTCATACCACCTGTGCTGACTACCATCACTATACAGTATCCAATACTGCCTGTGCTGACTACCATCGCTACTAGCATATCAGTCTCCAGAGTATCATCCATCTCTCATCTGCGTCAGGGTCTCTTGTATCTAAATTCTCTTGTATCTCTTGTCAGTCTATATGACTGGAATTTCAGTGACTTCATTCCATACCTTAACATTTCCTGCTTCATCAGTGCTTATATAGTCCTCCCATATTTATCTCTGTGTTTTATCCAGGTACCTGCCCCGAGGGCCACAACCTGTTCACTTGGTGCAGTGAAACCCACATCCCATTTGGAGAAGGTTACTGGTGAATACCATCAGGTGGAGTTGACTCCACGCCTTGGGGTAGGTCTTGCCAACACCTGGGAGAGACGTATGAAGAGGATGTATATCTTGCCTTCTCATTTCTTGTCATCCACTACCACTAACCCCTTCGGTCCTAGTTCTTGCAGTTGTAGCCAATAAACACCCATGCTTGAAATAAATTTATTTATGTATCAGTTTGGAAACAGGTACATTACCAGTGATTTCGATTTTTTTACAGCATTTTATTTTCTATAAGATCAAGACATTGATGATTTGTGTATGTTGTGGACTGGTAATGATTTTCTTATTGTGACTTTCATTGATCATTTCACCAGTTTAGAAACTTCCATAGTGTTTGCATTAAATTATAGTTTTTGTGCTATCAATTTAATTGACACCACTGTTTCACATAATGGAGATAGTTTTCCAACATAAATTTATAGAAATAACATTGATAAATATATTATTGATGGCTCAAAACTTCCATCCCATACCACTGCTACGATTCTCGCAACGATTACCTTAGACATTCCTATATTACCACAAGTCTTTAGTGATGATGTGCTCAAGAAGAGGCAAATTATGAGTCACACATAAAGTGGTTGCAGTGATAATAAATCCATGTAAACATACATCTGTATTCTGAATCAACTGCACCTGCAGTAAGTGCACATATTTCCCTCAGTCCCCCGCTTGTGAGAGTGCCGTCATCATTTTTTTATGCATTTGAGCTAGCTCCATCCTTGGATCAGGAGATATGTCTGAAGTTGTGCAGATCTCTGTATAAACTCACCTCTGAATATAGAATGGTTTGCTTGCTTTTGGGCGCAGTTGAACTGGAGATGTGTTATGACATTTTCAAATAATAAATGTCTGTTCCACTTCATCAGATTGTACTAATATTTTAAAGGAAATATTTTTTAGTTGGAGAAAAGAAAAGAAAAGAAAAAATAAATAATATTTATATTTATTAATAATACATAGAAAAATAAAATAATAGTATATTAAAATAAATAACAATTTTGTATATAATCCCTAAAATGAATGAACACAAAAATATAAGAATAAAACATGTTGGAAACAGATATAATATATATTATATTATTTGAAGTAAGTATAATGATGAGGAAATTAAATAAATACAAATAGTAAGTTTACAGCAGCAATTCAAATGTGTAAAAATAGAAGACATATAAATATCATGATTATTTTACATTTTCACATTAACAATAGGATGATGGGAATAACTTTACATCATTACAGCAGACATAGTCATTATTACTAACAGATCATACAGAGTTGAGTTAATTAGTTGTTAGTGAAAATAATTAATCACAGATTGTAAGAGTCACAGATATAAATGTATCCCTGATTAATATATTTTTAAAGGAAATTCAGGTGAGTAAAACTAATAAATTAAATAAATTAGTAAATACCTTAGGATGTAGATTCTGGAAAGTAATGTCCCTGTGTGGTCTGTGTTCTAGATCTGATGTTATTTTAAGTTTAAACAGTATTTATGTCATTAGCATTAAGCATTGCCAGATGAATAGTTGAAACATGATATTGGATACATGTCATATATTATACAACATACATAATTGTGAGCAGGATAGTGAAAACAGGAGGATAAATTAATTTATAATCACTTAGTACGATATATACAACAGATGCAAATGGATAGGTCACGGACTGTGAAATCCGGAAGGTGTTTTTGTTTATAAACAAATGATACACTGTAAAACTTTGTAAAACATAAGATTGTGGGTGGGGCGATGAGTCCTTAGTGTAAAGCCCTGAAGATACTAATAATGATAAACCTAAACATAGGATAAGTTGAAAATGTTAAATCAGGCATGGGGAAGTATTAAATAAGCCATTAGTTCAGGCTGATATGTTTCAATGTGGAATGAGTGTTCAATTAACAGCTGAGGTTGCTTACACTTTTAGAAGTGTCATGAAGCATGGGTGTCTGAAGTAGTTGATGTTAGGCTGGTGTGTGTAGAGGTGAACTGTTGGGTTAGCATATACTGTATGAGCTCTAGCTATGTAATTTTCTAGAAAAACAAAATTTTTAAAAGTTTTCTAGCTCAAAGCTTTTTTAAGGATACCAAACAAGGTATTGAGAATGGAGGAACCTGGTTACCAAAGTGCCCTAAGGAATGCTTTAGTTGTAATCACTCCAGGTGCCTTACCTGCCGTCATGTTGAAAATAAAGTAAAACTGTTATATCTATTAGCACAGGAACCCCATTTGATATTAGACAAATTATCAACTGCCAGTCCAAATATGTTATACATGTTATTAGTTGTATGTGTTCTAAACAATTCGTAGGTCAGACTACTAGAACATTAAAAGAGAGATTTCGAGAACATAGATTAAATATACAGAAAGGCTTATAAACACACAGTGTGTCTCGACACTTTCTTGAATCACATCGAAAAGATCCTAATGATCTTAAAGTTCTAGGGGTAGAGATTATAAATAAGACTGTTAGAGGTTGTGACAGATATAAGAAGCTATGTTGTGCTAAATGCTCATGGATTTTCCGACTACAGAAACTTTACCCAGATGGCCTCAATGAAGTCAATGATCTTTGTGTAGCTGGGGGAGGCCATTCCCTCTCTATATGTACTATGTGGTAAATGGAACGGACACTGCCTCCTCCAATCATTCTGTGCCAACCTATGTATTCTTTAAGTGCCAAAATGAACTATTTTGATTATGGTTTGCACCAAAACAACACTGCTAATGATATACAGTATGTATGATGCGTGCGTACATGTGTACTTGAACTTGTGCGTGCGTGCGGATATTTGTGTGCTCACATGGGTGTGTGGATGGACATATAGGTATCCATGTATGTGTATATATATATATATATATATATAATGACTTATTTTTGTAAGATAAATACATGATTTATTGTTGTACCATTAATGATATATAAAATAGGCTCCATATATGTATTTTCTTATTGTAATATTGTAAATCTTATTGTAATATTGTAAATATTAATTTATAGGTTATTGTGTATTCCTTTTCTAGACCACCGAACAAGTAACTTTTAATTCAAGGATGTCAAAAATAAATGTTTATATCTGTATATTATAATCTGTTACTCCATCATAATTATGCCAGAGCAATGCATTTAATAAGTCTGTTTTATATACAGCTTTAAGCACAAAAAACTGTTTTATTATCATACAACAACAAATCACTATTTTTATATACTTACTCCGCTATTTAACCTGATCCAGAAAATAGGAACAATCCAGCTTAAAAAAGGCCACTGCCAAAATGCGTTGCTGCTCCTACTACTGACTGAAGGGACCAGAGGTGATACTCCTATCTATATGTCCTATACCACTACTGATTGCAAAAGTCAACTTGTTTCTAAATCAGAATTCCGGACAGCAGAATATGCATTACAGCGGTGGTGGCTACTAGTGGAGAGAACACAGTTAGAAGTCCCTCAACCCAGAAATTTGCATCCAGCCACTCCTACCAAGTAAGAAAGCTGGGAACCTGCTGCATAGCTAATCAATTTTTGTATCAGTCTGCACTCACCAACTGCATATACAATCTGGAGTCTTGTTCATGAGAGACGGACTACAATACTAACAGTGACAGCTTGTGGGTAATTATAGCCACCAATTTATGGAGGCATTGAAATGCTGGGTTAACAACATATTGACTGCATATACGGCTTTAATATGGGATACGTTTAAGATGCCAGTGGACGGGATCCTGGACGTCAATATACTAACACAGGAATCACGACGTCCGCATAATGCCAATGCCGCCATGCCAAACACATAAGGATACCGATGTCTGGCATCATGACTGCCGGCATCCCGAACATAAGGTTTCAGGTAAGTATCACACTTAGTCTGGGGATGGGGGCGGTTAGGTTTAGGTACTTCCCTGGGTGGGTTAGGGTTAGGCAACCCCTGGGAAGGGTTAAGATTAGGCTGCAGTGAGGGGGGGTGTTAGGTTTAGGGTGTGGGAATGGGGGATTAGGGTTAGACACCATCGGGGGGGTTAGGGTTAGGTACCACTGGGGGGATCCGGCATCGTGATTTCAACCAGTGGCATAACTAGGGTATTTGAAGCCCAGGGCAACATGAAAAAATGGAGCCCCCCCAATCTGCACCTGGGGAAAGCGTGTTCTGAAAAGTGGGCATGGTCAAATGCCACAATGGACATGGTCATTGAAAAATGGGGCGTGTCAACATGACATCCCCCCATTTATCATCACTCTGGAAACATTTCTTTCCATATGCATCTTAATGCCCCCAGTAGTAGTGCCCCACTTGCAATTCCCACTGTAGTAGTGCCCTTTATGCAATGTCCCCAGGACAATGCCCCATGTAGTTGTGCTCCTAATACAGTGCCCCCAGTAGTGCATCCTTATACAGTGCCACCGGTAATGCCCTTTATACAGTGCCTCCAGTAGTGCCACTTATACAGTGCCCACAGTTGGAGTCCCTCTTATAAAATGCCCCCAGTATTGCCCTTTATACAGTGCCCCTGATACAGTACCCCAGTTGTGTTCCCCCCTATGCAGTAGTGGTCCCTCTTATGCAGTGCCCCCAGTAGTGATACAGTGCTGCTATACAGTGCCCCTGGCAAGTAGTGCCACTTACATGTATAACACAACCCACTAACACAAACCACTTACCAGAATCCCTGCTCCTGCCATGCTCGCCGCTGTCCCACTCCTCCATCCTCCCACTCGGTACTATGGGAGAAACGTCATGATGTATCTCCCATCACCCACTGTGGGAGCTGGATGGCAGAGCTGATGAGTGAGCACTAGCCAGTGGGTGCAGCAGCCAATGATAGTCTGTCTGAATAGTTGAAACATGATATTGGATACATGTCATATATTACACAACATACATAATTGTGAGCAGGACAGTGAATACAGGAGGATAAATTAATTTATAATCACTTAGTACGATATATACAACAGATGCAAATGGATAGGTCACGGACTGTGAAATCCGGAAGGTGTTTTTGTTTATAAACAGATGATACACTGTAAAACTTTGTAAAACATAACATTGTGGGTGGGGCGATGAGTCCTGAGTGTAAAGTCCTGAAGATACTAATAATGATAAACCTAAACATAGGATAAGTTGAAAATGTTAAATCAGGCATGGGGAAGTATTAAATAAGCCATTAGTTCAGGCTGATATAATGTTTCAATGTGGAATGAGTGTTCAATGAACAGCTGAGGTTGCTTACACTTTTAGAAGTGTCATGAAGCATGGGTGTCCTACCCAGCGTCGGTGGCGGTGTGCGTTTTACTGTGTGGTGCGGACCGCACTCACTGCGGTCTGCACTACACTGACTTTACCAGACCTGGAGAGTAGCCAGCGGCACCACCCATGCGGCCGGTCCAACAGTGCCCAGGGCATGAGCCCCGGCCGACCTGCCCTGGTTACACCACTGATTTCAACCGCCAGCATTTAGTCACCGCCAAAGGAGGGTTAGAGTTAGGGGAGAAGAGGGCTAGGGTACTTACCGGATCCTGTTGGGATTCTGCACGATCAGGATTCCAGCATCAGTATTTCAACTGCCGGAATTTCATGCATGGCATATCATACCCAACCCTTTAATATAGCTGCTCCATTTGTGACATTTATTTTTCAAATCAATCCAGGTACTAAGAATATGGTTACTCCCATATATTAGATTATGCTAACTGGATACATTAAAGCAACATAGTATATTTACCGGAGAGTTACCATTATTGAATACCATTTGATTGCCACACTTGGATTATTTGACAGCTATGTGTACTTTATGATTTGTTATCATACAATAAAATACAGACTCTGCTGAATTTAATGTATTTATGTTTGTTTTGATAACTATGTTTATTAATTCGTGAAAGTTTGCATTGTTCTGACTTAGACACCCCAGCGCAGTTTTGCAATATTTCTTTTATTGCATAATGAGTGTTGGTTTCAAAATAGAAAGAATGGTAAAAAGAGAATATTGGGTGATTAAAGTTTAATTTAAAATGGTCTTATTGTTTGGATAAATAGGTTAAATAGTATCATTGTAATGTATTAATAAGGGAATGGTATTCAATAAGGATATTATGTGTGATTACAGATATGTGAATAAAAGAGGTGGATGGATTTAAAGGTGTAATTAAAGCTATGGAACCGGGATTATGTTAATAAATAATACAGCTAGTTATATATTTAAAGACCATTAAAAAGGTGAATAAGTGGAGTTATGTTCTGAGTATGATATGGATGCGTGAATAAATGAGTATACAATAAATTAAGTTAAAGGGATAATGGAAGAAATAGAACTAGGGATTAACTATCCTGTGGTTATGGTAATAATCAGTACAGTTAGTGATGTAGTTGGATTTAATTAATAAAGTGGAAAAGCAAAAGTATATTATAAATACAATATGAATATATGAAATGATGGCACTTACTCTGTGCAGAGTATATAGAACCAGATATTGTCTTGAATATGAGTGTATATAAATGGTAATACAGGGAAATGTAAATAAGATTAGGTGAGAAATGCTCCCAAATCAATATCTAAATTTAGACTTCTTGGATATAGCATCTTTAATTCATATATCCAAACTGTTTCCATTTGGGAAAGGCCCTGTGTCACCACCCTAATGGTCAGGAAGATCTCTCTTAATTCCTAACAACTATTTTTTTTCCTGTTGTTCTGAAATAGTGTGCATCTAAAGGCCTTTTGAGAGGTGCTCTCTCATTCTGATTTTCAAATTCCTTGTGTTTTTGCCCACATTTTGTAAGCTGCATTGCCATTCCATTGGATAAATGACAACATTTTGGTTGTGATTTATGTTTTTTTTTTATTTTTATGTTTTTTTGTTGTTTGCATTGCTGTAGATATGTTTCTTATTTGATTCAGGATTACCAGGCTTTGCAGGCATGACATGGGTAGAAGCCTGTATTTGTGTCATTTAGCTAGGTCTTATTGTCTGAAAATGTTTTGGAACTATGGGTAAAAATTTGTTCTTCAAGTCTATTTTCTTAAAAATAATGGTAAGTTTGTTAGGAAGGATATTTTTTAAACTTGGGTCTTTTAGTATAATTTTTTTGTTTGTTTGTTTAGTATTTAATGAACTGTATAATGAAAATGAGTATTTGGCAAATATTATATGTATTTTTGTTTGTTTATAGTACAGTAGGTGCTCTTGTTCCTAGCAGCTTATTTGGTATTTGCATTGAGTAATATGTGTTGTCATTTCCTTTTTATATAAAACATCACAAAAGTGCTTGTGCTTGTATTTCATAAACTGCTGGCTTGCTACCATTTTCATAATTCTCCAAAATTGGCATTTGGGAGTATTCCATGCATAATTTTTGGGAGAAGATATTTATTAGCATCCACTTTCTTAAAATAGTTCATGGTGTTAATATTCTCATTGGTTATGTGGATCTCTAAATTGAGAAAAACAACTTTCTTTGCTTGAGAAAGATGTGATTTTGTATTTGAATTGATAAAATTTAGGAAGTATAAAATAGATTTTCAATTCCATTCCAAATAGACAACACATCATCTGTAGTTAGGAAAAAATGTAGTCAAATTCAGCGCTGGAAAGAAGCAACATACAATTATACCAGTGTTTACATAGACTGGACATAACAATATATAAAAAAAAAATCACAGAAAATTCCAACGCTCCACTGAAGGAATATATGTCTAACTAGATAGAGAGACCATACATTAAAATCTTTCAAACAAATTACCCTCCTATTCTTTTGAGTGTGTCTCTGTTCTGATTTTCTGGTTCTGTCAGAAATTTTTCTCCAAAGACATGTAAAAATAGATGGACAAAATAATAGTCTTATAGTGTAATATGTTCAAGATACAATCTGGATCTCATAAAGAAAGGGTAAAGTCCAAATCAAGGTCAATATTAAGGTCTTGAAAAAGACTGTTAACCAGTCGAAATGCGTTGGTGGGACGGTGTGTGCTTTTAAATTATATATCCAGCTGGATACTGGCAGTCTGTGAAACAAGTGATCTTACACCGTTGAGAATATTGAACATCTGGAGAAGTGGTAAAGATACCTTTACGTGAACAGACTACATTTGACACATATAAGCATACCTGTGAGTGTTATTGCTATTGAAGTCTGAGGCACGAGGTGGTCCTGTCGTTCCTATATGAATGCATGGGAGTTAAAGATACCATTACATATATGGAATACCTTTATTGATGTAAGCTTTGATGTGAGCATCAATCTATACACTATCACACATGTGTGTGGGTGAATCTTCAATTAAGATCAGAGCACTGACAACTTTGAGGAAGATTTGGACTCTACCCTTTCTTTATGAGATCCAGATTGTATCTTGAACATATTACAATATAAGACTATTATTTTGTCCATCTATTTTTACATGTCTTCAGAGAAAAATTTCTGACAGAACCAGAAAATCAGGACAAAGACACACTCCAAAGAATAGTAGGGTAATTTGTGTGAAAGATTTTAATGTATGGTCTCTCTATGTAGTTATAGATATATTCCTTCAGTAGATGCTGGAATTTTCTGTGAATTTTTTATACATCATATGTAGTATATTCAGAGGACCAAGTATGTGCTGAAAGAGTTGTGATACCAAATCTTGTTTTCTTCCCAGTACACCATAAAAAAACTGCATTTCCTGAGGCAAGCTTAGTCTCCATAGTGGTCCCTCTTGTCTCTTGTTTGTAAAAAGAATTTGTCATATCTCAAGCAGGTATAAGCAATTTGTGGTTATCCAGCTGTTGTGCAACTGAAGTCCCAGAATTTACAGCCAGACAAAGGAACATCTTCATTAATAATTTGAAAAGTGCTTTATTCATGCAGCAGACTTTGACATCCTTTGGCCCTACATCTGTATTCTGTTGCCAATAGAAATAGGTGAACAATTACCACACAAGTCTCTCCTTAACCAGCATTTATTTTAAAGTAAATATTTATGTTTTTATAGGATAACTTAACAAACAAATCTTACTTTTAAATATTATATATCTTACAGTTTCTAAAAAGAGCCATCTTTTTTGTAATATATAATAATAGACACATGGTTCCTGTTAATTTTGTTTAAATTTAATTTGTTAAATTATGTTCATATTATTTCCACTGTTGAAATCTTATATTTGTCTGTGTATCATTTGTATTAGATTAGTGAACCACTAAGCAGTTTTAGTTTCAAGTAGGTGTCTCAATTTCATCAGCATTACTGTTTGAATTCATTAAGGTCTCTGAATAGATGACAATTAACTTCTGTCCTTAAATCTCCTCATTTAACTTTGTTTTGTTAAATTTCAAAGTTAATATTAAATAAATTAAAGTATAGCAAAGAAAAAATAATGTAACATGTTAATATTCTTTTCGAGCTTGACAAGTGTCCACTTTTATCATTGCTAATTAGGTTGTGATCTGATAATGTTGTTTTTGAATGTAACATACTTTTATTATAGTAAAGCAAAAATGAAACGTTTTTTTTTTAACCACAATTAAAAAAAAGAGTACATCATTTAGCTAGGTATGGTACCTCCAGCTACTCAGGTCCATGAATGTACCCATCCACCTTGCCTTAAATAATCTTGAATCAAAATAAATGCACACTGTTAGTATAAATTACTAGAAATTTAGCTATACACTGTGTTTACATAGTAATTACAATCTTTTCATATTTTTAGTGATTCTGATACTACCCTCTTTATAAATGGATACTAGAAACAAACATTAAGTCAAATAAAAACACATATATTAAAATGTTTCATATTTTGTCAAATAGGAATACCAATTTAGTCAAATATAATCATTTATATTTTTCTGGTTTTAAATGTACTATTATCTTTATAACAACCAAGCTTGAGAGCAAGATGTATGAATGATCCCATTTATAATGCCATCATTAGCGTCCATCTTTGCTTGCTTAGTGCTTAACTGCAGGAACATACACCAGTATTCTTCATTTTTTTTGCCAGGACAACTCTGTGATACCCATGCAGGGCTAGTCCTGACAAAGTCATCACTTCTGGTTTTATGACCCAGGTGCTGTAATACTTGGCCACTTTGCAGAAATGTATGGTGTTAGCTATCGGGCACAAGCTCTGGATTTTGCAGGACACAGTGAGCAATTGTACTGTAGATATCTGCAGGGTTGTGCAGTGAGAGAGGAATATCAGTTTTGCTGTGGTTTTTCAGATGGATTGAAGTAGGGATTGATTGGTGAAGCAAATTAAGGCAGGAAATAATGGATAAAAGAATTGTTAGCACCCTGAACCAGCTCCGCCTCCTGCAAAAGTGATGTCATGGCATCATGAGCCACCGAGACAAAGAAACTGAGTTTCTCAGGTGTCCTAGGGATTCACAGGGCAGTTCACTGCTGGACCTGCAAGCTGCTGGGTACCATTACAGACTCCCTGCAAGATGAATACAGATTCCACGGTACAGTATATACTGTAATATTCTTGCATTTCATTGCCTTTCTTCTCCTTAAATCTGGGGTGATGGAACAATGGGCTGAGCAATCAGACACCTAGGGCCTGATTCTGAGCCGCACACACTGCCGATGTCTGATGCATTCAAGTGATTTCTTCCTTCTGCACATGTGTCCTGGTAACTTGAGTCAGGGTTGCAACTGAGGTGCACAAGATATGCACTTCTCAGAAATGACTTGGACACTCCTGTGAAGTGTTAGGGAGGTGTCTTAGCAAATGCATGGAGATGGACTATCTTATGGACGTGTTATGGGAGTATAATGGATGTGTCGCTAATAGTGGTTATGCATATAGAGGCACAACCGCTCATATAGGAGGCCATGCTTGGATGGATGGTGTGATCAATCATGCATCTAAAGTCACACCAGTCAGTATTTCAGCGTCTACGGACGCTGACAGTGGGGGTCTCAGTCCTAGCACATTCGGTAACATGGATGTACACCAGGTAAGGGTTTTGTAGCAGCATTTGCATAAAGTCACACACAGGCAACCACCCAACGACGCAGGCAAGGACGACTCAGAATCAGTACCCTAGAGCACTATTCAGTGTGGGTACATAGGCAAATATAAATAACAGAAAGTGTCTCTATTGCAGATACTGAGGTCTGGCGCTATGATGTGCGATGTTGTAAATCATTTTGTGTTAGTGTTATAATTTTGTTGGAGATTGGGGATTTGAATTTATTGATATCACTGTAAAGACACAATTCTCTCTTGTGTATATAATACTTCCTTATATTATAATAATGTGTACAAATAGGATAACATGACCTAAGCATTTAATATTAATGCTATGCTACGCTTTCTTTACGCTATTATAATGCATAATTATAACCATTTGCTAGGTCAGATATACGACATGCGCAAATTTTATTTTTTGTAGTTGGAGACGTCTGAAATATATCTGACTAAACATATGCTCATAAATATAAATTTTTCAATTGCTCCTTTTCTATTCTTACATTCTGAGTGCATATGCATCCAATTCTAAATGAGCCCCTATACACTCACTAATCAGCATGAAAGACGTTAATGTGCTACTCTAATGCTGCGTACACACTAGACGATATGCTCCATGAGCAATATCGTCTAGTGTTTCCCTTGCAATGCCAGGCTTAATGTCGTTAATGACATTGAGCACACACACTAAACGATATCGTTCAGTGCCGGCACCCTCCCTCATCCCTGAACATGCACAACATGAGGATATCCTCAGGTTGTCCTGCATACTCAGGCGATGATTGATATCTTCAACGACCCGCGGGTGCATGCATCATTGGTCATTCACAGCATACACACTGGATGATATTGGACACGATGAAGAAATATTGACTGTTGAGGAAATCAATATCCGGGTCTTTAGCAACATTGTCTCCTTGGAAGTAACAGACACTGATAACCATTGCTACAATAGATATGGATCTTTTAAAATACAGTGTGGCTTACAGTTTATGGAAAATAGCCACTATACTGAATACTACTAAGAGTTGAATAAATTGTGCTTACATTTCATGACCATATGTTTTAGAGATAAGCTCACAAGGGCACACAAGTGCTATTATTGTTTATTTCTTCTTATGCTGCTAATTTGTGCTAATTGAGTTTATTTACCTTTATATTTATTTTTCATTTTTATATTTATTTCTATTTATATTATTTTTTTGTCCATACCTATGCATTTTATATTTGTGTTTTTAATTAATTTAATCTGATATATCTTGCTTATTAAATTTTATGCTGGTTAGCGCCTGTCAGTGTGTGTTTTGGGGTTTTGAGGTTCTGTACTGCCTGTAGTAAATTTTGACTTTATGTAGACAGCCATCTCTGCAGGTATGTAGCAAGTCTGCTAATCCCAGGATTCTAAAAATATTGCAGGAATGTCAGGCAACTGTACTTACATGGCCCATGTAGGAGTGAGACCACAGACAGAAATACTCAGTATTGAGAGGTCCAAGAAACTAAACCTTGCGGAGTAGAAGGGCAGGTCTAGATGCTCTCTGTAAGAATTGTCTGCAGTGGGGTTATTGTAGGAGGAAAGTGACTAAGATGCATCTACAAAGCAAACAAGATCATGTCCCACTGTAGCAGTGTCAAATGAGATCTGCACCTCAGTAGAAGTCTGTGTCACGGGGGATGCCTTGAGTGCTACAGGGTGCCCATCTACAGATCTGTCCTCATATACATATCCTCCATACACAATGTGCCGTGTCTAATACGCCACACCTGGACACATCATGGCATATTTAGTCGCAGCATAATGTACTGAGATGGAGGAGAGTATAATACTATTGTCTATCCACCAGATGTCACCTTTCCTAAACTACACGTTGTACGTGTCATATAGCCAATGGGGGTCATTCAGACCCGCTCGCGAGCAGCAGTACGCTCGCAAGCGGGTCGATGTTCCCCACTGCGCATGCGCACGATGGAGGGAGCTCCGTCGTGCGCATGCGCGAGACCCGGGGAGCGACGGGCTTTCCATCGCTCCGGGTCTCGCACCAAAGGGGGCATGCTGTCGATGTTGATTGACAGCACGCCCCCTTTGGTGGGTGTGCTGGGGGCGTGCCTGCCAGACAGAGGCGTTCCCATGGGAACGCCTACCGTCTGAAGCTGGCCCCACTGACATCACTAGTGATGTCAGTGGGAGTGATTTTGGCTCTGATAGAGCCAAAATCACTCCAGGGCTTGTGGCAGGGAGACCCTACCGCATGGTCTCCGTCGCAAGTCCGATGGTCGCAATGGTCAAGACCATCACGACCATCTTTTTGGCCGCTCGCATATGCTGTGGGTGGTCACCCACAGCTATACGAGCGGCCAGGAGGCCGCTCCATTTTCATGGAGGAGGGCCCTGATTCAGAGCGAGCGCTCTGGTCAGAGCGTCCGGCTCTGAATCAGGCCCAATGTCCCTCCCTCTAAGCTTAATTGTAAATTGTTGCAGGCCTTCCATTCATTTCTATGAAATTGTCGCATAGTGTTTTTAAAAAATGTTGCATATCATTGTAGAAATTGTCACACAAGCAGTACATTTATTTAGCCGCTGTACATTGTATATAAGAACTTAATAGTATTAAGAAACAATAATAATAATAATAATAATAATAATAATAATAATAATTAAAAAGGCTTGTGTCTAGGCTAGTATGGGAAAAAGGTTGGGGGGAATTGTGTGGGGCCCCCTATTTTTCTTTACCAGCACTAGGTCCCCCCACCATCATCATTTCACCAGCTCTAGGCCAGTTTGCATCTGGGCTGGTTCCTTTAAGGAGAGTGGGGCCCACAGATTATTTTTTAAATATGAGGGCTCCCCTTCCTGTGCCAATAGCATTAGGGCTCTTATCCAAACCAGTGGAGGCGGTGGATATGGAGGTACTGTTATTTTTTAAAGAGTAAAGAAAATAAATGTTTATTAAATAAAGACTCCTCAAGGCACCCTCAATTACCCCTTTATTCCTCTCTCAATCCAAGGGGGAAATGTCCTCTTAGGTCCCTGTAGGCATTCCACATGGTCTTAGCAAAATAAAAAATAAAAAACGTACAGTATTAGATGATGCAACTTGTCCCTTTCAGGACACACCTGCAACTGAGAGGTCAATCTGAGACACTCTCATAGGAGGAATGAATTGGTCTGTGCTATTAGTCAGAGTGTGACAGATGCTGGCAAATTGACCAATCAGTGCAGCCCAATCTATTTCTATGGAGAGCGTCCGAAAGAGTACATTCACCATGCAGAAATTGTCCCACATCTTTATGTAAATTGTTGCACATCATTATGTAATGTTTGCAGGCTTCCCGTTCATTTTTATGGACAGTCTCCAATGTGTGTTCAACCTTCATTCAGAAAATGATGCAACCCACTTATCATTGTTGCTATTGTCACACACTTTGTACTATTATTTAGCCACTGTACAGTCTATGGGCCTGATTCTGAGATGGGAATAAAGCAAGAAAGAGCAAGTAACTGTGCACCTGGATAAACCATGTAGCAGTGCAAGGAGTGCAATACATACATTTGTTTGCATGCAGGGTAAATACTGGCTGCTGTTGCATGTAGACCACAAACACAGCTTAATTTTACATTGCAATTTAAATTTCAGTTTGGAAACACCCCTCCTAAAACTAAATCTCTCTGCATATTTTACATCTACCCCACCTGCAGTGTAGAGTTACTTACTCTTTCATGCTTTAGTCCCAAATTCAGAATCAGGCCCTATATAGGAAAATATATAATTAAGAATGAATAACAATTAATAAATAAATGATGTAATAATAATAAACATTTGGGTCCCTCCTCCTCTAAGCTTAATTGTAAATTGTTGCAGGCCTCCTGTTCATTTCTATGGAGAGTGTCCATAGGCACTCACGTACCACACAGAAATTTGTTAAACTTAAATTAAGACTACTCCAGAAACCCTCATTTATCCATGTATAATATTATCCATGGTCTTGCACTTGGGTGCATTAAAAAGTTTACTGCATGTTCACATCTGTGACTGTTCACTATCCATACTGGATTGGCTGCCAGTCAGGCTTGCTATACTGTAGTGCCCTCTCCGTTTACTGCTATTGTATACAGCACTGTAATTTTTATCAGCGGAGCCCTGGTCACCTGGCGGTACCTACTGCACAACATGTGGACCATTTCATGTCTTAATGGGCCTAACCATGGCTTTGTCACAAATTTTGCATGCTGCGGGAGGGAGGCCAGTTTATATATATATATATATATATATATATTAGGGATGTGCAGGCTCGGTTTTACTCGGATTTACTCGGTTCTTATCGCCACTTTACCGCAAATTCGGATTTATTATATTGGCTATCCAAAACACATGATAGGCGGTAGCCAATAAAATGCCGTTTAAAGATCCGAGTAAATCCGAGTAAAACCGAACCCGCTCACCCCTAATATATATATATATACACATATATATATATGTGTATATATATATACATATATTTACTTGTACGTTATCTAGGTTATGCAGGGACGTACTGAGCGGCGAGAAAGAGTCCAGACAAATGTGTGCAAGCAAATAACACAGGTCTGCAAGATTTAAAGTATTGAAAGCTTTTTTAATAATACTTTTATATTCTTAATTATACTCCTGTGTACATCAAGAAATAGTATATTAAAAAAAAAATTACCACATCACATTTACCTATAAGGGGATTACATACATTTTTAAGAAAAAACAAGAAGTTTAATTGTTTTTGACATATTTATTGTGAAATACGAAGAAGTGTAGATGATATCACTGTGTTTTTGTCTTAATTACATAATAAAATAATAATAAAATCAAACAATAATAGAAGCAAAACCATAATAATTAAAAAAATCGTTAATATCTTGTTTCTTTTGTCTTCAAACTTCGTTTTGTTGCTTTTCACTTCTAAGCATTTTCTGTGTTGTCTCTGTGTATCATCCAGCAGTAGTCAGCCATCATGCTGATGTCCCAACAACCCTGGTATCTTCTTTCTACATCTTTAACGTCTTGGTGGAACTGTTCACCCTGTTCTTCACTGTAGTCTCTGAGATTATTCGGGAAATGCTCAATATGGGAATTCAAAATATGTACCTTTAAACTCATATTGCAGCCAAGGTTTCTGTAACTATTAAGCATTTCCCTAACAATTTCTTTGTAGTTTGGATCCTTGACATTGCCTTACAATTTTGAAATCACTTGTACTGTATGAGTGGTGTGTACTGTATATGTACTGTGTGTGTAGTGTGTGTATGTGGTGGCAGGCAGAGGTTAAAATGAGCTGGCACAGGGCAAAACTGTGTTGCATCTGTTGTATTTGGTTCCACCTTCGCCAGGTCACCTTGTAGTTGTAGTTGTTGTGTGTGTGCAATGTTCCTTTAGACAGTATGGGGTTTAGGCCCTTTGTAAATTTCAGCTCCTGGCCCATGTGGACCTTAATCTGGCACTGGGCAGGGGGAAGTTTTATGATGAGAACTGAATTGCAACGTTCTATACTACCGACTGAATTCATTTAAGACAATGTTTTATAATAAATGTAGGCAGAATACGTTTATTATTTTAAAGACTATGAAATAAAAATGCCTTATTCATAAATACACGTTTTGCAGAAAAACTTGATGTGATATGCAAAATCGGGAGTCATTTTCGTGTTCAGAAGTAAAAAATCTATAAGTATCACATAAATTCGTTAAAAAAGCTTTTTCATCACAGACCTGTGTAATTGATTATGTTAGTGGGGGAGGTGGATGAGTGGCCAGATCCATTAGCAGCAACTGACAGTTGGACTGAACTCTGACCCCTCACAGTATCAGTTATGGCATTACCTGAGAGCTCAAACACCTGCTGAGCATGTCAGCAACAGGACGGACTAATAGCCAATTACAATATAGATTTACTATGTCTGTATTATATGAAACTTTTGCTCTTGATCTATTACCAGAACTGGCTTGTCCTGTCCTGATACTTTGTTGTTCCAGGATTTAATATCAAGGTAAGAGTAGTTTATGAGGTATGCTGTCAGAATGTCAACAGCATATGGTCTAAGTTTCTATATCTAGATTGTCAAAATGTTCAGTAAGTTGACATACAACATGTCAACATTCACAATGTGGACATTGTTAACATTTACATAATGTCTACAGCCAGAATGTCGAAATAGGATGTTAGGCTTAGATTTAGGCTGCAAATAGGGTTAGGGTTATGCTATGATTAGGGTAAGGCTTAGGGCAACATTCACAATGTGGACATGCCGGCAATGTCGACATGTCATGATCGTCATTGTGGATGTCAGCATATTTATATGGAGACATTCTGAACATATCAACAGCAGACCATGTCGAAATTTTTAAATGTCGATACAATATACCACACCCATTGATGAAAGGCAATTATGAGCAGGGGTCTAGGTAAAGACAGACAATGCCAAGGAAAATCAGTGGACACAGTTTAACAGCAGAGGGCAGCAGAGTTAGTCGCCACAGCAGGTGTTAATCCAAATGAGATAAAACACAGATAATAGTTGATTCAAGCAGCAGAACTTAAGCAGAGGTAAAGGACACATCCACTAGCAGATAGTAGAATGACAGTACAATTACAACATTGTAATCGTACAGTCATTCCTCTTCCCCTGCAGTGCCTGCAGTGAATGATATGTCGTTCAGTGTATACACCCTCCCTCATCCCTGAACATCGTCAATCTGTCGTTATCGGCTGATTGACCAGCATGTTCAGGAGATGATTGATGCCGGAAACGACCATCAGGAGCGCGCATCGCTGGTCGTTTCCGACAATATAGTGCACGATTTGTGCACGATTAATGAGCGATTGAACAATAACGATGTTGTTATCATTCAGTCGCTCATTAATATCGCCTAGTGGATGTGCGCCTTTAGGGTACAGAGACAGTCCTCAATGCTGTCTGCATGTATACCACCAATCAGCATGCAGTATAAGACAAGCCCCTACATCAACACAGATAGGTATATTTACTAAAGTGAGAGTTTTTAGAAATGGTGATGTTGCCCATAGCAACCAAACAGATTCTACTTAACTTAACATTAACTAGCCCCTTCTAGAAGATATTAGCTAGGATCTGATTGGTTGCTATGGGCAACATCTCCACTTCTAAAACCTTTCATTTTAGTAAATGTACCCCAAAGTGTAGAAAGCCTGTGACCACAGATGTCCAGGATGCACAGCTATGTAATGAAACAACTTCTGTATACGATCACTGAATATGTTGTCACCTGCTGTTCCTAACATTGTAATCCAGTTTGAATCTGAGTTCTGAATTGCTCACATTTATTCCATACTGTACTTTAAAGAACAACACATTTAAGTTTTAAAAATACTGCTGTACATTCCCCCATTGTGGTTTGACACCGTTCTTTGTTTGATATGGACAGCTGCTCAAAATAAAGTGTTTTAATACTAGCCAGTCACTTTACAAGGAAGTCTTCAAATTTCTATAAAGTTTTGTGGTGTGTGTCTGTTAAAATATAAGAACTTGTCTTTCAAATGTTATTGCCTTGCACAACAAAAAGGGTATGTGTGCAGAATGGTAACCTCTGCTAGCTACAGTTAATAAGGAAGAATGTTCAATCAAAAAAGCAGCTGTTCGAGTGACATACATGTCAATTATCAGGCTGTCTTCAACTCACTTATGTCTGATTATAAAATTTTATTTTCAATTTCTTCCTGTCTACAGATAAAAGTCTTCAAATCAGCATTTTGTCTGAAGAAGCATTGTGTCTAGTCTGTGTTATACTAAAAACAATCCTCATTAAAAAGCTTATTTCTTTAACGCAATTTTGCCATTTCAAGCAAGGGAATAAGACCCTCACTAGCATGCACTGCTGAATACAGATTCCCGTTGATCGGGAATTTGCACAGGCACCTGACCAATTCTGCACATGTTCAGAACAGGTCTGCGATCCCGCACGTAGACTTGCTGCAGACTGTCATTGATTGACTGCTGCCGTTTGTGGGAGGGGAGGGGGCGGCGATGGCCTCCGTTTCCCGAACAGAGGCGTGTCGCCGCCATTGGGGGGGGGAGAGACCAATATCTCCGTCGGCTGATGGAGAATTCCTGGCTTTTTCCTCTGATCTGCAGCGGCCGACTGCATGACCCCACCTTAGCCGGCCGATGTTCCGCAGATTATCCTATACTGTGTTGGACAACGCAGCTCGAATAAGTAATGCAGCATGATGCGTGATGCCTCCTGTGCATTACCATATCTTGTAAGCAGCTTTGCAATTCCGTCCAAAGCTGAGTTTTGCTTTAGTGCTTACAAAAAGTAAGAAAATATCAGCAATCCTTAAATGAGTGCTCAGCAGCATTATTTTTGTACAGTATTCTATAGATTTATTTCTCAGCTCTCTCTCTCTTCTATTAGAACTTCTCAAAGAGCTTGGATATGATGAAAATGTTTTTCTTTTTTTAATAGTGTTTTTTTTACACACTGTAGTATATATTGAACTTTATAAAATCACATAGTCAATTGACTTTTCAGATGCTCCAGCCGTAGATACCTGCTTTCAGCAAGTGGACCCAAATTTGTTGTTTTGGCGAATGGCATAGTGTTACTTATTACCAAGATGAAATATTAGAAAAACCCCTTAGGTACCAGCAGAAAAAAATCAAGCAGTTCTCAATAGGAAGCTGCAATGCTCTCTTGACCCGCAGATAAAAGAACAGATATGACAACACTAAAAATGACTCATATGATAAAATAAAAAAAAGCCGAGAACTTTATGTTGTTGCCAAAATGAACAATACAATTGAATTCTTATATGTTTTTTTTTGACTGGACAAATGTCATAATCATTTTTTTAAAATGTTTGACTGTTTGATTCCTGCAACAAAGGGTTCTTTGTACTAAGCCTTGGAGAGAGATAAAGTGGACGTAGATAAAGTACAAACCAATCAGCACCCAACTGTCACTTTACAGGTTGTGGTTAAAAATGACAGTTAAGAGCTGATTGGTTGGTACTTTATCTCCATCCACTTTATCTCTCCACAAGGCTTAGTATATAGACCCCAAAATATGATATGAATTATTTATATGATTCATCATATCAAATGTGCATTTCATTATTTGAGATTTAATTTTATGTGTCATGCTTTAAACACACTACAGTGTGATAGACCATATTATTCTTTTTTACATAATAAAATTGTTGATTTTGGTTGTTTCATAGATATTGTTCTCTTTTTTAATAGTTTATCATTTATATCACTTAATCTAGGTGTTGTCATCTTTGCTTTTGTACTTTTTACCAACTCTTGTAAGTTTAGTTAGATTCATTTCAGGGCTCCTCTGTATAACATGAATCTGGTCTTTCATAGGTCTTTTACTTATTGAATCTGAATAGAAGGACGGTTCTGTGACATTTCTCATTCTGTAGAAGCCCATACTTCCCTTTGGGTGGAAATGTAATAAAATCTGGAGCTGTGCTAAACAGAATTATGGGAGTATAAACTTTCCAAATTGTATATTTCCAGTGGCAAAAATTATATTGTCCAGGGAAAATTAACACCTGTACTAAGAAGACAGACCCTCAGCTGACAGGATTTGGTCACCCATTGGCGTAGCGTTCTCAGATATACTGTAGGACTGGAATCCCAAAGAAAGTATCTTGGGAGGAATTGTTGACTAACAACTTAACCTTGTTCTGAGACAGTCATGTTGGGAAAGATATTACTCATCCACTTGGATTTGAGGTTTTCATTTGAAGAGTAAGATTGACTCCTAGTGGTTTGTTCCTGGGTGTTGGTACTATTCTCCAACACAGCTATTTTCTAGTTATACGTCGCTTTCTTAATGAAGACACTATAAAACTTGTCACATAAAATAAGCATGCTGGTTTAGGGTATATATCCACTCCTAACACAGCAGGGCGTCTTATGCATATCTGTGCCGAGATGTTTACAGGCTTAGGGGACACTGCTGCTGCATATCATTTCATTAGAAGCATTTTTGCAGTGGCAGTGTATTTTAATATCTATTTCTGCCTAGTAAACCAATTTCGGATATAAATCTTTTTGTACTTTGATGAAAAATAGCATAATGAATATTTAATTTCTGCAATCAAATTTACAATTGTAATTTGAAAGTTGCAAAGATGGTGTTTGTGCTTGTATTAACAAAAAAGAAACAAACACATTAAACAAGTTTGAGATATTTTGCATTTGTAGACTGAGAAGCACATTATTGTTGGCTGGTGTTGGCAATCACATATTTCATTTAACTTTTAAAGTTTCAATTATGTTTATTAATGTATCATATTAGCATGAATGTTTCGTTTTGATTAAATGGGAACAATTGCTTCTTTAAGGTAAAGGTCTGTGGATGTGTGATTAATCAGATTGAAATGACAGTTCAGACGACTTACGCCATGCTTCGTTATCACAATGATTGATTTTAGTCTCTGCTGCTGGGTGAAGAAATATCAGCTAATAACTGCAGCACCAAATCTCCAGATGTCATTGATAGCACAAATCATTCTTCTACATTCCATATTATTTGCCTCATTTGCAAAGATGCGGGCATAAAAAATGATCTGTTGGATTGTGAAATTATAGTATGAATATGACACCCATATTTAGCCACCAAGCACATTTCAGTTCTCAGCTGCAAATTACTGTTCAAGGACTTGCCTTTTAGATTTCTCTTTTGGTAGAGCACTTCATTGCAAATTAACTTGTGTGGATTTTTGATTCACTATACATTTTAATAAATGATTGTTTAATTCACCTTTTGGGATTAGGAAAGCACATTTAAAAAAAGGAAAAAAACAAGAAAATTACAAACTGCTTCAAATATACGACCAATAAGTATGCATAAACATGTTTTCTTTATTTTAGTATACATGATATTGCCATCATTCATTTAAAAGAGAATATTTTTAATCTGTGATGGCTAACATATAAAAGCCTGCAATTTGTGAGCTTGGGCGTAATTTTATTGAGATACTTTAGTTGTGGCATCCAGGTTGGTTTTGCCTTAAAACTTTTTGCCACTTTAAACCCAGTGGCTGCAGATGTGTCCTTTTATCCTCATTTGCACCGAATAGCCCCTCTCAGCGCGCCAGGACCCAGGCAACCTGAGCGCGCAAGAGTCTTTCTCGCTCAAAATGTGCATCTTATTCCCATAAATAAAACAGCCAGGAGTGACAAACTACATTGCTAGCTTCCACTGATCGAGATGTAGTCATTGGATCGGCATTTACAATATCATAATTCAGAATGTGGACAATGCAATTTCGGCTGTTATGGTGTTGACATTGTTAAAATGTTGAAAGGCAACACGTCGACATTCTTGGAATGTTGACTTTTGAGATTTCAACTTTGACAGATTGTTGACATTAGGGTTAGGCTGTGGGTGGGACGGTTAGGATTTGGCACTAGGGGGAGGTTTAGGTGTAGGGATTATGGTTAAGGAATACTTACTGAAATGTTGCTGGATCACAGTTCTGACCAAGAAGTGATGGTCACATGACCGCATTGGAGCCACTGCAGCTGCCAGGAGCAGGTTATTCACCGCTGGGCTACTAGGGACGATATGTCAACATTCTAACATGTCGACATTACACCAGTGTCTATATGATGAATGTTGACATTATGATGTCGACATATCATACCACACCCCACTGATCAATTTGATTTGTGACATTTGTACATCTGTGTGCAAATAAGTCTGAATCTGTATAAAAAGGGCTCCATGTGCCCCTGCTAGCTGCTCGCAACCCCCCACAGCCGGCCACTTACAGTGGACAAGTTTGCAGTCCAGAAACCCGATGATGCGATTTGCACTGAATAGCATAATCATAGCCCCACCCCCCACTATACAGTGCCTGTGGTCTAGACACTGTATAGCGGGGGCAGGGCCATGATGACACTATCATGTCACCACATCCCCCACATTAGAACAACTACGTGGCCACCACACCCCCCTCTAGGCTTTGACCTGGCTGCCCCCTCCCAGAGGAGGGGACAGAAAAGTCGGCAAGTATGCTAGTACATTTGGGCCATTATGTTGATCTAGCATATTTTTATGTTCTAATTGAAGCAGTGTTATTGTTGATTTGTAAGAAGCCACAATACTTCGCAGCACCTGAAAGCGGGACATACATAAAAGGTAGACAAAATAAATGCACACATCAAAATATATGATAGTTAGGGCAATGCACAATAGAGACATAAAATAGAACTGCAAGAGACCACAGCTGACAGAATAGGAGCTATTGTTGATCAGAATGGAAGAGGTAAATATTTCCAATGTTGGTTTTCTTGGAGCATTTGAAATAGACATACAGTATATTGTTTCACATTAACTGTAACTTGCCCTCCAAACTGCTTTATTTATTATTCAGTGATATGGAAGGTGCAAATTCAAACCTGCCAAAATGCTCCAAACCACCCATAACTTTAAAGTATGCAGAAAATTTGCTTTTTTTCCTGAGCGGTTAATTTTAAAACCATTCAAAACACACATGATTTTTACATCACCTATGCTATCTAATGTCTAAGTTGACTTGATAGGAGTTTGTGTTTGCAGAGAAAGCAGGAGGGGAGATGACAGCGTTGAGGGGTCTATGTACTAAGCCTTGGAGAGAAATACAGTTCCAACCAATCAGCTCCTAACTGTCATGTTACAGGCTGTGTTTGAAAAATGACGGAGCTTATTGGTTGATACTTTATCTCCAACCAGTTTATCTCTGTCCAAGGCGTAGTACATAGACCCCTGAGTATTATAGGTTGTTTATTGATTACTGTTTCATTTGTCTTGTTCATTTTTTGTTCATTTAACATCTATTGGGCATTGCTTTTTAATTTCATTGTTCTCTGTCTTGTGTGTGATGTGTGTGTGTGTTTATACTGTTTTTGTTTTCTATTTGTCTTCTCTGAAAAAAAAACTAAAAAGGGATAAACAAAATGGCCCTGGGTGGAATTTACATGAATATTAGAGTTTGATACACAAGGTTAGATGCCACAAATACATATTTCTCCAAAGTATTAGTTAAAAAGAATGACACAAAAATTGTTTATAACATATTTATTTTTGCATGAATTTTTTAAAATACATATATTAATATACTGTAAGACATTTAGAATACCTTGTGAATGTTGAATTAAATATGCAGAAATAGATTATTTTACACAGTTGGTCAATGCCAATAAATAAGAAGTTAATAAAAAATAATAAGATACTATAGGGTAAGAGAAGAGGGAAATATGCAACCTGTCTGCAGTGTAACTACAGTATGAGTAGCAAAAGATGAGAAAGCAAAGCTGAACTGGGACTAAAAAACTTTTACTGGTAATTAAAGCACACAGACCCACCTCAGTGGTGGCACCCAGGTCCTGGCATCTTCCTCTTGGGTCCTCAAGAGGTTCCCAGCCTCCTCCAGTATGTGTGGCAAGACATCATAGCCCCTGTGCCCCCCCCCCATTTAATCTGGCTGTGTGGTTGCTGACTGGGAGGCAGGTAGAGAATGCTGCCTGGCCACTCTGATTGTGTGTAATTCATAATCAGAGTGACTGGGAAGCAGTGAACGGCTGCACACATCATGTAGATGCCCCCTTGCCTAGCCAGCCCCTGCTCAAAGGCCCCTTGAATCATGGTGAAATGGTCAGCTGCCCAATGTGCCCATACATTAAAATGGCCTTGCTCTAAATGGCTCAGTCTCTACTGCTGACCTGGGGTGGATCTGGACTTTTCTTTTATGAGAGGCATTTTAACATTTAATATCAATGTATTCCTGACTGCTCCTGACTAGTCTACACTTTTGCAATACAAATATAATTAAAACAACATACTGTACAAGTGTACATCTTTCTCTGTATTAAAATATACACATCACAGCTCATATTGCAGGGGATTCAAATTCCTGACCAAAAGTGCCTTAGTCAGACAATGAACAGAAGAGCTACCGGTAATTATGTAGTATACTTTCACCAATGATAACCTTCACTGACTTAATCCCCCTGTATTAAAATACACAACACCCCAAGCAAGAAATTCAAACACCAAACCTGCTATACCATGTTCAGACATTTAACTATGAGATATCAGTAAGAGTGTATTATATATGCACCTGCTTTAATTAATAACTTTCATTTTAATCCTTTAAAATAGCACACTAATAAACTGGTAAAGTGCACATATATTGTTTGTAATACAGGTTATTATTTTTTAAATCCACATATATGTAATTAGAGAAGAACGGTTCAGTTCTGCTCAGTTCTTTTCACCAAATTAGCACAAGTTCGGATTTATCTTATTGGCTATCCAAAACACTGATAGTCAGATAGCCAATAAGATGCCATTTCAGATCTAAACGTAACCAAACCAATCATCACTATACTAAATATTAGTTGTATCATTAATTTTTTAGATTTTGATCCTTTCAAACTTCACTTAAGTTTGGCAATTAAGCATGTTTACTTATAAAGATTAATTTATACAAGCAGAGTTGCTTAATATTGTCTTTGATTATTTAAGCCTCTGTTTTTCATAAAAAATCATTCTGTAAGAGATAATCTTCAGGCAACAAATATGATATTTACAAATCATGTTTTAACACCAAGTGCTTTATTTATGGCGTGTTTTACACTAAATGTTATATTATTATAAATATTCATCTCCAACTCGCCGAAGTGGTGGCTTTTGCTTAGTAAATAAAGTTTTCAGTGTATTTTTAAACATCTGTATATTTATAAAATGTGATGTACTGTATTTAGCAAATGAATTGCTTTACAATGCTGAACAACTGTGAGGGTAGTTATTTTACCCAATGGTCCTGGTTCAGAGGTGGATGCAAATCTTGTCGTGGCTGCGATTGCGTACGCAGTGGACTTGTGAAAACAGGTTAATGACTTAACTGATGTCTTGTGCACAGACACCCACCTCCGGCATCTCAAATCCGGTACTTACGTACAAAAGACGAAACATCGGTTGCACATCAAACCCCTGAGTAAACCTCTGCTGTCTCAGACTGAGCGTCAAACCCAAGATGCCTGGTCCACTCCAGGTGCGTAGTTACTCACAGTGGCTGACTATGACGTGCCCAGAAAACAGTCCGGAAGCACCTGCTTTTTTCTAGCCACCCCCTGTTACCTCCCCCAAATGCTGACTACCTGTCACTCACTTTGCAAATAATTCCTCTCTATGACTGCTATCGCTTTGGGGCAAAAAAATCTCTCCACTGCATCTAACATCAACATTGCATCCACCTCTGAATCACACCCAATACCATTAAACATATGACTATTTTAACGGATGTTTAGAGTAATAAACAAGTGTATTATGTTTTTACAATGTCAGCATTATATAGTGATATTATTAATGTTTATGTTTCTATGAGTACTGGAACAATATTAAATGAATTAATACTTCTGCAATTTGTGTCAAATTGTAATCTAGTGCTAAATGTAGCCTAAATATGTTTTTTTAACTACTGTATTTTTCTTTACAGTGATTCCATTGCAAACAACTACAGTCTTGCAGCCAGACACTTCTCAACACATTCCATCTACAAACTTACTAGTATCAATGGTAAGAGTCATTCTAAATCTAATTTCTCATTATTAAACCATTCAGTATTATACCTTTTTTTTTATACAAAACCCTTCTTGTGTTGTGTAGTAGGACAATAGAATTAAACCACTCTGTCTTTTAACATGACAACAAGGCTTAAACTAGAGCAGGAACTCAGGTGGTCGTAGAGAAGATGGTTTGAAGAGAAAATGCAACAGCTGGAAAATCTATGGGATTGGCAGACATCCAGTAAAGCTGCCTGCATGATATATCTTTACACCTGTCCCTCCATAGCTCCAAAACACCCTTGTCCATTTAACTACATAACAAAATTCCCACAACTTTAACAGAACACATGGAGCCTGCTGCAGGGCTGGACGAATATTAGGTGTATGTGCTCCCACATTGAATGTACACTTTTGTCCGGGAATGATGATGTTCGTCCATGTAAGATGATGTTTTGCCTCTTTCTCGGTTCCGTTTTTTTGGAGGGAAAAATCCGAACTCCACGTGCAAACTCGAACCTATCCGAGCCTGCACATCCCTAATCCAAACCCATGTGGGCACTATCAGTTCTCCAATCATAACTTTACCTAATGGTAAGTCTTCAGCTGGTGTGTCCTCCATGATGTCTTCACTTCAGCATCAGTGGAGATACATAGGGGAGATGTACTAAGCATTGGAGAGAGATAAAGTGGAGAGCGATAAAGTACCAACCAAACAGCTCCTAACTGTCCTGTCACTTTACAGTCACTTTACAAGTTGTGCTTGGTTGGTACTTTATATATCTCCACTTTATCTATATCCAAGGCTTAGTACAGTACATCTACCTCATAAGGAGGAGCTGGCAGCATGTACTGTAAGTGGAATACTGGGACAATCTCACCCATTAGCATTGGGCACTGATGCCAATGTAAACTGGATGCAGAGGAGCTGAGTCCTTGCATATATATTAGGTGTGCGGGTTGCTGAATTTGTTTTTGGACATACACATCCTGATAGGGTCAGACTGGCCATTTGGCACTTCTGGCAGACAATGGTGTGCCATGAGGCCAGGCCCTTGTGACTCACGGCACGCCCCAGTGAGACATAACCAGAACCCCTTTTTGTTGCAAGGCCATGCCACTTTTGCGAGGCACTGCCAGATCTGTTGTGGAGCCCTAGTCCATCCATGCACCATGATGTAGTCCCTCTTTTTGGGAATATTTGTGTATATACTGTATCAACAATTTGACCACTTCTACATTTCCACTTTACCCTATGTAAATGAGACTGTCTAAGATTTATTTTCCGTTTGAGATGACCACTGCTAAAAAGCATGTAATTACCTAGGGACGGTCGCAGGGTAGCTGTGAGTCAGCGGCACATGCGAAAAATAGACTGAAGAACGGATTCGCAGGGACAGAGCTTTATCACAAGCTCTGTCCCTGCAAGGGATTTTTCGTAATCTCCTGTGATATTTCCTAAATTCGCAATGCGAATTTAGACGAAATATCACACTAAAACTGCATTTGAAATGCGGATTGTAGTAAATAGGGCCCTTAGTGTTTTAGACAACCCCTAACCATTGGTGTCCTATACATCTGCATTGGTTTTACTCAAATAATGCATTCATCATTCCCATTGAACATTTCTTTTTCATGGTATTAGTTGATTTTCTTTTTCACCTAAGGGAGTACATTATTTGCAATTTATCAACATGTTCAACAACACAAACTGCATTCTATATACAAATCATCTCTTTATTGCTCCATTGAGCTACAGTATATCGAGCTGAGAACAATTTTGCTAAGTGTAAGTCCTTTTTCAGATTTTAATGTGGTTCGGCAGCATTTGTAATGTTTCATGTGTTAAATGCACTTCAACATTTTTTTACACATAGAAAAACATATTCTCTGCCATGGCTATTAGTTCACACCACTGGAAACAATATATTCAATGTAATCATTATCATTCGCATTGTTATGGTCTTACCATCCATCAAAATGAGCTGTCCATCATCTTCATTGCTATTCCATGGGCACGTGTACAGTTTGCACAGTTTCAAGTTGTTTGCGTGATTAAAAGTCACAGGGTTGTATTTCATTTCTATTATTCATGCTTATTGTATGTGGTTGTGTTAATGAAACGGTGTAATAGGCCCAGCTGTACAGGAATCAGAATTAACAGACACTTTCAGACATATATTTTTCAAAGAAAAAAAACAATGAATATGATGGTACTTTTACAAAATGATAGTAATGTGAGGGAGAATGTTGCATTGTGATTGGCTCTTTTTCATGTGCTTAACGGATAATGGTTTGATACAACAGGGGACATTTTTACATGCTGAATTTTGCTGCAATAAGCTGGATTTATGAAATCCAGGGAGAATGTTGCATTGTGATTGGCTCTTTTTCATGTGCTTAACGGATAATGGTTTGATACAACAGGGGACATTTTTACGTGCTGAATTTTGCTGTAATAAGCTGGATTTATAAAATGACTCAGCCAACCTCCATATAAGGAACTTCAACTTTGAATTTTTATTTTTTCACTCAACGTTACTGACAGACTTTTCCATGAAAAAAAAGTGTGGTAATGTATTTCTCGATGTCTAATTTGCATATTTAAGAATATGTCATTAGTTTTCAAACCAGCTGTAATATACAAGAATAACTGAAAACTGGAGTAATGCCGAGTACACACTAGACAATAAAATTGAACAATATGAATGATAACAATATCGTTCAACGATATATCGTTCATATCGTCTAGTGTCTATGGTCTGAGCGACCAACGATGCGCGCTCCCGTGGGTCGTTAACAATATCCCAAGTCGGCTGTACAATACATGCAGCACAATCTGGGGATATCAGTAACGATGCCATGCTGGCCCCGCCTCCCCCGTCGTTTGTCTTTGCCGGCATCGGCAAGTGTGTACGCACTTGCCGATGCCGGCACTTCGGCCGAGTCCGTCGCTGACGAGGTCGGCTCATACACACATCGTCTAGTGTGTATGAGCCTTTAGGGCAGTGAAGTTCACTTGTGAACACAGAATGTAGTAAAACCATTATTAGCAGAACTAACAGGAATTTTCCATTGTAATTGTAAATGTAAGTGTTTGGACCCAATTTATATTAGATGACACAATGATTTGTTAATATTTTTATCCTATAGAGAATTCTGAGCTATGCCAGCAAGAGAATGCAGCTGGATCATTATATCCGAAACCTTCTATCCAGGATCTTCAAATTGTCAAGAATAAGAACGTACAGCATAAATTGAGCAAGAGAAAGTAAGTACTATCAAGTTGTCATGTTTTAAGGTTTTTTTTTTGTAAGATATCCTATCAAGTCATTGAAAGATGGTTCCTAAGATACTGCTTCAAATGTCATGTACTGTACCATATTCCAATGCTTGGTTCATGAAATTGAAATGTATATTGTGCATATTCTAGGCTGAGCAGAGATAAGCTTTGGTTACAAATGAGATGTGGCTCGGATTGGACTCCTTTGAGGAATAGGTGGCACTTCGGAGTGATCGCTACACTGGCAATATGTGACACAACAAAATGTCTTCTGATATTGTAGATTGCTGTTTTGATTTAAGAGGGGTTTTCTTTTGCACAAAACAGGGAATTAAGGGTGTTATTTTATATACATAATATTTATCCAATTTATTTTATGCTGTGATGATACAGAGCATTTTAATATTGTGCTCAAATATATCAGTCTGAAGTTGTTTGGTGAAAATCATCTAATACATCATATTTTCTGACATGTTTCTTACTATCTTGTAAATGTATTTGTCATAACTCCACTTATCAGTAAGGAGATATTTGCGTTTTGACCTCTTGGTAAATGGACCATTAACCTACATACAGTAATTATGTGGCTATGTGCACAAGTTTAGGCATTGTCCTTAGTCACGTTGTCAGGGGCGTAGGGAGGGCGGTTCCACTGGAGTGTGAGCTCCAGGCGCCTTACTTACCAGAGGGCGCCCTGAAGTCAGACTCCAGTGCAGCTGTCCTGCCCTCCTGCTCTAGTGAGAAACTCCTGGTCACAAGAGGAGCTTGCGCTGAGCCCTGAGTGGTGAAGCTCAGCACATGTTCATCTGACCCCAGCAGGGGGTGGGGCGACAGCAGCATGTCGAGGAAGAATCGGCAGGGTTAACATTAAGGTAAGAGAGGTTATACCCCAGTAGTTATGTCTATCACCCTCCTGCCTATATGTACTGTATGTGTGTATGTGTGTCCTTTCCTGCCTGTATGTACTGTATGTGTGTATGTGTGACCCTCCCTGTATATACTGTATGTGTGTATGTGTGACCCTCCCTGTATGTACTGTATGTGTGACCCTTCCTGCCTGTATGTACTGTATGTGTGTATATGTGACCCTTCCTGCCTGTATGTACTGTATGTGTGACCCTTCCTGCCTGTGTGTATGTGTGACCCTTCCTGCCTGTATGTACTGTATGTGTGTATGTGTGGCCCTTCCTGCCTGTATGTACTGTATGTGTATCCCTTCCTGCAAGTATGTACTGTATGTGTGTGTGTTTGACCCTTCCTGCCTGTATGTACTGTATGCGTGTATGTGTGACCCTTCTTGCCGGTATATACTGTATGTGTGTCCCTTCCTGCCTGTATGTACTGTATGTGTGTCACTTCCTGCCTGTATGTAGTGTATGTGTGACCCTTTCTGCCTGTATGTACTGTATGTGTGTATGTGTGACCCTTCCTGCCTGCATGTACTGTATGTGTGTCCCTTCCTGCCTGTATGTACTGTATGTGTGGCCCTTCCTGCCTTTATGTACTGTATGTGTGTATGTGTGACTTTTCCTGCCTGTATGTACAGTATGTGTGACCCTTCCTGCCTCTATGTACTGTATGTGTGTATGTGTGACCCTTCCTGCCTGTATGTACTTTATGTGTGTATGTTTGACCCCTCCTGCCTATATGTACTGTATGTGTGACCCTTCCTGCCTCTATGTGTGTATGAATGTGTGACCCTTCCTGCCTGTATATACTGTATGTGTGACCCTTCCTGCCTGTATGTACTGTATGTGTGTATGTGTGACCCTTCCTGCCTGTATGTGTGTATGTACTGTATGTGTCACCCTTCCTGCCTGAATGTACTGTATGTGTGTATGTGAGACCCTTCCTGCCTGTATGTACTGTATGTGTGTATGTATGTACTGTATGTGTGATCCTTCCTGCCTTTATGTACTGTATGTGTGTACAGTATGTGTGACCCTTCCTGCTTGTATGTACTGTATGTGTGACCCTTCCTGTCTGTATGTTTGTATGTGTGTATGTATGTATATACTGTATGTGTGATCCTTTCTGCCTGTATGTACTGTATGTGTGACCCTTCCTGCCTGTGTGTATGTGTGACCCTTCCTGCCTGTATGTACTGTATGTGTGTATGTGTGGCCCTTCCTGCCTGTATGTACTGTATGTGTGTCCCTTCCTGCAAGTATGTACTGTATGTGTGTGTGTTTGACCCTTCCTGCCTGTATACTGTATGCGTGTATGTGTGACCCTTCTTGCCTGTATATACTGTATATGTGTCCCTTCCTGCCTGTATGTACTGTATGTGTGTCCCTTCCTGCCTGTATGTAGTGTATGTGTGACCCTTTCTGCCTGTATGTACTGTATGTGTGTATATGTGACCCTTCCTGCCTGCATGTACTGTATGTGTGTCCCTTCCTGCCTGTATGTACTGTATGTGTGGCCCTTCCTGCCTTTATGTACTGTATGTGTGTATGTGTGACTTTTCCTTCCTGTATGTACAGTATGTGTGACCCTTCCTGCCTCTATGTACTGTATGTGTGTATGTGTGACCCTTCCTGCCTGTATGTACTTTATGTGTGTATGTTTGACCCTTTCTGCCTATATGTACTGTATGTGTGACCCTTCCTGCCTCTATGTGTGTATGAATGTGTGACCCTTCCTGCCTGTATATACTGTATGTGTCACCCTTCCTGCCTGAATGTACTGTATGTGTGTATGTGAGACCCTTCCTGCCTGTATGTACTGTATGTGTGTATGTATGTACTGTATGTGTGATCCTTCCTGCCTTTATGTACTGTATGTGTGTACATTATGTGTGACCCTTCCTGCTTGTATGTACTGTATGTGTGACCCTTCCTGTCTGTATGTTTGTATGTGTGTATGTATGTATATACTGTATGTGTGATCCTTTCTGCCTGTATGTACTGTATGTGTGTATGTACTGTTTGTGTGACCCTTCCTGCCTGTATGTACTATATGTGTGTCCCTTCCTGCCTGTATGTACTGTATGTGTGTAAGTGTGTCCCTTCCTGCCTGTATGTACTGTATGTGTGGCCCTTCCTTCCTCTATGTACTGTATGTGTGTGTGACCCTTCCTGCCTGTATGTACTGTATGTGTGACCCTTACTGCCTGTGTGTACCGTATGTGTGTATGTATGTGTGACCCTTCCTGCCTGTATGTGTGTATGTATGTACTGTATGTGTCACCCTTCCTGCCTGTATGTACTGTATGTGTGTCCCTTCCTGCCTGTATGTACTGTACTGTATGTGTGTAATTGTGTCCCTTCCTGCCTGTATGTACTGTATGTGTGTCCCTTCCTGCCTGTATGTACTGTATGTGTGTAACCCATACTTGCCAACTTTTGAAAACTAGTTTCAGGGAGATTATATTTGTTAGTAGAATGCGCTGCGCGGTGCGCCATTGAGGGGATGTGTCATGCTCTGCCCCACATGCGTATCTAGCTCCGCCTATGGGCATATATATTTCCACTGTATTCGTAGGTAAAAACTGTAGTAGTAAGAGCAGCTTGGCAGGGCAGAGGGGTAAGGAGGGGCAGTAGAATGTTGGTAGCTGATCATAGTAGTATTGTGGTGTAATAGTTTAACATGGGCACCAGCAAGGTGATAATTCTAGTGCCAGCAATGACTCTTGCATGGTGAAGTGATCCCTGGCATTGGTGGGGAGGGGGGCATAGGAGGTGCAGGAGGGAGCTGGCAGCTGACCTCAGTATAGTTGGATTTAATAGGTGTAACATGGCACAAGCAAGATAATAATCACAGCTGCCAGCACTGCCTCCTGCTGGTTGAGGTGATCCTGGCATGGGGGGGGGGGGGGGATTGTATATAGGATGCTTCCTCTCAGTGTTATTGGGGGTGTAACAGTGTGACATGGGCACAAAACTGTAATAATTACAGCTGCCATTTATGCCTGGGTGAGGTGGTCCCTAGCATTGGGGGGGAAGAGAGGCAGTCACACACATATACATACAGTGACACACTTCCACACACACATACTGTCACACACACTTATACACAGTGTCCCCCCTCCCTTTTAGGGCCTGATTCAGACCCACTCGCGAGCGGCTGTCCGCTCGCAAGTGGGTCGATGTTCTGGATTGAGCATGCGCACGACGGAGGGAGCTCCGTCGTGCGCATGCGCCAGACGCGACGAGCGAAGGAAAGTCCTTCGCTCGTTGTGTCTGATCAAAGGGGGCGTGCTGTCGATGTTGATTGACAGCACGCCCCCTTTGGTAGGCGTGCCGGGGGCGTGCCTCCCTGACGGGGGCGTTCCCACGGGAACGCCTCCCGTCTGAAGCCGGCCCACTGACATCACTAGTGATGTCAGTGGGAGTGATTTTGGCTCTGATAGAGCCAAAATCACTCCGGAGCTTGCGGTTGAAAACCTCAACCGCAGGCGCCGGCTCGCAGTTTCGATGGTCGCGATGGTCAAGACCATCGCGGCCATCAAACTGCACGCTCGTATAGCCTGTGGGTGGTGACCCACAGCTATACGAGCGTCCAGGAGGACGCTCCATTTTCATGGAGGCCGGCCCTCATTCAGAGCGTGCGCTCTGCTCAGAGCGTACGGCTCTGAATGAGGGCCTTAGTACCTTACACAGTGCACACTTTCTGCAGTGCTCCTCTCCCTCATACTGCTTGTTTCCTGCTGCACACAGTGCCATGTAGGCCCGCCCCCTGCCGTGTAGCCACGCCCCTCCTGCTCCAACTTCTCCCTCTTCCTCTCACTTTTACATTGTTGAAAGATTCTAAGTTGAATAATCAAAGGTTGGTGGGGCCTGATAAAGGGGGCCCTGGAACACTTATCCCTTTTTCTCTGCCCTCCCCTCCGCCCACTCAAGCCGTCTGTTATAGCTGCAGTACTGCTCTCCTGTCCTGCTCCTCATGCCTCCCCTGCCCGGTTATCTCTCTGCCAGCCTGCAGCGCAGCTCCCATCACAGGTCACACACCACCTGAGCACTACTACAATTACTTACTTGTTTAGGCAGGTGGGAGAAGATCTAACAGCTGCTGTCCCCGCTGTAGCAAGAGAGAATTGACATCTCTCCCTGCACTGACAGAAACACAGGCGGCTCTGCTTTCTGGAGGAGGCGGCCAACGTTACCCACAACCCTGCGGTGCAACTGCATTTCCAGGCAGGCATACTGCTAGCGCAAAGGGGAGATAGTCATGTGACTCATGTCCTGTCCCTGTCACATCTGGACCTGCGCATGCGCAGTCCGGGATTCACGCGGGCTGTGGGGAATGCGGGGGATTCATTAGTTTTGCGGGGCAGCGGGAGGCTTGTCAGAAAAACGGGAGCCTCCCGCAAGATGCGGGAGGGTTGGCAAGTATGGTGTAACCCTTCCTGCCTGTGTGTACTGTATGTGTGTCCCTTCCTGCCTGTGTGTACTGTATGTGTGTGTGACCCTTCCTGCCTGTGTGTACTGTATGTGTGGCCCTTCCTGCCTGTGTGTACTGTATGTGTGTGTGACCCTTCCTGCCTGTGTGTACTGTATGTGTGGCCCTTCCTGCCTGTGTGTACTGTATGTGTGTGTGACCCTTCCTGCCTGTGTGTACTGTATGTGTGGCCCTTCCTGCCTGTGTGTACTGTATGTGTGTGTGACCCTTCCTGCCTGTGTGTACTGTATGTGTGGCCCTTCCTGCCTGTGTGTACTGTATGTGTGTGTGACCCTTCCTGCCTGTGTGTACTGTATGTGTGGCCCTTCCTGCCTGTGTGTACTGTATGTGTGTGTGACCCTTCCTGCCTGTGTGTACTGTATGTGTGTCCCTTCCTGCCTGTATGTACTGTATGTGTGTCCCTTCCTGCCTGTATGTACTGTATGTGTGTCCATTCCTGCCTGTATGTACTGTATGTGTGTGTGACCCTTCCTGCCTGTGTGTACTGTATGTGTGTCCCTTCCTGCCTGTATGTACTGTATGTGTTCCATTCCTGCCTGTATGTACTGTATGTGTGTGTGACCCTTCCTGCCTGTGTGTACTGTATGTGTGTCCCTTCCTGCCTGTATGTACTGTATGTGTGTCCATTCCTGCCTGTATGTACTGTATGTGTGTGTGACCCTTCCTGCCTGTAAGTACTGTATGTGTGTCCCTTCCTGCCTGTATGTACTGTATGTGTGTGTGACCCTTCCTGCCTGTGTGTTCTGTATGTGTGTCCCTTCCTGCCTGTATATACTGTATGTGTGATCCTTCCTGCCTGTATGTACTGTATGTGTGTGTGACCCTTCCTGCCTGTGTGTACTGTATGTGTGTCACTTCCTGCCTGTATATACTGTATGTGTGATCCTTCCTGCCTGTATGTACTGTATGTGTGTGTGACCCTTCCTGCCTGTGTGTACTGTATGTGTGTCACTTCCTGCCTGTATATACTGTATGTGTGATCCTTCCTGCCTGTGTGTACTGTATGTGTGTCACTTCCTGCCTGTATATACTGTATGTGTGTCCCTTCCTGCCTGTGTGTACTGTATGTGTGTGTGTCCCTTCCTGCCTGTAGGTAATGTATGTGTGTCTGTTCCTGCCTGTATGTACTGTATGTGTGTCCCTTCCTGCCTGTATGTACTGTATGTGTGTCCATTCCTGCCTGTATGTACTGTATGTGTGTGTGACCCTTCCTGCCTGTGTGTACTGTATGTGTGTCCCTTCCTGCCTGTATGTACTGTATGTGTGTCCATTCCTGCCTGTATGTACTGTATGTGTGTGTGACCCTTCCTGCCTGTAAGTACTGTATGTGTGTCCCTTCCTGCCTGTATGTACTGTATGTGTGTGTGACCCTTCCTGCCTGTGTGTACTGTATGTGTGTCCCTTCCTGCCTGTATATACTGTATGTGTGATCCTTCCTTCCTGTATGTACTGTATGTGTGTGTGACCCTTCCTGCCTGTGTGTACTGTATGTGTGTCACTTCCTGCCTGTATATACTGTATGTGTGATCCTTCCTGGCTGTATGTACTGTATGTGTGTGTGACCCTTCCTGCCTGTGTGTACTGTATGTGTGTCACTTCCTGCCTGTATATACTGTATGTGTGTCCGTTCCTGCCTGTATGTACTGTATGTGTGTCACTTCCTGCCTGTATATACTGTATGTGTGATCCTTCCTGCCTGTATGTACTGTATGTGTGTGTGACCCTTCCTGCCTGTATGTACTGTATGTGTGTGTGACCCTTCCTGCCTGTGTGTACTGTATGTGTGTCACTTCCTGCCTGTATGTACTGTATGTGTGATCCTTCCTGCCTGTGTGTACTGTATGTGTATGTGTCCCTTCCAACCTGTATGTACTGTAGATGTGTGTGACCCTTCCTGCCTATATGTGTTAATGTGTGACCCTTCCTGCCTGTATGTACTGTATGTGTGTATGTGTGACCCTTCTTGCCTGTATGTATATACTGTATGTGTGACCCTGCCTGCCTGTATGTACTGTATGTGTGTATGTGTGACCCTTCCTGCCTGTATGTACTGTATGTGTGACCCTTCCTGCCTGTATGTATGTGTGTGTGTGTATTAGGGGTGTGCACCGGCCACTTTTCGTGTTTTGGTTTTGGATCTGGATCTTTCTTCGTGTTTTGGATCTGGATTGGTTTTGCCAAAACCACCCTTCCGTGTTTTGGGTTCTGGGTTTTGTGTTTTGGATCTGTGTTTTTTTGAAAAAAAGCATAAAAACAGCTAAAATCACAGAATTTGTAGGTTTTTCTGCTCCTATGCTATTATTAACCTCAATAACCTTAATTTCCACTCATTTCCAGTCTATTCTGAATACCTCACACCTCACAATAGTGTTTTTATGTCCAAAAGGTTGCACCGAGGTAGCTGGATGACTATGCTAAGCGACACGAGTGGGCGGCACAAACACGTGACCCATCTAGGCGTGAAACTGCAGTGGCAGACAGGATGGCATTGAAAAACTAGGCCCCAAACTGTACATAATGCAAAGAAAAAAAAGAGGTGCAAGATGGAATTGTCCTTGGGCCCTCCCACCCACCCTTATGTTGTATAAACAGGACATGCACACTTTAACAAACCAATCATTTCAGCGCCAGGGTCTGCCACACAACTGTGGCTGAAATGATTGGTTCGTTTGGGCCCCCACAAAACAAGCTGGCAATTTATCTGTCCCTGCACAAACTGGCTCTACGGAGGCAAGATGTCATCCTCATCCTCCTCATCCACCGATTCCTCACCCTCTTCAGTGTGTACATCCTCATCCTCACAGAGTATTAATTCGTCCCTGCTGGAACCACAGGTCCCTCTGTACGTTCTGGAGGCTGGTCTCCCTGGAAGAGTTGATAATTCATTTTATGAACATCATCTTCTCCACATTTTGTGGAAGCAACCTCCTACGCCTTTCGCTGACAAGGTTCCCGGCTGCACTAAACACTCTTTCGGAGTACACACTGGAGGGGGGGCAACTCAGGTAAAATAGAGCCAGTTTGTACAGGGACCTCCAAATTGCTTCTTTTTCCTGCCAGTACAGGTACTTTGAGGATGCAGGTGCGGCTACAGCCCACACATTTCACAAAGACCGAAAAAAAAGAACAATATTTTAATTGTTTGTGTAGCACACTTTGAGGGTGTCACCACCCTTTAACAGATAGACGCACGCTTGTCGCTGCTGCTTTAAGGATGCAGGTGCGGCTACAGCCCACACATTTCACAAAGACCAAAAAAAAAAGAACAATATTTTAATTGTTTGTGTAGCACACTTTGAGGGTGTCACCACCCTTTAACAGACAGACGCACGCTTGTCGCTGCTGCTTTAAGGATGCAGGTGCGGCTACAGCCCACACAATTCACAAAGACAGAAAAAAGAACAATATTTTAATTGTTTGTGTAGCACACTTTGAGGGTGTCACCACCCTTTAACAGACAGACGCACGCTTGTCGCTGCTGCTTTAAGGATGCAGGTGCGGCTACAGCCCACACAATTCACAAAGACAGAAAAAAGAAGAAGAATATTTTTATTGTTTGTGTAGCACACTTTGAGAGTGTCACCACCCTTTAACAGACAGACGCACGCTTGTCGCTGCTGCTTTGAGGATGCAAGTGCGGCTACATCGCACACAAGTCACAAACACATTAAAAAAATAGTTTTTTATTTTTTGGAGCACTTTGAGATTTACACCACCCTTTAACAGACAGACGCACGCTTGTCGCTGCTGCTTTAAGGATGCAGGTGCTGCTACAGCCCACACAATTCACAAAGACAGAAAAAAAAAGAACAATATTTTAATTGTTTGTGTAGCACACTTTGAGGGTGTCACCACCCTTTAACAGACAGATGCACGCTTGTCGCTGCTGCTTTGAGGATGCAGGTGGAATCTAGACGGGATTTGGAACCGAGGACACACTACCTCCATCAATTGTCTAAATCCCACTGCACTAATGTCGGATACCGGACGCACGTCTAACACCAACATAGCAGTCAAGGCCTCAGTTATACGTTTTGCTTCAGGATGACTGCTGTCGTACTTCATCCTCATCGCTAGGGACTGTTGGAGGGTCAATTGTTTAGTAAAAGTAGTGATGTTCCTACTTCCTCTCTGGGATGATGAACAACTCCCAGCAGCAGCAACAGCACTAGGAGGAAGTGGTTCTTGATCTTTCCCTATTTTATTTTTATCGGAGAAAGTTTGGTCCTCCATTTATGTTATATTGATATATATATACGTGCGGCTAAAGCGCACACAAACACAGAAAATATTTTTTTATTTTTCTGGAGAGTAGTGCACTTTGTGGGTTACACCACCCTTTAAGAAATGAGCCAGCCGGCTCTTTACTTATGGGACACAGGCGCACGCTTGGCGCTGCTCCTTTGTTAATGCACGTGCTGCCACAGTGCACACAAGTCACAAACACAGAAAATATATATTTTTTTGGTTTGGAGTGTACTTTGGGGGTTACAGAACCCTTTAACGGTCAAGCCAGCCGGCCCTTTACTTATGACACAGGCGCACGCTTGGCACTACTTTGTTGATGCACGTGCGGCTACTGCGCACACAATTCACAAACACAGAAAATAATTTTTTCTTTTGGTTTGGACTGGACTGTACTTTCGGGGGTTACAGCACCCTTTAACGGTCAAGCCAGCTGGCCCTTTACTTATGACACAGGCGCACACTTGGCACTACTTTGTTGATGCACGTGCGGCTACTGCGCACACAATTCACAAACACAGAAAATTATTTTTTTTTTGGTTTGGACTGGAGTGTACTTTGGGGGTTACAGCACCCTTTAACGGTCAAGCCAGCCGGCCCTTTACTTATGACACAGGCGCACGCTTGGCACTACTTTGTTGATGCACGTGCGGCTACTGCGCACACAATTCACAAACACAGAAAATAATTTTTTTTTTGGTTTGGACTGGAGTGTACTTTCGGGGGTTACAGCACCCATTAACGGTCAAGCCAGCCGGCCCTTTACTTATGACACAGGCGCACGCTTGGCACTACTTTGTTGATGCACGTGCGGCTACTGCGCACACAATTCACAAACACAGAAAATCATTTTTTTTTTGGTTTGGACTGGAGTGTACTTTGGGGGTTACAGCACCCTTTAACGGTCAAGCCAGCCGGCCCTTTACTTATGACACAGGCGCACGCTTGGCACTACTTTGTTGATGCACATGCGGCTACTGCGCACACAATTCACAAACACAGAAAATATATATTTTTTGGGTTTGGAGTGTACTTTGGGGGTTACAGAACCCTTTAACGGTGAAGCCAGCCGGCCCTTTACTTATGACACAGGCGCACGCTTGGCACTACTTTGTTGATGCACGTGCGGCTACAGCGCACACAATTCACAAACACAGAAAATAATTTTTTTTTTGGTTTGGACTGGAGTGTACTTTCGGGGGTTACAGCACCCTTTAACGGTCTAGCCAGCCGGCCCTTTACTTATGACACAGGTGCACGCTTGGCACTACTTTGTTGATGCACGTGCGGCTACTGCGCACACAATTCACAAACACAGAAAATAATTTTTTTTTTGGTTTGGACTGGAGTGTACTTGGGGGTTACAGCACCCTTTAACGGTCAAGCCAGCCGGCCCTTTACTTATGACACAGGCGCACGCTTGGCACTACTTTGTTGATGCACGTGCGGCTACTGCGCACACAATTCACAAACACAGAAAATATTTTTTTTTTTGGTTTGGACTGGACTGTACTTTCGGGGGTTACAGCACCCTTTAACGGTCAAGCCAGCCGGCCCTTTACTTATGACACAGGCGCACACTTGGCACTACTTTGTTGATGCACGTGCGGCTACTGCGCACACAATTCACAAACACAGAAAATAATTTTTTTTTTGGTTTGGACTGGAGTGTACTTTGGGGGTTACAGCACCCTTTAACGGTCAAGCCAGCCGGCCCTTTACTTATGACACAGGCGCACGCTTGGCACTACTTTGTTGATGCACGTGCGGCTACTGCGCACACAATTCACAAACACAGAAAATAATTTTTTTTTTGGTTTGGACTGGAGTGTACTTTCGGGGGTTACAGCACCCTTTAACGGTCAAGCGAGCTGGCCCTTTACTTATGACACAGGCGCACGCTTGGCACTACTTTGTTGATGCACATGCGGCTACTGCGCACACAATTCACAAACAGAAAATAATTTTTTTTTGGGTTTGGACAGGAGTGTACTTTCGGGGGTTACAGCACCCTTAACGGTCAAGCCAGCCGGCCCTTTACTTATGACACAGGCGCACGCTTGGCACTACTTTGTTGATGCACGTGCGGCTACTGCGCACACAATTCACAAACACAGAAAATAATTTTTATTTTGGTTTGGACTGGAGTGTACTTTCGGGGGTTACAGCACCCTTAACGGTCAAGCCAGCCGGCCCTTTACTTATGACACAGGCGCACGCTTGGCACTACTTTGTTGATGCACGTGCGGCTACTGCGCACACAATTCACAAACACAGAAAATAATTTTTTTTTTGGTTTGGACTGGAGTGTACTTTCGGGGGTTACAGCACCCTTAACGGTCAAGCCAGCCGGCCCTTTACTTATGACACAGGCGCACGCTTGCCACTACTTTGTTGATGCACGTGCGGCTACTGCGCACACAATTCACAAACACAGAAAATATATTATTTTTTTAGCACTTGGGGGGAGCACCCCTGATGGACAGAGCACCCCCTGGACAACACTACAGCACCCCTTTAGGACTGGGACACTGCACAGGACTTTGGAGTGGACACAGCCCCTATGGAGAACTGACTGCACAACACAGTCCAGCCAGCCCCTATGGACTTTGAAGTAGTGGACACAGCCCCTATTAACAACAGCAGCACAGCACAACACAGCCAGCCTCTATGGACTTTGAAGTAGTGGACAACAGCAGCACTACACTACACTACACTACACAGCCCTAACTCCCACCCTCCCTCTTCACTGTCCACAGCCGAGGGAGAAAATGGCGCCGACGCGGGTACCTTATATAGGATCCAAAACCCGCGAGACTCGGAAGGCGGGATGATGACGTCTTGCCTCGATTTCAGATCCGAGTCAGGCGGGAAAAGTCGAGCCAGATTCGGATCGGACTCGGATCGGGGGGGCTCGGGGGAGTTCGGATTTCAGAAATCCGAACCCGCTCACCCCTAGTGTGTATGAGTGACCCTTCCTGCCTGTATGTACTGTATGTGTGCATGTGTGACCCTTCCTGCCTGTATGTACTGTATGTGTGTATGTATGTGTGACCCTTACTGCCTGTATGTGTGTATGTATGTACTGTATGCATATGACCCTTCCTGCCTGTGTGTACTGTATGTGTGTCCCTTCCTGCCTGTATATACTGCATGTGTGTCCCTTCCTGCCTGTATGTACTGTATGTGTGTCCCTTCCTGCCTGTAGGTAATGTATGTGTGTCCCTTCCTGCCCAAATGTACTGTAGATGTGTGTGACCCTTCCTGCCTGTATGTGTGACCCTTACTGCCTGTATGTCATACTTGCCTACTTTTGAAAAAGCATTTCAGGGAGATTGTGAAAGCAGCACCTATGAGCACGTGTTACAGTGGGCATGTACTGATAAATCTGAGAGGCGTGTCCTAAACCTGACATACATCCAAATGTAAACCCAGCCCAAAAGCAGTTAGTAAGATCTGTTTGTTGATGAAAACACACTTAGGGCCTCATTTAGTAACGAGTTTTATCACCAAATCGAGTGATAAATTTCACTGTGTATGATTAATGGTGCTCCAGCCAATCAGCTCCCAACTGTCAACTGTTAGAAAACTGTTGGGAACTGATTGGCTGGAGCACCATTTATCATACACAGTGGAGAGACCATGATCTCTGTTGGTTGACGGAGATTTCGTGTCCTTTTTGACTCATTTGCGGCAGCTCACTTGTGTGACCCCCTCTGTTTTGCAGAAACTTCTAAACCTTAAGTGATTTTGGAAGCTATAGTGATTTTCTGTTCTGTAAGTAAACTTGCGACTGATATACCCCATTCCAAACGGTATGAGAATACGCCTGCCTGCACTGTCTTATACTAAAAATTTGCACAGTTATCCAAGTTATAGGTGAACACAATGTAAAAAAATGAAGGCTGGAGGTGTACTTCAGGGTCCAGTCTTTAACCCTGGCAATGCTGGGTATCAAATTCCCTAAGTGGAATAACAAATACAAAATCAAGAGTGTTTTGTATTTTTTTTAAATGATTGCACCTTTTAATCCAGAGGCAGAAAAGAAACAAAGATCTGGCAGCTTTGAAACCGTAATTTAGCAAATCACCATAAAAGTAAATAGATTAGCTCCTTAAAGACACTCATAAGGGTAATACAATTAACTGTTTAGGAGGTTATCAATGCAACATCTGATGCTGTTTTTAACAGGGAAAGTTACTATACAGTCAAAATGAATGTCCTCTGTCAGTACTAAAGTTTCCAGTCAAAATGGGCAAAAGAGGAATGACAAAAGTATCCAAAAATTAAGTACCAACCAATCAATGCCCAATTATAATTTTTCAAACACAGCCTGTAAAGTGACAGGAGCTGATAGGTTGGTACTTTATCTCCATCCCCTTTATCTCTCTCCAACGCTTAGTACATAGGGCCTGATTCAGAGCCGCTCGTAAGCGGCCGCTCGTTCGCTCTGAGCGATGTTCGCACAACTGCGCATGCGTATGGGTAATGCGCATGCGCAAACCAGTCATTGCGGTCGGAAATCGTGTGCTCGCAAAACAGCGAGAGGCTGCTAATTTGATTGACAGAATGTACCGTTTGTGGGTGGTAACAGGGGAAGGTGCTTGAAAACGGGGGAGTGGAGATCCAAACGCAGGCGTGCCAAACGGTCAGAAGGGCGTTTAATGGGAGTGCATAATTAGTAAAGGAGCGTCATCGACCACGTTACTTGGTTGTCTTTTAGCCTGAACTGCTCGCAGTGATAGCAGTAAAAAAAACCTACCACAAGCACAGCGAGCAGTTCAGAAGCCTTTCGATGTACCCGATTAATCTAATAAATACCGGAGATGACATGTGTTGCGAACGGCAAAGGGATGTCTTTACAAAATAGCGAGCACATTTTTCGTTCGCTCGCTCAAGAATAGAGGCGTCAACAAACCGCAAAGAGCGCGCACTCAATTTAAATAGCCGGTCCCTTTTTTGGAACGACCGTCCGCAAATAGCGTCCGGCTCTGAATCAGGCCCATAGACCCCAATGTGTGCTTTGATCTACTTTCCAAATGTTTACATCACAACAGCAGCTATTTTTGAGTAAATTACATAGGGGTATATTTACTAAGGTGCAGCTTAACCAATTGTTTTAAAACAGGAATGTTAATACATGCTACACCAGGTTTGTTTAGCATTTAATCCTGATGCTGATTTAAAAACTATTGGGGAGATGCATCAAGTCTTGGTGGTAAATGTACTAAGGTTCGTGTTGGTCTGAAATTGCAATCTCAGATGAGTTTAGGCATTATTTTCAACTTGCAAATTTACTAAAGGCAAACTCGGGTGAGATTTCTCTCTTTTCAATGATAAACTCGGGAGAGATTGCAAACTCGAATAAACTCACCATCAGCTAAACTCTGAAGTACTTTTCCTGAAAAAGATACAACTCGTGAATTTACCAAGATTTGAGATTACAATGTCGGGTGTAATTGTAGCAAACTCGCTGCTAAATTGAAGTTTCAAATAGACCACCTTCTGAGCTGCGAGTTTGGCCGAAACATACACAGATCAGTGTGATTTGTGTATGTTTCTCCATGTAAACACTATTTAAAGGGTTAATATAAAAAAATAACGTAGCCACCCCCCCCCCCCCCAAGCAAAAAAAAGGAAAACCAGCCCCGGACTGCTTAGCCAGTCCTGTTTCCTAAAAATACGATATGTGAAAGCTGCTTGTTCGGGAGAGTTTAGCAGTGAGAAGACACTGCAAACTCGGGTGAGAAATCTCTATCTAAACTTGCTACTCAGGTGAGAAATCTTGATCTGCTTCACCATCGCCCAACTCGATCACAGCTAAACTCACTTATTAGTAAATTTGAGAGTTTCAGAAGCATCAAATCATAAGATTATTTTCACTGCTTAATACAGGGAGTTCGGAAAGTCCCTCCACAATGACTATGTGCTAAGTGTGTGCAATCCAAAATTCAAATAAGGGATCCACACCAACTGCCATTGAGTTCCGTTCATTGATGTTTGGCAGCGTTTGAGGTGGCAGTTGGTGTGGCTCTCCTATTTGAATTTTGGACTGCACTGCAGCCCTGCCTCTAGAGCTGCCACTGTCCATAACACACCTATCGCACAGTCTCTGCGGATGGACTTTCTGAACTCACTGTACATGTAACTTAAAGTACCAACAAACCAGCTTCCAACTGTCATTTTACAGGCTGTTTTTGAAAAATGACAGTTAGAAGCTGATTTGTTGGTACTTTATTCCCTCCACTTTATCTCTCTCCAAGGCTTGTCTCTTAAAACTGGCAATGATCGTCGGCATTGACACACGGGCTCTTAGTAAATTTACCTCACAGTTTTGTATTCCTGCCAGGGTTGGCTTTAGGAGCTGGCAAGTTGTGGCTTGAGGACGCGGCCATATTCACCCCAATCGGCACTGTCTAATCTGATGCTGCCCACCCGCGTTTTCCCGCTAACATATATAAGCTGCAGTTACCGTAGTGCCGTACCACTGGGAGTCCCAGTCTCCCAGAATGCTGGGCGTGTGACGTCATGCCACATGACATTGTCACACATGGTGTCCTGGGAGCGGTTGCTGGAGAGACAAGATGGAGGAGCTCAGCAAAGAGGAGTGACCTACCTGCCCACCTGCAAGGTAAGACTCAGGCAAACAGCTCCCCCTCCCTGGCAAACAGCTCTTTCCTGCCCCCCCCCCACCCCCTCGGCAAACAGCATACCCCTGTGCAGCATGCGGGGCTGCTTCGCGACCACTCAATTACTATATTCTTTATGGTGGTTTTTTTGGTCACGCCCTTTCATAACAAACTCTCGTCCTGAGCTCTGCAAGCTCTAAAACCGGCCCTGATTCCTGCACATTAACTCTCAAAAAATATCTGGTTTAGAACCCCATAGAAACATTGATATCATTTCCACTCTCTCTTTTACAAAAGATTATAAGTTTTCATCTAAGCTTTACCTTGTTGAATCTCATGAGAGATAAAGGGGTCTATTCATCATTCCTTAATTTCTACAAAAGCAGGGTTTCATTAACTGTGTAATGCAGGAGATATCACTGATTTCTCCTGGTTACAATTCTGTGCCAATAATTTTCACAGACCCCATACTTTAGTATGGGGATGTAGAATTTATATAATTCATCAAGTTTTGAAAAAGCATTTTCTTTGGAACATTATGGTGTTACTACAACACCCAAATGTGTTCACAAGCTGCCATTTACACGTCAGCTTGTGCAGCAGAGGGATCTCTTCAGATACTTCCCTGGTGTGACTTCCCTTACTACGGCATTCGGGGAGGGAAAGGAGACACTGGGGAAAAGGATGTGGGGAGGGAACATGGAAACTGTGCAGAGTCTGCAGAGGAAGCAGGGGAAGTATCTCTCACTTCCGAAAAGCTGTCTCCACAGAGAGGGCACTTTTCGTAAGTGATTATTTAGTAAAGGAGCTTCTCCTTCACTTAATTATACTTTAATATACTACAGTACCCCACCCTTGGTTGCCGACACCATGCTGCTTATCTAAGTGTTATGCAGCAATGTATTAATCATGTATCTGTCCTGCATTGTTTGTACTGTTAATAACTGTTTTCTTGTGTGCTCATTTGTTTATGTACATTGTAAGGCACTGCGGAACCCTTGTGGTGCCATATAAATAAAGGATGATAATAATAATAATAATAAAGGAGGCATGATGAATACCTCCGATATTTGCAATGCATTCTATGTGAGTTTTTTCTCATGATGAATAGGCACCATATTATATATTTTATGATATTGTGAACTAATTTTTAAAAATTAGTTAAGATTGACCCTTGTTTTATATAAAATCCTTTTGATGGATATGTTTACTTTTATTGTGATATTAAATGTTATATATTGTTCAGTTTAGTGATGAGTGTTTCCGTTTTGGCAGAAAACTTGAACACACCCCACCTTGGCGATTCCTAGTAGAACCGAGTCGCGCCTTCCTGCCAAGTTTCGGATTTCAAAACGATGCAAAACATATTCTTCCCAGAAATTTCTGATCTTGCCTATTTTGCATTGCATAAGAGACCCTCCCTTATTATCAGGCAACATTTTACTTGGGAGAGTGTATGGAGACGGTGTGTGCTGTAGTTGCTCTTCACAAGACGACATAAGGATGCCATTAGGAAACCATTATATTAGCGATAGTTGTAGTAAATAGATGGAATTGTTTGGGATGTAGTTAGCAGACTGGCGGACGGCATTCCGCTGGTCTGAATCCAGACGCTGGAAGTCCGACACTGGACTTAAGGTAGGCATTGAAATACTGATGCCTATCTTAATCCCAATGCTGGAACACAGACAGATGCCAGCCCAAACCTGGTAAGTCTGGGCTGTCTTAGCTGTTATCTGTGCGGGGGGAGGGAGGGTTAGGTTTAGGTTCCATAGCAGGGTTAGCATTAGTTTTTTGGGGGAGATGAGAGTTAAGCACTCCTAGGGGTGGTTAGGTTTAGGCACCATTGGGGGGTTAGGTTTAGGCACTAAGGGGGGAGGGTTAGGTTTAGGCATGAAGGGGGGAATCTTAGGTTTAGGCACTAATGGGGAGGGTTAGGGTGTGGGGTGGGGAGGGTTAGGCTACAAGAAGGGAGGGTTATACTTACCTGACCCCTGTCAGTATACCATCGGGATGCCGCTGTTGGTATTTTGACAGGAGGCATCCAAACAGCCGGCATTGCATACCTATTCCGTTTAACAGGCACACTAGCTAGCAACAACTGCAATCCTGTGCACTGCAAACTGCAAACAGACTACTGTGTGTTTGTCAGATATAGTAGCACCTGCAATCCAGTGCTGCAAATAGGTTGTTGTATATGTTTGTTAAATTGAACTTCTTGCACTTGTTTATTTTCATAAATATATCTAATCTATCTACACTACATTATATAATTTATATTGTCACTTGGATATGAGGGTAAAGAGACAGTGTGATTTCAAAATTATTTGTCCAAAAGATAGTATACCGTGCTGTGCTGTGTCTTATTTCATTGTACCCCAAAGAATACCTCTTTTCCTGTTATAAAACAAATATTGCAAAACATCTGCAGTCTTCTTAATTCAATTAAAACAGTATTTCAAGATGTGTGTTTTGGAGAGGTGGTGTATATTACTGTACTTGCTCTGGGAGCTATTGTGTCCCTGTTAGCTGCACCCCAAAAAAATAATTAAAGTGGAAAATAGAGTCTCACGTTTCTGGCATTTTAATCCCAGAGAACACTCCTTCCACTATTTTTAAACCCTCTGCAAACATGAGGATTAGTAGTAGTAAAAGTAATTAGGATGATGGTGTAGACATAAAAATTGAGGATGCTACATTGGAATTGCAACAAGAAAAGATGAATAATTGTGTATCTGACACTAATGAGGATGTTGATGATAAATGTGTTTGACAAAAACAAGTTAATAAAATTCAGGAGGAGGATCTTGTTTGTGTCAAAGTCAGCCACCAGTGGCTGCAGTTCTTGCCAGTCATAAAAAGAAGGATATTGCCATGCCTGTGCATAACACAAAAAAAGCCACTTCCATGTGGAATAATTTTTACCCAAATCTTGATATTTGTCTTCATCTGTATTATTTGTGATACCTAAGAAAGTAGAGGTAGGGATGTTAACCATCTAGGCACCTCCTCCCTGTTACATTATTTGCAGCGAGTTCATGCAAATTATGTATCAAAATCTGGAAAATCATGTAAAATAATAAGAAGTCCAGCCACAGCTACTAGCAGCATGAATAGATTTCAGTACATGCAATCTCAACCACCATCACCTTCATCATCAACCTCCTCATTAATGATCAGAGGTAGTCCTGCACCCAATTTACAAAGGCAAACTGAGTCCTTCCCTATCCAGGAGTCCCAAAAAAACTCTTTGTACATTATTACTGCTGTTGCTGGGGGTAATCTACAACACAGATGGGGATAAAGAAGACTAGTAGTTTTAAACAACAATTGACTATAAAACAGTAATTTGCAAGAGGAACCAAGTATGACAGCCACCATCCTGTTGCACAGCAGATCACTGAAGCCATGACAGCTATGTTAGCATTAGATTTGTGTCCAATATCCACCATCGCTGAATCTGGAATCAGCCTAATGCTAAAGTTGAGGTCATATGTCCACACTACCAAATTCCACCTCAATTTTATTTTACCATAACAGCAATTCCTCACCTATACTGGGACATTAAAAAATGTATTCTTTGCCTAGAAATGCCATTGTTCTGACTATACACTTAACTTCAGATATGTGGTCAAGTGGCACTGATCAAACTAAAGATTACATGACTACAACAGTCTGCTGGATGGGTATATCACCTTTAGTAGCCAGAGTATCTAACACACAATGCCAGCTCATTCACAGGCTGTCTAATCTACACTATGTATCAATGTCTAAGAGGCATACTGGTGTCAATCTGTGGATAAAACTTAGGGGTCTGATAGCAAAATGGCTTACCCTGCTAAGATTTTTTTCTGGGTTTATTATTTCTGATAACACAAGTAACATTGTAAGAGCATTACAAGTGGGTAAATTTGAACATGTACTATGTTTTGTGCACACAATAAACTTTGTGTTTCAGAACTTCTGAAAAAAAATAAAAAAAAACAGTTGCAACATGCTCACTGTGGCTTGTAAAATTTCTGGCCATTTTTGGTATTCAGGAAACGCATGAAAAACATTGCAGCAGCTGCAAGAAAAGTTCAGTTTGCCATGCCACCAACTGAAGCAAGTGGTAATAGCCAGGTAGAATTTCATTATATTTATGCTCCAGTGAGTGGAGGCACAGGAACAAACTATCATTATGTATACATCTAGCCTTGAGATAAGGAGAGAGGGGACATTCTACCACCTTACTGCAGCACACTGGAGAATAATCTTAGTTTTATGCAAGCTACTGAAATCATTTGAAATTGTACCAAATTAAATTAGTTCAGACACTGACATCTTGAGTGAGGTCATACCCATAATCTAACTACTGGAAAAGTAGCTAGAAAAGCTGAAGGAGGAGATGAAACTAAGTATGTTGGACATGTAGATCAAGTTCTTTATTTGCTTTGTCAGGACTCAGGTTTGCAACATTTTGCTATTGGACCACTACATTTTGTTAACCATATTTTATCCTAGGTTAAAGTCCTATGTAGCCTTTCTTTCCAACTGACACAGATTTTAGAAAATGCAAGGAGCTCCTGGTGAGCAAGTTGTCAGCTCTTTTGGTATATGACACAATGTCTCCTGGTTAAGCTTCTTCTGCAAATACTACTGCCAGGAAAAATATTACCTTTTAAAAGAAACCCACAGGTGATGAGGATGAGTCATCTCAGCGCACCAGAGTAAAACATTATTATTATTATTATTATTATTATTAATAATACATTTTATTTAAAGGATGCCACAAGTGTTCTGCAGCATCTTACAGAGGGAAAAACAATAAGACTATACAGGGTAAAACAGTATAGTACAAATAGCACTACAAATCTCGACACAACCACTGATGCAATGTGTGCAATTGAAGTGTACAGCATCAGCTGAAACCTGTAGCTGTTAGTGTGGGTGCAAATGATTGGTCTAGTTAGTCTGAAAAAAAACAAAAACATGATAGGAGTAAAGGGACAGAGAGTCCAAGGAGGATGAGCAAGTTTGAAGGATGAGGGTAAGATGCCAGTGGAAAGGAATAGATCGAAGATGTGTTGAGGCAGTGGGAAAGAGGGACCGAAGGAGGCAACAGGGGATGGGATTCAAGGGTAGGTATAGGGGGAGTGGATAAAAGGGAATGGACTTCATCTCCCATGGTGGGGTGAAAGGAGCAAAAGGGTAAGTTTCTAGAGGAAGGGGAGGGTGGGGTGGTAGGTATTTTGGAGGTGTAAAAGTAGGCCAAGTTAGTGGCAGTGAGCGAGGGTGGAAGGGGAGGAGGGGGTTGGTGAAGCAGTGTATTGAATGTGTCAAAGAGGCAGTGGGGGATGGTGGACTGAGAAGATATCTGATACTTGAAGAAAGATTGCTTGGCAAGGGAGAGGGCAGAGCAGTAGGAAGAGAGGATGAACTTGAAGTGGTGGAATTCTGTTAAGGAGCGAGAGTTCCTCCAGTGCTTTTCAGTGGTGTGAGCATCTTTGAAGGACCCGGGTAAATTTGGTGTGCCAAGGTTGGGGCTTGGAGCAGCAAAGTGGGACAGAAGAGATGGGGGCAGAAGAGTCTAGCACAGAGGTGAGGTTGTAGAAGGAGACCATATGTTTGGAGCAAGCAAGGATGGATAAAGGGGAAAGGAGAGTTTCAAGCAAAAAGGAGAGAATAGCAGGGTCACGAGCAGCAAGATTGCATCTGCCAACTGTAGATTTGGGTGTGAGGTGGGGTTCAGGAGAAAAAAGATTAAAGGAGAGGAGATAGTCAAAGAGTGGGTAAAGAGAGTTGGAGAAATCAGAGAGAGTACAGAGATGAGAGAAGACAAAATCAATGGAGTGGCTGAGGCAGTGGGTGGGAGAAGAGGTCCATTGAGAAAGGCCAATAGAGGAGGAGAGGGCAAGAAGTTTGGTGGAAGCTGGGTCAGTGGGGATGTCAGTGGGGATGTTGAAGTCACCTAGGATCAGGGAGGGGAGGTCAGAGGAGAGGTAGTATGGAAGCCAGGCAGCAAAGTGGTCAAGGAACTGGGAAGTGGGGCCAGGGGGATGGTAGATGATGGAGACACGGATATGGATAGGGTATAATAGACAGATAGAGATGACTTCAAAGGAGGAGAAAGAAAGAAAGGGCTCAGGGGGGATAATACAAAAGGTATAGCTAGGGGCTATGAGGATGCCCACTCTGCTGGGCAGTCTTCAGGTCTGATGAAGTGGGTGAAGGAGAGCCATCCCATAGGAGAGAGCATTTGGGTTGCAGTGTCAGTGGAAGAAAGCCAGGTTTCAGTGATAGCAAGAAGGTTAAGAGAGTTAGAGATGGAGCAGACATGTATAGCAGCTAGTTTGTTATGGATGGATCTGGAATTCCAGAGGGCACAGGAGAAAGAGAGAGGGAAGTGTGAAGATATGGATGAGATTGGTAGGGTTGCAGGTGCGTGGGGGTGGGCTAAGTCTGAGAGGTAGATGTGCTCAGGTAATTAGTACCTGCCCCCCCCCCTCTTGGTGCCCCTGCTCTACCTCCAATCACCTATACTGACCTGGAGCCTTTGATTTGCTGTTTGGAGTAAGTTTAATGGTGACCTCGTTTTCTATTAAACATTACTCTGGCTGCAATCACCTGTACTGGCCTGAGGCCTTCTTGGAGAAGTTGTTATTACCTTATTAATTAATTTGCAATTTCTACTTTGTATATTGTACTTTGTATCTACCTTCTAAAATTATCAATTTCTATTGTCCTGAGGCCTGTGATATGCTGCTTGAATTCAGTGTGTTTGTAAACTCACATTTGGATAATATACTCTATATGATATATACTTGTATATTATATTTTCAAGGAGGCTTTTACTTTTAGGCTTTTAGTTTTTGATTAATGAAAACATTCTATTGGGTAATATATACAGTATTATTAAACTGCCATCCTGTCTGCCACTGCTGTGCCACTGTTTTAGAGATGTCCTACTGTACAGTATATTCTTTTCATTTGTGCAGCTGTTATGTTGCTTAGTTTAGCCAGCAGCTCACCACAAACTGGTCAATATTGGTGAAAACAATATTGTTAGTTGTGAGGTGGTGAAAATTGTCTGGAAATTACTGGAAATTAATGCTATTGATGGTAATTGTACTGTAAATACAAAAACAGCTAAAAATTATGATTTTAGCTGTTTTTATAAATATTTAGAAAAAATCCAAAACCAAAACATTTGAGGGTGGTTTTACCAACACATGATGAAGAACTAGAACCAAAGCCAAAACACGGGTGTCTGCACTAAAGATGATTGGTTCGGTTTAGCTGAAAACCTGGCTCAGATCATATTTGGCTTCCGAGTATAACTGAGTCCCGACTCGGGTCTTCTTGCCAGGTTCGTAACTCAGATATAAAAATCGGATCTTGTGTATTTTGGATTGCATTTAAGTCCCTCTACTTTCAGGTGCTGTTAGGTAATCTAAATTGACTGTACATGAATGCTATTGATGTTAATAATACTATAGGAACAATAACAGATCAAAGATAAATGATTATAGTTGTTTTTATACATTTTTAATGAAATCCAAAACCACAACTGAAACAAAATTGGTCATTGGTTTTGACAGAGCCAGAAAATCTAGTATACATACTGTAGTTAGCAGGCACTGCAAACAATGCCTATTTTCAAATTTCATGTTTGGGGAAAATATCAAACATCCGATGTTATAAAGAAATAGCCCCTATGGACTTATTTAGATACTATAATTGTCTCACTTAGCAAATTAATTATACATAAAATGTGTACCCTGTTTAATGAAATCCAAGTACAGCATCCAAAAACTTTAGTATGTACTTACTACATAATACCTGTGTTGTCTGTATGGGCATATCCAATATAAATAGCTGAGTCTCCAACTTGTTACCAGGAAACAAGCCAGAGATTCAGGACGCACTGGACCGTAATGTTCCATCAGGACAATATTTGTTCCTAATGTGAATCAGCCAAGCTCGGCAAACAAATATACTATCACAATTCTACAATATTTATCTTATAATAAGGCGTGCAGTTGGTTTGTGAAATTCTTCAAGTCCTATTGATTCCATCTGTATCACTTATTGCATACAGATCAATAAAATTAAGTACTGAAACCAATTTAATCCCATAATGAAGGAAAATTGTTCCATTGAAGTTCAAACGCCATCTACTTGAAAATTACCATTATGGTGAGTATTTAATTTTGAGTACTGCAGAAATATTAAATATCAATACACAGTAAACACAATGTGGTTTTAATTGTTCCTCTAACAATTTCCATCTCCACAGTTCTATCTAAAGGGGACATGGGTTCCCCTAAAATCTTCCAGCAGCCGCAAAAATTACTGGATAATTAAGCATACCTCAACTATTGGAGGGGCACGGCTCCATGCCCCCAATCACAATTGTTGCTGGGACCAGCAATATGCCACTATATAATGAGCCTGATTTTGAGTTGCACATTGTGCATTTGGAAATAAATCCTGTATTCAGAGTCGGCTAGATCTATGCATATGCTGGTGACATTATGATCATCATCAGTGTACATTTGCACCGGCCCAATCCTTGGATCAATAGAACTTCTGAAGATAGGTGGATCTCTGCATCTGCTCATCTCTGAATAGCCCGCAATTCCTACAACATCCCTATGACATCATCAATGTGAGCACATAAATTTTGTACATATTTGCTGATAATCTCGGCCTTTCCTCCACGTGGGGACAGCAAGTGTGTGGGTGTGTGGGGGTGCCACTGCAAATGCATCAGTCGGGTCCTGCGTCACACTGTTCAAAGCCACAAAATATAAATTGTAAAACTGGGCAGTACCAAAATGATGCCATTCAATGCAAATCTGTGTCATCAAGCACCCGAAAGTGTTTCAGAATGAAGTTTGCAACATTTGGGAGCTGTTCTACTCTCCTCGGAATCCGAGAGAGTCATAATATGAGATTAGGTTAGTAAGGCCTCGTACTCTATAGGGTTGATAGTGACAGCCAAAACAAACATTATAATGATCTGTTTACTGCAAGGTTACTCTTTTTAAAACACATCTGCTTTTGGGAAAAGTGGATTTGTTTCTTTTACCTGTTTTTAATTTTTTTTAGAAAAACTATGCAGGTCCACCAGCAGCTTAAATACCATCCAAGATATCAGTTGGTTTGGAAAAAAGCCAGGGCTCGGCCCCACATTTATAGTTGCTCCAATTCTCCCACACCACACCACCTAGCAAAACGATTTGATCATTATCATCTCATCTCTATTGATAGACTATAAATTCTGTAAAATTGAATTTACAATGACAGTGTGAAATGTCATTCCTCTGAGTGATGAAGTAAAAGCAGAACCAGAACATTGTGGAACCGGATGCTGAAAAACAGCTTATACTTGGCAAAATTTGGTTTGTGTGAAATCTGTAACTTCACTCATCTGTGCTTAATATTCATTGCCTGGGCCCCTGTTGCCAAACCCTAATGCACCACTGATCCCACAAGCAAAGTAACATTGTGCTATTGTTCATTTCATTGTAAATGTTTCTCCTATCAATATTTCTGAATAGCAATAAAGGATCTGTCAATAGCTCTTTCAACATTGAAATTAAAACTGTCAGTGATATAGTTGCTGATGCAGAGGTGCACCCAAGTCTGTTTTGCAGACAAATCTTGCATTTGTTAGCACTGTGTATGCTCCATACCAGAGCACAAGCTTCTACAGATGATCCAGATTTGTACGCATCTCATTTGTATTTTCGGTTGCGGCTAAGGGGCCATAACCAAGTGGTAACATGGCATTCGCACATAGTCTAAGTCCAATGAGGGCATGTAGACAGAGCTGCGGATTATGCTGAGTTGTGTGCACACAGATTAACTGGTTTCAGTCAGATTTCTTGCACCAAGGATAGGGCTAGTGCACGTGTGTGTTGATATTGATGTCTATGAAACCATATGGATAGGAGTAGTGTTGTTGTATGGTTGCATACAACTCGGCATATGTTCGAACATCCACACTTAGTTCAGTGGACTTAATGCAAGTGAACCTGCAGCCAGCTTGCTTGCAACTGCTCCATGCTCCTTGCTCACTGTCTCTCCACTCTGTGTCACCCCTGTCTGTCTGCCCCTTCCTTTAGACTGTAAGCTCTCACGAGCAGGGCCCTCTTCCCTCATATGCTTTTCCTTCCCTTGCTTCTACCACTATATACTCTCCCCTGCCTACAACGGCACACAATCTTTGGGTTCTGCTACCCTGCTGCCTATTTGAGTTTTATGACTGCTGATGCAGCAATGTTTATAAACAATGTCCATGTTCTGTATTCCTGTTTTTTTTGTTCATACTGTTTCTGTTTTTGGACTTGTAAGACTCTTGTGGCAATATATACATAAAGGATAATAATAATAACTTTGTTTAGGCTACATAGTGTGTAATGTGATACGAAGAATGGAAAACAAAATCACTCATACAACATGTTTCAATTTTCTGTATGCAAACAATGCTAAATTATGTTAATATAAAGTCACTTTATACTATTAATTCAACCACCCCATTTTCTTGATATTAAGCTTTATTTTATTTACTGAAAAAAGAACTCTAATAAACTCAACCCAAAACATATTTAACAAAAATGCAATCAGGAGTTTATCACAGGCATCTAGTAGGTTAATTGGAAAAACAAATATCTTGGCAAAAATCACTGATTGTAGGCGTAATAAATGTTTACAAGTGTGTTATTTTGCATGTAACACATATTATATAAAAATGTTCCAATGTATATTTATTATTATACCTTTGTGTCAGTAATGATAATTTAGCTGTAAGAGGCCTTTATGAAATTGCTGCATAGGAGGAGATGGCAGGGATGTAAGAATAAATTACTTGTCCAATTTGGAGTTGTATTACTAATATTGTTTTCAAACAAAACAAGAGGAACAGATTGCACTCCAAAAATATCTTGATGAAAGGTATCAAATGCATAATTTTGGTTTGAATCATTATACAGCACTTCCTGCTTCCCACCAGACTGTAACAGTTTTTATTAATCATATTAGTTAATGTGCAGCCTGTTTCTGTTTTAGAAAAATCCAGTATCCATGTAAATGTACTTTTGAATTATGTTTGATCTATTTTATATGCTTGATATGTCTTTATATTTTACTCACTTGTTTTCCTTTTCTTTATTCTGTTTTTAATGCTGTTCTTATTATCCGACATTAATGCACATTTTATTCAGTGTGCCACATAATAGGACAAAGCTCATCAATAATAGATGCAGTTAATGACATGGGCAATATTTGCAGACACAAATAATTGCAAGCTGAGGAGTACTAAAGCCGATTGCTATATATAGATGTAAGAATTTCAAAGTCGTCTGAGGAAAAATCATAAATTAAACTCATAAATCTTCACAGTTTTTAGCAGAGTCAAGCTTTAGTTCAGTTTGTGCTACACTAAATAGAATGTTTGAAAAAGATTGTATTGATGTGGTTTATTACAGAAACTTTACAGGTCCTCTTTTACTGAAAGAGGAGTGGTAAGTGCAATGAAGACCAAATTTACAGTGTCATTTTCAGAGTAGTATTAAAATGTACAACTTACAGTTGTCATCTTGTTTTGATTTCAGGCAGAAAACAGTGACAGCTTTGTGCTGCAGAGATGCAGCTGAGCAACATTATTAGATTGTCAGTCAATAAGTTTTCAGTGTGTCTTTTGGATAAACACTTTGGAATAGGCCTATTCTGAAATAAAAGACGTCAGCCTACTTTTCAATATTTGTGCCTGTGTGAGGCCAAGACAAAAGGAAGACTATTTGAACACTATATATATATATATTACCATTAAAAAGTTTGTTGTCACTTAGAAATGTTTTTTGTAAGAAAAGCACTTTTTTTCAATGAAGATAACATTAAATTAATCAGAAATACACTCTATACATTGTTAATGTGGTAGATGACTATACTAGCTGCAAATGTCTGGGTTTTAAAGGAATATCTGCATTCGTGTATAGAGGCCCATTTCCAGCAACCATCACTCCAGTGTTCTAATGGTACATTGTATTTGTTAAATGCATTAGAAGACTAATGGATGATTTGAAAACCCTTGTGCAATTATGTTAGCACAGCTGAAAACGGGTTTGCTTGTTAGAGAAGCTATAAAACTGGCCATCCTTTGAGCTAGTTGAGTATCTGGACCATCACATTTGTGGGATCGATTATAGTCTCAAAATGGGCAGCAAAAAGAGAACTTTCATGTGAAACTCGACAGTCTATTCTTGTTCTTAGAAATGAAAGCTATTCCATGCGATAAATTGCAAGAAACTGAACATTTCCTACAACGGTGTGTACTACTCCCTTCAGAAAACAGCACAAACAGGCTCTAACCAGAGTAGAAAGAGAAGTGGGAGACCCCGGTGCACAACTGTGCAAGAAGACAAGTACATTAGAGTCTCTACTTTGAGAAATAGAGGCCTCACAAGTCCTCAACTGGCAGCTTCATTAAATGGTACCTGCAAAATGCCAATGTCAATGTCTACAGTGAAGAGGCGACTTAGGCAGAGTGGCAAAGAAAAAGCCATATCTGAGACTCGCCAATAAAAGTAAAAAATTAATATGGGCAAAAGAACACAGACATTGGACAGAGGAAGATTGGAAAGAAGTGTTATGGACAGACGAATCGAAGTTTGAGGTGTTTGGATCACACAGAACATTTGTGAGATGCAGACCAAGTGAAAAGATGCTGGAAGAGTGCCTGACGCCATCTGTCAAGCATGGTGGAGGTAATGTGATGGTTTGGGACTGCTTTGGTGCTGGTAAAGTGGGAGATTTGTACAAGTTAAAAGGGATTTTGAATAAGGAAGGCTATCACTCCATTTTGCAACGCCATGTCATACCCTATGGATAGCGCATAATTGGAGCCAATTTCCTCCTCCAACAGGAAAATGACCCAAAGCACACCTCCAACTTATGCAAGAACTATTTAGTGAAGAAGCAGTCAGCTGGTATTCTGTCTGTAATGGAGTGGCCAGCGCAGTCACCAGATCTCAACCCCATTGAGCTGTTGTGGTAGCAGCTTCACCGTATGGTACACAAGAAGTGCCCATCAAGCCAATCCAACTTGTGGGAGGTGCTTCAGGAAGCGTGGGGTGAAATTTCTTCAAATTACCTCAACAAATTACAAGCTAGAATGCCAAAGGTCTGCAATGCTGTAATTGCTGCAAAATGAGCATTGTTTGATGAAAGCAAAGTTTGAAGGTCAAAATTATTATTTAAAAAAACACACATTTTTTCCAACCTTGCCAATGTCTTGACTATATGGGCCTGATTCAGAGCTGGACGCTATTTGCGCTCGCTCGTTCAGAAAAAGGGGCCGGCTATTTAAATTGAGCGCTCGCTCTTTGCGGTCTGTTGACGCCTCTATGTCTGAGCGAGCAAACGAAACATGCGCTCGCTATTTTGTAAAGACGCCCCCTGGCCGCTCGCATCCTACGTCATCTCCGCTATTTATTTGATTAATCGAGTACATCGAAAGGCGTCTGAACTGCTCGCAGTGCTTGTGGTTGGATTTTCCTACCGCAATCATGCGAACAGTTCAGGCTAAGAAACAACCAAGTGACGTGGTCGATGACGCTGCCTTGTTAATTATGCACACCCTTAAAACGCCCGTTTTGACCGTTTGGCACGCCTGCGTTCGGATCTCCACTCTCCGTTTTCAAGCACCTTCCACTGTTACCACCCACAAAAGCCTCATCCTGTCACTGAAATTAGCAGGCACTCGCAATTTTGCGAACACACGTTTTCCGACCGCACTGACTGGTTGGCGCATGCGCATTACGACCCATACGCATGCGCAGATGTGCGAACATCGCTTGGAGCGAACGAGAGGCCGCTTACGAGCGGCTCTGAATCAGGCCCTATGTTCTATTCATTTTGCAACTCATTTGATAAATAAAAGTCAGTTTTCATGTAAAACACGAAATTGTCTGGGTGACCCCAAACTTTTGAACGGTAGTGCGTATATATATATATATATATATATATATATATATATATATTTATATATATGCTCTTGTATTACCTATTTAATGATACTGAGTAAGAAACACATTGATATAAGGCATACTATAACTTGTGCTGGATGTCTCTTCTGAAGTCTGCATTGTAGGATATATGTCATACCAAGTGGATAGATGACAATCTCATTCAAATGACTCCCACTGCAGTGAGTGATTGGACAGGCCTGGATGGAGGAATTCTGTATGGGCAAAAGCTGTGTGTATACAGTCGGGACGAGACAGGCATGGGGGGTGGGATGGTGTGAAGCTGTGGGAGGACTTCGGTAACCTGGATGGAGTGGAGGGTGGGAGAGGGTGAAGCTGCAGGAGGACCAAGGTAACCTGCTATATGCTAGGTCCGATATACTAGTTATTATTATTGCTATTATAATTTGTACACAGCAGGGAACTACTTTTAAAAGAGACATTAACCCTGGGTCTACCAGAATAGTTAATTCACTGTTAAACTTATATGAACATATATAGGAAATAATCCAAAAGAGACTCATCTTTCACACAATTGATCATCTGAGATTCTTGACCCAAATGTAAAAATTTATAAGAGAAAATATTACCAATATTGTCAATTCTAAATTATCCCCTCAGCAATATAATAAAAAAATAATTCAAGTAATTAACATTATGCTAAGCAGTGGTTTCTATTATGATCCTTGATAATTTTCATATCACTGTTTGTTGATAATGTATATAAAATAAAGTAAAGGAGGACCAACTCCATCAATATTAACTCGTGTACTAGTTATGATCATAGATAACTTAGTAGAGCAATCAGATAAATAATATTATTATTGGAAATATTATACAGTTCTCATATTTGGATAATTTTAAATGAAAAGAGTAAAGAAGAATGTAACCATACTTAGGAAGGGTGACCTGTGCTTCACACTGACTTGTACAGCTTGGATTGTAGGTACATCTCAAAGCTATATTTATAATTAATGAAGGTGCACATTATATGATAAAGTGATGTAAACAATTGTTAAACTAAGAGTTCAACAAAATCAAGCATCAATGTATTCATACAGCATATGCTCCTGCTTATTAGGTAAACATTAATTTTCTGTTACAGCTGCCACATCATAGTTAAAAATATTATGTGAAATTGTGTGGATCTGTCCATAGATAAATTATTGTTTATATAGATTCAATAAACTACAACATAAAGGCATTGGCGTCACTAAAGGGCCGCGGGCCGCACCGAGTGACATCATTTGAGGTGTACCCCCAAAATAGTAGAGTTGCTCTCCTCCTCGGATGGTGTCACCAAGCAGAACTGCAGTGCTGATGGATGACGTTCACATGCACGCGTCATCCACTGCTGTGCTAAGAGAGGCTGGGTGCTTCCCAGCAGCTCCCAGAGAGCTAGGCAAGCCTCCAGCATGATGATAGCATACATCAGGGGGTGGGACATTGTGCCCTTGAGGCCATGCTCCCTTTTGCATATGCACCTAGGCACCCGCCAGATGCAAGTAAGTGCCGCACCGGGTGTCACCACACCCAGTGACACCTCTGCATCAAGGCACATGACCAAATATAGTATTTTTAGATGGGGTTCTACTCTATTTCAACACAATGGGTATGAATAGCATGGAATAGAAGTGGCAGTCAATTTAGACAGTGGTATGCCACTCTCCAGCCCCTTTCCATCACTTTCAAATACAAAGGCAATATTGCCCATTCGACTATTAGTTGCATGCTCCCAACCCCAATGTTAAATCAATAGCACCCATGTCTAATAATAATGCTTACCTCCCTGCAATTAGCCTCAACTTTAAATAGTATTCACTTTAATAATTAGATATTTTTCCCTCAAACAGCCCTGACATTACATTAATAACATTCACATTTTATAAATATACCTATCACCTCCCCAACCTGCACTGACAGGAAAGTAACAGTAACAGTATTTATATATAAATTTTCCTCCACAAACAGACCAATGCCAAATAATTAGCATTCATATATATATATATATAATTGTGTATATATATATATATATATATATATATATATATATATATATATAAAATGAATGGAACAGGAATGTGAGCGCCAATAGTGCTTGTATAACCTTGTATAAATCATGTGCTAATATATAAAGTGCCAAGTGAATAAATATAATAATGAGCTCCCAGAAATGACTATCTGATAGCTATATTTCAATAAGTGTTACCACAATGCATAAATGTGTAAAATATACATGAGTAAATAAATATATAGGGTGTATAAAATATAAAAACAAATTTATTTATAAAAAACAATACACCTTCCCCTTATAAAAAAGGGGGAAATTTATACAAACAACATAAAATTGTGCTAATACAAGGGTAAAAAATACTTTTAAAAGATACAAGTAAATGAGATTAAAATAGGCTTATCTGATTATGGAAACTGGTATGTTCATGAGAGAAGGTAAAAAGCAGGAGCATCCAACGCGTTTCATCCTTGTGGTGGACTTCAAGGTTTTTTTTAATCAGATCACCACTGATACATTCCCTACTGGTTGAGCTGACACCCATATTTTCAGGGAGTGCTTGATATTTTTATTATATATAAGTAGTAAAATAAGATACAGAGAGTGGACCTATAACAAGAAGTCTCTAGACTGAATTGGCGCTGTAGTCTTATATAATATAGCACTCTCTTCCTAAAGTACAGACTCACGTTAAATTAATAGCAGCCAAACCATCCAAGAATTAAATTAATAAACAACTCACCCACTTTAAAATAGGTATTACCATGACCATGCTACTAAATTAAATAGACCCCACCATCACATTAACAGTGCCCACACCCCCACCCACATTACATTAAAAGCCATCTTCACCCACCGTTTGCGCCTGGTCATGGGTCAGATTAATCTCTTTTAGGCTAATAGTGATGCATGCACAGAAGTGAATTTACACATTTTGGCCGGATCTGTCTTTCCATTAAATTGGGCCTAAGGGGCATTTCGGGGGTTTGATAACATGTAACCACCCTGACTTGAGGGAGTGTCAAGGGAGTTTCATGAGAGCATCATGGGTCATGAGAGTCCTGTGTACGAGGAATGGAAGCCTGTTTCTGACTGAATTTCTTTCAAATGGCATTGGACTGGTGCAAGTGATACTAATGGTTGTGGCAGCTGTTGTAAAATCAATGGACAGCATTGGTTTCCACCTGCACATGTACAAACTCCTGCATTATTTGAACAGAATGTCACATTAGCATATGGTAGTAAATCACAGTTGCCCACAACTACAGCCACTGTGCGTGTGACTCAGAATCAACCCCTTTATCTTCTCCTCTCTGGTAATTTGTGTTCCAGAAGCAGACTCCTCTGCTTTCTCTCTGGCTACACATATGAGAGAGTGTACATGTAAGGCGGTGCATGCCCATGTGACATGCTGTGTATGGTGGAGAAAAGAGGACGGTGGGCAAACAGTGACAGATGGGAATAGATTCATTAGTGGCTGCATGCAGTAATGTGATTCTCAAACACCACAATGTTACTGGGTGGTTTCCAGACCAATTAAAAAAACCCTAAAGCTGCTGATGTAAAGCTGATTGTATGTTCTGCTCACTGTCAGAGTATACAGTAGTGCTGGGTGCAGTGGCGTCACAAGGGGGTGTGGGCCACACCCGGGTGTCACCCGCCGAGGGGTGACACCAAGGTGCAGACTCCCCCAAAGTGACTGGAGCCAGGTGCTGCACTGTAGCATTAAGTCTGTATCAGTCTTCTAAGCAATTAAAGAAAAAGCATTGTTTTTATAGTTGGGAAAATGTGTGCTTCTCATTTGAAATACTGTACATTAGTTTTCTTCTTCTATTGTAAATGTGCACTTTATGGGAGTCAGTCAGAAATGATAAACTCTTCTATGGTTCAGTTTCAAAGACAATTTATTATTTAATTACATAAATCTGCAAATTATTTAGCAATAATTTTTTATTAATTCATTATTAGAAATCATATTTTTAAATACTACTTTGTTCAAAGTGGTTTTTTTTAAGTGTGATACTTACAAAATTATTACTCAAGTTCTAACACCTAATACGTTTTATAAAAATTGATTTTTCAAGACCTCTGCTTTTTGTCACATATAGATTTTGGTGTTGCAGTAATGTTTTATTTTGGTTATGAAAGTGGTAGAATTCTGTTGGTGAGTAACAAGAGAATTAATAGGAGTGTGATGCAAAGCACATAATGACTATTATTTTATATCAATAAAATGTGTAAGTGTTCTAATGAACCAACTTGCTAATTTATGTAAAGATACCATTTGGCACTTCTTCAGCAAATTACCCATGTGTGTTTTTCCTAAGGCAGATTGCATTTGCAAACTCAGAAGCTATTCTCCTTTGTGAAATGTACCAACAATGTGGCATAGTATAAAATATATAGGCATATTTTGTTTATTTTCACATTAATAGCTTAGTATACAGTATGTATGTTAAAAACAGACATATTCAAGTTATGTCTTTTAAAGATATGTGATGATAGCTTGCAATTTAATATTATGTAAGTACTAATGTTTATGAAATAAACCTATTTGCAAGGGATAAAAAATGCTTGAGTAATTGTAAAATCTGAATGATTAAAATATGTACTTTTATAATATTTAACCTTCCTCTTACCCTATACTTTTCAGGATAAATAAATACAGACCATCTTCTTCTGCATGTCATCATAAACACTGTCATACATATATATGGAGGTTTCCCGCTCTAGTACTTTTGGACCAAGTGCTTGGTCTGCTTCATTACACATTTCTTTAATGAGTCCAGTTAGAGATTCTTCCCAAGTAATTATCAAATCTGAAAATGCTGAATATTTTGGCAAATAAACATTTTTATATGGCAGTTTCATGGGAATAAGTCCACACTTGTTCCTGGGAACCACAGGTTTTAAAGGATCCTTGACTTCATCGGGTGGTTTATTATACTTAAGCTGGGTACACACTTGTCCAATCATCTGGGGATCCAACTCCAGATCAGACTATTTAAGCAATCTTACTGGCAATCTGGTCGCAGATTTAGCCAGCGGTTTCGCTGTGGGGTTGAGGGCCGCACCCAGGTGGTGACACCAAAATGCCGGCTCCTCCTCAGTGACAGGAGCCGGGTGCTGTAGTGTGACATTCTCCTGAAGCACTTGGCTTTTATCACAGAGAAGGAGCCGACAGTGCAGACACTAGTCTCCAGGGGCAGCTCAGCATCTCCGGGAATGCTGGGCACGCCCCAGCGATCAGGATTTCCAGCAAGGCCACTTCCCTTTATGTTAAACCACACCCCATTTTGGTCTCTGGATTCATCCACTCTATGGGGCATATTCAAGTGGGCGCCCAATTTTGGATTGCCGCGGGTATGCGTGCTCCCGATACCCGTGGTATCCAATTAAAAAAAGTGGACATGGTGAAAAAAATCCGTGGGGTTCCCCCTATTTTCAAAACCAGCACCAGACTCAATTTTAGCCCGGGTGTAATGCCACAGCCAGGGGACCCTTTCACCCGGCCAAAGCTTTAACACCCCAAACTAGTCAGCCCAAGCTGGGGATTTCAGGGGAGGTGGGAACTCCCATATAAAGGGGTCTCCCCTCTCCTGAGCACCCCAGGCTTATGTTGAAGCCCAGGGCTTTTCCCTGCACCCCTGGCCACATACATCTATACACTGCAGAATGACAGATGCATGGTTTATGTCATTCTCTGGGACTGCTAGCAAATCAGAGGCTGCTCTACAGTTAGCGGCCGCAGATTGGCTGTGACCCACATGCTGTTGACTGTCAGGCACATGGGTCACAGCCAATTAGTGGCCGCCAACTGTAGAGTGCCCTCTGATTGGATAGTGGCCTGGAAAATGACAGAAGCCTTCCAGTTTCTGTCATTTTGGCTGCATAGATGTATGTGATAAGACATACATCTATATATGTCAGATATGGATCGGGGGCTCATTTTTCTTTTTTTCCCAAAGACCCATGGACACTACTGTAGAAGGTATGGACCTGCACCAGGAGCTAAGTGAGCACTGAATTTTTTTTCACAGGTAAACCAAGGGAATTCTACTTTAAAGAAGAGGGCCAGACATCTGGCAGAAGGTAAGTATGTATAACTGGGCAGCACAAACGGTGCAATGGATAGCATTACTGCCTCACAGCACTGAGGACATGGGTTTGATTCCCACTATGGCCCTAACTGTGTAAATTTTGTAAATTCTACAGTGTGTCTTTTTAACAATTTGTTTTTACAGTGGGGGAACGGGTGTTGGCCGCCGGTTGGCACTTGTAGTTCCACAAGTGCCAAAGGGCAGGCACGCTGGCATCTGTAGTTCCACTGTAAAAAACAATAGTATTACTCTATTTTTTACACTATTACCCCTGAACCCACTGACCAGGAAAGAGCCCTGGGCTTAAGCGTAAGCATGGGGTGCTCAGAAGAGGATGGACTTCTTTATTGGGGGGTTCCCACCTCCCCTGAAATCCCTTGCTTGAGCTAACTAGCTTGGGGTGTTAATGCTTTGGCTGGGGTGACCTGGTGAAAGAGGCCCCCTGGCTGTGGCATTACATCCCAGCTAGAATTGAGTCAGGTTCTGGTTTTAAAAATAGGGGGAACACCATGCATTTTTCACCCTATTTTTAAAACCAGGACTGGCTCAGGAGCCCGGTCTGGTTATGCTTTTTGGAGGAGGGGGGGCACGTCATTTTTTTCTTAAAATTAACCATTTATTTAACCAAAAAAGGCAGAAAAGTACTTGGCTCATACTGATCTGTGTATGTTTCTGCTAAACACGCTACTCAGGAGGGGGTCTATTTGTAAATTCAATTTTTAAACTATGTTTGCTTTTATTACACCCGTGAATATAATCATGATTTTTTGTAAAGTCCCGTGTTGTATTCCTGTCTATGGAAAGTATTGCCATGTTCAGACGGGTGCATTTTCATTTCAAAGTTGGCTGTGATAGCCACTAAAGATACATAAAATATCCCCATTTTTTTGAGAGAAGAAAAAGGGTTTTTGGTTTAAAAAACAAAACTCTGGAGTGAAAGGGAGTGGAAGGCCTATTATCTTATTAGAGATTTCATGAACTTTATACTAAAACCCTGACAAGGAGGGACAATGCCATCAAATATGAAGAGGAGAGCTTTAGGGAATATTGTATCTCCAACACAAAATAGTTGGAGGTGGCATGGGTAAATTTAAATATGCGATGCAATCGGTCTTCATCAATATCAGCATTCAGTTCTTTGCACCATAGCTGGTAAGGGGATAGATGATGGCTCAGGGGATTCACTTGCCAAATAAAGGGACTCAAAATAAGTAGGAGTTCTATAAGGCTCATGGTTGTTAGGGAGTAAATGGAGAAAGTGACATAATTGAAAATAAAACCATACCAAGGGGTGAGAGATGAAAAGCATGCTGAAAATCTGCAAAATATTTATTTCTCATAGAGTCCATCAGCTGGCCAAGTTGAAGCACCCCACCTGGAAATCATTCAGCTAGTTGTGTTGGCAAGAGCCCTGTGAGAGAATCTAGATTGGAAACCAAATGAGTGAGTGGAGAGGGAACAGGAGCAAAAGAGGAAAAGTGACAAAGTGTGTACCAACACAGGAGTGTAGAGTGGTATGTGTTATTTGAGGGAGCTTCACCTCCCATGGATGGACATGTACTGGAACCTTTAGAGCAGGAAGTCTCTATAAGAGTATGTCTTGATAAGTTTTATAGTAGAGCACTAGAAAGCCATCAGGGTCCGGGCTATTCCCAGTAGTAGAGGACAGCAGTGCTGCATCCAATTCCTCTTTTGTAAATGGCATTTTGAGGAACATATATATGTGGGAAATGGACAGATTGTAAACAATCCCTAATTTTGCTTCTGCAAATGGTTTCATTAGTGGGTCAGTGTTTTTTCAGATTATAAAGATTTTATAGTAATTGTGGAAGGTCTCTGCAATTTTGTCAAAGGTGGGCTGGTCCCACAGTATGTAGATTTGGGCTTGTTGGTCCCAAAGTGCGCTTGCAAGTCAAGTTTTGCTAATTACAAAGGAGCCTTTCAGGGCCACCATAGCTGAGGTAAGATCCATATAGGTGTCACAAGAGAGAGAAGTTTTGCTTGATGTCTCCAGATGCTTAATTTTTTCTACCAACATAGTTTTGAGAGCCTCTTTTTTGTATTTTGAGGAGGGAGCCCGTACTTGTAGGCTTCCCAAATCAAGATCTTAGATGTATGAGACATTTTTTAAGGCAATATAGTTAGTAATGGTGGATCCAAATTCCTCCTTCAGGACCAGATCAGACAAAACCAGCTTGTTAAATATCCAGGTCTAATTTCTTGAATGTCACAGGAGCATGGTTGGACCAGTTTATCTGGCCAATATCACTATCAGAACATAGGTAGAAATGACTGTGGTTTACCAAGAAATAGTCTAATCTGGAGTAAGTCAAATGAGGTGGAGAGTATAAAGTGTAATCTCTTACCTGGGGTGATGGATTCTCCAAACATTGATCAGCTGATATTCATTCAGGAGGCAGTGGAACAATTGATGACAGTGTAAAGATGATTTTAGAAAGGTGAAAGAAGAGTCAAGCATTTGGTCGAGGGTCTAGATGAAGTCAACTCCAACCACCCTGTGTCAGTGGTTCCAGGAGCCCAAACCTTCTGCAATAGAATCTCAGCTGGTTCTTATATTTACAAACATGTACTGGTTGAAAATCATACATTTAAGGATTTACCCCTTACCATTAGTGAGGGGAAGGAGACCAGTGGTAAACGCAGGATTTCTAGGGGGGGGGGTTCCAAATGCTCAATTTTAGAGTGAGTGTTGCCAGCCCATGAAGTGGGTAGAATTAGCACTTAACCAGCTGTAAAATGTGTTATACAAAGTGTATTGTGTGTCATAATTCCAGCATATACAGGACCAGTGATCACAGTAACCCAATAGATGCGGCAGTAGGTCCGTTGTGCCTGAGCTGAATGTTTTTATTTTCGATGTGGGCACCATTCCAAGAACATGCAGCACTATTAAAATTCTATTCTATTACTATTTCTATTGTGGTAATGGTGTGGGCTGGGGAGGGGCGTTTCCTGGCAGACGGAAACCCCCCCTGTGTTTGCCTACAAAGACGTTAGACCAAAATGATAACTCCTAGTGATTTAAAGGCTAGTCTGAGACAAAACAAAGCAGAGTTATCAAGCTGGGGTATGCCAACAGCAACAACCACCAAGCTCTAAAAAAATACATAAGTAGACATGTGAAAAAAAAGCTCCACAGGGTGAAATATGGTGTAAAACATATATGCAAGAGAACTGTATATAAAACTTGCTAATATAAACAATTTATAGCATTGAAGGTGGTAACCCATAAGGAGGAAAAGTAAGTAAAAGGAACAATACAAACAGGCCATACTGAGGTATCTAACCCCTTACATAAAGAGGTAGGTGAAAACACATAAAGGTATTGAAACATGTACCTTGAGATAGAAAAGGGCTCTATATCATAAAGTACTATAAAACAACTCAAGTTGGGGGAGACATGCTTCTATGACTTGAAGTAGTCAAGTTCCGATGATACCTGTGGAGGGTTATTTAGCCTGGCACCAAGATGTAGCCAGTTAGGCATGGGCACTTTAGGAATCTCAAGTAATTCACAAACTTTGTCCAAGTCTGCAGAGTCAGACAATGATGCATGCAGACCATGCCACATGAATGCTAATAAAAACAGATGTTGTGGTGTTTTAGGGCATCAGTTTGTGGTTGAGTAGACAATGCTGTTGAAGATGCTCTAGGAGAGGTCAGGGAAGATTTGAATCTAGATGCCACTGAACTCATGGCTTCCAAGCCTTGTTAAGGATATTTTCACAGACTATGTGGTAATGTAAATGACAGATAATGTCTCTTGGGGACTTCAGACTGCAAGCCACAGGTGTGGAGGGTTCAGTGTGCCAGTTGAAGAGAATAACATTGTGAGAATCAGCATCACTGATTTAGTTGAAAATTTTGATGAACGCATCAATAATCCCCGGGCCATGGACTTCCTCCAGGACACCTCTGATGCAAAGATTAATGCAGCACTCCAATTATATAAGTCAACAATTCTATGGAAGACAGCTTTAAATTCTTGAGTATGGACAGATACTGTGTTGTGGAATTGAGCTTCAAGATATCAAACTTCTCTTCCAAAACAGAAACTCTTTTGGCAACTTGGAAGATACCTGCCACCGTATGGCAATTTCTTACTTCACCATTTCCTTTAGATTCCTCTACAAATCAAGGAAGTCCTGTTTGGTAGGTAGATGAATGGGAAGAGAATGGGTGTGGGCCCACAGCTCATCCAAATTAACAACACTGCTGGACCCGGAAGACATGGTCAAAGAACAAGGTGTTGGACCATCAATGTCTGGAGCTTGGGATAACAGAAGAGAAGTGTTGACTGGAGGGTAACCAGGTTCTAAGGCAATGTAGTAAAAAAGGTTTTGTTGAGCAGAGTAGTCTGATGATTTCTTTGCTTCTTTTTTATCCTAGACACTCTTCTTATTCCCCTCCATTCAGGAATTTTAGCAGGAGAGCTAGTGAACAAAAGGATACAGCAGGTGAGCCTTAAAGAAAGAGCCAGGGTGGCAGCCTCTACCAACAGTCCTCCATAGTGGCTGGGTCATGGGGACATTGGAATCGCAAGCCGTCTAGGCAGAGCAAGGACACATACAGCTCAGGGTGCACTTACATAAATGCAGGGGAGGAAATTAGTTCAGTGAGAGGATTATATACTTTAATGGAGAGGTGAAGTCAGGTAAGGGGATGGGGGTACCTCTAGCAGTCAGCAGGAGGCAGAAGAACAGGGGTCGAAAGGTATAAAGGAGGCCAGCATGGAAGCAACTATAGTCCAAATGAGAGAGTCCTCCAGTATAAGGTCAGGAGAAAGGTAGGAGAGGTAGCAGCCATGAATCCAGTTGGTAGTGGGTTGCTGCATATATGGAGAAGCAGTAGCCTGTGCAGGGAGACAGTACTTCTTTTCACCTCAAGGAAAGACACAGGAACTCTTACATAGGCCGCAGATTGGAGGGTTAACATCTAGAGCTGTAGCTGTAGATCCAACACTGAGAACAGCCACAGAAATCATGCTGCGGAAGAGGATGTAGGACCCTGTACAAACTGCAGAGATGGCAGTAGCAAGCAGTCCCCTATAGATACAAGTTCATGGGTGAGATCATAGTGCCTCACCAGAAGGTCAGGTCCAACCAGAGAATGAGGCTCAAAGGATCATATGGTCAGGAGACTCAGTGGAACGGAAGCCCCTTCAGGAGGCATGTGGTTGCATCAGCAGTATGCAGGGTCTGGACAATGGCAGCTGGAGTCTCAAGGACAGCCATACCAGCAACGCATGGTCAGCCTTGAGCCATGATATCCATGTATAACCATGTATAACCATTGAATGCAGACAGAGCCAAGCTCAGGCACGTCTGACATCTTTGGCATGTAGGCCACTCCCCAAAAAATATTTTTATTGATAATGAGAAAAGGTTCTGGCTACACTCAGGACCTCATTTATCAAGGAGTGATATTCATGTTATCACTCATTACTAATCTTAAAAGATGATCCAACCAATCAGCTTCTTACGTATTTGTCATTTTTCAAACAAAGTTAGGAGTTGATTGGTTGGAACACCATTTAAGATTATTGTGTGATAATGAGAATTTTACTCATTGATAAATAAGGCTCTCAGATGGCTGCATCTTGAACCTATTCAAACCGCAGCAGTACTTTTGGGACTACTGTCTTATCTCTAACCTGGGGATTTCCTGTATCTGTATCACACACTCTGTCCTCCTTCAATGAGCATTTCAAATTAAATCCTTGAGCAGTATGGCAATTTACTGCTTGATTTTAGTTAGCACTGGCAGGTAAATAAAGAGTAAAGCATTTTGCGTAGTGTCAGTCTCTGTTGGAATATGACCATAGGTAATATGCATGGTCTATCCTACTCGTAACCCGTACACTCAACAGAAAATGAATTTATACCAAGAGTATCCCATCTCTATTTAAAAATGATATATTCTGCGAAATGCAGAATTTGCAGATTCAGGGTAAAATGCTATACCACTGAATGGTTAAGCAAAAATTTACCTGCGATTGTATCCCTGGAAATTACCACTTTGCAAAATTACCTATTCTGCAAACTTTTGCTGTTACTTTGCTCATTTTTCAGATTTCAGTTTTCCAGGTCATCATGGAGCTGTGGATCAACTTGCAGTAAAACTTGCAGGCTATAAATTAATATTATTTTAGTAGACAATTTCTTGGTAAAAGCAATGAGGATATAAAGTTGTCTATAAGGTGGAACATTTTTCAACATTTCTGAATAATTGCACTGTAAAACAGCAAGCAAATTCTACTTCCAGCATGTAGTGAACTAATTATCTTAGTACTAGCTATCAGAAAGACAACTTACAACTGACATCTGGGGTATTGGTAATTCTTGTGGTTTAGTTAGCATGTTATTCCATCTCTGCAGTGTCATATAATACCAACAAATACAACAGCGTTAAATATCTCAAGAGCACTGAAGCATTATATGGCTTATCAGAATAGCAAATTTGAAAATTAAATCAATATTTACTTGTCAATGAGAACTGTCTCATAAGGAAGGTTCTGCATGCCTCAATGGGTCATCAAGACAGCAGTCTTTTAACTACTATACACATCATTCTAGATGGTCTTAATTGTTAACTTGCCATTAAAATGTGATTTTGATTTGACGGAATACTTTGAGAATTAAATTACAAGTTTTCTATCATGCTTAAACAACAAGCATACAACTGTACGTGCAGAAAGTTAAATAATTAGACATGGGAGTTCTTATCTGGAAATCTATTAAACCGAAAGTTCTGGCATACGGAAATGGAAAAGTAGTAACTGTATTTCACTGATTTTGTCACATACATAGATATGATTACCAAGGGGTTCCTTAAGCATTGGACATAGGCCCATTTTTTTCTGCATCACAAATGCACATGCATACATCAGTTTGTAGACCTTTGTGCATTGTTGCAACCCTTATACTTGGAGAGATGCCCGGGACAGACAGGTTTAGTTTGAGTAAAGTAAGGGTGTGGTGATGTAAATGTGACACAATGAAACATCATGATGTGACTGCGTCATGATGTTGGCTATTTTTATATGAAAAAAAAAAACAGGTGAGGAGATGTTCGTATTTAATTACATTTTATATGGCAAATTCAAAATTTTTTTAAACAATGTTTTTAAGTACTTATACGGAGTATAAAAGTGAAAGAGTGGGGAATACAAGATGGGGAAAATGAGGGAAGGGTTGCAAAATAGTAAAAACTTTCCATGATATATAATTGTTATCACTGAAACAGTAACTATCATACAGATGCGTCCTCATTCACCCTGTGTTTCTGCATCATATGGTGCAAGACACTTGTCACAACTTAAGTGCTTTGCCATGGGCTGCCATGAACTACAGGTCTCAGCTTTCACTGCTGAGAAGTTTTTGGGGGCAGCTCCACCATATGCATACTCTTAACTGCTACCAGAATGGCCAGGGGAAATGGTGCATTGGGACCATCTACCATCAGTTTTGTATAATAAAATTACTGTTCAGATGTGTCCTTACTTATTGGGTGTTTGTACATCATATTGCGTAAGATGCCCAGCGTGACCAAGACATTCTGAGAGGCGTAGCATACCATATTTTTCGTTTAACCACTTGCCTGGCATGGTCACATAAGTTGCTGTGCATTACCTGACATGATTGCAAACAATGCAACCAGTTAGAAACGTCGTTCCAACACCACTGTATCCCTGCAACCTCCCCCAGTGTGTGCTGTGCTGCCGATCACTGCAGAGAGGAGCAGCTGCCAGGGAAATGTAAAGTCACAATGTTGCGATGGTCCAATCATCGATAGTCAGATATATCGATGCTCAATATGTAAAAAAAAAATCGACATTAGAGTTATGTGTTTCAAAGAGACACATTTTTATAATAATTGTGTTGGATAAGTTTTAAATAGATGTTCTTGACCTTATTCAATCATTAAAAACAGTTAATTTTGCATCAGACACAGCAAATAGCCACTCACACTGTACCAAAGATGTTAACCTCCGACTTTAACCACACGTTTTATACACATAAAAAGGAATCGGAATGAAATAACGCTGGCCGCATGGCCAGCGGTTCGATTCCCGGCAGCGCCTGGCCAACAGATGAGCAGAGCCCGGCAGCGTAAGCCCGACAGCGCTGGAAATCCCAATCATCCCTTAAGGTAACTATAAACTAACCTAACCTAACCCCTTAACCCTACTTAGGGGTGCCTAACCCTAACCTCCCCCCTAAGTGCCTAACCCTAATCCCCCTCTAAGTGCCTAACCCTAAGCCCCCCCTTCCCCGCTGCCTAAACCTAAGTCCCCCGGGGGGGGTGCCTAACCCTACGTCCCCCACGGGGATGCCTAACCCTCCCTCCCCCTAGCCTAACCCTAACACTCCCGGGGGGTGCCTAACCCTAAGTCCCCCCTTGTGCCCTAAACCCAACCCTCCCCCCCGCGGCTTTCCGCTCGTGGTGCCCGGCATCCCTTCGATCGGGATGCCGGTGTCCCGGCGTCGGGCAAATGTCAGGCATCTACATCTAGATGCCTGGCATTTCACCCTTGCCGGGATATGACAGTCGGGAAGCCAGCTGCCGGTATTAAGGCAGCCAGTTTCCCGATTGTATACCCATAAAAAGTTGCAGATGAAGCACAACAGAACATGGTATGAGGAAGAGCGGTGGCCGCTCACATCAGAATCATGCATTGTTCATCCTACACAAGAGTACCAGATGAGACTGCCATCTTCAGTGCACTACTGTACATAGGTTATAATGTGCAACATAAGCAATACATGCAAATAAGACATACAATGGTAAAATGGAAAGCTACCATCAATTTACCCACTGAATTAATAGGTCCACATGTTAATCATCCTGCCCCTGAAAGTACAAGATGAGGCAGCCACCTTGGGCACACTATATTTGTTACAGTGGGCAGGAGAAGCAATTTGTAGAAGTGTGATATCTAGTGGGGAAACACAGACAAGATAGAACAAAAACATGGAAGTGACCAGAATGGCACAGAGAAGGGATGGCAGAAAAGGGAGGAAAGGAGCACAATGGTGTAATATGGAGAGGTATGGAAAGCAAACCGCATAATGTAACTTTAGTATTTACTTCTACCTTTGTCAAGCCACAACTTTACCCTATGTTATGGTGTTCGCCAATTGCTGTGTTTGAGCAGATGCGTCCTACTTGACATATGCATGTAAGTACTAATTAAGCTTTTTTATGCACAGAATATGTGGGCTACACGCAAAAGCAGCCAGTATTGTTGCTCCTATTTTGCTTTGCTCTGAATTAGTCAGTCGGTGTGCAAATATTTCCAACTGTAAATGAGCTCCCAAGGGTTTTTATGGTAATTGCTGTGAGGATCTCTGACAAACAGTTAGAAGCGTGGACTACCAACTACATTGTGGGAAAGATAGGGAGATTGTTAAATGTGTTTTACATCATTTGGACACGGTGCATCCAATTTGCTTTTCTTGAAAAATCCTTAAGCTCTAAATATTCGAGAAAATAAGTCACATACCAGTACTCCGGGCGGAAGGCAAGCTTATTACTTCAACTAAAACATTTCCAGGGATTTTATTAATGGCTTTAGTGCAACAATGTAGAGACTTAAATATTGGTCAGCATCTGAATAGAGGCCAGCTGGCATGAACTCACCTCCCTACTCCTAATTCCTCTATAAAGTCATCTGCCTTTCCCATGGATAACAATTATACTTATACAGGTTTAATAGAAGTATTCACACATGCCTACATAATGTAAATGCTATACAATACATTCCACTTGAAAAACCTTTTGTGGGTGGTGTGCTTAGTAAAGATAAGGTTGAGAAATCCTGCCCTAGAACATGCTTTCTGCCTTAAAAATAAATAAATGAGGGTTATGTATAGTGATTCAAATGATAATATAACACCGGATACCTTTTGGAGCATTGAGAGAGTTAAACAAATCTAAAACAAATAGGACTTCCTATTACTGAGAACAATTTCTTTCCTTTATTTTGCAACACCTCGAGCGACAGCTATAGACTATTTGATGAACAGTAGTACGTGCTTCTTGTTAGAGACTGAGCTCATTTTTTGCTTCTTAATGATAGTCATCCTGTCAATGTTTCTTTCTCGCATAACCATGGCAAGACAGATTAGTAACATAGCCGTTATCTCTAGACTGGTCCATTCTTCAAGCAAACAACTGTTACCTTCATATCACGAACTTCATTTGCTGGCAGCCCTCAAGGGGGCAAAACAATAATTAGTACTTAGCAAATGGTTGTCAAACTATCACTGTGCAAACTTGCCCATGTTATTTATCTGATTGGATATGTTTACATTGTTTCACTGCTATATATTTGAAATAATATGTACTCAGTCTGTATACCCTAGGACATTTGGAAACTGCTATATTTATTATGTCAGTTGTATACAACAGAAGTTCCCAAACTCTGTCATTTCAGTCCAGGTTTTAAGGATATCCATGCTTGAGCCCAGATGGTTAAAATAAATTGAGGTACTAATTATGTCTCATGTGCTTAAGCATGGATATCCTTAAAACCTAGACTGTAATGGCAGAGTTTGTGAATCTCTGGTATATGATATACAGGTATCAGGTCAGTTGTAGAATTACAGTACTCAATTATTCATCAAGAACACATACAGATTGCATTTTACACATCTTCCATGTCACCGTGTGGTCACTCTTTGGGAAATAGTTTATCCGCTGAGCTTTCAATTTCCCTGTTCTGTGGTGTCAATAAGAATGCACCATTTTCTTAAGCACAACCATTGCAAAATCCTAACTTGATCAAATCGGAAAAAAAAGGAAGCCCAAAGGCAGAGTGCATACCCTGAGAGTATCCCAGTGGGGCTACCACTACTGGTGGGTATAAATATATTTGGACAGGAAAACAAATATAGGTTTTTATAAGTTCCATTGAGTACAAAAAAATAATAATACAGGTTGAGTCTCTATAATATCCAAAATGCTTGGGAGCAAGAGTATTTTGGATATCGGAATATTCCGTATTTTGGAATATTTGCATACCATATTGAAATGTCTTAGGAATAGGACCCAAATCTAAACACAGAATACATTTATGATTCATATCAGGGGTGGATTGGGATTGAAAATCAGCCCAGGAAATTTCTGGAAGCAGCTCTATTTGGCGTGGGGTCTGATGAGGAGGCGGATACTATCGGGCCTGATTCTGAGTTGAATGCAACTATTATATATTATAAAATCAAAGCACAAGAAGGGGGCGCCACATTGTGCATCAGATAGTAAAATAATTTATTGCAATCATAAAACACTTAAAAACGGCATGCGTACCAATATGCGGTCGAAACCACAACTAGTATAATAGATTCATACAGAGGGGATGTAGTTGACATCCCGAGGGGTCAGAATGCCTGCGCTCATAATACCAGCGCCACAATCCAGACCGGTAGGAATTAGGTTCAAGGTTAGGGGTTAGACACTAGGGGGAGGGCTAGGGTTAGGCTGCGGGGGGAGGGCTAGAGTTAGGGTGCGGTACGTCACAACACCAAGCCACGCTTGGAGCAGTGGTATTACTGTGACGTGACTGGATTCGGGTAAATTACTGGGAAAGATGCCAGCAGCAAAATTCTTTGGTCCATGCTAGTACTGATACAGTGGTTTCAACTAAAGGACAGAGTTGTTCACACCTGAGGCAATCAGTCTGGGACCTATTCCATTCCATTTTGACATTTTGTAAGAATCTGAATTAGCACACTGTTTGATATTGATAGATAGATAGATATGAGATAGATAGCTATACACATACATTTAGCATTATCAACTCTAAATAACTAATTACTACATAAATGTCAGTGTGCATGATATTGAAGTAACACAAACACATAGGACACCTTAAATATATTTATGTATACAGTGTATATATATACACAGTTTACATATATATATATATATAAATATATATAAACAGTGTAAATATATATATATAAACATATATATATATATATATATATATATATATACAGTATATATATATATTGACGATATTGAAATTGAACCTCTATATACCCCTGCCTATACCTTCTAATATCCTACCTATAAACCTCTAAGGATGACGCTAATTTGAGTACGCAGTCATACAGTAAATAAAGACTTAAGACCTGGAATCTGTGGTTCCAAAGCACAAGTATTATTCAGATAAAAGTACAGTCAGTTACACGCTATTGATCCAGACACAATTCGGCGCAAAGGAATTATACAGACCCAAGTACAGTATACATATGCAGTGCATTCTAGTCAAGATGTTAGGCATCAGCAAGAAACCCCTCATCCCTCAGCGTTCAGCAAGAAGACTAAGAACCCAGTGTTGGAGCACACATATTTATACCCCCCAGAATAGACAGGACAATAGAGAAGTTTGTTGCTTATGCCATTGGTTCCCATGGGGGAAGCATCTGTTACAGAGCGTTTAACAGGCTGGTTCAAAGAGACTCAACCCAGCCTCCAACAACTGGGGGTCTCTGCCCTCCCACCCCATGCAATCATCCTAACAGTTGTTCATATAATATACATTTTGTTGCTTGAAGTCTCTGCGGTCCATAAGTTGAGAATGCATGATGCGATCTCCACACCGATAATACCGGAATTCTGTTGAAACAGTACGCATCAATACGAAACCAAAGACAGCTTTCTTAGCATGTATAAAACCTTAGTCATCAAATATCTTTATTTCACAGCATTTATACTAACTGAACCAACTTAAATCTTATACCTTAAAGCTTATTAAACCTTTTATGTGAATATGTAATGTGTGAGTATGCAAGGTTTGATATAAAGGCGCTAGTTAACTTGGGGCAGATGCGTGCGCGTGAAGCTAATAAAACAGTGTTTTCACACAAGGTCTTATGCATTCGCTAATATGCGATTAGTTACCAGCGCAATTGTGCGTATTAATGTGTGTATGAGGAATGGTGCACTTAAATCTCACTTACTAAGTGAATACCTAGCAGTGTTGAATGCTGAGCCTTATGGTTCAACATGCCCCTTCTCTCAGCAGCCCCCACCTTTCCCAGGCTCAAAAGAAAAACCCTTTATTCTCCCAGACTCTTGTGTGGATGCAAATTAGCCCAGCTACAAGACCCAAACCTAAGACAACACTCTTGGCTTTGAAGTTATTTCATTGCAGGAAGCCTGCTAATGTAAGGTGTGTATTCTAGCCGGGCCACCTGGAGTGAGAGCAGACGTTATCCAGGAAGCTTATCTACACAGGCTAGTTGTCACGTGGCCATTTGCTCTGTTCAGCTAATGCAATCCAATTTTGACATACTGTAAAGCCATTTCTGAAATATATCCTTTATAATACGTAAAGTCATGAAATGGGCTTTTGGTGAATCGCCGTAACTTATGGCGATGGTCACAGATGCATTCGCATGTTGCTAATAGTATTATCGCCACATGTACTAAAGTGTGAGTTTATCTAAAATAGCGTTTAGGCGGCCATGTCACAAAATAGTTTAGCTGCAATTCAATTTTAAACTGATCTTGTCTCAGCCAATAATCCAGTTTCGACAATATATATACAGTGTGTATGTATATATATATGTATTTATATATATATATATATATACGCACTACACATCCCATCCCACAAGTTGGGCTAGACATTTAAGTGATGTTATATGTTGTAACATATTATATGTTGTGACTTACATTGTGTCACTGCCGGTCCAGTTGCAGCCGCTTGCTCCAGCCCTGGATCAGCCCTGTCACCCTGCCCCTTCTCCGCTTCCCGGGTCCTGCTGCTCTGGGCTATCTAACCCCTGATGGTGGCTGGTGGAGGCGGAGTCGTGAGGTGTACCTCACGTGCTCCGCAATGCCCCATGGGAGGAGCTGCTGCAGATCGGCTTGCACAGCAGCCCTCCCTTTGCCATTTCACTATGAATGAGCTTATGCACATGTTCAGAAGCTCATTTATGACCGCTACCCGTTAGGAGCTGAGCTCCGATCGTAGTAGTGGCCGTTAAAGCCGCTGGCAGACGGCCTGCAGGGGGGGAGAGGAGACCGGCCCAGCAAGGGAGGAGAGGGGACCGGCCCAGCTGGAACTTTTTTGCAGTCCCGGCGGCCCAATCCGCCCCTGGTTCATATACACCTTATACACACAGCCTGAAGGTAATTTTATACAATATTTTCAATAATTTTGTGGCTCAAACTAAGTTTGTGTACATATATGAAATTTATTTATGTTTCATATACACCTGATACACACAGCCTATAGGTAATGTTATACTTTATTTTTTATAATTTTGTGCCTTAAACAAAGTTTTTGTACATTGAACCATCAAAAATCAAAGGTTTCACTATCTCAGTCAAGCTAAAAATATTCCGTATTTCGGAATATTCCGTAATTCGGAATATTTGGCTATGGGAGACTCAACCTGTAATGTATAGCATGTCAAATTCAAAAGATACAAAATAAAATACCCCAAGTTAAACTGCCAAATAAAAATTGTAACATGTATTTTCCTATATAAAAAGACCTAAATACATCCCTTCATGTTTGATGAACTGCAGTGCAGCCACTGACATCTAGGAGGGCTGGTAAGAGTCATGTGCTTCTATCTTTGCCTGAGTTAGTAACTTTTGTGCCTTACTACCATGCAGTGTGTTTTATGCTCTGGTCTGATCACTGATAGTGTTTCTTAGACAAGCACCTCTAAGGTCCTGTATATAAGCAATATGTTTACAGGTAATGTTTGAAGACTGGCAATTGAATAAAAGTTGAAAACTGCAGAACTGACTATTAGACAAGACAGCCTTTGGGTAAAGTAAGGTAGCTGGGAGTATTGAAGTCAATGGACAAGCATTTTATGTCTGACAGTGTCCTTATGTCTCTTATAATGCCCACCCTCCATCCACATGGATTTACATGATGGTTAAGGTGGAAACAAATACACCATACTGCTTTGTTTGTAAAACTGGCATATTCCATTCATTTGCATGTTCCATACTGCCTGGTAAATGTTGAAATGCCCTTTACCTCTGTCTCACAGTGAGACACCTGTACCGCTTGCATCTTGTACAAAATGCAGTAGAGAGGCTGTCAACTACCAGCCCTGTTCCTGACACATAATACCCATTATCCACTCACTTTACTGTTTGTCTATAACATGGTGTACTTATTTTCAACGTCCTATATTACCAGGGTCCAGGCAGCTTGTAATTCTTACTTACCTCGATCCACAGATGAAGGGCTATACATTCAATTACCCAAGCTTAATTTGAGGATTGAGTTTATAGCTTTTTGGAATTTGCTGCCTTGTATATGTATAGTATACAGTACATATGGTATAGTCTGCCCAGCACATCCAAGACACTTATTTCTCTACTTCTCTCTCTCAAATGACATATTGGGGGAGATGTATCAAACCTTCTAAATATTAGAGAAGTAAAGAAGTTGCCCATTGCTACCAATTAGCCTCCATCTATAATTTTATAGAATGTTTTTGATAAATTCAAGTTACAAGCTGATGGGTTGATATAGACTAGGTCACATCTCCACTCTTTAGAAGGTTTGATACATTTACCCCATTTTCTCCAACACTTTGGTCTGAGTCATGTTACCTCTGCATCTCAATACATTTTATCTGTCTTAGTAATTATTTAACATTATAACAACATTTTATAATGAATATAATACTATACTTGCCATATGTTGTGAGTAAGTGCTGTATGAAAATATGGTGTTTGCATACATTTGTCTAAATAGATACTAAACTGTCATCAGTAATTTTCTGTGCATCCACCCATCATCTCATTGTCCATTTTGTCTGACTAGCTTTATAGTAGAGTGTTGTTGCAAGGCTAAAGACCAGAATGATGTGCAAAGAATTTTGCTGCTTGTTGGTGACATTGCATAATTATACGGATTTAAGGGAAATGGACATTCTGAATTACTTATGGTTGTCCTCTACTACCCTGAGATACAGAGTCCAGTGATTGGCTTTGTTTTCATCAGAGATGGTCTGAACACTCCTTATCTACTGGTAGCTGGTGTCCTCTACCCCAGCAGTGTGCAAGGTCTATCTAGCTCCATAAAATGGGTTGGGGAATAGTCAGTTTACTTGTTACACTTTTAGATATTTAATGGCCATTTTTTCTGTAGCAGAAAAAAAACAGATTTTACTGATAAAAGTAATTATGACAAGCAGTACTGATATGGAATGTGTATAACCACTGCTTCCTGTAAAATCCTGTAAATTATTATGGTACAGGCATGGGATAAAGGTGTGGCAACCATGATTTTAGGGCAGGGGCACTGACATCTCAACTTTAGTAATTTCGAAATTGGCCTTAAATAAGCAAAGGGAAAAATGTGCCTCCTGATTCCAACAAAAGAATAAGAGATAATTCTGGATTACTTTCCAATGTGTTTCAGCATATTTTTTCCTATATTTTTCAGTTAATCATAAGGAAAAATATGAATGATTTTAAGCTATCTATGGTGTCTGGTAAGACATGCCATATTGTATTGCTTTATATTCTATACCTAATGAAGTGTGTTTCTTCCTATCTACAAGGGTTTCAACTGTGCCTTTTGTGGCCATAGTAGTTGAAACATCTGTATACTTATACAAGATAATGAAATAAGCATTTAAATACTTCCTTGCATTTACTACAGTATTTTAACTTTACAGTCTGCAGTGGTATCAATAGGGGGTGGGGCGAGTACAGACCGCACCTGGTTTCACCCATTGAGGGAGTGACACCAAAATGCCGGCTCCTTCTCATTGACCTGGAGTTGGGCTCTGCACTCTGATATAATTGTGCAGACCAGGCTCCCGGTTACTGAGGAGGAGCCGGGAGAGTCTTTGGGGAACACCTTGACACCTTGACAAAGGCTTTCTAAAGCAGAAAAATGCGTTGGTAGATTTGAGGAAGGACGGCCATCCAGACTAGGACAAAGCAGGTGGATTCTTGGTCCCAGGAGGTACCTTGTTTACATAACACTTTATGCTTAATGGTGTTTGTATACACCTGGTCTTCTGGAACAAGAGGTGGTATGTGAAGAAGAGGAAGTGGCAAATTCTTTTTAGGCAGACTGTCTGAATGACTGAGAAGTTTTTCATCCTCATATTTGTTTACCTAAATTCTGGACATTCAAAAGGTTTCCTCATATTCCACATTCAGGAACATTTAATTCAGGCTGTCTTGGAAGTTTATATGAGTGGACACTAATATTGATTCATACTCAGACTATATACCCTAACTTAGAGGTTTTTGCTCAGGGTCTTTCTCTTTGTTTTTTCAGTCTTTGGGGGAAGCCCGGCATCTCCGTGAGTACTGGGCACATCCCCACAGTGATGAAACTGGGGGCATGCCATGAGGCCACACACCCTTTTTGGGTACACACACCTTCGGCGTGCGCAGGGGGCTATTTAATGCACTGGATGTCACCAGCCCCATTGATACCTCTAACAGTCTGTGCTCACTTTGGGCCTCCTTTACAGTGAGCAGCAAATCCAGTTATAGAGTGGTCATTATTTTAAATCTGGACAAACCACCCTGCAATATTAGAGATGCAAATGGCAATTGTATACTACCTTTTTTTGAATCTAGCAACAAGAATTATGTAACTTTATTTTACTCTGTAATTTACAAATGAGCTGGGAGTTACTCATCCCAAACCATCTGCATATTTTATATTTGTGACCACTGTAGTGAAATAAATTGCATCTCTTTGCTAGATTTACTCATAGCTCAGACCCTTTATCCCCTATTTCTTAGGTTGCTTGTTGTCACATACCTCCTACCATTTTCAATTCCAGTCCCGGGAATTCTTGTGCGCCAAAGGGGGCATGGCCTTGTGAATGGGTGCTTGTGAACTAATGATATAATATAGATTAAAGGAAATTATTGGATAGATAACTGGAAGCATGACAGGTAGAGTCTCTTGATAATACTGTACTCAGAGCTGTAGTAAACAGAGGCAGGCAGTAGATGAACACATCTATGGGCCAAATGTAATAGTTTGAGAGTTTAGAAAATGTGAGAGTTTAGCAGTAAAACTCTCACATTGGTTGAGTTTTATCTTCAAAATGGGAAAACATCTAAATGAGATTTTAAATTGTGAGAGTTTTTTAAGTCTAAAAAAACATGCAAGTTCGCTCTGTTACTTTGTTTTTGGACTCTATTACATTGGTAAAGTTTAAAAAGTGTCAGAAACTCTCACTTTTCTAAACTCTCACCCTATTACATTTTGCCCAAAGTGTCTGTAGCACTGGTGTCAGCCTGCAAGAAATGATGATACTGGAGTGCTGCACGGTAATGAAAGATGGATGCACCAGGGTGTAGTAGGACACCTGCTGGAATGAATGCAAAGTGCAGAACAGCCCAGATGTTACAGTAAATGCTTGGGATGAATGCGGACTGTATGGATGTAGGAAGCCCCTACATGCAGGTAGCTGGTGTTAGAGTCAGTATTCACTTTGTAAGTGCCGAACACTGAAAACTGAGCCAGATGCAGATACTGAAACAGAGCTAGAGTCACTGCAGCCAAGAGGCTGTTCTTGTGGTGAATAGCATCACGATTGTAACTAAGAATAGCTCCACCAAGAACATTGTCATCTTCTCAGTGGTCACTGCACAGACACATTTCGTGCTGACTGCACTGTGGACTCACCTCTCTTCTGTCCTGTGCAGCTGCAGTAGAGAGGATTTTTTTGTCCAAAACTTTATTGACAAGCGGACAAAGTGACAGAGGTACCATTCATGCTGATACAGTGAGGAGAGGCAGATAACGGCAGCTAGAGGTGACAAAGTCAGAGCTGGAGAAGACAGCTGATGGTAAGTGACCTATCTCCTTAGTAACACCTGGGACACTTAGCAGTGCAATAAGTGCCTTTTGCAGCGCACTATTCTAGCCTGCTTTTAGGGCTAGAAAGCTGAAGGCAGAAAAAGTACTTTAGTATATATCAAGAAGCGATATGTACAGGGATTTTCCCTGCCTTTTTAGTTTGGACCCCTTATCTCTACTTAGTACATGTAACCCAATGTCCCCATTAAACTATGACCCTGGCATCAATTGCTAATAGCATAGTTGGTGCCCATTTGTACTTGTCATGACACTTATTGTACGCCTGACTTTATATATGGTAACCATTTGTTACACTTGGGTGTCATTATTTTATATTGCTTACTGGTAGATATTACCTCTAGGTCATAATGTATATAGTATTGAACCATTTATATGAAAAAACATAATTAGAACATATTTTGTAATATATAAATAAAATGGATCTTGTTACAGTATTCGGTACTTCTGTATCTTTGCGGCCCCCTGCTGGATGTGTGTTGAAGATACGGAAGTAGCATAAACTGCAGGAAATACTATTCGGACCCTTGCGGGCTTGCTGCGCTCGCCACATGGATTTATTCCCCATCCATGCTCACTTGGATGGTAGGGAATGACGTTTGACACAAGCTTATAAGCCAGTGTCCAACGTCATTCACTACCATCCAAGTGGGCATGGAGGGGCAATAAATCCATGTGGCGAGCAAAGCGAGCCACTGTGCCCGCAGCGTGGTGAGCGAAGCGAGCCCGCAAGGGTCCGAATAGTATTACCTGAAGTTTACACTACTTTCGTATCTTCACTGAATAGTGAAAATACACAACTAGCGTAACCAGGGGCCGCAAAGATACGGAATTACCCAGTATTCAATATAGTCTATATTTAAAGCATAAACCACTTTTTATTTTTTTAATATACAATGAAATAATATAAGTGTTGCTATAGTAGGTAATTACTAGACATGCTGTATGTTGTTGAAAGGTTGCTATGGTACCATACTGTAGGTCCTTATAGATGCAGCAGTTTGCATAAGTGATCTACTTATCTTGAACTCACATTTTACTCAGAATCAATTACAGTTTAGCTAGCATCAATTTGTAATGTTTGAGGGCCCTTTATAATAAGTTATATTAATAACCACACATGGAAATTTAAAAACAAAGCATTTGTCTCACCATGGTTATAATCTGCTTGGGACTTTCGCTACTCTAATGCGCACTTCATAAGAGTTTATGGTCATACTTTTTATAGTGAATGTTGAATTACAAGTACTATTGTGGAAAAATCTTCTAGCAGCAAGGTAGACCTCTTTGTATAAGATTAAATGTACCAAGATTCTAGATTAGTGAGATCCATGAATGTAGCAATTTAATATACTTTTATAAATAATATGTCAGTTTAAATTATTGGTCTGATTGATAATTAGATATTGTTAAGAGAATTGCAAAATGCTGCATTAACATTATTCACAAGTCACAGTGGGGAATTCTTACTAAAGGTTAATTTTGATCGATTTAAAATCAATAGAATTCATTCAACATCAATATTGTGTTTTTGGGGCTAAGGGGAAGATTTAATAAAGCTTGGAGAGAGATAAAATGGTGAGAGATAAAGCACCAACCATTCAGCACCTAATTGTCATGTTACAGGCTTTGTTTAATAATGACAGTTAGGAGATGACTGGTTGGTGCTTTATCCCTCACAATTTTATCTCTCTCCAAGCTTTATTAAATCTCCCCCTAAATCACGCATTTACTAACAGACAATTATTTTATATTAGTCATTGTGTTATTTAGCCCCAGAAACACAACATTGATATTGATTGATATTAAATCGATTAAAATAAACCTTTAGTAAATATACCCCATTTTGTTATTTTTATATATAAGGGAATTCTCATTCATACACTGCATTACATTTTTACCATTGCCATCTGGTAATTAAACTTGCAGCTTGCTTTTTTTCCAATGCTGCTTAAACAATTCCAGAGCTTGTTTCTTATGTTCAAGTGTATAATATTTCTATTTACAGTAAATATATTTCAGTTTTAATTCTGTGTGACACATTTTCTTGAGAGTACTGTTATATCCATTCACAGTACGCACTTTATCCAGTGTCCTGCATAGTAAAATATTGAAGTGTTAATAAACAGATATGGCAAGTAAGCTTAATGGTTTTGTAATGCATAATTTCCATTTAGTAATGTAAAGTGGCAGCTTACTACATGATCATAGTATTTCTAGAAGGCATGATAGTGAATGCACATTCAAAGAGTGCATTTGTTACAGTGTAGTCAAATCATTTTGCCAAAGGTTTTTCCAAAACATCTGGTTGAAATGTTTGCTACCTCTTTAGCATGTTAAGATCAATATACTGTTGTATATGCATGCAGCAAGCACACATACAAATAATATATGATTGCAATTTTCATAGGAGCTTCATTTTTAGCTATCATTTTCTTCATTTGTATTAGGTCAGTCATGTAATTTAGAGGTTAAATCCAAGGAAACGTAGAAGCTATTTGGGCTGAGGCACACCTTACAGCAATGGTATCTTATATTTATCCAAGGCGTGCCGAAGAGATAAGCTATAATTGTTGCTATGGTAACAGTAGCTGCTGATGGTGATGCATTAAGAGAACTTGTCCTTTCCCCGCATAAGCCTGTCATCATTCATATTATCTTGGTGTCTTGAGTAAAAGACACACATGTGCTTTGCGTAGCCATTGTTCATTGCAGGAGCTTTTTATAGCGAGAAGCATAAAGTAATTCTGTTTCAATTTGATCATACTCACCTTTGTAAGAATCTTATTATAATTTTCTGTAGGTTATTTTGCATATGTAATAATGGTATACAGGTTCTAGCATTACTTATTTTACATGTACAGGAAGGTATCAATTAAGTGCAAGAATCATTTTAAATAGTAAATATGTGTATTTACTTTTTTAGTTGTTAATATTTAATTCAATTTGATGTAAACTTTACCTTTAGTCCATTAGAGACAAAACATACTTTCTATTACATTTTGCATAGTTAAATGTACCTGGGACTCTTGTCCAATCCCCATTAATTCATCCTTAAAGTGTGCCCTCATATGAATGATGAATATTTATCAGTTGGGTGCTTTTCATTGATTGACATTGGTTATTTATGCCATCTTTTGCCATAGAAATGGAAATTTTTTTCTGTTAGGACTTCAGTTACGTATGTAGTAATCTGCATATTCTGAAGTGTTGTGTTTGCAGAAATTAATATTAATATATAAATAAATAATTATACTGGCATGTAAACAGAACAGTGTAGGAAACAAGGATGATTTTTTTTAACCACTTAACTGACAATTTTTTTTCCCCAAAAACCGCTCCAAAATTGTCAGGTTTTTTTATGATTGAATTAGGTCAAAAACATCTTTTTAAAACTTGTCCAGCACGATTTTATAAAAAAAAATATTTTTAAAACACTGTATACCATAAAGTCAGCAATTTTTATGGTATACTGTAGTGATGGCCATTGACAGCTGTACCATCGGTTACCAATGACTTCAACCATTGATAAAAATTATTGATGGTTTGAGACCGCAGCCACCGATGTTTCCTTAACATCAGTTGGGGGCTGACATAGTTGGTGCAGCAACGGTGCTCGTCAACGATGGAAAAAACACTTGTAATAGACTATCAATGGTTTGCGAACCATCGATGGTCGGTGGCCATCCATAGTATACTGTTGATCGATACAGGACAGCCATATTAGAAAAATTGTAAAATAAAATATTATAAAGACAAATATATATATATATATACACACACACACATACACATATATGTGTATATACATGTATGTGTATATATTAGGGGTGTGCACCGGACACTTTTCGTGTTTTGTGTTTTGGTTTTGGATCTGGATCTTTCTTCGTGTTTTGGATCTGGATTGGTTTTGCCAAAACCACCCTTCCGTGTTTTGGGTTCTGGGTTTTGTGTTTTGGATCTGGATTTTTTCTTAAAAAATAAAAAAAAAACGCTAAAATCACATAAATGGGCCTTTTTTTGTTCCTACGCTATTAATAACCCCAATAACATTAATTTCCACTCATTTCCACTCTATTCTGAACACCTCACACCTCACAATATTGTTTTTAGGCCAAAAGGTTGTACCGAGGAAGCTGGATGACTATGCTAAGCGACACAAGGGGGCGGCACAAACACGTGGCCCATCTAGGAGTGGCACTGCAGTGGCAGACAGGAAGCCAATCAGCGTTATGGTGCCCATTTGCATGTAGCACGAACCCGGGAGATCCGTGCTACATGCATCTGTGTGATTGGCACAGAGCAATGACAGGTCCGTGAGACCCGTCTGTGCTGCTGTGGTAAAAAAAAAAAAAAAAACCTGTGTAAAAAAAGAAAAAAATGGCGTGCACCCCCCCAAAAAAGAGCAACCAGCCCCGGGCATTAGTAACCCAGTGCTGGGTGTGCTTAAATACAGGGGACAAACGACGTAGGGGTCCCCTGTACTTAAGCACAACCAGCACCGGGCTAGTCAGAACCAGCGCTGGTTGCCAAAATACGGGGGACAAACGACGTAGGGGTCCCCTGTATTCTGCGCAACCAGCTCTGGGCTCTGATCCGGTCCTGGTTCTGGAAATATAGGGGACAAAAAATGAGTAGGGTTCCCCTGTATGTTCCAGAACCAGCACTGGACTTTTTCTAGCGGGGGGCTGATGCCACAGCCAGGGGAGCCCTTTCACCGGGCCCCCCAGCCGCAGCATCAACCCTGACCGCTAGTCAGCCCAGGCCGGGGATCCCTGGAGAGCTGGGGACCCCCCCAATAAAGGGGTCACCCTCTCCAGGGCACCCCAGGCCCATGCTGATAGCCCGGGGCTATCCCCGCCACCCCTGGTGGCGGTGGGTGGCGGGTTGATTGTGTGGTGTGGTGTAAATAAAGAATATCAAACATTGTCTTTACAAGTAGAACTGCAAGTCCCAGCTAGCCTGCCCCGCATGCTGGTACTTGGAGAACCACAAGTACCAGCATGCAGGGCATTAAGGGCCCACTAGTACCTGTAGTTCACCTGTAAAAAAAATGTTTAAAAAAACACAGGACACACACACCGTGACAGTATAAGTTTATTAAACATACATACACACACACACACACACATGTACACATACTCACCTATGTAACCTGTAGCATCGGTCCACTTGTCCGGTAAAGTATCCCTAGGGGACCTGTGAAAAAAAACATACTCACCATCTCCTATGCGAGGTTCTGTCCTCTTCGTTCCAAAGTAGGCATCCCCGGACTTGGCAAAAAAAAAAAACGAAAACGCGATCCACGAACTTAGTACCGTTCTATAGAACGGTACTTCCCGAATGAGAGCTTAGCGGCGGGGTATCACCATGGAAACCCCGCTGCTAAGCGTTCATTGGCTGAGAGAGGTCATCTCCCGTCTCTCAGCCAATGAACGGCTCCCTCCATTGTAGTCAATGGTGGGAACCGCAGGGTAAACTTTAATAACCTTGCGGCTCCCAGCATTGACTACAATGGAGGGAGCCGTTCATTGGCTGAGAGAGACGGGAGATGGCCTCTCTCAGCCAATGAACGCTTAGCAGCGGGGTTTCCATGGTGATACCCCGCCGCTAAGCTCTCATTCGGGAAGTACCGTTCTATAGAACGGTACTAAGTTCGTGGATCGCGTTTTCGTTTTTTTTTTTTGCCAAGTCCGGGGATGCCTACTTTGGAACGAAGAGGACAGAACCTCGCATAGGAGATGGTGAGTATGTTTTTTTTCACAGGTCCCCTAGGGATACTTTACCGGACAAGTGGACCGATGCTACAGGGTTACATAGGTGAGTATGTGTACATGTGTGTGTGTGTGTGTGTATGTATGTTTAATAAACTTATACTGTCACGGTGTGTGTGTCCTGTGTTTTTTTTAAACATTTTTTTACAGGTGAACTACAGGTACTAGTGGGCCCTTAATGCCCTGCATGCTGGTACTTGTGGTTCTCCAAGTACCAGCATGCGGGGCAGGCTTGCTGGGACTTGCAGTTCTACTTGTAAAGACAATGTTTGATATTCTTTATTTACACCACACCACACAATCAACCCGCCACCCACCGCCACCAGGGGTGGCGGGGATAGCCCCGGGCTATCAGCATGGGCCTGGGGAGCCCTGGAGAGGGTGACCCCTTTATTGGGGGGGTCCCCAGCTCTCCAGGGATCCCCGGCCTGGGCTGACTAGCGGTCAGGGCTGATGCTGCGGCTGGGGGGCCCGGTGAAAGGGCTCCCCTGGCTGTGGCATCAGCCCCCCGCTAGAAAAAGTCCAGTGCTGGTTCTGGAACATACAGGGGAACCCTACTCATTTTTTTCCCCTGTATTTCCAGAACCAGGACCGGATCAGAGCCCAGAGCTGGTTGCGCAGAATACGGGGGACCCCTACGTCGTTTGTCCCCCGTATTTTGGCAACCAGCTCTGGTTCTGACTAGCCCGGTGCTGGTTGTGTTTAAGTACAGGGGACCCCTATGTCGTTTGTCCCCTGTATTTAAGCACACCCAGCACTGGGTCACTAATGCCCGGGGCTGGTTGCTCTTTTTTTGGGGGGGGCACGCCATTTTTTTCTCTTTTTACACAGGTTTTTTTTTTTTTTTTTTACCACAGCAGCACAGACGGGTCTCACGGACCCGTTAGTGCTCTGTGTCAATGACACAGATGCAAGTAGCACGGATCTCCTGGTCCGTGCGTGCATCTGTGTCATTGAAATACACAGCAGCACAGACGGGTCTCACTGACCCATCTGTGCTCTGTGTCACTGTCAATCACACAGATGAATGTAGCACGGATCTCACGAGTCCGTGCTACATGCAAATGAGCACCATAATGCTGATTGGCTGAGAGCCGTGACAGACGGCTCTGTCAGCCAATCAGCACTTTGCCCATTAAAGGCAAAGGCATTTTTTTTAAAATGGCCGCTCGAGGCAAAACCTCGAGATCCGACAGCAGATCTCGAGGTTTTGCCTCGGGAGAGGGATCCGGGGCAGACAGGGAGATCCGAGCTTGGGCTCGGATCGCCCCGGATCCCCGAAGTTCGGGTGGGTTCGGTTCTCAGGGAACCGAACCCGCTCATCCCTAGTATATATATATATATATATATATACACATGTATATAATAATAATAATAATAATTATAATAATAATAAGGGAATACATATGTTACACTGCCGGCCGCATGGTAAGTATTATCTAACCTAATCTACCCCCTAACCCTAACCCTCCTTTAGGGTGCCTAACCCTAACCACCCCCCCTGTGCCTAAACCTAACCCCCCCTTTCCCCGCCATCTAAACCTAGGTCCCCCGGGGCGGTGCTAACCCTAAATTCCCCCTGGGGTGCCTAACCCTAATCCTCCCTCCCCCTAGCCTAAACCTAACCTCCATTGGGGGTGCCTAACCCTAAATCCCCCCTGGAACCCTAAACCTAACCCTACACCCCCCATCTCCCGGCATAGGTTAATTAACCCTCAACGGGATTCTGTAGTGGAGATGCCGGCGGTCGGCATAGCGACCGCCGGCATCATAAACGCATACCATAATAATAAACAGTGGGTTTTGGTTCATGAATTGATCAATGCATTTAAGCTTGCAGCACCTGACAAGGGACCCCACTTTACTGCAAGTCCCTACTCTATTGCTCAGAATTATAAAAAAAATAGCGAACTGTTCACTACAATTGAATATATATAAAAAAGTTCAATATATAATAAGCTCGTAAACCAATTTGCAGTATTATAAATTCTTAGAAGAGATGGATCCAACGGCCGACTTGTCCACTTTATGGATACCAAAAACTCTTTATCTTCTTAAGGAGATAAATATCTAAAAATAAACCCTTGCACCAAGAATACACCCAAAGAAGGCCACCATTTATATAAAAAATATTTATCATACATAAAATCTTTTTCAATCAACAGTATACAGCCAGATAAAATTTGTAGTTGTACTGGTATAAAATATTATCACACCTCAATATGTATAATGTCCCTATATAGGGTAGATAGCACACACCCAACGCGTTTCATCCTCCATCGGGACGTCATCAGGGATATAACACAATTTTGAAAGTGGGCAATCGCTCCTTATTAGGTGCAATTTTGACAGTGGCCTAAACAACCCAGCAAATAACTCCTTTCTTTAGTCTGTCTGATCTCAACAGGAAATCAATATATCTACATATATATATTTATTAGAATATATGACCGAGAACAGAGGTGGACCTTGAATGGGAGGGAGGGTGTATGGGTGACACCGGATATAGACTGTTGTCACACAACTGCAGCCGCGTCAGGGGAAGGGGTGGAGGGTCGGGGGACACACATCAGCGGCCACCCCAATGAGAGGGCTGGCCAAGCAGCTGCACTCTAGGGAGTAGAGAGTGAGGGGATGGCCATGGACACAGTACTGTGGCCGCCAGAGGAGCGGGGCGCGGGTGGCCTGGGATCCGTCTACATCAGTGTCACAGTTCTGATCCTTTAAGGGTTAAGAATTCAGATTTTAAATCCGAATTTTGGATTTTAAATTTGAATTTCGGGTTTTGGATTGCATAAACTTTAAATTTTTTAAAACCAGATCCAAAACCTAAACACTTAATTGTGGTTTTGAAAAACCAAAACACGGGGGTCAGCGCACATCTCTAATATACACTGTGGTAGAATATTGTTTCACACATTTTTAAATGTTATCTGATATCTTAGATTTATTTATGTCTCTCACAGCATATTCTGTTGGCTGGGATGACAAATGAAGTCCCAGTATTTGTTTTATATCAGATGTGGTCATATACACAAAACATTCTGGGACTCATGCTGAGTTGGATGGAATTTACCTCTTAATCAGAAATAAAAAATGTGCCCCAAAGAAAGGTGCATTTTGCTTAGCTTATCGAGCTGGCCTTACACCCAAAATGCATGCAGGTCATCAAGTGTAGGATATGAGCCTTCAATAGTATATAGTCTGGTCTGGCTTTATGGTGGTAGTTATAAATGCAATTAACACAGTACACAATTGATATAAAATACAATACAAGTTCGGACAGTGTATCAATAACTAATAAAGTTGACATCACCATGTAAACTGCAATTAGACCTTGACACAAATACAAACTGAAAGATTTTCTTCAAATTAATACACACATCCATCGTCTTCCGCTTTAAAATATGAAAAGGAAATATGCTTTATTGCAGAGGACTGCAAGCAAATATCACTGTGGCACTGTAACAATATGAATAGATTGCAGCAAAAACAGTGTTATAGTATTACCATAAGTGGGAAGGATTCAAATATATTTAGTCAATCGGTGAACACTGGTCATCGTCAGTTCTATTGTGTACCAGTGGATTGCAGAACTGATCTGCTACCAAACAGCAGCATATGCACCTGTCAGCATAGGATGCATTTTGCACAAACACTTCCTTATTGGACATACACACTCTCTTCAACCCTCATCCCGTTCCCTTTAGCGCAAGGGATCATAAAAACAAAAGACGTCTCAGTCAGCATGGCTATGAATGAGTATGAAATTTTGGTACACATGTGAAGTTGAAAAAAAAATTTACTTTGTGGGGACAAAATATGGGCAAACTGAAGGCCTAATTCAGTAGTGCACGCTAATGCACTGCTCAATGCAGATTCCCGATGATCGGAATCTGCGCAGGCGCCAGACCCATTCTGTGCATGTGCAGAACGAGTCTGCAAGCCCGCACGTAAACTGGCAGCAGACTGTCAGTGCTTAACAGTCTGCTGCCATTTGGGGGTGGGGAGGGGGCGGTGACAGCTTCCATTACCTGAAATGGAGGTGTGTCGCCGCCATTGAGGGGGAGGGAATAGGTAAGAATCTCTGTCGGCTGACGGAGATTTCCTGATCTCTTCCTTACAGCTGCAATGGCCGGCTGCATGACCCCATGGGTCACCTTAGCCGGCTGATTGTCCATAGAGTATCCGATGCTGCATTGGACAACGCAGCTCGGATACGTAATGCAGGAGGAGTCATGATGCCTCCTGCTGCATTAGCATATCAGCGCAGACGGAATAGCTAAGCTGCTTGCAAGCAGCTTAGCTATTCCGTCTAAAGCTGAATCAGGCCCTGAGTTTTCTTCCAATTCTACATGAGCCCCTCTATTGCTATCGATTCTTCAAAGCGTTACTGATTAAGTTATAGATAATGAAATCAAACAAAGCAAGTAAAAATGTCTCTATATATGTAAAATAAAGTCCCTGGTTTAGGGGTTTGACTGTTTGTTCAGGCTAATCTCTTTTCGATTTGAATGGGGGTCTCACTATTCTATACAGCATTGGTCAAGGAAGGTTTAGGTGTTTGAACCATTCATCTGTGACAAAGTGAGCCGAACACTGACAATTTTAGGAAAGCAAGTTACAGAAAATAAAATCATGATCCAATCTGCTGTATAGGAGCTGGCCAGGGTGCTGAAACAGCAAGAGAGCATCTGAAATGGAGGCTTAGAATGAAGCAAGTCACAGAAAAAACTGTTGTGCTGTTTGAGAGACTGACTGCTGCTGCAGGGCTGAGGGCTGAGGTCTGATTGACTCTCTGAGACAGTGAGAGCCAATCAGAGATAGCAATGTGCTTAGCACCAGCCTAGAGAGGGGAGGGAGTCAGGGACTGAGCATGGTCACATCTGGGGCAGATAGAGAATGAGAGCCTCCATCAAATCCATGAAAATGTCCTGATGAAGACACAGTAGCCAGGAAGGAGCCAAGGGAGACATAGCTATCAGGAATAAAAAAAAAACAACCATCAGAACACCATTGAATGATTTCCATTGGATGGTGGCAAACCTCAGACCACCACCATCAAATGGTAAAAACACCACCATCGGAACAAAAACATTGTTGATTAGTAGCAATCGGATTCCAATGTCCATCCCTACGCTGAACCTGCAGGCAGAATCTGGCCACCACTTCTCCACTGTGAAGTGCTCCCTCTCTAGCCTGATGTTCCCGCTCAGCCACACGCCCTTGGTGAACAGGAGACCCCTCCCATAGAAGTCAGCGCTGTTCTTGGACAAGAGCACCACTGCGAGGAATGCACAAGGACATTGTTCATCACTATGTTCAGCAGTCAGGGAGGGGTGCGCATGGAGGCTGCAGAAATATGCACAGGTGTCCCAGCCCGGGGACATGCTGCTGATAATTCTTATGGTATCTGCAATACAATTCACTCATCAAAGATCCTCCTGCCCTTTCCAGCACATCCCAGTGTCCGGGCCCCAGCCAGTTGCATGGCAACAGCATTGGGGATTGTGGTGACATTGTGCAGGTTGTTATGAGATGCAGGGGGCTGTGGCGAGATAAAATTGCTCCTGTGCAAAGCCAGGGAGGGTCGCTAGTATACGATATAAATATCTATAAAAGGATAAAAATCTACAACTGTTGACAGGAGAATATTAAGAGAGGAGAGGGCCCGTGTTCACTCCCCGCCTGTGGCCCCCTCCTCTCTCCCCGGCTGCCATCAGCGTACTGACAGCAGCAGTAGACTCTGGGCACTAGTCATTGTCTGGAGTCTACTGCGCATGCGCAGGTCACTGGGAAAATGATGTGGCAGACATTTTTCAGGTGATTTCCTACTTTGCATGCGCAAAACACTGGGAAAATGGCAGCAGCCATTTTCCAGGTGTTTTGTGTAGTGTTACTCCATGGGACTTTGGAGAGGTAAGTATTAAATAAAAAATATGGTGCAGGGTGTGCAATGCGGCCCCCCCTGGACCCTACACCCATTATACATACGCCCCTGACTTTTGATATTACTATCATCAGATATATTGCCTGCATTAAAAACAATCAAACCATGCTATTCTTTAATTTATCACATGGAGTAATACATATAGTGTAGTCTAATAGAATGCACAAAAAGTTAGGGGCATGTCTACCTGCACACACACATTTTTCTTCTTGTTGTCAGGGGAAATAAATAAGACAGTTTATTAGAAGCAAAGTCTAAATTAATTAATTTAGAAAGCAATGTCACACAGAGTGACGTAGAGACCGCTGCAAATCTGATAGGTCTCCAAATTTAAACAGGTCAGACACTTATGTAGCCTAGCACATTGTTGATTTGATAAATGCGTAGTACAGGATAAACTCTGCTTAGTACAGCACTCCAATTATTTTTAATGAGAAGATAAACATCATGGAATACAAAGATACATAACTCAAAATAGTCTATATTATTATCATAATAATAATGCTCATTATCTAACACTTAAAAAGGTTATAAGCAAATATAGTTATAAGCATATATAATCCTACCACATAACACAGAAAAATGATAATGCTACTGTACAGTATATAGTATTTGAGACCTAATGTTCCAAAGCAGGCTAGTAGAATCTTGAAACTGTCTTGATCTAATGAGGCGGCTGACTTCATAGTGAGTTCTGCATGATCAAAGATTTCTTGGAATTACCAGGGATACAGGTGCAACGCTTGTCCCTCCCTTGCTTGCCAGCAGAAGATCCAAAGAAATTCTACTTTTAACATAACATTTCTGATTGCAGAGACCTCCACACTGATATCTGACAGGGCAAAAGCAGTTTTATGATTGACCCTTTCTAATATACCGGACAGCAGTTGCAACTCTGAAATTGTATAATATAAAAAGGCCTTATGTAAAACCAATCTTGTTCCCAGATTGCAGTCTATGTTCAACATTTTAATCACCCAGGAAATGGTGTCAGGGTATTTCTGATGGCAGACACAATGGATTTCCAATAACAACTTCCTGACCAGTCTATAGGTTACTATCAAAGTAATGTATTTGGCTGTGTTGTAAAGTGTAGCATTAAGATTTGTATGTACAGATATACTACAGTGACTATTAATATGGGATGAGTTTCAATATTCACATCAATAAAACCCATTATAGAAGCAGCTAACTGAAGGTATAGTGTAGCAAACAATTTGTTGGCCTTTGCCCAGGGATACCTTTCCACTTGTCCCTATGCTTATATGCGTACATATTGACAAGTTGTCTGGAGAAGTTGTGACAATAGTGTGCATTGAAAATAGCAGGGGAAGAGTGTATTGCATTCTCAGCGTGATTGGGAACATGAATGCAAATCCAACATTTTGTCTTATTAAAGTCTGCCAATTTGAAACGTGTAATAGTGTCCACAAAGCTATATTTAGCATAAGAAGTACCTAGATGTGATTAGACTACTGGTGGAAAGCAAACATAAACAATATGCTTGATGACCCTCTTCACCACCCATGACTGTCCAGAATCGGGATGACAGGTGGAGGTAGAATGGGAAATTTTTTATGATCCAAAATTTAATGAGCCTGTAGATTAATGTTGATTCTACCAGTCAGGAGCAAGCTAAACTAGTCAAGACAATGATACTCCACACTTCAAATATGGGAGCCATGTCTGGGTGGAGGTGGTCTTTTCCCAATATGACGCATGAAGTATTATATCATTCACACGTTACAGTCTTTCCGTAAAGCACTTTGATTTAAATCCAGTCTCAAGACACTATGGAGTGACATGGTTGATCAGGTTTCCTTCCTTAGGCCTCATGGAATTAAGTTTTACATATTTTACATGTTATTTATCAAATGCCATGTGTACCGCAATTTGAATATAGCCTAAATAGTATGCTGAACCTAGCTAAATGTTTTTAGGAACTTTTTTTTTATGTAGTGAATGCTTTGGCACACAGCTAGGCCTTAATCCATCCTGAATACATATACACAATAATCAAACTATATTAAAAGTAACATTATCACATTTCAAAATAGTTCCCAGGACAACACTTTGTTATGCCGCGGGTGTGACTTTTGAGGATAACTTCCAGCAACAGCCTTGAAGGCTGGTATTTCCTGGTTAGATGCGGCCGTGAAGCAGCTTTGAGAGCTGTAATGCCTTGGATGGATGGTTCTATTGGCCGTAAGAGGAGAAGCGGCCTTGGCCATGCAGCAGCCTTGGCTAGCTGAGGCTGGTAGGCTGTGAGATGAGATGCGGCCTTTGGGCCGTGTAGCAGCTTTGAGAGCTGGAATAACTTGGCTAGATGTGGCAGACAAGAAAAATGCTACTGAGAAGACACTGGCATTGGTACGTGGGTGCATACTTTGGACACCGTAGTGTGGCCTGTGCCACCAGGTTGACACAAGCAGCTGATGCTGTAGTGTGGCCGGTGCCACCAGGTTGACACAAGCAGCTGATGCTGTAGTGTGGCCTGTGCCAATAGGTTGACACAAGCAGCTGATGCTGTAGTATTGTCTGTGCCGCCAGGTTGACACAAGCAGCTGATGCTGTAGTGCAGGCTGTGCTGCCGCGTTGATACAAGCAGCAGACGCTGTAGTACAGCCTGTGCTACCAGGTTGACACAAGCAGCTGACGCTATAGTACGGCCTGGGATGGCAGGTTGACACAAGCAACGCACGCTGGACTGTGTACTCTGAGCACAGAGTACTGTCTGTGCCGCCTGGATGACACGAATGGCAGGGAACAGATTCGCGGACCGTGCCGCCTAGATGACGACAGATTGATGATATGCGAAATGTGTTGCCTGGATGGTACAAACGGCACTATAACAATATGCAAATAGACAGGAGAACTGGAGCTCAACGGGATAACAGGAGACAATGCCAGAAGCGGAAACACGAAAACTCTATCACTGGCATCAGAGCAGCGTTAGCACCAGCAGGATATAGATGCAGGAGCCAATTCGGACAGATGCCAGAATGATGGACAGGATGTAGGTGGAGACTCAGCTAACACTTGCCCGGCATTCACCTTGCACAGCATTTGCAGTGCGGCGGCTTGTGACAGAACTGTGCAGCCAGCCACATTTTCTGAGAACCACCAATTTTGTATCTATGATAGCAAGCATTAACTTTTTAGCAATTTGTGCTACAGAAGTACCAGATGGGCCTTGGGTGCCCATGACTCTGTCACCGGTTCACCGTTTGTGATTGCTTGACCCACTTTAGGTACTAACCACTGCATATTAAGTACACCTCACAAGACCTGCCATTTTTTGGGTGCTCTGATCCAGTCATCTAGCCATCACAATTTGGTTAGCCAAAGTCATTCAGATCCTAATCTATGCCCATTTTTCCTGCTTCCAATACATCAACTCCAAGAATTAAATTGCATGCCATTGTAACAAGATAATCAATGTTATTCAGTCACCTATCTGTGGTTTTAATGTTATGGCTATAATATATGACAAACTCATTCCTCCCTATTGTGCCATTTGATTGCAGACACATGTTTCACTTCTTGTACTCTTATTCTAGCCATGTGTGTGTGTGTTGTGTGCTGTATGCAATCACGTTTGTGTATGTGAGCATGTGTGTGTAGATGTTTTTTTTTATTTCCCTGATTGGATGCAAAATAAGAACCAAAGAGTGTGAAACTCTATTCTACAGACTGTTATAATAATATATGTTGTTTAATATCGATCTATTTTGCTATTTACCTATTGTACTGTATGGAGACAATTTAAAGCAAAAAACAATCCTTCTCTTCCTCCTCTACAAATTGCATGCACTACATTTCTCATTAATCCTTATATATCCAGTTATATGGCAACAGAGACAGTTACCAACCTGATTCACCCGCTTACTCTATTACTCTGATATGTATCAGTTTATCAAGATTATAATCATTAAATACTACCACAAACTTGTCGCATCCTGCAGAGTGTGATGTGCATCAATTTGGCCTTTATAAATGGCAATGACTTCGTCAATAAGCAAAATCTGTGTGTGATGTGAGTAATATATATCAGGTAAACAGATAATTTTGTATCAAATAATTGAGTCATACACTGTAGGTCATTTTGTGAAAAATTATATTTTCACTAGGTGTGCATTCTGTGGCTTCGCTAAGCAATGTAATCCCTATAGGTTTGTCCAGTCACTCCACTTTTAATTAATATAAATAATAATTGATGGTCACAGCACTTACATTGTTGCAATATTATATGGTAAATGTCACTAAGCTAGCTGGTCAGCCACTGCCCATTTGTTTCTCACAATGACCATTTTTGTAAAAAAAGTCAATGTAATGACATGAAATGTGTGTTATTTAGGCAGCAGTAAAATACATAATGTTAGATTCTGATGTGCAGAAGAAATGTGAGTTTAGAGAAAAACAAACAGCACAGAATAAACTCGTTCTCTAAGGTCTCATCACATTCTTTTCTGTTTGAAAATAGAGAAAATAGTTATCATATACATGTTATTACTGAAGGAGTGAAAGCTGCATAAAAAAGGTTAAGAGGAAAATATTGAAAACCTTGAAGACTGATCTGTGACATGAAATTTGGATTTTGCATTGTGTAGCTTAAATTACCTTTAAGTGGAGAGAGTATTTTTTATTCATGTTTGGGTAGTTTCTTTACATATTTAATTCAGGTTGTGATCTATTAGTTATGTATTACTAGATGAGGTATTTTGTGCTTAGTACATTTAATGAGAACAGATGCATCTGTCTTCCATTTCTCCTGTGGCCAAATGCATTTATTAAGGTGTCCATGGTTCTTGATTTATGAAACAATAGGCCAGCATTGGGCTTTGTCATATGTGTAAAATAATGATGAAGAAATTCTATGAGATGCCCTCTCTTTTCTACAGTAACAGATCAGTACTCACTTAGAATGCATCTGCTTCCATTGGTACTGGCGTGCAGCAATTTAGTCAGTTTAATTATATATGGCTATTCTATTTTAGATTTCAATATTTATATAATTAAATATTATTACTATTTCATTTTTTTTAGAATGTTTACTGGTGCTAACACATTTTGGATGCAAGGGGACCATTACAGTATTTAAAATGCATTCATGCATATTAATTTATTAACCAGTCTATTATTTTTATATAAAATGGTGTCCTCTTAGTAACGAATGCCATTGTACACCAGTATTTATCAATGCATCATAAACTGTGCAGGCTACTGAACAACATTGTCAGTGCCACAAAAGTTGTGATGGTGATGTGCAATGAGTTATTTGCTGTTGGTATGGTGAAGCCTGTGAACACTTTAGTACAAAATAGTAGAATAAACTTTTCTACTTGGCCATGAAACCCAGGTACCTTGGTACAAGTCTCATAGGTGCTGCACACTGATATTAAATATATTCATTGAATACTGGAGGGCCCCTACTAATTGATGTATCATTCCAGACCTAATTAGTTGTCATAATCAGGAGAGAAATATGTAGATTGCAGGTCCTCCTAGTGAAAATAACTGGCTGTTCAAATGAATACTTATACTTGAATAGATAAGACACCTTCTAACTATAGTTAGTTAGGTCCTTATATAATGATCCTTATATAATGGTTATCATGTAGATAGGATAACAAAGCAGGGATTAATTATAACTTTATAATCCTCTATTTGGCTTGAACTGAGGTCATGAGTTCAATTCCCAGTTATGACCAATCTGTGCATGGTTCATATATTCTCCCCACATTTGCATGAGTATCCTCTAGGTGCTCAGTTTCATCCCACACTCTAGTAGGTTAATAGGTTGCTAACAATCAATAACCCTAGTGTCTATGTAAGTCCATTTGATAGGACATATACAGTAGGTGGTACCTACATTGGGACAGAGGACTGATGTGAATTATGGAAATATTCTTTGTAAAACACTATATATGGTGTGTGCACTATATAAGTATCTGATAAATGAGTAAACCAGCTTCCTAAGGAAATGTTAATATGTGCCCATAATGCCGATATCTACAGTATTATGCTATTCTAAATTCCAGCCTCCTGCACCTACTCATTCTGTTCAAAACACTTTTCTTACTTTTGCTTTGCCCAACATCTATTTTATTATAAACTAGCGACCTACCCTGGCTTTACATGGTAGCAGGGGCGTATCTATAAATGGTGCAGGGTGTGCTTGGCACATGGGCCCCTGGGTCCAGGGAGGCCCCACACCGCACACCCTGCACCCATAGCATACTTACCTCTCCAGAGTCCCACGTTGGAGTCGGGGTCCGGTGCTCTAAAAATGACTGGAAAATGGCAGCTGCGGCCATTTTCCCGTCGTTTGTGCATGTGCAGTACAGGGAAGATGGCCGCCATGGCCATTTTCTTGGTGACCTGTGCATACTCTATAGGCTCTGGGTGCACTCTAGTGCCCAGAGTCTATAACTCCGGCGCTGGCCACGCACAGCTCAGTGCACTGCCGGCCGCCAGATAGAGAGGAGGGGGCCCGTGTTGGAGACTGCACACAGGCCCCCTCCTCTTTAGAAACGCCCCTGCACGGGAGCGATAGTCTTTTCTAACCAAGGTCTTATAAGATTGCCTTGTAGATGACATTAGTCGTTTTTCCTCCTGATGTCAACATGAAAAGATTCAGTTTTGATATGACACACAAAAGGGCCACGTAAAGTTGTCCCTGAGAAAAACAGTCTCCACTTACTGTAGGTCAACTACAGCCATGTTAAGGGGGGTATCCAATTAGGAGCGCTAAAGTAGCGCTGCTGATTGATCGCGGCAGAGCTAACCTATTAGCCGCGAAGTGTCGCCCGACACTGGCACTTATCGTGGATATATTTCAGGAACTAATGTGTCCCGAAAAATAATCCACAATATGTTATATGTCATGATATACAGTATCTTTAAGGCTTTAGGAAGCGTAAGCCAAGACAGCTCGGATGTCCGTTTTTTTTTCATCGACTTGCTTCACTAAAATTGTCACTGCTCATCTCCCTTTTGTCATACAATAATGTTTCATACACCTAAACCTTCCTCGACAAATGCTCTATAGAATAGTGACAACTGCATTAAAAAATCCATCCAGTGGTTCTCAAGATTAGCCAACAGACAGACAGACGCCTACCAGGGACTTTATTTTATACAATACACAAATAAGTCCACTTTAAAATGTAAACTTTACTCTATATTGTTAATTTTCTAACAAATACATTATATTCAATTTATCTTAATTATGTTTAAAATGTATATCTTGTTTGGTACATTTATCATTAAACATTTTCCATAAGACTAACCATCCCTGAAATGTGTAATTACCAATAGTTGGTATATTATGCAATAATAATAATAATAATATAAATTAGGCAAATAACAATGTTCAGGTGTCAAAAACTTGAACAAGTGATATTGTGCATGCACATACGGTACTGTGCTTGTGGTTTAAAGAAGTACTGTAGATTAATCCAGCATAAATGAATGTTCATTTCCAGACTTTATGTGCTGGGAGCTCTCTTTAGAAAAGAAACTTTGTGCTGTAATGGGTCTACTAATACATCTGTCCTTGCTGGCGTATGTGATGCTTGCAATAACTACCTTATGTTTTCACAACTAAAAAGGTTCCATCTCAGCTGACAATTGCAGTTATCGCTGTGCTGATTCCTTAAAATGTTTCGTTGTGGAGGTTCCACATCTTCTACATAGCTCCATCACTGCTACTCTATGCCACAGGTTCTCAAACTGAGGGCCTGATTCAGACCCACTCGCGAGCGCATATCGCTCGCAAGCGGGTCGATCGCTGGACAGTGCGCACGCGTGGCGCATACGCGAGCACCGTAGCGAGTGAATTTTCACTCGCTGCGGGACTCACTACAAGACGGGGCGACTGTCGATTGTGATTGACAGCTTGCCCTGTTTTGTAGGCGTGCAGTGGGGGTGGCTGGACAAATGGAGGCATTCCAGAAGGAACGCCTGCCGTTTGTGGGTGGCCCTACTGATATCACCAGTGATGTCAGTCTAATAGAGCAGGAAGCTCACTGGGGCTTGCGGTGGATGAGACCCTACCACAAGGGTCTCGTCACAAGCCCGATGGTCGCGATGGTCGCGACCATAGCGCCCATCACCTGGCCGCTTGCTAAAGCTGTGGGTGGTCACCCGCAGCTTAGTGAGCAGCCTGGAGGCTGGACAAAAAAAACAAAACAGGCCACCCTCATTCAGAGCGAGCGCTCACAAAGAGTGTCTGGCTCTGAATCAGGGCCTTAGGGTCTCATTCAGACCCGCTAACAAGTGGGTCGATGGTGGGGCACTGCGCACGCACCATGTGCACAAGCCCCGGAGCGGGAGAAAAATCCTCTAACTCGGGGGCTCGCTACAAAAGGGGCGGCTGTCGATGTTGATCGACAGCTCTCCCCATTTTGTAGGCGTGGTGGGGGGGTGGCCAGACAAATGGAGGCGTTCCTGAAGGAACGCCTGCCGTTTGTAGGTGGCCCTACTGACATCACCAGTGATGTCGGTAGGGTGCTTCCTGCTCTGTTAGAGCAGGAAGCTGCCTGGGGCTTGCGATAGATTAGACTCTACCACAAGTGTCTTGTCGCAAGCCCCGATGGTTGCAATGGTCTTGACCATCCCGACCATCAACCTGGCCGCTCGCTAAAGCTGTGGGTGGTCACCCGCAGCTTAGCAAACAGCCAGGAGGCCGGCTCTTTACAAAGAAGCGGCCGCCCTCATTCAGAGCGAGCGCTCGCATTTTGCGAGCGGCTCTGAATTAAGGTCCTTAGTCCTCAGGACCCCAAACAGTGCAAGTTTTCCAGGTCTCCTCACAGAATAATAAGTGAAATAATTAGGTCCACTTTTAAAATGTGTCAGTGAGTAATGATTACACCTGTGCTCCTGCTGGGTGACCTGGAAAACGTGACCTGTGTGGGGTCCTGGGGACCGTGTTTGAGAACCACTGCTCTATGCTATGGTGGTAAATATTCACTTTTCAGGCACTCATTAATGTTTGTATGGCCTCTGTGTAACCTTTCTTTTGTTTTTTTTTGTTTTATCTGAAACATGAATAAGTATCCGTTTGTGTGTCCGTTTTTGTGTATCTGTGAATATATATAAATTCACAAAATACAGGAGCAAGCAGACTGGCACACCTATGCAGACTTGCCCTATTTACCCACATAAGTTAGGAGATTTGACACATATTTATGATACTCTGAATTACAGCGATGCAGGTATTCATGAAATGGTCTTATGCTGCCCATCCACTAGCAGACCTCAAAATTACTGCACATTTACGACATTGTAATTGTGCAGTCGTTTGTCAGTCTGTGATGTGCCTTCACTGAATGAGCAGTCATTCAGTTTAGGCACATCAATCATCTTCAAACATGCTGAACCTGACGTTATCGTCAGGTTGTCCAGCATGTTTGCCCGATGATAGATGTCTAAATGACCAGCAGGAGCACGCCTTGCTGGTCATTTTAGACATTTTTGCAAATGATTTGCAAACGATTTATGAACGACTGAACGATAACAATATCATTATCGTTCAATCGCTCAACTTAATCCTCTAGTGGATGGGCACCTTTAGACTTCAATAGTTCTATTGTCCCCTAGGCAGTATTTGCCCTTCTAGTGTACAGCAAAGGCATAGAAGCATTGTGCTGCAGGTTTAGTAACTTGAAATGTACCATTGAAATATACAGCCTAAGGCATATACTATATACTACTGTATTTGCATTGGGAGGCCAGAAGATATATAGAGGAGAATGGTCTTCCAGGTCCACTATGTCTGGTACTACGCATGATGGACAATGTCACAGTATTTGATAAATTATCCATCTGGTAATTTCTCTGTCATCAGATTAGTTGCATATTCATCAGAAAAAAAAATTGATATATTTATATATACATAGTTACATACGCATATACAGATCTGTCCTGCTACGTCTTTGCTGTGCACACAGCAAATCTTGCCACACATGGCGCGAAGCGTGTGTCCGTGAGTGGATATGCGCACTGCGTTTGCACCTGAGGCATAATAGGAATGCATGGTGCGATCGCAGTGCGCGCTGTAGCATATGGTGCTGCAGGTAATCGCACGGTGCGATGCGTGCGCACGCTTGTAGCGCAATTAGCACAGATGTAGCAGGACACATCTGTACATACATACAGATGTGTCCTCATACACCCAGCATCCTTGTGCCAAATAGCGCAAGTGATTAAGATGCTTCGAGATGAGTAGCGTACCAACATTTTCTTTACATTTTGCATTTTAGTTGCATTGCAGATGCAACAAACAGTCATTCACAGTGTACCAGAGGCTACTTGCACAGTAATTGGTATAACAAATTTGCAGATGAAGTAACTGGTATAACACACACATAAATTCGCAGATGAAGAGCAACGGAATGCAGCGGGAGGAAAAGGCGCGGACATCACACTAGAACCTTTTTTACACAGAATCAGATCGATGTACAAGTAACACAAGTCCCAATGGTCAGTGTGTGCTAGTGATGTTTTTGTCGCTAATGGTCATTTTAATTATGCGAATGAGACGCACATTTTCACCAAAAATAGGCACTGCCCATAGCCTGCCCGAGGCAATGGTAAACTAGGCAATTGCCTATGACATTTGGAATGCCCAGGGGCATGCATTCCAAGCTTAGGGCCGGTTCACCTTGACAGTGGGCAGCAGCGGGACTAGGATGGGTGGACGGCACCGGCGACTCTGCTCTGGCTGCCCTACCCCGATCAGAGTACACAGCTCAGCTCTTACTGGCGCTGTCCCTATTTAAAATATGTGGGTGGGGGTGCCAGTGCTCTTGCAGGCACAAGGTACCAAAATGTATGGTTACAGCTCTGTGGATGAGGAATGCTATGGGTGAAAGGTGATGGGTGTTGCTGGCTGCTGCTGTGATCTGTGCTGCTGGGTGATGGGTGCTGTGCTGTTAGAGGGGTGCTGGATCATAACCGGAACTAGTGGCGGTGCTAGGGGGCACCAGACAAAATTTTGCTTAGGGCATCAAATTGGTGAGGGCCGGCTCTGTTACTGCTGATTCACTCAAGACCAGGCACACAGAGAAGGGGTATTTGATAGGACTTAAGCTGCCGTGTATGTGGATACATTTGTATTTATAGGGGATCAACATGGTCATATGAATTTACTATATGAATAGAAATAAGGGCATGCTGTCCCCACACAAATGTGTGCTTGCGTATGTGTGTATATATGCAAATACAGACAGAGAGAGAATATATATATATATTTATATATATTATATATGCAGAGAAACGACCGGCACTCCAAATCCTTAAGACAGCAGCCGGGGTGCTTGCTCCATCACGGCAGGCAGAGGCAAGTCGTGATCACAAAATAGACAGGTTTTTAGGTGCAGCCCTCCACGGACTTCACAACAGCGGTATATATAATATGCAACGTTTAAGATTTATTATAATCTTTCATCAATACATACTGTATATATATGTCATGCTTGCCAAGATATTGGCAACAAATCCTCTTAAACTTAGTAATTCTAGAGGTGAGAATAGTCTTTCCACTTACAATAAGTACATGTGAGCAAGGGTTTTATAAAAATAGTCTTTTATTATTGTACAAGATTTGCTTGCTGACATGATGATCAATTCCAGCAGGAAAAAAAATCAATTGAAACACAAGCGTTTGACAAGAAACATTCTGCATCTGTGTCATCTCTCACAGGAGGGTCTAATGTGGCCTTTAATGCATTATGCCGATTTAATCCTACGCACCTTAAGATGGCCTTCACTAGAGCTTCACTTTAATAGTTGCTTAGTGTTAGAATATCCGTTAGACTTTAATGCAAATTCGTTTATGCAACATCGCTGCTTCCTCGCCTCATGCGTACAGCATTTATGTTTGTCCATTACAATGTTTACTCTGCCCTGCATAAATTAATGTCATTTTGATAGATTTATCATCATTTAAATAAAGAAAAGTGGTCCTCATGTGTAGTGAAAACCAGCAGAGCACATTTTTTCCTTCCCCTAAAATAATGTTACTTAGTATACTATCATTAAAAGCACTCATTAACCATAATGTTTGGTCTTGGAAATTCTAATTATGCAAGTAATATTTTTTAGATGGATGTTTTCACAGAGTATCATAAACCCATTCATGGTGTAACATTTTCAATGCTCAGAAAATACATTTCTTTTTGGTACCGAGTAATTTTGAAAAAAATAATTATGGAAATGTAATTTATATGAAGCCATGCAGGGCTAACGACACTTCACCAATTTACAAAACGGATTGAATGACAATTCAAAGCTTTTCTACGTGATTTTATAAAGTGACCTGATACCTATTCATGACAAGACAGATTCAAAATATTCAAAGAAATGGAAATTCCAATTTTTTATTTATTTCAATATTTTGAGAATTAAAAACGGAATTGTCCTTGGAGATAACCAGGATACTTGAGATATTTACAAAATTGAAAATTGATCATATTTGCAGAGAACATTATTCTACCCCTGCAAGACACTGTTTGTCTTGCAGGTATATACTTTACTATAAATATTACACTGGTGGAGTTGCGCTAATTGGACTTGTAATTACAAATAAATACTTAACGTGGCAGCAATTAATTCAAGACACCAATTAAATCTAACATATATTTAATAAACACACAATAAGCATGTCAATAGTGGTATACAAATGACATATAACAATCACCTTAATATTGTAAAAGTCTATACAGACTATGATGCATTACCATGGAACTTCTTAGTTCCTAATAAAAACCTGAATAACTGGCAAGTTTACTAAAGGAAGCAAAAAACATAAAAAATATATATATAAAAATTGTATATTTCATATATAATGTGACCAATCTTGATCTGACAGTTCTCACCCGATTTTTATATATATATTTTTTATGTTTTTTGCTTCGTTTAGTAAACTTGCCAGTTATGCAGGTTTTTATTAGGAACTAAGAAGTTCCATGGTAATGCATGATAGTCTGTATAGACTTTTACAATATTAAGGTGATTGTTATATGTCATTTGTATACCACTATTGACATGCTTATTGTGTGTTTATTTAATATATGCTAGATTTATTTGGTGTCTTGAATTAATTTCTGCCACGTTAAGTATTTATTTGTAATTACAAGTCCAATTAGCGCAACACCACCAGTGTAATATTTATGTTTGGGACCATCAGTAGGTGATCTTTTATTGGGTTTACACAGACCCATAGGAGTTTGCAGCTGTGGTCTATTCTTTAATCGTAGTTTATTAGCGCCAGGCTGTCATTTGGTGGGACATATACTGTACTATATCAGTTGCTCTTTAGGATCCTGTGATGTATAGTTAAAATTGGTCATGTATTGTAAAACTTAAGAATGTGTGAACAACGGAGCATCTACATTTCCTAAAAGTTTTGTTTATTTGAGTCCTTTAAGTGTCAAACTGCTGCAACAATTTAGTTAAAACATATATTCCTCATAATTATAAATACTCACGTGGCAGGCTGTGAGGAAAACTTTAGTGTAGGAATATGTATTTAGCTAAAGAAACTTTTATTTTTGCCTTATTTTTGGAATACTGTAGCCTCCCTAATAATTATATTCTGGAAGCTCTTTTTCTGGTGTCTGGTAAAGTTTGGTATCAGCTATTCACACCAGAGACTAACAGGGCATGTAGTCCTGTTCTGTATATTAGATTTACTGCATATAAAATGGAAAGCATTGTAGCATACAGCCTTGGATGGGTTTTATCTGCCTCCATGGGCCGTATTCAATTAGAAGTGAAAAACCATTTTCCACGGAAAAGTATCGCGGATCGTGGCTATTCGTGTGGTCGAAAGTTATCTCCAAATTCAATTCCAGCCGGTTTTCGCATACGTGGAAAGTCAATTCAATGTAATAGGCGAAAAAGATTTGCCTAAAAATAGCAGGAGAAAAGAAGTGCAACATTTCTATTTTGGGGTGCAAACATGGGGAAACCCTCAGAACCCTTGGGACAGCCTCCTACAGGACAACTGTGTCAAAAAATCCCTGGAAAAAAACATAATAACACCCCCAAAAATTACTTTCATTTTGGGGGAGAAAAAGTACAAAGTGGGGGACAAGCATAAAAAATAGCAAATAGACTTACTGGGGTGCTGTAAGGAGGGGCCAAGTGTTTTTGGGATTGCAGGTGCATGTATGAGGGTAGTTTTTCACATTTTTTAAAAGTTCACTTTAGAGACATAAAAATATGCTAGTACCCATTTTCAAGTACCCCAAATTTGACAGGACTGCTTATTTTCACCCAGAAATACTGCTTAATGCCATTCTTCACCACTTGTGCAAAGACGCTAATAAGAAGCTATTGAAACAACTTAAGTACCCCAAACAGTTTTATTAGGGCTATTCGGACACATCTACATTGATCCCCAATGTTAGTGCATCTTTTTGGGGGATTCAGGCTGATTTCCCCAATTCTGGCAGTACTTTCCGCCTGTTCTGAATTCGCCGCATGCCATTTTCATGCCATTTTCATGTGGTTTGTAAGTGAATACTGTGAATAGCGGGGACACACACGATAAGTTTACGCGCGATGTCGGCAAAAAGTCGGGCAGGTGTGAAATTAATTGAATACCGCCCCATGTGTTAAATTAAATTGTGGTGTGAAAATATCACCCCAACTCACACTGTGAAACTCAAAATTTTTGCTAGAATTTATAATTGTTTAGGTGATGAAACAGAGCTTACGAGATAACCCAGTCCCGACTACTACTATCACTTTACTTCAGAGTATTGTCCCAGCGAGCCTAATGCACATGCTTTGCTATCGGACTGTGTACATGAGCCAGTATGGACTGAAGGAGATGTTTAAATCCCTTGCTGAAAAAAATTGTGGAACAGTAGCCCATAGGCTAGTAAGAGCTGACACCATCTGTTGTTAGCTCTAACTATTGGGCCAAGCATGGAAAGGTTTGCATTCCAGAGCTTGTTAAATATCGCAATTTAGCAGTCCCTATAGAAACCTATGGGGTCTGCTTTTGCCATCGAAAATGGAGGGACCACAGCCGTTATCTCCAATATAGTGGATACAAGTTGCTTTTAGAGCTATGTACAGATTGGCAAACCCAGGGGAATTGCCAGAATTAATCAAATCTGTTAATTATTTTATTCTCTGAGATGTGTTCAGATAAGAATACTAGAATATGCACAAAAACTGCAATTCCAACAGGCTAACATGAATTTGCTGTCAGCAAGGCCATATAGCTACATGACATGTTAGCGTTTGTGAAAGTTTATATTAGACTTTGGGCCTGATTAAGAAAAGTTTTGCCTGGGCCTGATTAAGAAGTGGATACTGTGTCAATGTTGGATGCAAGTGGCCAAAGTTTTTAGTCTACACACGCATTCAAGTTGCACTGCGCATGAGTCCTGATGGTTACCACCAGGGGGGACACAGAGCAAATATGGATGCAGAGAGGTGGAATTACAGTGGGGGTTTCTGGGTGGTAACAGGGAGGTGGCTGGTCAGATGCAGGCGTGTCCAGGGGTGTCGCAGTCAGCTGTGACTTTTTCCGCAGTTGCACTGATTCCAGCAGCCATGTTCAGATGGACATTGTTTGCCTCCGTAGGGCTGGTGCAATGTTGATGGTGTGACTTTTTACACAAAGCAGTAGATAGTTAGCATAAAGATGCAGTTGCATTGTGTAAAAAGTAGTGGTAGCATTAGTGTCCACCTCTGAATCAGGTCCTTTGTCTGCTCCTATTCATAATTTGGTCCTTTCTGGACCTGGCTGGACATGGCTATATCCCTACTGATGTCATAACCAAGCAAAATGGTGTAACACATTTCTGCTGCCACAAGACCATACCCCCATACTATTCATTGGGTCAGCAAGATTGACAGGAGAGCTCTGGTAGAAAGTAAAGTTGTAATGGGTAAGAGAAATGCCATCTACTGTATACTGAATGGTGAGTTCTACAAGCAGAATTGTAAGATCCATTAAATAAATAACTTAATCATATACAGTAAGCAGGTCCAGATTAAGGTTTGTGCCCCCCCAATAAAATTACATAATGTGCCCTGTCCCCTACCCCATCTGTATATTTTGTATTGTGCTCTGAAACCCCACTCCTCTAAGCCTTGTATCGTGCACATACCCCTGCTCTCTCTATATTGCGCTCCCCTTAGCCACAGTGATTAACTTCTCCCAGGTTGTCCTCTTGTGCTCCTCTGTCTTCGTACCACTACTCCAGTCTTCACTCTCCACTGACCAGCAATGCAACAATGTCATTATCTCACATCAGCGACAATGTCGGGAGCTGGGCTCTGGAGCAGGTAGCACTGGCGAGTGGGGACTCGGATTAGGTACTGTACGATAGAGGCAGTGGTTGTGGCCCTGTGGAGCCTCTGCCCCTGCTGCTCCACTTTCCCCACCTATAATTCAGTGCTGCATATAACAATATTTTGTATAATACTTATATTATACAAAAACAAAGGTATACCTCTAAGGTCCCCTTAACTAAAAGAGAGAACATAATTAGTCATTGTCTTGTGATTTTATGGAAATGAAGATACTTTTTTTTTTATAAATACTCACATTTTTTCAGTTATTTTGTATAAAGTTATTTTGTAAACTTTGCATATGTTTCTATTAATACATTCTTGCTACATATTTTAGCTTTATGTATTTATATGCTACTTGTGTGCTTTATCTGACTGTGTCCTTTACAACTTGGGAAGTTTCTCATTTGATAAGCCTAAATTCATATATTTTTTATAATTATTAAGTCCTCTACTTTACATTAATATATAGTGTACAACCCTTTTAAGTCAATTAGATAAATAGTAATACTAAAATAGCCAAATGTTTACAGTATGCTAGTAATATTGATGTGGCACATGCCAGGTCATCCAGCCCCACCCCTCCCCACAATACTTACCCCATACAGCTACATCTTCTCTCATGGTCTGTCCTTTCTCCATCTCAGTGTTGGGGGATGTTGGAGGGCCTTGCTCCTATGGCGTATAACAGAGATTGGACAGTTTGCAGCACATTAATATATAGATAAATTAATGTATAACTTTGATTGTTATTTTGCCTGTTCCATTTGTTTGCTAACACCTTGCAGATTCCTAACATATTTAGTCAATGGTGACACCCAAGAACAATTTGGCACATGGTGTGCTTACCCCCACACAGTAAGTAAGCCTTTATGCCATTCATTTAAATTATGGTACCGTAAAGTGTACCATCACAGTAACCCTGTGCAGAGAACATCCCTGCAGACAGTATGCAATGCAGGCCTCATTATCCATTTCACATTAGCTAATAATTACTAATAGAATATACATCTCATTGTTGGGGGCTAAAACAAAATAGGACAGGGTACTATTGGGAGACAGGGGCGTATCTACCCATTGGCCAGGATGGCACTCACCAGGGGTGCCGACCAAACTGGGGACGCCGTCCGGCAGTGCCACCAGTAGCCAAGGGGTCGACAAGTCCCCCGGCCCCACAAGTGTAGGGCAGACCGCAGTGATAGCGGTCTGTCCTACACCATTTACAAACACACAGCCGCCAGTGGTGGCTGTGTGTTCGTAATAGCAGCCAGCTAATGAGAGTCAGACAGAGTTTCATTTGCTGCTGCGTCGTTCACGGAGGGAGCCAGCTGGAGCTCACTAATGAGCTCCGTGTGCTGGATCCCCCTGCAGCATGTGATGGGAGAGATGTCATACGTCATGACATCTCTCCCATGCAGGAGAAGAGCGGCTAGGACTCAGAGCAGACAGCGGCGGTCGCGTCAGGAGTGGGGATCAGGGAAGTTTAATTTTTTTTTGTTCTTTGTTTGTGTTTGTAAGCCTGGCACTACAGGGGGGGCATTGAAATAGGGGGTGGAAGCTACTGGGGGCACTTTATGGGAGGGTGCCCGTTACTGGGGGGGCGCTGTATAGGAGTGGCCACTACTGGGGGCAATTTATGGGGGTGGCCACTACTGGGAGCACTGTATAGGGGTGGCCACTACTGGGGCGCAATTTAGGGGGTGGGTGGCCACTGCTGGGGGCACTGTATAGGGGTGGCCAATACTGGGGGCAATTTAGGGGGGTGGCCACTACTGGGGGCACTATATAGAGGGGGACTACTACTGGGGGCACTGTATAGGGGGACTACTACTGGGGGGCACTGTATGGGGGGGACTACTACTGGGGGCACTGTATAGGGGGGCTACTACTGGGGGCAATGCAGCATAGGGGGGATTACTACTGGGGGATTACTATTGGGGGCACTGTGGCAGGGGAGCCAGTCCATTACATTGCCAGGGGCGCTTGGATCACTAGATACAATCCTGTTGGGAGAGCCCATATTCTGGTGGCCTTGCCACTGTGCAGGACCACTGACTTGTGCCCAGTGTACTCACCTTTGCTCCCATCAGGTCCCTAAGCTGCTATAAGACTGTGCATTATTTGACTGATAACATCTTGGTTTCCTTTTCTGCAGTGAACTCCAATAATAAGCTAATGGTAAGCTAATGAGCAGGAACCTGACCACTATCAGCTAATAATAGAACAGGCTGATAGCGTTCAATGGATGTACTTGTTTGCGGTTTGGAATTGAGAAAATTTTTATTAATAATTTTATTTTATTTAATTAAATGTAAATTTGGGCTAATTATGAACTATACAGTTTGTATTTCATTTGAAATTGGTGGAGAGTTGCAGGAGAGTTATTGTGAACATTGTATCTGTATATTTTCCCTAAATTAATATATATGCCTTTTTGGGGTTATAATAAGGGTTATTTATCAACACTATAGTTAGGAGCAATTCTGTAGTAGAACCATGGCAGTCTATTTGAAATTTACTTCCATGATGTAACACACTTCTTAACTGCTTATATGATGCTGTAGTGCAGATTTGCACCTTTATGTCATGTCAATAACTAAACCTCAGAGTATGTAGCTACATACTGCTTAAGTCCTCCCTCCCCTACAACCATCCACAGAAGTGCTGATTGATGCAATACAGATTACTGATGGTGCACCAGACAACAAGCTCTGGGCCTGATTCAGATTCGGAAATAGAGTAAGAAAGAGCAAGTACCTGCGCATATTGGTTACACCATGTTGCACTGCAGGTGGGGCAGATTTAAATGTGCAGAGCTTTAGATTTGGGAGGGGTGTGTCCAAACTAAGATCTGAAATGCAGTATCAAAATAAAGCTGTCCAGCATTTGTGCAAAGAAAATGTATGTACTTGCACCCCTTGCATTGCAACATGGTTTGTCCATTTATCAACGAGTTTAATCACTCACAATGAATGATAAAAACTCATTGCGTATGATAAATGGTGCTCCAGCCAATCAGCTCCCAACTGTCATTTTTCAAACAGATGACAGTTGGGAGCTGATTGGCTGGAGTACAATTACCATACTCAACGAGTTTTATCACTCATTGATAAATGAGGCCCAGTAACAGGTCCACTGTGCAGTTTTCTGTATATTTGTTTGTAGCACTACATTTTGTAAATGACAAATAAATCTTCTTTTATTAGTTTATAGGAATTTTGTTACTCTTAAATGTATATTTCATAATTTTTATTTTAAAATCCTTAACTGTTCCTCCAGTTTTTATTACTAAATAATCTGTGCAAGGTATGAATCAGCATTTGCAACTAATTTGTGTGGAGTACTATACAATGCATACATACCCACCTTAAGCTGTGTCTGGTGATCAGAAGCACATCGCAGTAGGGCGCTGTACATATCTGTTGTGATTACCATTCTACAATCAAAGATCAAGGCAGGTATGCACTGTAAAGTGCCCCACATGCAACTGTGTAAGAAGACTGATTCAGAGCAATGTAATGTTCTAAACACAATTGACCACATTTGTCCTTAAAATGTATTGTGGAAGTCTAATCATTATTATACTTAATGGAATTGACAATATAGGGCTTGATTCAGAGTCACGCGCAATTTAAAAGCAATGCCAATGTTCACGAAGTTGAGTCCCGGCCATGATCTGTTCCAATTACTTCCGTCCGGTAGACGATATAGATCTTGGCCGGTTAGGACCTCGACACATGCATATAGTTTTTTCCCGCAGGCAATTATGCAGTTAAATCATTGATTAATAATAGTTTGTTTAGGTGGTTTTATATGTATTTTTATTGTATTATAACTTTTTTAGTTCAGTCATATTGAGAATGTATGGTGTTTAGTCATTGCTGTGTAAACTGAGGGCCTGATTCAGAGTTTGGAATAGAAAGAGAGATAGCACTTAACTGAGTACCTGGACAAACCATGTTGCAATGCAAGGGGTGTAAATACATAAAAATTTTTAGCAAGTGGGGTAAATACTGGCTGCTTTTGCATGTAGCCCACAAATACTCTACTACTTTATTATTACTCTACAATTTAGATGTCAGTTTGGCCCCACCTGCAGTGCAGCATGGTTTCACCAAGATGATCAGTTGAGAGAGATATCTCTCTCTATTCCCAACTCTGAATCAGGCCCTGAGTACTTGGTCAGTGGTTCCGAAGTCAAACCCCATGTATATGTTTTATACTTGGTGAAATAAAGTCTGGTTATGATTCTGATTTGCAACTGCACTTGTGCGAAAAGTACTAAAAACCCCATACGATGCATATGTTACACAGAGTTTATGCACAAAGCAGCTGTTGCTGTGGATTCAGATGGTATCAGATATGGAACGGCAAAGTGATGTGTATTCCTGGGTGGTGATTGAGAGGTGGCCTGAAGTGAACGCAAAAAAAGTCCACCTCAAGGGGGCGTAATGCGAGTGTTGCAGGCATGTCAGTGAATGCAGATTCAGCCACAGAGGCCATGTTCAGATTGAGAAATGGCATAAGGCTGTTGTAAGTGCCGATGGAACACGCAGTAGTGCACCGATGATGGTGTGTGGAGAATCACCAGCTGTGTTACAGCGTGCAGTGATGCTGAAAGGTGATGTTTCAGGGTGATTTTAAATGATACACTTGTGGCCCACGCTACTACTTTGGATGCTCAGATATTTGTGTTTGACAGTCTTCAGTTTAGTTGGGGAGATTTCACTGCTATCAGTGTACTGTATTTGTCATATTTCAAGTCATTTGTGGGATACAAGTGCTACAGTATATCAAAGCTATGCAAGATGCCTGAACCCTATTGAAATTTGTTTACCCTAAATATGTTTTTGTATGTGTGTTAATGTATTTGGTTATATTACTATTTAGAATTTAATTTCAATCCTAAACAGAAATCCACATGTTTGAAATCAAATTAAATGGATTAGCTAAAATGAAAGTATATGGTGACATTATATAATTTTAGACATGACTCCCCCATAAATCATCATGTACACACTGATCAGCCTAAAAGCTGCGAGCACTTGCATCTGCCATCACTTTATGTTGCTGATACAATCATGTAGGGGAGTGTATTTTTTTAGCAGCCATTTCAGTTTTATATCTTCTAATATTTTTAGTAGTAAAGAAAGACACAAAGCTTGTCTCCACAAAGCATCTAAACTGACATTCCTAGGAGAGAGCTATGCCCACTATCTGCATCAGATTTGCTTTCTAGGTTGATTGCATGCATTGTTTCAGTTAAAGCACCTCATGGAAATATTTGCATATATGATAATTGTCTACATAGCTATTTAAGAGTGTGTTAATAATAGACGAATACTACATGTAAACAAGCAACAACAAAATTAAGGATTTAAAGTTAGAAGGCTATTTGCACAGTATATATCAAATGATGACATAAAATCAATAGATTTCAAGTGTAGTCTATTGTTCATCGCACAGAAAAGAATAAATTAATTTTAAAGCTTATATGAAGAAGAAGTTAAACTAAGCACACTTCTTGCTTCTTAGTCCTTAAATCAAATCAAATGTAATAAGAGTATTCAATATTTGCAGTCACTTATTTTATAGTCAAAGCTTATTTCATTGATTTGTTATTGACACCGTATAGCGAGGGATGCTTTTTATATTACTGTTAGTGTATGTATGTACTGAGATATATATATATATATATATATATATATATATACACACACACACACACACTTACTTACTGTGTCTAACCAACCTTTTATTATTTTGATTTTTCTCTTCAGAAAGCCTAACAACACTTGGCAGTATACATTGTAGTGTGTTTACTTGTTCTTTATATTGACAGTTGGTACCATAAGCCTTTTAAACAACAAAGGCTAGCAGCTCTACAGCCAATCTGTGATAAAAGGGGGAAAAATGAAATCACTATGGAAACTGGAGAAAGGATCTAACAGCTTTCTTTTTAGAGTAAATGTCTGATGTTTGTGACTGCAGGGAAATAATATTCATAAATGTGTATGATGTTATCATTAATGTTTTGTTATCACAGATTATGCTATTTCCAAATCAACCGACCTTGGCTTTATTAAGTGATCCCTTTGCTGAAATAGTTACTGTTTTGCACTAGAAAAAAAAAACAAGAATGTGATGAGGGGAGGAGTGTAAAGCTAGTCTGCTTCTTAAATGATTATTTTTTAAATCACACAGAGCTCCTGGGTCCTGGAATGAAGACCACTGCGACTTTTTCAGCAATGCAGCAACCCGGGGAACTGAATGCCAGTCAGAAAACAGTGTATCATCCAATTGCATGCCTGCCTTTGATCTTGGACTAAGAATCTCAGAACCTCTCCCTCCAATCCAGAAGCAAATAAATACTAAGGAGAAGAGACATCCCTCGATTCAGTGCACAGACACTCTGAGACAGAAAAACGAATGCGACTGTCATTATAAGAGCACTAATGAACCTGTTTGGATTGCAGACTGCAGCAAATACCTGTCTGCCCATAGGAGTTTGCCAGTTCTTCCAACATCATCAGACAATGCAGAGAGCTTTGGCTTACACAGGCCACTGTCTTTATCTCCAGACAAAGCCAGTCATTCTTTCAGCACACCTGCAGCAGAACAGCACAGAGAACTGGAGGGGACTAAACACTCCACTCAGCCTGAATCCTATCCAGTTTCTGCAAATACTCGCAAGATGAGAGACAAGAAATATCTTGGTAAGTAAAACAAAGACTTACAGTACTAGAAAATAGATGTCAATGATAACTTGTGAATTTTCTTTAAAAAGCAAATTATTTAAAATTATATTTTACTTTATTGTATTAGTTTTTCTAATAAAGCATCATCATATATGGTTTCTTTACTTTAAAATTAAAATTAATTTTAATCTTATTTTACCAAGTTAAAATGGTTTGAATAAAATTCTATTTTTTTTCTTGTAGACGTTCTCACTTTTATATTTTTAAATATTCTGTCTGAATTTATATATTGATTTTGGAATACCATGTTTCATTTTGAACTTTAATTGAAGGTTGTGCTGCAGAGGACTTCAGAGATCATGGTGCAGCTACCAGGGCAGCTCTTAATGTGGTTTTCCCTCCACCAACCTATTCCACACATGGCCTCTCCAGAGCAGCTACGCCTAGTGAAGGACATCTACAGAGGTGAGTGTTCGGAGGAAGCCACCTTCCATGAAACAACTCAGGTTTTTTATGTAAATTCTAATTTATTATGGACAAAATGCTGAAAATATAAAAAAAAAAAAAAAATAAATTAATGTTAAAAACTCTCAATTTTTTTCAGATGGTTTTCTACCACTTATAAAAAAAAGTAGCAATTTGTATTTGTATTTCTTCAATGATTTATGCATATGTGAATATTAGTAGATTTGCTACTAATACTAATCTGATGTACTGTAGTCGGAGCTATGTGCAGATGTACACAGCTGTTTCAACAAGTTAAAAATATATCCAGTCCAATAATTGCAATATATGCACATTTATCCTACAGATAAACCAATGTTAAAGTAATTATGCTTCAAATCATAATTACTAGGTCTGGTCTCTCCCTTATTCTGTTTGGCTGTAATAGGGAGACAATTCGCTACATTCATTTTCACAAACAAACTAAGAAGTGTGAGCACACATAATAGAGCATCTGGTTAAATAGTAAATAGTGGAATTGAATTACATTCCTACAGAGAAAAAAACGTTCTCTGGAATGAAACTGGATGAATATGTTTCTTAACATGTTCAATACCAACCAAGGTATATGTTGACACTCAGTGTGTGACTTGTAAAAAATCATTGCACTTGTTTCCTTTGAAAGTACTGAGAGACATTTTAATTTTAGGAAAAAGAAAGTGTAGTCAGCATAAATACATTAACATGGGATTATTCTATGCAAACCTGTAAACCAGTGCAAAATTTGTAGATTGTATTGTTCAACTGTATCGACTTCCTCAATACCTGTTTCTGGTTGTCAGAAAGAATTAAGGGAGTCACAGCAAGTGCAAAGCTTAACTAACACAGGGTTATCTGGGGTTATAAAACTGAAATACAAGTGGATTGCCAAAGCACTTGCAAGAGTAAGCAACTGGATTGGCATATAGAGTATACATTTTATGCATGTTATATAGCAGATACCATTACACATAGTAATCTACTTTATTCATTTCTGGCACATTTTTGTATGAAAATAGATCTTTCCAATTTAATTTAATTATTCTAAAATTGCATATTTATGTTACACTTCAGTTGCAATTTATTCTTTTTCAAGTGTGCGCATTGTATTCTTGTTTTGCGGTGATATAATAAACAGTAAATACAAAATGCCATCTTATTTATTAAGCTACTACCCCTGTGAATTTGGTATGATATCTGATCATTTGATAGAAATAGGTAAATGATAGAAATAGGTAAGTGTCATTTAAGAGCAGGATGTTTTTTTTTTTTTTTTACTCAATTGCAATTCATTCTAAGCTTTTAATGCCTGTCCATTTAGATTATGTAATGAGTATATTTTATTTATTTTAAAAGACAAGCCATGCATTAAGAATACTGCCACTTGTTTATTAATGTCTTAATGTACAACTCACTAATGCAGTGTTTAATGCAGTGTTGCATAAATCAATAGACTACCTGTAAATTACAATGCTGATATTTATTAACACAAATAATTATTAGCAAATCCTTAACATAGTTGTTTATTTGAACATAAGGATTCATATTGTGTTTCCTAAGAACAGTGGATCACATGACTTGGACCAGGGTGTCTGAGACTTTCCTGGACATGTTTAACGCACTATATTTCCTTTATCCGCAATGTTGACAAATTTTGCAGTTTCATAAATTCTTATATGACCACCTGTAGTACTAATTTTTAGTTTCCGTTTTATGTCACAACATTTTTTTTAAACTGCAGTTCTTATTTTCTATAACCTGTAAACAATACATTTCATGTCCACATAATAGAAAATAAATTATTTAAATAACACAATATGTTTAACATGCCAGTGTTTTACATGATATAAAGTCATTTCTAAACACTGCAATGAAAATATATATTAATATTTATATATTATCAGTTACAAGATGTATACTTTTATAGATGTTTTATTACATCTATTGCAAAACATTGAACAGTGCATTATTCTGCTGTCTTCTATCAGACTGCACAGCCATTGTGTTCCAATGGCTAAGAAACATACAGCAGCACTGTTCCAGATAGTAAATCAATACTTAAAAGGAAAACCTGGGTATTCACTTGCAGAGATCTGTCAAAGCCTGATCTGGCTGGATTCATGTCTGTCTCAGGAACAATAGTTACCTGTACGCTTTATGGGCTGTTTGGCAGACACCAGCAATCTGTATAAGGTCTGTCTCTGTTAGACACTGGTCAACAAGAATCCCTAATGACAGTCTAGTTTTCATTAAAAGAAAGAAAAAAACCACTACATACCTTCTTGATGAAGGACAGATCTTTGAAGCATATAACGGTGTCATTTCCATTCAGCCCTGACTTGGCCTGAGGTTTGGTTCCCAGTCTAGAAGTCAGCAGGCTATCGCTTCCCTCTTCCTCCACCTCCTTCTATTGCACTGCAAATTAAGATTAGTGTCACAGCTGAAACAAGCACATTATACACATTATAGATACAATCTCATGGTGGCAAGACAGCAAGGAGGTAGGACAATAGAGAAGACCACAGATATTTAGTTTTTTTATTTAATTTCTAGGTAAGGAAGCTGATTTTCGAGTAAAGTCGTGTATAATGTTACAATTCACTCAAACAATGTGCTTTGTTTCGTAAACAAGTATAACTTTCTGGTACAATACCCTATCCAGGCTGTTACCAGGTTCTAAGCAAACACAATGAAACACATTAAGCCTAGGAATCAGGCTTGCTGAGAAGCCTGCAAGATCTTTTTCTATGTGAGATACTATTAATCACGCATTATTTTAACAGCATGCTTAATAATCAGCAATATATGACATAAGGACACGCTGTTCACAGTACATATGCAATATTAAACAACAGTGTTTTGCCATCCAATATGTGATTATGTTTACACTCTGTAAACTGTACTGAGGTCACAGTTTTAAAAATTAATGAGGCTTCCAGACAGTTTCAGATGCTACTGCTGCAGATGAATGTTATTATTACCAAAAAATATATCTTGAGTAATCCATGCTCACATATATATATATATATATATATATATATATACACACATACATACACTGTATATATGTTTATACATACATACACGGTGTATATGTAAATAAACACATACACCCTTGATGATGTCCCTCATACTATATATATAAGAAATGTGTATATTTTCATAGATATGCATATAATATGCATGTAATATTTTTTATAAAATGATTTCAGTACTATGTATTAACAAAATTAATTAAAGCCACCATAAATTGCATATTCATATATAAAACAGTATTTCTTTTAGTTGAACAACTTTATTCACTTAGTATTCTTTTAATAAAGAAACAAGAAAGCATTATTGGTTATGCTTTATGTAGTGTGGAACCAAAAATATGTCTATTCAGTTATTTGCAAGGGTTAATGTTTGTTATAGGTATTAAGGTGACATGGGGATTCTTGCACCATAAAGCCTTTTGTGATTGACATAGTAAGATCTAATCTTTTTAATTTATCTTTCACACCAATGGGGATGGAAAGGGATTTAAGTCAATTTATTGGTTTTTAAGTCACTATGAACAGCTGCCATTTTGGATCGTTAGAAATATTTTTATCCTTAATCCAAGCAATTTTAAATCTTTATATAAATTTCATTATTTTGGACTAGGTTTTTAATCCCCCATATGTGTTCAATGTAATTGGTTGCTAGTTGTCACTCACCTGTCACTGAGACAAAAGGTATTCATAGTGTGTTTGTTACATAGAATGAATGGAGTGATAACATCTTTCTAACAATGTAATGAAAACTTTCATATGAGTTAGGGATGTTGCATTTGCTTTATTGCAGAGTAGCATTTAATTTGTGCTGGTTAATAAAAAATAGGTAGCAGTCTTTAGCTGCCTGGATTCTAACCCTTTGTATGCCAGAGGTGTTAAAATATAAATGTGTTATATAAATTGAAATCGTAATATCTATTTTACCTAAAGGCACATATAGATTCCAAATAATGTGGAAATATGTGTAAGGGAAATAGCATACATATGATTATAAAATATGTGCAGTAATTTATTATCAGTTAGATGCTTTTATTGTATACAGTTCAATCTGACATGCCTTTACTGTATATTGTATAGAGAACTCTAGCACAGAACACAGCAAGAGAGTAATACAAATTATTTCAAGAATTTTTTACAGAAATAGCCAATGAAGAAGGAATAGTTGGTGCTGTTGCTAAGTCCATAGGCAGAATAATGACCTATGTAATGGATTACCGCATTGAGATATCTTCAGGACTGCTTGAGCTCTGTCAAACTGCAGGTCAATGTGTTACAGAAGGGGGGCTTACACAAACCTGTGGGATATGCAAACTATATGCAATGCAATAAATCTTTATAATTAGGTTGAGTGTGTCACAATTGCTGGATCTGACATATTTGTGTAAAAGAGCAGCAAGCCCTGTTGCTTATCAAGGTCAATTGGTTCGAAATACATTATAGTCCCTTGCAGGCTACAATGAAGATGATTAAATATAATAGCCCAATACTAAGGCAATTATTCATTCCCACCACAATAACAGTGGGTTTCTGGCTGAAAAAAAAAGAGATTTCCATGTGCAAAAGGGGAAATGTCAGCTATTTGCTGGAAAGAATAACATGATCGAAACAATTTAGTTAACATAATGGCAACTGTTCTTATAAGCCTTTATGCGTGTGATTGTTCTATATCCCATTGCTGTAAAACGTGGAGCTGGCTGCAAGTCATTATGTTAAAATGTCACATTTTCAATGCCTGCGACTTGATGAGAAATGTGCTTCTGGACTTTCCCAAATCATAGCTGGTATAAATTGTGCAACTCCAAGAGCACACATTTTAAAGATAGATCTATTGTGTTGAATAGTCCTTAAAATCAACGAGAAATTCATATTTTTATGTTATTATTATTATTATTATTTTACAAAAGTTTTTTACAAGTTTATTTTGTTTTTGGTTCATCATCCCGAGAAACAAAAGACTGTGTACAATGCAGCCAAATAAATCATTACATAGTCTAATTAAGCACATTATTTAGTCCACCATTTATTAATTTCCTCTGAATACAGCAACAAAAGCAATTGCATGCTAAGTGTTAAAGTCATAAATGACAGAGGCGAATTAGGGTGAAAGACTGCAGCTCTGTGTAAGCATAACTCGTCTAATTTATTTTTTATGCAAAGATTAATGTGTACCCAGCATGAATGTTTTGGTCTCCTCCATCATTATGAAAGGGAACTTTGGATCTGCATTACCTAGCCGTGTTACATCAATCAATCAGCAGGGTATGGTTGAAGAAATTCAGCAGGAACCCCACCTGAGACTGAGCACATCCATTTCACTAATGGACTGTTCCTTTTTATATTATAGCACAATACTATTTTTTTACCTGAAAAAAACTTGATTTTTCTGTACAGCCAAGAATTACCAGTAGGAATGGGTAGAAACAATGCAGATATACCAATATAAATAAAATATAAAATATTTACAATTATTCAAAACGTAATTTGAACTGTAATTATTCATGCAAGAGGATATTGGCATTTAATCATCATGACACTTTTTCATGTAAAATGTTTTTGTTCCATTTTTATAAATGGGTTCATCCTGTTTAGAAACAATAATTACTAAAGGAAGTAATGTCTTTTTCATTTCTATTTCATAGTATATATTGCTACAATACATCTGCTGCCTGTTCAAACAATATTATTGCAGCTTAACTTTAAAAAGTCATATACAAAATAAATAAATAAGGGCTATGTAGTTTTCCTGGGGGATGTATCCCATGAATGGTATGCCATAGGGGAGAAGAAGAAGAATATATGGTATGATCCACCTCTAATGGAAGAAGTAAGGTTGGGTTTAAAAGCAAACATTAGCACACATGTACAAGCCTTGTTCCTATTAAAATAAGTAACTGTACTATACAGCTATTATAATAAAACAGGAGCTTGCAGACTGGATGTATTGAATATAGACAATTTTATCACTGCACAAAGTGCATAATGGTGGAAGAACACAAAGTTTAAAATAAATTATTCTATCCCCACTAGCACATAATGAGATAATTGCTTTATATGAAAACATAAAAATTGCTATAGTTAAGTATGTTTGTATGTATGTATTTATGTATGTATGTACCATTGGTTACTGTGTACTACATTTTTGACAACAATATAGTGCAACTCCCTAAAGATAAAGCATACTAATATTAAACAGAATAATTATTAAGGGTAGATTTGCCCAATTTGTTTTTTTGTAGATATTAAAAAAAATATATGTGAGAAATGTAAATATTCAAAACTAAACCTGCACATTTTTGATATACAGTAAGTAATGAGTGCAGCTACGGTGAGAGGAAATCTTAAACCAGTATAAAAACATATTTAAATCAAATACATATTTTGTAATCTAAAGAATACATAAAATAGGAAGGACACTTATTTCATCTTTTTATGGAAACAAATATACTTCTTAGAGATGAATACAAGGAAAAAGGAAAAAAAACCTCTTCAAGGCCCTACTTAATACTTCAAAACCTAATGTATCCAGCAGCTTTATGGGAAAGGCAACTAAACCTCTATCAAACCCTGAACAAATAAAAACAGAACAAAAAACACTCAGCGCTTGAAAGGTTTTTAGATCAGCATATAACAGGTAGTAAACATTGCTGAGAGATAGAGGTAAATCAGATCCTATTTATGGGTAGTACTTATTTCAATATTGTTAAACAAATACATGGATATAAATGACTCTATACAAAGAGCCTCAGTAATGTGAACAATTTATTATTTAGTCATTTTTGAGAACATTTCCATACTGCTAGACTCCAATGGGATAGCACCACAGTGAGCAAATCATCACTGAAAATACTTACCTGCCTTTCCAAGCAACACATTTTTCAGCCATGGGAGCTCCATTGTATTACTTAGAGCTCTACAAAATGAACAGTATTGCACTGAATAATACCCCTTTCAATTGTTCTATTTTTCTTCAATTTGTATTCATGGCAAGTCATATAGAGCCACTGAAAGCAATGTTTAAGCTGTTTAACCCAGATAGGTGCAGTAGGTATATGTTTCATTTTATATTTTTTATAATCATGGGCTACTACATTCCACTGAGAACCCGAACTATCCATTACTTATCTAGACATAAAAAGTGGATATGTGGATAAGGGCACATTTTAAACTACAGTATGAGTCTATGACTACCAAAAGAGAGGAAAAGTATCACTAATCGTTAGTGTCAGGAGCAAAGCCTCTCTTGTTAACATCTCCTATGTGTTTTGACCCCATAATATGCTCCTGCATAACACACTCAGTACCAGACCCATATTTGTAAATTTTATATGTGCTGCTTGAGATTATCATCTTCCAGTCTTCATCGGTCGACATTCTTAGAGATACAGTAGACACTTTATCATAATAACAATGCTATTTTAATTAGAATATGTTATAACTAACAACATACTATACTGATCATAGCTATCCACCATCATTTGTGTCATGAAAACATAAAATGTAATCCAGAAATAAATATACTATAGTGTTCACTCTAGGGTGAACAGTGGGCAGAGCACTACCCAGGAGAAGGGACACTGTTCTTTGTGCACCAAAGGCATGCATGTTCCTGAAAAGGGGGTGTGGCCACTCCAAAAGGGGCATGGTTTCATGTAACACCTTTCTTTTGTCACTCTAGGGGGCATGTCCAGCACTTACAGAGATGCTGACCTACCCCCAAGCTCTCCCCTCACTGTGAATAGATGCCATGAGCGCTAAACCACATCTTTTCCCACCCACAGGACACCTTGGCCCATGGGTGGTGTCACCTAAGGGCAGACTATTTCAGAGTGGCACCGCATTAAGGGCAGGGTGCTGCGCCCTGCTGAAACAGCCTAGCAAAAACATAATACTACTTCTATTCATAATACTTGAACATGAGGTGAGGTTTTCAAAACATTTCTATGAATTGTTCTGTCTATTAAATAGATGGCTGAATTCTTTGTAACATGGTGCAAATGTAAAGCACTTTATGTCCTCTTGTACTAAATCATTACATAAATATTATTATTATTATTTAAATATTGCTAAAGTGAATTGTTCTCACTATAATTTATAATATTAACTATACCACCTTACATGTTTGTGTACTGGGCCACTGCCAATCAGATCAACAGTGACATAAAGGGAGAAATAAATTGTACCCTACTGTATGTGTATAAATTTCCCCTGCCCATTATGTAGTTCAGGCATCAAATTCTTTATTTTGGACTATAACAAGTCTGTTGAGTTTTTCAGCATTTTGCAAAAGCAGGCACACCTAACCAGCACAAGAGAATATAAACAATTTGTCTATAGAACATTCTAGAAATATTGTGTACAATTATCTAATATTATAGTGCAGCCAGCACTCAGTAAAAATGAAGATGTAGCATAAATAAAAAATAGTACACACTGCTCTTGCCCAGTATGTACAGTTATATTTTCTAATGTTAAGTCTTTATTTTTATCACTTATATGACAGGTATGGTAATTTACAGCAAACATTTTCAGACTAACATACTATTTTATATTGTGTGTACTTGTTGAAATACTGTAAGCACAGCCCGGAGGAACTTCCCAGCATGGATGAAATCTTAGAAGCACATTGAATACCAATCAGACCTACGGTAGATAATTCAGTGTTTCAGCACTGGACAGCTCCTCATTAAGTGTCCTAATGCTGCCTATTGGATAACCATTATTATTAGCAGAAGGCTAAGGGCATGAATAATGTTCTTATCATATACTGCAAATGTGCATTTGGTGTCCTCCAGTTTATGTGAACATAAAAAGATTATTAGAATTGTTGGTGCAAATTATTTTTTAATATTTTTTGTTTATGTAATGCCACAATGGCTTGGCCTTTATTTTATTTAACCAAAATGTGGATACATGTTTCATAAACTATTTACACTTTAGGTTATTATTCACTTAGCATAGCTGTGCATTGTTTTATTTATTTTCATAATGGGAGAACAATTCACTTTTACACACCAAACATCAATAGTTATATATTAAACAAAATTGCTAATGGTAAGCAATAATAAAATATACTGCATGTCCACTGTATAAAGCAATAATCAATAGAAATGGTTCCACTAAGATGGTTGAAGACCTCATCCAATTATTGCTGGCTTACATGCACAGTAATTAAATTAATTGTATAATAAGTATGTCTTTAAAAGCTAGGGAGTTTGTAGATCTGTTCCAATTACATGCTGGTCTTGTCAGTTGACAAATTTCTCTACTTTTAACATTGATTTTCTTGTACTGCTATTGGCCAAAACAGCACTTAAAACTGCTATTTTTTTATTTAAAATTTAGAATTGAGATGGTCACTTAGTTACTTTTGTATAATGTGGAGGTGGAAAGGATGAAAGTTGAGGAGGTGAAGTCAGCAGATTACAGTCTTCTCCATTAATTTACTTGGTTCACTAAAGTTTTTTTTAGTTAAATAACATTGGAGGTAAAATAATAAACAAACTGAGTAGGGATGTCAGATATAAATGAAATGATGTAGCTAAGTGATTAAACCTCAATAAAGGCTGCAATAAATTTGGAGATGGCCACATACAGCATAAAAATGCATTAATATTAATAATATAGACTAAATATATGCATTTGTAATATGGATTACTAATGTTTGTATACAAAAACAAAACAGTTGAAGGCAGCATTACAATAAACATGTATATATGTGATGCAGCAAACTGGAACTTATCCATCAGGAAACCTGTTACATATCTGATATTAAAACACAACCACTTAAATTCATATCTAAAAATAGCCTGTATAGCACAATGCTAATTATAATGTGTGTGTTAGCAAAAACATTTCACACTTAGGGGTCTATTTACTAAGCCTTGGATGGAGATAAAGGGAACGGAGATAAAGTCCCTGCCAATCAATTCCTAACTGACATGTCACAGGCTGTTTTTGAAAAATTACTGTAGGGAGCTGATTGGCTGGTACTTTATCTCTGTCCACTTTATCTCCATCCAAGGCTTAGTAAATAGACCCCTTGTTACCAAAAAGTAAATTCTATTCCTCTTATAAAAGAAGAGTTGTCACTGTGGTTACTGTGCTATGAAAACAATGGTTTTAATACATCTTACATATATAAATTGCTTCTAAAGCCCAGCATGATCCTTACACCAATCATCAAGCAAGCAAATCTGTAGTTGAGAATGATGCAAAATGTTTAAAGTACAGCATATGTTTTATTCATTCCACTGGAGTGAAAAATTAGATTTAAAGTTTAGAAGTTATAATTTTTTACTAACATGGGCTTTCGGACAGACAAAATAAAAAATATAAATGTAATTATGAATTGAGACGTATCTTTGTTACTGTTCACAGTTAATGATAAATACAGTATTCACTGAAAGTTATTAATGATAGAACTTTAGTTTAGGATGCTTCAGTACACAGTTCGATGATCTGATTCCATTGGAGATGACACTCGTTATAAAATCTGCCATTTAAGATATGGGTTGTGATCAGTTATGGTACTCATGAGATCAGGTATTTCAAAATTTAGACATTTGTATGAGATCTATGGTATACTTAAATGAAATGTATAAACTCCCAGGACCTCCCTTGTCAGTTAATCAGCTTTTATACTGCTTACATTATCTGTACACATAGATATTATAGTGTCCCAGGTGGTGTTGGTGTTCAATGGGCCAAAAAGTAAAAATAACATTTATTTCAGAAGGAAAGACAGAAATGTTAAAACATTTTATTTTTTCTAGATGTCGTCTTAGTAGACTGGGTTATATAACATACATAGGGGCTCAGTCTGAAATGATCATAAAATGGAGTATACTGTAGGATGTACATAACTAACTGATAACCTAGGATTTGGGAATTTCAGGAGTGCTTTTAGATTCCCAGTAGACTGCAGCACAGACACACTATTAATCTAACACTTCAGTGTATCTTTACTATCCTCCTAAACTCCAGATTATTGGGTGGCTATAACTACTATCAGCATCCTTAAATGATACTACTTCCTGTAAAAGTCTATTAATAATCCCAATAGTGGTATCATGCTTATCAGAAAAAATGGGCCACCGTCAAGTAAAATGGTTAATAACAAGCACAACAGTAAGAACATTAATTTCTAACCTTTCTAGCAATAAAGTAATATTCCCAGTTTCATGACCAGCATTAGTGGTAATATGACCAGTAACTTTCCCAACAGTAAAGGTATTATGACCAGTAACATGCCCAGTAGCAATAGTAGAGTGGCCAATAGCCTACCCAATGGCAGTTGTTTTATGGTCAATAACATGCCAAGTAACAATAGTAGTATGAACAGTAGCATTTCCAGTGGCAGTTATAGTATGTTAGTATCATATCCAGCAGTAGGGATAGTTTGACTAGTAATACAGCCTGAATTAGTTATAGTATGACCAATAGTATACTCAACATTACTAGTAGTATGGTTAGTAACATGTCCAACATAGTATTAGTAGCATAGGTAATAGGTAACAAGACATCAAGCACTGGTAGTAGCACTATGTGGCCAATATAACACCCAACAGTAGTAGTACTAGTAGTAGCAGCAATAGTAGAAGTAGTAGTAGAAGTATTAGTGGTAGTATGAACAGTAACATATTTTCATTGTTGCATAAGTAGAGTCAGTATAATGTATCAGTATTATATTCAGTAAAATGCCCAGCAGTGATAGTAGAAGCAGAAATATACTTAACTTTTTAAACCCCTTTTTAAACTTTTTCATAGTTTAACCAAAAATAATAACAGATACATAGTATTATAGTCTTCTAAGCAAAACAACCCAGGATGTAAACTGACAAGAATGTATCAAAAACCCCAAAGTTTTTATAATATTAGTTAGATGATTGATTAGATGATTGACAATTACATTATATACTGTTTAGAATGGGATGTTTAGAATACATGTTGAATATGTTCATTTTGGATAGTTATTGCTTTATGTTTATTTTAACTTTTGGTTCATGTAAATTCGTAAGTCATTACATTGCATTTAGCAAACAAGCATAACCTAGTAAGCACTTTTTAAATACCATTACATTTTGTTTGAAACAACATCAAACTTCTCTAACTTAACCATGTTGATTAGACACTCTGGAATCCAAAAGTGGTTTTAAATCTATGGAATCCTAGATATGTATGTCCAATACATTTCCATATGTCTTATTTTCCCAAATGCCAATATCAGAAAAAAAAGAGGTAAACAAATAAGTTGGTAAAGTTACTCAGTGGGAAGTCAAAATTGTAAACTATTAAAAAAAACTCCCTTGTACTGTAAGTAGGTGCTACTATAAGAATACCAGGGATCACAGGTTTTTGTTCCATGGAAGCTAAATACCAAATTCTGTATATTTCCACATTGTAAGCAGGTTGTATTGGTTTCTTTAATATCTTAGCTATTTGTAATTTTGCTGAATACAAATATGACAGATAAGCCAATCTGTGAGTTTGCTAAGAGAATTCACAAGATTTTTCTATAATATAAAAGAATCCTTGGATAGTTGCATGTTAGTTATTTGCACTATTAAAGACCAGATATTTATCCAATGTATAATCATAAGTGCAGGAATATTTGTGTGTACACAAGATTCTCCAACTCTTATTGGATTTGTGGGAGTAATAAAATATATTTACAATATGAAAGTCAAATATGTCTTATTTAATGTATGAATTATTTAATGTAATGGTGTAAAAAGCATAAAGGTCCAATAAACCATACAATCAATTAGTAATTTACTTTCATGAGTCCAACAGTACAACTATGATGAAAGCTAGCATTACTAGATGAGTTTCAACATATTCATGCCAATTTCACAATTTCACTAAATTGCTCTTTATGGCTTGGAAAAATAGACATAGATTTTAAATTATAAATGTTAATACTGACTACTTAGCTTTACAGCTAAAGGTGAAATCTAAAGTATTAATCTTTTATTATTTAAATACCTACTGTCATAAATTAATTTATATATCATTTTTACATGGACAGTAGTAAAAGGTTCTTTCTAAATGGTGTACTATTAAAATAATTATTACAAACCCTTTAATAAATGAGGATTGTGACATTTTATTAGAAATGATCAGTCTGAAGTGTATTTTGAAACAAATAATGGTAGTCAATCACATTTGCTAGAGTGGGAGGCAATGCAGACTATTTTCTATCTTAATATATGTCCATTATCATAATATCCTATCAATGTTTGACTCTGAAAGCAATATAAAGGAAAAGCAATATAAAGGAAAAGAAATGTCTTGTGTCCTACAAACAAAGTGCTATCCAGAATAATTAAAGGGCTGTAAGAATGAAAATCAATGAGAGATCAAGTTATCATTATGGCATAATTGGTTATACAGGTTGAGTCTCGCATATCCAAAATGCTTGGGACCAGGGGTATTTTGGATATCGGAATATTCCATATATTTTGGAATATTTGCATACCATAATGAAATATCTTGAGAATGGGACCCAAATTTAAACACAGAATGCATTTATGTGTTATATACACCTTATACACACAGCCTGCAAGTAATTTTATACAATATTTTAAAATATTTTGTGTGTAAAAAAAAGTTTGTGTACATACATGAAATTCATTTATGTTTCATATACACCTTATGCACAGAGCCTGAAGGTTATTTTATACTGTATTTTAATAATTTTGTGCTTTTAACAAAGTTTGTGTACATTGAACCATCAGAAAGCAAAGGTTTCATTTTCTCAGTCATGCTAAAAATATTCCGTATTTTGGAACATTTGGATATGGGAGACTCAACCTGTATTATGGTTATTTTTGATCAAATAATGCATCTTTGCAAAAATATATTCCTCTTACTTTGAAAATATGTAATTGCAGTTGTCGGTCCTGATGGCTGTGTGACCAGGCCTCTGCCCAGAGTGCAATACTGAGAGGCCGCATGGTTACTGCCCCAGTGGCACTGTCTCCAGCTTGTAGGGAGATTGGAGAGATACCTTGGGTCATGCCCAGCTTCCTACTTTCGATCTCATCTTCTGTGATGTCATGGGAGCCCAGAGTGCAGAAGTGCCCTGGTATGGCACTGCTTGTTGGCAAGCAATTTGAAAGTGATCATTCATTGGCATACACACATCAGTATAGGTGTATAGAGTGATAGCTACCTACTATCTGAATTTAAGTTTTTACATGATCCTTCGAATTTGCTCTTGCTCACTGATGAACTTTCCTCTGCAATGTGCACAATTGTTTGACAAAAGAAGCTTAGTAAAACTAGTGGTCTTTATTCAATAAAATGAGCAGTCTTTATCTGTCATAGTGAAACAACTTTTAGGAATATACCCTGAAAATGTATTTAGATGTTCAGCATCTATCACACTTCTTTTGAAGCTGTTTTGCTGATAAAGCATAATATCATACAGCAATGTATTTTATTCATTGAATATAAATTGCCTCCTTATAAATTCTATAGAAGAGCAGAATCCATAAGACTCCTCAGAGGCTTGTTAAATAGCCATGATACCTGGACTATACCATTCGTTGTTATATTATTCTTCTCACTATAGATTGATGTTAAACCTATAATACACATTAACTATGTCCTAGCTTTGTCTGATTTAATGGAAATCAATATAATGTACAAGACATGTTTTGTAAACATGCTATTTACAAAGTTTCTTTACTGACCAGTTAAAGAATAATTTATGTTTTATTAAATATTTTAGGCCACAACCAGAGCTGTAACTAGGGGTGGGTGACTTGTGCCTTTGTGCAGGGCCCAGGTGGTGGCACTATTGCTGCCACATGACTCCTGCATGTGGTTTGCAAGGTGACATGTATGGCACCCTGCAGCCAATAGCACTACTGCAGAGCTGCCCAAAAACATCTAAGGGGCGCTCTGGGCAGCTCAAAAGGATGCCTACCGTGATGCTCTGGGCAGACCTCTACTTCCCAAAGCTGGCAGCCCCTCCCCCTAGGCATGACATCACTGGTTTAGAGGGTGGGGTTGGCATAGTACACACTACTGTCCTGTTACAGCACTGGCCACAACTTATTGGATTGTCAAAGCAATATAGTACCTGTGAGCTTTAGTTTACAAGATCCACATATGTCTTGTACAGTATCCTGTGGAATAATGTGCAACCTTCAGACTGTCTGGCCTGCCCTCTTTCCCATCAAATTCTATAATGTGTTACCCTTTCTGAGGTGTGTGTGATTCATTCATTAGCTGTTGCTACTAGGCTACAGGCAGTTTGGTGATTAGTTCAGAGGAGATATGCAGACTGTTGCTATTGGATACATGTTTGCTATATACTGTGTTGTAGTTTGCTGCTATAGTCATTGCACACTGCAGTGATATCTCTGCATGCAGCCCTGATATGCTACAATTGCAGTTTGAAAAATATGATGGGAATTAAAGAATCTTCTACAAAAGGTTTTAACAGTGTGGAATAAAATGAAACAATAACAAACATGTCTTGGGCAAATACCAGTTTTACTACAAGCAGTGCTATTTTTCAGCACGAGCAAGCAGGAACTCTCAGTAACTATAACGTAATGTCCTTGGCCAAAATGTGCTTTCCATAAGAAGTTTTATTTTAAAGTGCCTTTTGAGTGCCTCCCTTCATTTCTTTTCTAAATAATACATATATGTATATATAAGCCATGTTTAATACATATATATATATATATATATATATATACATAGTTGTTTTTCTGTAGTTCCAACCCCAGTATCTCCACCCCCAGTTCCTGGACCTATTTTTCCAGAAAAATAGCCCTGATTACAGGTATACTGGAGAAATACTTAAAACATTTTTTTAATATCGTTCCAGATTCACACACAGCTAAATTATGGACCTTTCAGTCTCTGAGCTAAGAATGGTGGTGTACACACTGTATAATGTTAACAATAGGTAATTCAGGATGTTGCCCAGAGATGGCAATGCTTGGAGATAGGGATCGGATGAAAGATTTTTTTGGCCATGGTAGATGTAGGGAGAGAGAGACCCCTTAACCTAGTGAATGACTGGCCCAATATGCTATTAAGTATATAACCAATCACCCCCACTCAACAACTACTTGTCATGTGAGTCCCATCTTGGTTCTGAACTCCCAGGTCTAGAGATGGTTTCAATACATATTTAATTTCTTCATCAACAGGTTTATTCCACTAGTGCTTCTCCTGAGTAGATGACTTTGGCTGAGGTTGAGGTACTGGCCCTTTCATATAAGAGAGGCATTTGGTTGGAATGCTCTTGTTTCATCACTACACTTCAGCTGGTACTATTCTTCAGTAATATTTCATTCCACAATACTTTTGCTTTGGTAAATACAGTGAATTCTTTATTTTATGACCTAAAAAGAAGGAATTTGGCAACCTTCCCATATTCCTTCTGTGGTCATACAATATATATGGTATCTTTTTCTATACCACACTGTCTAAGCCTCAATACCTGTTGTGTTATCATCCTATTTTATATCACTTTTAAACTTCTGTTGATTACTTTTTTTCTGCAATTGATCCACTCTAGATTTCTAAACTCTATCAACCTTTAAGTGACCTAGTTTCTTTCATACAAAATGTTTACATTTTTAATTTTGCTAGCTATAGTTCTTAACACTATCTTGTTTTATTTTTCTACACTGGGAACATTGTCATTACTTGCATTGTTTTCTGTTAAGGCCTCCACAAGGTTGATTTTGACATCTTCTGACATGTATTTGTCATCTGGTGGTCACTATCAAGTGTGGTCACTATCATTTTATAGCAATCTGTCAAACCAATTAGCAAAACTGGTCAATGGAAAACTTTTATTTTTTCCACAACACAACAGGGGCAGCACAGACGGTGTAATGGTTAGCATTACTGCCTCACAGCGCTGAGGTCATGGGTTCAATTCCCACCATGGCCCTACCTGTGCAGAGTTTGTATATTCTCCCTGTGCTTGCGTGGGTTTCCTCTGGGTACTCCAGTTTCCTCCCACACTCCAAAAATATACTGGTAGGTTAATTGGCTCCCAACACAAATTAATCCTAGTGTGTATGTGTGTGCGCATGTGATAAGGAATATAGATTGTAAGCTCCACTGGGGCAGGGACTGATGTGAATGTCCAAATATTCTCTGTAAAGCACTGCGGAATATGTGTGCACCATATAAATAGCTGGTAATAAATAAATAAAAAATAAAATAGAAGCACTACCATTTCTAAGGTGTTAGTATTGCAATCCTTCCTATGCTGACTCATAATCATTTAGTTTGATATATTTTTAAGATTAAATATAACGTACTGCTGGCATATGTGCTTTCATGCACTTTCTGTGCATTTTCCCACATTTTTATATATATATATTTGTGTTTACTTAAACTATCATCTATGCTAGGGTAGATGGTATTTTAAGCATTTTAATCTTTCTCAACCCAGTCATCTGGAAATGAGTCAGTTTTTGTATATTTTCAGTTATCTTTCCTTATTAGCAGCATTTTCACGTTTGTCATGTTGGCAAATGTAAATTGTTATTAATAGACGTTCCTCTTAGAATGTTGGCTTTCACTGTTGTCTTAGATCTATAGCTCATTAGAATCGGATAACTCTGTTTGGAGCAGAATATGCAAGGTGCTTCTTACACTGCAGAAACATGCTCTCCCAGTTTCTGGTCTTCTATGTCTTCTTAGTTTAAAACTTTTTTTTAACAACAGAACAAAACAACAAAACATCACCCTCTTACTCTCCAAAGATTATTATTCCGCTACAATGTGCGAAAATTTCAAGATTTTCTTTCTGTCTTTAAAATTACAAACGATTGGTAAACTTCACAATCAGTCTTACTGATGAGATGAAAATGCCAACTAAGGGTGGGAAGCTGTGTACTAGTCAGTCATATGTTTTAGCCTAACAACTATTTGTAACCATTCTTAGTCTTACAGTGATTTCTGTCAAAATTAATCTATTACTGTTGGATAAAAGTAGGTTTACATTAGTTTGTAGCACTGGCCACCTTTTGGGCTGGGCCAACATGATATTTGGCGTCAAAATCCCGATGCCCGGTGCTGGGAGCCCGGCACCAGGCTTACCGATCGAAGGTAAGCCGGGCACCGGGCGTGGACAGCCACGGGGGGGAGGGTTAGGTTCAGGGTTCCCGAGTTGGACTTAGGGTTAGGCACCCCCCCGGGAGGTTAGGTTTAGGCTAGGGAAAGGGGGGGTTAGGGTTAAGCACCCCCGGGGGGAGGGTAGGTTTAGGCACCCCCTGGGGGACTTAGGTTTAGGCTGCGGGGAAGGGGGGGTTAAGTTTAGGTACTTAGAGGGGGGTTAGGGTTAGGCACTTGGGAGAGAGGTTAGGTTTAGGCACCCCTAAGGGAGGGTTAAGGGGTAGAATTAGGTTAGTTAGTACTTACCTTTGGACGATCGGGATTTCCTCCTTTGTCGGGCTGCTGCTGTCGCAGCCGCTGTAAATCATACTGATTCCAATGGAGATAAGTGTCAAGAACAGTTTCACTAATCAGGCTTTACATGTTGCCTCAAGATAGTTGAACCCGTTCAAATATCAGCTATCCTTACATTACAGTGATTTGCACCCATAAACTTCTCTTACGGTTAGTGAATTGTTTTCCTTCAACACACAGCACCTTCCATAGTTGTAAAAATATGCTTTTCCTTCCTTCAAAAACATACAGTATGCATATTCCTTCTCAGACTTTTTAGATATATATTACTATAAAGCCCCTTTTTAGCATGCCATTGTATAGGTATTGCATAACAGAAATGCACAACATACAGTGTGGAATATTTATTAGAAAAGTGATGTGCAGATAACTACAAAAAAACAAGTGTGTGTATAAATAGAACTGCTGTACTGTGCTGCAAAAATTGTTTTTCTTTGTTTCATAGTGTTTTGATTAGCATATGTCCTCTAAACGGATCTTACTAATTTTATTATGCAAATTCGGTTTAAGTTTAAACTTGTTGATATTGCAAAATTGAACCTAATTGACAGCAGGGTGAGGAAATAATTAGCTTAATTTAGAATGGCTCAAATCGAGGCATCACTTACTGTGAAGAACATTAATCAAGGGAATAGTAAGTCAGTCTGTATCACAAGCTTAACTGTATTATTCAGAATAGCTGTTATTATAGGCTCATTTCTGACATATCCTAGCACAAGGTTGTGACAGGTTGTGGAGCCTATCATTGTTTTATATATATATTTTTTACCTTGGGTGTATATTTTAGAAGAAAAAAAAAGAAATCTCGTCTATTCATAATATCTGCTGAGATACCAGCAAAGCTTTTGAAATTGTTCTCACACTGCATTTTCATTCTGTAGATATTACAGGCTTATTGAAGACTCGATCGACCCTTGTATGGTGTCTCCACTTAGTGTAAAATGGCTTCAGGGAATCTATTCATACATACCGGCAGAACATTGCAAGGTGAGGAGCAAATCCCTTCAGGCTTTAACAAAGGTATGTATGGATTTGTGTCATACTTTGCAAGCCGTTCTCATTGCTATTAATACATGAATATTTGACAAGTACAGTGGAGAAATTATTCTTGTGCATACTACCCTCTAGACATAAAATAAGCCATTCTGCAAAACAGATGATTTGTTCTGAAAATACATATGCAACAAAGAAATGTTTCAGCAGTGAAAACAGAATGTCCTTGTATTCAAGTGAGTTCAATGATTTAGTAGAACACTCAGAGATTTTCAAACAGAAATTAAGTTTTACATGTAAAGTTTCTAACCCAACTGGGACATTCCAACTGTGGAATTATGCTAACAGTAATTCAACAAGTTCTCTTTAAATAATTGTTTTACAGTTTTAGGGGTCTTTTCATCATCTGTTAATTTCAACAAAAGTGTTTGAAAATTAATATTTTCCCCTACTTTTGAAAAAATGAATCATTCCTGTAATACAGAAGATATCACAGCTATCTCCTGGTAACAATTCTCCTCCGATAATTTTCACAGTGAAATTATGTAATTCATCAAGTTCCGAAAAAGCATTTTTTTCTGAATTTGAGTGATACTGTATGCCACTCTGATATAGCAAACAGCACTCGATACCATTCGCAAGTTGCCATTTAGACAGCAGCTTGTGCAGCAAAGAAATCTTTTCAGATCCCTCCAGCTCCATCTTCTTACCTCCGGCGTCTCTGGGCTATCAATGGTTTCCTCCTGTGCTCTCCTGCACTGGTGCCGGGGAGAGTTTGTGCTGCAGAGGCACTGGGGTAGTTTGCGTGGCTACACTGAGGAGAAGCAGCAGCTGCGGAGGACCTGAGATAGACACTGTTGGCCGTGCAGGGGGACGGGGTGCCGGGATGGACAACAACGGCCATGTGGAGGAAGAGGTACCGGGATAGATACCAGCGGCCATGCAGGGGAGACAAGACAGACACCAACGGCCGCGTGAAGGGACTGGTGCCGTGACAGACACTGGCAGCCGCTCGGGGGAGAGGCGGTTAATGATAGTGGTGGGGGAGTAGGGGGACATAGAGTGGCGTGGGGGCTACAATTCCAAGCATGGGGGTTGTCTTGGGTGAAAGACAGCGATGGGGACAGATGTAGTGAGGAGATCCTTATGGATATCCCCGCAAAAGGAGCAGCTTTTCAGAAGTGATACTTTTGACATGATGGATGCTTCTGAAAGGTTTATTAAACTTGCAGTGAGTTTAAAACATAATTATCATTAGTGATAATTATGTAATGATGAATAGGTCCCTTAATATCCTGTTAATAGTATGGCCTGTAACTCTCTTACTTTTTACAATTTATCATTACATTAGAAAGATCATTTTAAAGACAAAGTGATCTTGAAAGTCATTTGTTGGATGTTTATGCAAATTAGGAGCCTAAGATTGCATCATACCCCACAACAGTCCTGATTATTGTGGGCAAATCTACTTTTTCTAGGTAGAAGTATCATATATTGCTGATAAATGACATTGACAACTAGGAAATGGACATGACTTTTGTTGGGGGGGATATGCTCTTGTTTAGGATGTCCCAATATTCTATGTCCATATGATAAGTGATATGTTGCATGTGTAAGTCATTATTATACTTGTGTTTATGCATGTTTGAAAGGTACAAACTATTAAGTAGTATTTTTGAACATAAATATGTATTTCTGTTGTGGGAGAAGAAATATCAAATGGAGAAGTGTTGAATTAGGTAGGCTTGTGGATATAACTAGCTATGTGACTCAAGAGAAAACAATTATGGCAAATGCACAAGCCAGATATTTAAATTATGTCAGCTCAGAGGTAACCAGGGAAACCCTTAGGTACTTCTTTCTTTTGAGGAGGCTTCAGATCTGTTAAATTGTTCAGACAGGCTGATTTATTTTCCTTCTTCCTGGGACTGAGCTCTTTTGTACTATTTAATATAAGATGAGTGTCAATAAAGAATAAATTATAATTTCTAATATTATGTGACTTAAGTAGGGGGATGGGTTAGAAAAAACACAGGGCCTGATTCAGAGTTGCACTTATGCCCATTTATCTGACAGATCTTGTAGTTTTTTGCAATGCCATTGTGTCCAAGCCAAGAATACACAACTTTGAGCAACTATGGAAAATTCGGAGTTATATGTATTTCAGTTGCATCTCCATTTGTGGGCATGTTCAGCTGAGGGCAAAGTCAGTGTAATGTAGTTATAGGATGCAAACCATTACAAATACTTAGCAATGTTTTCCAGCTGTATACAGGAATATTTAATATATATATTTATATGCAAAAGAAAAGATGGAAGGCGCACCTCATGAGTATAATAATAAAAACACCTTTACTTCACATATGCTCATGTACATCAAAGCAGCAATTGATTAGCCTCATGATCCCTCTCCAGCGCCTCTGGACGGCACCCACTCCCGGATCACACTGACTCCAATCTCAGTCACTCTCACGGAGATACTTCTGTATCTCCGGCCAAGTGGAATACGGCACTCAACGTCACCACGTCTGCGTCCTCTGGAAAACACGACCAACGCATTTCGTCTGCCGAAGTCCATTGTGACAAAATGCGTTGGACACCGTCCGGAGGCCCCTGGGAGGGATCGTGAGGCTAATCAATTGCTGCTTTGATGTACGAAAGCATATGTGAAGCAAAGATGTTTTTTATTATTATATTCACCAGATGCTCCTTCCATATTTTCTTTTGCACATATTCAACTGTTTGACCTGTAGTGGGGTCCGATGGAACTGGCTGCATCAGCATCGAGTATTGATTACTGGAAATCGGCTAAAGAACTGAAATTATTGCTGGGACTTATTGCGCACCTTTAAACTATCTGTGCATATATTTTATACAGGCAGGTGCATAAATATTGGGACATTGACAGAGTTTTCAGATTTTGGCCTCTATTCACCACCACAATGGCTTTGAAATGAAACAAACAAGATGTGCTTTAACTGCAGACTTTCAGATTTAATTTGAGGGTAATTACATCCAAATCAGGTGAACGGTGTAGGAATTACAATGGTTTCTATATGTGCCAAAAGTAATGGGACTATCAACTCAAAAGCTATTTCATGGACAGGTGTGGGCTATTCCCACGTTATTTCATTATCAATTAAGCAGGTAAAAGGTCTGGAGTTGATTCTAGGTGTGACATTTGCATTTGGAATCAGTTGCTGTCGACTCTCAATATGAGATCCAAAAAGCTGTCACTATCAGTGAAGCAAGCCATCATTAGGCTGAAAAATCAAAACAAACCCATCAGAGAGATAGCAAAAACATTAGGTGTGGCCAAATCAACTGTTTGGAACATTCTTAAAAAGAAAGCATGCACCGGAGAGCTCAGCAACACCAAAAGACCCGGAAGACCACGGAAAACAACTGTGGTGGATGACAGAAGAATTATTTCCCTGGTGAAGAAAAACCCCTTCACAACAGTTGGCCAAATCAAGAATACGCTCCAGGAGGTAGGTGTATATGTGTCAAAGTCAACAATCAAGAGAAGACTTCACAAGAGTGAATATAGAGGGTTCACCACAAGATGTAAACCATTGGTGAGCCACAAAAACAAGAAGACCAGATTAGAGTTTGCCAAACAACATCTAAAAAAGCCAGTTCTGGAACAACATCCTATGGACAGATGAGACAAAGATCAACTTGTACCAGAGTGATGGGAAGAGAAGAGTATGGAGAAGGAAAGGAACTGCTCATGATCCAAAACATACCACCTCACTCATCAGTGAAGCATGGTGGTGGTAGTGTCATGGCTTGGGCATGTATGGCTGCCAATGGAACTGGTTCCCTTGTATTTATTGTTGATGTGACTGCTGACAAAAGCAGCAGAATGAATTCTGAAGTGTTTCGGGCAATATTATATGCTCATATTCAGTCAAATGCTTCAGAACTCATTGGACAGCGCTTCACAGTGCAGATGGACAATGACCCGAAGCATACTGCAAAAGCAACCAAAGAGTTTTTTAAGGCTAAAAAGTGGAATGTTATGCAATGGCCAAGTCAATCCCCTGACCTGAATCCGATTGAGCATGCATTTTACTTGATGAAGACAAAACTGAAGGGAAAATGCCCCAAGAACATGCATGAACTTAAGACATTTGCAGTAGAGGCCTGGCAGAGCATCACCAGGGATGAAACCCAGCATCTGGTGATGTCTATGCGTTCCAGACTTCAGGCTGTAATTGCCTGCAAAGGATTTGCAACAAGTATTAAAATGTGAAAGTTAGATTCACGATTGTTTACTTTGTCCCATTACTTTTGGCCCCTTAAAAAGTGGGAGGCACATATAGAAACCATTGTAATTCCCACACCGTTCACCTAATTTGGATGTAATTACCCTCCAATTAAATCTGAAAGTCTGCAGTTAAAGCACATCTTGTTTGTTTCATTTCAAAGCCATTGTGGTGGTGAATAGAGGCCAAAATGTGAAAATTCTGTCAATGTCCCAATATTTATGCACCTGACTGTATATATACAAAAGTAATGGGCACTCACCAGTCTGTAGAGAACTCATTAATAACTCACAAATTCCATCACAGGTAATCGACATTTAAGTCAATAATGACCTTTTTCAAGACAGTCAAAGTATCATAGCCACCACAGAGATGCATTGGTAATTAGTAATTAGTATGTTCACCAGTTAGTGCAAGCTATGTAATTAAGTCCACCTGTTGTTTGAACAGAGCACACATACTGCTGATTAACCCCTGCATTGCTGAAAAAAAAGAAGCAGTATTTTCTTTTTCTGTGTTAAAACATTAATAACAGTTGCTTCCTGAAGGAAAGAGATATATATTTGTGTATACTGGCTTGTCATTGCTATATATAAAAGCACCTACACTTGTACATACACCTCCTACTGTAAAAATGGAGGAAGGTTTTCGCACTATAGTAACTTTGTTGGCCTCTCATCAAAAGACAGAGGAACAAATGTTGCAGCTGCTGACCCAGTCAGTGGGCACAGCAGGTGCAGGGCATCTAAATAAAATGACTGCCTCAGATGACCCAGAGGCATATTTGCTGATATTTGAAAGGGTCTCACAGTGCTTAAAGTGGCCAGCAGATACTTGGGCTGATAGACTTGCCCCCTATCTCATTGGTGAGGCTCAGAAAGCCTATGCTGATTTGTCCTATGCTGATGCAGAGAAATATGACCTAGTCAAAACTGCCATTCTAGCCAGGTCAGGTCTCACTCATTCTGGGAAAGCACAGCTCTTACACGAATGGACCCTACTACCAGTGGTCCCTATTCGAAAGCAGGTTGCAGAACTTGCCAGACAGGGGGGGGGGCTGGACAGAAGACCGCACTGCCACTCAGACTGTAGAGATGGTGGTTGTTAACCAGTGTATAAGAACCCTAGGGTGGAATGTGCAGCACTGGGTCATCATTGCTGATTGTCAAAATCTAGAGGAATTAAGTAGAGTGTTGGAGCGGTATGAAACCACAGGAAATATGACAAAAATGGCAGAAAAGAAACCAGGGAATGAGCGACCCGTTAAGATGGCACCCAATTAGCCTATGACCCCGAATGTCACCTCTCCTCAAGGAAACACCACTGGAGATGCCATGGTCATTTGCTATGAGTGCTGGGAGCCAGGTCAGATAAGATGGAACTGTCCCAGAAAAACAGAACCTATGGAGTGTGGGGTTGCTAGTATGGGTGCTACATAACCCACTTTTTTCATGATGGTACCCCTGGATTCCAGACCCCCATTAATGTTGGAAACTGTGTTACTGAATGACTGAGAACTCCCAGCTATTATAGACTCAGGGAGTGAGCTAACCCTGATCTCAAGGGATGTACTGCCCAGGGCAGTAGAAAAGGTGTCAGGGTTAGTTGAAGTACTCGTTCATGGATCCACAGAAAACTTCTCATGGGTACGAGTGAGCTTCATCATAAAGGGGCACGTTTATGAGGTAGTAGCCTCAGCTGGTCCTAAGCTCCCCTATCCTATCATAGTGGGACGCAATTTCCAAGGATCTGTAGAGCTTGTCAAGGAACCACAGAGACAATGCCAATGTAAAGTCTCTAAGGCCCTACCCCGCAAAAGGGAGAAGAGTGGAAAAGCACGGCCAGTCCTCTTTGGAGAAGGAATATCTGACTCACCAATATTAAGTGAGAATAGCCCCAGTCCTGATTGGGATATGCTGCTGCCTGACCTGCAAAATTTGCCTGAGATCAACAAACAAAACTGCCCTTTGGAATGTCATGGCTAGTGTCATAGAAGTTAATGGCATCGTAAAAGCTGCCTACCAACCGGAAGGCACTCCATATGTTGTCCTTAAAGCTGATCTACTATATAGAGTCAAAGTGGAGCAAGGGAAGAAGAGTAAGCAGTTGTTGGTGCCCAGGGTACATATACCACTAGTGTTGCGAGCCGCTCATACCCAACTTTGGAAAGGTCATCTTGGAGAAGAGAAAACACTGGAACATATTCTGCTTCGATTTTTTTGGCCAGGAATCATGACTAAAGTAAAAAGATACTGCAAACGGAGTCCCGTGTGCCAGAAGACCAGCCCAAGGTCTCATTTGAGAGCACCACTAGTGCCAATGCCTATTGTTGGGGCACCATTTGAACGCATTGCAATGGATCTCATTGGTCCACTGGAAAAATTAAAGCATGGTAACCAATATGTTCTGGTGATCTTAGATTATGCCACCCGCTATTTAGAAGCAATAACCTTGCGGAATACCAAAACAACTACTATTGCCAGGGAGTTGATGCTCCTCTTTTCTCATCTTAGATTCCCTAAAGAAATCCTTACAGATCAGGGGACTCCATTTATGTCCCAAGTAATGGCAGAATGGTGTAAGAAGTTGGGAATAGTATGACTGCATACCTCAGTATACCACCCACAAATGGATGGGTTGGTGGAAAGATTTAACAGGACCTTCAAGTCTATGATATAACGGGCTGCCCTGGATAATAAACGGGAGTGGGATTAAGTACTCCCTTACCTCATGTTTGCCATACATGAGGTGCTCCAAACCCCAACCGGGTTTACCCCTTTTGAGCTCCTCTTTGGAAGGCAACCAAGAGGCGTCCTAGACATTTTGAAGGAAGGCTGGGAACAGCAGGAAATAGAGGAACCAAACATTGTGGAGTTGATTAGAAAATTCTATGAATGACTGTATAAAATAGGGCCCAATGTTTGAGAAAACCATATAGAGCCCTAAGCTCGTCAAAAACGAGCCTATGATACCATAGCTCAGATCAGAAAGTTTCATCCAGGGGAGACAAAGGACCTGATTCAGACCCGCTCACTAGATGCGCACGATCGCTCGAAGCATATGCAAATTCGGCTAAGTGATGGCAAGGCAGGCGTGATCACACGGCAAAGCATAAGCATGCCAACTATGTCGGTGTGTGATTGCTTTGTGTATGCAGATGCCCAACAGCCTGTCTTAACGATTCCCAATCTCTCGCACTGGTTCGCGCACGCACACTGCAATGCGTACACATGCGCAGAATGCGAAAATCGGCCAGCTATGCATCCTAGTGAGCAAGTCTGAATCAGGTCCAAAGTTTTAGTGTTGGTGCTGACACAAGAAAGTAAGTTGTTTTCCATTGGCATGGGCCCTACGAAGTGGTGGAACCTGTAGGACCGGTAAATTACTGTATCATGCAGCCAGAAAGGAGACATGCAGAGCAGATATACCATGTCAACTTACTCAAACCCTGGCAAGAAGAAAGTCTGGACCCTGTACTTTTCACTAGACCACTTGGATGTCGCACTGGGTCTTTGAGAGATACGGTCCATGGAGCGGTAGAGAAAAGTACAATCCAGCGTCCACAAAAAGATGACTGAAGGGTGTCGGCCACCACAAATGAATACATGCACTTCACCAAGCTTGGAAAGCGAAATGGGGGGATTTGTGGTGAGAGGGGTCATCTCTCACCTGAATTATCCACATTCTGGTGGAATCAGCTCCCTTCAAGGGAGGCTGTGGTGTAACCTGTGCATTCTGCATTGGCATTCCAGGTTTTCACATTTACACAAACTCAGCTGGAATAATCACTGGAGCATAGAAAGGGTTTAAAATTCTCACACACCTGATGCTCCTTGCTCCTGATGCTGGATAAGCTGGCCAGGCAATAGGCCAGGGTTGGTGGTTAGCATTAGGGTGCCAGGACTTGGAAGGTCCACAGAGATTGTAACTACTGACTGTTAAGCACGAGGAGTTCTGGGACATTTCCTTTACATTATTTGTTTATTTTCTATTATGTGCCTGTGTGTATCCAGGTCTATGCTCATGTATGCTAAGGTGCAGTGTTTGCTGCCATTAAAAGGACACTGCTTCACCGAGTATCTGTCTGTCTCGGGTCCTCAATTCTATACCCTGTGTTACAATATATATATATATATATATATATATATGCAAGATTTGAGACTGTCTGGCTCTCCCTGTAGAGTTACAGGGTGCCCGCACAAGTGCCACCATAATAGTCCATAGGTGGTGCAGTAATCCTGGGTTTCAATAAGTACACATTAACATAATAGTAGTATCAATCGACGTTTCAGTGCCCGTGTTTAATATGGCACTTTCATCAGGATTCCTGATGAAAGAGCCACATTAAACACAGGCACTGAAACGTCGATTGATACCACTATGATGTTAATGACCACTATGGTGTTAATGTATATTTATTGAAACCTAGGAGTGCTGCACCACCTATGGACTATTATATATATATATATATATATATATACTGTATATATAAATTCATATATATAACTTTTATATGTCCTGCTCTACATATCACAATTCCATGAAAAAAAGTTTAAAAAGGACCTCTCCATTTTTAATTTTAATTACCAATAAAATACTGTATGTTTTTCGAATTTATGTGTATTTTTATATTTATTTCTGTGTAATTGATTCCTGCTACCAGCCTCAGGCTTGCCATCTGTCATCTATTATAATGTTTATAGTAGCTCTGACCCATGTACAAGCATCATGGTGATTGATACTGCTCACCACTGACTGTCTGATGACGGGATCAGAAAGTACTATGCTGGTTGAAGTGCATGATTATTTTCTGCCTAACAATTAATATTTAGAATGACAGTGAACAGCAGGTAAAATTTTCTGGAGTCCTTTAAAGTCATGTGTAAGGGACTCGAGATAGAAGCAGGCATCATAAAATGTTTAGATGGTATTAAATGTGTACAATTGGAGATTGTATCAAATCTCATTATATAATTATAATAAATATGCAAAACCATGTGCATTCTTACTTTCCCAACATAAAAATGTTTTATAAGATTAGCAAGGTAATTTATAGCAACGATCTTCCTTCCAATTAGTTGTAGAACTCATATCATTTACCACTAAAAGCCTCCAATATGTACATGGAAATCAGATAAATACCAGCCAACTGCATATGATATATAGGGTGAAGCTTCATTAAATCTGGGATCTCTAACTGTTTCCCATTACACATTATTTTGATAACGGGTCTAAAATGTTTCCCATCAAAGTTTTGAGGGCCTTGTACATAACAAAGGATAGTATAAGGCCACAATACATTGTTCTGTTCATGTTTTCTCTGCACAATAAACATAACATAATGAGTTTAACCTTACAGGATTGTTGTTTTTAATATAATTACCAGTTCATTGGCAACCTAACTGTTATCACATTTTCAAATTTAAAGTATTTATCAATCTATACATATGAAAGACAGCATTTTTAAGAAACACTTGTTTGAGTGCAATTAACTGATTAATGATAACATATTTATGAACAGATTGTAGGGGTTGTGCGCCAAAGATACTTTCAATGGAAGGGAAACAGCTGGTGCCCAGATGTAGATTATTATTTTTTGTTTGCTTTCAATAATAGTTCTATGCCATCTATTATCATTCAGACACCAGTCAGAGTATTTGAACTTTAAATGTATATCACAAATGTACTTATTTTAGATTCCTGTTGTCATTATATATTAGTTTTGTTTTAAAGAGCATGTAAACCCACTACCAATGCCTATGTATTATTGAATTATTGTAAATATACCCAAATAGCAGAAATGTTTATACTTAATCCAACAATGCTATCTGCGCCTGACCTGAAAACAGTTTGCTAATGATAGAAGAGGGTATGGTTTACATGCAGACGAGAGAAGGAGAGCAATTAGTGGAATAATTACACAAACTCTCCTTGTAGTTGGCTTTTTTCTTGGCTTTAAAGAAGCTGTAAACTCAGTGGTACTAAATGTAATTTCATCTAGCTCCCAGCAATAAAAAGAAATGAGCTACTATGACTCTTTGGGTTGATTGACATTAGTTCTATCTGCAGCCCAAATTGTCCACAATGCTAAACATGCCCCTCTATGAATATGCCAATCCATATGCCCATGATATATCAAAGCCTTAATTAAATGGAGACTTGAGATACTATCAGAGTGTAAAATATTATCTTTCCTCTTGGCCTTCTTCTCCACCATGCAAGAGAGCTACAAGTAAATACTACGGGATTTAAAATAAAATGACTCCCATTTAGGAGCCTATACCAACCACCTGGAAACAAAGATGTGGGAGTTTAAAATACCTAAAAAATAACTTGCAGGTGGCAAAGATGGCACTAGATGAAGGTATCTTCTGACTACTTGCTGAAGTAGCAAATGTAGATGTTTGCATGTATAATGTATGGTTTGGGGGCATACCAAAGATGTATTATTCAAGGAGCTCATATTCTAGTTCCATAATGTGTTTCTAGGCATAGACCCCTCTATAACAGCTCACAGATATTTCAGGCCAATATATCTGTGTACAGCTATCCAAAAAAATGCCATGGCTCAGTCCCATTTTTTATAAAAAAAAAAAAAATTTTCTCATGTTATTAGTATTGTCTGATCAGCAGATTTACTACTTGGACAATACAAGAACACATCACTGCACAGAACTAACCTAAATACCTTATGTAACAGAAGTTGTTCAAGAATATGCTATAATCTACATATGGGTATTACCTGCTAGACCACATGTTGTCAAACTCGGTCCTCAGGACCCCAAACAGTGCATGTTTTCCAGGTCTCTTCAGAGAATCACAAGTGAAATAATTAGCTCCACTTGTGGATCTTTTAAAATGTGTCAGTGAGTAATGATTACACCTGTGCGCCTGCTGGGTGACCTGAAAAACGTAACCTGCTAGATTATGAAAGGTTGACAAAGATTGGCACTCTGTTGGCCAAATACCAGATAATCTCTCTTTTATTATTACTTCATACTAATGTCAAGGTTTATGTGCTGAAAGATGATATAGTAAAAGGTTTGCATTAATTGACAGAAGCCAAATAGTCACCATGTTTTAAAGTACATTGCTTTTTTGCACATGCTTTAACAGATTAACAGAATGTTGTGAGTTTTTAGTAGCTCTTTATCACCACAATTCCAAACCATCTCATTCTTCAATGTTTTCTTTTTACAGTATCCAGAATCCACTTTTAGACTGATTTGCCAATACTAGGAAACTCCTGCACATTTATATGCATATTTGCTTCTTGTTTTTATGAGACTGGCTTTCTTTCTTGTAATTTCTTCTAAAATGTTATTATCTATTGAAATTTTGAGAAAGCACATATCATACTGGAAAAAAATTAGCATTGTTTCATACTGAAGGGAATTTCATTCAAAAGGTCGCCATTTAAAATGTCAACACAAAAATTACAACATTTTTTAAAATTATTTGAACCTAAACTTAAACTTAAGCCCTAACCCTATACCTAACATTAAGCCTAACCCTAAACCTAAACCTAACCCTAACTCTAAAAATCATCAAGAAACCTTATGTTGATATTTTTTGTGTTGTCATGTTAAATGTGGACCTTTTGAATGTGTCAACCATTTAACCATGTCAACCTGAATGCATGTCTGAATGATGGTGTTAGACCTAATAACCATGTTGACCTTCTGTCTGTTGACCTTCTGTCTGTCGACTTTCAGAAAGTGTTGACCTTCAAAATTTCAACCTTCTTAATGTCGATCAGTCAACTGTATACCTACTATGCAGAACACATATAATAGCAGAAATTCCAAGTGAAACACTTAAGGCCAAATTCCCACCAGAGAAACTTGTGACGTTCTTCATCCCAATGTGAAATAACAAAGTAGTACTCTTCTCTACCTATATAAAAATAGCTGCTCTTTTACTGACATGCATACATTAAATAATTTTTAGTTTTCATTGAGTGGACATATTTCTACTATAAAGAGACTGCATAAATTGTGGGATTATCAAATTACATGTGCAGTATGAATGACTATTTGGGCTTATTCTACATTAAGATGATTGAATCGATTTGAGCGAGATTTGCTTTTAACAAATTAATTGATAAGTTTGTCATGATTCACTGAAAATTCACCAAATACTTAATGTCCATTTAAATCAGAGCATTCACATTGCATAATGAAAAGCCATTCATCAAAAAATAACACGTCTATTGTCTTATGAAATCTTCATGCATTTTAGGTGTTTATAGTTCCTGCATTATACTTTGAAAAAATATCTTAATGTTCTGTGACTGTCACTATTATTAGCTGTGTCAAAAGTACTTCAGTCTTGCCTACAGTACCTAATATATATTTTTTTATTTCTTATACACATTTTACAACCCAGCTACATTGACAGCAGAAAAACACAACCGGTATTATTTAATTGCCATTAGCTAGGTGTAAACATACCCAGTCAATTCACTGTGATACTGACCATTGTATATGTTACACAACTAGCACAAAGCAAGATTTGTTTGTGTACTTCTTATTAATGCCGAGCTATATCTAGGAGTACAAATGCAAATGTATTACATTCAGATAAAAATTGTCATTAGCCCCATTTCCTATATAGGTAGAGAATGATTTTACAAATCAACAGGTTTATTCATTAGTATTTCCAATTTTTATGAAAAAAAAGTATTTTATGTTTTTATGCTTCATAATTATTATTATTATGTTACACGCTAAGAATGAGCACATTGTTAGACACATTGGAAGGGAGCCAGTAGTTGCCCATTGCCAAGGGCCATTTACACAAGTCCTAAGTCATTCATACAGCAAAAAAAGGAAATAGGTACGAGAGCATAAATGCACCATTATGTTCACAACAAGCCCATGTCAGAGACAGTGCCTGAAGTAATGAATTCAGCCTAATGAAAAGTCTCACAATATGTAACTGGGTCAGCTCTGATGGAATGAATGCCAGGTAAAATTCTCCTTATTCAAATTATCAGCTGCATCTGTGTACAGACACGGAAGTCCTCCATACCCACTGCCACGCAAGTGAACCTCAGGCAATTTGTACATTTAGGCGAGCACTAGACAGAAGCCATAATTAGACCAAATGATTTGCATTTATTATAGAATGAGTACAAATGCATCTAAGACTTTGTTAGTTACATGTGAGCACTAGGCTGCTCCCACCATCATTGGCAAAACCGATACAATTAAAGTCAGGTACTCTAAATATATATTTTGAACAATATCTCTTCAACGGATCACTATGGGCCTGATTCTGAGTTGGGAGTAAAAACAAAAAAGAGCAAGTAACTGTGCACCTGGACAAACCATGTCACAATGCAAGGGGTGCAAATACATTTGTTTTTGCATGCAGGGTGAATACTGTCTGCTTCTGCATGTAGCCCACAGATGCTGGAAAGCTTTATTTGTACACTGCAGTTTAGAGATGAGTTTGGACACACCCCTCCCAAATCTAAATCTCTTCGCACATTTTACATCTGACCCACCAAGGTGCACAGTTACTTGTTCTTTTCTGCTTTACTCCCACCTCAGAATTAGGCCCTAAGTATTAATCTATTTGGTCTGCATTGTTTAAATGCATCTTTACTTGTTCTTTAATAAATGCAAATGGCCTGATCTACTGTTTCTTTTCTAGTTTTGTATAGTGCCTTACTATGTTAATTAATGAATTCACCCTGTTAATCAAAACATGCTCACAGGAAAAGAGAAAATCTATTAACCATCCAAACAAATCTGTTTTGATGAGGATAATGTAGAGGTGTTCTTTATTTGAAAAAAAATGAAAAGTTTAAAATTTTCTGCAAATTCTTGATAGACAATGGGGGAGAAAATTACCCTATAGTAATTTTACATTATTGGAAGAAGAGACTTGTCCAATGAACAGATCTATTCAAATTTGTGGTTGGCCATTTCCTAGTTTGTGTTAAGTGCTATCAGTGGAATTGTAACCAAAATGTATATTCCATTATCTCCCAAAGCGAAATAAATCTTGTATAACCCCACAGCTTGCCTCACATTCTCAAGAACAATAAGTACGCTCTATAAAGAGCTCACTTTACCAAGAGAAATGTAACATTTTGAATCTGTGACAAGCAGACTAAATCCCATAAGGTAATGAATTCCAAATACAACTGTCTTGTCAAATGTGTTAATTATTTGGCAGAATCCTCTGAGATATATTGACATTAAAATGTAATATGCAAGTTACAATGCACAAAACTGCTGATGTGCACTACAAAGTATTTTGTTTGGTCATGTTATTATGCAGTTTGCACTGGTGCACCTGGTTTTCCACCAAAATGCATGGTTTGTTGGAAAAGCATTTGCTGAGGTGTAATAGTTTGCTTCTTCCTAGTTGTAAGAAATAGGGTTGTGACTTGGTGATTGCAGACTTTCTGAAACTGGCTGCACACTATATGATATATTGGCCAATCTTGCGATCTGTGATGGATGAATTGGGTGGTCGCATCTTTCCATCTGGTGTGCTTCAGAACCAGTCGTCCCTGGCTTTCATGACAGGAGCGGAGCCAGAGCTGGCTGTCACAGCTATTGGGCGACTCTTCATAATTACAGCCGGCGTTGGTTTCATCCCCTTCATAATGGCCGAGGCCAGCTGGTCCCAAAGCTGAAGCTTCTGGAACCGAACAGGTAGCCCCAACCTCTCCACACACATAAATTGTTACCCGCGACTCCCCATCTCTTTACTGGTACTGTTACATAAAAAAATAGGATGAGCAGCTGTCCTTATACATGGGGTAAGAGGCAGTCTGCTGTGTTGACTCAGGCAGATTGCGCCCCTAGGCATGTGCCTCTTGTGCCTAGTGGGAAATCCACCACTGCTATGTTTCAATGTATCTATCATCTATCATAAGTGATAAACTTTATCTTTCTATCTCTCTCATCTAAGCCATTGCTTAGTTTCTCTGCATGTTTGTCTTTCTGTATCTTTCCAACAAACTTAGCGGCATAGCGAGTGCTAACTCACTTCTTAACACCTCGGTATCAAAACGTGCAAAATGAGCAACTTACCACATTTTCTGTAGTGTCATAATATAAAAACTGCAGACTTTGCATATGTATATGTCCAGAGCCGTAACTAGACTTTTTGGTACTCTGGGTCTGATTCAGAGCCGGACACTATTAGAGCTCGCTCGTTCAGAAAAAGGGGGTGGCTATTCAAATGAACCGTTCGCTCTTTGCGGTCTGTTGCCGCCTCTATGTCTGAATGAGCAAACAAAACATGCGGTCATTTATTTGAAAAATATGCCCCCTGGCCGCTCGCATCATACGTCATGTCCGCTATTTATTAGATTAATCGAGTACATCGAACAGCGTATGATCTGCTCGCTATTCTTGTGGCTGGTTTTTCCTACCGCTATATTGCGAGCAGTTCTGATTATAAAACAACCAAGTGACCACCCATAAAACGCCCATTTTGACCTTTAAGCACGCCTGCGTTCTGAATTCCACTCCCCGTTTTCAAGCACCTTCCCCTGTTACCACCCACATACGCCTCCTCCTGTCACTCAAAATAGCAGGCATTCGCTATATAGCGAACAAACGATTTTTGGCCGCACTGACTGGTTCGCGCATGCGTATTACAAACCGTACGCATACGCAGATATGCGAACATCGCTCGGAATGAGCGTACGGGCGCTTACGAGCGGCTCTGAATGAGACCCACTGTGCCAGAGAGAGCATTGGCACGCCCCCTAATTTTTTTAAATAGGGACATAAGAAAGTGCACCTGAAAAAGGGCCATGGTCTCATGGGAAAGGGCCAGGGAAGAGATAAGGAAGGCCAGGAGATGCTGGGGCTAAAAGAAGAGGAAGCTACAAGTGAGAATGATAATATACAGGAAAATTGACAGGTCCAAACAGCGCCCCCTGCCCTGCAGTGCCCTGTGCCATGGCACTGGTCGCACTACCCTAGTTACGGCCCTGTATATGTCTAATATCTTTCTGTCTATTATAAGTGACAACTCACTTAAGATGAAAAACATTTCTGTCAGTAAATGTATAATTTTTTTTAATTGTCAGGAAAAAGGTTTACAAAGATCACCTCAGATACAATAGCGTAAAGCTCACACATAGCCTAAGAAAGCATTTAAATGTGTTATGCTTATACAGCGTAGTGATAGAAAGTTAAAATTTGAAATTATCTTTCACACCTTATCGATTATTCATGATGTATCCAATTTTTTGGAGCAGGAGTAGATGCAATCTCACATATAAGTCTTTAATCAGCCTTTGCAATGTAGTGTTTTCATTTCATAGCTTATAAAAATAAAAATATTAATGTATTAGCAACTAGCTTGTTCTAATGTAAAGGACAGTAAAGTTTAATAAAAATATTTGCGTGATGTTCATTCACTTTTTTGTTTCAACTAAATATGCTACAAAACATTACTGACACCCCTTGCTGGTCTCTAATATGTCAGGTTTTTAATTAAATAGTTTCATAATGAATAAGGCAAAAGCAAAACAGACATCCAATACAGTAAGTTCAATTTTCATACATTCATCTTGTGTTGCTCTTGGATGAATGTAACACACATCAAACGTCTGACAGTTGTCTCATTATTTGAAGTGGAGGCACCAATAAATTAAGTGGATCAATCAACCCCCCAAATGTCCCTCCATTAGTTGCAACTGCAAATACGATCTCTTGTTAGAATGTTTCTAATCCATTTTTTTCCCATTTTTTTCAAACTATCCTTCTATTATTGCAGTTACCATTACCACTTCTTTTTATGCTGAATGGCAAAAAATCTTTCTAATATTGATGAACCTTTCACTTGTCCTGGCGAAAAGGTTTCATGACCATTTCATGGTCCACTATGCTCATTTGACTAATGGGTCTTTAAAAAAAAAAAAAAAACCAGTCAATAATGATGATTTTCTAATACTGCTTATCACACATGGGTATAGAAGAAGTGATTGCTTCATTATTCATTATTCGAGTCACCTTTATCTTTGTTGAATCGGCTTTATCCTGCTTTCAAAGGAGTGGTAGTTGAAATCCCGGCTCTCAGTACCCCTGCGCTCAGAATCCTGGCGCCGGTATCCCGACACCAGTCAGAATCCCGATGCTGACATCCCAACTGCCGACATTCTGATGGTAAGTATTGGGGTTAAGGGGGGGTTAGGAGTTTGCTTTAGGCACTAGGGGGAGGGTTAGGATTAGGCACTGGGGGGGAGGGGGAGGGTTAGGCACAAGGGGGGAGGGTTAGGCTAAAAGCACAAGGGTGGAGGTTAGGTTTAGGGTACAGGGAGGTTTAGGGGTAAGGTTAGGGGTAGAAATAGGATACTTACAGACAGGTGTAGGTATCCTAACCTTTTTGGGATGCTGGCGTCGGGATTCTGAGCGCCAGGATCCCATACCCAACCCTTTCAAAGACACAGCAAATCCTTTAATCCTGATGACACTAAGTAACTCCTACCCTCCAACATGTCCCCTTCCATCCAGTACAAAATGCTCTGCTCCTGGGCTTCCCACCTAATTAATAATTTCAGACACTTGTGTTGAGCTTGATAATAGATGAGGCAGGTGTATCACCACAGGTGGCTGCAATCACCAATTAAGAGAGAAATCCAGGAGCAGAGCTTTTTGTACCGGATGGAAGGGGTCATGTTGGAGAGTCTGAGTAACTGTGTTTAACTACTTGCCTGGTTTGGTTGCATGAGGTGTAATCATGCACCATGGCTTCCAGTGGTTCGGTTGCATCTCATGCCTCTGTGCAGATGCCGACCTCTAATGGGAAACCCACTGCCACAGTCTGAGTTTCTGTGCAATATAAGCACAAGAAAGAGTAGCACAGTGTGTTACATTCTCTACTGTACAAAATGCAAGTTTCCAAAAACAAGTGTTGTAGACACAGATGAGTCTAAAAAAGTGTCTATGTTGTTGCAATAAATATAATTAACACAGTGAGCACCCAGTAAAAGATGGACATATAAAATAAGTCGTAGTTCATTTATGTTTAGTTTTTATTAGAATGTACTTCAAATGAAAATGGTTATTCAGTCCCAAGTCATATCATGACAATAAGCTGTATTGCCCTAATTATACTCCTGTCTATCGGCTTCTGAATTCCTTCACCCCAGTCTACATCACTATTTCAAGTCTGTTACCTTGTTTACGTTGTGTCCCTGAGATTGGTCTGGAATTCTGTTCTTTTTGTGAGCCCCTGCAGACAATGTTTTGTGTTGATGATAACAATGCTGATTCTGGCAGTGGTATCAATTCTAGAAAGGAAGACTCTATGATTGATGATGTCTCTTCTGAAGAAGAAAATTATTTAGCATATGTGCACCAATTTTACTCATTAGACATGCAAAACCATGTCCTTTTTATGGGAGAACCACACGTAGCATCATTTGAAAGTGTAATTTTGGGTTACTTTCAGCTTTTTTTTATGACCACTTGGTACATCTTGTAATAGAGGAGATCAGTCAGTATACCAAAGAATACAGTACAACAACACAGCGATTATTAAAAAGTAAAGATTGAATCCCAAACATAGCTGCTGATATATAAGTATTTTGTTAGTACTGTAATGGTTGGTGCAAACACCCATGCTGGATTGGCACATTTTTTGGGTCAGTGATGTCCCATAGATGATTTATTTTAGTCAATAGATATTTTTAGTTTGCCATTAATCAGGCAGAAGAAGATGTCCATCCTAATCTAAAGATCTGCATTATAAAAATGCTCTATTGACAAATTCTGCTACTATACAAAGGCAGGGACGGAAAATTTACAATATACATTCCAAAAAAGCTGGGTTGGAATCAAAATCTATATACTTTGTGAATTCAAATCTGCCTATATATGGTCCAGAATTATATATACTTTGCATTTTATGATTGTAATTATGATCATGAAACCTTTGCCCAATAAGGGATATTGTCTCACAAGTGGCAATCTTTACATTTTGCCTCAACTGACTGATTTGTTATTACCTTATGGAACAGACACATATGGGACCTTGAGAATGATAAGGAAAGATGTCCCAGATCCTCTGAACAAAAAGAAGCTACATACAGTACGATATCTAAGAGGAAATGTGTGCGTATGGTCAAATGGATTTACAAAAAGGACAGGCTGTGGTTGACTATAATATCACAATGAGTGGGGTATAGCAAAACAAAGAAATCAAAGGTGGCACACACCATCTACAATTCAGAATGGAGTTGGTTGAGTTGCTCATTGAAAATAACTATACAACATAGGCCTCAACATTAAAATGAGGTAGGTCATGAACCAACCAAAACCCTCATGGCACTTCCCAGAATTTGGTTCTTCAACAGAGAAGAGAGACAATCCAGCAAGAAAATGTGCTATTTGCTGCTTAAAGAAGTAAGAAACTGGCAAGTAAAGAAACAAGATACTTCTGTAAAGATTGTGATGTCAGACATTGTTTTTTAACCTGTTTCAAAATATATCACACTGAAAACATTTGTAAAAATTTTTCTTTTACTAAAATTCTGTTAAGTAAGTTTTAGAAAGATGTTCTTAACCTAACTCATTATAATCATTGACAATTTCTTACAAAGTTTTGTTCAAAATTATTAGTAAGTTATTAACAATTTTGCTGCTAAAGACAAACCTGACATACCTGTGGATATACCTTAAAACTGCAGAGGATGAGTCAAGCTTGTCCTCCACAGGGGGTGCTTATAAAAAATAAAAAGATGATACTTTACACCACCTGTCTTGATGACTAGTGGGGACAGTCACTGTCGAAATTGAACAGATGTGCTGCCAGCATGTGCATGCAGGCAAATATCATCCTTGCAATGAATGAGAAATACCATATGTATGAGAGAATGTATGTTCCTCTATCTTCCCAACCATTGCATCTAGAAAGATTGGAGACCTTTTGTTTGAAAAAGTATAAAATCTAATTTTAATTTAATCTTTAAATTTATAAATATAATATAATTAACCCTCTTAACTATAGAAATATCATTGAGTCCAGGTACTGGGGAAGATCTGCTCAACCTGCAATCCAATAATTAAGGGACACCCACTTGGATAGAGAGGGTTCCCTCTTTCAAAAGATGGGGCCCCATAATGATTATTGTTTGGGGATCAGCTGTGATCACTAGATAATGTTATCCAGTTCTACAAAGACAAACTTATTCAGTATATGATCTTACACCAATTTTTGCACCTATACATCCGGGCACATAGCCGTAACTAGACTTTTTGGTGCCCTGGGTCAGAAAAAACATTGGCGCACCCCCTCCCCCATTTTTCAAATAGGGGCATAAGACGCAAATTCAAAAAAGGAGCGTGGCCTTATGGAGAAGGTTTATGGAGAAGGGGAATGACTCTGATTTGCCCCTTATGATGATGAAGGGGTACACTGCCAAATACACTGTGACTCCAATGGCTGTAGTGATGATATACAATAATTATGCAGTATAACTCACCAGCTCTAGATGTAGGAGAGTACTGGTGAAGCTGCACCAGAATTTGTCATCACAACAGCTGTGCACAAGCCTAGAGCCGGCAGTGTAGTTCAACGACTGAAGATATTTTTTACAAAAGTATATTGAGTCTCATACAGTATAGTTAGAATTCACAGACTTCCTTTGCAGATAGCTCCATTTGTCTGATTTGCATGTTAAAGGTTATGGGTTAGAGTCCCAAGTATGGCAGTATTTTGAAATGTCTGTACTAAATAAAGAAGGATGTGACTGAAGGTGCTTGAGGATGTGGCCAGATGGAGGAAAATTCAGACAGGGAGGATATAGAGGGCAGCTAGGAGATGCCAGAGATAAAAGTAGAAGTAGCTACAAGTGAGATTGATTATAAACAGAAAATTCACAGGTTCTGCCAAACTGCACCCCCAAACTGCGGCATGGCACATGTCGCACCACCCTAGTTGGGCACACCCACATTTGAAAGAAAAGAGTACCCTCTTTCAAATGATGTGAAATCCAAGTAGCTATTGTCTGGTTATCACCTGTGTTAGTGAAACCTGTATCAGTCATACAATTATTATTGCCAGAAGTTTTATAGCTGTTAATATGGCATTAAATCAGCATAGACTAGAATAATTATACAATCTTCATCTTCTACCTTTCATCTTGTTTAACTGAGTGGATATGTGAAACTTTTATGTCTTGTGTGAAACTCTGATTTGCTGTTACTGGTAATGTTCAGCATTAGTGCACCAGTATCTCGATTCTATGTAACTCAACATTTTTCATAGGCAGTCATGTCACATCTAAGATAACTGACCGACTGTATGCTTTTACGTTTCAGCTTTTTGTTTTAAAGCTGATTTGTACCCTCAAGGGGGTTATTTAGAGTTGTACATAAGTTGGTAAAATTGTGCACCTGCAGTAGGCAAGGACAAAACTTAAATACTTATGCCTGTATTTAGAGTTGTATTAAGCTTAGGCGCAGCTAATCTCTAAATATGCATGTAGCTAACATGCAAATTACAAGTTGTAGAACTGGCAATACTTTGTATTCTGCACATAAAACATGTATATCTGATGCCGCTCAACAGTGGCGTAAGTTCATCCCAGACGCCCGGAGGCAAGTTATAATTTGGTGCCCCCCCGCCACACTGTAATGTAGCAATTTGCAGGCAGACAGGCTATAGATAGACGAAGGCAGCAGCTGATGGTCTGACATGGAGCTCTCCACTAGTGTATGGTGGCTTCTCATGTGCCGGGAAGAGGTGCCATGTATTGGGCGGCCGTGACGGTACATTCTGGGTACATAGTTACAACCCTGAGTGGGGTGAATATGTTGTGGACAATGGAGGAGGTGCCCCTTCAGAGCTGGAGCCCGGCGGCAGATGCCTCCATTGTCTCCCATACTTCTGCCCATGCCGCTCAAACCCTAGACACATGCACAGCTAAGTGGAGCACCCTTGATCCATCTCTAAAGGCACAAGAGGTGTGAGCATGAGATACACACAGCTAAAAATACTGGCACAAATTCTGCACACGTGCCGTTTGACAAATTATACATGACATTCAAAATTTTGATGCACAAATTATAGATGAGCGGTTTTGTTTAAAACTGAATACACCTCAACCTTGGGGTTCTGAGTCGAACTGAGCCAGGCTAGGGTCTACACATAAGTTCGGATCTCGGAACTAAAAACTGGTTCTTAGATTTTGGATTGCATTTAAGCAGGTGCAAATTACATGATTTTAGCTGTTTTTATCAGTTTTAAAGAAATCTAAAACCAAAACTGAACCAAAACACTTGAGGATGGTTTTGCCAAAACCAAAACCGTAACATTTGAGGGTGGTTTTGCCAAAACCAAAACATGAGGGTTCGCGCGCATCTCTAGCTTAAATACAGTTGTTTACAACTTTAAGCCCTAAGAGGTTTGAGGCTGCTCATAGCTATTTGTGATGTGGTTGAAATATAAATTAAAATGAATTGGGAAGCAATCATTTAACCTACATGCTAATTCTTTTTGAGTTCTTATTATTTAATTTGGCAAAGAATGATTTAATTTGGTATATATCATATCAAGATTCTTTCTGACACTTATGATTTTTATAATTCAGTTGCATATTTTTATTACATTTAATTAAAATTGTGCTTAATTGATGACTTTGATGTGTTTTAGTTTAAATCTTAATAATTATTTTATTAGAGTTTTCTTCTGTTTGTTTCTCTAGTTCTTGTTGCAATAATGGTCATATCAACATGAAAATATGCCCTGCAGCATTACATTTACATCAATAGGCAGCCTGCAAAGTGTACAATTTAGCATATTTATTTACAGAGGAACTAGACAATGCTAGCTAAATTCAAACAGTAGGTGTACTTACGTGGTCACTTGGTACAGTATCTTTCCCTCTGCAAAATGGTCAATTTTTTAGAGTCAGTTCTAAATGTGGGTAATCAGCTCTTTTAAAGTAGGTATATGACCTTATTTCTGCAAATAGAAAAGTAACCTCTACAAATGACTTCCAGGGTATCTTGTCTGACTGTTGTATTTTTTCCTTTTAAGGAGGTAGAGGAAAACTATGCACATGCTATAAAGAAGTCCATCTTAGATTACATATTACTAGATCCAATGGAACAACAGAGGCTTGGAATTGAAATCCCTTCAAAGGTTAGTCATTTTATTTGCTCCATCTGAGAACCTTTCTTTGCTGTTCTGATCATATAAAACTATCAATTTTGAAATTGTGTGTAGGTATATACTGTAATATAGATTTACGGGGGGAATGTATCAAAGTGTTTTTTTCCTCAGCTTCAATATGAAATGCAGATTTTTGTGTGGATTTCAAACTGCAATTTATGTAAACAAAGAACACACAAGTCCCATTTTTTCAAATTAACAGTTATTAAAAGTTATATTTTATATGAGTGCCCTAGCAACAAGTTAGTTCTCTTTCTTTCTTTCTTTCTTTCTTTCTTTCTTTCTTTCTTTCTTTCTTTCTTTCTTTCTTTCTTTCTTTCTTTCTCTCTTTCTTTCTTGCCAGATTTACAGCTCATTGCAAAAATGTGTTCAGAAAACAAAAATACATTAATACATTTAGACAAAAAATCATATATGTACAACTATAAATAGTATGTAGTATAGTATGTATCCAGAGAGCATGTGACAGTCATAAACATCAAGGGCCTATTAGTTTCACCAAGATATGGCTCCTAAATAGTTTATCTTAACTATATAAGTTATTTAAAATTGGACACATCTTACAACAGGTATGATGTTCAGAAAGCAACAGGTATGATGTTCAGAGGGCAAAAGGTATTTTGATCAGAGGGCAAAATACATGATGTTCAGAGGGCAACAGGCATGATATTCAAAGGGCAGTGACTATGATGTTCAGAGGGCAACAGGTACTGTATGATGGTCAGAGGGCAATGGGTAGGGTGCTCAATGGGTAACATGCATGATTTTTGGTTTGGTAAAAAGCTCTTTGCTATAACTGCATCCAGTTTATTCCAAACCACACATGTCGTCTGTGATTTAACAAAAACAGCAGATTAGAAAAAGCTGTGTTTGCAACCAGTTTTAAAAGCTCTTGATAAACTGTACTTTGAAATCCCTCCCATCACTGTCGACAACTTTAATATGTTGCAGTGTATGTAACTATAGGGTCATTTGTAGATACATTAAAGGAAGAAAAGATGTCCCCCCAAAAATTAGCCCAATGTGTTTTGCCACAGGTAATATCTTTGCTTTGTAATGAGACTTCATAGGACAATGCTGTACTTGAAGTTTGAAAGCTTTTGTGGGTTAAGGAAAAAGAGTATGCTTTATGTCTTGAACAAATGAGGCCTATATTTGCAGTGAAGCTGGTCCTTTGGGAACATTGTATTTGATGGAGCTCATACAATGGTTTACCAGAGCATTTTCTATTCTCTGTGGACTGCATAGTAAGGTGGTATAGTACTGCCATCACATTTCTCACATCCATCACCTCTCCCGTTAATGTGATCCTTCTACGCATGCTGTAGATATAGATCTGAAATGTGCAAACGTAAAGGGGAATGGTGGCAGTAATAAAAGCTCTGCGGTCATGATGATAGAAGGTGACAAAGGAAGGAGGGAGACAGGCGGTCAGGATGATTGCATTGAATTGAGAAGAGTGGCAGCCACAGTGAGAGCTGTTAAAGGAGAACTGTCAGGCTGTATACACATTGTGTATTGTTATTTAAATCATGGGATAGTGCTTCTGATAACTGTGATATATTGGGCTCTATTACGGTTAGAAGAATTTACATCAAATAGTATTTGAAATCCTTTCCTGACATTAAAATTCATATTTAAAAATATTTTTTCACATGATCCCAGTTTTCTCTTCAGCAGCTTTTATCTAGTGTTTTACTTATGTTTAAATTCATGCTAGGAAGGCATTTTATTTCTATAGCTCAGACCATATGGTCTATTTGTACACATTTACACAATTATTTAATATGTTATATTGTTAGATAGTTTATAGTAAAACATGGGAAATGACTATATACCATACCATACCATGACTATATACCAATTAATTATATTTCATTTAAAGTGGAAATTTTTTTAGCTTTATGCTAGATAACATCTAAGCATTAGTTCTTTATATTGATTAGAAAAAGGAATTAAATATCACAACAATTTTTTTTATTTCTGGCAAGATGTCTAACAGTACAGGACGGGACCGGTTTCCCTGGCATGAAAGTGTCATTGCAGCGCGTATCAAACTCATGAGAAGTTTACATATCACTCATCCTGTCATGTCTGAAATTTTGCTTCACTTCAATGCTAAGTATGTTATCTATAATAGTGCTTACTGGGTGGGGATTGCATATATATCTTGTAACTATTCTTTATGTTTTGGGGATATAGGGGCTGATTCAGCAGTGATCGCATCTGCGAGTATGCACGCAATCGGCTGATTATTGCGTTCAGAGCCGTAACAAGACATTTTGGTGCCCTGTGCCAGAAAGAGCATTGGCACCCCCCTCCCCATTTTTGAAATAGGGACATAAGACACGTACCCGAAAAAGGGCCATGGCATCACGGGAAGGGCCAAGGAAGAGATTGGAGAGGCCAGGAGCTGCTGGGGATGAAAGAAGAGGAAGTTACAAGTGAGAATGATAATAAACAGAAAATGGACAGGCCCAAACAGCACCCTCTGCCCTGCGGTGCCCTGTGCCATGGCACAGGTCGCACTACCCTAGTTACAGCCCTGATTGCGTTCTACGCATGGATATGCATCTCAGTGCACGTACATGAACACTCCACTGCTACTGGGACTGCGATCGCTGTGATTATGCAGACCCATCGCAGAGTGATTGACAGGAAGTGCCGTTTGGGGGAGGTGACGGGGTGGTCGGCGAAACGCAGGCATGCCAGTGTGTTTGAATGCCGTTGCAGGGGCGTGCATAAATTAGCCACTGCAATGCCGTACACAGCTTGGCCTTTCACTGCGTGCGATAAGGTTAGGTGAGTTAGGTCAGAGCTTGTACAAGTGTGCGCGAGGCTGCGATTGTGCTCGATGTTACTGATGGTTTTGCGGCCTTACTGAGTATTACGGATATGTGTAAGGTAAGGTGGGCGTCCTTATGTTGTGCTGTAATGGCATAGCAATCGCAGAGGATTAGCATATCTTCGCAGTGAGACTGCGTTCGTAATAGCTATTGCAATCACAGTTGCGATCTGTACTGAATCAGGCCCATAATCATTTATAGCATATTTACCTGACTATAGGATGATGTAGCATGTAAAATCTAGCTATATATAGGGCTTTGCGGCCAAAGACACAAATCACATGTGATGCTTGCTTAATCAATGTTTATCTTCATATGTACTAAGAAAACAGGCTTTGTATAGTGTACATTTCTGTCATCTGTCATTTTTACCATATGTTGTATGAATTATTAAAATATTACTGACAATGTCACTCTAATGACTAAATGTATCCTGTATTAACTAGAGTTAATCAAAAGAAGGAAACAGTCAGGATCTATGAAAAGCATATACTGTATAAAACTGTCATATTCATGGGCTTATGTTGTCTTGTGAATCAGTAACATACAAATGTAAAGCTGCTTTTTTCAATTTTATTTTAGGTACGCAGCATTTAGACTGGTTGATATTGCCAGTCTCCTGCATGTTGTGCCCTTGATGTTGGATGAGTTTTTTGATCACATGAGCTGTGTTGTCAGAATGAAGTCTGAACTTTTAAAAGAAACATTTCTAAAAGATTGCTGCAAAATTGTGACCCAAAACAGAGAAAACATAGAATCTGTTATGCCAGACGATGAGGTGAGTTCATTATTTTAAATATACCAACCATTTGTCAAATATTATATACTTCTATGTATTATCTAAACAACCCATGCACAATAGCCTCAGTTAGACTTACTGTACTTAATCAGTGATAGGCAACCTGATACAGTTTGCATAACGGGCCGCACTGGGCAGCCCTCTAACCTTTACATTACCCTTATTCTCAGTTAGAAACTTAAAACAATAGCTTAACACAAATAAAGAGACACCTTTCTATAATAATATATTAGCAGGCAAGTGTTATAAGCTAAAACAAACATATGACAACAAATCAGGAATGAACTGAGGGCCTGATTCAGAGCCGGAAGCTCTGAAAGAGCGCTCGCTCTGAATCAGGGCATTTTTTTTTGGAGCCGGCTCCGTCGGGCGCATGCCCAGTGGGCAAACATCGACCCGGTTGCGAGCGCTCAGCGCTTGCAACCGGGTCTGAATCACAAGCTTAGGAATGGAGAACTGCCTGTTGCCCATCAGTGGGCACAAATTAGGACTTGTATTCCCCTGATCATTATCTTTAGGCTAAATTTACTGCAAAATACTCCTAATCAACTCTCCGGGCAAAATTTACTAAGCGGCAGGTTCTAAATCTGGCGGTTTGACGGTGGTTTCTAAGTGACACCAAAACCGCTGACTAGTAATTTTAGCCCTAGCCCTATTCTATTCTATTCTAAAATGTGTTTTGACGGCGGTTTTGGCCTTAAATCTGCAGATAGCAAAACCGCCACCAAACCGACGGGGTTTACAACCCGCCGCTTAGTAAATTTTGCCCTCCATCTGTATATATGTACAGTATGTGTTTTTTATTGCATTTTTACAAAAATTACTAACATTTTTGCTGATAGAAGAAAGGTGATTAAGTACTACTATGTCTAATATCCAATATCATATGACCACAGGGAAACACTTGATAGTATTTGTTTTAACAATCAGTCCAATTGGTAACTCACCAGATGAATCCTAGATGTTAACTATAATGGATTCCTCCATTATTAGATATCTGGGTCTACAGCAATGATAGCCACATCCAGCCGTGATATTCCCATAGGCGGCTATAGGTAAGGGTATATACCCGGCATCAATATCAGTGTCCACGCTCAGCTAGAAAAGCAGCTCCAAGGGCAGTAATTAAGTCAGCCTGTGACAGCCCCACATGCCGCTATAAAGTGCACTTCCAGCGCGTTAAGCAGTACCTTGGTTCATTTAGATTAGTGACTCGGACAGCGGTGTATCAATTGGCTACTAGCTATCACACCACAGGTAAGTATCCTCTGACACATTTTGCTTCTATAATGGAGGCTTTATCAAAGAGAAGGCTTAATTACTGGCCTATGTACTTAATCACCTTTCTTCTATCGGCAATTATGATCCACCATGATTTACAGTATAGTGTGGTTTAGTGAGCATTATATTTAGTGTTTCTTTATGTATCATGTTATTGTGATTTACTATTTTTTTTTCTTGATATAAATGATTTGTTAATTTTTCAATTGACGTTGATCATTATGTATTTCTGCTATGCCTAGTTTATGTGTATTTATTGATGGCATTTACTTAGCGAAACACCATTTCCATATATATAAGTTTTCCAAAAGCTTGCAATGAAGATGTCAAACTCATCAAGAATTACCCTTATGTGTTTTATGCAAAGGTTTACTTGTATTATACGCCACAGTTTTGCTCATGATGTTATCTAATCTCTTTCAGTGGTACAAAAAAATAATCCATTATAGTTTAATAAAAATACACTATACATATTAATAAATATGAATTTTTTTAATTAGTATGTATTTGTGTTACTAAACTGCTGGTGGCACCAGCAACTGCATCGGGCTTTATGACATAGAGCTGAAATTACCAAAGACGCTTCACATTTTACTGCCTGAAAAGCTGTTGTGTGAAATCAGGATTAGGCCATAGTTAAGGTCCCAGAATTACTTAGAAATATTGGGTTGTATATTTGAGTGAAAATGCTACATAATGAAAATAAGATATTGTAATGTCTATTGAGTCCTGCAAGAGTTCTAAGTCATGGGATTTCAATTGAAGTTTATTGCAAGCTTTTGGATTATTTTAAGATATCACATTATTGCTTTGTGAATAGAAGATTCATCAAGGTGGCTATCCAATTCTTGTAAATATTCAGTGATACAGTACCTCTCAACTGAGTGTTTTGGAAGACAAGTAACTTTTTGGCTCAAATCTCCACATCCCTCTTTTCGTATAAATAGACTCAAATAAATATCATGTTTCGTTATGTGCATCCAATACTTTCTCTTATGCTTTTACTAGATGTGCGAAGCAGGGGTGTATCTACCCATTGGCCAGGATGGCATTCGCCAGGGGTGCCTGCCAAAGGGGGTGCTATCCTGCAGTGCCACCAGCAGCCAATTGGTGGACTACCCCAGGGGCTTGAACTAGCCCCGCTAGTCCACCAGGCCCCACAAGTGTAGGGCAGACTGCAGTGAGAGTGATCTGCCCTACACAGTAACAAACACACACAGCCGCCAGCGGCGGCATGTGTGTTTGTTTATAGCAGCCAGCCAATGAGAGTCAGACAGACTCTCATTGGCTGCTGTGTCCATGGAGGGAGCCAGCTGGAGCTCACTCATGAGCTCCGCCTTCTGGCTCCCCCCTGCAGCGGGTGATGGGAGAGACGTCATGACGTCTCTTCCATTTCTGGTACAGCACAGGGGAGACTACTACTGGGGGCACTGCATAAGGAAGACTACTACTAGGAGCACTGCATAGAGGGGACTACTACTGGGGGCACTGCATAGAGGGGACTTCTACTGGGGGCACTACATAGGAGGGACAACTACTGGAGGCACTGCATTGGAGGGACTACTACTGGGGGCACTGCATAGGGGGGACTACTACTGGGGGCACTGAATAGGGTGGACTACTACTGGGGGCACTGCTTAGGGTGGACTACCACTGGGGGCACTGCATAGGGGGGACTACTACTGGGGGCACTGCATAGAGGGGACTTCTACTGGAGGCACTGCATAGAGGGGACTTCTACTGGGGGCACTGCATAGGAGGGACTACTACTGGGGGCACTGCATAGGAGGGACTACTACTGGGGGCACTGCATAAAGGGGACTGCTACAGGGGGCACTGCATAGGGGGGACTGCTACTGGGGGCACTGAATAGGGTGGACTGCTACTGGGGGCACTGCATAGAGGGGACTACTACTGGGGGCACTGCATAGGGGGGACTACTACTGGGGGCACTGCATAGAGGGGACTACTACTGGGGGCACTGCATAGGAGGACTACTACTGGGGGTACTTCCTGAAATTATGGGGGGAGGGGGACGACAATCCACTACCATGCCAGGGCACTCGGATCCCTAGATACACCCCTGGTGCAAAGACCCCTGTGTTTTGGTTCTAAATCATTGTCGTGTGTTGGTTTTGGTAAAACCACCCTTAAAAAAATTGATTAAAACAGCTAAAATCATGTAACTTGGACCTGATTTTGTTCCTATAGTATTTTTAACATCAATAACATAAATTTCCAGTCATTTCCAGTCAACTTTGACCACCTCATAGCACCTGAAATCACGAGGGATGGACTTAATGCAATTCAAAGCACACAAAATCTTTTTTTAGATTCAAGGTCCAAACTTGGGGAGAAGACCTGAGTCTGGACTCGGTTATACTCAGGACCCCAAAGTTCAGGTGTGTTCGGTTTTCAACAAAACTGAACCACTTATCTTGTTTCAAACTGTGTGTACCCTATAAATGGTTCTGTATATGTGTTTTAGTGATTTATTGTGTTTGTGGTTGTGTAAAGTAATTTGTGCTTTACTGTATGTCTTTGTGACCAGAAATGTGAGCTTTGTCTTCAGATCTTCAGTTGTTCATACAAGGAAAAGGCAACCAGAATTGAGCATGTTTAATTAGAAGGAAAAAAATGGCAGCATAATCACCATAGGCGCAAGTGCAGAGGCAATTAGAGGAAATCCCCTATGTAGGTCAGACTTACTGCTTAAAATATGAAATATAACTTGCTGCCATTTCTATTATTGCACAAGAACTTTCATTGACTGCTCTATGCAGGGAAATGTGCATTGTAGGCCTTTCATGAAAAGGATACAATCAACGTTTGCTGTATAATGTATATAGTATTTCTATATAAAGTATATCTGTACATAGAAAATGTAAATGTACAGTAAATGATCGGCAAAGTGGGGATCTCCCATATCAAACCCCCCCAGTACCATAGTAAAGTACTTGGAAGAACGTCAGGCCAATTTTTAAAATTATTTGTATAGGCCTTCCTTTTGTATTTTAATTAACATTCAATATATTGTAGTCTGTACATTCTTCAGTATTCCATTTTTCACAGTTAGTCAGTTAATTTACTTTACTTCACAAGAAGAGTATTTTTTTGGCACAGCAGAACAGCCATGTGAATGATAGTGTGATAGAACAGTGCTTTCCTTCATCTCAAAGAACAAGATAAGAGTTGTCCTGTGCAACGTCTTAGAGGGTAGGAGCATCTCTATGATTGTAGAGTTGCTTGTTCTTTGAGTGGGAAGAGTAAAAAAGTACAAATTATATAGTCTCCATCTTGATAAACTACTTCAGGATTGACAGGCAGATCCAATGTACACTAATATTTAAATAAATCAAGAGTATTTGAATCTCTGACATTGCATGCAAATGCCACAATGAAGCATTGTAAATATATATATATATATATATATATATATATATATATATATATATATATACTGTCTGTATAGGAGCTGGCCATTGTGCTGAAATAGCAAGAGAGCATCTGAAACTGAGCCAGTCAGGGCTAGCAATGTGCCCTGTTGCTTAGCAGCAGCCTAGAGAGGGGTGGGAGTCAGGGACTGAGCAAGGTCACATCTCAGGCAGCCTGAGAGTGAGACAGCCTCCAACAAACCCATGAAGATGCCCTGATGCAGATACAGTAGCCAGGAATGGGCAAGTGGAGGCATAGCTATCAGGAATTTAATAAAAACAAACAATCATTGGAATGCCATCAACTGATTTCCATTTGATGGTGGCAAACATCGGACCACCACCATCAAATGGTAAAAACACATCAGAACAAAAAAAATGATGGTTAGTAAACATCAGATTCCAATGTCCATGCCTACGCTGAACCTGCAGGTGGATTCCAGCCACTGCTCCGTCTCCCACGTGATGTTCCCACTCAGCCACATACCCTTGGTGAACAGGAGGCACCTCCCAAGGAATTCAATGCTGTTCTCGGACAAGGGCACCATGGAAAGGAAGCTCATCAGGAAGCCTAATAATAACAAAATACATTCTGCAAAGAGGACAATGATCCCCCTGCCCTTCTTAACAAATCCCAGTGTCCGGGTCCCAGCCAGCTGCAGGACAGCAGCAGTGAAGGTTGTGGTGACACTGGTGAGATGCAGGAAACAGGAGTGAGATGCAGGGGGTTGTGGTGAAATGCAGAGGCCTGTGGTATAATGCAGGTGGATGTGGTAAAAAGCAGTAGAAGCAGGAGCATGAGGTGAGATGCAAGGTGCTGTAGTGAAATATAGGATGCTGTGGTGAAATGCAGGGGGTAGTAGTAAGAATTAGGAGGCTGTTGTGGGATGCAAGGAGCAGGAGGAAGAAGCAGGAGGCTGTTATGAGATGCAGGGGTCTGTGGTGAGATGCAAAGGACTGTGGTGGCATGGTGTATGTTGTTATGAGATACAGGAGGCTGTGGCAAGATGAAATTGCTCCTGTGTAATGACGGGGCAGGTCGCTAGTGTATATATATATATATATATATATATATATATAATACACAGAGTATATATATATATAATTATACAGTATAGTATAAAATAAAGTCCCTGGTAAGCATCTGTCGGTTTGTTTGGGCTAATCTTGAGAACCAGTGGACGTTTTTTGATGCAATTTTCACTGTTCTTAAGTTCATTTATTGAGGAAGGTTTAGGTGTATGGAGCATTTATGTATGGCAAAAGGGAGCCGAGAGGTGACAGTTTTAGTGAAGCAAGTCAATGAAAAAAAGGACGTCCAAGCGCTTTCTTGGCTTACACCGCTTAAACCGTTAAAGATATTTGATGGACTTTATATTATACCATGTAGAGATTGATACATATGATATGGTTTCTCCAGAAAAGATAATGTAAGCCTTGTTTCCTATTTCATTTATGTGAAAAATGATTCTTTCATTTTAAACGAGTCCAATTCCCGGTAAGAGTCTGCTTTGTCATGACAATAAATAAAGCACAAGGACAGACACTTAACGTGGGTGTAGTTGCCCTAAGTGGAGACTGTTGTTCACACGGACTACTATACGTGGCCTTTTTGCGTGTCACAACAAAACTAAATCTTTTCGTGTTGAGGTCAGGAGAGTAAACAACTAATGTCGTCTAGAAGGGAATCTTATAAGACTTTGGTTAAAAAAAAATATCACTAGAAATTCAAAATTGCTTTCTTGCGAATCTGAGGTGGGTCGCTATTATATACAGAGTGTGTGTGTGTGTGTGTGTGTGTGTAAACATATACCTAGGTTTGATTTACATCTAGTTTATCTGGATGGATAATGTATGAGCAGGTTCAAGTTACCTGGCAGTAGAGCAGTCAATCTGACCATTGTTTTGCTGTACATTCAGAGTTCTAGTACAGGAGCTCCTTTGATTCTATCTCTGAAGAGGTTGAAACCCATACAGAGGACAACAAGTAGTAAAATATGTATGTCCAATAGAACCTTTTTTCAATCTTAGGTCTGTTTATAATATATTTCTGTTTTAGATTAATGTCAAACCTTTTACACAGTTGTGTTCCATGAAACTGCACAGTTTAGCTTATATTTAATCTACACCTTGTGATTACTGTTGCACAGCAGCCACAGCAGAACAATTCTTAGTGATCCTGATATCACAATTTATTTGTCAAAAAACTTAAAGCCATATTGTCCTTCAATCGCTAGGAAGTATAAATAAAATTATATTACTTTTTTCTATGAAGATGATCTTGTCAGTTTAGTGATTATCTCAATATTTTTTGATGATGACTTGGATTATATGGGCCTTATTCTAAATCGGACACATAACAGCCACAAGCGTGGAAGTCTGCAGTAGCCAAATTTACTAAAATATGCTAATGAAAATAACTGTGTCTCTGCAAGTATCCGTCCATCTTCATGCATAGCCACCTCTCCGACCACTGTTTTTCTGGCACTTGCACTTTCCCCATGCCAGATGCAAAAGATCTGTCTGAAATATGCATCCCATCTCCATTCACAAGCACAGAAGTGAGGATACACCCTCATGACACTCCCACAACATGCATCTGTTCTGTGCGTCTGCATGATATCCGCCCAGTTGCCCACCAGAAACACCTACTTCATAGATGGAGAGAATCAGCCAATCACAGATCACACCATATGCTCTCCTTTCCTCCATCAGGGTGCGTATGTATGGTGAGACACATGCGCAGTCTGCAATTGCTATCTACGACATACTTGCAAGTTGATTATCAATATATACGTCTACCTTTGGACTTGTGTCTGACTCAGAATCAGATTCTACATGTACAGTATAAACATTTAAATAATAAATGCATCAGATGTATTTATGCTTTATTTACCAGTAATGTTGTGTAGAGCCACTAATTACTGATATTCTTTTTTTATTTCCCTGACTTGCTTTTATATTCTCCTTAGGTAGTTTAACTAAATCACAACTTTAACCACAGATTTCACATATTTGTCACTTAAAATCTCCATTTTTTTACACAATACCAGTTTTGTCAGAATATAATAATTTGCTTAGTTTACACAAATTTACATAAATGTAACATTCAGCTTCATCTTTTTCTTTTCCATGAAGCCACTATTCTTCAGCATGATGCTAATAGTGATATCCCCGATTAAGCAAATATTATACTTGGATATATGAATGATATGCCCAATCAGTGAATCAATATGTTTGCCCTGTCACAGCAAAGCCACTCTAGCAACCCGGGTTCTCCACTCCTGGATCCTCAGCTCTGCTCTTAGTGTGGGTGCCCTTTTTGAAGCATGTGGAACCTTGGCAAGTGAGTTGGTGTCACAAAGGGGATCCGACGTGATTCTCACTATTGTGGTCAACAGCAGCCACCCCAGCTGTGCACCTTGTTGTTTATGGATGTACGCCGTAAGACATCTATAACTTGGTTATACATGCCCTCAAGAAACTTTTACTAAATGCATCTTTTAGTTGCATCCTTTCTTTTTCTTTATATTTAATTGTATGTGGAAAGTACAAACAAAAAGTATGGTGGTCGCTCACATCAACTTAATGACATTGCACAGGTGCTCGTAAAGGGTGGGGTTTACACTGAGCTACAGAAAAAAAAAGGGATTTTCCCTCCAGCACACTGCAGCAAAAAAAAAATACTTGAATCCTACTTGATAATAGAAATTCAGAGGTATTGGTTTACATACATTTGCAAATATATGAATAAGCGCTGGGCCAAACGTCAAGGCTCCTCTATACCAGCGTCCCTGGTATAGAGGAGCCTTGACGTTTGGCCCAGCGCTTATTCATATATTTGCAAATGTATGTAAACCAATACCTCTGAATTTCTATTATCATGTAGGATTCAAGTATTTTTGTTTTTGCTGCAGTGTGCTGGAGGGAAAATCCCTTTTTTTTCTGTAGCTGTATGTGGAAAGTGTTTACAATGTGGAGAGTTTAGATAATCTGTGTGATATCAAAGAGCAGAAATACTGTAGTTAATAAATAAAGCAAAATTAAAAAATAATATAATATACCAGTATGTCTATCTTTTAAAATCATCATGAAAAAACTATAAATTATGTAACAAAAAATCCATAAAACTTCCAAATATGGATTTGCTCAATTCAAACTTGAAGCATATTACATACATATTCAGTGGTTCCCCCTGAAGTTTAGAGCCATTAAAAATGCCTGCTCTGTAGTGTTCAAAAATTGTCCCTTTTTTTCTAGTGAGCTTTAGATTTTAAAGAGAACCTATAACAGATTTTACACTGCCTTTTTTTACTTATTAAATAGTGTCTTGTGGTTCTTTTGTGACCCCATCCGCCTAGAGAAACCATTTAACAGAATGCGTTCACCATGTGCTATTCTCTCTTTCAAGCTACTTCTTCAATGCAGGAAACCAGTGAGGTATAGTTGAAGCCATACTGGAAGAGAACATTGTGTATACTCACAGCCCAACTCGGCTTTTAAGCCGAGTCAGAGCACAGAGGAAGCCTCTTTTATTTGGCTTATTACATAGTAAAAAAGACACTATATAATAAGCAAATAAAAAGTTGATGTAGAACCAGGTGACTGGTTACCCTTTAACCTGAACTTATTGCAGTGTAAATGCACACATATGCTGTACTCTTTATTGGTTAGATACATCTTTAACATTTTTGTGAAGATACTGTAGGTTCTGTAGGTATCTACAGAACATTTTGCAATACCTGCAAAAACATGATTATTATTATTATTATTATTATTATTAGTAGTAGTAGTAGTAGTAGTAGTAGTAGTAGTAGTAGTAGTAGTATTATTATTATTATGCTCGTTCTCTTATTGTGAAACCCTGGATAAATCCTATGTAATATGCTTATACCAATTGTTTACATGTTCATATAATATATATTTTTATATTGTTTGTATTTCACCATTGAATGTAGCATGAAACCAGGGGAGTAATTTTCATCAGTGTATTGTTTTTCTCCTAGGGGTTACGAAGAAAGAAGATGGATCATTTATTTTCCAGCTTAGCGACACTAATGTCCAATCTTCTCAGACGTATAGTAGAGGCCTCTCTCACTGACCTAGTGGAAATGATTGAAACCTATAGCGAAGGAAATCAGTATAAAGGAAATTATCCATCTGATGATCTTTGGCTCCCAGTGAAGGCTCATCTTATTTTACTATATATGGTATGTGTGTTTATAACCATGTTTATCATATTGTACATCACTTGGGACTTTCCTTTTCATGATGACAGAGGAAACCACCGTTTATTTTCAGGTGATCATGGTGTTTATTGCATCTGTGCTCTATGTGCATAAAGATTTACAGTCTTTTAGTATTAAAAGACAAAAATGTTTTTTTTTCTAATTGTAAAAAAAAAACCTCCTACAGCTAAGCAGATATAAATGGAGTGTGAGGATTAGTGCACTAACAATAAATGTTTAATAAATGAACACAGCCATCTGCTCTAGTCCAAGACTTGGTATTGCTCGGTATCTGTTGGTTTTAGTTTGATACATTCCCCTTATATCAGTCATTTGTTTTCTCCTAAGGCTGCAAGAATTCTTCTCAAAATTATTTTCAAAAGTGCTTACAATGACAGTTTAATGATATAAGCATTTATTTATTTTTGTGTGTTTTGTATACTAGGTGCATGTCTGACACATGAAAGCTTTGACAATGCTTTTTGTTTTCAACTGATAATGGCACTTAGTCCGTGAGTGTGGTAAAATCCATTTGATGGCTTGATTTAGAAATTGTTGTTTTCACACAAAGCATAAATATGTATGTTTTCATGCGATCTAACCTCTGTCATTCTTGGCAAAAACTTGGCTCTTAATCTGTGCTACAAATCAAGCCTATTTGCAGAGCCATAAATACAGGTGGCTCTGAAGCATCCTTATATAAGTTGAACAGGAAAACTATACTATGGTGCAGGCAAATATTTGACAAACACAGATTTGTTTCTTATACCTGTACATGCTGTATTTGCAACCTGCCTCCAAGGGCAGATTTAGGAAAAGGTCATCAACACAGTTTTAGCAACTTTAAAAGTGCTAGTTAAAGAATTCCAAGAGGTAAAATGTTGTACAATGTGCAGTTCAGTATGTTAAATGCAATGGAGTATTTACCTGAGTTGTGCCATTCACCTAATTAACCGTTGTCCCTAGAGATGTCAGTGGTTCAGCCCAGTATTGATATTATGGTGTGAGTGTTCATTCCAAGTGCTATTAACAATGAGTGAATGGTAATTACGGAGGTAAGGCAGTGATGACATGGCCAGCTATTTCAGTAAGATAATAAGGGGATGGTTGGATGGCTGAAGGCTACAGGGCAAGCATAGGTTGGGCAGAAGTTATCAACAGCAAATACTTACTAAATTATTCAATAGTTAATCATGTGCTTATTATTATATCATGTTATAACTTGTATAGTTTGTAAGTTCTCCACATATCTATACAACTATTTGTAATAATTCAGTGCACACATTGAGTACATAACAAACATTTCACAGTATGTAGGTGATACACAGTGGAAGTGTAGATATGTGAGATCAATGTGAAGATGTTATTAGTAAAGCCTGATAGTAGTATAGTAGGAAACTCTTTGCAATCACTTAAAAAAACCTATTATGACTCTTATTATTTATTTATTTATTTATTACCAGTTATTTATATAGCGCACACATATTCCGCATCGCTTTACAGAGAATAGTTGGCCATTCACATCAGTACCTGCCCCAGTGGAGCTTACAATCTATAAGACTCTTGTACTGATTATCGTTAAATGTACCATTTTATACTTGTTACCTGAGGGTAAAGTAGATGATCCATGTGTTATGCTTGGAAAATGGCGTATCATACAGATGTATCCTTGTACACCTTTGCTCCGCCAAATAGCCCCTCTTGGTGCACCAGGGTCCTTGCACCTTAGCTGCACAAGCATATTTTTTTTCCTCAAAATTAGCATCTTATTCACACCACTAAAATGACAAGAAATTAAAAAACTACATTGTTTTTGTACACTTTCCACTGGGGCTTTTAGTATGGCTGCAGCTATTCCTCCTAACACGTTCCATTATGCTTGATCTGCGGCTGTGTACATAGGTTGTACCAATGCCTCGCAACCTAGCATCTCTGGCACAGTGTGAGCAGCTTTTCTATGTGGCTACAATGTGACTAAAATGCAGTGTTTGGTGAAAAATGCTAAGTCATGCCAAGCATCTTGCACCGTATGGTAAAAAGACGCTTGGTGTATGAGTTTTAGACTTGTTTGCCCTCTAAACAAATGATAAGCTTGCCTTATCTAGTCTTACCTCATCTAGAATGGCTAAATTATCCATACCACTCACTACTATAAATAAAGGCTTTAGGGCAGTGGTTTTCATTCTCAACCACAGGTCATGTTTTGAGGATTTCTGTCTGTGAAAGCAGGTGGGATAATTACTGATCCAGCAAAATAGATGAAATCACTTGTGCATGATTAAAGAAATCCACAAAACATGGCCTATTGGTGGTACTTGAGGCTTGAATTTGAGAACCCTGCTTTAGAGCATTACTGAATGACAATTATTTGCAATATTTGAATGCCCCTTTGTATATGTGCAATGCCATTTTGTATACGTGCAATTTACTGTTTCAAGATTTTCAGAATGGGGTTTCCATATGCTTAATTTTAGAGTGTGGCCAGCCCATGGAGTCACCATAATTAGCACTTAACAAGATATAGTTTGGTCTGGTGCGCTGATTGGCCGACTGCTCAGTTCCACACACAGGTGGCTTGGTAGGAAAATTTGCCGTCACTAGGCATGCGTAGCAGCTCAGTTCCTCGCCTTATACTTCATGCTGTGGCCATAGTTATAGTAAAATAGGATTATGCAATATAGCTATTGTGAGCGTGATTTTAGTTCTGCCTGGAGGTGATTTCTGCCTATAAGTTGTATTCTCTTTCCTATTTCTGTAAACTTGAATTTAGTCCCTTCATTCTTTAAGTTGTTCCCCAAATGCTCTTTACAGTAGTAGTTATTTACTTATATGATTTTAAGAGCAATATTCAGCATTAAAATATATTGTAGAATATACTAAATCACAACACACTTAAAAAAGAAATTAAAACTACAGGGTGAAAACCAAAAGATTTTTTTTTAAATGTTGGGGAAATAGGTAAATCAGAAACTTGTCTAAATGACACATTGCTATGTATTTAAATCAGGAATTTTAATGCTAAATGATCAAATCCAGTACTTGGAATTATGCAATTTTGTTTCCAAGATGTTAACAGTGGGAGTGTTCCAGGATTTAAATTATGTTGTTGACGTAATGAAAATAAATCTTAATAACAATGTGTAAGAAAATATCTCAGTGGCTATTACTTATTGCAAATAACAGTTTAAACTAGTTGGAAGGTACAACTATAATTCTTTTTAACATTTAAGACAAGACCACAATATACTGAACATATGAAAGATGTCACAATGAAAGATCTCTCTCTCTCTCTCTCTCTCTCTCTCTCTCTCTATTCATTAGGGCCGCCCTAATGTGTTGTGTCTAGCAAGTGAAAATCAAATAATTAAGTCTATAGATACATAACAAACTGCTCTATTTGCCTTTGTTTTTCTGAGTTTGTCTATTATTAAAAGTTCCTTTAGCTTTGCAATGATTTTATCATAGATTTGGATTTTCATGACTTAATACATAGCAACTGTTAACCACTTCCACAACTTAAGGTCTTGTTTAATTAGTTTTGCTGTGCGTGATTGAAACTTTGTAGACTTGTGAGTAGAATGCACATCTCATCTGTCAATTAGCCAGCTTTTTGTCTAGCTAAAGCCATAAAGATTATGTAAAGCCTCATTCCTTAGGTGATCCTTAGACTGTCACTTTATGACAAGTGCAAATTAAAGGAAAATTTTACTTTCCCATTGAAATAGAGGTTTCTTCAAAAATCTTAATGAGTGGATTACTTGACTTGGGCTAGTTTTTCACCTGCTCAAAAATATATGCCTTGCTTTGTGAATACAGTCTCATGAGTCTCGACAATTAAACACTGTGAAAACACAAGGAAAAAACTTTAGATTCTTTTGCTATTTAAATTATTAAGCCACTGACAAATCAAAGGATCTATATATCTTTCAGTTGGATGTAAAAGCTGCAGGTATATAATGATGCCTATTTTCACAGTTGTTATATTCAACAAATGAATACAAAAACTAAGATAGCAATTAAAATATGGCTTTTTTAATGAAATGCGAGAACATTTTTGACCTATTCAACAATAGAAAATGTAATGTTTTATTAATATCAGTTGCTATGAATTTATTAAAGCTCTCTATGCACAGGAACAGTATGCATTGATAGTGTGTATTATCTTTTCTATAGAACGAGAAATGGCTTCTTCTCTGCACAGAGCCAATACAATTGTAAACATATAACTTATTTAAATAGTCATTGTTAGGATGTAAAATAAAGATTAACAATAGTGTGTTTTCCTCCCACAGAAACCTTTCTTAAAAGAATCAGATGTCAGCTTTAATCCATCTGTTGAAGAGATTGTCTGTTGCTTTGACAATATAGTGGAAAGTTTAGTTATCAGTGTCCAGCAGATGCCAAGGATTGAGAATTTTCTTTTCCAGGTAATTTGTTACAAATCCATTCTATTCATCTTTCCCAATCAATTATCTGTAATGAAAAGAGAGAGTTAGACATAGTTCCTGTAACCTTAGTAAAATCACATTAATGGTAACACAAGTATGCATGGAATACAACTTTTCTTCAAGTTGGAGTAGATAGGATGCACTCATGCCCATAGTTTGGGGGAATTTTTTTTGCATGGTCCATCAGCAACCAACATCATATACTGAATTTGAAGTCTGCTTTCTTTTCCGCCATTCCCTAGAGTCCAAAAATAATGCCCCACAACGATGATGAATATAATATATGACAGCATATAATGCATAATTGTGTTGTAAAAGATGGATGCTCATACAAGCACTGCATAATTGCTTACTATCTTAAGTACATAATCATAAAATGTTGTTGGAGCTTAATTTGTCCATTTTAGACTAAATAAAAGAAAAGGGACTACCTAACTATTTAAACATACATTGAGGATTTCAACGAGGCTCAGAAATTAACTTCTAGAACACAGTTATATAAGAACTGACAGAGAAAAATATAATGGGAAAAATTAGATGTTGGAAACCACCTTCTATGTGATAGATCACAAGACAACAGTAAAGATGTGTGTACATGTGTAGCTGACGTGGATCAGGATCCTGGTGTCGGAAGCCCGACAGTAAGTATTACGGTTAGGGGGAGGGTTAAGGGTTAGGCACTAGAGGGAGGGTTAGGCACTAGGCAGGGAGGGAAAGGGTTAGGCTGCGGGAGGAGTGGTTAGTCTTAAAGATGGGTACACACGTAAAGAACTAGTTGATTGGTTGGAATGAAAATCTGATAACATATGGGAGTAAATGATGATCAGCAATTTGCTCCTAAATACCAGAAAACAGAAATGTCGTCAGACAAGTTTGTTAAATGTTTGATCTTTACGTGTGTACCAGGCCTTAGGCTACAGTGGGGGAGGGTAAGGTTTAGGCTGTGGGGAGGTAGGGTTATGGTTAGGTGAAGGCTAATATACTTACCTCCATCTGTTGGAATTCTGACCCAATCAGGATATCGGCATAGCGTTCTAACCACCAGGATCCTGATCGCTGGCAACCCGTACACAACCTGTTTAGCTTCTTCTGAGAACAGATCATTAATAAGTGAAATAGTCATACTAGATGTATTAAATGATGTTTGGTGGTTGTCATTATTTTGTTCATAATTTTTTTTTGCCGATGTGAAATTTAGAATTATTGTATTCCCAAAAATCTATCAACTAATCCTTCATGGGTAAGTAGATTAGTGGTAATTTGATTTTATAAGTGTTTTATTGATTTGACACCTACAAGAGGAAATAATGTAAATAGTTCATATGTACTTATCCAACTTCATGTTACATTTCTTTCCAGCCCAGAAAAAAATAGGTTCAGTGACAAGGACTTCTACATTGTGAAAGTCTTGTGTTTGTTTAACATATAACCTGCTACTGTATATCATTTTTATTTTAGTTAAAGTTTTTTTCAGCAAACATGCTGTCTGATATTATTACAAGGTCTAATAGTAATTACACTTTTGATTCTCTTTTTCATATATTTGCCATAGTTTTATACTATGGTATGCTACTTTATTACCTGAATTATTCTAAAAATATGCCGAATCACATGAAGACTAGCTTGATGCACAGCAGCTACATTTGAAGAGTTTTTGATTGTAATGGTTGGTCTAGAGTAGTTAGAGTAACCTATAATCAAGTTTTCTAATGTTAAGGTATACAAACATTTCTCATATAATAGCATTAAAAAGATTGTCATTTTATAAATCCATGGTGTTTAATGAATAGTACAATAGTAATGTAACTTATTCATGCTACACCTAGTGAGCATTTTAGAAGCTGTTGGATTGATTATAGTGACAATACTGACTGAGGTGATAAACTATTTTTGCCTCAGTAGTAGTAATATCGAGGAACTGGAAAGTATATTCCAATATTTTGGGTTTCCATTCTATCATGTGTGTACAACAACATCATGCCTGTTTAGACACACATGCACACATGCCGCACACACACACTATTTTCTAAATGCTGCAGTATGGTGGTTTTACATTTCACATGTGTAGGAGTTTATATTTAATTTTTTTGTATCAGATCATCTATTGTGTTAGTTTTCTTTTTTATTATTATTATTATTATTATTATTAATAATACTAATTAATATTAGTTTAAGGAATAAAAAAATATCCACTTTAAAGTATATTTTCACATTTTATATATTGTACACATTTTATTACAAGTGTAAATGCTGCTACACTGAAAATGCTGAAATTCATAGTAGCAAGTGAATGAATACTGTACATCTTAAAGCAGTCTCTGGTGGGCAAGCTAGTGCCTGCTCATTACAGTTTCCAAAGGTAAACAATGGAGGTGCTTGTATCTGCAGGCTGTAGATAATCTGAAAATCAAATACATCGGTTCAGTACAAATCCATGAAGAGATTGTCCTGTCAGCCAAGGCAAGAATAAAGGCTGTGATTGAAAACAACATGCATGGTCCAAACAGGTTAGTACAAATACAACTGTTTAAATTAAATTAAATTAAACAATTCTAAGCAACATATGCATAGATATAAAATTTCATGAAATTCAAATCTATCTTATTTTATCTTCTGCAGTAACTGAACCATTTTCAGCATAAATTTCTGATCTACATCTATATGTGTTCTTATGTGTTTTCTTGTACTATTGCAATGTAGGTTGCTGTATATCATATAAAGGTAACACATTGTATGTACATGTTATCCTGTATAATACCGTTTGAGCTTTATTTAACTGGTTGAATTAAATCTTCTATTGAAATGCAGATGTATAAGTAGATGTTTAGCTGTTTAAATAAAAGACGATTTCCCAGTTGCTGTAGACTTTAGGAAATTACATTGTGAACCCAGCTTTTTAGTCCATTATTACAATTTTTTTAGGTAAGTTTCCTGTAGATTTCAGTACTGAGTAGCAGGTGTATGATTCCAAAGTGTCTTTACCAGTGGCTCAGCAGGGCCTCACAGCCATGCATTCACAAGAGACAGCTCATCTGTTTAATCCTTATGTTTTAGTCAACCTTCCTTATTATGCAGACAGGGCTCCTGATGCTCAGCTGGATTTTGACTCTCAGAATGAATTGATGGGTTGCTTTGATCTTGGCTGTGTATTGCATCTGTTTCATCTTTCATCTTAACACATGATCTTGCCAACCCCAACTATTGCTCATTTTCAGCAAAATCTATCAATATTGCTTTGTTCTCCCCTTTGGAAGTCCCTTACTGGACAGTAAACTTCATCAGCAGACAAATAGCAGTGGCAATTAAATGGGAATACATATTTTTTGCAAGCTATCAAATATATCCCTTGTCACAATTTAACAGTTTGAGTCTTATTTGCAATATAATTGGTAGCAATACAAAATGTTTCCATAGTATTGTACTTAACATACAGATTATACTTAAATATATTTTGTGCTTGGCACTCAGAAATCATAAAATATAATTTACTCAAAAGATAACATCCAGTGATTTTGAAACAATATAAATTAATGTCATCCAATTCTCAAAGTCAAACATCATGAAATAAACCTTTAAGAGAATTAATTCCCTTAAAGGAACTAAATTAAAATCATGGAATTCTAGCCCTTAAGTGCTTTTTTATTTTGGCCAGCTTCTAATAGTGATAAGATTTATGAATCAGATTGTCAAATAGCCATTGTTAAGTTAGTAACATCTTCAGGCAAGATATAATTTAAAATGGGAAGATTATCATGGAAATCTATGTTTACTTTTATCTCCAACTGGCAGCCATTATGATTGGTTATGATAAAATTACAATTGTATTATTCTCCAAAGGAGGGAGATGAACAGTGATAGTGTTGATGTGTTTTTGATGTTGCTTTTTGTAATCTCTTTAAATTGTTAATAAAATAGGGTACAAATGTGTCCTCATACACTATTGCTGCAGTCACACCAAACAGCCCTTACTGGCGTATGTAGGTAACTTAAGTCTCGGTTTGTGCCGAGTATATTTTATCATGTATTTTTTGCTCAAATATGTGTATAAGTCACAATGTGAAAAAAATGCCTAAAGAGCCAGCACTGATTAATTCAATACGTGACACTTGTTTATCTGTGTTCGAATGAGTCTGAATCTGTATATAAAGACCTGTGCGGTTAAAGTCACAGCCCAGTGTCTCTGGTACTGATTGAGTTTGTTTCGTTGCATGTGCAGTGCAAATGAGATGCAAATTTAAATAAAAAGTCACCATACTATGCTGCAGATTGTGGACAATGTTTTATAGTCACTCATTAAAATTATTGTTATTTTTTTATTAAGCATACCACTTCCAAATATAACTGTAGCTGACCTAATTGCAATCATTAACAGTGATTTTGGATGATTGAAGAAAACACTTTCATGTACTTTGTCTACAGATTAAATAGTTTAACATCCAGTATACCCTATTAATCATTGATTGGGTGTTGAGAATTTTTTTCTAAAAAATTAAAACCGATTTATTTTTAGGTAATAGTCAAAGCAAGGGTCTATTTGCTGTTGTCAATAACCATGTTCCTTTATATGCATGTATTCTCTATAAGCCTTTATATCTGCTCAAGCATAATATAGGTGTATCACATATGGGACATTGAGTTATTCTTCCATGGGACATCAGATACAGTAGTATCTAAGAAAAACAGTTTTATAGTGACCTGGGCGCTGAAAACAATATGGACTTCACTGAGAGATAAAGTCAATAATGAATTTATTACATAATCAAAAATTTATAAAATCCAAATATCAAAAAAGTGGATGGAAATATACAAGCATACCAGTCTTTGATGGTGAGTGTCACCTTAGGTAAAGCAACAGCAGGGGTTCTGGAGTACAGCATTACTGGACACTCACAAGCTTGAAACTGGGGTCCTGGTCTAGTAGATGGCTGCACAACATATCTGGCCAAGTAGATGGCTGCACACAGCTGGCCAAGCTTTTGGTTATGTAATAAATTCATTATTGCTTTTATCTTTCAGTGAAGTCCATATTGTGTTCAGCGCCCAGGTCACTATACACTGTTTTTCTAATTTACATTTTGGGAGAAGGGTACCCCTAGTAGTGACTACAGGCAGCAGATCCAGTTTGCGCTTAGAACCCATCATTTGTTTCATTTATACAGTAGTATCTAAGCCAGAATTACAGTTATCTTATATACATAACAAAAGGGTAAGTCTACCGTAGTCTGACATATTCATTATATAGTATCTCTTATATGCCTTTTATTAACATTGTTAAAAAAAATGGAAAATAAATTATTTTATTTTGCCAACAATAATACATTTTTAATTGGCTAAATAAATATAGGCCACAGTAGTATTTGACATAAAATATTGTACCATAGACACTGATTCCATTGATATTCACACTAAATGTTCCAAAGTGAATGATAAAACATGGCCTACAGCACATGTGTATGATGATTCAGATGTTAGTATTTTGGTTGTGTAAACAACTATATTTATTTCAGATTCTATGTACTTAGTGTACTCTTACTTAGCATATAAGTTTTTTTTTGCTTTGTGCGCTTTAGATACGCCATGGTTTACAATCCATTTTTGCACCTGCTCTCACCTCTTACGGAAAGGCTGATTGAAACGCTTGTCCAAAAGGATGTTGGTCTTAAAGTCTATGCCAAAGAACTTGACAATAAGAAAAAAATGGCATCAGATGTCGCTTTGTTGCCAGTGTATGTACCTATGAACATGATGCTGATGGATTGCTCTCAGATTAATCAGGTACATTATTAAATTGTTGATAAAGAATATTTGGGGTATTTTTAGCCAGTATTTTATTATATTTATCTAAATAGAAAGTTATTCTTGCTTGAGATTGAACCCTGGACATTTAGTAATTTCCATTACCCATGACACACTTTTATGAGTAGTCTAATACTAGTCTCTCAGGTTAATCCACTGTAAACTGTTAAAGTTATTTACCTTTTTTTAGTCCCAATTTTTTCAAGACATTGATCTCTATAAGGGGTATGGCATTTTGGGAGAAGGGAAGATATTGTAAATCTTGATGACTTCTATTTTGTTTAAATAATAGCCATTTAGAAGAAGGATATTTTAAGACCAGCATAATATAATTAAAATGAAATGCATGATTTATGACATTTCTGCTTCACATAAAGCTCTTTTTTTGTGCTTGAAATAGTAGGGCTGCTTAGTAATTTAATGAAGGCTTTTATTTATGCTGACCAAAAATGCAGTAACAAAGTTTCTAAGTAATTACATTATATCGTTGTTATGTGTTTTCAAAATGTTGCTGCAAAATAATGTTCGTGAAGTATAATAATCCTAATATAATAATAACAATAATGATAATAATTAAAAGTTTTTCATCCAAGTTCATCACTAGGATTTAAAGCATGAAAATTAAGATTTGTAGCTTTTACATACTGTACTGTATATAATAAATACATATGACAAATTAAACTAAAAGGATAAGTAACTGATGTGGTCCTGTTAAATTTGTTGGACAGATGTGTAATGTGATAAAATAAAACTTTAGTTGTTATATTTCTAGATAAATGGGTAATTTCTTTGAAAATATATATATAATATAAAATAAAGCTGTTCAAATGTTTATTTTTAGAAATAGAGATTGATTTGCTAAATGTGGATGTGGCTGTGTAACTGGCAGCAACACATTCCTAAACTATTAAAACTTTACCAATGGAGAATATTTACATTATTGTTCATTCACCTAATATTTTCATAGCTTTATACACTCTGTCACACCATTGCTCCTAGTTATATGCTTACATTTTTTTCATCAATGCTGAATTCTGGGATGAAATACATTGTATGGAAATATGGTTAAACTATACATAGGGCTTTAAAATTTTGTAAACTACAATTAAAAATGATAAAATGAATGATTATATTGCATAAATGTAATTCAATTGTATGTTGCTGCATTTAGAATCAGTTGGCCATGTTGACACTTGTTTAATGTGACTGACTACCAAGATTTCTTGCATTCCTCTAAAATCTGGTTTTAAAATATTAAGATGCTTAAATGGCTCTGAAATGTAATGATGTCCAATAATCCAGAACATACATTAGATTCTTGACTGCTACAAAATAATAAATTATGTCTATCTGCTGAAAACTGAACATCAGATACCCCTGTGGCACTGAACAATAGGGAAGTGCACCAAGGTACAGGATCTGCTAGACAATGATTCACTAGTCTCCAAGATATATTTTATCATATTCTTTTATGGGCTTTATGTCACAAACAACCTCATAACGGAAACAATTCAGTTTTCAATTTCATTTTATTAACCATTTTCGATTTCAAAATTCCTATTAAAATGTCACTTGAACCTGTAAACTGAAAACAAAGTCACTATTTACCCATGAGTTTCCCTTTACAATGGCATGCAGGGCATAGCACAGAGTGAAACACACATTACAATTAGGGGAAATAGGTTTATATATAACAGTCAAGGCTACCTGATTGTAATGCAGTGCAATGTGTTAATTTGCATCATTAGAGTACAACACAGAATAATATAATGACTGCTTGGAATATTTCTATCATTGTGAACACTCACATTATTGTTATAATGACATTGTTAAATCATTTTAATGTGTAAAAAAAAGCTATTAAAAAAATTGTCACTCCCCATAGAAGGCTATACCTAGAGAAGACTTGAAAACCAACTAACAGCTTCTCTGGGCCTAATTAAGACTAATGTACTGGAAAAGAGATCTCTTGAGTGCTGGTGAGATAATATTGCACATAGTTTTTGTGTCCCTGGAACACCAGGCTTATTTTTAAACAAAGGTTTCCTGTATATGCAACGTGCAGACACATTTCTGTAACCTCTTATTTATAGTATAGGTGAGAAAAGGAAACGCAGACTCCACAGTGTAACATATGTACAAGGGAGGAAACCTAAGGCCTCAGTAATTGCTCCTGATATAGGGATGTGCCCAAATCAATCTTGTCACTCCTCAGAAAGCAATGAAAGATAAGTACTATTCACCTGATTGCCTCCTTGCTCCGAGACAGCTGGTGTGACGCTTGTCTTCCTGATAGCCAAGAGTCTCAGATCTAACACAGGGATAAAGAGGAGCTGGGAGCTCGCTGAATCTAATTTTGACAGTCGATGGCTGTGTAGAGGGTCAGGAGGGATATAATCTGTGACACGTATGAGAAAGGAACAAAATTTATCTATGATTAGATGTCGCGTTGTCTGACTCTCTTACAGCGGATGATTGATCATACCCGCCAGCTGACTAATATAATAATTAACAAAGTTGCTACTACGTCTCAGAAGTTTAATCGAAAAATTTGCCAGCAGTATGATGGCATCGTCACAAAAATCATTGCTATTGCTGCTTCAACATCTGCCCTTGTGGAGCTTCAAAATTACATAGACAAGCTAAGGAGTGTGGAGCTCCTGGAGATTAAGGTAGGTTTCCGGGTATATCACAAAAACAGTTACTTAACTGCACATATTATCAGAATGCTATATAAATATGTTACCGGCTCTGATTTCTGTATAATGCTACAAATTTTAATATTGGCTAACATAAAAATGTCAGTCCTGTGCCTTATTCATGTAATATGTTGTATTTCATTTTGATGCTACCTCTTCTGAATTCCAAGTAATGTCTTTCACCAATTAGTTTGGGTGCCAGAAATAATCTGTCCCTTTTTCCTTGTCAGAATTTGGTTATTTTCTTCTGTGTTCAGCCAGGCAGCTCTTCTTCAGATGATGTTGTGAAAGTGCCACAATGACACATGGTTAGTAAGCAGCAGTGGTGACAGTGACTGAGTGAAGGCTTGCAGCATATATTAATAGTAATACAACTTGTAAGAAGTTGAAGGGTAAAAACACACTTTATATATTGTCACTTTTCTAGCTGAGCAGCTGATAAGTCAATTTGGATTATAAATTGGATTCTATATGGAGGTGATCCCACTATTTCTGAGGTTATCAAGCCCATTATGGCAAGATTTAAAGCTTTCATTTATCTTCTGCTTCTTCTAATTTATCTTCTTGTATAGTGGCAGCATTTAGGCTTGTTTGGAGAGCGCCTGACATATTCTTTCCCGTTACCTTTTTGTTTTATTACGGATTTGTGCTCCGATTGTGTTTTTGCAGTATCCGCCATACTTAAGATAGCACATTGACAATAGTAGCTGAAAACATTCTGTATCACTAAGCTGGTGTAAAGGTGGGGGATGTTGATGCTTTACTGTCATGATACATTGTGCTATCTCTAATAGGGCCATTAGTGGGACTTTTACTGGGTGTTAAACATTAAGCATGCAGGCAGACCATTAATGAGACTGCTCACCTCTTTCCTCTGTGCTGGTATATTCAATGCAAATACAGGTGCATTTCTTTCAATTCTTAGGAAAAACTGTCAGTAGCTGCAGAAAACCTGCTTTTCCTAATGGACTATGCATCCTTATCAAAGGAGGACATTATTCTAAACGGAAACACATTTTCTTGGCCTGAGAGAATCATTCCCATCATTAGCAGCAGGTAATGAATACTAGACAAACTGATTTTTTTTCATATACTTAGTGTCACAGGGAACGTAATAAGTGCTGCTTATGCTGAATATAAATAAGAAATGGTTTGATGATGTCACCACAGCCAGCTTACACAGAAGATTAGTCTGCTAGAAAATGTCACTGTTGTTTTAGCCTAAATCCAGTAATGTTTAATATAATTGAGATTTAGCCTATTGTAATATGTTAGCTGGGTGATGAAAAGAGTAGGAGGATTAGAGGCAAGTTAAGCCAGTGTCACAGCTGATGTACAATATTTTTCAAACAGGATTTTCCTGCTGGAATTGTTGAAATGACCTCTATAATTTCAGTGGAATTAATTATTTTAGTGAAATTGTAATTCATGGATAGAGATGGGGCATTAGCAATGCACAGAGAACGTACTGCCCACGTTTTTTTTTTCTATTTTGCATTTGAAATGGGAATAATACATATCCTGCAGGGGTTGGGAGCTATAGCAGTTTTAGTGAAAATTAAATTTGATTGACCTTTATTAGGGTGATTAACCTCTTTGAAATTAAAAGCCGTTTCTAAATTATTCTGTGCAATTTAAATGTGAGCTCAAAAAAAGTAGCATAGCAGTGGAGTATATAAAAAGATTCCATTTCTTCTCCCCTCCTTCTCTTATGTGCCTTGCAATCACTTTGTCAGTGAGACACGATTGCAGAGGGAGCAGGATGGGGCTCTGGCAAAGCTTGCTCAATGGCAAAAGGATTTCACAAAGCGCTTGGCTGATGTGGTCATTGAGGTGAAAGACTTTCAGAAGAAAGAGCGGATGAGTGAAGCCAGTGCCTACGTACAGAAACTCAGCACCATCAGCAGCAAAATACAGGAGTTTAGGGAGGAGGTATGTCGTGTTTAAGAATGCTACTATGCTGTATTACTACTATACAATGCTGTATTACTACTATACCATATAACTGAAATATAATGATCAAATGATCATGGAGCACGTTCTGTCTGTGCCTGGTTTCACAATACTAATGTATGCTGACACCCATTTATAATCCAAGTACATTATTATTTTTAATTTACAGTACATAACACTATGTTGCATTTTTCTTTGTTGAAATGATTACTTCTTTTATACTGTTTCATCAGTACATAGTGCAAACATGAAAACATTGTATGATTATTTTACTAGACTAACATATTTTCACAATATAAGACATAGTTTATTGGATTTCCATTGGTACATATATAGTACTTTGTGACATGATAAATACTTATATTATAGATTTTTCAATATCATTAAGCAGTGCGGTGCAATTATGTTGAAATCATTTGTCAGCTGTGTCCATGCTTTGTGTTTAGAGATGTCTACTCTGGCTGTGTCCAGGTAGCTGCCTTGTGCTTCAAACCATTACAAAGGCAGTTAAAGAGAACAAGACATGCACTGTGTTTGGCATTGCAGCATGAGGGACAGTCCCAGAAATCATAATACAGTATGTTGTATTAAATAAATAAAATATAGTTAGTCTGCAAACATTTTAATATTAACTGCAAGATTATTTATTTTTCCCTATTTAAGGAACAGTCCAAATTTTTTTACACTTAAAATCCCTTCCCCGTATTCTTCAGTACATCCTTCTTTTGGCTTTGTTAAACAAATCTGTATGGATAAGTTCCTCCATTAAATCACAAGTTGGTTCCAAAATGCATCAAATAATTTTTCTTTATGCTATGCGTTGGTGATTTGTGGCAGTTTTGGATAATTGTGTATACTAAGTTGTACCAGATGTTAATAGGTTTCCAAAATTTTGCATAGGTACATGAATGTGACACGTGATCTAGACAGTGTCAAGCAACTACTTTTCTTTGTTACTGCGTCACTGCTGGCACTGGTTGTATGCTGTTGTTTTACAGTACACATGTACAGTACAGTATTTGACACATTTGAATAGACATACTGTACTGCACAGTACGCATTGGCCAGGTGCTGTCTCCTATATTCACACAAATATGATTATGCACCAATATTCAACTGCAATATGTAAATAGCAACTTATGAGGCACCAAAGGATGCTTTATTTATTTGCAATAAACTTACAGTAGTCTAATTGCAACATAGCACAGTTAGACTGTCTTTAGTATAGTACATGTTTAAGAGTGAATCCTCACATTCTAAACCGATACAATGTTAGCTGGCTTCCACCTCTATTATAATATTTTGAGGTCTAATGGCTACAGGCTTTTGTAATGCATAGACTATTAAGACATGGTGTTCTGTATAACTGTTGTAACTAATTAGAACACTAGGATACAAATCTATGCTAATGTTTACCTATGCCATTGGCTGAAATGCCACCTCCTAATATTACTTTTGTATCTAATTGACATAGGCCAAAGCAAACATTATTGTCTGTAACTTCTACAGTCCTTCAGCAAGAAGACTATACTGTAGCTTTGCATCTATACCTCTTATGTTGTATAAGTAAAAATAAGTCTGTGTTCTCAAAGAGAGCACTATGTTACCCATATCATTGTTAGAATGATTGGGTGTTTGGACTGTAAATTAATATCATATTTAATAAATCAATGTTTTTTTCAGAGGGTTCTAATTAACAAGGAGGAAGAACTTCTAGAAATTGAACAAATAAGCACATTTGATCAAATATCAGAGATCTGTAAATTAATGGAGCCGTATGAGAGACTATGGACTACTGCTGTGAACTTTAATACTTACTATGACAAATGGATGAATGGTCCGTTTCTACAGGTCAATGCTGAAGAAGTGGCGGAGGAGGTAAGTTACTGATTTTATTTTAGATATAGTATTGGTGGTGTTGGTTATCAAAACTGTTAAAATGATTTTTATGCACCACACGGGATACGTGATTAGGTTTTGTGATAGATTTAAGTTTGGATTACAGTAGAAAGGAACACCTATTGCAATAGCGATGTGAATGAGGCCTAGACATTCCCCAAAGAAAGACTGCTATTTTTTTTGCTGTAAAATCAATTTAAATTAAAATTTTATTGGTCTAATATGACATGAATTACCCTGAGCTTGGCAATATGATAGATGAGTTCTATACCACTGTAAAAAATCAATAACTGCTTTCTGAAAAATGTTTGTCATCAGGTACAGAATTTATGGAAGACTAGTTACAAACTGACAAAAGCATTTTATCACCCGAAGTTACATGGACCTCTTAAAGTAGCTACTGCCATAAAGACCAAGCTGGAGAAGTTTAAGATCAACATGCCCCTTGTAACAGCTTTGTGTACACCAGGGATCAAGGCAAGACATTGGCACCTAATGAGTACAAAGGTGAGAGCACAATGTGTCAATATATTACTGTGACAATTATGTATTGTGCTATTTATTTCTATTGTAAGCGGCAGAATATCACTGCAGACATTTTTGTGTGTCCTGCACGCGGACTCCTCTCTAGTGTCATCCTTCTAAAACAATTACATTGACATTTGAATGTGTTATAAACATGGTCTAAACTCAGCACTGCATATTTGAGAACTGATCTGAATTCAGGTGTATACCGCATGCTTTAGAATGGCAGGAGTAATATGTATATGTCATGGCTAACTATAATATGGTTTAGGCAATTCCACACTGAGATTGGCCTGGCAGTACAGCTCCTGTCGTCTATATGTAAATCATTTCTAATTACTAGTAAAAACATTTCTGGAAAAATATCAAGCATGTTTCTTACTAATATAGAGCAATTAAATACTCAGCTTCAATTTGTCAATTTTGTTCACACACATTATTCACACATACATTCCTTCTTTCCTCTTCTTGTTGAATAAAATAGGCTTTCTTTTACAAATACTACCAAAGATTGTAGCTTCCCCCCCAAATTATAGACTTTTTGCATAAATGGGCCTAATTACCTGAATTCAGTTTTGATTAGCAATGTTAATTGATGCAGCTGTGGATGCTATCTGTTTACCTAAATTACCATGTGCAAACAGCAATATGTCTGAAAGTGAATATGCTAAACTGAAAATACTAATTAGCGATGGCAGATTGTTATTCAAGTCCCATCTTTAAGCTTTTTAATGAAAGCTCAGATGTCTATGTTTTATGATATTCAGACATAATTTATATATTACATATGATTCTAAATGTAATTCTTAGAACAGATGGGTTATCAACTGGGGCTTTTCTGCACTGCTTGCAATGTCACTTTGGATATTTCCCTACGTTTATATGTATACATTTAAAAAAATAATAGTAATATAAGGTAGTTCATTTATACTTTAGTGTAACATGCTGTGTGTTGCAAGCACTATGCGCATACTGCTTCTGAAATAAACCAATTTAGAACCTTAAAAAAAAAAAGGCTGATATTCACATTTTGTAGCACTTTAACCCTCGCTGAGCAAAGAGGGTATCTCAAACTCAATACCAATGAGACCAATGAGAATTTGGTTTTACAGTTCTAGAGAAAGATGTAGCTACGTGACTCTGAGTGAGCAAACCAATCCCTTTTCAGTTGCTTCTACCATTATTGTTGTTCACGAGACACTTAAACATCACCATACTTTATCACTCCAACTGCCAATGGAGCCACCTGTGCTATGTACTCTTCTAGACACCTTTAGCCCTTACCTCTTTATACCTCTCCTCCCTATTAGGGGGGTCCACAGATAGGCCTCCACTGCTCCTGTGCCCAGTAGCATACACTCCCACATCTACACATATTGCTACAGCACAAGTAGGTGGGGCTATGAGAGTAAAATGTTCTATCTTGAAGTTTGAGGAAAAGCACTATTTATGTGATGTCATACAGTAAAATACAATTTGTTCATACCCAAAGTAGAATAGATGTGAAGTGTATGAACTACAGGGTCTCAATGAAAACACAAAATTGGCATCTGTGTCCTCAAAACATTTTAAAACATTTATTTTTAATATATTATGTTATAAACATATGCAGCATATGGCCTTCTTGGACTTACAGGATGGAGCATTGTTTGTAACAATAACAAGTTAAAACTAGTAGTTGCAAGAAATATTATTGCAGATAGATGGCAATGGACTAGAGATGTGAGGTAGCGCATACATTGTGATATAACTGTGTTGTGAAGTTGGTAACTTTCTGCTTTTCAATAAATGAGATGGTAATATCATCTAAAACTGGACTTTTCATTATAATTGTACATTTTCTGTTCAAATAATATATTTCAATTAACTGTGTTTGCAATGGCCATTCTTTTCATACAGTATGCTTGTGTTTATCAACTTTTTATGACTTCTTCATCTTTACTGATGGCTTTGCCATATTGCCAAAGATAATCCATGATGAAAAGTATAGGTAGATGTCACAGTTATTTTAGAGAAAGATTAGTTATTTAACTTCATTGTTACTAAGTATGTGTGAATAATTACACATATATTGCTAGGCCATAGATATGGACAATGACTGTACTTACATGAGCAAATTTCAAGGCGGAAAAAGCAGTAGCAGAAATTTCACACTCTATTTATATAGTTATATTTCTCAGAAGTTATATATGTACATAATATAAAATGTGTAATTACATGAGATTATGACATATATATTTATATTCCTTTATGGTCATTTATTAATTTTGCCGTTTGCTGTAGTAGAACTGGGAACACCTAAGGACACATTACACAAAATGTGCAAAATGTTACGCCAAAGTCACAATGAGGTTAATATTCTGTGAGATAGTTTTTAATATACTGCTCATTTCTAATTAAACTTCATTGATTGGTAACTAAACACTGTACATGTATAGTCATTACATTTGACCCCAGATGCACATGCAATACATTGATGCATTGCAGTAGATTAATTATCCGTTATGAAACACAATCATTGTGGGTTATTAGCTTACTGGCTTTGTACAATTTTCTTAATTTAGTCCAGATCCTAATTTTAAACAATTAAATGACCCCGAAATAGGACATTGCACCAGATACTGTACATCCATGAGTTGCCCAATGGATAATCAATGGTATACTCATGTTCTAAATGATTCACCTTAAATCTAAAACCTTTTCTGCTAACTTTAGTTCTAGGTACAGTACAACTTTGGAGTATTGCATCTGAGTTTGAGCTCTGCTTTGCAAGGGTAGAGTAGAAAGTCATAGTCTGCCACTGCATTATATAAGCTACTTGCATGATGGCTTGATTCACTATAAATGTCAGTTAAATTTACCAGCAGTTTCCTGGTTTTATCACAACATAATTCTCAATAAAATATATGGGCCAAGATTTATCAACGAGTGATCACTCATTAATAATCTTAAACGGTGCTCCAACCAATGAGCTCCTAACTAATTTTTAAAACACATGACAGTTAGGAACTAATTGGTTGGAGCACTGTTTAAGATTAATAAAAAGTGATAACAATATCAATCAATGATAAATCTGAGCCATAGGGTTCTCTTCATGTACTTACTGAAAATGCTACTGCGCATTATATCAATGCGATATATAGTAATGTTTTGTAGCCATTTAGACAAACTTACCTGTCCAGTGATGTCCTCAGATAAATGGCCCCTCCACAATCCCAGCAAGCAGTGCAAAGACTGACATATCAGGAGACTGATAAGTCTTCTTCCCACGGCGCATGCACTCGCAGTGTCTTGTGCTCACATAACAGGGCGAACACTGGACACAAGGGGTGGAGAAACAGAGAAGGAGCAGGAGCAGTGACTTCTCTGCTCCTCACCACACAGCAAGGTAAGCTGCAGTTCATATTGCCATCTCAAAATGGTGAAATGAAATTGAGAAGTGAAATGGAAACAAGAAGTTTTCATTCTTCTATGAATCGCTCTCCCCATACTACTGTATGGGGAGAGCGATTCTAACACAAATCAAGAGGTCAGCTGGAGAATTCTTAGACTTTTCCACTGAAAAGAACACAGACTTATTTTTACTTATACAACATAAGAGGTATAGATGCAAAGCTACAGTATAGTCTTCTTGCTGAAGGACTGTAGAAGTTACAGACATAATGTTTGCTTTGGCCTATGTCAATTAGATACAAAAGTAATATTAGGAGGTGGCATTTCAGCCAATGGCATAGGTACATTCTCTGAATACATAGAAGCAGTGAAAACCCTGTTTCTTGAAGTGTTTCTTGAAACAGGACATTTCACTGCTCCATGAATAGACCCCATACTCCCTGAGTTTTTCACCTTTGGTTGAACTTATTAGTTACATTCATCTGGGTTGTATGTGGTGTGACTTTCTATTGATGTCTACTGATCTGAGTACACACAATCTAGAACCTGTTTTTTATATTAGGTTCCTTCATAATAGGTGGGCATGACAAGGCTGGGGCAACTGTCATCTGGTTATCAGCTATATGTATATATGAAGCCCCCACTACTGGTTACTTCAGCATGTTTTTCACACTTTCACCTCATATCCCATTATGTTAGGGGTTGAAATGTTTATAGATGGATCCTTATTACCAGTGTACCACAGCTTCTCACATGTATATTTCAGGTTTAGGCTACGGGGAGAGGGGGGGTTAGGTACTACCAGGAGCATTGATGTTAGGCACCCCCTCAAGAGGGTTACGTTTAGGGTGCAGGAAGGGGGGTTCTGGTAAAACACAACCAGGGGGAAGTTAGGGTTAGGCATTAGGGGGGAGGTTAGGGGGGATGTAATTATGAATCCGGTGGCCATGATGCTGCCAGTCAAAATCCCGATGGTGGAAGCCCAACAAGGGACTTAAGATAGGTGTCAAAATACTGACCCCTATCTTATTCCCAATGCCGGAATACAGGAGGACACCAGCCCGAACGGGGTAAGTCCATGGCACCCTTACTGTTAGCTGCGGAGGGGAGGGTTATGTTTAGACAGCATAGCAGGGTTAGGTTTTTGGGGGTTAGGGTGAGATACCCCTAGGGGGGAGGATTAGGGTTAGGCACTAAGGGGGTGGGTTAGGCATGAAGTGGGGAGACTTTGATTTAGGCACTATCAGGGAGGCTTAGGGTATGGGGCGGGGAGGGTTAGGGTTAGGCTAAAAAAAGGGAGGTATAGGGGGAGAAGGGGGGAGCGTAAGTATAGTTACCTGACCCCTGTCGGGATACCAGCCATTGGGATGCCTCTGTCGGTATTGTGACATGAGGCATCCTGACAACAGGAGGCATTACATACCGATTCCGGTTAGGGTTAGGCACCACTAAGGGAGGGTTAGGGGGAAGAGGGGTAGGGTTAATATACGTACGACGCCCTGTCTGGATTTTCAGCTTTCGGCATTACACAGTCGGTATATGAACCGGCGGCTACTCAGCCACCGGTATTTCATATTCAACCCCTTCTTTTTACCTTTAAAAAAACATATTGCACAAAAGTATTTTAAACAAATAAGATGCAAACCAATGCAGTCACTTGATCTTTGTCCATATACTTGAGAAGAAGATTAGTTTATCTCAGCCATTGCTTTGATGTAATATACATTTCAGTTCATCCTAGATGACAGAATGACTGAATTATTTATCACCATTGGAATGTCTAACACTGGTTATACATCATTGTTAGAGAATCTCCATATTAAAATCAGCTCCCCACTCCCTTCTGCCTTTGTGAAATGATGTCCACCACAGGTGAAAATGACATCACAAGACCAGCAAGAAAAGAGAGCTATACATTTGTCAAACTAAAAGCACCTGGACATTCTATTTTATCTTTCTGTAATTGGCTTCTGCAGTTCATAAATGTTCCTACAACTCAAGTATATGGGCCTGTTTTTCAAAGGCTAGATTAACTAGTTTCATTTAAGTGTTCCTGGTTGCATCATTTCACATATAAGACTGGAATAAATGTTGTTGAATCTTTCAGCTGCAAGTGAGCTTCTCATTTCTTGTGGTTTAGCGCAGTGCTCTTCTACTTACACAAGATTGGGAAATTTCATTCACAAATATAAAAGTTGCATTTATACTCCTTACAGTATATAGGGATGTAAGTGATTACATTTACACATGCCTTTAAATACCCATTTACTCAAAAAGGCAAATTATTAATCTGTCAAAAAAGATCAGTAATGATTGCAGACCTGCTAATTTAAGGACAAATAAACATAAAAAACAATTCACATTATATTTAAAAGCTTCCAATAATATTCACAAATCTATATGTGCATGATATAGTTCTGTTGTCAAATTGTCACAAGGAAAGATGTATCAAGCCTATCAGCTTCAATATATCATTTATCTAGCACAGTCTTTGAAATGGCAGTTAGCAGCTGATTGGCTGCTTTGGACAACTGTTCCACTTTATCTCTACAGAGGAAAATGATCTTCCTCTATTGTCTCACCTTTGTCTATACTGTCTTCAGAAATGACAAATTCCTAGTAATGTTAAACATATAAGGGCTGATGCAGAGTTGAATGCAAATTGGCCATAGTTGCTCCTGCATTGCAAGCACATAAGTAAAGACCTACATTTGCCCTATGCAGAGTTGCATGTGTGCAGCCAGACTGCCCTTATCCATATGCTTGGTTTGATATCCACCATCATCAACGCTCTAGTAGCAGCTCATCACTAGGTGCAATAGATATACGTCTGAAAAACAGGCTTTTCTTACACTTCCACTCAGCTCTGCATAGACACAATTCATGCTCTATGTGATCATTACCTATGTGCTAACTAATACAGCCCAGTTATGCCCTTTCAGTCGCAAGTGAAGATGCGGCTGAATTAAGAAAAATTCAGCATCTTCCATACTTGCAGTGTCAGTGGGGCATGAAGGATGCCCCGGGGAAGACAGTGGTAGAGGCACATGCTTAACGGGTCTGGCCAGCCACTACAGAGGCTTGACCAACCATAGAGGACATAGCCTGCAGACAACATGGATTCTGCAGTGCATGCTCTGTTCATCCATGTTCCTGCTCTACCAGGTAACTGACCCTGTAATAGAGTAACTATAAATAATTCAAGCACACTGTCTGAAACTTGACATTAGAAGAGAAGGTGGATCCTCAGATCTACCTCCTCTTCCCCTGTAACCCTGTGATTTCCACTATACCCCTGTGGAGCAGTACGACCCTGTGTACTTGTGCACATTCAGCTCCTGTGCATGTGCAGTGTGAAAAGATGTAAATGGACTTGCATTCAGCATCAGCCCCATTCTGTCTTTGTAATTGTTATGGTATTTCTGTTATATAAGCATGCACGTAGTTTAGATTTAAGATTCGATTAGTTTGGCTCTGTGGGTGGTTGTGCTGTATCATGTATACTGAATGGTGTATTTTTATCCCTAGGTTGGATTTAATATTACCCCCCATGAAGGCACCTCACTACTGGAAGTTCTGCAACTGGGCCTTGAAAAGTACCTTGACGATTTAAATCAGATCAGCTCACAAGCTAGCAAAGAATATGCTCTAGAGAAAGCCCTTAACAAAATGAGAGCAGATTGGGAGGATGTCTGCTTCATGTTCTCATCCTACAAGGATGGAGATTGTCATGTGTTAGCAGCTGTTGATGAAATTCAGGTGAAATACTTATAAAAATAGGTTGTTACGTACTGTTGGTAATGCAAGCATTTATGGCTTTATAGCTGCACATATTGTATGTCAGGAATATAACTACATTTAAAATGTACCCATATTTTAAACACACTCTATCTAATATGATGCTACATTTTGTGTATGTTTTATGTTATTTCATCATTTTTGATACCTTAAGCTGATTTGGGGCATCCTTTATTCACTCTGGTTTCCTCAAGCGTGCTCTGAAGTGGACCGTTCAAAGAAATACGTTGCTAGTGATTAGGAATACTTTATAGAATTATGACAAATGTTCTAATCCATTTTCCCTCCGTGCCTCAAGCACACTTTAGAAAACTATACCCACAGGCTCTCTGTGAGCGAGATATCCGCATAGTCATAATTCAATGTGCCATATCTGTAGCTAGCAGGAAAGCAACTGAACGATATCTGGAAATAAAATGTCTGCATTGAGACTTTCCTATAGATTATTTTGTTTTGTAAGAAATATCAATTTACAAGTGGTGTTATTGACCATTGCACAATGTCACATAACAAGATATATGAGGTATTACAGCACGTACTGCAATGCAAATGTGAAGGAAATGCAATATCCCAGTTTGATTTATTTATTTACCCGAATGTTCTTTATTTTCATTACACAAAGCAGTCACTTGCAATAACTTCCTAAGCTCCTGACGTTCAAATATTTGAACACATACCACTACTAATGTGCCTGTGCCCTTATAACATATGTACACACAAATATGTATACAATTATATACATATGTGTATATAAACAAAATATATAAAACTGTTGGACACTAATGATATGTACACATCATAGTGCCCATAATTAAACTTCCCAGAGCTGTCTGTAGCTGTATCTAACAATCAGCATGTCACCCAATTTTGTAGAGAGACTGCTTAAGACCTGGGAAGCAGGATTCTGCGTGCTCCATTTTCATGCTGATTTCACTTTGTACAGCGCCATATTCCCCCTATTGGTCACTTTTTACACTTATTTTTTGTCCCCACAAGTTCTGTTGTGCTTCATCTGCAACTTTGTACATAGTGTAGTTAAAACTAATTCCTCTGCGGTTAAGGTCACAGCCCAGCATCTCTGGTACAGATTGACTGGTGTTTTGCTGTGTCTTCTCTTTTTTTAAAAGCCACTACGCTACATTCACTCATACTTGTGGAGTGCCGTACTTCCTGTAATAAACATATGTATGTATGTATGTATGTATATATATATATATATATATATATATAATATATATATATATATATATATATATATATTTTATATATATATATATATATATATATATATTAATTAGAGATGTGCAGTTCGGTTCTAATCTAATCTAAATCCACCCGAATTTCATGAATCCGGGTAAATCCGAGTCGCAGTTCTAATCTTCTGAGGAGATCTGTGTAAATCCGGGTCGCGGTTCTGATCTTTTTGCGGTTCAGAATTCGGATTTTAAATCTGAATTTCAGGTTTTGGATTGCATAAATTACATGATTTTAGCTGTTTTTAAAACTTTTAATCTATTTTTTATGAGTTAAGCGATGCTGAAGTGTACAGTAGTGTATTAAAATTAAAATGTAACCAATTGCAACGTTATTATACACACACATATATATATATATATATATAATCACAGTTGGTGATGATATTGTAATTGTATTACACTATGCTTCTGCATCTTTTTTCCCCATAGTACACTGTATGCCACAGTAAGAGCTACTGTATATTTTGAGTACAGCACGTCCATCACCACATTTTGCACACAGACAAGGGAGTAAGAAGTATATTAAGTTATTGATATTGTATATTTTGTTTTGTACCTCATGTGATTACAAAATTAAATTTAGAAGTATAAGAGCATCAGCATCTACTATAATATAGATGAACACAATATAGACACATTTTTGTTCACTTTTTGGGGCTTTTTTCCTTTTATTTCAGTGCTGAAGTCATACTTAAATGCTACACTGGTGGGGGCTTTTCTCTCTCTCTCTCTCTCTCTCTCTCTCTCTCTCTCTCTCTCTCTCTCTCTCTCTCTTGCCAATACAGCAGGGAAAGAGGATGCTGTTGGCTACAAGTATTTTCACTACAGATGTTTTAAAGCTCATTTAAAATGATTAAACCTGACATCTTTAAAACATACAGTGCTAAGGTGCAAATATATAGTATGATGCTGCATTTTTTCTCTTAACCTTTCCAAATTACATTTCAGTGTCAGGGGAATTTCTTTGCAACCACAGGTAATAAGTTTCAATTGGGTTTAGCCGACTGGCTTCAAGTTCTGCCCTCCAGAAGCACCTTATTATCGAGTCTCTTCATCTTTGTCTTGCACTATGTTCAATACTGTAATCTAGGTATCTAAACTTTTATGTCCACTTCTTCTCCCTAAAGGTTTTGCTGGAAGATCACAGTGTGAAAACCACAGCCATGAAAGCCTCTCCATTTATTACACCATTTGAAAGAGAAATATTAGCATGGGAGTCTAATCTGGTATGTTGCCTTTTGAGAAACTCTTATTGAATTTAATTAGCTTTTTGATTTCATCTCCAGCCCACATCTCAGATTTCACCGCCCAATAAGATTAACGCTTCAGTGACTTTCATTACTTAAAACTTTTCAAATTTGACTTTGCCATCAACATTCTGAAGAATATTAAGAAGGGGGAAGAAGTATAACTTTCCTTGTAAAACTTTCTTTATGTCACTGTAGTTTTTATGTGAGCCTAAATGCAATAGACACAGTCACCCAGTAAGAGAGTGAATCATCCAAGTGAGACACACAAAGAGGCAGCTGTGCTGGTTCATTCTTCACTGTGCTTCACCAAGTAGAACAGAAACAGGAGTTGAGAAGGCATTTCTTAACCCTCTTGAATATCTGATTGCAGAGAACATGTGAGAAAGTAGCGTTTTGCTCCTATAATCATACGTAGACTTGTTTAAGACATCTGACCCCGGTCTGACTAGCTATTCCAAGAATAGCTTTGGTGTTAATGTGTTTTCTTTTTGGCTTACACAGGGGCACTTACAAGAAATTCTGGAATCCTGGCTTAGAGTTCAGATGGCATGGCTATATCTTGAACCAATATTTGGGTCAGAAGATATACGCAATCAAATACCAGTGGAAGGAAAAAAATTTGAAATTGTTGATGCAACCTGGTAAGTTGACTGTTGATATACAATGATGAGTACTAATGTATATGGCCAGTACAGTGTGTTGACATATTTGTAGCAAAACTGAGAGAACATTTAATAAGTACAATTTAACATCTATCAATAATAATCTGTAAAAATGAAGCCTATAAATTGCCAAAACAAACCAAATATAACTGGTAAGATCATGTTTTGTACCACAGATGTGCAATAAACTGTAATGACCAAGCAGACATTTGCTTTCATTTTCTATCTTGCACTAAATATGAATATATTATGTTTCTAGTGGGACATTGCACATTAGCACTTTTCCCCTAATGCACAAAAACTGTTGGACCCAGTGGCGTCACTGGGGTTGGTCGCACATGGTGAGCCCAATAGAATCCCTGTGAGTACTGTAGTTGCGCACACCTGAAAGAGGAGAGTGGCCTTACTGTGAAGGGGCATGGCCTCGACGAATGCCCCCAGTTTCATCACTCTAGGGGCTTGCCCAGCACTCCAGGAGATGACAGGCTGCCCCAGAGACTTTTTCCACACTGCTGGCTCCTCCTCAGTGAACTAGAGCCAGGCACTGCACAATAACATCACAGTACACCACCCTAGTGCTGTCATTGGTTGGACCCAAAGGATGCAATGAAGGATGATTTTATGTTATCATTGAGGATTGTTCCCATTCATAACAGGATAGAACACAATCAACAGTTTCACAATCAACAGTTTTAATAATAAATAAACCCCCTATTGTGAAAGTGTGTAATCCTGCTTGCAATGAATGTTACATGATGTCATGTTGACATATACTATTAGAGCAGTGTTCCCAAGCTTATCTCTTAAACCCTACCATACAGCAAATAGAAAGTATGGTAGTCGCTCACATCGGCTTAATGATATTGCTCAGGTGCTTGTAAAGGGCGGGGTTTATACTGAACCACAGAAAAAAGAAGAAGATTCCCTCCAGCACACTGCAGCAATATTTGCAAAAATACTTGAATCCTACATGATTATAGGAATTCAGAGGTATTGGTTGCATACAGTCAAGATTTTAAATATACCTGTGTTTTAGCATGAATAACCTAAAACCCTGGACTGCTATGGGACTTTTAGGACCGGATTTGTGGCACACTGATGTACAGGGTATTTACAGTATATGCTTAATAAATGAACACAATCAATAACAGTCGTACAGAATACTATTCCTGAACAGGTACACTTTGGACCTAATTCGGAATTGCCCGCAACTTAGAGCAATTACAGGAGAGTTATTTGTATCTCAGTCGTACAGTACCTCCATTTGAAACTGAGTGGGTGTAATTGGGCAGCAGCGGGGCATTCGCATATAGGATTAGCTGTCTATGGACATGTCTTGGGTGTGTTGATGGAATTGCAGGATATGAGGAGGTGGACATATGTAGATTGGTCAGACCTCATTCGGATCTCTTAAGCAGGGTACTCACGGTACAATGTGTACCCAGCGATGCGATCCACGATCCGACAGCCGACATATCGGGCAGTCCCCACAGATGGAGTGATGCAGTGCCCGACTGCCCGATATGCTGCCACTCCTCCCCATAGACTTGCATGGGATTGTTCATCACTTCTCCAGATCTCTTGTGCATGCAGAAAGATCTGGAGGAGCAACGGACGACCCCACAGGAGCGCGCAGTGGACGATATCATGCCCACACACAGAACGATATAGCTGCAATATTGCTACAATCTGTCAGATCGGCCGCTATATCGCTCCATGTGTGGGGGGGCATAACACTAGGGATAGGGCAGGGATAGGGCTATAACACTAGGGATAGGGCAGGTGTAAATGTGTGCTGCTGATGACAATAATGACTGCATGCAGCGGCGGATGGACGGTGGAGATGCGTTCGCATAGATGCAGCTCATTTTGAATAAAGGTAGAGATCTGCTTTTATTTCCCAACATGGAAGTGGCGCTAAATGTGGCTACATTACGTCAGGTCCTTTGTGTCAGCTGTAAGAATTTGCCCTTCATTGCAGGACACTGTCACAATTAGAGAACGAGTTCCACTTTATATTTAATTTTTTCCGTTTTCCTTAGTGACATATTTGCTTTGCTCTTTTTTTATTTTTTTTCTACCTTTTTTTGTTCTAAATCCTCCTTCATTTCATAATTATTCTGTTTCTACTGATGCTTGCAAAAGACATCATACGCCAAAGTCATTAATTTTCTGTTAGAAGACTTTCTTTATGTGAAGAGGCTTTGAAGTCTGGAATTTTAAGCAGCTGACGTTATTGTAGTCCATATTTGTCTCAGCCAGCATTTAATAAAATTTTCAAGAAATAATTTGCATGTGACACTTTTCACCTTATGACTTCTAAGTGGTAGGAAATAAATCTACTGAGTTGAATTCACGGATGAGAAATAATAATTGGTTTTCTCAGTGCTGCTGTTTTCATATGAAAAGGACATTCACCATAGAGTCAGGGTTCCGGATATGCATACAGCTTTATTTGATATGACAGGCAATAGTGTTTACTACAATATTAACATTTAAAAACCTATGCTGTATAGATAAAGCAGTAGGTGATGTCATGTAACTGCTATCTTGTTATATACCTTTATACGTGGATTTACATGGGAAAGTGACATCTTATGTGAAAGTATGAATGTTTGCTCTGAATCAGGGGTGGATCGGTGTAGACAGTTGTGTTTTTAACTTTAGTTTCTAGTTATATTGCTATATGCTAAATATATTATATATTAGGGATGTACTTACCATCCCAATGGTCGGGATGCTGGCACTCAGAATACCGGCACTGGAATTCCTACAGCAGTTGGAATCCTGGTGCGGGCATGTATTAGGGTTAGGGTTTAGGATTAAGCACTAGGGACAGGGTTGCTGGGGGGGTTAGGGTTAGGCTGCAGAGGTGGAGGGGGGAGGGATAGGAGTTAGGACACTTAGCTTAGTGGGTTGGGATTCTGACTGTCAGGATGCCACCATCAGTATTCTGACGACCGGCATCCCGACCGCTGGGACCCTGTACCCAACCCATTATATTACTATATTATTAAAACTAGATTTTGTATTGCATACATATATTACAATCACCTACTGGGAATGAGGTTTTGCAGGGAATGGCATAGTAGTTAATGAGAAAATGTATTGTGATCACTGTTTTAGGTACTATTTGTTCAACTTTAGTACACAAGATCAGTTTAACCCACAGTAACGCATGTACATATTGATATATTTGCTATGCCCCCCTCCTCCTCCCAAAAAATGTTGATGTTGGTAACAGGGTCCAAAAATAATGAGTTAAAAAGGAAAGAAATGGTGGTTTACCAAGTAATATATTTGGGAGCATGAGCAAATGTTAAATTGAAGAAGAAATGGTGCATGTAGGCAGTACTTTAACCAGCCTTATTTGTCATTGAAAGTGTAGAAAGAGACAACAATGGAATATAACCAAAAGTACAAAAATAGGAGCAATATCACTAAATGAAATTGCTCAGATTTCTTTAACTGGAGTTGTAAATGACCCAGTATGTATTTTATCTGCTTGGTTTTCCTGTGGTTACTGTAATCCCTGTTTTTCTTTACAGCAAGTACATAAACTAGAATTTAGTAAGCAATAGGATCTTTGCCAGTGGGATATCCAGTGACTAGTCAACTGATATTGCAAAGTTAATATTTTAATTGACAAATTAATATCAGTAGGCCAGTCAGGCTCCATACAAGCACTGGGCATCAGTGCAGCATGTTCAGCTAGAAGGTACTAGTTTGGGCCTTAACTAAAACATACTGGATCTCATAATATGACATTCCTCATTTCTGCTAAAAGAATAAAAAAATCCATAACTGCAATGAAGTAGACTGATGGGGACCCTGGGCATCATTTTTTTTTTTTTTCTGTGCTCAGTGCCTCTTATACTGCAGGACCCCATAGTAATAATTTAGGCTGGTTTGACTGTAGTTACCTGTAATGAAAAAAATTTGTATGAACTGTCTTTTTGCATAGAAAAACAGAAGCCTTTAATATGACTGATGAAATACTTTAAGTCAAAGCTTAGCTTACTCATCACTCCATACTCTTTATTAAATTCAATATAAGGTGAAAATTCTAGATCTCCATCAGATAAAATTAAATTAATAAGGTGTTTTATGAAGTTGACACCTACAGGGCAACCAAGTAAAGGAAAATGTGTTTCTTAGTCTATGTTAAGGAAGATGATAAAAAGGTAATTAAGATCCCTATTAGTCTTTGAAGGGTTAGTAACCTGAAGGATGAATGACAAACCCAGCTTAATGGTGCAAGGACTGGATTCTCATTACTAATGCTGGCTCCTTTTTTCCCTTTTTAGTCTGAAAAGTATTTAAATATAAAATTTTTGTTGTAGAAAATCAATTGTATTTAATGTACTTAAAGGCTCAGTCCACCTTTGGACTTCTTTCTTTTAAAGTGTTAAATGTTCAAAACTGACTCAAAAGGTCTATTTTTAAACTATAACCCATATCCTGCTTGTAGAAGTTTGCAAAGTGTACAGTAATGCATACCTTTTCTCTAGCTACTGTACTTGTTCATGGAGCGGTCGTAGTGAGTCCCATATATATAGCGAGCCTTATAGTAGTGTCACAAAAGCTGTACATTTTATAGATGGGAGATAGCAATTGCTTTTCTATGGAAAGGACATTCACCATACTGGTAATTTGCATGGCTCCTACCATTGAGTTACAAAACCTACTCAAGCCAACCTTCCTGAGTTCGGCAAGATGATATGGGGGTGGGGATCCGATGTAATGTACACAGAGGACACATTTTCTTTTTTTGGAAAGAGGGGAATGGAAGCACTTTTATTGTTTATAAATATCTGCCCGCTGCTCATCTTCACTCCCAGTTATTATTAGTTCATATCGACCGCCCAGTCTCATGCCTGGCCTACCACTTGACACTTGCAATAATCAGAACTGCATACCAACAATCTCAACAGAGTGACCCAAGGCAAGTTCCCTGCTGTAGTGACTTCCTTCCGGATGACTCATCACAGATAAATAATAAATAGACGTAAAAGACAAACACTGCATAGAAATGTATTTGGCTTAGATCAAATCACCTTATTTTATTCAATTTTTAACTCATCCAGGATAACTCCAATTTTGAATTGGGTGGAGCTGCTACAACCTGTAACCAATTATATCATCAGGATGTTCACAGCAACAGGATATTAGTGTGCTTATATTGTGTGATCATAATAGTTCTTTGGATAAATCTTAGCTCATACTTCAATTATATAACCTGAGATAACATCTACTGGCAGACTTCATTCACACCACTCTGGTGGCATTGAATCTAAACCTGAAGAGGCATAATGAGCTGCTATTGAAATGTTCTGTTCTAGTTTGGGAGCATACTGTTACAAATAACATAATTACACATATTTTTGTAGGCTGAAAAAAAAGAAATGTTGATCAGGTTTATCCCTTTATCCTACAAATAATCATTCAGTTGAATACAATTATAAGGTTACAAATGCAATTGTCAGATACTGTACATACAAAATAGAAATGTGCGGGTCTGGTTCTCAGAGAACAGACAACAAATGAATTTAGGGTCCTGAGTCGAACAGAGTCCGAGATCGGATTACTTTGGGGCACCGAGTGGAACCGAGTCCCAGTTCGGATCTTCCCGCGGTTCATAACTCGGATTTAAAAACCGAACTCAGGTTTTGGATTGCATGCTAACAGGTCAAACTTACATAATTTTACTTGTCTTTTTTTGATCCAAAACCAAAACACATGAAGGTGGTTTTGCAAAACCAAAACACAAAGATAAATCTGGATCCAAAACCAAAACACGGGGGTCAGCATACATCTCTAAATCAAAATTATTCTTAACAGAGTTTCATGGGGCGTAAGATCTTGTTCAGGCATCACAGAATGCATTTGATTTCGTTCAGCACACCTTTTATCAGTCCTCATCTCCTTGTAGACCTTGAGTGGGTGGGATAGAACTATCTGCAGCCAATTCTATTGGTCTTGTAGAAGAGAGTGATCTATACACTAGTGTGATTGTGTGAATGGTAAATGGAAGCACACAGTAAGCCATAGTTTGGTGATTAAAAAGTGAACGGATTGCCCAACTGCAGAGTAGTATGGGGTCTCCTGGAAAATTAAGGAAGAGTCTGGTGTAAATTTCCATATAAATAAATATTATATATTAAAATTGTTTTATTTGGTATCCATCATGTTATGGCTAGAGCATCATAAACTTCCTTTGAAGGCCTCTTTATGTTTAAGTAATCGTCACTCAAACAACATATTTATTGTTATGTGGCATGTCCATAAGTTGATTAAAGCCTCTTCACCACTGACTAAATAAAAAAATAGTACCAATGATAAAGCTGTTTTATAGTATAGTGGGTGCTCCATGAGCGATATTGTTAAATGTTTCCCCTGCACTGCCGGGCTCAATGTTGTTAACAACATTGAGCATACACACTGAACAATATCGTTAACGATATCATTCAGTGACAGCACCCTCCCTCATCCTATCGTCAGGTTGCCCTGCAAGTACGGATGATGAAAGACATTGTTAACGATCCGCGGGAGCGTACATCATTAACAATATCATCCATATACACTGGACGATATTGAACTCAATGAACGATAACGATATAATTATTGTTCATACTATCCAATTTATCGTCTATTGTGTACGCGGCTTTAGAAGTAGCAAGTAACTGCATCTTGGTAAAACCATGTTGTACTGCAGGTGGGACAGATGTAAAATGCGCAGAGAGATTTAGATTTTGGAGGAGTGTGTGCAAACTGACATCTACATTGCACTGTCAGTATTTGTGGGCTACATGCAAAAGCTTCCAGTATATACCTAAAATGTAAAAAGAATGTATGTATTTGGACCCCTTGCATTGCAACATGGTTTGTCAAGGTACACCGTTACTTGACAGGTCAATGTATTCTTGTCTGACATAAATTTAAATATTAATATGAGTTATAATAAAGCATAATTAAGGAATATTGTATATTTATTTATAGATGTGCTTGTTTTGGTGTTGATAATGAATTAGCTGAAGTGTCTAAATAATTTACCTACAAACATTACCCCATGTGAAAAGAACGAGTGTAATGTCTGTAATTAAACACACCTCTGCACCACCCTAGCTGCTCTTGAACAACATCACTGTAATGATGCATTGTAATTAAATCAATTCCATCTGAACTAAACTGGGGATTGCCAGGAACTATGCAAGAATTGCAAAGAGAAAGAAATTAGTAGAACCACCCACATATACACACTCACAAGCGAGTAATGCGTAATTCATATATAAATGAACCAAGAAAGTTTCTTTACGTTTATATATTTCCTAAAGAAAAATCAGCTGGAAAGTATTAAATGGCTGACATTCTGGCATGCTAGTTATTGCTATTGGTAACAGATGACTGGGCTATCAGGACTAATATGCTGCTAGGTCCAGGCCCTGAACGTACAGATCATGGTGGAGATGTACTAAGCCTTGAAGAGACAGATAAAGTACCAATCAATCAGCTCCAAACTGGCATGTTACAGGCTGTGTTTTAAAAATAACTGTGAGGAGTTGATTGGTTGGTACTTTATCTTTCTCCACCATATCTCTCTCCAATTCTTGGTACATCTACCCCCATGTCTGATGTGAACACTTACAGATATGCCCAGCTATATCGCGCCATGCATAGAGCGATCCGTGCATCCCCGAGTGGATACGCCCACTGCATATGCGACCGCACCTCCATAGGAAGGCATGGTGTGATCACAGTGCATTCCATAGCGTACTGTAGCATATGCAGGTGTGGTGAATCACATGGCGCAATATGTGCACACGTTTGTGGTGCAATCAGCCACAATGTAACTGGGTGCATTATAAACTTCTAGAATAACTGATATGTGTCCTATGCTACTTTGCATAGAATGTAATTGAGATTTTAAAGAGTCATTCCAAAAATTAAGGGTGGGAGAGTACTCTAACTAAACACTTAGGAAACAAACAACTAACATGATATAAAGGTATAGTTCTATGCAGGCCCACCAAGAGCCACGGCGGGCCCGGGTAACAGGGGGCTTGGCCTAATCGCGGGAGGTGTGACCTCACCCCCTTCCTGAAAAAAAAAGTTTTCCAGCGAAGCGGCACTGCGCGCTGGGGAGGGGGGACGCTCTGAGCCCCCTCAGCCCAGCTCAAAGCCAGGGAGGGCGCGATCAGTGTGACCGCTCCCCCCCACAGGCATAGGACACTGCTGTGGGGGGGAGCAGTCTCCCACTGCAGCTCAGCACACGCTGAGAGGGAGGGGGGCAGTGCCGGACCCGGGGCCCCCTCCGGGCCCCTCAGGAAGCCCGGCCCAGGTAATCTGTACCCGCCCCCCACCCTCTCGGCACCCCTGCTTCTATGTGTCATTGACTACATATCCTACACCATATCAGTAATTGCTTCATGTCTTAAGCTGGGTACACACGTAAAGATTTTCTGTCCAACCATCCAACTAGTTGATTGGTTGGAATGAAAATCTTGTAACGTATGGGAGTAAATGATGATCAGCAATTTGCTCCTAAATGCCAGAAATCAGATGAAAATGGTCGTCAGACCAGTTTGTTAAATGTTTGATCTAAAAAAAAATTTCAAACAACAGTTTTTGTCCATTTTCCGGCGTTTGTAAGCAAATTGTTGATTGTTATTTGCTTTCATACGTTACCAAGTTTTCATTCCAACCAATCAACTAGTTGGATGGTTGGACAGAAAATCTTTACGTGTGTACCCAGCCTCACAGTGATAGAATCTTATACTTTTGAAAGAGCCATATATACAAGTTAGATATATAGCTTTATAAATCTGGATTTATAGCTAGCCAAAAGTGGGAAATAAGGTTGAATTTGCATATCAATCTATAATTCCTTACACATTAATTATAACTTCTTTGGAGGCAACGCTGTTTCATTGCAGGCTACAGTAAAAGCTTTTTCCTTTTTCTCAATTTACACTGGAATTTTTTCATCTATGAAACCCTACAGCAAAAAGCCTTTGTTTATCATCATTAATTATTATTTTAATATATTTTTTTTTTAAGCAGAGTTGTGTAAAAATGTTTTAAAAAGGCTGTGGACAGGATGCATCAAAGCTAAAAATTCATTCAAACCCCCGAAAATGTAGTTTTTTTAGGTTCAACCACATTTTCCATATGCATCAAGCTTTCTGGCACTTGGACCCGATAGGCAACGCCATCTATAGATGGCATTGCCTAATAGAATCCTATGGTCTTCTTATTGGGAACCTTCCCTGAGAGGGATCCAATAGGATCCCTCCAAGGGTCCCATGCAGCTTGTGCATGCACTGACCAATGGCCATGCATGCACAGAAGGACTCCCGGGTCATAAACCCAGAGGTCCTGATGCCACAAAGGACAGCTCTTATTGGATAAGCGGTTCTTTGCTTAAATGATCATGCATATGGCATTGATAAACACTGGCACTAAGCCAGAATCTACATTACTGCACCTGCCGAGGCACCACTAGAGAGAGGAGGGGGCCTGCACAGAGTCTGCGCACGGGCCCCCTCCTCTCTTAAAATGCCTCTGAACACCAGTATGCATGCGGTCATTGGCGGAATGCACCACATCCAAAATGCGATTCTTGATGCATCCTGCCCTGTGTCTTGTTACATCCAATGCTCCTAACATAAATGGGTGCTTAGTTTTGAAGCATAAGAAACACAACAGTTCATCACTTTATTAAAATAGAAGTTGCATGATATATAACACTATACCAGTAATATACTGTAGTTTAATATTGCACAAATGTAAGTAGAATTTCAGATGTAGTACATCTTACATTTTTGTAGTGCCACATCCATTTGTAGCACCAATGCACAGGGCTGCCACTAGAAATTGTGGGGCCCGGTACTAATAAAATATTCAGGGCCCCCCTGGGGAAAAGTATAGGGCAGGGAAGGCTGAACGTTATTGGGGGGGGCAGGTTAGGAAAGGCTGGAGAAGGGGGAGGCACATGGGAGGGAGGGCTGTTAGGAGTAGGGGAGAGGCACATGGCATGGGAGGTTGTCTGGACTTGGGGGGGGGGCGGACGCGCAGTGAAAGGCTGGCTATGTACTTACCTGCAGCCAGCAAGAACGCGTCGGTGTCATTTCAAATAAGGCACTGGCCGCGAGCCAATCACAGCTCGCGGCCCGGCAGCCAATCAGGAGCGGCCACTGCTGATTGGCTGCTCGCGGACCGACAGCCAATCAGGAGTGGCCATTACTGATTGGCTGCTCGCGGGACAACCAATCAAGAGCGGCCGTCCTGATTGGTTGTCATTCTGTAAGCAGCCAATCAGGAGCGGCCACTCCTGATTGGCTACCATTCCGTTCACGGCGGAAACTTATTTGGAATGCTGCCAGTGCCAGCGTCTTCTCCATTAATACTGACCACCGGGCCCCCTCTCTCTCCGGGCCCGGGACAACAGGCCCGGCAGTCCCCCTCTGATGGCGGCCCTGCCAATGCATACTGTATAATATTTGTTTTGTACGACTAGATGATCTCCAATGATGTAAATAACAATAATAGTAAAGTAATTAACACTAAACGCATTGCAATGTAACCTTTTAGATGAGTGATTATAATGTTGATTGAGTTACACTAAAAATACCTTGATGTACTGTTTAGTGCAAATTTCCATAACTGATTCTTCCTAAGAAATTTATTGTTTAACAGTTAAAATTGTCCGGTGGCCAATATCCGCACGTGTAGGCCGCTGTTGGCTGTCTTTGCAAATTTAGCACTCTGTGATCCATTCTTTTCTCTTGACTGATAAATTACTATATCTCTACAAACTAGTCCATCATTTTTGTGACCAGTTGTTTGATATCAAGCATCTTAAATGCAGCATTATTATTCTGTTACCAATAGATTACAGTTAAATATTTAAATAAATTCAAGATTAATATTAAAAAAATCTCTTGGGGAGTTGGGGATCCTAAACATTTTACTTTGCTACCAGTTTCCTAACCACAAAAAATAAAAAAGTTATGTTTTGTGTTTAATATTAGTATGTTTTGTGTTTTTTCAGAAAAGGCATATATTTTCTTTTACAGTAATATATCTTATGATTTCTCTATATAAATATTAAGTAAATTGGTTGTTGTAAGACACTAGATTGCTATTATGAAGAAAATTAATAGTGGTAACTGTAACTATTGTATTAGTGTATTGTACATTTTGAAATGTGTTGTCCACTTTAGAAATACTAATTTAGGCCCAAAATTCTGAATTATATTCATAATATCCATTTTGTTTTCCAATGGTACTTTAATTGTTATTGAGTTTGGTTCCAAATAATGTATTCTAAACCTCCTTATTCACTGGTTTTGTCATAAGTGTGCTGTTTATATCCCATGCCTGTCTATACATATGATATATATGTGATATTGCACCTTCTCACTTTAAGTCTTGCATAGACTTGCAAGCCAGGGAAAAAGTGATGGTAATAACAGTTATGTACATAAATAAACACATACATGGAGATGGAGAGAAATATTTATTTGATCCTAAAATCTATTTTATCAATATTTTCGACATCCTCTAATATAACAATAGACCTCCTTCTTTCCAGATATTTGCAGTCTTATTTTGTTTTCATTGCTATCATTATTGACTGCAGAGTCCTCCTAATGAGTTCTCTCATTTCCCATGAAAAAAAAAACTGTAAGTGGTGTTGATTTATTGAACTGGTTAGAGCAAATAATAGAATAGGATCAATCCAGCATTGCGAGCTAATAGCACTGACAAAACTTAGTCATAATTAGATGGACAAAGGACTTTCTTGTCCAATGCAGTTAAAAAAAAAAAAAAAACCCTCATCAAACTAAATTAGGGAATAATATATTCAACCTCAGAAGAATTACTGGCTAGCACTTTCTATTTATCTGAAGCTTAAAGAGCAGCTGCCTTTTTGTAACAGCTATGAATGCGACAATGTTAGTTAAAGGTATGGAAAAAGGAAAAAAATCACCCCTTGTTTTGTAATAACGGGATTTTCAATTTTAAAAAGAGAGATCCTGTTGTGTGAAGTATGGTTATTACATTCAGTGTACTCTATCTTGCCCACCAGGAGGCTAATAATGAGGGAGTCTGTGAAGGAGGCCAATGCCATGAGGGTTATCTCACGGCCCCAGATGCTGGATAAGTTGAAGGAGGCAGAATTGCTTTTGGATGACATTCAGAAAGGCCTGAATGATTATTTGGAGAAGAAAAGGCTATTCTTTCCAAGGTAAACAGTCTATTTCCTCCATCAGCTGATCATCTTTGTCTTAAAAATGTTTATTTGGATGTTACTTAGGTTACTATTTTTGTCTTTTTAAAACCCAGGTTTTTCTTCCTGTCCAATGATGAGCTGCTGGAAATCCTTTCTGAGACACAAGATCCACTCAGAGTACAGCCGCACCTTAAGAAGTGCTTTGAAGGCATTGCAAAACTCACATTTAATATGAAGAAAGAAATTACTCACATGGAGTCTGCAGAGAATGAAAAAGTAGAGCTCGTGCTGAGAATAATTCCAGCGAATGCCAAGGGGCTAGTTGAGAAATGGCTTCATGAGGTGAATATGCTTACCCTTTATAAGGATTTACTTGAATGCAGTATAACTTTTCTTAAATAATGATTACACGGCCATTTTGCTAATAGTTATGTTTTGTTGTATTGTTGTTTGTGGAACGTCTATCATCATAACACAGTAAGACGTGACAAAAAACAGATTGAACCATAGACATGAATATGATGATCGGCGATTGGTGACGAAAATATCATACAAAATTAAACTCTCTGCGACCTTGGGTGTGATGCTCTACATATAAAATCATTGCTTAGCATCACAACTTAGTAAATGGTTGCTTATATATGTGGTAAATAGAGCTATTTCCACCATTTTTTGTTAGTAAAAAAATCCCTATACACAGATTTCAATTTTCAACAAAAAAGGCATTACATATACAGTATGTAACTCATAATTATCAATATTAGGCCTATTAAGGAGGCTGTGCTTCAATAAAAGTGATATACTCTAATATAGACAAGCACATATACTGTATATTGGCAGACCAGGCTCTGATAATTGTAGCACTGCCTCAATCTACTCATGTAACTCTAACAGTGAAAGCTTCACACTGTAATTTTATTCCAAGTAGTCTCAAGTCGCATACACAGATTCCAGAACTATGTAAGCATGCATGCATTATACACTTGGGTGGAGGTATGTCGATGATTGCAATAAAACTGTGATGGTTTCCCCCATTTATTTCTGCTTTACTGGCATTTTAGGCCACTGGATTATCTCATTCAAATCTTGCCAGAACAGCTCCCCAATATCCAGGTGCCCCAGTGATGCAGTTGCTTCTGGGTTTCTGACCCAGCAATTATAATGTGCATGCAAGGCCTTCTGGTCTTCAGAGGCCTCTACAGGAAATTTTGTGGAATGTAGTCCACAACTTCAATAGCTAACATCTCCAAAATTGGGGCCAAGCTCCAGAAAGCCATGATATCTGCTGTAGACCCTGATCCCACAGTTAGGAAATTCTAAAATGATACAGAAAATCTCTGAAAATTGCAGTTTTCTGAGGCTTTACCTCAAAATCAAATTCATATACCTCACCCTTAGAGAGAAAAATTGCCATAAAATCAAATTTAACCAATCAAGTCCAATAAGTTTTGTCAATACCTGTTTATAAGCAAGTATAATTCTCTAAGGTGCAGATTCAATTAGTCTCAAAGCTTCAATTAGCCTCAAAGCAGTGTCTAGGGCTATTCAATTGCAGCCTGCAGGCTGCATGTAATGCAGATTTCTGTTACCTCCTCTTGAGGCTCGAACAGAAATCTGCATTAAGTAGGGCTTTCTGCCCTTATCGTGGCCACCGTTAACATGTTAATCCATAGCTCTGGGTACTTATCCTGGAATCTATGGGTTAATGCGTGTTAGCCATGGATTTACCACACGAGGAAAGGGGCTTGTATTTGGATAGCTGTGGGCATTAAAGTCGGAGGCTACAACCCTTTTCCTCACATGGTAAAGTATCAAGCATAATTGAATCCAGCCCAAAGTATGTAAAATATAGTAATATATATTATATTACTTTATAATATTTTTGTAATATAATATCTGGCTTTGATTCAACCAGTTTTATAACATTAGCCAATTTATTTATTACTTCCTTCATATCAAACTATTCCTTTGTTGTCATGAGTTTGCCAAGTGTATATTTTCATATACCAGATTAGTTTGTTTTCATTAAATTGTCAGTGCATCAAGATGAAAGCTCTTCCATATGAAACTACAGCTTGACTGACAGCCTTTCTGCATCATAGTGTAGGTCCTGACAGTCACTGTGAGGTTGTGTTATATCATCAATTTAGTTTCATTTCCTCTAGTGACAGACATCCATCCTGTGTCAGGCAGTGTGTTTTTTTAAAACATGGGTAGCATGGGGAAATGGTAACTGTTGTAGTATAATGATTACTGTCCTTTGTTATCTATTTTTCTTATCTGAACTGCTTTTTTGGACACACTACCTTCCTTTTTTATACAGTGTTCCTGTACTTTAGGAATTGTGTATGTGTATTAATTCTAAGTGTTACCATAGATTCTTAAAGCTTATTCATGCTGATATTACAAAAAAAGTAATATAAGCTATTGGGCCTATATACATACAATATTTGTCAATGTTCCCATCAATTTTGGCATTGCCCCTAACTCCAGAATGTAATGGTATTTTATAGGAATACTCATTATGTACATTACTATGCTGCAGGGAAGCTATAAGACATATTAATAAATATCTTCTAATGCTCTATAACTAAGTACAATGTTTTGTCCATGATTTTAACTAACATTGTTTTTCAACTTCCATGTGAACAAGTCTTAACCATAAACATATAATGTCCTCAAAGCATTATATTGCTCTCTTGGCATGATCTCATTTATCTAATAGTAAGCTCTCCATTTAAATGGTGATTTCCATTAACATTAAGCTTTAACATAAAACTGATAAATGATTACATAAAGCTTTAGACCTTGTACTTTAATGCATGGCAAAATAATTTCAATATATAATCTTTATAATACTTCCCTATTCTTCTCTATGCAACATAAACTCTCCACAGTATGACAAATCAGGAACTAGCAGGTAAGTAAGGACAGCAGAGGAGGTAAATATCTGGTGGCAGTAACCTACATCATAAATTACATATAGATTCTCTTTAGCTATAACTTGAATTAGTGCCCCTTCTGCATGTACCAAAATGATACTGTCATCAGTTCTCCATCATATCAGTGGCCTGTTGTTATGTGTAGAATGAAAGATATACTAAGCATGTTTTATGGAACCAATGCCATGACTATTATGGATGATGTGTAGTTTGTGTTATTTATTAAGTGTATCTATTACCAAATTGTCAGCTTGACTCTCACGTACAAACAATGCATGTCCCATTACAAGTAATGATAGATGACTTTATTCATTCTAGATTTATGTTGCGAGGAGTCTCTATTTTGTTTGAGCAGTTTGATCCAGATGTCTTGTGCAGTTTTATGTGTCCTTTGGGTTGGTGTTTTCTGTGATGAAACTATGTTGGTTCGAATAAAACTGTCTACTTCTCGGTTCGTTCAAAATATGCAGCATTCTGGTGCATGTTAGTGTTGTTGTCTTGTCAGTTTAGCTGTCCTTGGTGTTGTGTAACTTTTAGTGGATTAAGCTGTTTTATTGTATTGTTTATTTGTGTATTTAAAAAAAAATTCCTTTGACAGTAGCAGCGCTGTTAATTTTTGATGTAACTGTTTCAGTGTGCATCTTGTCACTGAAATCTAGTTTAAAATGTTGTGTAATGTAGCATGAAATTATTGGTTAGTTTTGAAATAGATGTGAAATCATGTGAAGAAAATAAGTATTGCATCCGATCGAGATAAATTCACTGTGGTGTTTTATGGCTTTTTATTCCTATGTGATAGTAATAATGTCTCATGTAGGGATGGAAGCCATGAAATACATTGTGAAAAGTCATCATCTAAAATGGGGGCCATGAGCATGGAAAATGCAATGGTCGTGGAGCTAATAGACAATGTTACAAAAACAGTTCTGAAAACTCATCATCCAATGCTCAAATGTACTTTATTTACATAATGAAAGTTTGAGCATTATGTAGAAGTGATCAGAATATATGTATATATTTATATATATATATAGTATACACGTATACGTATTGAAGTCTGATGATTAAATCAACAGTAGTAATTACGTTGCTAGAGCAGTCACTTTAAGGACTGTACAATAGTGTGATGTTGGTCTACATAGATGTGTTTTATGCATTTCGAGCACTTAACTATGGTGGCCTCCATTCCCGATTTGCAATTCTGGGCATGTTTAGGATTTTGTATGAACTTCTACAAATGAGAAGTTCCCTGATGTGTTTGCGGATGTGTTGGACACAGCATACATTATGAAGCAGGAAGTCTTTGTGGCATGGCGGAATCTAGTAGATGCATAATTCTAAATATACATAATTTACCATATAGTTCGATAGATGTTTTTTTATTTTGGTAACTAAAATGCACTTATAAATGTCCATGCTATTTCATATTTGAACATTTCTGTATGAATAATATAACAATAAAATATCTAAGTATACTGATTGGTCTCTGCTGTATTTTCTTTCTGTTTCTATCTCACATAAGTTAGAAATTCTATTAATATTGACATTCTTTTTACAATCTATCCAGTTACTTTACATCTAGCTAACACTACAGAGAAAAGAAGCCAAATATAGATCCGTTCCACTCTGCATGGTTGTAACTAACATAGGTGCAAGGGGTACAGCTGCTATCGGCCCAGAGCTGAGGGGGCCCATCTTCCTTGTCAAAGTTACATGTGTTATATACATTTTTCACTATTGGGTTGTACTTAGGGGCCCTAACAAACGTTTGCTATGGGGCCTTCAAAGACCTAGTTATGTCCCTTTCCACTCTGTATCACTATTCATAAAGATCTTTCATTTACTGCATTTTCTGAGAATCCTATCTTGTTAACATCTTTGCTTATGTTACATAAAATTACACCAGTATATGTGTACAAAGGGTGGGTGTCGTTATCTATGCAGCACAAAAGTTGCAAAGTTCCACTATTATGTAGAAAAGACACCGCAGATGGAGTACATTTACTATTTTTGTAAAGTGACATTTAAACAAGAAAATATTACAGTGGTCTTCTCACAATGTATTGAGATAATTGGTACTTCAACACATTTCTTTTTATTAACAATTACCTCAGTAACAATAAAAGGTTTACACAAAGACACTCATGCTTTTCTGGACATTTAGCTTAAGTACACGCATGCAACCACAGTTTAGTGCATAGAGAATACACAGAATGATTGAAGGCTTTTATTATGCTGGAACAATCTCGTCTCCAAGTCTGTGTGTCTGTGAAATCAAAAAGGGTTAGCTCAAAGCATGTAACACAAATCAAAATACATCAGACTAAACCTTACGATATGCAACATATAATCTACCTACATACTGTCACAACTTATACTTAGTCAAATCTAAACATTACACATGTTGCTGGCCAGTAAATTTGGTAGAGGTGGTGCACTTACATCAGTTTAATAATTCCCCTTTGAAATCTGTACATGTGAACTTGTTTTTTCCTCTCCTGACAGTAGCATGTAGTGTAGACACAAATCAGCTTTGGGAGCTGTAGCCATGATATATGCTGGAATCTGTCCTAAGTCCCAGCTTTGGGAACTGGCTTGCTCCAACCCTCTTAACCCACTTGGTAGCTGATGAGGTAAATACCTGGCAGTGTAGAGTTGCCTATTATCACACTGTAACAGTCTGTGGTGATGTGTAATGATCAGGGTGAATGCAGTGAGGAAGGGTTATGGTGTAACCTGGTCCTGCTCACTTCAGCTCACTGTAGGATAATATTATCCTCACTGGGAAGGCTTGCAGTTACTGTAATAGGAAGGGCTGAGGGTTACTGGTCTTGGTAACTATTCTGTGCCCTGCATACAGTCTAGCAGAGGTCTATATAAGTAAGCAGCTACAGTGTGTGGTCTTTAGATGGCTGGTAAATGCATGGTCATTGCAGACCTATCTGGATGTTTTCACTGGATCTCTGTTACTGGATGCCTGTCAGTTGTCACACCATGGAATCAGAGACACCCTCCTCTCATAAAAGGCTCCCTCAGTACTTCTCCTCACACAGCACCTCACACAGCGCAAGTCCACTCCCTGACTGCTCCCTCAGGGCTCCCTGTAACTGCCCTAACTGTTCACCTCAGCCACCTGCTGCTGGTTCCAGACAGTTATCTGTCAGGTGACCTGCTGCTGGCTCCGCACTGCTTTATTCACTCCTCTCTTTCCCTGCTGACCCTGGGCCACCCCGTGAGGTCCAGAGCCCCAACACAGCAAACAATGAACAATCTAAATATTGACATATTATAACAGCCATAGTACCCTACTTATATACAATTCTGATATAAGTTTTAACATCTATACAAGGGCACACTACTATAAGTGATACTCCCAGTATCGGGGGTACCACACTCTCTTTTATGACAAGTGACTTAAGATAGACCAAAATAAGAAAAAAGAGCTACATTGTTTACCCATCACTTTACAGGTGTCAGGTTATCTTTAATTACATAGCCAGTGAAGCAAAATGATTGCTGTTTGTGGCTTTTTTTCAGGGTTTATACAACACTCCTTCTTCATGGTGCTGTATCTGTCAATGGTGGTCTTGTGCAGTACTCAAGCAAATTATACATGTGAATAACAATAAACTCTCCACTCAGGTCTCAACAAGATACTGTATGTTAAGATCATTTATGCTTTAGTAGACTTTGTAGGCTTTGTTCTGCTTAAGTGTCAGAATATGCTAATTTAAGTGCATATCTTCTTATATGTATTTATTGATGATGTCTTGATATTACTACTCAAGCTAATACATCTAGAACTCATTATTTTAAGTGGCTGAGCCTCTGATTAGACAACCTACAGTGTGTGTTTTTTACACAAAGATCCCAGCTTGGTTTTTATTTCCATACTTAAACCTTTCAGATTTGAGTATTTTACTTTTATGCTGAAAGGCATGTACGCCATAGCACGTCTGCTCCCCAACATCCAACAGAAGTCTACTGTACATAATAATATAATGAATGAGATTATACAAAGAATAAGAATAACAAAACTGCATCAAAAAGCCCCGCAAGAGATTAAGTGGGTGTCTACTGTCCCTGCAACACTGCAGACCTAGGCCTAGGCTTACAGTATATTGCTTTTCCACAAATCCCTGGACCTGCTTTCTCAGAAAACAGTTGTGAAAAAGCGAATATGTAACATAATATTTATTACACTTCAGTAATCTGAAGTACATATAACTTTTCATAACCAGACTTGCTTGACACAGATGGATTTTAAATGTTTGCATTTGTGTATTTTATAGGCTCTAATGTCAGAGACAGCTTGTCTTTTGAAACAAGTTCCACTAGGTTTCTATATATTACTACTGTACCAGCACATTTGTACACATAGAATCAATAGGACAATATGAATCTCTCGGCAGTACAAAGCATAGATTATGTAACCAGTGCACCATGGCATATAATAGCTACTGCCTGCTATTTCTTAGAAAGCTGTGCAGTGGGAAGCCAATGTGATCTGTATGAACACTGCCACATGACACGGCAACAAGCATGTTCATTCATTGAAACAGCCGCAGATGAAGGACAATTAGGTGTGTTATTTTTCACTACTAGAAACCACATGTGATTTCATGTTATAAAGGCCTCTTCATCACTATTGGCTCTCCCAGCTAGAATGGCCATTGAACACATCTGCAGTTATAGTGATTGTACATTGGCTGTGCATGTTAGTTTTGCACATCCACTACCCATCACCACATAATCTGTAGAGTGGCAACTGTGAAAGTAGTCAGGAAAAAGATTGGTGCTGTAGGACAAATGAGGGGGCACTTGTGAAGAAGTGTAAAGGAAGCTAAACAAAGTAAATAACATATTCTAAAGGGTTTTATCTAAAATACTGCTTATGGATGGTAGATAGTAAAATATATGCATGCACAACCCTAATCTTCCAATATTTCAGGCTCCCTCAGCTGTCTCGAGCAGTGCAATGGTTAACACTCAATTTCATTATTTGAATTCCTGTGTCCTCTAAACTTTACTGGGATAATACACAATCTTTCACTATAAGGGCTTGTGCACACAAGCAGTTACCTTGTGCCCAAGGTACAGTCAAGCTGAGTTATAACAACTATAGAGTGATTTCTGTCACAAGAGCACTCTTTGTATTCTGTCTCAATGCCCAACATCGAGATAAATAAAAAAACGTACCCTCCATGCCTAAGATGTTCAGCAGCACTGATCTATTCTAGACAATCAGAGAAGCCTTCAGGATAACAAAGTCTTGTGCCATCTGGTACCCATCAGCTAACAAAGGTGCCTTTTCTCTTCTGATATTTGAACCTTGGCACACATTGTACACTTTGGATTTGTTCCACTACACAAATGCATGGTTTGAAAAGAAACATAATTGTAGTTACCAAAGTAGCTTTTTAATAACTCCTTTTAGCCAGACTAACTGACATTTTTCTTCTTGTTACATCTTTACCCATATTGTATAGCACCAGTGTTGGACATGTACCTTGACAGTAGACATCTTGTAAATGGCGTGTATTATCTTTCACACAATGTTTATTTCCATTGGCAAACAATATAATATGTGTTTGGCTTCATATCCACAGAACACTAAGCTCAGTGAGGCTTATTACCAAGTATTTGGTTACTCCTTTATAAATATTACCACAAACTTCCCTTGGTTTCTAGGAGTTAGTGTGCAAACAGCAGAAAACTGAATTTCCGCAAAGTGTACTGGTCGCTTATGTTTTAAAGAAGGTATACATGATTTTGCTCACAGTAACACTATTTATCTACATGATCAAAGGGTTTTTTTTGTACATATTTATATACTAACAATCGTATCTATTTAATGTACTTCAATAATGTTAGTGTGGTTAACTAAACAGTAGCAAAACTACAAAAGCATTACTTTGAGTGTTTTAAAACCTATTGGGAGGACTTGATTATGTTTATTGTTTGCCCTACAGTTGTGTCCTCCATTAGACAGTTTCCATTTAAGAGTTTGTACAAGTTCTCCTGCATGGTTTATTACAGTAATGGGTAATAACTTGCCATGATAGGTCAGAAGCGTCAACAAAGTTTACGTGAGAGGAGGTCGGGAAAGAGATATAAATTAGGAGATGAGATAATGTGTATAAAATCACATGGATATTTATCACTAATAGATAAAGTCATTTAGTAATTAATTCCCATTTTTATTGATAAAATACCCATGCCAAAATGTGTTTGCTATCCACAAGGCTAGCCATGCAAAACACAAGGGTCAGACCTAGGGCCTGATTCAGACCCGGACGCTAAGCCGTGAACGCACGCTATGGCCGATAGTTGCCCGTCTGCTCATGCGTATGTGTCAATATGTGCATGCGCTAGTCACTCACTACGCTCGGGAATTGTGTGCTTGTAATACACAGACTGGAGGCTACTTTGAGTGACAGTGCCATTTGTGGGTGGTAACAGGGGAAGGTGCTTGTGAATGGGGGAGTGGTGCTGTGAACGCAGGCATGTCTGGGTGTCAAAACGGCATTTTATGGGTGTGCATAATTAGCATGGAGGTGTCATTGTACACGTCACTTGGTTGTATTTCAACCTGCAGTGATCGCAGTGCTTGTGGTGGGGTAGGGTCGAGCTCAAGGGCTGCGAGCAGCTCCGATGGCTCTCGATGTTAATGATTAATCATACACTTCCTGGAGATGATATGTGCTAAGAAAGAAAAGTGGGCGTCTTTAGACCAGCACGCGTTCGCTCTGCCGTCGGGTGCAATTCTGGTGAAATAATCACTAGATTTAAAGCGACATTTAGGTTAAAGACGAAACCAACCTACTGTATAGTATATATCCCCAACAGTGGTTAGGAATATTGCACTCAGAGATAATAAATAACATAAAATGGTTCATTAATGTCATTTATTTTATTGTGATCATAACACTAAGCACTTAAAAGTATTTCTGGAATTACTGGCAAACCTCTCAAAAGAAAGAACAAACTGTCTGAAGGATCTGTTGGGTGTGAGCTGGTGGCATGTATCATTAATGAATAAAGAAATTAGGTTAATGATCATTTACAGAAACGTATCCTTCTAGAATATGTGTATGTCTCCAATTGTTGTTGACAATCACATTGAAGTGGCCACATATTTTTTCAATGTCAAATCAGCTGCAGAATGGTGTTATCCTAACTTTAATTCCACCATATAAAAATCTGGATGCACAAACCTTGTATTACAGTATACAGAAGTGCATTTGACAGCATATTATTTTCACACCAGTTTGACTGTACATTAACAAAACTGCTTTGTGCTGCTTTCATATTTATAATCTGTAATTGGCCAATTGTCTTCAATTTTACTGTAGACACATGTAGATGCAGGAGTCAGTTCAACTGAAATACTTTGTGCTGATGTCCACATCATAATGCTCTGATTGGCTATAGGCAGTTGCTTAAGGGATGCTCATTTAGGGGCTCTTTCTGAGGTGGATGCTGCTGCGACTGCTATAGTGTCTACTTGCATCTGGGATTTTATGCTAATGCTAGTATACTGCAACATGTTTATCACACTCCCATAAGACGCCCTTAAGAATGAATACTGTGGGGTCTATTTACAAAGCAATGTTAGGAGACAGAGTGAAAAGTTATAAGAAAGTGATAAGGTGCCAGCCAATCAGCTCCCAACTGTCATTTTTCAAATACAGCCTGTGAGATGACAGTTGGGAGCTGATTGGCTGGCACCTTATCACTTTCTTCTCTGTCTCCTAACACTGCATAGTAAAAAGACCACTGTATCTCTATGTGTGTGCACCTCCCAGTTACCGCCCAGGATCACCCAATCCATTCCAGAGTACGTGCGGCTCAAATGGTCCTGTGACTCTGTGCGCACGCAATGTGAAATGCATGTGCCAATACTACTTTTTAGGCATGTAGACTTGTGCACAGTCGCAAAATTGCGTACTATGTGAACCACGGCATTACATCTGACTCAGAATGACCTCTTTAATCTCCTACTTGTATGTGTGCCTTGTATGTGTGCCTTGTATGTGTGCCTTTTTTTAATGGTTAAAAACAATAGGTGCTCTGACTCTAGTCAATCATACCTAAAAATAGAACCAACATAATATACCTGTATATAAAACCATCATATATTACAGTTCTAGAGCTAGCATTTCAATTGCTATTCAGAGTATGTAATTATGCAGATATAAAATGTTACTTTGAAGTGCATGTTTTGATTGCCTAATAATATATTGAGATTAAAAATACATATAGACCTTTGATAAACGCATAATGGTTTTAAATCAGGATAATCACAGCTCCCACTTTACTCTATTTTAGCTAGAAGATTTTCACCCATTGCAGACAATAGATGTAAATTAACAATTTACACATGTGTATATAAAAACAATAATTCCACTCTCAAACATGTGGACAAATCAACATACAATTCCATAAACATACAGTAATCAGTATATTATTTTAATGAACAATAAAAATCTATAGTTTATTCAGTCATTTATTAGACAAAGCAGAATCAATTTTTTATGTTGGCTTTCACGGTAAAGGAAGGAATGATGAAGAAATATTTCCCCTCTGTTTCCAACCTATGCCATTGGGTACATTTCATTCTAGAAACCTGTCACATTATGATCATTGATCTCGAGTGATTGCCAGCTGGGTCCTTGGAACACAGCCAGTCAGACAAGAACCTCATTTGTACACTGACCTTATCAGGAATAGCCTGTGAGCTCTAGCCATCCAAATCTGTTACACTAAATACCACATTCACTGTGTTTTTTTCTCTTCTTCATATTTACCAGAGGTAAATTTATGTAAAAAATCTTGTTTATTACACTGTAGAGACTTGGGACTTTTGGATTATTAGTCACGGATTATTGTAAAGTCTGTCCTCAGAGTATGATTAAACCCTTCATTAGTAAAGTTGTGCTGCCTAATTGCGCTGCCAAGTAATGGGGCGATTTGTAAAAATGCGACTTTAGTAGAGTGAATGCTTTTAAGGCCAATTGTATTTCAAAGTAATGGTCGCTTGAGATTTTGTGAAGTCTGCAACAGCCTTAAGCACCACACTGAGGATCATCCATCCCAGAAACACATGGACCTTAATGTGTGGAGAAAGAGACTGATTGTATCTTCTGATCTTCTGAGAATGATTCTAGTGCTCTGTCGTCAGTAATTATATATTTGACACTAATCTACAGCTTTGTTCTCTAATAGCCATACACAGATAAGTATATGCACATCATATATTGTTTTTTTCACACATTTTGTTATCTATATGTGTATTTGATTAAATACTGTATTTTACTAAATTTTTCAAATTGATATTTGTAGAACTGTTTTGGCAAAGTTAAGCCTGTATTTATCCCTAAGATATATGACATTTAACGTGTGCTATACTTTTTATTGAAAAGCAACATATAATATTCTGTGCATGACATTCTCTGGCCATTTGCAGGCACAGTGTGCAGGCTTCAGTGAGTTTAACCTATCTGAAAAAAAAATGCAAATGCACTTTTTATTTTTGCATATAAATGAACTTCAACAACCCATTTGTCATAACTATGTGCTGCAGTGAACAACATTTACATATAATAATAATAAACCCTGGGTCACCCACAGTGCCGACTTTCAATTTACAGGTTATAATAAATAAGCACAGCTTTCTGCTTCCTTTCTCTTCCTTCTCAAACACTCTGTCCTCATACTGCATATCTTTGGTATGATTGTGTTTTAATCCATGTGCAGTAATACAAAATGTTTAATTAAATGTATGATTAAAACACTTTTTAAAATATGGACTGTTATTGGGATTCTGGCTTGTCCTGGGGAACAGACCTGTCAATAAAAGCCCATGACTTGAATTGTTTGCGATGATTGTTTTTTCTGCTTTCTATCTGTCTATACAAGAACCTGAGAATATACTTACATAGTGTAATCACAATTTCTATTTATCTTATGTATTGTAACAGTAGATAACATTCATTGTACAAGTTAATATCAAACTAAGGGTCAAACAGTAAAGCTGCTACACTACAGCTGGTGATTTAACAAGGCGATCCATAGAGGTGAATGAAAGAAGTGCTTGGGCTTGGAAGCAGTGGAGCTGGGAATGTCCATATTGGGAATAACCATACATTGCTGTTATATAGAATAGTAGTGAGCATCAGGCAAATTATAGAAATTACCCAGAACTGTACAAGCAAAAGTTGTTGCAGCACTGTACCACATTCTGGAAAAGACTTAAAATACCTTATAAATCCAAGCATATGTATGGATATTTTTCCAGTATGTCAGTATTTCTAGTATTTCAGGATTTTCGTAAAAGGAATTATAAATGTGTCATGAGGAACAAATAAAATATATTCTGTGCAACATTGTAGTTTGTGCAGGATACCGTAATATTTAGGAAAAAGTAACGTATAATTCAAAAGGTTCCCAAGCTCGGTCCTCAAGGCACCTGAAGAGTTCATGTTTTAAAGATATCCATGCTTGACCACAGGTGACTTAATTAGTACATCAGTCAATTTGATTTAACCACCTGTGTTCGACCATGGATCTCTCTTAAACTTGAACTGTTGGGGTACCCTGAGGATCGCGTTTGGAATATAATTCCATTTTTAGGCAATGAATGACATTGTAATCATCTTATAAAATGAAGGCATTCACCTGCATCAGCTTCTTTGTCTAGTCATGTTATTTATAATCTCAGCCTGAACAGCTTGTCATCCTGGCAGTTTGAAATAGGGGCTTTAGATAACTGACATTGGATAGGAGGGTACACATGGGGCACCTCTCCGGGTGGGTTTCTTCTTTGTGACACTGTAATCTCCTCTCAGTTCTGACCCTCTGCCTGGAGGCCTCCATCATTTCAGCTTTTGTTAAGGTAAAGAAGGGGCTCTCAGGAGAGGAGTCACTACTGTTCTGCTCATAGAACAAAAAAGCATGGATACATCCATTTGGGACATCCCCTTTATATTCTTAACTATCTCCTTGTTATGAAAAACAAAAATAAGTCCTGTTTTTCTTGAAATAAAGAATGCCTCAAAATGTCCCTTTTACTTTCATGATATGATAAAATGTATAAAACAGAAATGTACAGTATCTACTGCATATTGAAACATACATCATCATATAATACAGAACTATCTCCTAATACTTCCACGTTCTATCCCTATCTTACAGTATATCAGATCCCCTAACACCTGCTGTTGTAATGATCACAGGCTATACAGTGTATTCAAATAATCATTAATAGGTCGAGTGATCAAAAGGAGATCATCTCTTGCTAACGTTTTCCATTAGCACTACAGGTACTTATAATTCTGTTCTATTAAAACTATATTGATTATGTAGATCTGATACAAGGTATGGGCCTCAGGAAAATTAAATAGAAAATACCACATCATTATGGTCATACAAAAAACATAAGTTTTACATATTTTAATATTTACAAACTTCAAAAAGTTTTTTTTTTTTATATGGTACAGTACATCCAAATATGCTCTTTGGAAAATTAAAAAGTCTACATCCCAATTTACAAAGAAAGTAAGGTGGCAATTTATTCCTCCAGGGATTTTCACTGGGTTGATATGGAATTGCTAATAAAATGACTGGGGGCCATTTGTGTGGTCTTCTGTTATGTCCATCAGTCTTAAATTAGGACATTAAGGGGTATATTTACTAGAAATGAGCAGTTTGGTTTGGTTCTTTTCTGCAAATTATGCAAGTTCAGATTAGTTTGAATTTATCTTATTGGCTATACAAAACATGTGAGATCCAGATAGCCAATATGATGCTGTTTTTGAGATCCGAACATAACCAAGTAAAACCGAATCGCTCATCTCTAATATTAACTAAGAATCATGTCTGGAGATTAAATACGCTGGGATACGTGAGAGTTTTTCCCAATTAATCACTCAAATTTACTAAGACTCTTACTTGACCAAATATTGTTTTCCGATGGTCTATGGAATCATGTTTGATCATGTACAAGTTCAGTCATATTGGGCTGAAATGAATAGACCTGCCTGTGAGCAGCGTGTTCTGTGTAAGCACTGCACAGTGTGATAAAGGGTTAAAATTTAAGAAAAACAATGGCCTGGGATCCCCTCCCCAAAAGCATAACCTGCCCTGGACCTCTGAACCCATTTTCGTACAGGAATTTTGAGGGAAAAACCAATGTGGAGTTCTCCCTATTTTCAAATAACCAGCACCGGGCTAAACTAGTCAAGGGGCTCACACTATAGCAGGGAGATACATAGCATGGGGTCCCCCTGCCATAATGTAAGCCAGCCCCAAACTGGTCAGTCCAGGGTTGGCAATCTACAGAAAGTGGGGACCATAAAATAAAATCGGGTTCCCCCTCCCGAGGATCAACCAGAAGGACTTTTTCCTGCACCGCTAGAGGTAGTGGGTGAAGGGGTAATTGGTTAAATAAAAAATAAAATTGTTCTTCACAGTGGAGCTACAGGTCCCAACAAGCCTGTCTTGTGTCACTTGTAGAATGCTTTGTGTCTCCCTGCTATAGTGCAAGCCCACCGGCTGGTTCAGCCCAATGCTGGTTATAGGAAATAGTGGGAACCCCCACATTGGACTTTCCCCCAATTTTCCTGTACCAGAGCAGGCTGAGAGGTCCAGGGCAGGTTAGGCTTTTAGGGGAGGACCCTATGCTATTTATTTTTACATTTTTTAACACTTTACTTCACCTATAGAACAGAAACACTGCACATTACTTCTGCAGAACACGCTGCTGAGCAGGTAGACTTTTTAAAACTTCAATTTTGGCCCAAGTTTGCACTATGTTTGATCGTGTTTGCAAACACTATTCTTAGTATATCCCAATGTTGTATACTTGCAAGTTGGTTCAATGGTACATGTCTGTGTCTGACAATCAGACAAAATAAGCATGGGAATGCAATCTCGGCCAGACACAATTCTTCATAATATACCCTTAAGAATTGTTCCTTTCTATATTTGCCTCCTCTTTGTGTGCCTGTCTGCCAGCCACTCTTTTCTCTCCACTGTGAATCAAAATCCTCCACCAATGACAATGGAGGACAGTTGTTCTCTGTTTTTGAGCAGAGCTGTACTGAAGAAAATATATTATACTAGTATTTTGGATCCATGCTTTGCTGTGTTGCTACCTACTGATGCTGGTGCTATAGGGGTTTCCTCTCCTCTCTTTTTGAAGGCCGATTGTGCTGCAAATCACACTCTCTCATGCCAGAGCTTTCATAAGGAACTGACAGGTGGGTCCACAGTAAATATAGCCTCTGTATAGCCCCCTGCCCCCTAGCACTGCAACAACTATCACAGGTGATGAGATTGTACAATTGCCTCCTCATGTTGTCTCCTCTGCAATGGTCATTCACAGGAAGGGGGGGGGGGCATTATTTAGGCATGCCCTCCAGCTTCCACTGACCTTGATGCAGAAGGGCCAACAGTGAGGATTATATTATAGATATGATGCCACTCTACTCCATGTACCTTAGTATACTGTGAAGAGCCCTTTGTAAACCTTGAATATCATTTCCCATTCCTCTACTTTTCTCTTTAAATTATCCTTGACCCTTACAGTCTTTTATTTTTTTTCCCTGAAGACAGATATTTTTGATATAGAGTGATTAGCTATTCTAACCAATTCAGCTAGGCCTTTTGTTTGCCAGCCCAAAGCAACATTTTCATTTGAGTTGCAATAGGAGTCTGCAAACCATCCACAAGCCATGTTTGCAGTAGGAGGAATTCCTGGCTGCTATTCAGAATGGGGTGGGTACAGGATGCTGTCGCTTGGGATCCCAGTGGACAAATTCCTGAGGCTGGCATCCTGACAAGGTTAGGACACTGACACCTGTCTGTTGGTATCATAACCTTCTCCGTAACCTAACCTTCCCCCCCCCCGGTGCCTGAACCTAACCTTCCCCCTAGTGCCTGAACCTAACCTCCCCCTCTCTGCACCATAAACCTAACCCTCCCCCCTAGTGCCTAACCCTAATCCTCTCCCTAGTGCCTAACCCTAACTCTCCCCCCAACCCCGCTACTTACCTGTGGGTTGCTGGTGGTCGGGATGCCAGCGCTGGGATTCTGACAGGTGTCGGGAATTCGGCACCTGTATTTTGAGCGCCGGCATCCCCTGTGCCGGGATACTGAACGTATCCCTTCAGAACACAGTTGAAATATATCCAAATAATCACAGTACTCTGCTAATTTATTTAGGTTTGTATTTTTGACCAATCGCTTCTCGAACATAGTTAATATCCTATTATAATCTTTCCTTTGCCTGAATTGATTTAGTTACTGTACCTCATGCTTTTTACCCAATAAGAAGCAATATACAGATGCTTTCACAGTTCATATGGAAAGGTAACTGTTAACAACAGTCCTACAGTTTAACATCCAATAGTACAGTACACAGTTTTAGGCGTATCCTGAAATGCTCTTGATATTCTTCTTGTGTTATGTAACCTTTAACCATATTAGTGAAATTTCTATAGAATAATCAGCACAAGATCCTTAAGTAAATGTTCTCTATGATTATCCAGTAACTAAAAATGTAGATTACTTGTGATAATAGGATAAACATACAGTACTATAGAGGTGAGGCAGAACAAGCTATTATATAATGCTGCTAGGCATGTGTCTAGTAGCAACTGCGCACTAAAGAGCTGCAGAAAGTCTCCACCTCCCTCAAAGATCTCACTGGTTGCCCGGACACCATAGCCTCTCCTCTCCCCTAGCTAACCGGCAGACCCCCACCCCCCTTCTGCCAGAGGTCATGTGAATCAGCACCTCATGAAAACCCCCAACCATGACTCCTGTCTGCAAGAGGCCATATGAATCGGTACTTCTGTTCCTCATCCCCCCACCAGAGGTCCTGCATATTGGCACCTCCCACATGCCTCCCCAGGGGCTACTGCTGCTGGATT